>OZ004729.1:36094415-37489051 GCA_963924685.1 Dexiosoma caninum | reverse complement strand
AAATAAAGCACACAAAACTTGACGATTTGAGGGTAGTTTACATCCGGTTATCTGGTGAATGGGATAGCCAACGAGAAATACTTTATTCTTGGTCCTGGTTTGTACACCTGAGTGGATGCCATTTCAGAGTCCAAATTACAAACTTTAAATTCAATAAAATGTTTTCAAATGTCTTTGAAAATACTATACTAGTTATACTATAATAGTTATAAAATCAAAAGTAGCACGGCGAAAGACCGAATCCAGGTCTATCGAATGGTGAAAAAAATATGTCAAATTGCTTCAGGGGTTGACGAGTTAGTGTTAGTGTTAAAAAATATGTTATTCATGGTTATAATTCGACTACGTCAATTAGTGCCCTACAGTTTTTGCTAACGTTTTAAAAGTTTAACTTTCAGTACAGGGATTTAAAGTGTAATGAGTTGCCATTGGAATAGACAGTTATAGACTGCGACATATTGAAACAGCGAGAAATTCAAGAATTGGGAAAATATGTATATGTGAGAGTATCAAATTTCTTGGGACCGTACTTCGGTATTTTTTTTTTATTTTGTATCAGAGCTCCGGGGAAATTCCCTGACGCATTATTTTTCAGCTAAGTGGAGCCATTTCATTTATTATGTTACTTCACCGATGTTTTATTGCGCAAATAGCGACGAAGGAGGGTGCTGTAACACAGAAATCTCAGAAAAAACTTTTTACATGACCGGGCTGAAAATCGAACCCTCCTCCTTCTGCTTGCAGCACCAACACCTTAACTACTCGCGATGCATAATTACGTCGTTGTTAGAAGAACCAATCACAAAATGGGAAGTTAAAAAGTTAGTGCGAGAATGCCAGTGCAATATGTTCATAATTTTAATCGGTAATAATCTTTTACTATTGACCAGCAGGTTAATCCCCCTAAATTCATAAAATTTTAATTGAATCTGAAATGTATTTTTTTTTTTTAATTTTTCACATAAAATTTTTCTAAAAGAGATTCCAAATACATCATGATTTCTTATGAATATGAGTCTAAACGTGTTATAAATGGTTAAATTCTGATTAGGAGTTATCTGATACTGCCAATTATCATCAATTGAATGTCTCGATAGTATAGAAAAAAAGTAGAAACTATACAATGTCACCTAACTCATTTCGAAAATTTGTTTGTCGAAAGAAATTTAAGAAACCTGAAAATCTAAATATCGGAAAATCTATAAAACATGGATAAATGCTGTTCTTTTAATTAAATCCATTACGATTATTTATTTATGTTGTTGGTTAAGACAGTCTATATCGTCACCTAAATTGCAAAAGGGCCTATTTTCACTTTTAAAAATTTTACAGGAGAGACAAAAAACTTAGTAAAATGAAAAGTGTTGTGGTTAAAACTATGATTTTTTTCAATATCATCCAAAGAAAATGATAAGTTTATTTTTCTACACAAAAAATAAGGGAAATATTTTAGAAAACTGCTGCTTCCTAACATTTTTCTTAATCATTTTTGGCACATTTTAGAATTGTGAAAAACAATCATTTGTTGTTACAACCTTTTTGAATTTTTTTAATAAAGTCGTTATTTTTTCTATCTTGGTCCAGCCCTCAGGAGATGACCCCAACACATGCGATCAATTGTGCTGGAACTAGAGGAAAGCGATAGTAGGAGAAATGAGGTGAAGCTTCACTATCTGACAACTCTACTTTTGCACGATATTTGTGTTTATAGGAGTGTTATAGCGGCTCTTATGTCAAGCAGACGTATTGAATTTTGAAGCTGCGTTTTTAGTAGCCATTTTTAGTAATTATTTTACTTCGCCGGTGCTACACAATACCAACGAAGGAGGGCGTTCTGATGTGGCTGTGAATTGGATAGAGCTGAAGCCGTTACTGTTCAGTGACCAGTGACTATGTGTTCGCCACTGAAACCTTCCGACAACAATGACACACAAATGCACATCAGAACAAATCCGAGATGTTTTTATGAGTCTGAAACTGGGGTTGAACACAGGAAATTTTTGGTGTTGTAGTCAACGTGCAGACTACCCCATCGCCATAGTAGCTAAAAATTTGTGAAGATGTGTGCCTTGATGCGCAGTACTAATATCCATTAAAAACTCAAGTTTAGGGTTTTTTTGCATGTTAGGCTCTTTTGCATTTCAGGTGACCATATACATATATGTATGTACATTTCGTTGGGGCTTATGTCAACTTTAGAACTTTAACCAAATTTTTGAGAAAGGTGAAGAATCTCGATATGTTTATATAAAAAACTAGGAAAATATTTTTGAGAATTCATGAGAAATTGTAAAAATGATTAATTTATACAACAAACATTTTGTTTATTAGTTTAAATTGATTTAATTTTTTAAACCCTTTAAGCAAACATAAATAAATATTCGTTATTCATTTATTAAATTTATTACACTTTTAATTGCGAGGAGTTTGAAATTTTTGAGCACATGATATTCATTTAAGTTTTCTATGCAGTCGTACATATATTTTTTATTGACAGTGCGAAAGCCTAAAGCAAACCAAACAATAAAAATAATTAAGTTAGTTCATAAATCTTAAATACGATATGTTTTTCTTCAAATATGTTTTTATTTCAATAAAAAAAAATTTTTGGTAAAGGCACAATGTTTTCTTTTTTTCGGATATTAATTAATATGTATGTGTATGTGTGTAGTATATATTTATGTATGTCTAAATTATTTATGCACACAAAATGTGGCATGGATCAATAACAATGTTTTCTTATAGTTTCGGAGTTTGGCATGTACATTTGTATGTATGTTAGTTAACAATTATAGTTTAATTATACACAAAAAAAAGTTAATTAAGCAACAAATAATATGCAATAATATATATGTATGTCTGTAAAAAAAAACAAGTTCAACAATTGAATTTAAACAAATAATAAAAATACTACTGTTTCTAAAAAATATATGTTAAATATTCTGATTCGTAAGATTCTGGGGGCAAAGGATTAGATTTAAATTTTTGCGTGATAAAACTTTGCGCAGTGCTTGGAGTGTTTTAATGCAAATAACAACACAACAGCCATTAGCTACTCCTTCCGAAGGACTCTTGCAGGTACAACTTGAGCTCTTAAGGGCATTTGTGTTGCTGCTTGGTGGGGGCGGTGGCGGTGGTGGCGACATCTTTTTGTTGTTTGAAGAAGAGCAACATGAATTTGACTTCATTGGCAACGACTTTTGTGCCGAACAACAGCCGCCAGATATGATGGAAGACGATGTAGATTGTGGCAAAGAACACCATGAAATTGCAGCTCTAGGTTCATTCGTGTGGCCACTATTACAAGGCGAATGAATCGCAGTTTCTTTTGCAGCGGCATTATTAGTTACGCTACAGCAACCACCTTTCCTGTCGCTACCCATTGAAGCAAGATTTTGCAACAACATTGCAACATCTTCAATGGTTTGATTCATTTCTGTCTCACGTTTACTAAGTGTTTTGTTCGCTTTCTTTTTATTTGCACAACAACCGCTCTTAACTCCATTAACATCTCGAGGTTTTTTGCCGCAAGCGGCCTCAGTGGAAGAACAATCGCCTTGACAATTTCTCGTATTATCACATTTGCAGTTGGTGCAGCTACAGATGCCTGCATCAGCTGTAATTTGTTTTAAGGTGGGCTTATTATTACGGAAATCAACTTCTATGAGACCCGTGCCATCTGTCGGTACTTCATCGGCTTGCTGCAACGTTTCTTGCAGAAGGCTAGTGTTATTATCTATTGTCATTAGGATATCATTTAGTAGTGATTCTGTTTCCATATAAGAATCACTGGTATAATCGGTGCCCTTTAGCAAATCATCTATGTTCTCTTGCAGAGGAACAGTGTCTTGCACAAAAGTGTCAGCGGCAGGTATTTGTTCGTAGGAGCTCTGACTTGGCTCGTTGGTAATACTGTTGTTGATCATATCATATTGATGATCGATTTCCATAGCTACATTTGGATTTCCATTTACAGTTAAGTTTTCTGCTTGTGTATGATACTGAGGGTTTATGGCCGACATAGCATTTGAATAGTTGGGATTCAAATTGACATAGCTGGGCATTTCTGTTGGTATAGCCACACAAGCTGACGTTACGGGCGAAATGGGTAATATGGGTTTGGGTACTAAGACACCAGCGTCTATCCAAGGGGCTGGTATCTCTTCTTCAGCAGCATACGCCACCTGAAAAGCCTGTGACGTTTCTGGCAAGGGCATACTTTCAATTTTCGGAGCCAATGCAGCATATTGGGATGATTTTATTTCGGGTATCTTTGCTGTGTACATATCGTTAATATTGCACTCCACAGCTTCAGATTTGACAAATGTTTGAGATTGTTGTTGTTTTGTATCATTTTTGTATTCGCTTTCCTCAAATTCACTATTTGTGTTGTAGGTTGAATTGGTTTCTTCCGAATATGCTGCTGTTTTATCTACTTCTTGTTTAATTCCATCTAGATCTTGTTCACCTGTACAGTTACTATTATCGGGATTATTTTCAGATTTACGGTTTATAGTTTTTATTTTACGTTCCCTTGGCGGACGATTTTGAGTTTGTTTCTGGTGAGTTTTTTTGTGCGATTTTAAACTATGCGAAGTACTGAACGATTTTTGGCAACTGTTTTCCTCACATGGATACGGACGTTCTCCAGTGTGGGTACGTATATGCGTCTTTAGATGATGCGAGGCAGTAAATGCTTTGCCGCATGTATCTTCGGGACATTTGTACGGTCTCTCCTGAGTATGAGTACGCATGTGTTTCTTTAAATCGCTTAGAGTGGTGAAGCATTTCTTGCACTGTTCACAATTGAATGTTTGGCCATTGTGCAGACGCAAATGGGCATGAAGTCTGTGAAGCAAAAAAAATTAATTGCATATAGTATATATATATTTTTATATCTACATATAGTATGTACACAGCTACAATCAATCAATCATACGCATATTTATTCCAACAACGTCAACTCAAAAATCTAGTTTAAGCAGAATACGAATTTATAAATTGTAATTAACGAGGAATTTGCAAGAATTTTTTACACAAGACAAAATATGGAGTTAAGACGTTGTTTGAGTAAACGAACGGCATATAGGTATTAGGGTGATCAATTATAGGATATTTTTAAGAAACCGATTTTCGAATAGTTCGAACCGATCACCGGTTTTTTTCTTTAAAAAATATTGCAATTATTCCGCTCTCTTTAATTAATTTTATTAATAAGACGTTTTAACAATTCATATGTTAGACAAAAAAAATTTATAGTGAAACTAATAAAAAAATAAGTAGTTGATACAATAAATGTTTTATTATATATTACTTTTTGGGAATACCTCTTTATATATGTATATGATTCTAATTTGTAAATTATGCCTTTTCCCGAAAAAAAAATATATATTAAATGTATTATTACATAATTAATAATTATACATTTCATATATTTCTTTTCGGGAAAAAGTTAAATTTTGAAATTAGAATCATATATAAATTTTTAATTTTTATTTAATAATGCAACTATGTTTTTATTTATTCAACCTAACCTGAGTCAAAATTAATACGATTACCTATCTATGTTTGTTATATTTTTATAATGTTTATACAAGGTAGGGCAAAAGTAATCACCCGATGTTCTTTTGCTGACGCACTGTTCGCACTTTGTAAGGGAACATCTTGAAATCTTTCACCAAATTGTGCCTAGGAACCGCCGTCTAATGCCCAATTACGTGGCAAGTCGTGTGGTCGATGTTCGGGGCTCCTCTTCGACATCATGGGCAACAGCAGCGATATTCTCAGCATAACGGTTGCTCCGGAGCCGGTCAGGCTTGCGAACATCTCGTGTTGCCCAGTCTCTTCAAGGCTAATGGCCAAACGCCGCAGTGTTTGTCCAATTGGTGTCGAATGGCCAGGAAATATGTGACGAAATTCACGCTGCGTCAACACAACCGACGATTTGTTGCGCAAAAAAATGTTTAAAATTATTCCGCGTTCTTGCGGAGTAACCCGATTCATGGTTTGTCGATTTGTATTCTGCGTTTGTTTACTTCACAAATGTCGAAACTGAATTGATATTTGGCGCCATGTGGAAAAGCTATAGCTTTTTCCAATAGGGTCATTACTTTCGCCTCACCTTCAACATATATTTTTCATACACATGCATATACATACATATGTATATATACATATCAACCCTTTGTTATATATGTCGCAAAGTTAAACTTAAATTTCTCGAGTTAAGCGTTTTGAAATTTTCTTTAAAGATTTTATTTTTTGGTTTTATTTTCAATGTTAAATTTATTTTATTAAATGCAGAGATGGGAAAGAGAGAAATAATGATCCATGCTTAACATAAAATTCACAATAAAAAAGTTAGTTTTTTTTGATCGAGATAAACAAATCGGAAAAACTTCGGCTGGCCGGTTTTTTCATTGGAAAACCGGGCTGATCACCCTAATAGTTATGCCTGGCTTTATGTGTTACCGCTTACCTATAGCGTGTATTAAATGCCTTCTCACAGCCTCCTACATCACATTCGTAGGGTTTAACTTTCGTGTGCACTCGAACATGAATCTTTAAACTGTACGAAGTTAAAAACGCTTTGCTACAGCCTTCTTCCAAACACTTGAAACGATATTCACCTTTAACAAACGGCAAATGAAAAATAAGAAGAAGAAAAATTACGTTGCATATTTTAAAAACTGTTCCCTAGCAGAAAATTGCGAAATAGCGATTTACCTTTGTGAGTTTTCAAATGTGTTCTCAGATTGCCAATTGTGCTGTAGCTCCGATTGCAATTCTCATAATTGCACTTGTAGCGGGACAACGATTCATCTGAACTCTGATGATAGGAAGAATGATTAGAAAATTATTATGTTTAATTTAAAACGAGTTGATATTATTTAAAATATATGAATATATAATTATGTACGTACAAATGAATGTGCACACACGTCTGTTTTTGATTTTTTTTTTTTAAATATATTAAGCGGAATTTACTGCATGCAATTATAAAGTGTGTGTGTGTGTGTGTGTGTGCATGTATGTATGGACATGTGTGTATTATGTATGGATAGAAATTTGACACATTTTCATAAATATTTGTTATATTTTTTGTTCAAGAGCGCAACTAAGCAACAGCAGCAACAAACGTAAATTGAAATGGTCCAAAAAGCATGGGTGTATTAATGGGTTTATATGTCAGAGTTATCAACTTATATTTATCAAGTAGAATCATCTAATCAGGTGATTTTTTTTGCTCGTTTTCGTTTTGCCAGCGTAAATGTCAAATTTTGTTCACATTTTATACGCGCCAATATAATTTGTACTCAATTGTTTCTTTCGAAAGAACGCGAACATAACATTTTTACTCGTTTCTTTCTTGTGAGAGAGGCTTGCAAAAGCAATTAAGGCATACTATATACATAAATGAAATTTATGTTTTTCTTGCTATTTCTTGCCCGACTGTGTTTACTTTTGAACGCGCAGTGCAGAAACATTATTGACATTCTCAAAAAAAAAGTTTTACACAAACAAAATGCCTGTGGTTTTTGGTATTGTCGTTCTGTTGTAGAGTTGCGGATACTTGATAAATATACTTTGACAGTACTTATGCGCTACAATAGACTGTTAATACATTCCTATAACTCGCATAAATTTATCAGTTTTCTAAGATAGTTCCCCAAAAAAAAACCTACAGAAAAACCTACATTATAAAATCAATTTTAAAGAAGTTTTTTTTTAATTTGGATAAAAAAAATGTTGAGAATCGCCTGTATATTCATAAATGTTATGTAGTAAAAGGCGGTGCACAAATAGTGGCAATTGATTTCTCCAATGGCAAGGAATACTCGAAGAATATATTACGGCCTGTCTCAATAAATTCGAACGAAAACTTCTTTAGAGTACAGTAAAACCTTGATAATCCGAACATTGCAAATCAAGATTATTCGGTAATTCGGACAGCACTTTTTATTACGTTTTATTATTCTTTATAACTTTATAAACCGGATTGCAGGCAAACTGTTGTCTAATCTTAATCTCTATTAATTGTAATTCCGAAAACATACCGGTATGTTCTGTTATCCAAATCCGTAAAAATTTTACGTTTTTAAAACGAATACACATAGTTAGGTGTTCTGTAAACCGAATTCGCATAATTTTACTCGGTTTAAAATCGATTAGATAAGTCCGGTCGAAATTAAATCGAACGTACTATCTTTCTAATAAATAACTGATGAAACATGAAAACAACAATTACCTATTTTTACTTGAAGTCTTTCTTTTATTAAATTAAGTCAAATTATATACTCTGTAATAGATACAAAATAATCAATTTAAAAAACACTCCAATATTTCTCCATGTTCTTGTTAAAGTATGCAGATTAATTAAAAGGCTGAATAAAAGCACATTTTCACTAAATTCTTTAGAGAAGATCATTAAAAAAGCACTTTTAAATAATAATACACATTATTTTGAACAAATTTTTAGTAGCTTTATTGATGTTTAAAAAAATTTTATTCGAAAGCAAGTTCAAATGTTGTAAATAGTGTGATTTTTAGAACACCAAATTAGCATTTATTCGGTTTTGAGGAATCACTCGTTTTTAAATCGATTCGGTTTACAGAACAGGGGGGTTAGTTTTTTTTCCACTACTTTTGCTTGAAAATCAAATTGTTTTCCTACGCAATGCCATGTTTTTTGTTTGGATACATCAATAAAATGATCAGAACAAAATGATCATGCCGAATATTAGACAATTTTTAGTGCTTCACAAATTGCGTGATTTAAAATCAAAAGTGGATGACTATTTTACCAAACAAAATAATTAGCATTAATAATTTTATTGTGACATACTGGAATTTTTCAACATTGTAGCTTTAGTAAATCAATACATTTTATTGTTGTTATACCAAAGCTGCAAGATGGAAAAGGGCTTTACTATGAACCGTCCATTCCGCTTAAATATCATGCGATATGTGTTTTAAATGCAATTTTAATACAAGAACAACGTTATTAAATTTTTATTCGATAGTCCGGATAATTTGATTATCCAGATTAGGGTATGCAATCATTTATCCGCATTATCAAGGTTTTACTGCATTTATATTTTGAAAACAATAGCAAGAACCTAAAATTTGTTTTTTTTTTCGTCATACAAATAACTGAAAGACATATTCGTTCGTTCATTTTAGCAGGATAGACCTTTAGTTTCTAATTTTATATTGTAAGTCAGAAGATTCGAAATTTAATGGAAAAAAATTGAGTCTATGTAATTGTTTTATTTTTATTTTAACTGATTGATTTAAGAAAAAGTCTATATGAAAAATTTGTACACTAAATTTATTATTTTTTATATGCCAGCTTTTATCCACGACTTCGTCGTTCACATGAAATTCAGAGCAAGATTTAATGAAAAGAGTTTGTATGTACAATAAAAATAACTTGTATAATTACGGGCTTTTCCATATCAAATTCGGGATGTTAAAAATCAAATTCAGAATGTTGCATATGAAATTCAGGATTTAAAAAATCAACTTCGAACTTCTTTAATTAATGAAAAATAACATAATTTAATTCAATGGCAAGGGTGTTGTTCAGACACAGCTAAGGGCCATTTCATCGCCCTATACAGAGAAAATAATTGCTGCAATCTCGAGAAGTGATAACTCTCACAGATTCTTCAATTACATTAACTAAATTCTGGTCATTTAGAGGAGCCGGCCGGCAACTTGAGCTTTGAACTTAGTTTTAGAAAAAAAAAACCTTTTCAATTGGAGAAGATGGCGAAAGAAATATTGAACTATGATTCGTCTCATTCATTCTTGTGGATTTCTGCGTTGTCCAAACTTAAACATGCGTTAGTTCTATTTTCTGCTTTGAAGTTTGTTAATTAATTCTTCGAGAAATCCACAACAAATCTCGCTGTTCACAGATGAGTTAGTAATTATTTTTTATTTCATAAAATTCCCGGAGTATTCATAGCTGATAGTGGTTGTGTTAGATACCTTTTATTCGATTTTATTTAGCTCATTTATAAGAAGTTATTATTTATTATGGTTAAGGCCAGGCCAAGTAGTTCGCTTAATTGAGATTTGCACTAAAAAGCAAAAATATATTAAATATTTTAGTGTTTTCTTATAGTTATTTATATATGCATTTATGTACATCTATTTTTTAACATGATAGAGATAAATTTTATGCAAAAGTTTTTTAAGGTTTTTTTTTTATAGTTACAATATTATTAAAAAAATTAACTCCCATATATTCGAAAGTGAAAGAGGCAGAATAGAGCTGCGAAGATGTTTGTTCAATCTCAAAAGTTTGAATAAATAAGAAGCTAAACTATTAACTGCTGTATTCATTAATTTCATTTATTAAAGGTTTAATGAACATATTTTCATACGAAATTCAATTATTCAGCTGTGTCATAGAAAATTTTCGCAAGTGAAAATTTTCACGTTTTTCAAATCGTAACGTTTTTGTTTTGGTTTCTCAGCTTTCATACGTTTTCGTAAAAACGAAAAATACTAAATAAAACTGTTTTTTATTACTAAATATGACATCTCTGCCTTGCAAACAACTGAAAAGTAATCAAAAGGGGGGAAAATATGGCACTAATTGCACGTATTTTGAAAATAAATTAAAAAACTTGCTTGCAATTAAATTTTATTCTTAAAAAATTGCCAAGTATTAATGCTTTGCGGCAATGTTTTTTTTTCTCAATTTTCACATTTTTTCTTGTAGATTTTGAAACTTTTAAACAATATATAAAGTTCGCTATTATTTTTGCAATTTTTTTAAGACATAACTTAAGAAACAATAAGATTCTTTACCATTTGAAATATTTTTTCAACGTTTCTTTTATATACGTAAATGCTCTCAAATTAATAATTCCACCTTGAAATGTTTCAACGAATTTAAAACGAAAAATGTTTGCGTTTTACATTTTCTCGAGAAGGCAAAACCGTTTTCATTTTCACACCCGATTATACATTTTATATATCGATAAATCTACATTAACTTTTTTTTAGATTTTTAATTCGTTTTTTATTTCCTCAGAAAATGCACAATTTAGTAAAATGAGTTCAATTTCATTCGAAAACTTTTTGCAAATAAATAAAAAGTGCTTTGGATGAATGCGTTAAAATCACATTTCGCAATATGGTTATAATCCTCCAACTAAGGCAAAGACAATCGATATATTTTATTCGACTAATATACAAACATCAATGCAAATTCGGTTTTCCTTCGGTTTGTATAATATTATTTTTAAATACATATTTCTTATTTCCGAAATTTACATTTTTTTCAATTAGAGTTTGCTGGTTATTTTTTTCAAACACCCGCTATTTCATAAGATTGTTTGGTTATGTATTTCGCAATAACAATTTTAATTTTGTAATTGAGGATGGCGATGGCTGAAGTAGTCTGCACGTTGAGTATAAAACCAAAAATGTTCTGGGTTCAACTCATAAAAACATCTTGCATTTTTTCTGATGTGTATTTGTGTCTGTTGTTGTCGAAAGGTTTCAGTGGCGAAGCCATAGTCACTGGTCACTGAGCAGTAATGGCTTCTGCTGTAACCAATCCACAGGCACATCAGAATGACCTCCTTCGTCGGTATTGTGCAGCACCGGCGAAGTAAAATAATTACTAAAAACCAGCGTTTAAAAACTTCTGATATGTGGAGTTGCTTTGTCTACTACTTTTGCTTCTGCTACTTAAAATACAAGGAGTCGAAGTCAAAGAAAAATAAAAAAATAAAAGTTCAAACAGTTGTAGTTAAAGTATAATACAAAAAGAAGAAGTCGCAAGAAGTCGTAGTTTTTGTAGACTTTAAAAATATAAAAGTAAACACAACGTGGTACTACAGAAGTTGACATGTTCGATCATTCTTATGTTTGACTGACTACAACTTTTGATAAATTCCGAAGTTAAAGCATTAAAGACATTGTGTGTTTTTTCTGTTATTTTTGCATACATACAACACATACATAAATATGTATGCATATGAATTTTAAAATAATAATAATAATAAATAAAATAATAATATATTGGACTGGTAACCAAATTTTTTTCAACATTTTAAATTCTACAACAACTACGACTTCTTGAATTTTTCGTTTTTTTGGTTGTACTTCAACTACAACTGTTTGAACTTTTCGTTTTTTTTGGTTGTACTTCAACTACAACTGTTTGAACTTTTCGTTTTTTTGGTTGTACTTCAACTACAACTGTTTGAACTTTTCGTTTTTTTTGGTTGTACTTCAACTACAACTGTTTGAACTTTTCGTTTTTTTATTTTTCTTTGACTTCGACTCTTCGTATTTTAAGAAGCATTAACTTAAACAACAGGTTGTGTTTGTGTAGTGACAAAAAGAGAAGTCGAAAAAATAGAAAAAACTTACGACTTCTGCTACATTGACAGCAGTTTTTTAAACGCTGCTAAAAACGAAGTTTCAGGATATTTAATACGTCTCCTGGACATCAGAGGCGCTACAACACTGCTATAAAACAAAGAAGTGCAAAAGCTGTGTTGTACAAAAGTGAAGCTTCAAAATCCTGTAATTTATCCTACTATTCCTTTCCTATTTCCTATTTCCTCAGCAAAAAAATCGTAAAATAATTATAGAAATTATACTTGTTTTTTTTTCAAAAGATTGACTGCTGACACAAGATGTGACACGATATCGATATCCAGACTGAGAATTTAAGTTAAAATAAACGATTGCTAATGTTAAAGTGTACGTAAAAACTTCAAGCAGACATTTACGTTAACAGACATTAACTTTAAGAATCAAAAATAAGTCCGAATTCTAAAATTTTTACATATCACGAATTCCACAGAAAAGTAATTTTTTAGATAGAAGTGAAATTATGTAAAATATAATCTCTCGATTTACAACAAAATTTTTCAAAGTGATTCTGCAAAAATAACGGTTGTTTTCTTAGTAGCAGTAGTAAAGTTTTATAATGAAAATTTCCTTTCTTAATAATCATCTTGCAAATCTGATGTACGATAATAAAGTAACTATTCTTTCATTTATTCCAGGTTAGTCAAAATTCATTACGATTATTTATCTATGTTTGTTATATGGTTTAACTGTTTTATATGCAGCATTTCATTTGGTGCTAATACCAAAATCTTCAGTAGACCTTTAACCAAATTCTTGAAAAAAGCTGAGAAATTGCACATGTTTATACAAAAACTCTATAAAAAAAGATTTAGAAAAATTACATGGATTTAAATCGAATAATAAAATGTTTATTGTATAAAGAAAACATTTTTAAAGAATTTATTTGGTTTGTTTTGTTTGTATATTTCGTAATTCTCAAATATTTTTGGAAGTTCTTGTATAAACATGTGAAACTTTTTTCAAGAATTAGTTGAAAACAACAATAAAATTAAAAAAATTATTTTTGCTTTCAATTAAAATTCACACTCGAATTTTTTCTTTCGTTTTCTAAAAACAGGCCGATAATCACCCTTAGCGATGTTGTCAACGTCGACATCGGCACCAAAACTTGGTCTCTCTCAAACCGATATGCGATAGCTTTCCTTTATGCTTTTAATTGACGTTTACTGCAAGTGTTAAATTTTTTTTAAATTGCAATTTAAATTTGCAATAAAAGCCACAGCATGTCGACGTTGACAAATGAAATAACATTGAATATATTTCGATATTCAAATTTCAATACATATTTTTTGTAAATTGTTAATACTAGTATTTTGTATGGGTTAGGGGTAACGATTTAAAAAAAAACCGTTTATCGCACAGTATAAAAAATTCTTTAATTTAAAAATTCTTTTACAACAAGTAATAGTATATTTTCTTCATATAATTTGGTAATAAAAAGCCTTCAACAAGATTTGCTTTTAAAAGAAATCGCTGTGATGAATTGCATATCATTAACATTGATTAATTTAACGAACTATCATGTTAAAAATGTAATCTTATTAATAATTACGTACAGAGAGGTGCAAAATTTTCCGCTTAAAAATTCTCCTACAAATAATATAAAAAGGAAATATAAAGCGCTTTATGTTACATGCTGCAGCAATGTTAGCGATAAGGCAGCTCTACAAGAAGAAATAATCTCTTTCGCCCCTCCTCTGTGCACTTAGAACCATTTTTATTTTTTTGCAATTATTAAATTACTTATTTTATTATTATGTATGTTACTTTTTTCTAGAATAAAATTTAGTTTTGGATTAGAAATTATTACAGTAATTGAAATAGTATTGGTAGTGGTATCATTGGCTTTGTGGAAAAAGTACCTCGAAAGAAACTGTTGCATAAGTTGGCTCTCCTTTCTGTTTGTGTAAGGCACCAGGTCGAATACATAATGAAAGTTCATCTGGTTCATTATTCACTTCCATATAACTAATCAAACAATTCAAACAACGATCAATTTCATTATTCATTCCGTTATTATTTTGTGTGTGTGTGTGTGTTTTTCATTTATTTAAATATTTGTCAAATTGTTGTTGTTGTTGTTGTTTTTGTTGATGTTGTTGATGGTGATGATATTCCAAAAAAAAACCGAAAAAAATTACAATAAAAAAAATATTTTTAGTTTGGGGGCATTTGTTTTTCATATACACAGTGATGGTCAAAACATTCAAAGTGCTTTTCCCTGATTCAATATCAAAAAATGTACAAAACTAGTGTATCCGTTAATAAATATTTTTAAACATTGAAAAATTATAAAAATATTAATTTTAAAGTCCAATTTAGAAAACAACAGAGCAAAATATTCATTTATTGCCTGGCCAACGATGTCGATCGAACGCTCAATTAAATTCAAAACTAAAATAAAATTTAAAATGTTTTTGTTTGCAATGTAATTAAGCGGGCGAACGAACGATGCCGTGTGACATAGTTTGCCAGGCATTGAATTTATGTAATCAATTCGAAATTTACCACATATGTGAATGAATTTATACATGCATATGTACGTAATTTAACTACTTCTAAAATATTGAAAAATTAAAATTTTTGGATAATTAAAAAACTTTTTATGCATAAAGCTATGTTCACAAGATTGTCAGATTGTACAATATTGGAGGATACGGCAATATGGTGGCAATTCACTCACAATGAAAAATTGTTACCATATGGTAATTTGTCTGTTCACACTAAAGAAAGAAAACCATACAATTTCATTGGCACACAGTTCTGCGACAAAAAATTTTTCTGCCAATAATAATTGTCTGTTCACACGGTTGTCAGATTATTGTATGGCAAACGTTGCCAGATCCGACTTTTAACATTGTATCTAAATATTTATGGGCAGCATTGCCAACAGAAATATTTATCTGCCAATGGTGTTATTGTACGGTGCACTAAAAGAAGCATATGCGACAATAACAAATGACTGTAAATTGTGTGTCAATGGAAATGAAGGGTGTTCTCACGATTGTCAGAATTGTGATAATATTATTATACAATGCACCAACAATACATTTTGTGACGATGTTGCCACACAAAAATTGTGTGTTCACACGGTTGTTGCACATTTTGTAACAATTTTTCTGTCAATATTGTAGTAAATGAAAATCGTGTGTACATACAGTCAATAAGTCCGTACTTTTTGAATTTTCCGCCTTTTAACTGAAATTGCAACATTATATCTGTCGGTTGATTCCTGTCGTAATTTTAACAGACTGCGTCAGGTAGTTTATCTTTAACAGCCATGGACAGCAAACTACCGCGTGATTTGAACAGAAAATAGAAAAAGGTAGTCCTGCAGTTAGTGAGAGGACTATGAAACTGCTGAGACTATCGTCGGGTGAGAATTTATATTGGTATTATAAAAATCGGTATCATCGGTCATAAATTCCCATGTTATAATTCTTTGCAGGAAATATTCAATAAACTGGTCAGGTGTGAAAATTAAATCGTTTTTGTGCTTCTGTTCATGTATTTACTTTAATTTACGACAATGTCACGATATCGTTCGGTCGCTTTATTACATTCAATACAAAAACAACATTTATAATTTAGTTTTCATTTGAAATGTAACTAAGTAAGCCATCGATATCGTGTGACATCGTGAAGCAGGGAATATGTGATTGAATAGACATCGTCCACACTATTATTGGTAATGGAATATAAGTTAAAAAAACTATTGTTAAAATTAAAATTTACCTTAAAACCGGTTTTCTCATACAAAATTCCTATTTGAAGCAGACATTAACAATCGTTTTTGCTTAATGGGGTAAGAATGTCTCTAAACTTTATTATAAATCTGCGAAGTTTATAGCAAACTAAATCATTTTCTGTCCAAAATATCTCCTATCTACAGCGAGTTTGGTAATTCCCATAGTTTAGCATGTATGATCAATTATACGACATTTTTAGGAAACCGGTTTTCGAATAGTTCGAATATTTAAAAAACCGATTAATGTTTTGCAAACTCAGAAAAAACTGGTGACCGGTTTTTTTTTATAAAAAAAATTGCAAGTATTACGCTGTCTTTAATGAATTTTATTAATTAAAAATTTTTAACAATTTATATCCCAGCAAGAATGCTATCACTATGAATTGATATTCTCATCACTTCTTAAGTACTTCTTTATCTGAATCCATTTTTACTACCATCTTAAATATTAACAAGATTATCACTTTAGAACTCACGAAAAAATATTCAGCTTTGCCAATTGATGCATATGAACAACTTCGCAGTTGTAATTATAATTTAAATACAATTTTCAATGTGTTTTGGGATCTCATTATCTCATGCTAAAACGTAACCAAATCATGGAACATTCCCTGGTTTTAATGGCGAGTCGTTTTGATAAATGTGAACACATGCTCGCCAATGACACCTCTATATAAAAATCATCTGTTCTTCAGCTAAGTTGAACCAGTTCATTTGCAATTGAACCCATTCATTAACTATTTCTTTTGCATGCCATTTTTTGCAAGGATCTTATAACGAAAATATTATAATAATGAAAATAAACTATATAAACATATCGGAGAAAATTTGGCTGACCGGTTTTTTCTCAACGAAAATTTACTCAGTATTTCATATTTCAATATGCCTAAACTTTCTTTCCCTAGCAGATACGTTAAAAATTAAACCTTTTATATTTTTATAAGACAACGACTTTTTCATTTCATCCGGAAGACTATGAATTAAAAATAAAGCCATTGTTAAGAATGTGTTTTACTCTGAAGTTTTGACCAACACTGTATACATATATTTCATAGTAATGAAAACTATTGGTGTTATTTAGCTAATTCTTCAGTTTTGTTTTTAGTAGCAAAAACATAAATAATGTGATTTTTTTTATTGTTAAATTAAATATGTATATTTTTTCGTTTTTGTTTTGTATTGGTTTTAGTAAAAGAAAATTTTCCAAAAACAACATCAGCATTACAACAAAAAGCTTGTTTTTTTTTAATGTTTTCACAATTTAAAAACACTAATATCAAGTGACAAACACATGTATTAAAAATTCAACTAATGTTTTGTATCATACATGTGAGTATGTACATACAAATATGTTTATCAATGCACGTGTGTGTGTAAGCAGTTTTATTACAATTGCCGTTGCATTACAAAGCTTGAATTCAATTATGTACAATATGCTTGTTTGATTTATTAGAATAAAAAAAAGGAAATAATGAGGAATAAATTAAAATTTATTAAATAAATTAAATGTTATAAATATAGTACATTTCGTTAATACTCAAAGAGACTTTCAATAATTTGACCTTGGTCGTTGACATAGCAATAAACAAAATCGAAAGAAATAAATGAAAAACAATTATTTCAATATTTTAAAGGCATTTTATTAGAGCGACATTCAGCAAATTAAAAATCAAATATTCACTACGAAGAAATTTAATTAATAATTAAAACTGAAAGAAAACATTTAGAATTAATAGCGGTTTATTAGAAGATGGTGCATGTATTTTATTTATCGAAATTTTCTATATTAAATAGTTGTGGTTTTTCTTTAAATCTTATTGGATTTTACAAGTTCACAGCATCAGTTAGGAAAAGTTTTGTAATTTAAAATTGACTCTTAACTGTCTGTTTTCAGAAAAGGATAGAAAAAAGGCAGTTAAACCAAATTTACGACGTACATACATACACACATTGCTTGCAAAAAAGAAGTTAGTACAAAAATACTTATACCAATTAATATGTCGTAACCAGGGACCGAAAATAATAATAATTTTCGAATTTTCAAAGGAAAAAATCAATCAGTAGAATATATCGGATATTCAATTATTTTCTGATTTTTACTTTTTTTTGGTGGGAATTAATTATCATTTTTTCATTTCTTTTCTTAAAGAAACTAACTCTGAGAATGCCCAGCAATTAGGGACCTGCGCGTCCGCGTGTTGGGGGCCGCATCGTTCGGCGGCCTATCGGAATTGTGGGAGATGGGGCTCAGGGAGTTGAGCGCATTCATCCAGCCACTGTCCCCGCATTCACTGGACCGTCGGTTTTCCGGTTCCTACTGGACTCTTCTTCCGACCTATTCTATTCTTCCTATCGTCTACTCTACTCTATCTCCTCTCTTCTTCTTTACAGGTATCACAACGGTACCATGATAAATTGGACCCAAGTGGGCTGGGCTCTTTATTTTAACCGGCGACCTGCCTACATAACCTAACCTAACCTAATCTTCCTAAGAAAATAAAATCACCCAAAATTTTTAAGAAACCGCCAGTTTCCAATTGTTATAAAGATAATTATTTGCATACATTTTTGCATTTCCCACCGTACATTTATGGCATATATGTCAAATGTGCATATATATCTAAATAATGGACTATAACGTAACACAGATAATATCAAAACACATTTAAATTTATCTTAAAAAAAAGAATCGCAAAGAACTTTTCTTTCTTTGAAAAAAAAAAAATAAATAAAAATTATATAATAACAATTATTTCTGACATAAAAACTTACAATTATTTCGACAAAAAAAAATATAAAAATTAGAAAATAACAATTATTTCTGCCAAAAAAAAATAGAAAATAACAATTATTTCTGCCCAAAAAAATAAAAGTCAAGAAATAATAATTATATTGTGATTTTTATAATAAAAGTAATAATTCTTACGGTCCCTGGTTGTAAATACATTTTTATTTTGAAAAGCCAAGAAAACGCACACAAATTTCGCATGTTCGTTAAGGAGTACAACTATCAATCACGCACAGCTATTGATAACTAATTAGAAATAGCTTGAAATTATATACAGGGTGGCTGATAAAAGCCGCTACCAAAAGAAAACTTGATAACTTTTTTTCTATATAAGTAAACTGGAATTTTGTTGTTGTAGATTGGTCCTTAGATTTAATAAAAATGGAAAACTGATACGCTGAAAAAATAATTCCTCTGGCACGCAAGGCGAATTCATACCAGTTGATCTCGTCCCTATAACAACAGCAACAACAATTTTATTCAAGTTGTCAAAACAGTTTATGTATTAATACTTTGAGTAGAACACAACTCTGACAACTGAACAGATATCAGGTGATGAGAATCTTAGGTAATGCAACCACCTTGTATGAATTCGCCTTGCTAGCATGCATTGGAGTCTGTAGTTATTGTTTCAACTAACTAACAGCCTCATTTCAAGAAAGTCAACATTCCGTTGGGCACCAGGTCGTCCGACCTGACTCCACCGGACTTTTTCTTGTGGAGTTATTGCAAACAGGAAGTGTACAAATCACAACCGACAAATGTGGATGAACTAAAACCAGCGTCAACTTTGCGGGCAATAATGAACAACTTTTTGCTAAGATGCCGCACTCCTGCATCTACGAGCACGGCTGGCATTTAAATTCAATTATCTTTAAGACTAATTCAATGGGCTTTCGAATGAAAAAACATTGAATAAATTCCATGCATTACCAAAAGGTCATTCCAGTTTCTTAATGTAGCAAAATTCGTTAGCCACCCTGTGGAATGCTTTTTAACTATTACTGTTCCCAAGTATATTTATTCAATTACATACATATACAATAAAATACGACATGTATTTTACGGTCATTGATAACAGGAATTTAAATTATGACAGCGAAAAAGGCGGCATTTAATAATAAATAAAATACGACCCATGGTGCAATAAAACCAGGTAGCAGTACTTTGCTATTTTTTGCTCTAATCACATATGAGTTAGTGTTTTCTTTTTTTTTAACAAATTTGACAATTCTGTAATAGGAAAAAATATTTAATTTGTAATTTTTTTTAATTTGCAACTTTTTAAAAAAATAAACAATTTAAACAAAGTTTGTTTTTAATTATTCCGTAACTTAATGTCACATCGATTTTCGATACGCATTAATTTTTCTGTATTTAAAAACTGTGTCGACTGCTGCAAATTGCTTTGAATGGGTTAAACTTAGCGAGAAGTTTGAGGGATGGCCTGCAAGGACAAGCGATTCCCATATTTTTTTATATTTTAATTCAATTTTGATTATATACGCAAACAGCATTTAAATTTATTTTCTAATTCAAAATTCTTCTTGAAAGATTTATTATAATAAAAACAAAGAGAACACTCTTTAAATGAAAAAAATTATTTTACATCAGGTGTAAAATTATTTAACAACAAACACCTGATGTTTCTACAGAAAAAAGGAAACATTGCTAACTATTTTAACGGCATATAAATTTAATGTAATCGTTACAAAAGTCGAAAGATAGAATTTCTATATGTTGGTTCTATAGAATATTAGAAGACATAGATAAATGCAGTTAACAATTTTAATAATAATTCCAAAATAATTAAAATACTCCTAATTCGTGATTGGTAATGAATGGTAGAACAAAAAAATTTGTTAAATACAACATATAAAATATGTACATATATATACATATACAGTGTAACATCGGTTAACGCAACCAATAGAAATTGTGGCCTGTTGCCAAAACTGAGTTGTTGCGAAAATCGACCCAAACATTTC
The DNA here is from genome assembly GCA_963924685.1 of Dexiosoma caninum. Taxonomy (NCBI): domain Eukaryota; kingdom Metazoa; phylum Arthropoda; class Insecta; order Diptera; family Tachinidae; genus Dexiosoma; species Dexiosoma caninum. Next base: position 37,468,119 of record OZ004729.1, on the reverse strand, counting down.
TATGCTTGTTTTTCGATTAAAAATATTTTTTAAACCAAATTAAAGGTTTATTTCAAAAAACAAGGGTTAACTTTTAAAACATATGCTAATTCTTAATTAAAATAAAGAATAAAAACGAAAATATATTTAGAATAAATAAAAAATACACAGCAAATTTTTCTTCCAGTCATTACATGTATAATCGATACATGCGTCAAATTGTTTTCGCTCTAAAACTGTAACAGTTCTTCTTTTCATAGCTATAATATTTTGTGAAATGAGACGACTAATCGAAAACTAACAATTTTTATATAAAAAAAAATCATGGAGCATTTTGGCAATTATAGCCCTAACCTAACCTATAACTCAGTTCCATACTGCAATATAACTCAAAAAGTCTCGTGCATGGATCAATGCAAATAAACAAACATAAAAACAATATTCTTAAAATTCGAATATACTCAAAATATTATAGTAAGCCGTCGAAGAAGAGTCAGTAGTAAAATCAAAATGCTTGATATGAAATCTAAATAATGTCCTTAACTTAGACAACACTTGTTTTTATAATTATTTAAATAATGAAATATTATTTGGTTCCACTGAAAGTATGTGCACAAGAATAAATTTATGCATACACACACATAAAAATATAAACGGTGGGCAAATTTGAGATAAGGTTAGTAAATTGGCTGTCAAATGATGAAATGTCAAGAATTGAGCTGTAATCCTTTGACATTTGAAATTTTAACCATGGAACGCTACACTCTTGAACAAAGAACGTTAATTATAAAAATTTACTATCAAAATGGTCAACATTTTACTTTGTAAAATACGAGCAGCTTTTACTCGTAATCAGGCTCTTTCTGAGACCGCTGTGCGTAATTTAATCGCCAATTGAGGATTACGGTACTGTTGCTGACAATGTATCAAAACAATACGCTCGTAGTGATGCAAACAAAGCCGCTGTATAGCAAAATGTTGAGAATGAGCCTAGAACACAAACTCGTCGACGTTCGCAACAATTGGGCATCACCAGAGGCACTTTGCACAACATTTTGCATAAAGATCTTCATCTTCACGCTTATGAAGTTCACGGTGTTCACGGTATCGCGACTGCACTGTATACATGGCTTTTCCATTTTGTTGTAAAGTCTGTGGTTTTTGGCGTTCGAGTACTTTTGTACATTTTTGTCTCTCATTGAGGTAAGTTATAGTTTACTCTCATTTTACCGAAATTTACCTAAAAAGTATAGAAGCATACCTTATATGTATTTGCGAGTTATGAGATAAACAATTACGCCAGTTACGGTGAGAAAATAAAATCTATAACTAGACAACATTTAGGCGACATATATAATAAAAACCAATTATCCCTAACTTAAGAAAACATGTGTCGACAAAGTAAAATAAATTAATTTAGTTCCTTGTTTGTAAACCCCAAAGCATAATATCAGCAGACAAAGAGGTAAACAAATTTTACTGATAAGATGGCCTTGGGTTAGAGATATTTCCTTAACAAAGGAATTACTCATCAACATTTGTATTTTATATTACAGAATGAAACTATAAATAGATATATACACTTTCATTCATCTAAGTACACAACTGAGTACTAACAACAGTTCATATGTAAACTCAAAAATTAACGTTTCACAATTCATAACCAAACTCACACACAACTAAGTACTAAGAAAAGTTTATAAGTAAACTCAACGAAATACTAATATAGTTAGGAAAATAACGCAAACTCAATAGTTCATAAATAAACTCAACGAAGTACTAACATAGTTAGTAAAATAAGAGTGCATAAGTAAACTCAAATAGAATAATATTATTATTATTGTTTAATCTTACGAAAATTTAATTCTAAGATTTAATTTAATTATAGAGCACTTGCTATATTGGCCATCAGCTCTGAGAATAATATTAAAAAATAAAGAACACTTCAAGATACGTAAGTATCTTTAAGATTTAATAGTCTAGTTACTACATCAGCCGCGATTTTAAATCTCGTAATTTTATGTTAATGTTTCACAAAAAAAAAATTAAAATTTTCAAGAATGATTTCAAGGACGTTCTCATTAACATTTTACGTGCAGCATTAACTGCACTCAATCCTCTTTTTTTATACGGATTCGAAATTATGCAGTTTTAAAACATGTAAATACTTCTTTTTCCATTGATGAAAGTGAAGATGAGTTTTAATTTTACTACTTAGCACCGACTACAAACAGTTGAATAGCAACTCTAACAAACCTAAAATTTTACTACTTTTTTACTTAACTTAGGTACATTTTTGAATATGCAACTTTGCGCATAAATTATGCCTAATAATCATAAATTCTGCACAATCTATTAAAATTGTGCATAAGTTATACACAAAAAATGTGCACAGTTTGTGAACATTGTTCATAGCTTAATTATTTGAAAATTAAACACAATTGATCATAATATATGAACATTGTGCATGAACGACTATTAACACTTATTGTTCATGAGTTATGCCTACTTGTGCATATATTTTGCCCAACATTTTGAAATGTGTGTACCTTGGTCATTTTTTTTTTTTTTTTTTTTTTTTTTTTTTTTTTTTTTTTTTTTTTTTTTTTGGCGTGTGAGGTAGGGTTGAAAATGCCTTCGCACTTACAGAGACCGTCGTCTTCTGCGTCGAGTGGTGTTGCCACTAAAAAATTCCCTCCTCCTCCTCTGGGTAGATTCCTCCCCGGAACCGCTTTCCGCATTACTTCGGGAAGGCCCAGAGCCACGTCCCAATTAGGACCACTCTCAATCACCCACGTCTGGGTCCGCCAAGTTTGCAGCCGGCGCCATGGCCCCGGCCCGTATCGCCTGGTCCCTGTCAGAGGGGGCCCCGATATGCAGCAGCGCATCGAGGTCCCTCTTCTTCCTCCGCAGAACGTATCCCACGTACTGTGCCACAGCGTCCCAATTGTCTTCACAATCGAGCATCCTCCCTATCACGGTGGCAGGAGCGAACCCGCCAACCCGCTGCGTCATTGCAGCTCTCTCAGCATGCCACCTGGGGCAGTCGAAGAAAGTGTGTTCTGCATCATCATCCGTAATACTACAGTAAATGCAGTCGGGACCATCTGCCCTGCCCATCCGGTACAGGTACTTTCGAAAGTATCCGTGGCCCGAGAGGAATTGTGTCAGGAAGTAGTTAACTTCCCCAAATTTCCTCCGAATCCATACTTCCACGCAGGGAATGAGCCTTGCCGTCCACCTGCCGACCGTGTCCGCGGTCCACCTGTCCTGCCATCGCCGGACAGTTTGGGGTCTCAGACCAATAGCACCAACACCAGGGTCCTCCCCCCTCGAGTTCCAAGCCTCCCACCGCTCGCGCGCCAAGAGGTCTATGGGTATTTCCCCACATATCACCAGGACCGCAGCGCCCGAGACCGTGCGGTAAGCCGAGGCAACCCTAAGGGCCGCCGTCCGCTGTACCGCCTCGAGTACTCTGCGTTTGGTTCTCTCACCCAGTACATTTCCCCAAATCTCGCTCCCATGCAGCAAGATCGACTTCGTGACCGCCATAATCAGCCTCCTCTTGCTCTGTGTCGGACCTCCGACATTCGCCATGAGTCTGCTCAGCATGCCAGTCATCTTCGCCGCCTTAGTCGCCACATGCCGTATTTGGGCCCAGTAAGTCAGCCTACAGTCGAGTCTGACGCCCAAATACCTTATGGCACTCTGGGTAACCAGAGACACATCCCCTATCTGCATGCCGACATCGAGTGGTATGTGTGCCCGCGTCATCAACATCACCTCGGTCTTCTCCCCGGCCAATTCCAAGCCGTGGTCCTCAAGCCACATCCGGGTCCTAATCATGACCCGGTTCAGCTTCCCCCTGGCGTCATCCATATCCCGCGCCAAGATCACCGCCGCTATATCATCCGCGTATCCCACGAGCTGAGCATCCTCGGGCATTTCCACCCCAAAGATCCCATCGTAGGTCAGATTCCATAGGTCCGGGCCCAGCACAGATCCCTGGGCCGCGCCGGACGTGATCGTCCTGCTCCTCCGCCCCGTCGGCGTATCGTACAACAGTACCCGATCGTCCAGATAACTACGGAGAATTCTATACAAGTATCCGGGAATACGAAACCTCCCCCGTAGCGCCTCTAGAACATCAGCCCATCGTAGGCTGTTGAAGGCATTCCGAACGTCGAGTGTTGCCAGGATAACTATGCGCTTCGGATAATAGCGCCTCTCGCTCTGAGCGCGCTCGAAGCACTCAACCACATCAGCAATCGCCCCGAGCGTTGACCTGCCAGGTCTGAAGCCATGCTGTCTATCCGACAGCCCCCCAGCCATCCTCACGGCCTCCGCCAGCCTTCTTTGCAGTAGCTTCTCCAGCAGCTTGCCGGCACCATCCAACATACAAAGTGGCCGATAAGCCGATGGCTGGGTCGGATCGCCCCTGCCCTTGCCAACAAGCACGAGCCGCTGTGCTTTCCAGCGTCTTGGGAAGACGCCCTGGACTAAACAAGCATCATATACCGGAAGCAATGCTTCCGGCCTGCTCTCAGCCAGGATCTTGAGCACCTCCGACGGTACCCCATCCGGGCCAGGGGCTTTCCCCGTCCTAAGAGCCCCGGCAGCGATCCTCAGTTCCTCCCCGGTAAAGGGCGGTGGAACCTCATCATCGTAGGGCCCACGTTCGCCAACCAGCGGAGGGTGTGTGGGGAACAGGCCCCCCACAATCGTTTCGATCCGCGCGCCGTCCAATTGCACCCCAGTGCGGCTCGCGCCCAATTTTCCCGCCACGATCCTATAGCCGAGTCCCCATGGATCACGGTTCAGGTCGCTCCGAAGTTCCTCCCATTTCGCCCTCTTGCTCGCCATAATCGCGCGACGCAACGCCCCGCGGGACCGCTTGTACTCTTGGGCCTCCAGTAGAGCCTCGCCGGCCCGCCTAGCCCTAGTATAGACCCTCCTATTGCGGAGGCAGTCACGCCTGAGTCCAGCAATCTCCGGGGTCCACCAGTACACAGGTCGCCTCCCCGCCCCTCGCGACGATCGGGGCATCGATGCGTCGCATCCACGGACAATGCGCCGCATCATAGCACCCGCCAGGGAGTCAGCGTCCCCCCCACCGTCCAAAACCGTAGTACCGTCGAAACCGGCCAAGAACGACCCGCGGTCTAACCTCGCGACGTTCCATCCACGCGCGCCTCTCCCACCGTGCGACCGCGCGACGCCCGCCTCCAATACTACCCCAAATTCAATATACTGGTGATCACTCCCAGTATATTCCTCGAGTACCCTCCATCCTTCGATCATCCCAGAAAGATTCTCGGATACCAAAGTGATGTCAGGAGTGGTGAACTCGCACCCCGGCCGCCTGAAGGTAGTCGCACCGCCAGCGTTCATGACTACCAGGCCCAACCTGGCCGCCATATCCAGGACGCACCTCCCCCTCGTGCTCGTCACCGGATCACCCCACTCCACAGCCCTGGCATTGAAATCACCGGCCACCACAAAGGGTCCGGCCATACCAGCCAGAGCGTCCTCGATAGCGGCCATCTTCGCCCTAAATCGCGTCACGTTATCGCTAGGAGTGAGGTAACAGCTCACCAGCACAAAACCGCCGATCCGAGCCCACGCATAGCCGCACCCGATCCCGTACCGCGCAACCGCGAGTTCACCGCCGCCAGGTAGCCAGAGTGCCGCCGTACCTGTTTCGTCCCCGAGCCAGAACCCCCGGTGCATCGGACCGTATTGTTCGCTGATAACAACCACGTCCGCGCCCCTCTTGTACCTTGGTCATAAGTTGTGCCCATTTATGCGTAGATTATGAACAATGCGTACACAATGGATAATGAGTATGCATTAATTGCAAGTTAGTTTCACTTATGTTCTTTTTGTGAAAAGTGCCGGTTGTGTTTAGAAGCGACAGTAGTTGAAGTGTGTTATATATCATTTAATATTATTTAGAAATATATAATTGTGCAAATTAAGAGGATTTATTTAAACAATTACTACTACCATTTGAAACAAAAAAAGAACTAAATGTTGCAAATTCTATAAGTTACAAAGGAACAATTTACAAAATTGGGTACTATATTTTTATGAAGGAGTGTGTTTATAGTATTGCCGATATAATTTTATTAGAAGCATATATGTATTTATTACTTCATGAATACCAAATTGATTTTGATTTGAATTATTACGCTTATATTATTGGGGAAAGAACGGAAAATTATGTATTAAAATCCATTACAGAAATTGAATTTCCTAAACCCTTTGAGCTTCATCCAATATTAAGCACTAGACTATGGTTTATGATAAGAATTTTATAGAAATGTAAAAAAATTAATGACTATAAATTATATAAAATAAACATGTTAATACTGAAGTATATGATTTATTGTATTTTAATATGTGTATATATAATATTAGTTATTAAGCACTTGTACTTTGAAATAAAGACATTTGAAAATAAAATGAAATTTTGTTTCTTTAATATTAGCAGGAGCTTTAAAAATTTTTCCTATTTGTTCACAATCTATGAAAATGTTGTTCATAAACTATGCCCAGTTGTTCATAAGCTTTTCCCAGTTGTTCAGAATCTATGAAAATGTTGTTCATAATCTATGCCCAGTTGTTCATAAAACATGCTCATAGTGCTGAACTTATGAACAACTGTTCTTAGTAATTTTTCGTGAACAATTTGTGCATAAGTTGTGCCCATAGCGCATCATATCTGCACACATTTCTCTCCGTGTAGTTCCTTTTTTAAACGACTTAAAGTTATGTACATATATGCCTAATATCTATACATACATATGTATGTATATGTATATGTATATGAATTTTGTTAATAAAAATTTTTATTCTTAATGTTTTTATGCGATTTGTATAAAATTTTAATACGGAGATTCAAAGTTATGCGGTTTTTCATATCATGGTAATAGCGTTTTTATGCGGTTTCCTTTGCAATATATCTACCGCATAAAAAGAAAGTACATACACTATTGCTTAGAAAATATAGATATATTTATAAAGGGGAATGACATCGTCTCAGAAAATTAAAGAATGTTAAAAAATATACATATAAATTTTGTCTAGATTTCTAATATACATAGAATGACTGGGTTTTATTTTCATAAATTTGCTAAATTCAAATAGAATAAAAAGAATTACAAATTATCTGAAATTACGTGCCATACCATTTTTGTATATTAATACTGTGAATTAACTTATCATACACATATACAGTGTGGGAAAAAATACTACGGAAAATTATAAAAGAACACCTCCGAATTATCAAACAACACCGCTGTGTTTAACGGTCTACTTTGTGTACTTACTAGGGCGATCAATTATTCGACATTGTTTGGAAACCGGTTTTAAAATAGTTCGAATATATGAACATTAAAAAACCGATTTCGGTTTTGCCAGTGCAGTAAATTCGGTGACCGGTTTTTTTATTAAAAGAAAATTGCAAGTATTACGCTGTCTTTAATTAATTTTATTAAACAAAAGCTTTAACAATTCATATGTTATGCAAAAAAATATAATAATGAAACTGAAAATAATAACAAATTTTTATACTTCAGATACCATCTCTGGGAAGTTAAAAAAACAAGATTGGAACGAATTAATGTACAAGTAAGAGGGTAATTTGGTAATGGACAAAGTTCAAGAAGATTCGTACCCCATTTCCTGGGATATCTGAGGTAAACTCTTGAAGCGACCAAGCCAGAAAGTAATTAAAATGAATGAAACTTCTGCCGAATATTCAAGTAATATTTGGATTCGAAAGGAGAACCTAAATGTTTTATGTAAAACATGGAGTGTCTCTATTATTTCTTCCGCGCATAATACTTTGACTTACAGTTCTGCTCTATTCGAAAAATGTATGTAAGTTTTTATTTATATTTTTATATAAACAAATTGAATACCTTTAACTTACAGCCTATTTCTGAGCTAAGAAAGATAACTTAAGCGAACGAAAAGCACTCGCTCGAATTCGAATCAATTTGGATTTCTCATTGGCACTCACTTTCTTTCGCAGTAAGTTACGTATGTCAATTTTGGTATCTTACGTTTTAATAAGTAGAAGCAATGCCAGATCATAAATTATTATATTTCTGTTAAAAGTATTAAAAAATACTACGAAGTTATTCTAAAGCTAATACAACTGCGTGTAAGTGTGATCAGCTGGTGGAAAGTATCAATAAATAAAAGGGTGAGAAAATTTAAAAAAATATTTGTAAATTTTGTGTTTTTTGTTTTAATTTTATAAAAGTGTTTCAGTTGCTGCATTGTTGACTTCTTTAAACTGAAAAAACAATTGTTAAATACATACATTCATATGTATATCATATGAATAGTTTATACTTACCACTTGTTATCCATTTGTAAATACTTTTTTATTGTACTTAGATTTTTTATTCTTCTTTTTTTATTTACAAGTATGTATACTCATATGTAAATTCTCAATACGAAAGCAAAACCAAAAGTGAGTGATTTTGACATTTCATTCTCACACGTTCTTAACAGAGAAATCGGATTTTATATGAAAACACTTACGTTTTCATTCGAGTTCTAGATCGAGTCACTGTTCGCATAGAAAGTGTGTAGAGAAATCGAAATCAATGTTCTTTCTCATAGAATGCGAATGAAAGCGTTCTTTCTTAAATCAGAAATAAGCCCTTAATGTGCATGTATATTCAATTATGCATAAGCACAAAATAAATAAATATTTGAAAATATATTTTACGTGTCTCTAATATTTCTTCTATCACTGTACATATATTCCTAATTAAGTAAATATACTTATGTATATTATTTTACAAAGAATTAATTTTTTAAAGTGCATATGCATGCATGTATGTACATACATACATATATGTATACTGGCATACATATAATTATTTTACCAGGTGTGTTTAAATATTTCTTGCGTATAGATACAATTTTTATTATACTGATTCCACAAACAATTATTGCATACATACTATGTATGTACATACATATTTTATTATTTAAATTCACACAAATTAAATTGAAATTTAGAATATTTTTGCCAAATTATACAAAATTATATAGAAATGAAAAAAGAATAAACTACAGCAAATGTGCAAAAATTCAGTTGTCCCTGTCCAGATTTGCAATTTTTAAAAATTCTGCTTTGAAATTGCATTAGTGTAATTTTTATATTTCTTAGACTGAGTTTACACGAGGAAACATGGCGAAGAGAAACATTTAGTTTGGTAGCATATTACGGGTGGGGAAGAGAGTATCGTTTTTGTGTTCGGTACTCGGCGAGATGCTTTTTTCTCATTTTTTATTTCATTATTTTACTTCGCCGCTGCTACACAATACCGACGAAGGAGGGTGTTCTGATGTGCCTATGGATTGGATACAGCTGAAGCCGTTACTGTTCAGCGACTAGTGACTAATGCTTCGCCACTGAAACTATTCGACAACAACTTACACAAAACCACGCAAATCCACCTCAGAAGAAATGCGAGATGTTTTTGAGTCTGATTTCCAGATGTTTTTCTTCCAAATGTTTCCTCGTCTAAACACATTGTGAGGATTGCAAAGCAAAAGAAACTTGAAACCGAGTCCGCCTCCCCAATCACCTCAGCACTCACGCCAAAAAACTCAAGAATTGCTACAACAAAATTTACAAGTGTGGACGGCGACTTATCAAAAATACGAGTACTAGTCCAATGAAAGGATGGTAGAATGCACAGTAGCACATGCTGTAAATAAAAAAACACAGTCTGTCTGTAAACGCCCCCAATAAAAACGAAAATTATTTAAAAAAAGAAACATATACATATATATATATATGTATATATGGATATATATCTGCATACACATTAGGGTGGGGCGATTTGAAAATCTTAATGGGCGCTTTGCGTTTCTGATTCTTGGGATTGACTAAGCAATTTTTTTATTTATTCTATTTATTTTATTTCTTATTTTTTATTCTTCTATTGTTTTCAGTTCATTTGATGCATTTTTGTTAGTGTAAAAAAACATTATATTTTTGGATAAAAAAAGTGGAAAAAGTAAGAAATAGAACATTTTTATGATTTTGCGCTATGAACAACTGAAAATGGTAATTTATCAATATTTTCACGAAAAATTTGCACTTTCACAAGGCCAAAACTGCCTGAAGGAGCGTTCCAATGCTTTTGCGATGTACTAGAGAGTTCTTAACTATTGTCTTGGCTACAATTTTTGTCTTAGTATTGGATCGAAAATCTCAATGGTTTGGCTGTTATAGGCCAAAATATCCAAAAAACGTGACAAAAGTCTGATCAAGTCAAAATGCGCCAGCTCGATTTTCACCGTAGACGTATGGTCTAGTGGACTTTTTTGCTTAGTACAATCCCAAGAATAAGAAACGCGAAGCGCCCATTAAGATTTTTTTCCTTCCATACTAATCGCCCCACCCTAATACACATTTATATATACATATATATATATATGAACACGATGTCATTATTTATTTTTTAATTCACCCTTCATAACGATATATACATATGTGGGTCCTTCAATTGCCAAATAGATTAACTCCATGCAACAGTAATTTTAGAAAAATTTAAAAATTGACTTTATTGTTCTACAAATTTTACTAAATAATGATATTGCAGTTTGGAACTACGGTTTTGTTATTCATTGGCAGTGAATTTTGTTTCAAATAACAGTAGTGCTGAAAATGTTTTGAAAAACTAACAAGTAAAAAATTGCCAAATGGATTTAATCGATTTGAAAAATTAAGCATACATACAAAGTGGGGAAAAGGTAATCACCCGATGTTCTTTTGTTTCACTTTGTAAGGGAACATCTTCAAATCATTCACCAAAATTCTGCGTAGGGACCGCGGGCTAATGCCCAATTGCGTGGCACCGATTCTTGACTTATCGATTTGCATTCTGCATTTGCTTACTTCACAAATGTCTAAACCGAATTGACATATGGCGCAATTTGCAAAAGTTATAGCATTTTCCAATAGGGTGATTACTTTTGACCCACCTTGTACATATGTGAATGACTGTCATTAACAGTACCTGCTAATATGCATTAAATGTCGAATATTTGATGAAAATATATCAGTTTAGTAGATCGAATACCAGCAGCTCATTAAGATTATTTTCTAATAATAGTTAATCATTTTTTTAGACAAATTTTTAATAGAAAATAAACGTTATTCGAGACTGCACTCATGTTTTTAGTTGAATACATAGAGTGCAATGTAGACAATTTTTAATGCATGTACTTCTACTTTGGTTTTTAGATGGGTTCAACGACGATATTGCCGATATAAAATTAAGAGTTTACGTTTTAAATGCTTTTTAGAATTCAGACAGCTTTCAATATTTATACTTCTTTCTTATTTTTTAATTTTTTTTCATTAATGTACTATTTATAGCTCCGTGATTTTCATGGCAGAAATTCGAATGAGTGTATTTTAAATTAACAAAAACATACATACATATGTATAATTATGTATGTATATAAATATTGCGTGGGACCCATAGACATTTTTTGATGTTATATTTGAACGTGAAATTGTAAATTTAAAATTATTCAAAACTATTGGCAAAACATTCATATACCAAATTTATGGTTTCAACATAATTATAGTAAAAAAGTCACAATGTTTAATCTGTTTCGTAGTAAACTAAATGTCAACCCCCTTATGCAAAAATTTCTGTTCAAGTTAAAGTGCACGTTAAAACCGGGTTTCCTATATAAAATTTCTACTTCCAGCAGACATTACATTAATAATCGTTTTTAAATGTAAATGTGTAGTTGGTATTTAATAAAAATTTCTTTGTTAAAGAAAGGTTATCCTCAGCCTTAATCGATCAATAAAAAAACCTATTCACTAATTCCAAGGCAAATTCATTATCACGTAAACTCACTAGCAAATTCGCCCGTCAGCTGATACATTGATTTTGAGCCGAACGACAAAGTTTGTTTACTTTTGTGAGAAAGTTAAGAAAAGTGATTTAACAATTATAATAATATAATATTATAGTAAGAAGAATGCAAAATATATTACTTTTTTTAATAATTAATTTAATTTTAACTCATATTACACTAATTTAACACGTTCTTTTTAGGTTATGTTGAATTTAACATACCAAAAATTTGTATGTATTTGTTTGGACGAAAAGCGTATTGACGAATTCGCCAACCTTGTATTAATAAACCTTGACTAATTCCAAAAGCATTAAGCGAATGCTACACGATATAAGTGTGACTATTTTTTATAAAATAACGCACCCAATGACAAATATTGAAGCTGAACATTGATCGTGTAGCATTCGCTTTAAATGTTACCAAGGCGAATTGATACCAGGGAAACTCAATAGTACATCAACAATCAAAAATCATTGTGTACTGTCAAATTAATTCATACAATTTGACATTAAACAGTGATAAATAATCGGCCAGCTGAGCTGGTAAGTTCAACTGTTATGAATGCGCCTTGACTTTACTTTCAATTTTTAAATAGAACACAAAATATTTATCAACAAAATTCGATGAAGCTATAAAAAAGCCTTGAAATTATGGTGACATAAACTAACATTGTTTTTTCGATACAAATTTTTAGATATGCGGATAAAAACAGCATATGATAAGATGTTCTTTTTTAACGTACGTTAGCGATGGCAAAAGAAAAACTAATTAAAATTCATCTTCTATGGTGAACAGGCTTTCATTGAAGCCTTCAATGATAAGAGATTTCCTAGTTTATTATTCCGTAATCTGAATTGTGTAATTTTATAGAGAAACAGTATTTTTATAAAACGATTTTATCTCAGCAGCGAGTTATACATAAAATGCCAAAGTGAGTTTAAACATTAAGCGAAATATATGCGTATGCAGTAATTATTTACGTGTAACAAAAGCTTTTTACAAGCAGCAGCTTTAAAAAAAAATTACTTAAAGATTGCACAATGTAAATGAAGCTCAAGAAAATAAAGTAAAACTACCTTTCAGTCGATATATTGGCCGTATTACGCATTGTCGGCGAGTGGGTCGGCGTTAATATATAATTCGCCGTTATTAATGATGAAGAAATATCTACTTCTGCCCCACCATCAGTTGAATCGTACGAAGAAGTTATTAAAGAAATGGGCTCTGATATTGCCATAACGCTACTAGTCGCATTAGACAGAGTTATTGGCGATGGTAGTGGGGGTTGAATTTGTACTAACTTTTGATTATCGAAAGCATATTCAAATTTAAAACAAATACCATTGTCACCCAACGAAAATTCATTAAATGAGTCGATACCACTATCATTATTAATACCAATTACGGAACATTGTGTATTCGATTGTGATGAAAAGGATGATCCTTGCAATTCCAAATAATTTATGTCCGATGCTGGTGATGCTGTCGACGTTGATGTTAGTAGGGATGAGGGTGAATGTGTTAACGTCGATGATGGTAATGGTGGCAGTAGTATGTCATTATTTAGATTAATTGTGTCTGTTGATGATAATGGAAACATATTGTCTGTTGTTGGTGTAAGTTGTTGGTTTTGTTCTGTTTCAGGATTTAGATAGTTAAAAATGAAATCATCATCAATATATAAATTTGAATCGTTTGAGAAACTCAAAATTTTGTGAGGAAAGTAATTATCATTATTATTAGAACCGACTATGGAGAATGATGGAGTGCCATATAAAGTAGATAAATTATTATTTCGAGTATTTTCTGTAGTAGTATTGATGGTGGCATAATTAAGATCTAAATTGTCGTCGTATAAATTAAAACCTAATTGTTGCAGCACCTGTTGATTTATTTGTAGTTGTTGCTGCGAATGTTGTGATATTTGTTGCTGTTGATTTTGACTATTATCATCCAGAGTTATATTTTGTTGCTCGTGTTGCTGTGTTGTTAACAAGAAATCATTAAACAACGTAGTTTCATCATCTAATTGTGTGTAACCATCTGCGGTCATTGGTTTTCTTCTGTCTATTGTAGGGGATTTAGTAAATGACGACGGCGAAAATATCGGCGAACTATTTGATAAGGAAGACGTTGACACATTTGCACTTGTGTTATATGCGGAGGAGTCATAATCACTTAATGTTTCACTGTTTAATATTTTTTTATTTTGTTGATAACAAATATCTTGACTAATTGCTTCCATAATATTTTGTAATCACTTTCTTATTCTATATTTAATTAATAACGCGTAAACTAACTACAAATAATTTATATATATATATATATATATGCAGATTGTGAATGTATATACTTATATATTGTAATATAAGAATATTTCTTAATTTTTTCTGAGCACACACTCTGCTCTTAGTAAAATGTAAAAACACTTTGACAACTTTTTACTAAATAGATAGCAAAGCATTGCCAGATAGTTTAAAATTTCTAATGCGGAGATGGGAAACGAAATTTAACTGCGTTACGCGGAAGGAAAGAATAATGGTGAAAATTAATTTCTCTGTATGAAAAAAAAATATATTCTTGTGAAAAGAATAGAAAAAAAATAATTTTTATATATGTATATGTATTATTTTTAAATTTACCTATACTGTAATAAAAATGAATTTGAATTGTTATATATATATACATATGTACATATATATTTCTATATACACACACACACACACATATATATAATTCAATAATTTTTTAAATAGTTTTGCTTTTAATTTAATCAAATCATATTTCCTTTTTTTTTAGTATTATGAATTGACTACTCCCATCTCAGGCGAAAACCGAAATATAAGGAAACAGCGCAAATTTCGTTAGTCTGTCATTCCATTTGGTACTGAGAGTGTGTGGAGGTAAACATTTGCTAATACCTTTGCTAAAAACTTCAAACATTACAAAGAAAATATTAGAAAAAATATATAATTGGTTAAGAACATTGGTGAAATTGAAGAAAATAAAAAGTTTTAAACATTGGTAAGTTAATTTCTTTGGAATTATAAAAATTACCGACTTCCGTTTTCTAATGGACGGATGTGGAAGTGGTGGTGTAAAGATATTTATGTGGTAGCATGCGCAGGACGTAGGATTTAAGTCTGAAAGCGGAGCACAATTTTACTATTGCGTGTTACATTGCTTTTAATTGTTTTAAAGCTTGCAATTCTTTAAAATATTGTTATTGTTGATATCCGCTGGTATTTTAATTTTTTTTGTAGAGTTGTATACATATATGTACATTAGAGATGACAGAAAGTTATCGATAGACAATACATTAACTGCTTTCATACAGAGAAAGTTATCTTTTCCGACTTTAGTTGATATAAGAGACTGGAAATGAACATTGTGGTACTCTCGCAAATTTCTTTAATTTTGCTATAGAGTAGAAATTATTAATAACATTAAAAAGTAAAATTGTACATATACTAATGTATGATACGTGCAAATCTTATCACATATAATTGTGATTCACTAAATTACCTTTTATGGCGTTTTCTTTTCTGAGTAATATCCTGCCTTTCATTTTTCCTTATGTTTTTTCTTTTATTATGTGTTACTTTACAAGTGTATCACTAATTTGAATTTAAGGATCATGATTGCAGCACTGTATTAACAGCTGGTTATGTTATTCGAAGTAAATTTATATTGTCGAACTTTTAGATATCGCAGCTTTAGTAAATCAATGCATTTGTAGTTGTTATACTAAAACTACAAGATCTGAAAGGTCTTTACTCTGAATTTATAAATAAAATTCAAATGGAAAAAAATTTAACCGTGAATTCCGTTATAGTTTTTGCATTTTATATTTATTTATTTAGGTAAGCGTTTAAAAACGTTGCCAAATCACATGTAACATTATATAATATATTAAAAGAACTGTTGGTTTTAAAAACAATTATCTACTTAATTTAAACAAATTTTAATTGTACACTGTAGTGCACAAAAGAACGGTTTGATTGCTCCATTTTACACTGCGGCACACTAGAGCATGGTTCTGCATTTCATGCGAATATTATTCAGTGAAGACATTCACCAAAAATTAAAAAAATTTGCGTGACCACATGGTTTGCCAAAACCCCGGCTAGATCAATAAAATCTTTTTTTTTTAGAAAAAAGTTCGCTTAACCATTGGAAATTTTTAAAAATTTGCGAACACGAAATAAACACGGTTTAAAGGTTTAATTTATATTTTGTTAAATATTTGAATTTTGGGTTAAAATATAAAAGCTCAAAACCAAATGACGGTACCATATTGTATTAAGAAAATTCCTCAAGAGCTACCAGAATAGTCTATAAAATAGGTAAACAACAGCGTTGCCATTCGCATAGTAATTGGTTAATTTGCTTTTTACAACTTCGTAAAATGAGGGCAGTTGGCAACTCTAACAGTTGTTGGCATACGAATGCCTTCACAAAACAAAAATCAACCAACAAAGAAAATAATTTTAAAACAAATTTAAAGAGGAACCAGAAAAGCTTGGGAAAATAGTGCGTTTATTTCCTTTTCCTTTAATTTTATTTTTTATAATAATTTCTTAATTAATTAACATTTCCAATTATCAATAAGTGTTCGTGACCCACTGCACTACATAAATTTCAAAAGAGAATTCTTAAAATTGCCACAGAATGGTTGGTGGTGGCGGCAGTAAGATTGTTGCCACTTTGAGAGCAGACGGCAAAGTATTTCCCACAAAAGAGGGTACGACTACAATTGCTCAATTGGCCAACTTGATGAATTACAAAATGGTAAGTATTATATGCCAAGAATAAGTTGCAAATCTGTTCTAAAAAATTAAATTCCAGCGCAGTGAAGGTGATATAATAAACCCAAAGGCATTCACTACGTTAAGTGTACCTACCACTGTTGTAGACTTGGGAAAACAATTGTTGCAATTTGCCAGGGACTCTGATTTAAAAGGTGTTAAAAATGCCTTGTCCCGTGGAGCACCTTTTACTACCGATTGGGTAAGTTTTTTTGAATTTGTGAACCCAAGGCAGCAACAGGTTTGTTATTCTGTTATTTGCTGTTTCTTTTATTATATTATGCATATGTATGTTTATTTTCTTTATATTTGTTGCTAATTGCACTAATGCATGTACAATGCATTTTTCTTTCGATGCAGTTGGGCATGTCGGCCCTACATTTTGCTGCCATGAACAACCAACTAGAAATATGTCAAGTTTTACTCAATGGTGGGATTAACAAAGACTCCAAAACTAAAGTCGACCGTACACCATTACATTTGGCATGTTATTATGGCAATGAAA
Organism: Dexiosoma caninum; assembly: GCA_963924685.1. Lineage (NCBI taxonomy): Eukaryota > Metazoa > Arthropoda > Insecta > Diptera > Tachinidae > Dexiosoma > Dexiosoma caninum. Next base: position 37,450,914 of record OZ004729.1, on the reverse strand, counting down.
AAGTTGTGGAATTATTATTGGCGAAAAACTGTTCCGTAAATTCTAGAGATATGGTAAGTTTTGTGATTATATACATACATATATATGTATATATACCGTCTTCTCATTTTGTTTATAATTAATTGCTCTTTTAGCTTCGAATGACTCCTTTGCATTGGGCAGTTGAGAAACGTCAAAAGGGTATAGTACGCCTTTTGCTAAAACATAATGCTGATGTCACCTTAGTCACAAAATTTGGCCGTACACCTTTAGCGATGGCGGTTTTAACAGAGCAGGCTGATCTGTTAGAAGAGTTAGAATCAGCCCGGCAATCCCAGGCAAATCGAAAGTACAACGAACAACATGAGGTGGGTATGATTTAAGATTGCGTTTCATATAAGATACAAAAGATATTTGTAAAAGGTTTAAGTAATTCTATGCACTATATTCTTATTCTTAATTGTAATAAAGATAATTTTGTATGAGAATTTCGTAGCATTTTAACAAAGTTCAATTTTAACATCAGATATTAATAGGAATTCTTATTTATAAGATCCCAGCAATAAAAGACATGCAAAAGAAATAGCTAATGCATGCGTAGTATTGCAAATGATCAGGTTCAACTTAGCTGTAGAACGCATGATTTTAATATAGGGGTGTCATTGGCGAACATGTGTTCACATTCAACAAAACAGCTCGTCATTTAAATGAGTGCTTCGAATTTATGAATAGTCCATTATTTAATTACGTTCCAGCATGGGTTAATGAGCTCCTGTAACACATTTAAAAATATATTTAAATTTTAATTATTTGTTTAATTTGTTATTGTATTAATTGTTCATATGAATTAATCGGCAGTGTTTAATGTGTTTCCATGAGTACAAAAGTGATAATCTTGTTAACATTCGAGATGGCATTGAAAATGAATTCAAATAAAGAAATGCTTAAGAAGTCATGAAAATACCAATTCATAGAGAAAGCATTCAGTTTTTTTTTTTGCTGGAATGTAGTGAGATTTGAAGGTTTTAACAAACGTTTTCAATTCTATGGGATTCACTTGATACCAGGCAATAAATATAAATGTAAGCAAAAAGCGGAAAGTGTATAATACGCTGTACTTGCTTACATTTCTTAAAGTAAAATAAAAGCGGAGACCATTAATTTGGAGTAAATAGTAACTACCGTATTCATAACAAATTTTTTGATTTATAGAAGGTATATTGATTGAATTTTGTATGGAAATTGGTCTATTAAACCTTTCTCGATGTTTTACGCGTTTGGCGATATAATAAAAGTTCGAAAAATTAATACACAAATTTTTGTGAGTAGTTTTATAAAAGAAATAAATTTGAGTTTTTATAGAATTAATTGCTTTAATTATCGAATGAGAGATCATAGTTCACCATGTATTTAATTTTAATATAAAATCGGAAAGATTTTGTAATTTGTGTCTAATATCAGGAACAGGCAAGCAATTATAATTATTTCAAAAAATAACAATGCACTTAAAATTAACAATGAAAAGGTCCTATTGAAAACATGCCAAAAATGTCATTCCGCTGCCCAGTGTAATTTTTAGAATGATTTGTAATGTAAATTTGTAACATCATTGATCATGTCCATCTTATTTTATTTTAATGGCTTATATTTTCAAAACACATACATAAATATTTGTATAAAACCAATGGCAATCGAATATTGGACCATAATTTTGTTACAACCCCCAGAAGAAAAAATTAAAAAGTTGTGTATGTATTTATTTTCCTTAAATAAAACACTAATGATTTGGCAAAATATGATTCGGTTTTTAAAATACATAAATTAATATATATGATTCTAATTGTGCTTTTTTCCCTTAAAAATTATATGTGAAATTTATTATTACATACCCTATGATATTCTCATAAAGTATGATTAGTTGAATTTTAAACATATAGATCTTGGGTTTGTATTCAAAAATTAGAAAAAATCCACTGATGAACTAAGTAAGCATTAGCGAAATAGTACTACATATATGGATATGCTTTCCTCCTCAGTTATTGAGTTGCTTTTGTAATAAAATACTTAATGATATTTTCATACTTTATGAGAATATCATAGGGTATGTAATAATAAATTTCACATATAATTTTTAAGGGAAAAAAGCACAATTAGAATCATATATAAAGAGATATTCCCAAAATAAATTCAGTTAATATAACATAAATTAATAATAAAAAAGACTGGAAACAAAATTCAAAATTTTAAATATTTTAATTTGTCTTGATACAAAAAAAATCATGTAATTGCAGAAAGAAACTTCAGAAGCTGTTAATTCTATAATGGGTTTAACACCCGATGTTATAGATGAACCTGAATCTATTCGCAAAATCGATCGAGATGATGACTATGCAGCAGCTAAAATAAAAGATCTGGAGAATATTAAAGGTAAAAAGTGGGCGAGAAAGATACATTTGTCTACATTTTTATATCAAATGTTAATATTTTTCTTTTAGAAACCGGCATTTTGGGGGACGCCACAATCAATTTATTGAAATCTCATGGTATATCCATGATGCCAGATGATGACACATCAAAGGATATGCTTAATACTGCTTTACAAAACGGTCGCCAATTGGTTTTATCTGAAGGTGGAAAGTTACTATTAAATGAAACTAAAAAAATACACAACTTCACTAACAACAATAACAGCTATTCGAATAACAACAATTTGAATAACTTAAAAACAATGGTGCCTATTCGAGTACGCAATGAAAGCTCCTCTAATGGTACTACTTCCTCCATTAATAGTACAAATTTGCTTAATAAAGCAAAGCCCAATATTATATCAAAAGTTAAGGACAACACTAGTATAGGAAAGAATAAAGTATGAATGATTATTTTTATCTATTATATTGCTTCTCTTACTATTGCATTTATTTCTTATTTCTCTAGAATATACGTATAATTTCCCTTAACGATTTCAAGAAACTTTGTGGGAACACAAATTTAAAAACAATGCAAAAGTTACCCCAAACTTTAAATAGGTATGGAAGATGTTATAAAGCCTACATTTACAAATAATACCTTATTTACATTTTATTCAATATTTTAGCCAACGTTTGGTCAATGTAAGACAACAAGGACAAACTAAAATTCAACAGGTAAGTCTATGGGCATGTTTTAACGGCGACTTATAAATTATGAAAGATCGCATTTAGTTAGTTTTTCTCTGTCACGTCCAACGTTAAGATTTTATCATTTGTTAGACGATTTAGAAAAATCATATCGTATTTGAGTTCATACCTTCAATTTTGTTCTCTTATTGAATGTGGCACCATATAAATTTTAAAATTATACAACTCCAACCCAAACGATTCCTTGCGTACACATTAGGAATCTTTTTATATCTTGTACCAGGGGCATGCGATGCATTGTGCATGAACTAGGAAATCAGGTTATGGGAGGGAGATAGCAAAAACAAGTGAGCTGGACAGATTTCTACGAATGTTTGTAAACGGACCTGGCTCCAGTCATGCCAAAATTTTGAAAATATCAGCAGAATTTGCGCGTTATGTTTCTAGCAATTTCAACGAGTTCATTAAAAAAATAATATAACTGCCAAAATTAAGCAAAAATATATTGATGAGATGCAACAAATATAGAGAAAAAACTTCAAAATAATATGAAATAAAATTTTTTTCTACCTTTTGTATTCAGAGTTGTTCCAATCCCTTAACAAAAATTAAATTCAGAAATGATTGTACTAACCTCCTTGTCATTTATTATTTGCGGTTGTTTATTATTTTATATAAGAACCTCATTATCTTCATCATATTTTCAGATTAAAATCCAAACAAAACAGCCTAATAAAATCACAACTAACAATGACGAAGTGGATGATGACGAAAACATCGGACATATTATACAAATAGAAACAAAAGACAATGATTCTGACGGGTCAGAGACTTTATTTCAAATACAACATCAAGTACAGCAGCAACAGAAACAACCTATGCAACAACAGCAGTATCAACAGCAGCAGCCGCAGCAGCAACAGCAAACCCTAATAAAACAACAACCAAGTGTAGCTAAGCAGCCGATGCGTATTGTACCAGCTAAACGAGTAGACCACATTGGTGCGGTACAAATTCGCCAAGTGCCAACACATACAATTAAAGTAAGCACCAATAACGCCACAAGTTTAAATGCAAGCAATCCAGATGTAAAACATTTTTCGAAACCGGCTACTTCAGCTGTATCGTCCAACTCATCTGTAATCCCAATATTATCTACCCCGGAAATATGTCGGCAGTTGGTAGATTTGCGCAAACAAAATGAAGAACTAAAACGTAAATTTGATTTGGTTCAGAAGGAAAAAGAAGATTTGCGACAACGTTTAGAAAGATTGGAAGAAATGCTTATAGTAGAGCGTACCGACGATGATTCTTAGTTGTAAAGCTGCCTTTCATTACAAAAATATTTATAAATATAATAATAATTTAATTCTCATCCTACAGTGAAAATCTTTTATGAATTTTCTTTAAGTTGAAAAGCAGATTAATAAGGTGCATTAATGAACATCTATAAATGTTGGGATTCTCTCATAATCTTATTAATTTTCGTTGAGTGTAATTTTTACTGCTGAAATTATGAATTCTGATTTATTTTCTTAAATGTATATAAATACTTACTAAGCAAAAATTGAATAATTTTAAATAATTTTCCCAGTTTCTCAATTTATCAATTATTCTTTATTTAACTTGAAATTGTTTTACTTTAAACTAAATTATTTATATATCTATAAGTGTGTATTTGTATGTCTGTATATACACACATACGTGTGGATACACTTATCTTAAATATTTTATCTATTAAATGAAATGCAATATCTTAGCATTTGTTAAAATTAAAAGTTTTAAGAAAGTTTTGAATTATAAGAAAAAAAATAAAAAACAATGAAAACATCTGTTACTAACTATATAAATTATAATAATTCTTATGTAAGTGATTTTTTATATAAGTAAAACATAGGACAACTAATTAAAAAATAAATTTCTACACTTGAAAATCGTTGAAAATTGTTGTGAAATGGTAATCTAAAAATAAATGATTTTTTATATGCAACAAAGTAAAAAATCAGATAATATAAGTCATTTATTTGAACGAATCAGTATAACATAGTTTTGAGGCGATCAGAAAATGTTTTGGAACTGCAGCATCTAAGGTAATTGCACTGCGAACACCTTCCCCACAGAATATTCTTCTGTGCCTTCCCTTTTGTTTGTTCTTTATTTTAGTGTTATATTCTAAACATAAACAAGTGTTCACCTTTTGCTATTCCACATAACAAAAACGATAAAATCGAATAAATCAAGATACCAGATGGTACACTTCCTTAGGAAGGGAAAGTCATATTTGTTTCATTTTTGCAACTAAAGCAACAATATAATGAATGTTATTATTAATAAATCGCTCGTTTACTAAATATATTTACAATAAATTTAAATAAAACGTATTAATAATCCCAAACATATTAGAAAAAATGCAATAAACAATACAAAAGAGTGGCATCCCTTACTTGTATAGTAAACATCAAATTGGCCAACAACACGTGCGTTCGAATGTCATCACAAATTATTTAATAGACATGGTAAGTGCTTGATTTATTTTTTTAAATTAAATAAATAGTAATTGTTTTCTCAAGGGTAAGAATAAATTTGATGAACTACCTGGTTTCCCTTCGGTAAACAAAAGTAGTGATGAGAATGAAAGTACCTTGTTAAAATCAAAACCATCGGCTAAGGCGAGGAAAAGTGGTGGGTTTCAATCCATGGGTTTATGTTTCGAACTAGTCAAAGGTATAACAAAGCGAGGCTATAAAGTACCTACACCTATTCAGCGCAAAACCATACCATTAATATTAGAAGGACGTGATGTAGTTGCTATGGCAAAAACTGGCTCGGGAAAGACTGCATGCTTCCTTATACCACTGTTTGAACGTCTAAAGCGTAGAGATCCCACTAAGGGCGCTAGGGCTTTGATATTATCCCCTACCCGTGAATTGGCTGTCCAGACTTACAAATTTATCAAAGAATTGGGTAAATTTTTTAATTTGAAGAGTATTTTGGTATTGGGTGGCGATTCAATGGACTCGCAGTTTTCAGCTATTCACACATGTCCAGATATCATTGTGGCTACACCGGGTAGATTTTTGCATTTGTGTGTAGAAATGGATTTAAAATTGAGTTCAATAGGTGACTATATTTGGTAGAAGTTATTGAAAACTACGTGATATACATATGTATATATGTACATGTTACATAATTTCATTGTTATATAGAATATGTTGTATTTGATGAAGCCGATCGCTTATTTGAAATGGGTTTTGGTGAACAGCTAAATGAAACATTGCATCGTTTGCCCCACTCTCGTCAAATGGTGCTCTTTTCCGCAACTCTACCAAAACAATTGGTGGAGTTTGCAAGAGCTGGACTAAGTGATCCTGTTTTATTACGCTTAGGTAGGTGTTTGAATATATTATTTTTCAACACTTTTTGAATTTTAATATTGCAGATGTTGAATCTAAATTACCTGATGCTTTAAGTTTAAAATTTATCTTTTGTCGCCCGGATGATCGTTATACTACATTAGTTACTCTCCTGAAGTATATAATACCACATAAGTCTCAAACTGTTGTATTTGCTGGTACTCAACATCATGTTGAATTAATATCATTCGTAAGTGTTATCGTTATATTGTATAAAAATTTCAATTATATAGCTATGCTAATTTCAAAATTGTGCTTTTTTCTCGAAAAAAATATATGCAATTCATTATAACATACCTAATGATATTCTCATAAAGTATTTTCTAAAGAATAAGTTCAATAAAATTGATTACTGAGGAGGAAAGCATATTCTTATAGTACCATTTTGATAATGCTTAGTTAGCTCATCAGTGGATTTTTCCTAATTTCTGACTATAAACGTAAGATTGTTATGTTCAAAATTCAACTTAGCTATCGAGAATATTATAAGATATGTAATAATACATTTCATATATTTTTTTTTCGGGAAAAAAACAGTTTTGAAATTAAAATTAAATATACATACATATATATAAAGATATTCGCAAAATAAATTCATTTAATATATAATTTGAAATTATTTTATTCTAATCACATAATTTCGCGAAGAGTGCAGAAATATTTGAAAATTTCTAGGAAGCAATGTTGTTTTTAATGGCATATAATTATACATATGTATGCATACATATTTTGATCCTATTCTATATATTTTTAGATCCTTACGGAGTGTGGTATAACAAATACGTCAGTTTATTCCAGTTTGGATCCATCGGCTCGTAAGATAAACACGGCTAAATTTATAGGCAAAAAAGTTTCAGTGCTGATTGTGACCGATGTAGCTGCTCGTGGTATTGATATACCCAGTTTAGATTATGTGGTTAATTTACATTTTCCCGGCAAGCCGAAATTGTTTGTTCACCGTGTAGGGCGTTGTGCTCGTGCTGGCCGTACTGGTACAGCATACTCGATATTTTCCACAGACGATACAGCACATTTATTAGATTTACATTTGTTTTTGGGTCGTGAATTTAGTATTAACGATTCTTCGGTGATAGGGACTGTGCCGCAAGATTTGTTGGAGGAAGAGCATTTGTCAGTAATGGAGATCAAGCAAAATACAAATATCGTAAGTTATATATGAATATTGTATATATATTTTTGTATTTAAATTATCAGTGCATGAAGCAGACATCTTTAGTGGATTATTTTCTAATTTTTTATTATTTAAATTATAGAGTGGTGTTTTACGTACCAGTGAGAATGCATATAAGAAATATCTTTCATCTCGTCCAGTAGCATCCACAGATGCCAATGCTCGAGTAAAAAAAATTAAATTTTTTTCTTTAAAACCTTTAGAGGAATTCATAATTAAAGCTGTGCCAAAATTAGCTGCTGCCAGTGATATAAAGACTGGAAAATCAATTGAAGAAATAACTGAAGAAGAACGTAAATTACATAATCAAAAACATGAATTGCTATTAAAAATGCGCAACTTTAAACCGCATAATGTAAATAAAAAAATTCCTGAACTCAATTATTAAAGTGAAATTATATTTTACGATCTGGGTGCAAATTACAGCATCGCTTTCAATTTGTATTTAGAATGAAAGTATTCATGATCACTATCGTATGTCAATATTTGCCCTTGGTTCGCGTAAGAAATTTCAAATTTAATAATACGAGTATTTTGCAAATTCACTCCGATTAAGTTCATTGATATTCAATATTGTGTTTATTTTTCAGACTATATTTGAGTTAAATACTACCCAAAAGTCAGTACCATTTATGGTTATGAAACAAAAACGTTCAAAACACACGAATGTCATTGAAAAATATCGCACTACAATGGAAGAATTGGAAAAAGGAGTAGAACAACAGACTGTACAGCAGATGAACGACAAGGTAAGTTCCCGTTGATTTAAAATATTTAGTTCATTTATACTTCATCATAATGTACGCGGACTTGGAATCATGCAATACTACTTACAGATTCACAAATAATAAGTAGACATGGAAAAAACAAAGAGTTCAGTTTTTTGTTAAAATTGCGAAAGTATAAAAGTAATTTTATTATAACAGTAGATACAAAAAATATAAATAGAAAGAAACATTTTATTTACTCTCATTCAGAACAGTAGCAAAATAAATCCAATAACTATTAACAATTCTCTAGTTAGTTACTATAGATCGAATAATTCTATGTAGAGTAGAAATTCGTTAGCCTTTTAAGTTTTTATCCGTTTAATTTCCTGATAAATTATACAATACCACAATTATTGGGTCAATTAATAAAATTCTGTGTTAGTAGATGTGATAGTAGAAATCGGACAATTACATTAATGCATTGCTATCTTGTTGAAATAAAATATAATAGTGTTTTCGAAGAATATATGTACATATGTATAGAAAGCAAAACCATTTAAAATGTTTCAATTTCTTAAACAAATACACAGAAGAACAAAGATCATGACAATGCTGCCGATGAGGACGATATTCACTCAGCATTTAAAAAAGTCGTTGCTCCCAAACGTCCACAAAATATGGATGACCTTTACGAACAGAAACCCAAAAGACATAAGAAATACAAGAATACGAATGTTAAAGATGTTGAAAACTTTATACCCTACCAATCGGCGGATAAACATACTGAAGATGGTTTAGCCATAAACTCATTTGAACGACAAGCAAGGAATGCAGAATTTTCGGTTATTGATCGTGAAGCAAATGAGGTACGTCATAAGCCCGGTTTGAAAAAATGGGATCGTATTAAGAAGAAAATGGTGTCAGTACAAGATCATAGAGCTGGAAAAATTCGTACAGAATCCGGTGCATGGATACCGTCTTCCTTTAAGACTGGACGTTACACAACATGGAAAGAAAAAACAAAAATCGAAGAGCAATTGGCGAAAGAAGCGGGTAGTGATGATGAGAGCTTTAGACCGTTGTCTCATCAAAAACGATATCCTGTCAGCAGACACGCTAGGCACAACACTAAACTGGAGGAAAAGAGAAGATCCGGTACTGATAAGGGCAAGGAGTTGCGTACACCAGAACAAATTGTTAAATCTCGCATGCGCTTGGAATCCATTAAGAAACGCAACGCTGAAAATACTGAACGTAAAGCAGAAAATCGTAAACGTAGTACGCGCAAAAACCAAAGGCCAAGAATGCCTGCTAAAACTAAAGGTAAAAGAAAATAATAAGTTTCCTTTAAATTTGTTTTTCTTTTAGTTTTTATTTGAATTTGTTGTAAAATTATTATTAAAAGTAAAGAATAAATTTAAAGAAAAACTATGTGCGTACTCTTATTAAAAAAAATATGTATGTATATTATGTAAGTATATCGTTACGTTAATATAGAAATGCCCTAACTAATTTTTTGTTTTAAATCGTTTCTTTTTAATATTTTCATATAGAAAACACTTTAAAACAAAATTAATAAAAAAAAAGTTGGAGTGCTCCAACAGAGAATTGCTTAGAGAATTTAATAAGAAAGTGTCTTAGAAAATAATTGCAACCATGTATAATACTTTAATTTTTATGAATATATGTAAAATAATAATAAAAATGGCTACTAAAGAAGCTTCAGCACTGCTACGAGTATAAACAAAGAACGTGCGAAAGCAGAGCTGCGAAAATAATTAATTAAGCTTCACCTCCTGTCGTTTCTCCTACTATCCCTTTCCTATAGTTCCAGCACAATGCTTCGCATGTGTAGGAGTCATCTCCTGAGTGCTGGTCCTAGATAAAAAAAAAAAAAAAAAAAAAAAAGTAAATTATTAGATGGGTCCTTTCTATATTAATGTAACGAAATACATATTTAGTAAATACTAGCTTTATTCGTTTACCCCAAAAATTTGGTTAAATTTGTGCAAATTTGCACTGGATTCTACTGCAAACCGTTCGTTTACACAAAAATTTACAAAAGAGAGCACCATTTGAGAGAATAAAATGACAGTTCTTTTCCTCGAAGCTGCAAATTTTTACTGAACGAATCCACGAGAAAAGAAAAACATATGGTTCAAAAACAAACAAACAAACAAAATTAAGCAATTTTCAGAAAAATATTTAACAAAAGGAAAAGCTGAATCAAAACTAAATATAATAGTTTTCAACGTGAAACAAATTAAAGAATCAAACACATATTCAGTTTTCTTTTTTTATCATCGATGGCAAAACTTTTTTTATAATTGTTTTATTTACATGCATTTTTTTAGAGATGTAAAACTAATATATATTTTAGTACTTATTACAGCATATTCACCCTTATTCTGTGTTTCGATTCGAATCGAAATTTTCTCCGTTTGCCAACGTTGGTATTCTGCGTTCCTTTTCTTTTCGATTGTATGTATTCTGCATTACGATCGTAACTAAGTTTTTGTTATTTGTAACTTTACTAACGGAAATTTTTTGATTTTTATTTGTGTTAAGAAATATAATGAAATGAAATGTAATAGAGTAAACGAACCCACCTAATGTCGGTTTTAGGTGTCACAGAAACCAATGTTATCGGATTTTTATTGGAAATAAACCAAACAGCCGACTGCTGTCGGTTTTCATTTGCAATCATTTAATTTTATTAATTCCATCAGATATTTTGTTAAAATCTTGTACATACAAGAAGTATTTATTTCCAACAGGGACAACATAAAAATAAAAAATTTTTTATTGCTATAAATTTAATTTTAAACAGCAATTTTTTATTTTCAATAAACTCGTTTCGTATATCTATTTTCACAAAAACAAATTCAAACAAAAAATTGCATTTTAAGTAGTAAACAAAGGAACAAAACCATAAAACAGCTGATTCGAATATCGGTTTTATTTGCATTCGAAGATAACAAACCGTCATTTTTTCATGACACCAAATGAAATCAATATCGGTTTGCAAAACCGACTTGGATTCTATGACACGATAATACTGAACTCATACAGTTATTTAGCAATTTTTGCTACAACTTTACTTGTGACAGCATTTTTCAAATGAACTTACACGCAAGTATGTAGTAAACACTCAAACAACTTACCATATATTCGAATTTATTTTTTACTTTTTCGATGCTAATACGTATTTTCTACTTGCAAGTAATCATTGACATGTGTAAATGCAGGGTTATATAAAAAGAAAAACGTTAGCTCACATTCTATCATAATAATATTCGTCTAGAAATTCTTAGGTTTATATTAAATCAGTTGGGTAAAATATACAAAGTACTCAGTTTGAAACGGCTAAAAAAAAACTGTACTCAGTTTGAAACGGCTAAAAAAAAACTAGCAGTCAGATCGAGATAATTCTTTTTGATTTGATTTTTGACCATTTAGTCAAAAATGTCAAAAATACCAGCACTGTATATTACATGAGGAGTATGTTGACAATTTGACTTTTTTCCGCGAAATCCCCAGTGTGCGACGTGTCACGCAATTGAACATTAGCCGGCAGTGCCTAAGCAGAATTTTGGTGAAAGATTTGATTTTGTTCCCGTACAAAATGCAGACAGTGCATCAGCTTACATCAGCAAAAGAGCATCGGGTGATTACTTTTGCCCCTTGTACTCGAATATAAAATAAAAATGAAATAGAATTCTTTAAAAGCCATTTACTCCTAATTCTCTTAAATGTGAAAATATTATTACAAAAGAAGTAATTTTGTTATGATAACCGCAGTAGCAAGAACATTTTCTACATCATAAATTTTGCTGTTGTGATATTTAAGAAATACGAGTACATTTGAATATTAACAGCCATAAACATGCAGCAAAAACTATTATCGCAAGAAATTTCTTTCACACGAAAACTATTGGGGAATGTGTGAAATTTTAATGTAAAATATGTGTTATATGCTCGTACCAACCATAAACGATTTCATTCTTCCGATAACAAATTACCACTTTAAGCAATTCATGTGATAAAAAGCTACAGCACCACCATCTGCAGCAGCATCAAATACATCTGTAAAGAAAGAAAATTGTCTTATGAAAATAGCTCTTAAGTGGTTTTTAAAGTTATTTTGAAAAAATACAGTGAAATACAGTGGGAGCGGTTATGAGTGGACAGCAAAGGGACTACGGAAATGTGTACGTACAAGGATATTTCCTCTCGAGAGAAATTGCAAAAAGGAATGTTGGCGGAACGAAGCAACAGCATGTGTCAAAAGCGTACACCTCCCGCTTGAAGGCTATGATTCACTAACACATTCAGTAATACGATCTATTAAAATAATCGTATGTGCTAAAAAAAAGTGAGATATAAAATAAAACTCTTGACGACAAACATGTGTGACAGTGTGGCACTTGCTGCAGACTTTCGTTGCGATTTTTTGAACTGGGATCGAATTGCATCAGATTTCTTTTCGTCGTCATCGTACGATTATGTAGCATAGACAATCAAAGCCTTTAAGCAGGTGCCCGTTCTGGGAGATTCTACTGTGTATACATAGTTTCGATTAAGGAAAATGAAAGAAACATTTGCCATACAATTGCTGTCAAGAGTATAATTCTTCTCGAAAACAACAAAACTGTTCTGTTCTATTGAAGGAGACACTCAACACGTTGTTGTGGCATAAAAATTACATGCACCGTTACCAGGGTATTCAGCTTATCTTCATTTTAGACTTTTTTTCTCTTTAATAACAATAATACACAAGAAATATTTCTATAAATAAATTAAAATAAAGAAGGGAAATCTTAAAACAATAACAGCACGAAGTCCACAGTTTGATGCAAATGGTCTTGTAAAATTGCAAACGCAAAATCTCATTGAATTTCTTTTTCAATATGAGAGTGCTGCTTGCTGAATTAGTTCATGGGTTAACTCTAGGGCTCGAAGTCGTGTCTTCTAGTTCAGCTCTCCGTTACCTTAAACATTAATTAATCTACTCAAAACACCAGAGTACCAGAAGCTAGAGAGGTAAACAAAGAGTCATGAAACAAGATTTGGGGGGGGGGAAATTTTGACATTTCTCTTTTGTTTCTTTATTCACCTCTCATTATTCTCATGTTATTCATAAACGGTGTTGCCAAGTTTGATTCTTTTTTATCCTTTTTAAATTGATTAGTATTTATATTTACGGCAACTCTCAATAAGAAATAACACAAGCATAAAAAATGTTTAATAATAATGTAAACGAATTTCCAGCACAAGGAATAGTTAAAGTAGTTTTCCTTCATTGTTGAAATATTCTTCAAAACCCTGTCTAATAGACACTGCAGAATTTGTAATCAAATATATACTTATATGGCAACACCGATTGAACATCAAAAAGTCCCCTGATTGTTGCGGCAAAAAGCGCAAGATGTAAACGCAGGGCTTACACAGGGACACCAAAAGAAAATACAAAGATTGTTGCAGGGACAAAGCGCAACGTCTGAATTGTGAATTTCAATGCGGACGCCAAACGCCATCTATTAACAGACTACTGTGATATTTTGAGCAAGCTGCGTCATTTAGTTTTTGTTTGGCAGCCATTAAAAGCAGACAACATCGTGAATTTGAACAAAAATGGAGTTCACTTGCAATCTAGACGAGTTTTTACGCCGTGATATAACCGTAAACGACCAAGGAACAATCAAAACAGTGGATTTCACGGAGTGAACATGCACCAAAGAAGTCTAAGGTGTGTCTGTCTGTCAGTTAACAAGGTCATGGCCACAGTTTTGAGGGATGCACGCGGTGTCATTCACATAGATTACCTATACAATTGGCCTCCAAGATCGTGCGATTTAACACCTCTCGATTATTTCCTGTGGAGCCACTGGTTGCGGCTGATAAACCAGATACAATTGCCGCCTTGGAGGCCAACATTGTTCGTCTTATTCGAGACATACGGGCAGCAATGGTCGAATAATTACAGAAAGCGCTTTCGTCAACAGCCGCGATGTCCATATGCCCCACATCATTTTCAAATATTAACACGCTGGCTGCCAAAGCCTTTTTAGAATTTTGATCGTTCAGTAGCAATGTCATTTAACAATTTTGGTCACCTGATGCCAACAACTTATTTTTGTTCTTTCTTGTTCCTTAGTGCCCAAAAATAAGTTTTGACTACTCGCGACTTTATTTTGGTCCCTAATTTGGCAGTTATAACGGTTTTTTTGTGTCGCACATTTTCGTGCGACATGGCCTGGGAGAACATAAAACATGTTGTGGGGCCACGTCGCACGAAAATGTGCGACACAAAAAAACCGTTATAACTGCAAAATTACTGACCAAAATAAAGTCGTGGTTTTTGTAGTTTTTGCTGATAGGGTAACAGCCAGAAAGAGCTTAAAAAGGACCACCACCTACTGCCCAATATGCCCCAATAAACCGCAGCTATGTGTAGAATGTTTTCCTAAATATTCCCACCAGAAGAATTAATTTTAATAAATTTAGATTTTAGCTGCATTATTCTTGCACTGATCTCCATTAAGAAATTGAATTTTTAATTTTAAGTTTATTATTATTTATTTATATATTTATATATTATTATTTACTTAATTTATTATTAGGTGTCGACGAGGCCTCAGGGTAACATTTAGGTGTCGCACGAAAATGTGCGACGTGGCCCCAGGGTAACATTTGGGTGTCGCATGAAAACGTGCGACGTGGCAGCCAACGTGTTAATGGCATTTATTGTTTTTTTATGTTATTTTTATTATTAGGAAAACTGGAAATATGCTTCAAAAATATGTTTTTATGCTCATTAAATATGATGCATGTACGAGTACATACATTCTTTGCTTTCCTATAGAACGTTTCCAACCATGCGGAAGTGAAACAGAAACAGAACGCATCACTTTATTCTTTAATGACAAATACATATGTACATATATTTTTGGAAACTTTTTTTTTTATTCGATGGAATAAAACTTCACATTCGCTGGAATGCAATTTAAATTAAAATATTTAACCGGACGAAAGAATTTTTAGTTGGAAGAGGAGTTTTTTTTTTTGGTATTAAAAAAAGCGGTGAAAAAGCTTTTGATCTGCATATGTATGCACGAGTATGTATGTTTGTATTTATTTCTGGAAAAATCATGTTTTACATTTTTGGCCCAGAACTGCCTGACTGACGACTGACTGGTTGACTTAACCACAACAAAGCGCACATTTCAGCAACAACACAATTTTAGTCATTGTTAAAATGATGACGACAAAAAGGAAAAGTAACATAAAATAAAAAAAAATTGGGAAAAATTATGTAGCACACGGATAGTTATGTGGGAGGAGGTGCGGCATTGCACTTTAATTCATAACATGCGTTATTAAAATACATGTACGAGTATTTCTTTTTTACAGCTTTATGAGGGCATCAAGAAAATAAAAACTTTAAAGTGCATTTTATTTGTGACTCTGTCTGTCAGTTTTTAATATTTTAGCAGGGCGTTTATTTAGGAATTTGTCGCTGGAGCATGTTCAACATGTGCGCTGGAACATGTTTTTCTATTGCTTTTAATGGAGTTTTATTTCTAATTTCTCTTCCTCGTTTTTTTTATGTTTTTTTTTTTTGCAGAAATAGTCAACCAAATGGGGTGAATTTATGAGTTAGTCATTTGACTTAAAATAGACTATAAAATGTTGCATCGAATTTTTGGCGGAAAATTTAATTTAAAAAGTCACGCTAATGGTAATTAAAATTTACGGCCACGGTACGATAATTTAAATTTGTACGAACTTCAAGATAAAAATGAAAAAAATTTAAACAACTCTCAGAAATAGGTCTATAAAATAAAGACAAAAGTAAATGGAGCGGCGTGCTCTTCCGCATTGGACGTGAAATCAATTTACTCGGAATTATAATGAAACTGTTGTTTTTTTCCTCTTTTTACTCGCAAAGTACCTTTTTGCGTATAAAGTATTGTTTTTTTTTTACTCAGAAAGTACCTTTCCTTATAAAAAGTATATTTTTACATAAAAAATACTTCTTTATAGAAAAAGTACCCATGTACACAAAAAGTGCCATTTTACGTAAAAAGTACTTCTTTACCTAAAAAGTACCCTTTTACCTAAAAACTATCTTTCTAGCTTAAAAGTACCTTTTGAGATAAAAAGTACCTGCTTACCTTAAAAGTACCTGCTTACAAAAAAATACTTTTTTTTTCTGGCACCAGCACTCAGGAGATGACCTCTACACATGCGATGCATTGTGCTGGAACTATAGGAAAGGGACAGTTAGAGAAACGACAGGAGCTTAATTAATTATTTTGCAGCTCTGCTTTTGCACGTTCTTTGTTTATAGCAGTGTTGAAGCTTTGGTTTAGTAGCCATTTTTATTATTATTTTACTTCGCCGGTGCTACACAATACCGACGAAGGAGGGCGTTCTGATGTGATTGTGGATTGGATACAGTTGAAGTCGTTACTGTTCAGTGACCAGTGACTATGCCTACGGCACTGAAACATACCGACAACAACTGACACAAAGATTTACGAAAGCACATCAGGAAAAATGCGAGATGTTTTTATGGGTCTGAAAATGGCGTTGAACCACTGAAACCTTCCGACAACTACTGACACACAAAGACACACTAATGCACATCAGAACAATGCGAGATGTTTTTTTTTTATAATTGTAGTCTGAAACTGGGGTTGAACCCAGGTCTGTTTTGGTTTTGCAGTCAACGTGCAGACTACTTCAGCCATCGCCACCCTTTTACCTAAAAAGTAAGTTTTCACATATCAGATACATATACAGCTTTTTATACCATTAGTACTTCTTTAAATAAAAAAAGGTGGGAATTGACTGACATTTCAGGTCATCTCTGAAACTTACCGCTATCCCTACCGCAAATGCGCATCGAAAATCCATTTGACAAGAAATTCACAATGGACCCTATGGGACTCCTAGTTGAGGTGTCCCCGGTGTTACTGGGGCATTACCCTTATCTATCTAAACCAGCCTACGGAGTAATTAAATGCAAACACTTTTTTTTTTAAATTTTCTTTATCGATATCTCTCGAAGCATTTTACAGATCTTGATAAATTTTTTAAGTCTGTAAAAATCTAAAAATCGTAGAATATTTAAAATCGATTTGGCGAACCCATATACTCGCATAAACAAACACACATACGCTTGAGTACAGGTTGTGGTATGGTATTGTGATATATTTGTACTATTCCCCTTGTATATGATGAGAAAGAAACGCTTAGTATTCACTCAACTAAAACACTCTAGCTCTGTAATGGCTCGAGCGATTTTAATGACTGTTTAACTGTTTGGATAGATTTTGAGGTCGTTTATACGATCAGTCACCACATGAACCTCTAGTCACAATTTATACAACAATATTCTTCGTTAATTGTAGAGATAGATTGGTTGCAGGTATAAAATAACTTTTCAACTTAGTAAGATGGAAAGTAGTACGTGAAACGGTTAACCAGTTTGTGGTCGACCTCGAGATCTAGTCAGTCCAATAGCTTCAGGGGTTGATGGCTTTTTGCTGACTGACCATAATAGTTGAACAAGAAAAATTTCACTTTTTATGTGAAATAGCAGGATAAGAGAACTTTGCAGAAGGTGTCTCTTCATCCGACGATTCTATACCGCCACACAGTTATTAAATATTGGGTAACACGAAACAAAACTGACGATGAGTAAATCATAGTTAAATCACGCCGTAAAAGATTGTCTCCTAATGTAGCGCGGTATTTGAAAGAATCTGAGAAGACCGAAATAAAAAATTCCCGATCAGATTTATCATCCCGTTGAACTTGTAAAAATCTGCAATTACTCTTCCGGAAACACACTGTGCCTTCCGCACGGTGTCTACGGACGCAGCCCTGGTGATTGCTGGAATGATGCCGATGCGGCTGGTAGCAGATACCGAAAAGGAGAAACATGTTGCAAGAGGAACGGCGCTAGCGCATCTCAGCGAATTCATTGTTGGCGCAATGGAAAGATGGCAGCATGACTGGGCCATTTCCATAAAGAGAAGATTAACCTACAGACTCATATGGAGAATAGCGGGCTGGGCAGCTAGGAAACATGGGCAGAGGTGAACTTCTACCTGACCCAGTTGCTAAGTGAACATGGATGCTTCAGACCATACCCCTTTAAGTAGGTCACGACAATGATGATGTGCCCGGAATGCCTCAATATAAGGAAAACTGCAGAGCATGTTTTCTTTCATTGCAAGCGATATGAAAACGTCCGGGTCTCGCTGGAGAGGGCAATCCGATCCCAGATTACGCCCGAAAACATTGTTGACTTGATGCAGACATCAACTGAAAATTTGAATTCTGTGTGTGCTTCTAGAAGAGAAGTTTTGGCACGCAAAGGACAACATACTGGGCTATGGTTCCGGCGGATAAGTGGATGACAGAATGAAGAAATAGGAGGGGTTTAGTACGTAGGCGCCTTGTAAGCCGTAGAGTAAGTCTTGCAGTGAATCATGCTTAAAAAAAACACATCATTGCTACAGGGTGGCACAAAAGGAGCTATATGGTTTAAATGGTTTATAACTTTTTTATTTATGCGAATATTATAATTTTTTTTTTAAATACAGTGAATTTTTTGCAATCAGCTTTGAAAAATGATATCCTGCAAGTGATGTCCATTTTCTGCCTTGCACACACGTGTTCTTTTTAGCATATTTTCTATAACTTTCCGCAAAATTTCGGTTGCAATGGCCATGATTTCATTTCGAATGCTTCATAATTAATTCCGAAAGTCTTCTTCACAAAATGCTGAAAAAAAACAAAGAAAAAATAATAATTAAAAAAGTTATAAAGAATTCAAACTATATAGATTCTTTTGTGCCACCCTGTATAATAATCGGAATCGACTCTGAGGACTTCACAACATCGAAATGTGATGAAAATTCCATTTTTGCAAATTGGTCGGCGTGCAATAACTCGCAGGTGGAAATAAGTCCCCAAAAATTTTCATACAAATGTGATAGTTATTTTATTATGAAATAACTCCCACACCTTTGAGATTTACTTCATTTTTGTGGGAATTCTTTAATTTTTTTTTTGCCTGGGATTTATTTCAGAATGAAATTTCTCCAAAATGAAATTAATTCCAAAAGAATTTCATATGGGAATTATTTAGTTTTATTTTGTTTTTAGGTCTTATACACGGTGGGCCAAAAGTAATCACCCGGGGCATAAGTAATCACCCGATGTCTTTTTGCTGTAATTTTTTTTAATAAAATCCTTTGGATCTGCATGTATGGTCATCAACTCTGGCGGCGGTCACTTAGCCCACATCATAAGCAGTGCCAAAATTTGTCTTAAAAAAAAATTACAGCAAAAGAACATCGGGTGATTACTTATGCCCCGGGTGATTACTTTTAGCCCACCATGTATATTTTTTTTGGGAGTTATTTCACTTTCAATTATTTGCAATTTCTTAAAACTTTTCGCTTAAATCTAGTTTGTAGGCGTTTCACCAAATTGGAAGAAAATTAGATAGGGTGCCAGAAGCTTTTGTAAGCGATGTTAAGCCGGTGTTCGTTATACCATAGAGGAGAAAATGTTTGCGCCCGGCAGAAGCCCGGCTATGCAGAAAAGCTTTTGTTACCTAGTGCACTATGGTAACATTTTGATTTAAGTTCTTTCTTTCTTTTTGGGGGTTATTTCATAACGAAATAACTCTTTATTTCATTTTCGGTTTGGGTACTATTTAATTCTCTTTGGGATTTACTTCAATTCTTCAGAGTGACACTGGGTTCTTTTATTTTTGGATTTGTTTCATTGGGAGTTATTGTACTGGGACTTATTTCACCTGGGAGATATTTCACAGAGACAGAAAATTGGGATAAAAAGTAATTTCACTTCCATAGCGGGAAGTAAAAAATTTATTTTTTTTAATAATAAAATTCCATTAAATATAATAATTCCATTCTTAATTTTTGTTATTTAACTTCAATATAGAGTTACATGGTACTGATAAAAATATAAATACAAAATAATATACCACTTTAGTTTTTTATTATTTTTTTTTTAATTTAAGTTGTAAATAACTTCTATTTAAGCGTTTATTATGACAATGTGTGAGTTCTGATTTTTTATTTTATTTTTATTTCTGTTCAATTTTTATCAATTAAGAAGCATAACAATTGCGTCGACACAGTCATTCTCCAGAATCTAGACATTCAAAACATTCACCGATTGTTTATAAATTCTTTATTTATCAGTTGCTGGATTGTGAGTACAATAAAAAAAGTACTTTTCTTTTCCTTATTTTCTTCATTTTTTTTTTTTTTTTTTTTGTAATTTTCTTTTGATAAATGCCAACGAACGAGCCAATTGACGTATAACACCCACATACAGGAATAGTTTGTCGTTCCATTGCACTGACTCGTAACTGTGAGATGCTTCTTTGTAAGAAATACGATACAAAAATAGAAATTGTATACAATTCGTAGTTAATGCAGATAAAATTGAAAAGGGAGTTCAATTTTGTTTAAAAAAAAATATCACACACACACACACACCCAAGTAAGGAGCTGGTAATTATTGTTAATTTAATACAAAAATTCCTGACATTCTTCTTTCAGCACAGAGAGTTCTTTCACAGTGTTTTTTTTTATTATTAAAAAAGACAGTTTCAAAATATGTCGAGTTATGAATCGCACGGTATTTATTCGAAACTGTACACATCAGTTTGAAATAATGTTTCACAATTTTAAGATGCTGTTGGCTGAGTAATTAGCGCGTTGACTATGCAACCGAAAGTTAGTCGGTACAAGACCAAAACGCATAGTTGATGCGCAAATAAACACAAAAAAAGCATCATTTAGATTGACAATGCTTTTTATAAACAATGGCGAAAGAAGAAAGGTAAACAATTTCAATGAAAATTTGAGTATTTCATTAAATAATTACACAGGCCAACACTCAATTTGCTTCTTTGAATTTATCAACTGATTCTAGTTAATTTGGGTTCGCTGAATTCAAATCTGTAATCAGTTTTTCTCTATCAGCTCTAGTTTTCATGATATAGCTTTTTTTAAGTATTTAAAAAGTAAAACTTTTCCATAGAAATTTAAAAAAAAAAACAAAGAAGTAAAACTGTTTCATACAGATTTATTAAAATAAAAAAAATTCTCACACAGCATTAAAAACATAATATAAATATAATTCTAGTTACAGGATGTAAAGCTTCTTTTAAGAGACAATCTGGAATGAACAGCCGGATTAGAGTCTCTTTGCAAATTCCAACAGTAGTCTGCCATCATATGTGTATCCCACCTTCCCTGGTACCGATTCTCCATAATTTTGATATCTTGGTGAAACCCTTCTCCTTGTTCTTCGCTTAAATTACACAAATTTTCGGGAAATCGGTCCAAGTGACTGTGCAAATAATGGATTTTAATACTCATGTTGCAGCCAAGGTCTCTGAACTTATCCAGCATATTCTCCACTAATTGAACATAATTTGGAGCTTTATTATTTCCCAAGAAATTATTTATAACTTGCACGAATGATGTCCACGCATTTCGTTCAGTTTCGGTCATTGACTTATCAAAATCGTTGTCATTCATAAACTGCCTTATTTGGGGACCGTCAAAAACTCCTGCTCTAATCTTATCTCTACTTAGATTAGGCATTTTGCTGCAAATATATGCAAAACATTCCCCATCGCGATTCAGAGCCTTAACGAACTGCTTCATGAGTCCTAATTTGATGTGCAACGGTGGTAGGACGATCTTTTCACGTGCAACTAAAGCTTCATTTAGAATATTTTTATCGCCAACAATCATTTTTTCTCTCGTAGGCCAATATTTTTGCCGCCAATGTTGTTGCTTGGATCTGCTATCCCAGAGACACAAAAAGCAAGGGTATTTAGTATAACCACTCTGTTGTCCAAAAGTCACGAACTTAATGACCCGCTCTCATACATACTGTGTTGTTAGCGCATTGACTCTACAGCCAGAAGATCTGAATACATCTACGCTATTTGAGCAACAGTTTCGGGTGTGATACAGGGGCATCCCATGAGCACTAGTCCAAGAAAAGAAGTATAACCCATACATATTTATGTATTTCGTTTCCTTTGTGCTTCATTTGTAATTTTCAATCAAAATTACCTCAAGCATTATAATCCACATAATGTCAGTGATGTTCAGATTGTATCGCATGTACAATACTGAATTTAGTATGGCCTGCTAAATTAAATTCAAATGTAATATATGCATATATGTATGTACGTTATTCATACATACATACATACATATATTTTTCAAGAGGCCCTTAACAAATGGCTACAAAAAGAAAATCCTTAAATTTAATATTAATTTGTAATACATTTCGTTGACATTGTAGTACGTCACAGGAGGGTGTGATAGTTTGAAACCGCACACATTAAATAAAATATGTGTATTAAATGAACATGACCTAAATTAATACCAGGACAACAAAACAGGCGCTCTAATTAAAAAAGTGTTCTCTTTGAAAAGGAAAACACGTACAGGACTGCAAAATTTCATGAAAGTTATGTCACAGACAATGAATGACACCACCTAATAATGTTATTCAGTCTGCGTTTAGACGAGAAAACATTTGCAAGAAAAACATCTGGAATTCTCTTTTGTATTTTCATTCGCGGTCACATACACGAAAATGAGGGCGCCGACATTCCATTTTATTGTTAATATTTTTCCATTGTTATTGTTATTTTTGTAAGCAGCGAAAATGAGAATAAATCGTGTCGCCGAGTGCCGAACACAAAAACGATGCTCTCTTCCCCACCCGTAATATGCTTCCAAACTAAATGTTTCCCTTCCCAACGTTTCCTCGTCTAAACTCGGTCTTACTTAACTTACTTATTTATAGCGTACACTCATACATACTCATGCATACAGTGTACGTCATAAGCGTGCACTGTCTGGAGCACATACGAGGTCTGTTCAAAAGAAAAGGTTAATTTTGTTTTCTTCGATTAGAATGGCGTGGCGCATCATGAGTTCTTGCCAACAAGACGTAAGGAATACTGCAAAGAAGTTAAGCAACGTTTGCGTGAAGCAATCGGCTCAAACGATCGGAATTGTGGAAAAAATCATGGATTCTGCATCACGATAATACACCAGCTCACAGATCAATGTTTGTTTGTAAGTTTTTGGCAAAAAACCACACCCTTATCATGCCTCAACCACCTTATTCACCAGATTTGGCTCCCTGCGACTTTTTCCTATTCCCAAAACTGAAGGGACTAATGAAAGGAAAGCGTTTTGTCACAATTATAATGAGATAAAGTCAGAATCGAAGAACGATCAGATGGCCATATTGAAATGCGTATTTCAGAAGTGCTTCGAGGATTGAAAGAATCGCTGGCATAAGTGCATTATATCTGTAGGCGATTTCTTTGTAGAGTACAAAATGGATATTGATGAATAAATAAATACTTAAAAAAAAAAAATCAAAATTCACCTTTGCTTTTGAACAGACCTCGTACTTGCTTACGGAAATAAAAATTAAGAAAATTGCGCAGAAAATTTCATCATTTCACAAAACTTAAGGATTAAAACTGGATGTTTTCAGTTTGTTTTTAAAAGGTGTGGTTCTTAGATCGCTTACTTTCAAAATTATAAAAGTTTTAAATACTAATTATATTATTAATTGACCTTTTTTATTATATTTTTTGATATATATTTATTAAGCCTGAGGTCTTTAATAATAATTTTCTATTATTCCTGATGATGTTAACAAGCTGTTAACGAATTATCGAATAATAAAAACAAAATAAAATAAAAAAAATAAAAAAAAAAAATTAAAGTGCCGGGAAAACTAAAACAGCAAAAAATTAATAAATTAATGGTAATCGACTCACTTGCTGAATTTTTTACTATGTTTTTAGTTATATGTTCAAGTCCTGTACAGCAAGCATTAATCTTATATCTTATATTAATCTTATATTTATAACTTTTGCGAAATTACCGGTAATATAAAAAAATATACAGGGTGACTGATGGAAGCCGTTACCAAAAGAAAACTTGAGAAATGTTTTTCTATTTAAGTAATCTGGACACACTAATGCACATCAGCAAAAAAATGCGAAATGTTTTTATGACTTAGTCTAAAACTTGGATCGAACCCAGGACTTTTCGGTTTTTTAACCAACGTGCAGACTATTTCAGCCATCGTCACCCTCAAAAAGCTAAGAAATACAGCATGTTTATTAAAGAACTCTCAACAAATCTTTGAGAATTACGAAATATACAAACAAAATAAACTAAATAGCTTCTTCAGAAATGTTCTTTATACAACAAAGTTATTGTTATTGAACGTCTACAGGGCACTGAACAGACATTTAACGAAAAAAATACTGACGATGTTTGAATGAAATCTATCCATAGTGAAAATCTACACTGCTGCGGTGCTGCAATGAAAACTTGTATACGTTCCCCCGGCTAACAATTTTTATTGAATTTATTAAAGAATTTTGAGAAATTTTATATTAAAAGGAAATAAATATGTTTTTTTATTTTTTTTTTTTCAAAAAGATAAATATTTTAATCATAGAATTCCAAAACTTTTGTGACATACTGTATAGAAATTTCAAACAATAATGCTTTTATGTTCGTTACGTGCGCGTGCACGTGCATGAAAGTTGTCCATAATTATAATTCCTTATGGGTGATGAAATTACATTTTGCCGAAAAATACAATGAAACTAAAATTTCAAATATACAAACAGCGATTTATTTTCATTAAGTATATTCAATTTAAGCAAAAGTGAGAGATTTCTTTTTACATGGCACAGTGGAGCGTTTGCAAAACTGATCTTGATGAATTATATTTATCAAAATACATACACATATATAAATAAAGACAGACTTTACTTACATTTTGTATGCAATTCTTTGCATCTGAGTGATTTTCAACGATTCGCTGTTTCAAATTTGGCATATTGGTGGATACTTTGTATAACTTTGTATACTATATAAATATATAGTATAATATAATTTGGTAATGTTATAGTTAATGTTTTTTTTAATACATAAAGAAAGATTTAGAAAAATTAATCGATTTAAAATCAAATAAGGAAAATTTTAAAGAAAATTTGTTTTGTTTGTATATTTCATAATTCTCAAATACTTTTTGGGAGTTCTTGTCTAAACATGTGAAATTTCTTAACTTTTTTCAAGCATTTGCTTAAAGGTCTACTGAAGATTTTGACATTAGCACCAAATGAAATGCCGCATATAGACCAGCTAAACCATATAACAAACGTACATAGATAAATAATCGTAATGAATTTCGACTAATGTTGAATAATTGAAAGAATATATACATAATTGAAATAAAATGTTTAGTCTTGGAACTATGAACTGGGAGTACAGTTTAAGTTAATCCGTACCAAAACTCCAAAATTGTGCCGCGATATCTTAGTATACTCTTAATAAAAAAACACACTCAATTGGTCTGTTGGCATTTATTTATTATTTATGTATATAAGTTTCCACTATAATAGCTGATCTCGATATAAAAATATTTATCAAAATTTATAAATAAAGGAAAAATTTACTTACATTTTGTATGCAATTCCCATGCAAAAATCAAGTGAACAAATTGAAGGGAAAAGTGAAAAAACTCACAGGAAAAAATCATTCACGATAAGGGGAATTTTTTCACGATTGCAAATTTTTTTTACCTTGAACCAGCATTCAGGAGATGACCCCTAGGAAAGGGATAGCAGAAGAAATGATAGGAGGTGAAGCTTCACTATCGTACAACACTGCTTTTTTGTATGTTATTTGTTTTTATAGCAGTGTTGTAGCGTCTCTGATGTCAAGGAGACGTATTAAATTTTGAAGCTTCGTTTCAGTATTTTAGATATTTTTAGTAATTATTTTACTTCGCCGATACTACACAATGCCGACGAGGGAGTGCGTTCTGATGTGCCTGTCGATTTACAATTCTCAGTTTTTCTTCAAAGCAATAGTGTCCAATTCAGTTCTCCCAGCAAAAATTACTGCTAATTTGGAAGCACTACTGCCAGGGAGAAAACAAAACCGAATCACTTGAATTTTTTTCTTATCTGGGACCAGCACTCAGGAGATGACCCCTAAACATGCGATGCATTGTGCTGGAACTATAGGAAAGGGATAGTTAGAGAAACGACAGAAGGTGAAGCTTAATTAATTATTTTACAGCTTTGCTTTTGCACGTTCTTTGTTTATAGCAATGCTGAAGCTTCGGTTTAGTATCCAATTTTATTATTATTTTACTTCGCCGGTGCTAGACAATACCAACGAAGGAGGGCGTTCTGATGTGATTGTGGATTGCTATCAGCTGAAGCCGGCATTGTTCAGTGAGCAGTGACTATGCCTTCGACACTGAAACCTTCCGACAACAACTGACACTCAAAGACACACTAATGCACATCAGAAAAATGCGAGATGTTTTTATGACTCAATCTGAAACTGGGTTTGAACCCATGAAAATTTTTCGTTTTGTAGTCAACGTGCAGACTACTTCGACCATCGCCGACCTCGAATTTATGTTAAAGGGAAATATTTCGAGGGAAAAGTATTCATGATAGGGGTGAATATGTTTAGGAAATGGTGAAAGTTTTTTAAGTTTAAAAATTTTTAAGCCTCCTAAAGATATTACAGCGGCTTTTTAACATAAAGATTCAAGAGTTATTTAAGATTAATCTTTGTTTTTAGTTACTTCTATTTGCCAACGTTGGTGAGTTAAACTTAATAGAAAAATGGCAAAAGACAATACACAAATATGTACGAGTATAACAAAAGCAGCTGACAAAATGTAAACGAAGGAAAAATATACATAAATATGCAAATGACCATTTTCTGCTATTCAGTATGGCAATTTTCATCGTCGTTCCTGTTGAAAATGAACTTTCTGACACGTTTAGAGATTGTGTATTTATTGTTATTTGTTTCGCCCCACTGTGTTCTCTATGCTTTAATTTAAAGGTTCATTCGTATGACGAAAAACATATCCTTTCGCAAATATCCTTGTAAACAATAGGGATTAAGTAAACAAGAGAAAAACGCTATCAAAACAGCAATGCGAGTATTAATAAAAGAAAATACAATTTGTGTACTTCAAAATAAAAAATACAAATGCACGTATTGACGAAGTCGTTTTTTTTTTTTGTTGTGAGTGAGTCGACATGATGCATATAAATATTTCAGTACTCTCACTACGTCCGGTATATGTTGAATGAAGTGACGCATTCATGAATTTCTTTTTGATTTTTCTTGCTTGAGAATGGATGGATGATGTTCACATGTAATATATTGGGTTAGGTCGATACAGCGACCAACTGCTGAAATATTAATACGTAATCGGTCTTGCAACTTGATTGCAATGAAGTCGTTAACAAGGTTAAGCCTTTTTTTATAATTTTCTTACATGTAAACAAATTTAAAAGTAAATTTTTAAATTCCCAAAACAAAAGTATATTTCTTTTATAATTTTAAGATAAATTCCAAACTAAAAATTTATTGCTTCACACATGTGCGTGTTTATTGTAAGTCTTTCCGTAGCCCCTCTCAACATTTCAAATAGTTTTGAGGTTCTTTTCCCCACTTGTCTTTATAATTTATATGGTGCTTTAAATGTTTCCTAAAATACAAATACCAGCATTTTGGTTAATTATTTCATTTTTTGATCGAGCAGCATCTGTTTCATTTTATTAAAACAACACAACATTTTGTTGGAGTTTAGTTTTTTGTTTCTTTCTTTTTGTTTTCATTAGAGGGAACAAAAAACAAAAATACTTCATTGTTGCTTTTGAAGATTAATTTCTATTTTTCAAATTGATTTTCCGTTCATTGACTTTCATAACTGCCATTTTCATCAATAAATTGAATTTAACTTCATTAAAGTGACACTTTAATGGCTTCAATATTTAAAAGTTTCTTGTGTTTTTTCCCTTGTTATTTTATTAGATAATGATGGATAATTTCTTTTTTATACCTTTTCGTTTTCTCTTGAATTATGCAATACGAATGCAATAGATAGAAAATGCATCAGCTTTTGTTCGAAGTTTACGCCCCAGCCAAAGTTCTCAATAACAATACAATCTCAATTTAAAACACAACACAATGAAGATATCCACAAGATGATACTAATAGTGTTTGCGATTCTCGAAAAGTCACTTTTTTTTTTTTTTTTTTAATATTTGCTCTTAAAGTGCTGTAAAATGACTTTAAAGCGGAGCATTATTTCTCTAACTAGCCCTTTCGTCTAGTTCCAGCGTCGCATGGGTAGGGGTCATCTTCTGAGTGCTGGTCCAAGATAAAAAGAAAATAAAGTGCAAATCAAGACATATTTAATCAGTTGGCAGCACTAGACAGCTGATTATTTTTTGTTCTAATGTAGGCTACAGACGATCCATCAAGTTTGTGCAACACGTATACCATTCATGTTGCATATGTTGACACAAACACTGCAATTAACAATTAAACCATAAGCGCAACATCAATTCTGAATTGAATTTTGCTGCAGAAAGACGGTTAAAAAAATACAGCTTTACAGATTGCTTGTTTCCACTGAAATGATTCAGTAAAAACTCTAAACAACGATTCACATTATGCAACCAACATCAATGCAACCAGAAAAATATCAAAATATTTGATATTTTTGAAACCACGAATTGGAACCATAGATCCAATGGCATAATTATGCTGGCATAATATGGCATGAGGGTGGCGATGGCACGATGGATGCTAGCCTGCACATTGACTACAAAACCAAAAGCAGACCTGGGTTCAACTCCACTTTCAGACTAAAATTTTAAAATAAAAAAAACAAACATCTCGCATTTTTCTGATAAGCATTAGTGTGTCTTTGTGTGTCAGTTGTTGTCGGAAGGTTTCAGTGTCGAAGGCATAGTCACTGCTCACTGAACAATGCCGGCTTCAGCTGATAGCAATTCACAATCGCATCAGAACGCCCTCCTTTGTCGGTATTGTGTAGCACCGGCGAAGTAAAATAATAATAAAAATGGCTACTAAACCGAAGCTTCAGCACTGCTACGAGTATAAAAACAAAGAACGTGCGAAAGCAGAGCTGTAAAATAATTAATTTAGCTTCACCTCCTGTCGTTTCTCCTAATATCCCTTTCCTATAGTTCCAGCACAATGCTTCGCATGTGTAGGAGTCATCTCCTGAGTGCTGGTCCCAGATAAAAAAAATATGATTTCGAAACATTTTTAAATGCTGACCTGATGCATAAATATGTTGCATCGTCTGTAGCCAGCATTTATTAATTTTTTTTAATTTTTTTTTTTTTGCGTCTGAGCTCGGATTTAAAAATGCCTTCGCACTTACAGAAACCGTCGTCATCGGCGTAGAGAGGTGTTGCGACTAAAACATTCTCTCCTTCTCTGGGTAGATTCCTTTCTGGGACCGCTTTTTGCATTATTTCGGAAAACCGAAAACCGAAACCACCATTACACAAACTAAAATGCCTGTAGTTTTTGTATTGTTTTTCTCGTGATGCCGCCTTGTTAAAGGCACCCTGCTGTAAATGTTTGAAAAGAAAACAGCATAAGTGTTGGACTAAATTAATGATGTTTTCTTTTCTGAGTAATATTCTGCCTCTTATATTTTTTATGTTCTTTTGTGGAAAATATGTGTTACTTTGAAAATGTAAAGCGTTCCTCTTAATGATGTTCCCTTTAAAAAGGAACAAAGCGCTTCCTGTTAAACACTCATTTTAATTCAAGGGCATGACTGCAGCAGTATATTAACAGCTGGTTTTTTATTGTTTCTCAAGAAATTAATTATTTTTTAGTTCGTCTTTCGTCATAATTATATAATTATTGTATTTTATATTTGCTGTTATGGAATAATTGTACTTCATTGTTTTATGCCGAAACATGTGTTCGAAACATACGATAAATTGTGCTAGAGGGCGTTCTGATGACCTGAAGTGAATATATCGGCACTGAAACTTTTCGACAACAACTGACAGAATGACACACAAATAAACATCAGAAAAAAAGCGAAATATTTTTATGAGTCAGAAACTGGGGTTGAACCCAGGAAATTTTTGGTTTTTATAGTCGACGTGCAGACTACTTCAGCCATCGTCACCCTCAAACACTCGTGGTACATTATTTTTTTTGGAAAGGAAAACACCATTACTTTATTGTAAAATTCCGTTATATACAACAGATACAACAAATAGTACAGCATTGTGATTACCTTTAATGTAATTATTAGTTTGCTTTCGATCAATTAGTTATTGCAAGGAGAATTTGAAAAATAGGAAATAAAAATAAAAATAAAAACAAAAACATCCAGCATAATTCAAATATGTAACTTCTGAAAAACCACTCCCTCGTAAATGAATACAAATTTGAAATTGTTAAATTTCATTTCAATTATCACCCTGAATGGCGTGACAAAAATAATTTCCCTAAAAGAACTAATTGAAACTTTAACAATTTCATATTGAAATGAAAGAAAATATAAATCGCATGTTCAAGAGATTAATTTGAGAAGAGTAGATACGCAAGCTGACGCTTTTTTATCCACTTAATACACATACGTTCACAAGTGATGGTTCTCCGCGTTATAAGTACGCCCGTTGGCAGAGTACTCTAGTGTAAACAATGTACATATTCCAAATGAAATTTATAATATTTTTAACACATGCTCAAGTGACAATGAAGGGGAACAACCACTTAACTTTGCACAAATACCAAATAAATAGAGGGAAAAAAACATATGAAATTAAGAAAAAACGAAAAAAATTACTCGTATCTGAAATTAATGAATTCGGGAAACGGCCAAAATGGTGCTTTAAAAGAAGATGTTATTTTAAAGGGTGGTCCAACCAATAAATCTAATAATTTACATCTATTGACAACCACACACAGTGGACAAAACACGAAGAGCGCTGATGATGAAAGTCTAGCAAGTTTCGAAAACGGAGTGTTGTCCCGTTCTGCTAGTGTTTGTCAGCGTAATTTACGATTTTGTTCTTTTGATTTAATTTGTTTCTTAGTGTATAACTATCGCAATTAATTCTCATTGACTGTAAAGGTATCAATTATCAGTTTCAATCTATTGAAGGAAAAAATCATAATGCACGATGTTAATTGTGAGTCACGACTTTACGTCAAGTTTTTCGCCCAACTTAATTCGACATTTCTTTGTTTCACTGTTTGACAAATTCAACCATTGAGCAGCGCGTTAAAATTGTTGAAGCCTTTTACGAAAATGGGCGTGCAAATGCATTTCGTCCACTTCGTGATTGTTTTGGACAGCATAATTGGCCAAATGTGTCCGCAATCGGCAGAGTTGTGCGCAAATTTCAGCAAACCGGGTCTATAGGAAATGTGAAAACACCTGCGCATTCTCTCCCAGTTCTTTCGGTGGAAAATATTGCTGTTGTTTGCCATAGTGTGGCCAAAGAGCCCTCAACCTTGAATCGTCATCCGCAACAATTGAACATCTCACGATGCGAGTTTTAAATAAAGAGGTTCAATTGACTCAAGAGCTAAAGCCTACTGACCATTTCAAGCGCCATCAATAGTTAGTTGAACAGACAAGTGAATGGTGGCTTGACAAAGAAAATCTTCTTCAGCGACGAAGCACACTTTCATTAACAAGCAGAATTGCCGCATTTGGCGAAATGAATATCGACGAGTGATACATTCATAAAGAGTGACTGTTTGGGGCGGTTTATGGCCTGCCATCGTAATGGGGACGTTCTACTTCGAAAATGAGGCCGGCCAAGCAGTTACCCTGAATGGAGTTCACTATCGGTGATAACGGATTTTTTGTGGCCAGAGATTGAGAATATGGACCTGAACGATATGTCGTTTCAACAGCATGGTGCCACTTGCCACACAACCAACAAAACAATGGCTCTTTTGCGCGAGAAATTCAGTGGCCGTGTTATCTCACGTCGTGGCGATGTTAATTGGCCGTCACGATCATGTGATTTGACAGCGTAGGATTTCTTTCTTTGGGGATATTGAAAAGATACGTCAATAAGCCAAGAACAATTCAAGAGCTAAAGGATGAAATAATTCGGCACATTAACGACATTGAACCGCAATTATGTCTCAGAGTCATAGAAAATGTCGACCTCCGGATAGCGGTATGACACCGAAGCTGTGACGAGTATTTGAATGATATTTTCTTTACAACATAATTGTCATATATCCTTCGATCATAATAAAAGATATCAATTAATATGGCGCGTTTTGGTTGGACCACCCTTTATTTATTCCACGATATAAATCCCAATACGATTTACTATTAACAGAATATTAATTTTTAAGGCTAATTTTTGAATACCCTGTAGAAAAATCCCTGAATGGGTTGGCGACGATTTCACCCCCTCCCATCAACGTTTTTAATTTTTAAACCACCATTTTGACAGGACATATGGATTGCTTTTCATTATTTATTACTTTTTTGAGCTGCTGCTTTTGATATATTGGATTTTCGTAAATTATTATGGTTTTGGTCGGGTGGGTAAATAAGTGAACGAATAAAAATGAACGGCTACAATATGAGAAGATGATGATGAAACCCAAACAAAAATTCCTCTTCCTAAAATATAATTTTTTTATGCCGTCTGTCAGCCAGTCATTAATTCATGTGTGTGCGTCGTTAAATGTGTATTTGACTAAATTCATTGTATGACAATGAGAACGTTAAAATTCTTTTAGTCAAAAATTAAGGGTGAGTAGTTTGGAAATTCATTTATATTTGTACACTCGTGCCTTGCCTTTTTTAATGGAAATAAAAGGGCTTCAGAGAACCACAAAATATGATGATGATTATGATGATTGATATTTCAAGTTGATTTTAGTGAAGGAGAAGGAGGTGTGTACACTGCCGGAAAAAGTAAAACACCGTTAGTAGTTGCATCGTGTGTTATCTTTTTGATGGCACTGTGATGTTATGTAACCCGTATTTTTTTTATCTTGGACCAGTACTCAGGAGATGACCCCTACAATTACGATGCATTGTGGTGGAACTAGAAGAAATTCATAGTTAGAGAAATGGCAGGAGGTGAATCTTCACTATGTTATTTTTTTGTCTCTGTTTTATAGTGTTGTAGCGCCTCTGATGGCAAGGAGAAACATTAAATTTTGTTTAGCGGGCATTTTTAGTAATTAATTTACTTTACCGGTGCTACACAATAAAGACGAAGGAGGGCGTTCTGATGTGCCTGTGGATTGCTATCAGCTGATGCCGGTACTGTTTAGTGACCAGTGCCTATGCCTTCGCCACTGAAACCTCCGACAACAACTCACACATCATTTGCTTGTTCACGTACCCGCTGAGGTGGAAATGAGCCTCATCGCTCATTATGATTTTGTTCGAAAAATCGTCCACTTCGTCCTCGAGATTGAGGATGGCTTGGGCGTAGGTTACGCGCTTGTTCACTTGTATTCTACATCTGTCTATTTCACAAATGTCAAAACAGATTTGACATTGGCCGCCATTTGCAAAAATAAGAGCATCTTCCAATAGGGTGATTTCTTTTGGCCCACCTTGTATTATAGTGTGAAAGGGCCTTTAATGATATAAATTTTATAATCTTTTAAAAAGCGAACTACATATTTTAAATGAATAATTTTCTTTTTGAGGGAACTACAAAAGTTGTTGCATTTTCCAATTAATTAATTGTTAATGCTCTTGTGTATGTATATTCTTGTAATGAACTGCAATTTTCTAATTATTTGAGAATATTTTCTCATGCAGTCATTTCTAAAACACAAACACAGACACATTTTGAAATAAAAATCGTCACGAGAATTTTCAACTCGTTGTTCTTTTGAGAAGCCCATATAATGATGTTGGTTGGCATTCGTTAAGGCTAAAAAATATTGTCAATGTTTAATGGAAAAATTAAATATGAATTAGTGAAATTAAACAATAAACGAAGGGTATCGGGGAAAATTTTGTATGTGTTAAAAGTGGAATTTTTTTTTACCAGAGAACCCGGCAATCTTCGTTTTGCCCAACTCAAAATTTTTTTTTTTTTTTTGTCTTGGACCGGCACTCAGGGGATGACCCCTACACATGCGATGCATTGTGCTGGAACTAGGAAATTAGGTTATGGGAAGGAGGATAGAGGGAGTAGTGTTTATTGACATTTGATTTAAATCTTCCCAAGCTAAAAGTGACAGGAAACACCTCTGCGGGTAGTCTATTCCACATTCGTGCCGTTCGGCCAAAAAACGAATTTTCCCTGTAAATTGGCTTAACAGTATGTAAAACTCTTATAATTTTGAAAGTAAGCAATCTAAGGACCACACCTTCTAAAAACAAACTGAAAACATCCAGTTTTAATTCTTAAGTTTTGTGAAATGTTGTAATTTTCTGCGCAATTTTCTTAATTTTTAATACCGACCCCGTAAGCAAGTACGAGGTCGGTTCAAAAGAAAGGGTGAATTTTGACTTTTTTTAAAAAGTATTTATTTATTCATCAATATCCATTTTGTGTTATACAAAGTAATCTCCTTCAGATATAATGCACTTATGCCAGCGCTTCTTTCAATCCTCGAAGCACTTATGAAATGTTCTTTTCGGTATGGCCATCAGCTTGTACTTCGATTTCTACTTTATCTCATCAATTGTGCCAAAACGTTTTCCTTTCACTAGTCTCTTCAGTTTTGGGAATAGGAAAAAGTCGCAGGGAGCTAAATCTGGTGAATAAGGTGGTTGAGGCATGATTATGGTGTTGTTTTTGGCCAAAAAATTACGAACAAGCATTGATGTGTGATCTGGTGCATTATCGTGATACAAAATCTATGATTATTTTTTCCACAGTTCCGATATTTTGAGCCGTATTGCTTCACGCAAACGTTGCATAACTTCCCTATAGTATTCCTTATTAAATAATATAAAAATAGAAAAATAATTTATTTTTGTTTTTAAATTACGAAAATATAGCCCGTCTTATAAATATTACACTGGGACTTAGAGGTATCAATCGTATTATAGGTAAAATCAAAGCAATCTCTGTAAATGTAAATCTTTTACTGTGAAATCTAAATAAAACTAATTTTATATGATAACCAATAAAACAGTCCTTTCAGAGTGTCACATCACACTTGACGCAAAACGAAATTGGTTTTGATACCCAGTTTTGCCCCTGACACCTTCGCTATTTCTCTCTTTTTTCATAAAATTCCCCTTTGCTATCATATCTCACATCTAGAAAAACTTTTGTGGAAGATGTTCTCGACCAGCCAACGGACGGTTTCTGAGTTGTTTTCATGTAGGCGACGACGACGGATCGT
This sequence comes from Dexiosoma caninum, assembly GCA_963924685.1. Classification (NCBI taxonomy): domain Eukaryota; kingdom Metazoa; phylum Arthropoda; class Insecta; order Diptera; family Tachinidae; genus Dexiosoma; species Dexiosoma caninum. Next base: position 37,415,190 of record OZ004729.1, on the reverse strand, counting down.
CTGTATTCTAGCAAGGTCTTGTTATTTTGGTTTGCTATTTTGTAAACAAGCCACATCTATACACAGAATAGAGACCAGTATCATTTTTTGGCCCTCACCAACCAGTCATGTTGATCTATTCCGCCCATGTTAGTGTTGTAATGTTTCACCAAAAGAGGTTTTGTTAAGTATTTATTTTCGTTAGCCTTTCGATCCCATCTGCTGGCTTTATTGAGAGATTCCATTGTATCAACTTGTTATCATTGAATTTTGCAATAAGTATAAGTAATATAATATTTTATATTTCAGATTGAAAATAATGAGCTGCATAGATAACGACCATTAATGTTTTGAATACTGGTTCTGATTAAGAAGAAAAACAGTTCTTCACGAAGATCAAATATTAATTTTTCAAATATTATTTTGTGGTTGCTTTCTGAAAACATTATTGTTTTGCCCAATAGCCTGTCTTTTTCGAAGACAACAATAGTCGTGTTCATTAAAAGTTTTATTCAATACAATTTTTGTTTTTTTTTTATTATAAAATTGGGAATTCAATTGACGAAAGCTTTACCGCCTCCAATAATCGTAAATATTTTCTTGTCACCTAAACTTAAAGAATTTCTTTATTTTCTTTATTTATAAAATATTTTCTTTATTTCTTGAAGCATACTTCACACCCGTCGAATAACAGACAGATATTGTTGTTAATATGCTGGCTGCTGATTTTATTGCACAATAAAACATTAACTAAAGTTACAAATAACAAGAAAATATAATAAACAAATACAACACATACATACATACATTCATATGTATGAATGCATGTTTGTATTGAATATGTTTGTTGGGCATTAAACCTTCATAAAAATTCAAAAGCGACATAAAATTTAATTTAATTTGGTGTGATTTTTTCTTCTTCTTAATGAATACTCGCACTCACGAAAAGTAAGAAAAGACTCCCTGACAAATGCTTTCAAAGCAATAAATAATTTCTAATTGTATAACAAATTTCCCTTATTTATAGTAATAAAAATAGGATGCCATAAACAGTGTTGGACAAAATAGTTTCAACTTAAATATTAATATAAACTTATGTACGAGTATGTTCAGTGTGGTGAAATTTTAGGTTATGAAGAGTCCGTTGCATGTTAAATAATGAAATGCTAAGAATTGAGCTGCTATCTTTTGGCATGTAATTAATTACATATCAAAAAAAGACGTTCGAATTAAGGAACTATATAACAATATATAATAACGGCAATATAATTCTTTATACACAATAAATACTGGACGAAACAAACCAAACAGTTTGCTTCAAGTAGAACAAAAAACAAAAACAAACATGTGTGCACAGTTAGTAATGAAAACAAACTCTAAAAATACCAAGGACAAGTGTGAGTTGTAGATGGTAAAGTTTAGAGCTTCATTATGGGAAAAATAACGGAGACACAATTCTCGTATTTTATTAATAGGAAATAATAAATATATAAAGCTAATAATTTACATCTACTGATAATAACAGTCACTAAAGAACGCTGAGGATGCACGTGTAGCAGCCTTCGAAAACAACACGTTGTTGCGTTCTGCTAGTGTTATACCTGATGTACCAATAGAACCAAATCGTAAGAACTCCAATAATTGATTTATAAATAAAGCAAAACAAGTGGTAGAATTTTTACTTAATATTCATCGGCACAAAACTTAAAAATTATATACTAACTCACGAACGGTAAGAGGAAATTCAAAAATTATTTTTTTTTATCTTGGATGACCCCTACTAATGCGGTGCATTGTGCTGGAACTAGAGGAAACGAATAGTAGGAGAAATGATAGGAGGTAAAGCTTCACTATCTTACAACTCTGCTTTTGCACGTTCTTTGTTTTATAGCAGTGTTGTAGCGTCTCCGATGTCAAGGAGACGTATTAAATTTTTGAAGCTTCGTAAAGCGTTATTTTTAAAATTTATAATGTAAGGTTCCTAAATGAGCAACGTTATTGTCAAAATTTATATTTTGGATATTTCTTGTTTAAATTGTCAACTCAAAAGTGAAGAAAATTGTGGATTTTGAGAAACTTATGACAAAAATACAAAGAAGAGCAGGTAAACCTGAATTTTGGCACATACTCGACTGGTGTGACCTCAAAACCTTTTCCGAAAAATCTGAAAAAAATCTCAAAAATACTTGAACCCATAATCTTTCAAATTATGCTTTAGCCTCACCTACATGTAATCCACATGTTTTGCATTCTCCTGTAAAGTTGCAATAATTTGAGTTAGGGCTTTTCTACTTGTGACAATCGATATACATTATTTTGAAAATTTCTTCGAAATCGGTTAAGCCTGAATTGGATCGGAAAGCGCGATAAAACCACTTTCGTAAAAGACGATATTAAATATTTCCTAGATATGGGGTTCTGCGGAGCTTCGATTCTATCCTAAGTACTTTAAATGAACATTATGTAGCCTATATTAATTGGGAGGCTTGTACATTTTACATTTGCGGTTGCGGAGATTACCTCTTACAAACATACAAATGTAAAAAACCTTGCCTCTTTCTCGTAATATTGATAGAGATAAATTGACTGGTTTCATGATTTCTAGATTTTGCTTTCTATAATAACGGGTTATCCATTCAGCGGTTTAACGACCGTAGAACGCGTAGAAATAGTTGAAACTTTTATTACAAATCTGGTGTTTCAAACGTGGCCACTTTTCGAGCATAACGGGGTGATTATGATCGTCATAATCGACTTACTGTGCAAAGAATTGACAAGATTATGAAGAAATTTGAAGAGACCTGGATCGTTAGATATCTGGTCGCGTCTCCTTTTATTTAATTTTGGCTGCTCAATGGATCTGAAGTCATGCTCATGAAAAATTAGTTTTTTTTTTAATTTTTCTTTTAAAATAAACTATTTTGTACTCTACTGTATTAACAGAACATTTTACCCATAAGCTGTTTATGAAGAAGAGCAAGTTTTTATTTGTTAAGTAACGAATAAAAATTACGAATCAAAAAGAAAAAAAATCAAATAATTTAGATTTATTGTGCGGACAATAAATGTTCATATTTTATACCATTCGTCTGCACAGTCAAGAGAAAAAATATTAATAAGATGAAACATAATATTGATTGTATTGAAAGTACATCTATTGGAGCTGAAAGGAGACAAGTATTCTAGTAAAAGTGAATGCGAATAGAATGTGTCTCAGTTACATCTATTGGCAACTAATTAGAAACGTTCTTTGCATTATCAATTAAATTGATTTTTAATTAAATTATTTTAAATTATATATTAAATTTGATTAAATGAAATATAAAAGCACAAATTAAGGATAAATCGCGTTGGTACATGCATATGTTAAACGGCCCATTAAGCAAGAATTTAATGCTTTACGCGTAGTGAAGCATGGTGGAGGTTGCTTTTCTTGGAAGAGTATTGCACCAATTCTTATAATTGCTGGAATTTTAAACAAAAACTGAAAATATTTGACACAACAATTCAATGATCAACATTACAAAAAAGGACTTGACAGACAATTGATATATCAACAGGGTTTCGCAATAAAATATGAAGTAGAAATTAACTCAATACAATGAATGAAATGATTATAATTAATGTCGCCGTCATATTTTAAACAAAATAAATTATTTGGAAAATATTTTTAAGCAAACCAGTGCCTGGTTTCTGTAATGTATGTGAGAAAATTTTGAATCGAAAAAATTATCATTCTGTGAAACACATGATGAGTAGGAAAGAAAGCTTAAGTTTTCATGTCTGTTGTATTTTTATTTTGAAATGAATTGCTCTGTGAAACATTATAAACGTTTTATTTTTCTCGGTGCTGAAACTACTCACAATAAAATAAATGAAGAACACAGAGAAAAAAATTAAATCAAGATTCAATTAAAAAATACGAAGATTCAATTAAAATAATAATTACGAAATTGCAGAATCAATTAACCGTTTTAATTGAAAAAATTTCACAATTTTTTTCCAGTTAACCTTTTTATGGCATTTTTGATAGGGAGAACACCAAAATCAATTAAAATAAATGTGGTTTCAATTAAAGTATTAATTAAGCAAAAAAAGTTTACTGAGCAAAGACTTAATTGGAAAAAATTTAGCTATTATTTTTTATGTGCAAGAAGAAATATTTTTTTGTAATTTCAAGCCGTTTCTAATTAGTTGGCAATGGTTGTAGATTTTATTTGAAAAAAAAAAGAAAGCTATACATTTCACAAAATAATGCGTAATTTTTTGTCAAAATATCCTCTAGGTTTTGCGAAATAATAACGAAAATTTTGTAGTTTTCGCCTTTTAATAAATTTTTAAAAAACAAATATTTATGTTTGTTGCTTTTTGCCCTCAATAATGTTCTAAGTTAATATGTGCGTACGAAATTTTTGTTTTCCCTCTTACTTACCCTCCAGATTTGTAGGTTCGCGTGGGTGCTTGTCAAGTAGAGTAGAGTAGAATCACAAGATTCCGTTTCAAAGATGCCTCTCCCTCGTCCCAGTCCTAACCCATGTAAGAGATCTACCGCTGGATACATCATACTAAATCCACCCAATTGCATTGTGGTATCGCATAAGGTCAGCTACATGCGACACCTCATATATGTAGGTCGTTCAGTATATGTTTGACGAAAAATCGATGTGTCAGTGCGTACAACGCCGAGCCCTCACAAATCGCCTTCTACTTCTCTTGTCCCCGGCAGCTCTAGCACAATGTGTTGGTGGGGGAGACCCAGTCTATCGGCATGTCTGCCGATCGCCAAGTGGTCTGTCAATACCGCGACCAACCGTGAGCTTCTTTCACGGTCCCTAATAGTGTTCCATGATCGAATTCCTTATATATGTACATGGAAACGCGAACGAAATCTCGTCCGATGAGTCCATACCAGACGCAGTCATAGTCAGTCCGCCCGCCCGCTCAACCATGAAAGCACATCTTTTCACTTTTGCGTGACTCCAGCGCAAGATGGGCCGCCTGCGTTTCGACGAACTTGCCGATCCTTGCACGCGCATACTTCCCCTCCTCCTACTATGTATATCTTGGATATAACGCTTTAGTGACTACTATGCGGTCCTCATCATACACAAGTAAAATAACATGAATGTGTCGTTATACCATACCATGTATTCGGTACGTATTTGACTTGATGAAAATGTTGGACGGAATCTAACATGTTGCAGTTTTTTTTTTTAATTGGTAATTCTGTGTTACTGTTCAGGATCTGAAATGTAGCACAAAGGTGCACGCATCTTAGTCCCATTGTGATACCACAAGTCTAAGCTAAAGGTGATCCATTTTTATATTACTTCATTTCGACAACTTTTTCTTGCTTAAATATTGACAAAGGAGTTGTTGATAGCGAACTTCATTAATGTATTTATTAATCAACATTGAAACGGGAAACAATTTTTTTTTTGTTGACCTGTGTTATTAGAAATCTCAAGTTCAAAGGACCATTAGAAAGTGTTTAGTTTATTGCCAGCCTTAATCTTAATGTCACTGAGTCACAATGTAGTCACTTACTACTTAATTCATTTAAATATGAGCCACCTGTAAATTGTCTGTATGTCAATCAGGATATCTCATGTCAGCTTAATTTATATCAAAATTACTTAAATAGACATTGGAATGTCGAAATGGAATGAAGCGTAGAAATGCGAGTGTCCTTCTAAGAGTGAATTGTTGTTATATGTAGTCGCAACCTTTTTCATGTGTGCTGTTATAGGCGGAACATTTTTAACAGGAAAACAATATCAAAAGTGTTTTTCATATAAAGGTTCGCCTTTGGGGAAACAACAAAATAGTCGCATGTGCGTGACAGCCCTTAGTACCTGAATGATTTTGTGGCATGGGCAGTGCTTGAATACGTAACTCTTATCATTCCTGTGTCATTTAGGATTATTTCTTTTGTTGTACACTCGTTTACTAAACCCTTCGGATTTTCCAATGTATTTCCCAATGTGGATTTTTTTTATTATAATTTTTTTTTAAACAACACAAGCTCTTATAGTTAGTCTGTAGGAACACCCAGGGTGTAGGCGGGAATCGAACCCGCACCTCCATATTGATAAGACTAATGCTCATGCACTAGACTACGGAGGCACTAGAAACAGTACACAATTGAACAACGTGCCAAAATCGTTGAACTTTATTTCTCAAATCAACGATCCATTTCTCATTATTTAATTATGAGCGATGAGGCTCATTTTCAATTGAATAAGTTACATGATAGGCAAAAAGGGCTAGGGAAAATCCAAGAGTAGTTCAACAGAGATAATTACAGCAACTTAAGTCTACCGTTTGGTGCGGTGTTTCGTCGGAAAGTGTAATTGGGCCACATTTTTTTTGAAAATGAATACGGTGTCGCCGTTTCCATCACTGGTGTTAGATATCGGACTATGTTGAACAATTTTTTAAGGGCAGGCGTGGAAAACCATCCGCAAGTATGGTTCCAATAGGAAGGAGCCACAGCGCACACAACGAGGCACACAATGGCTCTATTAACTCAAACCCCTTCGGTTATTTTGGGCCACTCTGTATAATTATATATAAATAATTTAGCCGAAAATTAGAAATCTTAGGAACGTAACAAAATCAATTACTGGGCAAATATAATTTTAAATTTATCACTTACTTCTCATGAGGCAAGTAAAAAATACGCGATTTCTGTCTGAGAATTCTTCTTTCCACTATTAAATTTTTTCTGTTCTTTGCCACTGGAGTCAGAATCGGAAAGGAAGCACATTTTTGTCTAAAATTTTTTAAAAATTTTCTGTCATGTTCCAGTTCACAGTTAATTTATCACAATATTGTGAAGAAATTATATTTTTGATTAGAATAAGGGAAAGAGACAATTAATCTCCAACACCAGTTGAGTAGAATACGTATTTTTTACGCCACAACACACGTCACGACACGGACACGACAGAAAATGTTCATTAATTTTTAATAACTGTAGTTCGATTAAATTCTAAATATTCTGAAAATTTTTTCACAGCACTTTTTCTACCAAAAATAGAAATAGTAACTTGTATATTGCTTGTTTGCTTCGCAGAACAATTTATGTAAAAAATTAAATAAACTTGCAAAAAACATGAGAAATCTCACTTTTTTTCATACTCTTCTTGTGCTTCACAGAACGATAACAATAGAAAGTAAACAAAATGAATCAGCTGACACAAACAACGTCGACGTCGTTCTAAACCTGTTACAAAATTTAAATTGACGACGATATTGACGACGCCAAGTAGGATAAGGGCGATTGTTTTTTTTCTGAGCAGCTAACGTTTCTAAACTCTTCACTGACTTACAATTTATTTTTTTCACATTCTATTGTTAATTCAAAAATTAATCCATATCTAAGCAAAAGTTAAATGTCTTAAATTATTTATTATTGTATTTTTTGCTGCGAGTGTTAATTCATTATACCAACTTCTCAAGACTTTTCCATTAAAATTAATGGCGATATGTACTCGATACATAAATAATGTACAGTATGTATGTTACATACATACGTACATAAAAATGTTTTGCGTATTTGAAATTTACCTGTAGACCTACATTTGCACTCATAAATAATTTTTATTTCTGTTAGTACGAGTACCACATAAAATTTCCAATTCCAATACCCAATAACTTTATGAAGTTTTCTCAACTCTTGCACAAAAGATTTATAATGCAACAAAAGAAAATAAAGAAAATCTCTAAAGTTTTAAACGGAAACGCGCCCCAATTTTCAAAAAAAAAAAAAAATGTGGAAATGCTTTATGTGTATGCGTTTGTGAGTGAAAGCTTTTCCCCCAAAAACATTCGGATCATTGATAACTATTGCTAGTCTCTTCTGGTTGATGCTAAAAATAGAGTTTTCAAAAATGATTTACTGTAATTTTTTTCTTTTACTACTGCTCAGGGGATGTCCCCTACGTATGCAATGCATTGCGCCCGAACAAGTTGGAAAGGGATAGTGTAGACGAGAGACAGGTGGTGAAGTGATTGGAAGGAATTTTATTTATTTCGCCGACAATTTATTGCTCAAATGCCGACGAAGACGGGCGCTGTTGGCATAGATGGATCAGTGAAAATGTAAAAATGCTGGTCGGGTGATAGAAGACACGATCTGCTGGTAGTAGAGTCAACGCGCTAACTACTCGAGACAACAGCACCACAATAATTGCGGAATTGTTTGTACGGAAAGACATAAACAAAATATTAAATTTGTATGATCCACCTTTTTTAATACTTGACTGTGAATAAATTGCACCTCATGACACAGGTCTGTTTCGTTTTCATTTTTGGGTGTGACGTTGCTTTTGCACACCCATGTTCTTGGAATAACATCAGATTAAGCCCTATGGGTAGATGCTGATGTAAAACAAAAACACAATATGTACGTAGGTATGTATATTAGAAAGGACGCTATGCGAGGCGTGAAAAAATTAGATGAAAATGCAAAAAATAAAACGTCAAGTTTAAATGTCCAACTCACGCGGCATTCACGTGCATAGCACGTACGCAAATTTTATTCCATTTGGATCAGCTTCGCTAAAATAGATTTGTTCCCTTATTTTAAGCTGTTATTTTAATCACTTTTCTTTTTATATTTTCAACACTGTTTTTGTTTTGTAGCCAATAAAAATAGAAATTATTTTAATTTGACTACAACGACAAAATCACCATGGATCTGCAGCCGTGTTGTCTTGTTGTCGTCAATATAATCGTTTTCACATATCCTTTCACATATATTACACAGTGGCATTCCGGTTTAACGAACGATTCGGGAGATTCGTTAAACCGTAAAACGTACCTTAAATCCGGTACTCTGTTTTCTTTACTTTTATCAATAAAAGAGCACATTATTTTGATGTACAAGTAAATATATTTTTATTTATTTTCAAATTATATACTACATACATACATGCTTCAAATAATATTTAATAGCTATCAGAAGAAAAAAAACACACAAAGATATCAATTCGTAACAATGAAATTTTGTAAGCGTACATTTACAAATTATTTAAAATAATATTTTAATTATATTTCTTTTTTGAGCGATGGTCTTTTTTATGAAAAGTTTTTTTTAAATTATTTATTTTCAATATTTCCCTACCAAATAAGTAGCATCGTCAGGAAATAATAATTTGTATTAACAAAAATATTTTTTTTTTTTTTTTTTTTTTTTAAATAAGGAAAAGAAAATATTTTAAAAAAGACCATCGCTCAAAAATAAATATAATTAAAAAAAAAAAAAAAATTTTGTGAATACAAATTATTTCCTGGCGATGCTACTCGTACCTATTTGGTAGTGAAATACTAAAAATAAATAATAAAAAAAAAAAAACATAAAAAGGACAGTCGCTCAAAAAAGAAATATAATTGAAAAATTTATTAAAGGGCAAATAAAAATAGAAGTTAGACTACTTTAAAATAATTTCTAATACTTGTTTGCTTGAGCGAAACTTTAAGTGAGCATTGAACGGCTCCTTCCTGAAGCTCTCTAAGCACAATTTTTTTTTGACACAACAATATCATTCTGTTCGCCCCATTTAATACACTGTTCAAAGTGCTTTATAGCATCCATATGTGCAATTTTTGTTTCAATATCCAAACGAATATCGTTTTCTTCGTTTTCATCATATTCGATTTCTTCAAAATCAGCATCATGGGATTACATCATCCTTCGTTATACCTACCTGAAATTGTTAAAATAAATTTATTACACTTTTGGTTGAAAGAAACAAAACTTTTAATAACTTTACTTACAGTTGGCAAAATTTTATTAAGTAATAATAAACCATTTCCAATTGACACTACATCTCGTTAGTCTGTATTAATCTGGACAAAGGAATGTCATCCTCTTCATCAAATTCTTCTTGATTTGGAATAAATATCCTATTCCAACATTTTGCCAGGCTAGTTTCTTTCACAGATTTAAAAGATTGTGCAATCATCGTTATATTTATTTGCACTTGTTTAAATTTTTTTTGAGAGGTTTTTTAAATATTCATTATATCGAGTCACAGTTTTTTGGTTTGTTCGTTATATTAGGTAAGCTACTCAATGAGAAAATTTTGAACGTTCGTTAAATCGCAAATTCGTTAAACTGATTATTTGTTAAACTGGGATACCACAGTATTTTATTTTTGACATCTTAAAATATTTGTATATTTACAAATTATTTGAAGTCTACAACATTTTTTTTTAAATCTAAAAAGCCTGAATGTATATTTTATTAAAATTGTCAGAAAATGCAATGTTGATTACTTATAGGTGTTTGTTTCATTGGATTTTTGGATTTACAAACGTAAAAAAAATCTTCTACAATAGAAAATGTTTGCTGGGAATTAATGTCAGTATGTGTGTGTGTGTGTGTGTGTGTGTTTGTGCGCGCACTTTTGAATTTCATTTCTATTTGTAGTTGGTTTAATCAAGGGTTTTAACGAGAAACTAAATTTTATTCAAATGCAATGGTGCTGAACGAAATAATCGATTTAGTGCAATTCCATACTTATGATTAGTGCCTGCAAGTGTATGTGAGTGCAGAAAGAAATTGTGAAAAAAGAGACTGAAAGGATTTTAGTATCGTACGAGTATGCGAAAATAAGGTGCAATGAAGTGATGTTAAATATCCTGCTTAATAAAATGAATAAATAAAAATACAATTTTTTTTAATAAATCTCAGAGAGTTTAGGGTGCATTGCGACAGGTAAAAATAATAACGGTCTTTAATGCATTTCTTCTTCTTATTTGTAATAAACTCCCTGATCCTGCTTATGAAGTTTTTGCCTTTCGCCTTTTGGTCAATGACCATTCCAAAGCAATTATTTACCGTCTTATTATATCGCTGTGCTGACTTGCAGTTTGTCTGCCTGTCTGACAAACTGCCTTTATCGTTTCCATCCTTCATAAATTGTATGTGTATGAATAGAATTTATCCCTTGTCCATTACAAGCTTTACGTATGTACGTATTTACCAATAGCGATACCACAGGATGTATTAAGAAGTTTGCAAACAAGCATTATCACATTTTCCACATTTTTCCATTTTGATTTTCTTTAATAAAATTTTGTTTGCTCCCCTTCTCTCTTCTTAGTTAACGGATAAAATGAATCTGTATGACATTTACTATTGCCGGCTGCCAAGTTCATATACGAGGACTAGGAAGCATTTCATTGACAATCCCCTCAATAACAGACATTACACGAATTGTTAAGTCCTTGCTATTGCTCATATTACTACTCAGTGCCCTTTAGATCATGAAATAGCAATGACAGCCCGACGCGATTTTTGATAATCAGACAAATCATTGAAATTTTCAAAAACTCTACATTCAGTCCAATTCCAAGTTGGAGCCTTGAACTAATTGTTACTCAATTGTTGGAAATACTGTCCCAATAAAAGTTTTTACCATCTTGATGAAATCGACAATTATCAGGCATGTTCTGAAAATCACTTTTTATAAAAGTGATTCCAAATCACAAAAAAAACTGTTCTGCACACAAAACTTTTTAAATTTTTGTGATTTTAAACCGCTCAACTAAATGGCCGCCGATTTTAAAATCACTTGAAATTTTTTTTAAATTTCTATATCTTAAATGTTACAATAAATTAATGGAATGAATTACTTAAAAAGTTTTTTATTGATCTTTATAGTAAAAGAAGGAGTTTTACATAAAAAAATTTATATGTATATGATTTTAATTGCGCTTTTTTCCCCTAAAAAAAAATATATGTGAAATTTATTATTGCTTTTGTAAAAAATACTTTATGAGAATAGCATAAAGTATGTAATAATAAATTTTACATATATTTTTTTTTAGGGGAAAAAAGCACCAATCGTGCGGCTGTTATCGAAGATGGGATAGGCCGCTTAAATAACTCGGATACCTCGCGCAAACAGAAGTCTGACTCTCCGGTTCTTTTGGCAAGACTCTAAGACCATGATTATAACGTAGTTTAGATTTTAACTTAATTTAAACAATAATTTTAGCTTATCATTCAATATAAAATTAATAATAATAAGTAATAAGTAAAATAATTAAGTATTTATGGAGGAGGAGGAGGAAGAATTAACCTCTCTTCAAAGAAAGCGAAATAAAAAGTAACAGTGTAATATAAGCGTATTTTTTATTATCTGTTCCGACACTGGACTCCGCTGAACTACAACAGAGTGAAACGTGTCGTCACTCCACTGAAATACTCCAAGAATCAATACCTGGCCTTTAGGCACATTTAACTTTCAATAAACTGCAGGGCACATGCATAAAGTATTTAATATTTGAAACACACACAAGCTTTCCCAATTACTAATAGACTCTCTATTCCTTGCTGTTTATTTTGTCGGCCTAGTTTTCCATGAGTCAGTTTATTGGCAAAGTGTCATCGAAGCCTGATGACGACGACGACAGTAATGCTCGGAAAAAAGGGTGGAGTCAAGAAGAACAGTTATAAGGAAGTACACATAATGTTGTTATTGTTTTTGTTTGTTTTGACTTGCAAATGTTAAATTTGCCAAGACCCCGCGCTGCTTATTGAACCCATGGAAATGAAGATGCTTTAAGGTGACCAACAACTTATTCTTATTCCAGCAATTAGATTTTTATATAGATGATGCACCTAGCTCAGTGAAGTTGCAATATGTATCTACGTATGTCTATTAAATGCTCCTACTGATATTATATACGAGCATGTGAAAGTTTGTATGCTTAGATGTTTCGATGTTTGTACCACCATCACGCGAAAACCGCTTAATGAATTTTGATAAAATTTCGTAGACGGAGAGCATGTGGCCCAGATTAAATTGTTGGGTACTTTTAAATTTTTGAGACCAATTGCCTGTCGATTTTGTGAAAGTGACTTTGAAATCTCTGAACACGTTCTTTACGACTGTCCTACACTCAGGCGACAGAGGTTTTACCATCTACGTGGAATTTCGGTGCTTCCACACAAGCTGTGGAACACCAGAACCCAAATAATCTATTCCTTAGAAACCGTAAGATAATATTAGTCTATCGCTATGTACATACTATATCGTTAGAGTATTTTCCGGCAGATGTGGCACAAAGAAAGATATGAGTAATGTTTTGGAAGTGAGTGAAACCCGTAAATGTGAATAAAGAATACATTTCAAACAGGCAGTTTCTAAAAGAAGTTTGAAATGGGTACATTACAAAAAATTTAATTTATGGCGGGTATTATGAAAATTGTCATTCCTCGACGAATATCCTGCGTTTAAAAGGTTTACCGCAAGATAAACTTCAAATTACACAATACGTTTAATAAAAGTCTTCGCGAAACAAATGCAGTTTAGTGAAGCAGGTAAAAAAAAAAAAAAAAAAATTGCCCAAGTAATGGAAATTTAAAAATAAAAATTAGATAGAAAATTAGATAAAAAAAATTGGCGACAACCCATATTTTCCGAAATAGGAACTTCTGAAGTTTTCATAGGAACTGATTAGTTGTCAAAAATATACAACGCGTTAAAAAGCTCAAAAGTTAATCAAGTTTTTGCTCAGGCACGTCAAAATGTTTTCTGTGTAACTTGTTCTATGGAAAGGCACTTCCCATACAAAATAAATATTTATTTTTGTATATTATTGAAAACCGTGGAAGTGAAAGTTTCTGAATACAGTTCAAATGACTTTGTAGTTAAAACAAATCAGCACTAATAAAGTAGGAGGAATTGTAGAAGTGGGTGTGCTACCTCCCATACAAACTAAATATGGATTTCTGTATATCTTGAAAACTGTTAAAACAGAATCTTCTAATATATTGTTAAATAGTGCCTTAATTCGAACGTCATTTTTACATATGTAATTAATTAAAATGTGCTAGTGATCGATAAGATACAGGCAGTCAAAATTACATGTTATAATTGCTAAGAAACAAACTAAATCAAGGACAAAAACTGTAAATCACACTTACAAACGTTAGCAGAACGGAACTACATGCTGTTTTCGAAGGCTGCTACACCTTCATCTTCAGCTTTCTTCGTGTTTTGTCCACTGTGTGTGCTTATCAGTAGATATAAATTATTAGCTTTATATATTTATTATTTTTTATAAATAGTATACGAGAAATTTTACACCGTTATTTGTTTCCGTTTTTCGAAAATAACATGTTGTTTCGTTCTGCTAGTGTTTGTCAGTGTGACTTATGTTTTCTTTTAACAGTTGCTAGAAGTTGTTACAACTGGTAAATAATCAATCATCTGGTCACCCAGATTTTAAAAGATTAGTTTTGGCTCGTCTTAAAAAAATCCCCCAACAGAATTGTTAGAGTTCAGTTGAGTTGTTTGACCGATTTTCTACACAATTTTTATTATTCGTAAGTATGTTTTCACCGAATGATATTGTTTGCGGTTGTCTATTAAATGTATTTTTGAATGCAGAGCCCTTAAAAACAATATCCAACTGAAAAGAAAACTGTTCCTTAAGTTTGCAATCGCAATGATGACATCGTCGATTTGTAAAACAGAAACAACCAACCACTTAAACCAACTTAAAACACAAAAATATTTCCTTACGACTTGTTCGACGTAAAAATTTATCGTTTATCGCCAAAGCAATAGACAAAGTACGGCAAATACTCACTCGTATTAGAAAGAAATATTGGCATGCCGTTGTCGTTGTAACCTCTAGAGTCTATAGTAACAAATTTAATGGTCCAACGGAGGAAGTTTCCGTGCTTTCATTTTTATTTTTATTGGAATTACATGATGGTTTTTGTTTTTTTTTTTTTTATACAAATCTTGCTTGGGCATTTTTAGAGGGTGGAATGTTGCAGGACAATTTTTAGCAACAGTTGCAATATTTTTTTTTTTTTTGTTTGTTTGTTGAAAAAAATTTTTATCGGATCTCTTTACAATATTGTTTTGAATAAAAATTAAGCCCTGATTTCATGTTCTAATTGCATGTGTATGTGCGTTTGTGTGTGTGTGTGTGTGTGTGCGTTTGTTAAATAAATGAAACTTGTAGGGGGGAATATACGAGTAGTTTATATTAATTTCAATCACTTTGCTGAGTTAAAAGTGTTCAAAACAACAAAAACAAGAATAACAACAGCCAACTTCGCTTCATTAGAAGATGTTTATGTGTATGGGTTTGTGTTTGTGTTTCCACGAATGAATGAAACAGTGAAATAAATGACAGCAGAATTAACACAGTCTGCTCTTGAAGGATGTGCTGTACTCGCGTATGCATGGATGTGATTTGTATATGCATGTATGAATGTATGTTTGAATGAGTGTGTGAATTTCAATACACATGCTCAAGCGTGGAAAATTGCATGTAATTTAATTTTGGTACAGTTTTATAATTGTCTTTTTTATTGCCACAAATGCTGTTGGTGGAGATGGGAGAAAACTTGGCATTTAAGCAATGATAAGGGAATTTAAAAATTAGGTTACGAGCTGAAGCATTCAAGTAGAGAAACTTACATAATTACATAATTTTTTATACATAATAAAATATTTTTAAAGGGAAAATTTAAATTAAGTAGTTTCTATAACAAACTATGTAACTGTGACCACATTAGCGAAGCTTGAGCATTTTTCCAAACTACAGAAGAGCTATTCATTCCATTTGACAATTATGATGAAGAGCGGGGTGAATTTATTTTAAGAGCCTTTCAAATCTGCTTTTAGATTGGGCAATTTTTTTGAAGCAAGACTCAATTTGTAGGAGCGCGAGGAAAGAAGAGGGGTATAGAAAAGGTAATTCAATTCTCTTTTTTGTTGTTTCGTTTTCATTCTATGAGTTGTTGTTGGCTCCACGTAATATTTTTGAAAAGTTAAGAAAAAAGTTTTAGAAGAGAATTGAAGAAACTTGCTGCAAGAAAAATTGCCAAATCTAAAAGGAGTCTAACTTTAATTATGACGTCAGCCTTTCTCTGCGTTAGATTTAATTTGTTGCTTTCTTGGACCAGTCCTCTGGAGATGGCTGCTATATATGGCATGCATGCAACAGATCTAGTTGGAAAGGGAGAAGGTATAAAAAAGAGATATGGTGAAGATACTTTTAATGTACGATTACTTCTCTGGATAGTGTCTCTATTCCATAGCAAGTATCAATAATAATATATCCTTCAGGCATTTCGCAAACGGTTACTGTAGGCGAAAGAAAGATGAGCTGCTAAACTGTGAGGCAAGAAATATTATTTCGCGATATCGCTAAAAGTAGTTTTACCCATCGGTTGTTAAATCGCTGAGGTACTTTTGTGCTGTTACTTAAGAACGATTTACACAGTTAAAATTATTTAAGTCTAAGAAAATTGGAGCAATTGTTTGAAGGAAACTTATTTGAAACAATGGAAAGCATGCTCGTAGACTCAGCATTACCTCGCGGGATTTCAACGGCAGTTGTGGGTCTATGGAGGAGGAGGAGGAAACTGTTACTCACCTCATGTGTCAGTACCCATATCTTGCCATAAATTGGCGAAGATTCTTCCCCTCGCATTTCCTTTCATCATTGACTGAACTCTCCCAGGCTTTCCGCAATAGCAGGATTTATTTTGGAGTCGGGGTGGTTTCATGTGGCGACTGTCTGATCGCTGAGTTTGAATGGCTTATGGTATCATAAAGGGCCAAAACTCTTACTTAACCTATTTCAAACCTTCATACATCGTTAGATGTTGATTTATCAACTGTATGCAATGCTCCAAAACTTTGGAACATTATGAATCGCTTTTTGAGCTGTGAGTTACTACTTAGCTTCAAATAAAGAAACTATGCGGATTTGGTGAGGAAAAGTGCGGACATTATGACTTTAAATCCCAGACGTAGACAACCATTATATATCCTACATATGCAGGGTACAATGTTATCATATGTGCAGATTTAACTTATTTTCGAAATTTTTCTAGATGTGAAAAAGATTAAAAGATTTTTTAGCTTAAAAAAAGATTTTAAAATCATAATAATATTTAGTACTTTTCGACTATTAATTGAATTTCCAGTCCATTCAACCTGCTAATAAAAGTATTTCCCAATTAACGAAATTCTTCCCAATGTCAGTGATTTTTTTTTCTTGAACCGGCACTCAGGGGATGACCACTATATATGCGCAGCATTGTGCTGGAACTAGGAAATAATGTTTTGGGAGAAAGGATAGAGGGAGTAGTGTTTAGTGAAATTTGATTTAAATTTTGCCACATCAAAAATGACAGGGATTGCATAATATTAAAAATAATTCATGACGAATGGCGACAATTGCGTCACTTTAAGTTTAAAGAATACAATTAATTGGATAAGAAAACCTGTAAACCGAGTCCATTTAAAAACGAGTGATTTCTCAAAACCGAATAAATGCTAATTTAGAGTTCTAAAAATCACACGATTTCCGACATTCAAACTTGCTTTCGAATAAGATTTTTTAAACGTCAATAAAGCTACTGAAAATTTGTTCAAAATAATGTTTCTTATTATTTAAAAGTGATTTTTTAATGATCTTCTCTAATGAATATATTAATTTTTAATTAATTTTTATTAATCTGCATACTTTAACAAGAACATGGAGAAATATTGGAATGGTTTTTAATTTGATTATTTTGTATCTATTACAGAGTATATAATTTCACCTTATTTAATAAAAGAAAGGCTTCAAGCAAAAATCGGTAATTAATTTTTTATGTTTCATCAGTTATTTATTAATCGATTTAATTTCGACCGGACTTATCTACTCGATTTTAAACCTAGTAAAATTATGCGAATTCGGTTTACAGAACACCTAATTTTGTGTATTCGTTTTAAACACGAAAAATTTTTGCGGATTCGGTTTACAGAACATACCCGATTGAATGCAAATCGTTTCGATTGCTTCTGAAAAATTATTCGTTGTTTAAAAAAAAAACTATTACCGCTAATAATAGGAACAGCTAACGTTGAAAGAATTTTTTCCACAAGCAATATCAATATTTATAGAATAAGAAACTAATTGGGTGGTATTTTATGCACATTTTGAAAAAATCTGATCGTAATGGCATAAGTTTGAACAATGACGAGAAAAAACTAAAAATTTTAAGACACAACTGCATAAAGTTACTACGACTATAAAAACTTTACAAATATATTTATTTTAATTGGATTTCATTTCACTAAAACTTTTTAATGAGAAAATAAAATTTTTTTTTTGACAATCATAGTCTTCAGATTAGAATAAAAAAAATTTGGCAACACTGAGTGGGTTTAAAGTGTGTTTCATTTCACCATTACTACGTGTGCTTTTGTTGAATAAACCAAACTACTACCCTTTCTGGGAGCAGAAGAACAAATAGCAAAAACTGCACGATTTTTTTAACGACGAATTTGTTAGTTTAATAGAAAACACCATTAGTGCATATTAGTGCACTTGCTGCCTTAAATAGAATCAAACGTATCCATATGAGTTGTTTTTTTTAATGGAATTTTTGTTAAATATTTGAATTTTCGACCCAATGTAGAATGTAGAAGATTTATATAAAAAATTTGCATCGTTTCGGATTACGTCACATTTCCCCGGTTCCCATTAACGATGCAAATCGGCGGCTCCAGTGTATATAAATTGTTTATTGCCTCAACTTAAGCATAACAGAGCTGACACATTTCATTTATTTAAATAGAATTTTTCTTAGTGTATGTACTATATATGTACAGTAGGGTAGCTCAAATTGCATGGATGAGAAAAAAAACTGAAAGGTCGTATAGCAAAAATTAAAAATCTACGGAACATTCTAAGAAGAACCATAGGTCTAAAATCAAATCGACATAAAGATTAGAAAGGACAAAAATAAAACAAAAAATCTGGGGTCTAATTACCGAATATCGAGCTAATTAGATTGAAAATTTTTGTTTTGGTATTACGGCATTCGATATCGAATAAAAACAAATAAAATTTGAGATGATGGCTTTCGATATCGAACTATCAATCGAGTGTAATCTTTTTAAAATCATTCGATACCATAATATCAATCGTAAAGAAAACAAAAGATTTTCGTAATTTAAACGGCGAATAATAAATTGTGAAAAATGTAAGTTTTATTTATTTTTTGAGTTAAAAGAATGGTAATGAATGGTGTACATTTCACGACAAGTGTAAAAATTATAAATTTAAAGCAAAGAGAAATACAGGCAGAGTTTATGTCCGAATGCCCGAATTCAGCAAAAAACTTGTTACAAAATTGTGGACAGGGGAGAGTTGTTGCAAATAGACTGTGGGAATCACTTACTCAGCATTACCATTTTTCAAGTTTTCGCTTATTTTTCAATGTTTTTGATATATGCCGAAAAGTTTTCAAGTTTTTAGCTTCAAAAATATGTTATTTTTTGAAATTCACGCAAATTTTTTAAGTTTTGTTTATTTATTTTCAATTTACAGTATACATATATGACGAAAATATTATTTGGTATTGCCATGTAATGTAAACGATCTTATAATTTTTCATGTTTTTTTTTCTAAAAAGTTTTCAATTTCAAAAAAGTAAAGAAAAACGGTAAGGATAATGGAATATTTTTAGTTTTTGGTGTTATTAGTTTGAAGCAAGTGGAGAAAATAGCTTAGAATATGCTACAAACACATCCGAGGCTACAACAAAAGCTAAAAGAAATGGGGATCTGCTCATAATCGTGGGAAGAATAAGTTTGTTGTTAAAATTTTTTTGTTTTTTTTTTTTATTTTATTTTGAATAAAAATGAATTGAAAATATATATTTTAGTGCTTTTTTTCATTATTTGGTCACTATTGTGGAAGAAAGTTTTTTGTTGAAAAATTAAGTTTTTTTTTTAATAAAACGTTTTTCTTAAAAAATATGTGGTAACGCTGCCTTGCTGTCTCCTAATACGCACCAAACCATCCATGTTCATCTTCTAACTCCGACGAAGATAAATATGAAAGCATCAATATTTGTTGATCGATTTTCTATAAAATGCAAAATTCTAGTTTCTATTTATTTTATACAGGGTGGCGCAGAATAAGCTATATGGTTTAAATGGTTTATAACTTTTTTATTTATGCGACTATTATATTTTTTTTTAAATACAGTATATTATTGGGGAATTTTTTGTAATTAGCTTTGAAAAATGATATCCTGTATCTGCTTCGCACATACGTGCTCTTTTTAGCATATTTTCCATTTCCATTTTTCCTTTTCGCAAAATTTCGGGTGTAATGGCCATGATTTAATTTCGAATGTTGGTTTTTTTTATAAAACCCATTTTCCTGAAGAAGCTACACAAAGGAAGTAAGAGTAGCGAAATATCGATTAAAAATAAATATTACATATATAAAAAGGACCTGCATCTTAAATAATTAGTGTAATTAATATAAAAAGAGGTAAAAAAACTAGAAGAATTATCAAATAGTGTTTAAAATTTGTTATTTTCATTTTTATTTTCCAAAAGGCGTTTCAACTTCGTTGCACTTAATAAGAAAGGCAGTTGTTTATATCTTTGTTTCAAAATGGAGAATACCGTTACATCTTCGATAAACGCCCATAAAACCAACGGTGAGCCAAATCATCGTTTTTATTTCGTTTTAAAATTGCAACGCCAAAGGGAATAGCCTTGATTTTTGAATGATGTGTTAGTGGTTTTTAATAGAACTATACAGTTTATAGAATAATGGGGGAGCAGATTATCTTTAGGTCGATTTCTGCAGGATAGTATTTGATCACAGACCCATGGCTTCTTAGGAAATTTTTCTTCTAATTTCGCTCATACTCGTAATATGTTTTTGCTATACGATTGTTGAGGAAAAAAATTGACCCACCCTATTGTACATACAATACATACCTACATATGTATATCTAAAACTTCCATTCAGCTTGAAGTTAATTACATAAATTGTTTTCAATGTATTTGTTTTTTTTTTATTTTTTTAAATTCCAACATTTCAAAATTTAACTGCATTTATTTGTGGCTTTCAACGGTGTGGCGACCCAAGATCTAATAACAAGCACAATAAAACGCATCTAAAAAGTTCAATAATCTTTTTATTTATTTGTTCAATTTAGTGTGAAACTAGTGCAACTACCCACAACAATAATTTACAACAATAATCAACAACAATCTTCAAATTCATTCAAAGTGATCTTTAAGACTGCGGCCGCTGTCCGTTTTGTGCAATTGTGCATCTGCGTCTGCATCGTTAGCAAAATAATTATTTCGATCTGCATTTTACACTTGCAAAAACATGGCTGACGATTGCAAATTGTGTGCTGCATGTCGTATGCTCGTTGCAAATTGAAACGCTTTCAGATTGAACGTTTACGCTGCGATAAGAATAGATACTTGAAATTTATTAGAAAATATATGTTGCGTTTTAAAACCAGTGAATGATTGAAAAGCAAATTCTCTTCGTTACATGAATCGTTTATGGGAGCGATTCTATTCGGACCAATAACTTTTTCTATTCAATAACTTTAGCGTATAATTTGTAATTCGATGAAAATTATGCCATTTCACTTACATACCATGAACGATATCAAGGATGTTTTGATTTTCTTATTATTTCTTGAGTTTCATATTCCCATTCAGCCAAAGATGTCTAGGAGCGATATAGTTGCAAATGCAAATGACGAAAAAAATTCGGTATGATTGTTAGCCCCGCAGCTTATGCGTGATTAAAGAAAAAATATTTGTGAGCTTTTAATATAAGATTTCAGAAAATTCGAAATCGACTCATTGATTGATTATGATACACAGTATCGCAATACATGTTCCTGTAAAACTACATGCCTGCAATTAGAAATAACGTTCTTATTAAAAAAATTCGAAAATGCCTATTATCGCATTATCTTAGGGCCCAGGAAGCACAGTGCAAAGCCCTTCATATTAGACCACCCATCCTAAGTCTTCTAAGAAGTTTAAGCACTAGTTGGCGGTGTTCGACATATTATGTGGAGGCACCAAAGCTCTACCTCTGTCTGCCGAGTGCACTTATGCACAATGTATCACATAAATAAATTCGGCAGACTTTGGTCTCGGAGATAATTCTGATTCGGAATTGTGCTGCTAGAGCGTTGTCGCTTCATAGCAGCTCACTATTGAGCAAGCTTCCTTCCTTCCTTGCTTCCTCAATCTCATGTCTTTTATAAAGGAATTATTTAAGCCGCTTTCTAGCGGCTCTACTGAGGCGAACCTTTTCCTTCTCAGTTCCTGAGTCATGAACCGGAGAGGCGAGGACTTTTTATTCCTCTTCTGCGGTGATGTTGGAGGCGTCATCGGGCCGTAGTTCCACACCAACCGCCATTTCAGCTGGTTCACAAGCCACTTGCGAGGATGTTGCTTTTCCAGCAGAGGATCTTTTATTGTTTTTACTTCGTTTTCCTTTGCATAATGGAAGGGTTGGTCGAGCCGCGACAGTGCCCGACAATCAGAGGGCGCCCAGTATCTGGAAGTATCACTGTTAGAAGACACACTAACGTTACTAATGCCACCTGGGTTTACAGGTTATATCGAGTTTTCCTCTCTAGATCCGCCATTTGCATGGGACCTCATGCAGGACTGGTCAATAATGACAATAGTAGGTCTTTAAACAATTGACGATTAAGCCGCATGTCTCTGTATCTACTGCCCTTACATGGGAGGCACTACGATACTTCACCCCACAGAGCAAAGTACATGTGTTTTTTTTTAACCACACAAACTCTACGAAGCTCTTATAGTTTGTCAGGGTCTAGGCGGGAATCGATATTGAGAAGACTAATGCTCATGCACTAGACTACGGAGAAGTTAGTTTGAAAGTATTTTGTTTCTCATGTAAAATTTCTTCAATGTAACTTAAGGCTTTTGTGAATTCATATAACGATATGTATGTACGATATAAGTGGTGCTTTTTAACGTTATATCTCTGGATCGGAACTGAATTGTCATATGGTTGTGAAATAAACGAACAAGCGTTAAGAATAACAAAGAACAGTGGCATAGTGATCGCATCTGAATGAAACTATCTTCTTAAAATGTTTCTCTAGTTTGAAACTTGTTCTGACACATGACTGCACTTGTTAAATGCGTGAACATTTACGAACAATGAAAATAATTTTCGATCATACAGCATTAATAGCGTCTGCATTTAAGGAATTTTATTTGCTAAATAATAATTTTCACTGAAAATTTTTATAAATAAAACGCATACGAAGTAGATTACATCACGATTGCTTTTAAATCAGTGATTTTCAAATGAAAATTGCTTATACCGCGCTAAGCAATTATGTGTTCTTTAATTTGGGAATCTCTGCTTTGTGTTGTGGAATGTTGTGAGAATTGCTCAATATGCAGCATAATGTGGCGAGTTTATTTCATTTTGTGTTAATTGTTAGTTTCCCGTACGTTGCATAGTTCGAAACATTAAATTTATGCTCTTTTTGTTCTAGGCGTTTCTTTAATTTTTATTTTATTTATTTGTTTTTTTTTTGTCTTACATCTCATTTTTATTATGCGTTCTTTATGATGATGGATGCTTATCACAATCTTAGAAATTCAACATTTTAAATTCTTGTTGATTTGGAATTTCCTTTGCAATTGCCACCGTAATATTGAACTTTGTAATTTTAGGTACACACATATGAACATACATACATACATATGTATCTCGAGAAGAAAAGCATTTAGAATTTAGAAATTTAAGGAAATTCATGTGAAAATAGAAAAGCTTTGTCAAATGTGACTATTTTCTTCTTTTTTTCGTCGTACAAACTTTGAGGTATTTTTCTAACCATGAATCAGACTATTTTTCTTTCATCTTGGACAAGCACTCTGTTTTTGTTTTGAATGTTGTTATCCGAACGAACGATATCGAGTGACAGCGTGAGCCAGGCAGTAAGATTAAAATTAAAGATGAGAAATTATTAGCACACATTAAAGGAAAAGTCTATTTTGTTGTCTTAATAAATGAAGCCGACAACCTTCAGATACATATTTGTATTAGACTTTAACGGGGAATTCCCTTTTTCTGTTTTAGATTTGTATAAACATTTGCATATTAACGACGCAACTTCGAAATCACACAAGTTTTAAAAAGACGCAACTTCGAAACGACGCAAAGCGGGGTATTGGTGTATTTTACTTTACATATATACTTTTTTTAACACGAAAGTTACATATCGTCGTCCCGAAGTTATCTTCACGTATACCAAACAATCAAATCTGGGGTCTAGATAGAGTGCTCATATACATATACATTTTGCATATGTACATACTTTGTAAAAAATTTAAAGCATTATAATCTCGTATCCTGTGAAGGAGAAGGACACGGTTGCTCACATTGCTCTCGCCACGAAACGGCAGAGGTTGTCATAATTGACTCAACTTTCCCGGGTGAGAATTACTGCAATAGCGGGATTTATCTTGGCATCGGGGTGGTTTCGTGTGGCGAATGTCTGAACCGCAGGTGTGAACGGCCTAAATTAGGCGTTCTCTTTCGGGAAGGTTCCGCCACCTAACCTAACCTAACCTAATATCGTATGAACAACTTCTGCATAAAAATTTTTAATTTTACAAGCGATTTACCAAAGAAAAGTTTTTTTGAGATACGTGAAGATAACTTCGGGACGACGGTGGCCACAATTTCTCTTGAAATTCCTAACTAATTACGGTTTTGCAACTTCAAACTTCAGTTCTATTGTAGCTACGGAGTTAAATTCTCATTTGTTTTTACTAGTGAATCTACACTACTTTAAATGGGGTGATGAATCAGTCAGTCAGTCAGTCAGCCACTCTATAAACTTACACCTTTCTAAATTTAATAGTTAAGCTTCCTCTTTTTATATATATTTTACGCGGTTAAGTTAAACTTGTATTGAAGATTAATTTTCATATAGCAAGAACTCGTTGAACTTGATTGAAATCGATTATTTACACAACGTTTACCCCAGGCAACTGTTGCTGGTACAATTGCGTCATGTAAACATACGTTATAACAAAAAGTTTATTACAGAAATTAGTAAAAATTAAGAGGGGGCGAGGACATCCGGAAAATCTGTATAAAACCGTGACATCTCGTGGAAAACAAGAACGCATCACATCCCTAAGCCACACACTCATAAAAAAAAGATTTCAATTAAAAACTGTGAGTCCCCGGTGTTTGCTAAACTTAGCCCCTGAGCCGACGTAAATCGAATGGCAACGCAAATAAAATTTAGAAGGCACTAAAAATTTGATGACGCAAACCGAAACAACGTAAATCAATTTATTTTTTCGACAAGCCGAGCCAAACAAAAAATTTATAAAAAATGTTGCCAAACAAACAATAATCTATTCATTGGTTTTATATTTATTCTGACGACGACCCAAAGTAGATCACAGTTCGTCATTTTAAGGCAAAATTAGATGAGTTTAAAAAAATCTCAAAATTTTCACACCGGCCAAAAAGGGTAAAATTGCTACTTTATTCTGGGAACGGTAACCCTGCCCATGTAAATAAAAATGAAAACAAAACATAAAAAATACCAAAACAACAGAGAGAAACCAAAATACAAAGAGCTCTCTTGTTTAATTACGAAAGATTAAGCAAAGCAAAATGCCAAATATATCTTTCGTGAGTCTTTCATATAAGTAACCGGTGGTTATTCGTTACTAAATTCTATAATCAACTAATTGTGGCTTTGTAGTTTCGAGCGAGTTGTAGTCGAGTCTGGACGTGAATTTCATGTTAAGCGGAATATTCTTTGGTTTTATTGGAGCACAAAATATATTGTAATATGAAAAAGTTTTATAAATACAAGTGATTGATGGCGATAAATAAATATTTAAAAAATTAAAACATAGAAATGAGTTAAATACTACATAATAAAAACCATAAATATATATATATTGAATTTGCAAAATTAAAAAAAACTAGCTAGAAATTGTAGTGCAAAAGAAATCGGTGAAAAAGGCGCAGTCTTTGTCGCAAAGATTTTTCAAACAAGTTTTGAGAGAACAAGAAATATCTAATAAGGCCAAAAATAATCGTAAATAATAATAACTTTACTGATTATCGATATCAAATTAGTTAAGAAACAAATAATTTACTTATTTTTCAATTTTAGTAAACGACTAAATGTTAGTGGGTGTGTGTGTGTTTAAATAATGGCATAAGAAAGATAAAATAGATGGGAATAAAAAAGATCAGTTTCCATTTGCTTTTGATGGCTGGCAAAGTGAAACCTTATAAATTTTTGTAAAAAATATTACTTGAAATTATAATAACAAATAAAAGCTGCTACGAGATAAAGTAATGTTTATTAAGTAATACAATTAGTTTGTAACAATTTAACATCTACTCTTGAATATATACTTGTGCATACATATAAATACATCCACAAATACATACATATATTACATATATATGTATTTCAAATAAAGAACAATACGCGGCACAATAACTAAAACTTTTAATAATATTTTAAATGAAGTGATTTTTTTTGTTTATAAAAAGTGCATCTGAAATGTTTAAAACACTTCTATCCAATATTTAAAGGATTATAAGGTGTATTGGGAAAAACTTTTGATAACAGGTAAGTTTAGGCATTACCAAAAGAAAAATCTATACGTAGTCTTAAAATGAAAATGACCTTTGTCTCTTTGTTGCAAATTTTTCTGATTTTCCAAGGTGTTCGTGTGTATGTGTGTTGTGTAAAACATGTTTTCGTTTTAGCTGACTTTGCTTTATTTACTTGTTTTATTTTTGCTTGTTTATTGAGTGTTCGTTTGTATTTGCTATGAAAGGGCGCTCCTTTTTCTTGCCAAATCCTTTTTATATTGTCATTCTATTCCTTGTTTTTATAAATTTTTAATTTTGGTCTTTTTTGCTAGTTTTTCTTCACCTTTTTGTAGTGTGGCTTTGTTTTTTTTTTTTGTTGTTCTCTTGGAATTCTCTCTAGTGTGTTGACAGTGCTTCTCAAACTGCCAGCATGTTTCTCTCAGGGCTGCCGTTATTTGCAATTCCTCAGCAATTTGGGGTTTATTTCAATGTGTGTATTTTAAAAATATTTTTAGTAGTTTCTACCAACTTAGAGTAATGAAGGTTTATTATTAATAAAAAATTATGAGAGATTTTTCCATCCCACGAATAAATACCCACAATATTCATGGTGGTGTGCTTAATTGCATCTGACTTAACCCTTCTGTCTTAAATATTCGTCGATTGCAAGCAGTCCATAGGTACAGGGTATTATATTGTTATGTTATCTTGCAAGGGCACTCCCAAGGTGCGTGCACGTGCACCAAAAAGCAAGCCAAAACAGCCGTGGAAACTCGAAACACTTTCGAAAATTACTACAATATTAATGTTCATTGAGAAACAGTGCGAAATGTTTGGCGAAAAAGATTCCATAGCCGTGTAGAAAGAAATAACTATTAATAGTCGCAATAAACATAAAAACGCGACTAGACTTCGAACTTAAAAATTAAATTAAAGTTTCTAATTTTAAATTTAAATTATAAAATCAATATTTGTGTTCATTTAAAAATTTTTGTTTTCTTTACTTTTTTTAAATATCACGAATTTTTGGAAAATTAAAGAATTTTTAAGGGGTGTGTACTATTTTCGTTGTATATGATGAGAAGTGCGTAGTAGGCAGTAAATAATTTGAAGCACCTAAAGTGCTCGCAACTCGTTAACTGTTAGCTAGATTGGATAGATTTCGAAGTTGGCTACACAAATTGGTCTTAGGTGCCAATTGGCACAACAATGTTATTTATTAATTGTTGAGACAGAACGGTTACAGACATAAAATTAATTTTTAACTTAGTAAGAATGAAAGCAGCACGATTTCAAAATCTATCCAATCACTCAAATTGCTTCAGTGTTTAAAAAACATCAGCAAACATATATTCAATGAAAAAGTTTTTAGTTTTGTCCGGTGTAGACCACAAAATGCATATACATTTGTATATTTTGGTTATTCATGATTATAATCGCCTACGTCAGCTGGTGCCCTACACTGTGTTTTAATCTTTTAAAAATTTAACAAATTTCCTACGTGTGGAGTTGTTGTTTTAAAATACAATCAAAAGAAGTACGATCTTATCAACTTTCCTACCGTTTCAACTGACGTATGCCGGAAAAATTTTTCGTCGAAAACTTCGTAGACAGATTGGTGAAAGAATAATAATAAAATCGCGCTTCAAAAAAAAAATTTCAATAAAAGAAGTGGTAATTATATTAATTTTTATTAAAATAAATTTCTCAAAACGGAGCTAAGAGCAGATTTACACAGATCAAGTTCCCTGCATCAGTTTTTATTAAATTATCTTTTGAACCTGCATTTGCGTTCATACTCGGCAACATTTTTGCGTCAAGTTTCGCTTATTTTACAATACTACGTTTAGGAAAAGAAGAGAGAATCCATTCTCTCCTCCCCGTCCTTCGTAATACTCAAGACTTAATGAGTCAAACTTGATGTTTGTATGTGAATCGAGAGTTATGTATTTTTGATAGTGAATTCACAATAAAAAATAATACCAATTTTCATGTACAATATTTGAGAGGTCGAACTTTGGTAAAACTGGTAAAACTTTTCAGTTTAAAAATTTGTGGATTTTTTTTTTTAAGAGAAGTAACAATGAGGCAATGATTGTCGATTTTTATTAATTATTTTACTTATTCGATGATGATACACGATAAAGACCATGGAGGGTGCTCTGATGTTACTTGTGGATTAGTATCAACTGAAGCCGGTACTGTTCAGTGATGATGCCTTCGCCACTGAAACATTCCGACAACAACTGATACCAAGTCAAATTAATTCACTTCAGAAGAATGGTTTTGTAGTCAACGTGCTAACTACCTCAGCCATCGCCACCCTAATTTCAACACTGCGGAGATTAAATAATAATATTCAATCACATGTCGACTTGCATATATGTACATACATACATATTTGAATAAAATATACTTTGGTTCCACTATTATTTAATATGTATTTAAGAACTAAGCATTTTTCCAACAAATATCAGCAGAGGCTGTTAACCGGGCGATTTTGCCATAAAAAATGTGACAAGAAATGTGA
This sequence comes from Dexiosoma caninum, assembly GCA_963924685.1. Lineage (NCBI taxonomy): Eukaryota > Metazoa > Arthropoda > Insecta > Diptera > Tachinidae > Dexiosoma > Dexiosoma caninum. The sequence goes on along the minus strand of OZ004729.1, from coordinate 37,386,227 downwards.
TACAATTTAATACATGCAGCTTATTTTTAAGTTCTATCAAATCTAAAATAACATTGTTGACCAAATGGCCCAATTTATTTCTTAACATTTTCTTTTTCTGATTTAAGCAGAGGGAAAACATTTAAATTAAACTTTGTATTTATTTATATTTTTAATTTCTCGTTACCGCCAGACATGAACAACTCAACTTTAAAATGTCAAATATCAATAAACGAAAGAAACTCAATTACAAAGCAAAAAAAAAGATAAAAATGTAAAAATAACAAAAAATATTCAATCATTTGATTAAAAAGGACCGGGGACGCTCTTTACCTTTTTTTACTTCCCTGCTACAAAAATATTTCACCAATTAATTGTTAATATTTATTTTGTTTATTGAAGTGTAAAAATATTCGAAATGTTTGTTACTATCGCTGGTTTGTTTCACAATTGTGTATTTAACAAAATAATTATGACGAATTTTTTTGTTTTATTTTGTAGAAAGTTGGAATAATACGAATTTGTTTAGTTTGAGGAAATTATGGCTTGAAATTGTAAATAATGTAAATAATTTAAATTGCCCATAATAACAACTTCAACACAGAGCGTGTGTTTTCTTGTTTGCTTAAAAATTTTAATAAATATGTACGAGGTTTGTTCAAAAGAAAAGGTGAATTTTGTTTTCTTCGATTACAATGGCGTGCTGCATCATGAGTTTTTGCCAACAGGTTGTACGGTTAATAGGGAATACTACAAGGAAGTTATGCAACGTTCACGTGAAGTAATACAGATCAAACGAAGTGCAATTTATCTGATGGGGATTACTTTGATGGGGACAAAATGAATATACATAGATGAATAAATAAATACTTTTCAAAAAAATTCAAAATTCTGCTTTTCTTTTGAACAGACCTCGTATGTATGTAGTGAAATTGTCTCTTTCTTTTTAAACACAGTGTTATATAATTGATTGCAGCAATAATAAATTGTTAGCGTTAAATTAAATAACATCAAGTGAAATATGTTAAAACTGTTTGCGGCAATTGCTGATAAGTAATAAAAGATTGATTAACTTTTACCTTACATTGTCAGATAAGATTAATAATAATCTTGACTAAAGATACATGTTCACATACATACATACATATGTATGCCCGTATGCCTGTATACAATTGCTGACATACATATGTATGTAGTTATGCTTTTACATTAAAAAGTAATTTTATGAAGGAGTTGCTTATAGTGATTTTGATTCTCAAAAAGTGCATTGCACTTTTCATAGCATTTCTTACAAACATTTGCACATAATTGTTGTCTTTTAAAGTGCTGTAATGTACCTTTATAGTGGAGTAATGCAAATGTTGGACAAAATTGGTCAGGAAATTCAATACCCTTTTGGTTAAAAAGAAAACTAAAGGGTGGTTAAATTTCAAGGGCCGATGTTGATTTTGAATAAAACACAAACTATTTAGGAAATTATTGTAATTTTATTTTATTATGATATATTGGTATTACTCAATTATGTATGGAACAAAATATCGGCCAAATGGGCGCCGCGACCACGGCGGCACACCTCCATCCGATGGTCCAAATTTTCAATGACCATGAGGCATAATAGAGGTTCTATGCCGTTAATGTGCCGAATTATCTCATCCTTTAGCTCTTGAATTGTTGCTGGCTTATCGACGTACACCTTTTCTTTCAAATAACCCCAAAGAAAAAAGTCCAACGGTGTCAAATCACATGATCTTGGCGGCCAATTGACATCGCCATTACGTGAGATAACACGGCCATTGAATTTGTTGCGCAAAAGAGCCATTGTTTCGTTAGCTGTGTGGCAAGTGGCACCGTCCTGCTGAAACCACATATCGTCCACATCCATATCTTCCAATTCGGGCCATAAAAAGTTCGTTCTCATCTCACGATAGCGAACACCATTCACAGTAACTGCCTGACCGGCCTCATTTTGGAAAAAATACGGCCCGATGATGCCGCCAGCCCATAAACCGCACCAAACAGTCACTCTTTGTGGGTGCATTGGTTTTTCGACAATCACTCTTGGATTCTCATTCGCCCAAATGCGGCAATTCTGTTTATTGACGAATCCACTGAGGTGAAAATGTGCCTCATCACTGAAGATGATTTTCTTCGAAAATTGATCATCCACTGTTGCCGTGGTCGCGGCGCCCATTTGGCCGATATTTTGTTACATACATAATTGAGTAATACCAATATATCATAATAAAATAAAATTACAATAATTTCCTAAATAGTTTGTGTTTTATTCAAAATCAACATCGGCCCTTGAAATTTAACCACCCTTTATTAGTTTTACAATGATTTTTTTTATTTATTAATTAAAACTTTGTAGATATTCAGAACTGGCATAGAAACCAATCTTATCGGATTTGGATTTAAAACCGGTAAAAAAATATGTTGGTGTCATTAAAAACCCTTATGACACTACATTTTGTCTGCATTGTTAAAATTTTGGAGAAGAGCGCAAATATATTGTAATGAGAAAATTAATCAGGTGCAAAAAGTACAACCGTATTAAGATAAATGCAAAAACGTCAATTCGTCCACTAGTGTTATCGATAAAAAATGAGTAACCGTCAAAAAAAATTTAAAAAGTTTCAACTTAAAATTGACGTTTCGAACATAAAATCTTTTATATGTTGACAACTTAGCGATTTTGAGCTTAGTTTTTGACATATATTTTTATTTAGATTTTTTTTTAAATGAAAATATGGAGGCAACACTTAAAAATGTAAATATTATATTGTATTTGCTTCTCTCTGAATGTTGCTATCCCTTTCTATCAATTTTATATTAATTAATAAAAAATAAATGTGTCATACGGGGTTAAATCAAATGTTATCGGTTTTATATTCGATCGAACTAAAACTAATGTCGGTTTTAAATGTCACAGAAAGCAATGCTATCGGGTTTGTTATTAAAAACAAAGCAGGCAGCTGGCAGCTCTCATTCACTTATTGGAAATAAATAAAGTAGCTAACCGCCCCATTTTTCAATTTGTTTTTTTTTTCAAAACTTATAACTGGGGGCTCCACGTGCAATAAACTTTGAAATTATTATGTTCGCAACTGTCAAAATCTACTGCCAACACCTTATGTCCACGTGTGCATCGCACGAACATTTATTTGCACATGTATTGCGCAATAGTTGTTGAAACTTATTTCCAAGCAATTATGTTGAACATAAACTGTCAATTAAAAGTATAATTTCTCTGGCATGTGCTTTTCCGCGAATTACATAGATAAAAGCGGTTTTTGAGAGCTGTGAATATATATAGAATTATTTAAATAAAAAACTATGTATGTATGTATATGGAATAAATAACAGGGAGATTATGATTAAATACAAAAAGAAAAGGAATTTATTCATAATAAACAGTATTTTATGTACTTAACATTGTGCAACATTATTTTGACTACGAAAAATATTGAACCAATTTATTTTAAGCTAATTTTAAAATTTTTTTCATTTCAAATCAATGTAAAATTTAAATTAGATCTTTCTTTTTGCATAAACTTAACATGATTTCATTCAACATTTAGTAGTCATGTTAATTTTTCTGTGTGTTGTGATGTACAGCATAAAATTACATGTTCCTGCAATTAGAAGTAACGTTCTTATTCACAAAATCCAAGAAAACCAAATGGCAAGCGGTAAAGTTCGTTTGAAAGTGTTTTGTTTCTGCAAAGTTTGTTCAATGTTTTTTTTTTTTTTATCTAGGACCAGCACTCAGGAGATGACTCCTACACATGCGAAGCATTGTGCTGGGAACTATAGGAAAGGGATAGTAGGAGAAACGACAGGAGGTGAAGCTAATTTAATTATTTTTGAGCTCTGCTTTGGCACGTTCTTTGTTTTGTTTATACTCATAGCAGTGCTCACAAGCTTCGGTTTAGTAGCCAGTTTTATTATTATTTTACTTCGCCGGTGCTACACAATACCGACGAAGGAGGGCGTTCTGATGTGATTGTGGATTGCTATCAGCTGAAGCCGGTATTGTTCAGTGACCAGTGACTATGCCTTCGCCACTGAAACCTTCCAACAACAACTGCCACACAAATACACACTAATGCACATCAGAAAAATGCGAGATGTTTATTTTTATTTAAAAATTTTTTTTTTTTTTTTTTTTTGTCTGAAACTGGGATTGAACCCACGTCTGTTTTTTGGTTGTGTAGTGAACGTGCAGACTACCATCCATCGTGCCATCGCCACCCTTTTATTTAGGGCTTTTATGAATTCATATGACGATATGTATTGTTTTTCCCTAATGGAAAAATTCGAACATATTTGAACATATAGAAGCATATTTGTCTTCGGTAAATGTTATGCATAAATTGCCAAAGAGCCGTCGAAAGTTCCCCTCCATCGAAAAAGTTTCAAACAACAACATTTGCCTCTGGAAAAGAAATCATGCGTGCTGTTGTTGTTGTTTACATTGAAAATATTTAGGGGGAAGATACGATACGACATCAATAATGGTACCGTTGTTGTTGCTGTTGTAGTGGTTTTTGTATAATCCATAAACAATAATATTTGTTGTTGGCGTTCTTGAAAAAGTTCAATGACTGAACGAATATTTGTGTTACAAAAAGTAAAAACCGCTAACGAAAATAAAGAAGTAAATAAAAACTAAAAAAAAACAACAGAAAAATAATAGTTAAAAAATACGGTTGACGCGCACTAAAAAAGATTTGCTGTTCGTTTGCACACAAGTTTCTTTCATTTCATTTCGTTTTATTTTTGTTTTTGTGATATATTTACGAAATCTTTAAAATTAAAAAAAAATAAATAAAAAATCCAAGAATTACTTAACACAGAAAACAATACTGGTAACAGCAACATACTCACTCGTATTGTACAGATAAATATTTGAACAAAATACCATGAACACTGGCTGACTTGTGTTCCAAAATTGAAGAATTTCAAAATCAATTGAAGCCAAAAAAAATTGTATAAGATATCGAAAAACAATAAATGAGCTGAACTTACGACTAGTTGGCTGGCCTGGCTGCGTGGTTGGCTGATTGGCAAATTTTGGTCAACAACATAGATTTTGTTAACAAAATGCAAAATTTTCAAATCAAAGCAACAATTTTTTGTTTGTAGTTTTATGCCAAAAATTTTGCTGTTTGATTTATTTATACATATGCATACATACATACATAATTTAATTGTTGATTAAACATTCAATTAAATCTTTTTTTTTTATAAATTTTTTATTGATGTTTAGTTTATTTTTAAATACGAGTATGTTTAATTAAATACTTTGGAGGTCACGTCACATTGGCATTAAATATTTACAATTGTTTGAATTACAAAATGTTTGCTTCAAATCTTTGTATTTTCTAACAAAATTATTATGTAAAATATTTTTTATTTAATATGAAAATAATATTTATTGTGCAACAGCTGGTTCACACAAAAAATAAGTTTGACACGTAAACATGTGTGACCAGATTCTAAAATAACTCAAAGCTAAATCACGCTAAAATCAGAGCTAAAAAATAAGTAAATTTGTAGATAGGAAATAGAGCTAAATTTTTTGCTACTTCTTCGATCGATCACTTGCATATTTTTTATAGTTTTTTTTTTTTTTAATTTTGGACTAGCACTCAGGAGATGACCTCTACACATGCGATACATTGTGCCGGAACTAAGAAATGAGGGTTTGGGAGAAGGGGTAGAGGGAGTAGTGTTTATTGACATTCGATTTGAATTTGGCCACGTCAAAAGGAAATACCTCTGCAGGTAGTATATTCCACATACGTGCTGTTCGACCAAAATGTGAGTTCTCTCTGTAATGCGTAGTGCATTTCGTTGCCAAATCGACCACAAATGGCTAAATACGTAGAACACATCCCATTATAGTAGAACAAGGAACGCATACAACGTTGCTACGATACTCGAGAGTTAATAGAGTTTCTTCGCCCTCTCCTGTACACGGTCGAATAATTTCAAAATAGTTTCTGAAGAACCGACCCATACAGGAGAGTTGTATTCCATCTTCGGTCTGATGTAAGCGGTATAAATATTATGGAGATCAGATGCGTTGAAGTATGTCTTACACCGTCTTAAAAAACTGAGAGACTTGAATGCTTCCTTTGAAACCTAAAAATTGTCCTCAGTCCATCGAACATGACACTGAATTTTCATGTCAAGAACATCAAGAGCTTCTCATTCCTCAATGTTTATGCCGCTCATGACTACAGATGAGGCAGATGAGTGGGTATACGTCGGTGTGTAAGTTTGCAGCATTGGGTCTTTTGAGCATTGAAATCGACTCTGTTCCGTGACCTCATTGCAATATTCTCGTGAGGTCACTATTCAATAAATCACTCATATTCTGCCTAAGCGCTGCGATCATAGTCGATGTCGGCATACGACTAAATGAATATGAGTGACAGAAGCGTTGTCATCTGTAAAAGAGTAGATAGACGTGGAAGTTAGACATAGAAAGTCATTAAGAAAGAGAAGAAATAGAGTAGATAGCCCTGTGGTACCCCTGAATTAATTAATAATTAATTGAACTCGTTAGATGGGACCCCGACTATAACAACTCTTATAGAGCGATCCCTGAGAAAGCTCGATATAAACCGAGAGAAGACAGCTCCGACACCAAAAGCAATAAGTTTGGTCAAAAGTGCCCCATGCCACACTCTGTCAAATGCATTGGATTGGTTGCTGCACTCGTACTAACCGTATTTAAAAGTAGCCGAACACTCGAACTACCGAATACTCCCTGTGTTCGTCGTTTTGTAGTTTGCCGATTGTAACAGATTCCTGTCAGTACGAAATTCATCAGACTACTTTACCCAGAGACACCGGAACACAACCGACAAGTGTACGAGTTCAACACGCCGCCGTACAATCACCTTTTCATCGTCGCCTCAACAGCTGATTACGACTGACAGCGTAGATTTAAGTTATCTCCAAGTAAATTTTAGGTTTCCTTAAATAAAACTGCTTTCATATACACGGAAAGATACACATATTTTATAGCCCCGTCCATACTGTTTTTGCTGCAAAAGTTTTTTGAATTCTCTTTTGAAACTGCAGCTGTGTCCATACATGAATCTTTTGCTTCATGTTTAGTATTTTTTATTCCTCCCTTCTATCTTCTTTTTTTAATTTTTTTTGACATTTCTCAATACCGAATGTAAATATAAAATAACTACCCTGTGATAGAAGGTGTGAATATTTTTTTTGGAATAGACATTTGAAGCACAAGGTATAATTTGAAGCAAAATGGACGCTAAAAAGAAAAATTATATAATAATTTTTATATAATTTTATATTTTTTTTTTTAAATTTTTGATTATATTTCACAAAAAATTAACAATAAAACAGGGTAGCTATTATTATGATAGATGTTAACAGTATACCCAACGAAAAGAAATAAAATGAAACGTCAAATACACCTCATGTCAAAAGATGCAAATAAGAAATTCAACAAAAACTGCATGTACATGAAACAGCGTACATACTTCCACTCCTCTTCCCCTTCTCATCAACAAACTCAAAAGTTTTGCAGCAAATGTTTCACAGTATGGACGGGGACTTATTGGCCTGTTTTCTCTGAGAGTCGTTTTTGCTTCAAGTTGCGGACGTGTACTGTTTGATCATTTACATGGGCTTACACTTTCAATTTTTGTCTTTCAAATTTAAAATTCTCTAATTTTTTTACTAATCCACTCACACTTTTAAAATTTGATGATAGTTTGATTTCCGGGCAACTATTGTTTCAAATTATGGGCAAAAAAACAGCTGATACTATTCTTATGAACAGCGAAGCCATCTTGATAAAAGAGTTTGCTTTTAAATTGCTCAAAATTGCGTGCAGCCTATGTCACAGCTATCAATACACATGAATTTTGAAAAGTTGTAGGTGTAAAAAATTTGAAAGTAAAAGTTGAACGAGTGGCTGCAGTGTTACTCAAAGAAAAAGTTAATATAACTTTGTGCAAGAAATTAAAAATTTTATTCTCTCATTTTCTCCCAAATTGCACAAAAATTGTTATCTGGAACGCTTTTGGATGAATTTGTGCGAGTTCGGACTGTGTTGATATGCACCTGGAACAGACCTATTATTTGAATTGGATGTACATATATCGCTATTTCTCTTGATTTATAATGGAAAATGAAGCAATATCACAAATAAACACAAAATAAATGGACGTTATAAAAGTAGTTTTTTTTCCAAGGACCACAATTTTTCTATAAAATAAAATTATATAAATATGTATATTATTTACAATATAAATGATTTTTTTTTATTTTAAACTTTTCTTTATCATTGTCGCCGGCTTCTTCGTTTATTTTTCTTTAATACCTTTTTCATTAAATTTTAATGGATTGTAAGTCGATGAATCGCTTATTGCAGCTCTTCTAACATTTTCAATTTGGTTTTACACTTCGAATTGAATTTTAAAAAGAAATGGTGAAATTTTTCTTTGCTTTTTACAACTTCCAATTAAAACAATCACGAGAAAAGGTAATAAAATTATTAAATTATGTAAAAAGCCATGGAATGGTAATTGAATCTTTATTTAGTTTGTTTTTTTCTGTTAATATTTCTGCTTCTTTCTCTAATAAAAAACAACATGCACCAAGAAACTCCGGAAATTTTACTGCAAAAAAATGAAGGAAAAGAAAATTAAATTAAAAAGAAATATTGGACACATAATTATAAGAGAAAAATAAATAAAGTTAGCCAAAGATATTAAAGAAAAAAGAAACAAATAAATAACAAATAAGAGGCACAGTACCAAAACGGCCAGCATGTGAGGAGCTCCAGTACGAGCAGAAATATTCATGTTACTTTTTTTCTTCAGGTAACAAAAAATGAAAAAAAAAAATAAATAATAAATTAATGGGAAAAAAGTGAAAGTCTGCATTTTTCCAAACAAGTTACTAACACAGCAACTTGTACCCAACTCAACACATCTAAGCGTGATGAAAACATAAAGGAATGAATAGAGCAGCAAGAAACTGAACCGTTTTTTAGGCTGAAGTGTGGAAAAGTTCACTGAAGCTTCAAATATTTTAGTAAAAAAAAAATAAAATGTTACAAAAAATTAAAAACTTAAATTACGAATTTGAATAAATTTGCATATACAGTGAGTCAAAGTAATATTGGGACAAAGCTAAAATGATTTATGTGGAGATAATTAAGCACTATGTTAACTGATTTTAATGCAAAATTTTCATGCTTTTGTGTAGCTAACACTGTGCTAATTGCCATCTCAAAAGATTATGATTCTTAAGTTTGTCAAAATTAATTTATAAATAATTATTCACAATAAGTTAAAAATGAAGTACAAAGTAATAATGGGACAGGTGGCATCACTATATAATCTAGGCTTTATAACGGAACATTTTGCAAAAATTTTTTGTTTAAAAGTTGCTAGAGTGTATTACAGATTAATTTTTGATAAGTTTTTAAAGAAAATTAAAATATGGCGCCACGGGGCTCACAAACATCGCCTCAAATCAGAAAACTGATATTAGAACATTCGAAATCAGGAAAAACCGTGAGAAATATTGCGGAAATAGTAAATAAACCAAAATCTACAGTGTTTAACATCATAAAACGATATGGAGGTACAGAAACTTTTAAAAATGTAGCAAAACCAAGCAAAAGAAAAATATTTTCCGACGCGGATGAACGATGGCTTATGCGACAAATAAAAAAAAAAAGCCTACTTAAGCGCTCCCAGACTTGCTGCTGAAGCGGAAATACATCTAGCAAAGAAAGCTAAACCCGAAACGGTAAGAAATGTGTTAAGGAAACACAATTATAATGGCCGGGTAGCTAGGAGAAAACCTTTTATTAATAAGGTTAATAAGCTTAAACGAGTGCGCTTTGCTAAAGACCACAGAAACAAGGATTTATCATTCTGGAATAAGGTAATATTCACTGACGAAAGCAAATATAACATATTCAGATCGGATGGAAGGTCATTCGTGTGGAGAAGACCAAATGAAGAACTGTCAGAAAAAAATTTGAGACCCACTGTTAAACATGGCTTGGGGTCAGTTATGGTGTGGGGTGCAATATCAGCAGCTGGTCCCGGTAACCTTGACATTATTGAAGGAATTATGAATAATAAATATTATATCAACATCCTGCGTGCTAATCTTGCAGAAACAGCAGAGAAATTGGGACTGGCGAATGATTATTACTTCTACCAAGACAATGACCCCAAGCATAAGGCTCACAATGTAAGGTGTTGGTTGCTTTACAATTGCCCACATGTGCTCGAAACGCCTCCGCAATCACCCGATCTCAATCCGATAGAGCACGTATGGGCCTGTTTAGAAGAAAAATTAAGAAATTACCAAATAAGTTGCAAATCGGACCTAATTAGTGCTCTGAAAGAGGAATGGGGTAGAATAACCCCACAATTCTGTCAAAAACTTGTGAAATCTATGCCGTATCGATTGAAGGCTGTAATAGAGAAAAAAGGCCTTCCAACTAAATATTAAACATTATATATTTAATACTTAATTTGTTACTTTATTACATTGTCCCATTATTACTTTGACAGGATTTTTTGTGTTGTTTTAGTTTTTTTGTTTTTATATCCCAGTGGCGGTACTCAATGTATTTTTTATTTATGTTCTTAATAAATAATAAAAATAAAAGTATAAATATAATTTTATTTTCTTCTTAAACCAATAAGTTCAAAAAAATAATTCGAAAGTTATTGGATAAACAGCTTGTCCCATTATAACATTGAGTCACTGTACATATATTTTTTGTATGAACATGCTAAAATATATGTATCTTTGCTGAATGAAATATGTACATACATATATTCTCTGTGCTATAAAGTCCATATAAATATCTGGCTGTAGTCAGACAATTTTCTGTTGAAACTGTAGTGCATCAACTTTTATGTCATCAGAATGGCAATATTTGATATCTAATTTTGTCATTTGTCATTTGTGTGACGTCAGAGTCCCAATTACATGCTCAGACAAGTTTTATTAGGGGCTGTTTTGTATGATTCGTGAAATCAAATCAATCGAAATTGTTATATAACTTTTTTTTTAATGAATAAACACTTATTATAACAGCAATTGGTCTATAATTCCTAGTGTTTTAATTTCACGCGGAATTCAGAACATCTGAGTGCTGTTAATCTTTAAGGGTGGAAAAGAATAAAGCAGCTGTAGTAGCAGCTGAAGCTGATAACGTAACGTGCAGTGTGGAAAAACAAAAAAAAAATGCAAGCAGAATATTTTTTTTTATCCTGGACCAGCACTCAGTAGATGACCCCTACACATGCGACGCATAGTGCTGGAACTAGAGGAAAGGCATTTAGAATTATTTTTAAGGAAATTCATGTGAAAAAGGAATAGCTTTGTCAAATGTGACTACTTTCTTCATTTTTTCGTCCTACAAAATTTGAGGTATTTTTCTAACCATGAATCAGACTATTTTTCTTTCATCTTGAACCAGCACTCTGGAGATGCCACCTACACATGCGATGCATTGTGCTGGAACTATAGGAAGTGGATAGTTAGAGAAACGGCAGGAGGTGGAGCTTAATTAATTATTTTACAGCCGTGTTGAAGCGCCGCTGATGTCATGGAGACGTATTTTTTTTTAATGTTTCGTTTTAGTAGCCATTTTTTTTACTTATTTGTAAGGGAGACAACATTATAGAATCACTTGCATTTGTGGTGTTATTTTTCTTCGCGATCAACCGATTACAAGCATTCATTTGTATATCCAAAGAGACAAACGCAGCAGAATGCTATAAAACGTGTATTCACTTACTTCAGTGCATTTCGCAGCATTTCTGTAAGCATTTGTTCCTAAATATACAATATATTGCTTCCGACAGCTTTTAGTTCATCTAAATTTCCATAATTTTTTGCTGGGTAATATAATTAAAGGATTTCCAACTGCATATTTCTCTACAGAAATGTTAAACTCGTTCGTTATTCAAAAGTATGGTAACCCTGGTTGACATATGTACGTTAGTCTGTTCACGTGCCTGCCTGTGTGCATGCGCTTAAGTCAAATAGGTAAATTCCATTTAGAAGATACCTTTAATTCGTCCGAGTCAGATACACCACTGAATCCATCGCAGATATGCACTAAACCCACCCCGTTACATTGAGGTATCCCATAAGGTCACCACCGATAAATTATCCAGTAATTCTGTGGATTTGGAGAACCATCTCCTACTTATCCCGTTCCCGATAGCTGCGACAGATTGTGTTGCGAAGGAGACCTGCCCTACCGGCATTTGCAAACATTTGTTTTTTCTTAAATTCTAAATGAAAAAAAGGAAAGGTTACATTTTTTTATTAAATGCGAAAAAATTTGTGTACAACGCGATAAAAATGTGTGTTCATTCGTTTTCCATTTTCTAAATTTCAAATGATGCGCTTCAACTTCCACTGCAACGCTGCTATTTTAAAACGGCTGTTTTTAACTTTTGACGGCCGCTTGCATCGCTACGCTGAACTACAGTAGGGTGGTGTTGAGTCAGTAGTACCAAGCGGACCACAAGATCCACGCTTCACGATCCGCTCACAAAAAATATTTTAATTGTGTCTGTGCTTTACAACGCTCATGGCCAATGAGACCGTGTGATTGCAATTAAATTTATTGCTCTGTTCGTTCGTAGGAATAGTAATCAGCTGTTTTCTTAACTGTAAATTGAAACAAAAGCTTGAAAGTTCGCGTCAATTTTTAGTGTGTAAAAAAGGTGTGGTTTCGATATCGCTTATGAAAAAGTTCTATCTACATCGTGTCTCTCTATCATGTTGAAGGGCAGTTCGTTAATTGCTGTTTGTATCATCATAACGTCGCCATGTGAAAAGTTTTCAAGCAGACAAAACATACTGTGTTTAGGCTAACAGCCCTCTCCTTTGACCAATGAAATGTCGGGCAAGTAAAGTAATAAAAGAAATGGATCTACTTTAACTTCGAAAATTGATATGTACGTCTATTTAACTCCAAGGGTGTTGCAAGTCTGCTTTACAACTTTTCAAAAGAAAAAAAAAATACTCATATCCAGAGTTGTGCAAAAGGGTTTTGTTGCCTGAGTAGTTTGGGTGTTGCCTCTGCAATCAGTAGATTGACGGTTTCGAATCCCTATCAGACCAAAAATTGTTCAATTGTGTCTGCGCTAACAGCGTCCTCCTTCTTCGCTATTTGAGCAAAAAAATAGTAAATAAAATGGCTCTGCTTAAATAAGAAATTAATGCGTCGACTTAACTCAACATGTGCTGCAAGTCTGCTTTAGAAATACTCAAAAACTCACAAAACAAATGAAATTAGTCTTCTGTAGCTCAAGCTGCTCGTTTGGAGCTGTCGAAGATGGGGCTCAGGGAGCTGCGCGTGTTTAATGGGAGCAGCAGATAGTTGTCACGTTACCACCGCCGTCGGAACTTCGGTTTCTTCTTCCCACTCTGTTGCTTCCTCATCCAGTGGTGAATTTCTTCCTACCCTATTCTATCCTGTTCCACTCTATTCTCTTCTTCTTCACATGTATCACAACGGGACCATAATGAACTCAAGTCGGCTCTTTATTTTCACCAGCGACATAACCTAACCTAGCTCAGGAATAAATGTGTCAACAGAACATCAGCGACGCAGTAATACTGCTTTACAAATTCTCAAAACAAAAGGCGCAACTGCAGAGAATTAATTATGTGTAAGAATTAAGCTCTGCCTATCCTTCTGGCACTTTACCACGTGTCTTCCTACCTGTTCACAACTAGTTCCACTGCATATTTATTATCAATTTCCTAGTTTTTCTCAATAATACGAAAATGTTGTATTTCTTACATATTTTCTATAAAATTGGTTTGTAGAGAAAAGCAGAAAATAGTCGTTTGAACAATTTAGACTATTAAATATTTGCAAACAAATTGTCTACTTCAGTTTCTTACATAATTAGCCACACTTTACTTGGTAGCAGTTTGTATGGATTTTTTAAAAACTCAATGAATGAACAGCGCTAATATTTATTTTCTTTTTTTTTAGTGTCATTAAAATTGTTTTGATGATGTTTTTGTTTGTCGTCATGTCATTCCAAATTATTTTTCAAAACGGAAATACAGTAAAGCAGTGTAATAAATATAAAGAACTCGAAACCATTTTTGGACAAATAATAACGACAAAGGAAATGGTAACAAGACTGAAACCCAAACGTATAATTAATATTGATAATAATATTAATAATAATATTATTATTATTATTATGTACTTATTTCAAATATGTATTTACATGTTCAATTGGGAGCGTGTGTGCGGATGTGTGTATGTGTGTCATTGTAATATGCAGTATAAACATTTTCTTATGGCAAACAACAATAAAAACAAAAATTAAAATAATTACCAATAAAGCGGAAATGAAACAATGAAACACAGTAATAGAAACAAGAAAAAATATATACTTGTATTTGGGGTATTCGAACGGTGTGCTATGAACTAGTACTGTCATAATGTCTTGATTTTTTTCAATGCATATATTAAAGAAAATTTACAAAACCCAGGGTGAATTGGCTTGAAGATATCAGAAGTGAAGGTATTCACAACAATACTTCAACCATTCAGCGCATTGTTTGCAATTTTTAAATTTAAATAAGAAGTCTTTTTCTTTGAGCAATGCCTGAAATAGGGACCCATTACTTCAGACTACGAAAAATCCGTAGTCTCTTGATTGAACAACAGCAGCGGTTTTTTTTTATTATTTCAAAATACTTTTAATTTGAAACAGCGGTTTAAATAAAACATCGTCGGCTTCGTCAAGAAATTATTACTTCAATCCATTTTAATAATTTTGGCCATCTTGTTGAGTCAAATACTCATTTGTGCGCCGTGTCTATAGTCGGTCGAAACAATGTGCAATCTAAACGATTGCCAACAAGCCATTACTGGCAGTTTTCTGCTGCCAGGCAAGAGATTTGAACCATATAAACAATTTTCGGAGGCCCAAAAAAAATCTCATTCTACAAAAAGTCATCGAGTTGTTAGGGAAGCGTTGGAAACAATATATCATCCTTGATAAAGGGCAGCGAATTTTCTTGAAAAGCTGTTGCAGATAAGAGAGATAGCCGCGGGACATATTAATTTATTTTGATTGAATTCATTTGAAAAACAATTTTTTTGGGGAAATTCCTCAAAAGTTCACTTATTGGCCAGTTAATTGATTTATTTATTTTTACACGATAAATAAATGAATAACAAGTACAAATTTCATTTCAGTACGAATTCCGAAATTCAGTTTTTATACTCGACTAACAATAAGACAGGCTGACGAATTAAAAAAAAAATTAAATAAATTGAACAATATAAAATATGCGCACTTTTTAATACGAAACAAAAAAATAAATAAATAAATGTTAATAATAAAACAAGATGTTTTAAGTACAAAACACATTATTAAATTGATGAATTGTTTGATAAATTGATACGCTTGAGTTAAAAATTTACATGAATTTCAATGTTAAAGATTTTAACATCAGACTTTGGAGCCATTCGTGTATTTTCTATTATATTTTTATTCAACTAAAAAAAAAAATCAAGTTTTCTACAGAATAATTTTGTTATTACTCTCAGAAGTCCGGACTATTTTGTTATGCACCTGAAACACCTGGACCTATTACGTATGTTTCTAAATTGGGCAGTCGCGGTAACCCAATCTTACCAGAAATCGTTCCCGTAGTCGTAAATTAGGTAAATGAGGAACGAGACAGTAATGTTGTTCTTCTTCTTACACGAAACAGCCCGTACATGATACAATAAACAACGTAATCGCACTAGCTGAGATTCATAATGTTGACATTACATTGCAGTATCAAAGTTTGTTTACAATTTGACTGAGTCTGCGTTTGAATGTATTTTATATCTCTAGCAAAACACATATCGCTTTCTTATTTTTTTTATATACAGATTTATAATTTAAGCTGGATTCACAAAAATTTTGTTCCGAAACAATTTTAGTTTTTTGAGAGTTTGTTCTGAAACGATTCACCCACTTCGAACAATTTTTCTGCAAAAACAAAGCTGCCATATGAAACAAATGCATAAACGAGGTGTGTTACTTTACAAGCAGGCAGCACAGTGTTAAGTGATTGCAATCACAGAATACAATTGCAATTTGTTGTGTTTTTGGTGTCACACACATATTTTTTATTTTCTTATAAACAAATTCTAAATTAAAAAAAATCTTAAATAAATAAAAATGAATAAAAGTCAAGTGCTTGTACTAATAGCTATTGAATTAAATAAAGCTCTTTTACTGGCAAGGTATATACATATATAAAGGAAATCTAAAAAATAAGAGAATTGCAGTAAGGAAGCTGCTGAAAGCAAGGAGGAAAAAGGGGGTACTTGAACGCATTGGTCACAGTGATGTGGTTAAATGATACGGAAGCATTTTAAATTTATTTTCTTTTATTTTTTATAATAAACAATATAAAACATTTGCAAGTATACTCTGTGTTTTATTATACATATAAATGTACATATAATATGATGTGGCAGCTCAGTTAAATTTTCCTCGAAAAGTATTTGGCAGCACAGTTTCATTGTTTCGGAACAAAAATTTAAATTTAACCAATTCAAGCTGAAATTGTTTCGAAGTGAGTTAACTCGCTCTCTCTCTCTCAAAAAAAAAACGTTAAACTACATATATAAACAAAATGGTTTCGGAACAAAAATTTTGTTTATAATGTGAACGGGATTGCATACCAAGGCGAATTCATACCAGGTGTTTTTCTCCCTACAACAACATCATTTTTTGTTTACAAATACAGTCAACCGGCGATAATTTGTACCCCGTTATTTCGAAAACCTCAACAATTAGAAATAAACGACTGGTCCCTTGAGAAAAACACTTTGATTCGTACAAATGCTAAACATTTTCGTCCCCTACTTAATTTGTATTTTTTTGCAGTTCAAAATCAGAGGAAAACTTTATAAATCGTACTTAATTGTTAAAAACCTCTTATAGTTCGCAATAAAATCTAATAAGGAAAAAAATAGAATTACAAAAGCAAAGTTTTTTCAACAGTTTTTTTTTTTTAGCAATAACCGGAATTTTTTGTGTTTCTTTAGATTAGTTTATTTGCAGTTTTACTGAAGAGTATGACGTATAAATGCTAAGGAAAACACGCATAGAACATTCCCATTTGCAAAATAATAGAGAAAAGAATTGTAGTTGCTAAAAAATTTGCTATTGCTACACCGTCGCTTTCATCAGTTTGAGAAAAAGTGGAAACTTTTTTTTAGATTTTTAAGTAAAACGACCAGAACCAGAACTATAGAAGCGTCTTATTTTATGGTTTGGGCAGTGTCGACAATCGAAACCCCTGTAAATCGTTTTTTTTTTTTAATTTAACACCGCCTAATCGAAATCCGTTTTTTCTAAAACTACTGTAAGTCGTAAAAAATAGCTGGTCCGTTCTATTACGAATTAAAGGGGTGTTTACTATACAGCAATTTTATTCGAGTTGTCAAAAAAAGTTTACTTATTAATATCCTTTGAGTTGAACACAACTTTCACAGTTGAACATAAATCAGCTGAGGAGAATTTAAGCTAATGCGGCCACCTGGTATGAATTCATCTCATCGCAGGCTCCACGAAAAGCCCCCCAATGAAATAACGCCCAGGAAATAACCCCCAATGAAATAAACCCCAAAAAATAGGAAATAACACCCAAAAACATTGAATGAAATAACATCGAAAAATAAATGAAATAAACCCCAAAGCGAAAACGAAACAACCCCCAATTTTCGGGAGTTAATTCATATGAAATAACACCCAATGATGAAAATGATATAACCTCCAATGAAATAAACCCCCTCAGCAACAAAAATGAAATTATGCCAAAAATTCATAAAAGAGTCAAAAATATTGCTGCTGTTATTTTACCCGCCCGTAGATCGTTGTAGCCCTGCTCTATTTTTGCAGTTCGGAAGACAATTTGCCTTTTACGTTTGGCATTTACACAACTACCTCCACTGTTCACAATCAAATCAAACTCTCTGCATCATGAAAACACAAAATGACAACAAAAGTAATACCAAAAGCAAGGCGAATTCATACCAGGTGGTTGCATTAGCTAAAATTCCATCAGCTGATTTCTGTTCAGTTGTGAAAGTTGTGTTGTACTTAAAGCATGTTAATACGTAAACTGTTTTGACAACTTTAATCATATTGTTGTATTTATAAACAAAAAATTCTGTTTTGCTGTAGGGACGAGATCACCTTGAACAAAGTGTGCAAAGCGTTATGCCCAATATCAGATTTTGACAGCATGCAAAAGCTTATGTCAGATGTGCCTAAAAATTTACGTTTGCAAGCCAGTGTTAGAAATCTTCTGTAAAATAACAATTCCGACAGACAGACATATGAGTGACAAATTAGCCAAGTTAGATGTAACAGAAATGTCGTCTAATGGTACTTAAGCCGGTTTCATATGTGAAATTTATTATTTGAGTGAGTGCTACTCTTCCCCAAAGAAAAAAAAACAGACAGCAAAAAGCGAGTTTCATTAGATAAACGGATGAGCTTTTACATTGTTCCACACATTCTCAAATTAGTAGAATACTCCAACAACAGTTACGGAATTATAATGCATGATTAATGAAAATTCTGTTACATATTTGAATAATTTTATTCAAAATTGTAATACAAAATAATCTGGAAATGAAAATGAAAGTGTGTTACCTTACAAGAATATTTCAAACAATATAAATGAAAAAAAGACAAAAATTTTAGATAATAAAAAGCCGAAGTTCAAACTGTTCGAATGTTAAAGGCATAAATTATTGTAATTTATTCCAATTTGTCACGTTAAACATCTGTTAATCATTTAGAAGAATCAGACAATTCGAATTGTTTTGATCATTAATTTAAAAAACTCAAGAATTTCTAATTTTTAGAATTCTTTATTTTTAAATGAATGTATTAATAGAGATTTTTATCGTTTTTTTTTTAGTATTTTCTTTAATGCCATTTTACAGCACTGTGAAAGAGAAGAAAAAAGTGCAAATATTCTTTTTGTCGTGGATCAGTAGTTAAGCTGATTTTACATGAAATGTTTTCTACATGCTGCTTGCCAATGCACTTTTGCATTCGTTCCCATTCCCAGTCCTCTTGAAACACCTCCAAACAATGGTTTATGAAAGCTTCAACTGCTTCTTCGGCGCTCGTAAATCGTTGACCACGCAGTTTACTTTTGATATGCGGAAACCAGAAGAAGTCATTGGGTGCCAATTCAGTACTGTACTGGACAATGAGTCATCAATTCGAAGTTTTGACTGCTCAAAATTTCAACCATTTTTGACGAGACGTGTGAGAGCTCGTATGGTCATGATGGAGAATTAATGATTCGTTTTCGGCGGTTAGGTTTACAAATTTCTCCGAAGACTTTCGGTAAACAAATGGTTGTGTACCACTCATAATTGGCCGTTCTACGTGGCTCCAGCGGAACAGTGCCCACATGAGCCATTCGTCCGAAGAAACAGGCCACCATTTGTTTCCCTGTGTTTCTTCACGAACAACTTTTGTTGGATTTTGCTGGTCTTGGAACATCCACACGGTCCATTGCTATTTTGTTTCTGGCTCGTACGTACATATACATATATTCACGATTCGTCATCTTATCACGATTTTATACAAGTGTTTTCAATCACCATTAAAACTATCAGTGAACAGTTTTTGTGAAGGCTTCACCCATCTGCCATTTCCAACTTTGGAATTTTTCATATAATTTTTTATTAAATTGTAAAAATAAAAACTACACTTTCGATAAAAATTCATTAATATTTTTTAGTAATTTTTGATATATATTTATTAAGCCTGAGGTCTTATGTGTGTACATATGAATATGCTCGTGTGTATGTTTGTATATGCATTTTTATGTGTTTATGTATGTATTTATGTACTATGTATATTTGTACATGTGTGCATATTTATGTATGTATATACATATGTATATGTGTACGTGTGTGTGCATTGTATGTATATATTTATATATATATTTGTATGAGTTTGTTAAGAAAGATTATATTTGTGTATATATCTATATATGTGTGTGTATGTGCATATATGTTTATATATATACATGTTAGTCGGTCTATATTGTATGTGTGTATGTGTGTATGTATATATATATATATATGTGTATGTATATATGTATATATATTTATGTAGGTTTAAAATTCGTTATATTTATATGCGCCTATAATTACTACTACACATTTTTGAATTTTCAATCAAATTTTATAACAAAAATTTTGTGACGTTTCAAAAATTTTTTTATATTTCAAAGAATTATAATTTCCTATTATTCCTGATGATGTTAACAAGCTGTTAACGAAATATCGAATAATAAAAAACAAAATAAAATAAAAAAAGACCTCAGGCTTAATAAATATATATCAAAAAATATAATAAAAAAGGTCAATTAATAATATAATTAAAATTTTTTAGTATTTAAAAACGACGTTCAAAGTATTTGTCGCACAAATGTAAATCAGACCCTTCTAATTTTTATTTGGATCTACCTCTGTGACTTAACTTATTATACGAGAGTAGTGAACTCATTTCATATTTATTTTTAATTTTCTTATAATTTTAATTTGCTTTTCTTTTATTTCATAGAAACGTGATTTTAAAATTTTTTCAAACGAAAAAAAAATAAGAAATTAAATTCTAAATGAAACATCGCGAATCAACTGTAGGAGGGGGAAGGAAAAAGCAGCAGCCAAAGTATAGTTACTATATAATAAATAAATAAACATACTTATGTATATACTTTGGCAGCAGGCAAAAAGTGAACTAGAAAAGCATTCTAAAAATAAATTTTTTATTCATTTGGAATTAATCATCGATTCTTTTAATTTTGTGACACTTGTTTTTGTGGCGTTTGAAATTTTGTTCGTTTTTTTTTATTTTATTGTGACAAACTAAATTTGTTGAATTTATACGAAATTTACATTTCTGTAAAATTTCTATTTTATAACACAATAAGACAATTCAGTGCCAAGATCTTTGCTGTCGTACAATGACAGGGAATCCTCAACCATTGACTTGCAATTCGTATATGAATTTCTTGCGTTACTATAAAACGCAACATCCTCGTCTTGGCTTAAGGAAAATTTTACAAAACGCTTTCAAGCGCTGGATACAATTGGATGCCACAGAAAGAAATAAGTTTAAGCAAAAGGTTTGTGCTAATGTTCAGGTAATAATGGGCTATTTATAGCTGGCTTTTCTTTATAGAATGGTAGAGCTGGTATTCGTCCGCATTTGAAATGGCCCTATAAAAATCGTTTAAGAAAAATACCCCGTCAGCGTATGCCTACAGCTCATAAAAGACGTCGCTTAAATGCACAAAAAAAGAATATACAAAGACGTCGTCGTAATATTAAACGGTTAAGGAGTTATCGGCCCTAGCAATTTACTACATAATTATCTTTCTTTTTTAGTGGCGTTTACAGAGTTGATGGAAGTAAGGGAAGGTTGAACTTTTATTACATATTAAATACATTTGTTTAAAAATATATTTATGTTTGAATTGCTGTATGTACCTTGGGATATAAGTTGGGGTTAGACAATCGAGTTTTGCCTAGCTGTAGAGAAGTGACAGACGATTTAGTAATGAAAGGGTAGATACAGCTTAATTCTTCCACAACTCTGCATTTGTGCATTTATTTCTTTTGAGAATTTGCAAATCAGAGTTCACAGTTGCTGCGTCTCAGGTGTTATGATGACGTATTTGTTTGAAAGTTGAAAGTCCATACAACGAGATCTACACGCCCACGTGTCTTACTAAATACTCATGATTCACACACATCATGTTTAATTCGTCAAGTCTTGAGTATTTGGATGAATGTGGAAGAGAGAACGGAAAGGGGTACAGACTTTACGCTACTCGTCAAGTTTGTTTCTTTCTCTCTTCTTTTTTGTTGCTTTCTCTCTTCTTTTCATAAACAAGCGAAACTTGACGGCAAAATGTTTTCGTGTATGAACGTAAATGCATTTTCAAAAGAAAATTTAACAAAAACTGATCAGGTGTGAATCACGACATAGTCAAAAAAGTGGTAGTGTATTTTTCTTTATTTTAGGGGAAAGAAAAAGTTAGAGAAATGATAGAAGGTGAAGCTTCACGACGAAGGCTTAAGAAAGGGTAAATCCATCAATAAAATTTCAGATCTCATAGATACTTCAATAAGCATAAACATTTTATAAACCTGCTGAAAGTTTTTCTGAATACGGCTGTTAGTGTGTAGGGATTTGTTAGGTCCATATTGTGTAGCACCTCCGAAGTAAAATAAATACTAAAGAAAAATGGCTACTAAAAACGAAGCTTCAAAATTTAATACGTCGCCTTGACATCAGAGACGCTACAACACTGCTATAAAAACAAATAATGTGCGAAAAGCAGTGCTGTAAGATAGTGAAGCTTCACCAGCACTTCCAGCACAATGCAACGCATATGTAGGGGTCATATCCAGAGTGCTGGTCCAAGATACAAAAAAAAAATAAAAACGACATGTTTGTAAAAACATATATTACATACATGCATGTATGTATCTATGAATATATGTATGCATATATGTACGAGTATTTATATGCTTTTGTGCCTTATGGACAGCTAAACAGCTGAACCGATTTTCTTAAAATTTGTACAGTATCTCTCTGTATATCTGGAAAGAACTATAATCTATATAAATTTCAAAAATTCCGACTTGGTGTTGCCACGCCCATACAAACTAAATATTCAGCCATGTTACAGATTCCGTTCGGATTTGTTTTAAAGCCGTAGTTGTAATTCCGAGCGAATTAATTTTTAGTGCTTCAGATTCCGATAAAATGTTAAAATTTGTTTGCTGTATGTGGCAATATGGCAAACTTTAAACTAATACACTGTTCAGACATGTACCTTTATTGATATTTACGCAATAAATGTCATTATTGAGCTCAATATTCCAATACAAAATATTAATTAACTTATTGAACAATAAGTACGAAATTGTTATAATTATTGACTAAAACTTGAAATACAACACTGTCAAAGGGTATTTACTAAGCAAAATTTTAAGGACGTTCACAAATGATTATCGACAAATGCAAAATTATCGACAAATGGTAATGACATTCACAAATGATTATTGAGTTAGTTAAATTTTGTATGTCTAAACACTAAAATTATTGTGACAATAAACTGAATATTGACTCAATAAGAAAAGCATGTCTAAACACGGTATAACTGTGAATTAATAAATGAGAAACAGTGTTCTTTATTGAAAAAAATAATGTATTTATATAGTTTTTTACACTGTAGTATAGTAAAAATTACAATTCCGTTCAAGCAATTGAAAGTGATTTCCCGAAAAATTTTTTGGGTTTTCGTTTTCTAAAGAACCAACACACGAATTGAATTCCATTTCCGAACGGAATTGAACACTAACTTTGCTGAATGATTTCTGAGTACCTTAATGATCAGTAAAAATCATCAGTCACAAAGTAGGCGGAATTGGACAAGTGGGAGTGGTACCTCCCATACAAACTAAATATTGGTTTTATTATATCTTGAGAACGGTTCACGATAAAGTTTCTGTATTGGTCTGAGTAACTTAATGGTCAGTACAAATCATCAGTCAAAAAGTGGGCGGAATGGGATAAGTGGGCGTGGTAGTAGGCAGAAGTTCAATATTTATTTTAAAAGAATAAAAAAATTCAATATAAGTTCATGAACTTTTTTTTAAATATAAATAGGTGTAGCGAAGCACGCCGGGTTTTAGCTAGTCAATAAATGAGTAAAATAAACTTTACAAAATGTAGTCTGATTTGAATTTAATAATTAACCAAAAATATACTAAAAAAAAACCAATTAAATTTGAAATAAAAATTATACTTGTTCTGCCCATATTGACCAATTAAATAATTAAATTTATTATTTCTTTTTTTATAATAATTTGAATTCCTACATTCGTTGCCAGCAAAATTAAATTTGCACCTAAAAATTATACAATTTAATATGCGTAATCGCACTTAAAAAATCCAACTGTTTTTGAGGTTTTGCGTGTGGCACTCGTCATGTTTGCAGCAGTAATTTGATGTAAATTAAAACAACAACAGCAATTTCCGTCAGTCGGCAGTATCGGAGATACCTGAGCACTAAGATTTTTTGCTGTTACTTTTTGTTTCACGTATTTTTGTTTTTGGTTTGAGAGCAAAAGCAGAGAAAGCAGACCAAAAAAAGTGAACTCCTGCAAAACAAATTTAATATTCTTGTGTTGTATTACATTGTTTTTTTTTATGGTCGTAATAATAAAAATGTAAATCTTAAATTTATGAAAAAGTAGTTACATATTTTGCTCTTGTTTGTGTAAATGCAACTGGCTTCAATTGAAACTTGTAGTAGGTACAAGCTGTTGTACACCCTACGCTGTGTAGGTGGTATATAACATTTCCTTCTTGCTCGGTATTTGCAAATTCTTCTTCAATTATTAAGACTGTTGTACATTCTATGATGGGGGATGCACTGGAGAATAGAGACTCATACCTCGGAGTTGCAACGACTACTGTGGTACCTGTAGCGATATGGAGGAGGAGGAGGGTGAGTAGATGTTCCTCGCAGGAGGAACTTGGTTGAATTTTCAGGGCTGGAGCTTCCCAGGCTATTTAGATTCCTAAAGGAATCTGTATGGTTTAGTGAGGTAGCGAAGCCCGTGGAATGATCCTGATCCGGTTTCGGTTGCTGTCATGTTATCACAACTTGATCGATTTTGACAGACCCAAGTAAGTAAGCCACTTCGCTAGAAGGACTGCATTAACTACTCCCTACGCTACGGAGATCTTTATAAAATTTAATATGGGTACTTGGAATTTTACAGCTTAATCTAAGGAGAACTGAAAGCGTTCACAATCCACTTATGGTGACATAGAAAGCAACTAGTTACCCTCGAAGTACACATGGCTTGCTGTCTTTGAACACAGTTATCCTCGACAATGAGCAAGCACTTGATTTATCAAATCTCATGCCAGTTATGAAATCTACAGCAAGAAGAGTTAAGGCCACCGCATCCCACCAGCCGCTGGCGATGGTGTGACACTGTATCTGGTATCAAACCCACCAGCCTCACAGAATACGCACTAAATATATTCAGATTAGCTTCGAATCAGAGGCCAGGAAGCACAAGCCTAGTCTATTAAAACCCGGTAGGGTAAAACCTAAGTCTCTTCCAACAGAGCTCCGAGTGACTGGTTACCATATTCTTTTTAACTTAAGGTTCTGTTATTTTGTTTTTTTTTTTTTAAATTATTTTTTATTTATGTGTTGGCGTTCTAAAAGTGACTGTGTGTTGGTTGTGTTTAAAAATATTCTGGTTTTTTCTTTTTTAAGCCCCGTTAACAAGACTTGACAACTTGACGTTCAGTCGTATTCATATGCTGGTGCTTTAAAATGCATGAATTGAATTTTAAATAAATTCCTTGACGTTTTTTTTTATTTTTGTTAAAAATGTTGAAAGAAGAGAATAATTTTATATTTTCAGTATTGCATACTGAAGGTCAGAGCTGTAAAAAACTGCAATCAATTGGAATTGCAATCTGAAAGTGATTTCAAACAAAGAATGAAATCTTCTTTGATTTAAAAAAGATTTTACATTTGAAAATTATATCTTGTCAAAATTAGAATATGTTGTGATTGCAATCAAATTCTTGTTGAAATCGCAAGCAACGAAATAATATACTATATAGATGTACTATATATTCCATATCGTCAGGTGAAATGCAAAACTACGTAACTAACAGTTTTATTTTTTTATCCGGGAGGAAGAAACAACTTTTTAATAAAGGTTGGTCCAACTTCGACTCACTGATTTTATATTTTGATATTTAAAGTTTCCTATATTTTATGTTTTGCATTACTTACAAAACAAATTAATAAAATTTTATAATGTCATAATACTCTACACAAGAACGTTGAAAAATTGTTCACTTTTATTATGTGACCGAACGATAAATTGTTACAACATAAATTGTCAACATATTAATACTGCAACAGCTTCCAGTTTACACATGATAAGAATCTTAATTACCCGTTTTGGGAGTCAGGGTTCAGTATGTAATGAATGGCGAAGTACTTGTTGCTTGACTTGTTCGCACTGGAGAAGCTGTGGATGCTGTATTGACTTATCTGAGTCTACTCGTCGACTTACTACTCAATTGGGAATCTCCAGCACAACGCTGCAGCACATTTTAAAAATTCATTTTGTGGATGTTTCCATATAAAATTCAATTTCCTAAGCATTTTAAATCAGTCAGTTTAAGTTGGCCCACCCTGTATAATATAGATATTTGTAGTTACATTCTTTTGATTTTCACTTATCAAAAAGCTTTCATAATTATACAAGTGCCTAAAAATGTGCGTGCACATACATTTTTTTGATATGCGTCATAATGAATGAAAAAAAAATTAATTTCGAAATATTTTTTAGTTACGTGTTTTTTCATTGCAACTAACGATATATAGAAAACATTTTAGACAAAAATTTACATCGTTGGCAATTCCAAATTACCACAGTCTATTTTATTTTTAGAAGAAGCAGTTTCACTTGAAGACAACGAAGAATTTGAATCTGTTATAATTTTGGTTGCAATTACTGGATTTGATTGCAATTAAAGAACAATAGATTGCACTAAATTAATATAGAATTGATTAAAAAAAACTATTCAATCTTTTTTATCATATCAATTTCAAATCATGAAATCCATTTTAAATGCAATTAACAAATTAACAATCAATAACGCGAAAATATGTGATTGCAATATTTTAAAGGTCTGTTGAAGCTGCTGCTTGGACCGGTTTCGGGAATACATTTGCAAATACAATCTCCATGTTTTAATTTTGGGTTTTTTTTTTTAATAAAGTAAAACGGAGAAGTCAAAAATTGTGGGAAAACATTGCAAAAATGCAAATTATTAAGTTTCTGAACAATTTTTTAAAAAATATAATTCCAAATTATTTTTAGAGAGTTTTTTTTACCAAATTTCCAAATGTAATTGAGAATTACTTTTCCAAATCGAAAAATTCCAAATGAAATTGAGAATTTCAATTTAAAATTGAGAAAATTCGCAATGAAATTGAGGAAATTCCAAATAAAATTGAAAATTTCAAAATGACAAACTCCAAATGAATTTAAGAATTTAAATTTTCAAATTACAAATTAAATTGAGAATTTCATCTTCAAAATTCAAAACTAAATTGAGAATTGCAATTTCAAATTTAGAAAATTTCAAATAAAATAGATAATTTCATTTACACAATTCTTCATATGAATTAATCGGCAAATTTGCATGCGTTTGCCTTGAGTTAAAAAGTGATAATCTGGTCAACATTTAAGAAGTGCGTACGAAGTAAGGAATATACCAACTCATAGGGAAGCATGCACTTTTTTTGATGGGATTGTTCGGAACTGGTAGTGTTTAGGGAGATTCGATTGGAATATTCCCATGTGAAATGTGACAGGAAAGACCTCTGTAGGGAGTTTTGTCTACAAACGGCCAAGAAATGAGTTTTCTCTGTAGTGCCTTATAAACAGTAAGGAGATCAGATGGAGTGAAGTCTGTCTTACACCATCTTAGAATGCCGAGGCACTTGAATGCTTGCTTTGAGAACTGAAAAATGTGGCCAGTTCATCGAACATCGTACTGAATTTTTAGTGCCAAGAACATCAAGAACTTCTGATTCTTCTATATTAATATCAGCCGTAATTACGGATGAAAAAGCATGATCGAGCATGCGTCGGTGTGTAGGGATGCAGTATTGAGTCTTACGAGCGTTAAAGTAGGCTCTGATCGCGTGACCTCATTCCCATATTATGGCACGCTCATCATGCAATATACGAACCATATTCAGGCTCAACACCTCGATCGCTGTCGATGTCGACCTGTAATTGAATGAGTGTGAATGGCAAATGCCGTTGTCATCTGCAAAAGGTTGGATAGGGTTGGAATTTGTATAGAGAAGGCCATTAAGAAAAGTAAGAAATAGGGTAGGAGAAAGAATGGAGCCTTGCGCTAATTTTGTAGTCGTTAGATGAGACCCCGTCTATAACAACTCTTATAGGTTGATCGCAGAAGAAGCTCGATATAAATCCGGCGAAGATATCACCGTCGCCAAAAGCAGTAAGTTTGGACAAAAGTACTTTAGAAATATCCAGAGCTACCACTTTGGTGAAGTCCTTTTGATTCCTAAATATTTCTACCGTAATTATATCCATAATTAGATTAGAGATGAAGCGGCATATGTGGGCATGCAGCATTCGGTATTGCCACCCTGTTCACGTGACCCCATTCCATTATTTTTTGTGAGCTCACTATTCAATGTATCATTCGTATTTTGCTTTATCATCCATATTTACCATCTCAGCCGATGTTGCTTTTTAATGAAATGAACATGAATGGCAGCAGCAGCTGTTGGCGGCGTGCAATAATTCCCAGGTAAAATAAGTCCCAAAGAAAAAATAAAAAAAGTTCCAAAAAATTTTCATACAAATTTCATTTTGATTTTCGGATTTACTTGGTTTTTTTGGGAATTATTTCATTTCATTTCATATTCCCAAGTGAAATAAGTCCCAAAAGAATTTCATATGGGAGTTATTTCATTTTATTTTGTTTTTCATTTTCATTTGCTTTCGAAATTATTTCCTTTTTTTGGCATTTATTATTGGTTATGGTTATCAGTTTGCTATGAAAGGTCATAAGGAATGATGTAGGGAAAGAAATAGAGCAGGAGAAAGTAGTTCGAACAGGAATCGTATAATTTTTTTCTGGTTGTAAATTTTTTTTTGGCAAAAAGAATACGAAACGGTTTTAAAAAAGCTGATGTAAAAGAAAATAAAGTACTCGTACATACATATGTATACGTAACCGACAAAGGCGCCATACGTCGCGGGTTACCAATTATGACTATGGGAATGAAGGCGCTTCAATTT
The DNA here is from genome assembly GCA_963924685.1 of Dexiosoma caninum. NCBI lineage: Eukaryota > Metazoa > Arthropoda > Insecta > Diptera > Tachinidae > Dexiosoma > Dexiosoma caninum. The sequence continues at coordinate 37,357,222 of OZ004729.1, read as the reverse complement.
CCACCGTAGATTTTACTGTGGTGTGTCTGCGTGCGTTATTTTGAATTGTGTTTCTTGGGTGGCATGTCATTGTTTGGCATGGTCTAAATTTTCATTTAAATTATTGCGTGAAACAAACTAGTAATTGTAAAAAAGCGGCTCCAATTAAACTATTATTAAATTATTAAAGTAAATAATAGAACTGCTATTTCTTTGTCTGCTTTATTTTCCACCTGTTTTCGTTTTCCTCAAACTGTAAGAGAAAATTTCGTACGATAATTTATAAGACAAAGAGACTGACGATGGCTGAAGTAGTCTGCACGTTGGCTATAAAATCCAAAAAAGTTCTAGCTTCGAGCCCAGTTTCAGACGAATTCATAAAAACATTTCGCATTTTTTCTAATGTGCATTAGTGGGTTTTTGTGACAGTTGTTGTCGGAAGGTTTCAGTGACGAACGGATAGTCACTGGCCACTGAAAAGTACCGGCTTCAGCTGGTAGCAATCCACAGGCGCATGAGAACGCCCTCCTTCATCGGTAGTATGTAGCATCATTGGCGAAGTAAAATAATTACTAAGAATTGCTACTAAAACAAAGCTTCAAAATTGAGTACGTCTCCTTGAAATCAGAGGCGCTGCAACACTACTGTTTTAATCAAAACACATGCAAAAGCAGAGTTGTAAGATAGCTTCACCAACTGTCATCTCTCTCACTATCCCTTTCAATGCATCGCTAGAGTAGAGGTCAAGGACTATTTATTAGGTTTGTGCAACTCGCCTTGTGTTTTACACGTATTTTATACTCGACTGTCAAAATTTGTTTACATTTTACTCATTTGAGAAAGCGCGCAATTAAAAATTTTACTCATTTCTTTATTTTGAGAGAGAGAGAGAGTAGAAAAAATCATAATTAAATTTTTTCCCAATTAAGTATTTGCTAGAAAAAGTTTTATTCTCAATTAATAATTTAATTGAATCAACCTTTATTTGATATGATTTTGGTGTTCTCCCAAGAAAATGCAATCAAATTAATCAAATTTTGAAATTTTTTTCAATTAAAACTCTTAATTTATTCGTGATAAGTTGAAAACCAATTAATATTTTAATTGAATTTTCGTATTTTTTTTTTCAGTGTACATAAATGAAATTAATGTTTTTCCTGCTTTTGTAGCCTGCGTGTGTTTACTTTTGAGAGAGCAGTAGTCTTCTGTTTTTGACATCCCAAAAATAATTTACACAAAGAAAATGCCTATTGTTTTTTGTGATGTTCATTGTTGTAGAGCTGCATAGACCTAATAAATAGACCTTGGTAGGGGTCATCTCCGCAATCAGCTGCTCCAAGATAAAAAAAATGTAAATTGTGAACCTGTTATTGTTTTCAATACAAATTATCGTCAATTAATTTACGTCTTATAGAAACAGGCAGTTAAATTGATAACATGTTTTAACAAAAGTTTCCTGATTAAAAAAAATTTGTATTTTTAGCAAAACAATTTTTATTTCCGGATTTTTTTTTTAAATGTAACTTTTTTCTATTGAAAAGTGAAGTAACAAATTTATGTTGTTTTTATGCATTTAATTTGATTTTGGTCTAAATTCGTTTTGAATGCAAAATGAGGGTTTCAATACGTTTTTCCCAATATGTTGTTGCGTTTGCCAATAAATTTAAATAATACTCGTAGAAATGAAACTGACAAAATTAAAAAAAGAAACAAACCTATTTATGGTTTGTTTTATTTTATTTTGCAGTAAAATTTATTATCTAATATTATGTGAATCTGTTAGAGTATCTAGTAGTGAAACGTGTTCAATTTATTTAAATCACCAAGTTTTTTTTGTTTGTTTTGTGAAGAAAATAAATAAACATTTTTATGATTCTTGACAAGTCAAAATAATATCTGGAGTGATGTTCTATTTACTTTTTCTTGCTACAACTCAAAAGAAATAAGACTATATTTTCCGGCAAATTTATTAAATTTCCACTAGATGACTTCAGTAATTTGTATCTGGCGTTCTACAAGTTGTCCAACGTTTTTGAATTTGTGAATTAAAACACATTGGGAGAAATGACGGAAAGTTTGGTCGATTTAGACAAAAGAAGGAAATATTAAAAATTACAATATATTGAATATATGTGAATCATTTTTCGAATTCGTAGCTGCCATTTGACTTCGTTATATGATTTGTGAGAAAATTTATGAGAAAACTAGATTAACCTGGTACGCTTCGTTACCACCCCACCAACCTATCGGGCATTTCGCGGACGGCACTTTGCCAATATCCCCCTCCCTCCTTCACCAATTTAAAAAAAATTTAGGAGAATTTTTCCATAAGAAAAAAGAATTTTGGAAATTGGTCTACAAACGGCGAAGTTATTAGATATTTACTTTTTAAAGGCCCCTCCCCCTCGAAAAAAAATTTTAGTGGAACTTTTTCCATAAGATAAATTAATTTTAAAAATTTGTTCACAAATGGCAAAAATATTTGATAATCAATTTTTGGGACGGGTACTTTACACCACCTCACACAATTTCTAAAAAAAAAGTTTGTTGAACTTTTCCATATGCAAAAAGAATTTTAAAAATTGGTCCACAAACGACAAACTAATTTGAAAATATATATTTTTTTTTTGGCGGCCACATTTCGCCCCCCACCCACAATTTAAAAGAAAATTTAGTGGACTTAGTTCATATGCAAGAAGCATTTTGAAAATTGGTCCATAAATGGCGAAGTTAGACTCGTTTATATTATAAAATTTGTTAAAAACTATGTGGGAGTAACATGATTTAAAAAAGTGGCCATGGTTAAAATAGTAGCCTATAATTCATTCCAGAGTCCCCGTTAAATATTGTGAAAATTTTAACAATTCAGAAAAAATGTATTGTCATAAAGGCTTAAGCGAAGTTCGATGTTCACTGATTGATTCCCTTCCGGTCGTTTCGATGTCAGTAATGCAGCACACTCAAAAAATGTCGATAAAATAATAGAAATCACGCAGTCGGACAGTTATGGAATTGATTACGCTTTCTAATGAATCGTAAACATTTCTTTATCCATTTTGTATAATTTTCAGCGAAAGTCATCAATTCACATTCCTACGAGTATTCTTGTTAAACTGTTAAATTAATTTTATGTTTTTCACAGTTCTGTTTAGTAAAGATAAGCAAATGAGATTTGTTTTCAATTAATTTTCCATATTTTATGTTTAAAACACGTGGTCATCAAATTTATTTTATTTTTAATTTATTTACACACCATACTTGAATGAAAAATGTTATTTAAAATACATATTTTATATGCATTTGAAAGATTTTTTCACATCTTTCTTTCATTTTCACATGTTTTTATTCTGATGTGAAAATTATTTTGTATGTTTTTTTTTAAATAAATTTTATAGAATGCAGTTTCAATCAAAACGTTTGTTTCTTTGCTGTTTCTTTTTATAAGAAATTAATGAAAATATTTATGCTGATTTATTCCTTTGCATGCTTTTGAGATGTCACGTTTTTTCTTTTGTATATTTGTTTGTTGTTGTAATTTCTGTTGTTGTAATAGAAAATATACGCCCGTCATTATTTTGTAAAAATTTCTCCATATTTATTGTTGGCCTTTGAGTGCAGAAAGTATGACTAATTTAGCGTTTATCTGTTATCTTATAATTGAATGGAGTAATGAAAATCAATTTTTTAAATACAGTTTTGGTTATCTCAGAAAGAGTAAGATTAATGTGTTTTGTTGTCCTCCGCGATTTCTATTACAGTAGAATCCCGCTAATTCCTAATCGAAGGTATCAGTTATTTTTTTACGAATTACAGGAGTTTTCGAAATAAAGGGATTTCGATTAAGAGAGGTTAAAATAAAAATTAATTGTTTTAAGCAGCAATGTAAGTGGAGAAAATATCGTAAATATGCTACAACAACAACGGAAGTTAAAAAAAATGGGAAACTACTCAAAAACGTGGGAAGAATAAGTTTGTTGTTGCTGTTTAACTTTTTTTTCTTTGTTTTGTTTATTTTTTTTTTAATAAAAATGAATTCAAAATATATATATTTTTGTGCTTTTTTCATTTTTGGACACTTTGTAGGAAAATGTTTTTTGTTGAAAAATATTTTTTTTTTTTTTAAATAAAAAGTTTTTCTTAAAATATATATGGTAACGCTGCATATAATTGATGGAAATGATTGTATTTTGAAGTCTTCCTTCGGCTGTTGCATGAATTAGTATCAGCGTTACCAATGTAAAGTTATTTGGAACCAAAAGTATTTCAATAAATCCTCATAACTTTGACTGCATTATAATTCGCATTCGTAATTAAACGAAACGCAAGCATTAACACCATTGAAAAAATTCAATTTCCTTCTGACTGCACACAGATGTTTTCATATAAATTTCGAAATTAATTTTTTTAATTGAGCAAATATTTTTTTTTGTTACTATGACATCATAATTAATATTGTGCTCTATTTTTATTAACAATTAGAATTTTTGCTTGTTTTTAACATTCCATAAATTCTAATTCACATACAAAACAATGTAGTTGCTGTCAGGTTAATTTGTATTGTAATGGCAAAGAATTTCTATATGTGTAATAAATGTAATAAACTATTTTAAATTAACACTTTAATGCATTTTCAAATAAGCAAGGAAAATGTTGTGAACCTTATTAATATCACTTACTATTCGGATTGTTCTGACACTCGAATATCGCATAATACTTGTGATTGTGACTTGAACTCTCAAGAGACATATTCTGTAAATCGCAATCGCAAGAAACTTGGAGAGTTCAAATCCCAATCGGATACTGAAGTGAACTGCTATATTTAGATGAATAAATAAAATTGATTATGGTTTCTTTTTATCTTACTCAAAAACTGCTAAAAAAAAATAACAATAATCCTTTTTATACAAAGTAACTGACTTAGAAAAACATTTGAACTCCGAAGGCAAGGTTTTCCATAACCTTGCCACCCTAACCAGAAAAGAATATGAAAAAATATTACATCTAATTAGGTGTAATTATTTATCTGAATAGTCCTCGAAGTTCGAAGAAATATAAAGCGACTGGATAAATCCGTAGGAACGCCGTATTTCTGAATATTGAAAAAGTATAATAACGTGCGATGGAGCACATATTATCAAATGTACAACCTAAGAAGTCAACCGCATAAGGAGAAACATGGTCACGTATTCTCAGATTATAAATAAATTTAAGAACTTTATTAAAAATTTTTTTAAGTCTGTCCAAAGTGCCATTTGTAGAACTAGCTATAACTATTGTTTGGAGGTTAATATTTGGAGGTGTAATATTTTTCATATTCTTTTCTGGTTAGGGTGGCACATGTCATTTGAAATAATGCGGACATGCAGGTATATCGAGCTATACCTGCTACAGAATGTATTATGCGGCAGCCCAACATTCCGGTATGTCTGCCGATCGCCCAGTAGTTCATCAACAGCACAACTAGCCGTGATATCCTCCTCCGCTCCCTATTAATGATCTGTTCCGTGTGCTTATCGCTGAAGCGTGGCCAGAATTTTCTCGCGACGACATATGTCCTCAGCTCATTCCACCTCTACTCCGCCTTCCGAGATAGTGTTCCATGATCGAGCTCTTTATAATGGTGAACAGCAGCACAACTGGAATCGTGTTCGATGCGTCCATAGCGGAACAACCCCTGGTCAGTCCATCCGCCCGTTCGTTGACGAAGATCTTGCTGTGTGCCAGAATACGGATGAGATAAGCTATCAAACTGGATAGCATATCCCTGCATTGTCCTAGCAAGACCGAGGAAGTTTTGTGTGATACCAGTGCGAGAAGTGCCGCCTGGCTATCGAAAAATATTCAGATCCTTCCCCATGCACATCCCTAACTCAGCATGCTGCGTGCTTCTCTAATGGATATAATATCAGGCTGAAATACACTCGCCCCATCTGGATATGATTGCTGGCCACCAAAGTCCCTAGAGAAGATCGCAAATCCAACTCCTCACATTCTCGATCCGTCAGAGTAGACCTTGGTATAGAAGTCGTTCCCTATCTCGACCGTTTTCCATCTATCCTGGACGGGGAGAGGATTCCGAAACTCGTTCCAAAATCCTTCTACGGCATAATGTACTCCGACCCCCTTTTCAGGTCCGGAGGGAGCCGAAGAAAAATTCTCGCATGTCCGTAAGCCCTTGATTTCCTTCGTCCAGCTGCTGCTAGCTTTGCAGCCGCACTAGCAGATGTGACTCTTATGTACCGATCTATGGGAATCAAGTTCAGCATAGCAGTCAGAGCCTCTGAAGGACGCGGATATCGGTATTCTGTACAATCCACCTCCTGCTCGTAGCAGTTCATCATACTAACGATCCATACGTCAGTATTGGACGTATACATCCCCCGCATCATCTTAGGGCTTAGTCCCCATGCGACAAGTGTAGTATGTCTATGTCGCACATTTCGTTTCCATGATAGCTAGGAGTGCTGGATGACTGCGGGACACTTTGCACTAACCGACATGTCAGTGCATGGTTCTGTAGTCGAGGGGGTTTAAAGTGCTGTACCTTGGTCTTCGTGGTAAATAGTACCAGTTCTCTTTTGTTTAAGTTCACTCCCAGCCCACATTCTGTAGCCCAGTCAGCAAGTGCAGCCAAACCGTTAGGAGTTCTCTTATTACTTTGCAATTACATTTCGTCTCGAATTTACCATTTTATTTATCTATGTATGTCATTATTAAAATTAAAAAAAAATTATTTTTTCTCAGCCAGAGAAATTTAATTAATTAATTTTTGTTACTTTTTTGCAGGTACGTAAAATTTTTATTCATCAGTTTCATCATTAAAGCAATAATTATCTCAGTTATGTGATCTTGTTAGGGGCTTGGAAATAAAATGATATGTTTGCTTGCATCATGTACCTCTAGTGAGTACCAATTACTGCTTTTATATCTTTTGAAATTTATTCGTAATAAAACGTGTGGTTGTAATTTGTTGTTAATTTAAAATTCATGCTTGGCAAGGTTTTCGTAACCAAAAGAAAAACAAACAAAAAAATTCTCTCGAAAATTCATTAACACAAACAACAATAAAACAAACCATTAAAATGAAATATTTTGGTAGTTAAATGATGCATCGAAATGAAAGGAATGAAATCATAGATCGTTTTAGATTATTTATTTCTTTATTATGACAGAAAGTGGTTCTACATAAATTTAATGGAAACTGGCATTAATGGTTCTTCGTCACCAAAGTGATGTTAATTCAGGACATGATTTGGGACTTTCGAGCGATAAATTGTTTGATAGTCCAAAAGCGTTCGTAGATCAAAAGCCGCGTTTAAACTATTCCAATTTTGTTATGCAATTCTTGTATTTGTGTGTAGAATATTCATTAGCAGAATAGTGGGATCGATTATGTCCTATTCGGGTAGGTCTTTTTGAAACGAATTAATAAATGAAATTAAATTTGTGTTTGTGTGGCGTTTCAATTACAGTGAGAAACGTTATTGAAATAAGGAAACGGTTTCGTTAAATTTTCTTTATGACTTTTATGAAACACGCACCGAAATGATGGTAATTTTTTTATATTGAACCAACACGCAGGATATGACCCCCACAGATGCGATCCACTAGGGGAAAGGGATGGTTGGAGAAATGACAGGAGGTGAAGGTTCACTATCGTACAACTCTACGTTTGCACGTTCTTTTTGTTTTATAGCAGTGTTGAAGCGTCTCTAATGTCAAGGAGACATATTAAATTTTGAAGCTTTGTTTTAGTAGCTATTTTTATTATAATTTTACTTCGCCGGTGCTACACAATACCGACGAAGGAGGGCGCTCTGATGTGCCTGTGCATTGCTATCAGCTGAAGCCGTTACTGTTCAGTGACCAGTGATTATGCCTTCGCATAAAGAGAAAATTGGAGTTCTCGAAATTGGCCAAAAAATCGACGCTATCTTCTATCTATCTTCTCGATTTTTTGGCCAGTTTCGAGAACTCCAGTTTTCTTGGAAACGCCTCACGGTATCTTCATTTTGAAGGGGAAAGTCAACTTTCAGAATATATATGTGTATATGCGTGCCAAAGCCTCGTTTCGCCAGGAGAAGATAGCGTCTCATAGAAGTAATTATCATTTCCCCACTTTTAAATTCCCAATTTTAAACATATGATTAAAATACCCACAATGTTAAAAAATGTAAAATTTTCCCCGGATTTTAAATTCCTATTTTCGACGCTATCTTGGCGCACGTTAGAAGTTATGGTATAAACACAATTGTGACGAATGACGAACTTCGCACAGCACGACGAACTTATCATCAAGAATTCGTTGCGTAAATTCGTCGAATAAGACACAATTAGAGCGAAAATAACAGCTGTTAATGTCATTTAAAATTATATGTTATTTAGATACATAAATAAATAAAAATTGTTAAAACATGAACAAAAACATTTTACGTTTTGAGCCCCTTATTAAAATTATAAACATCATGTTCATGATGGTAGAAACTTTTATTTCAATCAAATTCCACCAATTTTCATTAATTAATGAATTTTCTAATACATTGTTGTTTACATTTAGCGGGTGACCATATTTCAACAAAAAAAAAAACATTGATATGAGAAGATAAAATAATGACAAAAACGAATTAAAACAATACTGTATATAATTAAAAAAGTGGTTATTGAATTTATGTCCTGTAAATAAAAAAGAAAACAATTCTTAAAGCAAAAAGGTAATTTATTTACTATACACTAAAAAATGTAAAAGGAAAACGGCCACTCTGCACCAATTTATTCGTCATTCGTCGGCGTAAGAAATAGAAATAAACCTATCGCAAAGTTCGTTGTGCACGACGTATTTCGTCCAACGTACATATTGTGTGTATTTTCATTTACACAAATGTGTTTTATTTACAACGACGAATATTCGTTACGAAAAATTCGTCGTTCGTCCCAGTTGTGTTTATAGCATTATAAATTTATTTCAGAAAATTTTCAACTTTAGTTAATGAATATATGCTTTATATTCCATTTTTTTAATTTAAATATGTGTAGCCGGGTTTTAGCTAGTACTATATATAAGACATCAGCTTTAATTAAAAAAAAACCACTCATAATTTTTTCTGCATAGATTTGCGATTTTTGTTGTTTCATTTATAGTCCTTTTTTGTGCTTTTTATTTCAATTGGCGAATATTTTTTACGGTAACACCGTTTATAAATAACATGGAAATGTTAAAATTGTCACCTCAAATCTTCTATCATGGCTTTTCGTTTACATATGTAAATACCTCTCTAGATTTTATTCACTTCTCGCCTATAAACTCCTGTCGCTTGAATCCTGAGCCAGTGACAAAGCACTGGCAATACCCAGCCCAGCTGACGTTACTTTTTAATGAATTTTTTTGTTGTTAGCATTTCGTCAAACGAAATATATTTTCTTTTCCATATTACAAGTCTAACAATTCAAGTCTGTAGTTTTTAAACAATGATTTTCTTTCATTCGTTGAAGGAAAATATTTTTTTAATAAAAGCAGAAAAATTGCAACTCTTTAAATGGCCATTAATGACGCCTTTAATAAATAAAAGTAATTGAAAATACTGACTTTATGCATTATTAATCTTTTGAATTATATTCATCTTGTGTCTATTGTTGAATGAATGTAACAAGCGAGCGAAAAGATGACGAACGAGCAACTTCACAAAAAATTTCCTTCTCCTAAAATATGTGTAACCACACATCCAACAGATGTTCATTAACAAAAACATATTTTTTATAAGTAAAATAATACATAAAAATTGACAGGCAATTTAATGTATTAAAAAAAATCATCGCTGCAGCTGAATGTCTGTAAATTTAAGACCGTTTTCTTTCTTCCTGTTGTCCATTTTTCATGTTTTTTAAGATACAAACAATGTATTTGTTTGTTTTTTTTCTGTTATATAAGAGAGGGGGGAAAGAGCCCGAGGGCCCAAAATAAGAAAACAGCAAAAAGAATTATAAACAAAATTCCTTTGAAAAATTTTACAAATTTTAATATGTACTATTTTGAAATGGTAACTGAAAAAAGTATTTATGGATTTGACAGAAGCAATTCAGAAATGACAGCGCCAGCAGCCATTCGCTTTTAAAAAAGAAAGAAGAAGAATAACATTATTTGGTATTTTTGATTGATTGTTTATTATTAACTGAAATCGACCTTTGAGGTCAATTAAAAATTAATAATAATGGTGATTTCTTTTCTGAACAAATATGTTGCCCTTTCGATGGATAACATTTTCTACAGTTTGCCCACACCTTTAAAAAGTGATACATTTTTTACTGCCACAATGGTACAAAATATTTGAGATTTAATATTAATGTATACTTAGCGTTTCACTGTTTCTACGGTTTTTAGCACCATTTTATCAATAAAAATCGTCAGCAACATTGTTTTCTAATCATCTGCTATTACCTAGAACAAACTGCAAAAACTTTAAACCGAAAATTTATCAAAAAAGTGTACATTGAAATAAATAATAAATTAAACAGAATCTCTTCTAACAAAAGTCTGACGGACTCTAGTCAAAGTGAAGAGTATATTGATTTTCATAATTCTTATTTGTATAAAAAAGTACTTCACAAAGATGTAAAAAAGGTTAGTATATCACCCCGACTTGAGATTAGAGGGTCAAATATGTTGCATATTTTGCCAGTTATTTGTGCAACATATTTAGAAAGGAACGAAATAGCTTTTTTTAATGTTACATATTTTTTAGAATGGAACAGAAACAGTAACGAAATGTAGCATATATGTAACATTTTTGTCAGAAAAGAAAACGCCATAAGTTTTACTGTGTAGTTGCCCGATAAAAGAAGAAAAAAATTTGGTAGAAAAATTTAAAAAAAAATGGTTATGTTTTAATTAAAATATGTACATACTTGTACATTAAAAATTGTTGAATTTAATTTGTCTTGTGCGCTGAAATGTCAAAAGTGTAGTATCATACATATTTTTTTGTCACTTCTTTTCGTTTTGACCAAATTTTAACATTTTATACTTTGAAAATCTACATATAAAATGACATTGAATTTTTCTTTAAGTGAACTTGAACTTATTTCATTCCATTGACTTGTTTTTGGTAATTTAAATTAAAAACTCGCAACGAAATAATTGTATTTATGTACATGCATACACATACAGATGCATACATAACAGAGTCATGATATGAACGTTAACAATTTGAATGTTCTAATAAAAAAAAAACTTAAATCAAGAGCAATGAAGTCATAAAATAAATGATGAGAGGTAAGAAATTCGTATCTGTGTTCGACGGTCCTCGTATGCACATACATATGTATGTACATATGTTTGCATGGACTTAAGCAGGCAAGTGCAACAACAATCTGTGAGTAACATTTTGTTACTTATAATCACACTGTGCTACACTAATAAAAAAATATAACAAGAATCTGACAGGTATCTGCCCGCATATGATTAAGTTGGAAACGTCGATTAATTGATGGAATGCTTAAACGCTTTAATTTAATTATCTGATTAATTTAATATCATGCTCAGCATACAAAATAATTATTAACACATTATTGGGAGCAAATTTGAATACTCAATATGCATCACTGCGCTCCATCATATGCGCATTACTTTCGTAAATACAAGCAGTGGCTACTCCGCAATTTCCAAAACTTCGTGAATGCAACTTTGCAAAATATTTTATGCAAATAAATGCAAATGCTAATAATTAAATGGGATGATGCATGGGATTTGTAAGTATTAAATTTGTAATAATCGAATTATTATTAGGCTTGTTCTCAAACGCAAGTGACTTCAAATCAACGATTTTTGTTTTGTTCGGTATGACTTCAACTCGCTGTAAATACAAGCTGACTCCTTTGTCTTAACTTTTTTATAAATCACAAAAAGAAATAACATGTTTAACAGCAGTTAAGGTGTCTCTAGGTTTTTTAAATATTTAACGGTTTTTCTAATTGTTGAAGAAAATTATTAAAGAATAAATTTTTTGTGGTTTCAAATGACTTTGACGAAATGTTATTTTCGTAAATATGCCTGAATGTTTTTCGATGGTATAATGCACAAAAACATATCTTCAGGATATTTTTCAATAATTTAGAAATATTTCATATGAAAAATGGTGAAGTCCTGCGTGACGAAAGTTACATTCAGTTACGTTTTCGTATTGAAATATAAAAATTGTTGGTCTTTCAAAAGACCGACGTTTATCTTATAATAGTGTTTAGTGTGATTTTTGTGACGCATGTTACGAGAAGTAAAGTGTGTTTTCGTAATTTTTCTCGAATTTTGCATAATAAAGCATACAAAATTGTAGTACTTTAAAGAAAAATTAAAATAAGAGAATTTTATTTCGCGCCAAAAAATTATATAGTTTTTTATAAAGCGCATTGTAACGCAGACTACGTGATACACGTCAATTTGTCATAAAAATGGATGGTGTACGAATGAATTAATAGTGGTTAGGGCTCGTATATCATTCGATATGTGTTTTAAAAGCATTTTTAATAGAATTAAATTTATTTATTTATTTAAATTTAAATTTTTATTCGGTAATCCGTATAATATTTAATAATAATTAATATTTAAATATAATTAATAATTGATTGCAGACCCTAATCCGTATTATCAAGCTTTTACTACAAATGTAAATATTTTTCTATGTAAATTATACAATTTTACATCGTTTTATCATCCAAATCACAAAATTCAAAATCATTATTGAGTTTTTTTTCAGGGAAAAGCAGTGCAAAATAATCATATTATGCAGTGCCAGTGATGCATTTACGAACAGGCCCCCATACCTGTTGAAGTTGATGTACGGAAATTAAATTTTGTTGTACAGTGTAATTTGTCATTATAGCAAAAAATTTATTAAAGTGTATTGGTACATGCAACACTGAATAATCATAAATAATTATGTGATACGTATGTATGCAGTACTATGTATGTGTAAATTTTTAAAAATCAGCGAAAAATTTAATACACACATATATACATATGTATGTATGGATATATGTATGTATAATATTAATTATGTCGCAATGATACCCAAGCCGGTACTTACTCAGTGTTCACAAATAAAAAAAAAAGATAAACGCCCCCCTCTTGTTTGCAGTCCTATTTACTGTATATAAATTACGGTAGACATGGTAAAGAAACTCTGAGAGCTTGCGAGAGGGAAAGTTTCCTTTTCTTTAATTAATGTTATCATAATTATAGTTACTTTAATGCAATAATAATAAAAATGTGTATGCACGTTCCTACGTACATACATAGATACGTACGTAGTACATACATCTTTTATATGTGTAGTAACAATAACAACTACCTTGCCGATAACGTGAATACTCCATAAATGCATGTATAATGTAGTCCACAGAAGACTAGCCCAATACTAACACAAATGTATAGAGAAAACATTGCCTATTTAACATTACGATGTCGTAGGGGTGGACAATATAACGCACCTTGCCCATTACATCGAATTAACCGAAAAAATACTCCGTGGACCACCTCAGAAAATAATTGCGAACGAACGATATCGTTCGAGATCGTTGAACAGGCCGTAAATTTTATTAAATTTAAAACAAAAAATAATATAAGATTTCAAGCTCATTTAAATGAACTATAACTGAACAAGAAAAAGATCGAAGAAATTTTAAGAAAATATATTGAGTTAAATATAAACCTGGTTTAATAAGAAAATATTATTATTTTTATAGAACCCTTGCGTACGGTAATTTTACCTAAAAAAAACTGCAATATTTTTACGGCTGGACAGGAATCCAAATAAAAAAGTTAACATCACTGATTACCCCACGATGACGAACTGAAGCTGAAGCGCATGCTACACGCATCAGTATTCAGCTTCAATATTTGTCTTTGAGTTAGTATATATATTGAACCCTCTGACACACTACGTCAACATTTCTCATCAATATTAATTTTTTTCGGTTTTTTCAAGTACAAACATAATAAATATCTGTTTATTTCATTATTTATTAAAAAAAGCACTGATGATATTTTTTTTTGTCACTAAATTCTTTAATTTGCACGTCCCAAGAAGCCATTAATGAGCGATATCAAAACCATTTTGATATTCGTCACTATTACACAGAACGTATATGTGTGACTATTTTTCGCACACAATGACAAATATTGAAGCTGAACATTGATCGTGTAGCAGGCGCTTAAGTAGCTGGTTGAAAAAATATGCCAACCAATAACCATTCCCTTCACCGAATTGGCCAACCTCTCGTGTAAATTGGCTCAATGAAATGGTTCACGGCTACATTATATAACCAGTCCACTGCACCTACAATAAACTACGTAGTCCAATATTATCTGCAGGGTAATTACCACTACTATCACAAACTAATTTACAGAATATAAAAAAAAACACCTTGAATGCTGACAATTTGATTTGGATGTGCATTCAGAGTTTTCTTTAAAACATATTTTATTTCATTATTCACAATAATAGAGTCTTAAAGAAAAATTATATGATTGGCAGCATCACCGGAAACAAATTTTTTTATTGTGTGAAGTCCAGCAGCGTATTGTATTGAAACATTATGAAAACATTTTTGTGTTTAACATTTATTTTGTGAAGTAATTTACGTAATAAAATTATTAAATTGAAATTATTAATGTAATAATTTCTGAATTTATTTTCATTTTTGCCTTTTTTTAATTTAATTTTATAATTTTGCTTAATTATGTTTTTTTTTCTTTGTTGTACTAAATTCATAAAGTTAAGAAATTCTTTTAAAATACAGCGTGGGTCAGAAGCAATACTCGGAGCAATTGGTGTTCTAGATTTACGTCAGCACCTGCCCATAGGGCTTAATCTGACGGTGGTCTTAACACCGAGTAAATTTTTGTAACGATTCACTAGCGCCCCCAGAGCACTGATAAGCAAATGAGCCCGTAGGCCACCTACCTCCAGAGTTGGGTAGCAAATCATATATAGTTATCCCTGAATTCTATAATGCACCTTGTTGAGGTGTTCGAGCGGTCTAAACTCTTGTCACATCAGAATGTTTTTATGTCAAGACCCATTTAACAGTAATACTGTTGGTTCGAAACACATTCCGGTGACTACTGTTGAATGGCAACAGCACCTAGTAGAGTAAAAGTCATATCATTAATATGCGCGTTACGACTTTCACATATTTACGATTAGACCAAAAACTCCCCTCCCTGCGTAACTTTAGGTAGCAACCACAGCCACTACGAATCCAAACCCAAGCCAGCACACCACCGACCTTTCGGGGTAGACACGAAGTCCTCTACCCGAGGCACCTATAGCACCCCCAAGGAAGACATCAGTCCTTAAACCCGTACTAGCGAAGACGGTGTGAGGCTCATACCAGCACACACCACTGACATTTCGGGGTAGACACGAAGTCCTCTACCCGAGGTACCTATAGTACCCCCAAGGAAGACATCAGTCCTTAAACCCGTACTTTATCGACGGTGCGGGGCTAAGCTGGTCCCGTAGTGCTAGATTCGAATCAAACTGGTATTAACCAGTCCTTCATCAATCTCTAGTGAGATTTCGAAGAGTCGCCTCTTCTGTCATTTTTGAACCTCAGGGAGGAACAAGGTAATGCTGCACCTTAAGCTGGGTACCGCGGGGTCGCTCAGACACCCGTAGGTTCCGGAATACTTGATTCACAAGTTTCCAGAACCCCCCTGCGGGAAATACTCGGAGCAAAAGTAATCACGCGATATTCTTGTGTACTATTTTTTTTTATAGTGAAAAACTTTGGTTGTGCTTATGATATCGGCCAAGTGGCCGCCGGCAGGCTCGATGACCATACAAGCAGAACCAAAGTTTTTCATTATAAAATAAAAATTACAGCAAAGGAACATCGTGTGATTACTTCTGACCCACCCTGTATTTAAAAAAAGAATTTAGAATTTAAGATATAGCGATACATACTTGAAGGATTCAAATGGTAGTCATAAAGTCATTTGTTTTAAAATAGTAACAAGAAAAAATATAACTGCTGTGAACAATCCGTCACAATTTAGTGTGTGTGCTGTTTAAAAAATTCATTCAAAGAAAATGATTTATACATAAATATTTGATTTGATTTCGATAAAATGTAAATATATTTCGATTTAATTCGACGCCAGGAAATTTTCAAAAAAGTAAATTTTCAACTAAAATCAGAAAATTGAAATAAATATACATAAATAAAAACAGCTGAAGCGTGTGCTGAGAAAAATGCATTTGAAGTTTTGAGCCATCTTTTTGATAGTATTTTCGTTTACTAAAGTTATTTTTTTACTAGTTTTTAAACAAAGAGGCATGTTTTGTAATGTTTTCTGTTTGTAAATTTCTTGTCATAAAGGAAATATTTCATTATTGCAAATAAATATTGTTGGAAATAGCTGGAGGCAATAAAGACATTTGTAGACAGTTAGAGATAGAACCATAATCTTTTTTTTTAGATATATATTTCTGCATACCCAGCTCAAAAAATTCAAATTTTGAGTTACTACGGTATTGCACCAAAGGCTCGATATGTATAACAATAAATTATTCTTTCCGACGAAACACCTCACCAAACGGTACACTTAAGTGGGTCTAATTCTCGCTGTTGAACTACTCTTCCCATATCCTGCAGTTTTGCCTATTAACTAACTTCTTCAATTGGAAATGGGCGTCGTCACTCATAATTGTAACGTAGTTTATTTTTCCATCTGAGGTATGGCTCACTCCGTCCAGGTTCGTGTCAAAATTCTACTTCCTTTGAAATAAAATTTCTGTGTCTTTAGGTGTTCAGATATAAGAAACCAATTTTATTCAACGAAACTTAAAACTACTTAGCGATAATTTAAATCTACGCTGTTAGTCGGTAATCAACTGCCGATGTAATGATGGAAAGGGTAATGCTGCAGCCGGGTGTTGAGCTGGTACGCTAGTCGGTTGTGTTCCGGTGTCTCTTGTAAATGGGTAAATGTGACTGGCATAGATAAAATATAATTCGGGTGAATGTCGTATTGATCGGTATCTCTTTTAATCGGCAAAATTACTCTTAAATACGATTAGTACGAGTGTAAGATGTATTCGGGAGCTCTTATAATCGGCAATAATACTTTTTAAATACGGTTAGTACGAGTGTACTATGTTTTCGGGAGCTCATACAATCGGTAGAACTAATTCACAGCGAACACGAGTAGTGTTCGGGAGTAGACGTGTTCGTCTACTTCTAAATGCGGTTGGTACGAGTGTAAGATGTATTCGGGAGCTCGTGCAATCTGCAATAGTATACATTAATGCCCCTATCATGATTCACAACTCAACTAAGTTGAGGTGTCAATGTTACAACTCAACTCAACTAATTTTTTGTATTATGGTCCACAACCAATTTTAGTTGTCTTCGTTACGCTTTTATAATGTAAGTCATAATACCAGTAACAACTCAACGAAGACAAATTAGTTGAGGTGTAACATTGACAACTCAACTTAGTTGAGTTGTGAATCGTAATAGGGGCATAAAACTGGTACTTTCTACGTTCTAATATTCTAACTGGAGGAACAAGAATCGGCACTATGGCGATATCCGTAATTTTTCTCCCATTTTGTGTGCAAAACTGGATTACTTATCCAATATAAAAAATGAAGTGTATGAGAATTTAAGCTGATTGTATACGGTAATTATTCATATGCGTTAGCACGTGTTGTTTTACTTGTTCTGGTACAGGTAAGTGTATAACTAGTTGTTTGTGAACAACTCTATGAAGTTGTAACACATTATATTTTAATATGAGTATTAGGTAAGGGCATTTGGAACGGCACGTTACATAATGAAATTATGCACAATATCGTTGATTTGAGAAATAAAGTTCAACGATTTTGACACGTTGTTCAATTGTGTACTGTTCCATTTTAAATTCCCCAAGTCTTCTTTACAAAATAATGAAAACAAAAAAAAAAGTTATAAGAAATTCAAACACATTCGCTCCTTTTGGGCCACCCTGTGGCATGAAATCAATATAATATGATAGAAATAATGGTTGACTTTTTTTTTAAATGAGTTCTTGTTTTAATACGAGTATACAACACATTTAGCCCATGAATAAAAGTGAACAACCTTGGTTATCTAACACATAAAATATATTCAAGCAAAAAAAAAAAATTCAATGAATGCCAATAAACTAATTGATCAATTTAATCAACATAAATTAATACTTTCAAAAATATTGCCCCAAAAGTCAATGCTGAAAGGCAAATTGCAACTGAAGGAAAAGAGGACAAATCACTTTATAAAAAAAAACTATAAAAACACTTTTGCACGATTTTTATTGCAGCGATTTATTTAGCAATTATATTTATAAAATTAAATTAAAAAGAAAATATACAAAATGAAAAATATGTTTTACAAAAATTGTGTGAATTGTGTAGCAAATACACTTGTCAACGAAATGTTTTTGTTAGTTTGAAATCATTTCTATTTCACAATACGACCATAAATAAATATTCAAATTATTGTTTGTATGCATGAAAGAAATATTTAAAATGTCTTAACTTAATTGTTTTGCTTAGTGGAAAGAGATTAAAACGCAGCTCCACGAACTGCAGTAAATGATTAAAGATAAATAATTTTTGTTTTGTACCCAGTATACAGTGTTGGATAAAATTATAGCAAGAATTTGTGCTTTGCAAAATATTGTTTCATTCAAACGTAAAATTGTTGTGGATGAATTTTTTAAATATTTATGCATTTTCATTAGAGTTTTCGAAACAACGCCGACATAATTATTACACTGCACTTGGAGTGTTTATGTACACAGTGAAAGGTCCCATGCTCGGTAATCCTCAATCAATACATAAATCAGTAAAGGTATTTGAAAACGAAGTTACAGCTCAAATTGAACATAAACATTTGCCGTGGTCTAAAAAATATGTTCAATCGTCGTCAGTGATGAAAAATGTGGCATAATTGCGTGATTGTGATTGCATAATTTTGGTACTTTCTAATCTATTTTTGGCCCTTTCAGACAGAAAAAAATAATAGTGTGAACGATTTCTGACTCGGACGAGGCTACGAAGCAGTGGTAATAACAATACGAGAATCATGTGAAAAGACCCCCAAAAAAAATATCCGCTGCAGGCAGTCATGCTGCAGACTGGTCACTTAACAATACCGGCTTCAGCTGATAGCAATCCACAATCACATCAGAACGCCCTCCTTCGTCGTCATTGTGTAGCACCGGCGAAGTAAAATAATAATAAAAATGGCTACTAAACCCAAGCTTCAGCACTGCTACGAGTATAAAAACAAAGAACGTGCGAAAGCAGAGCTGTAAAATAATTAATTAAGCTTCAGCTCCTGTCATTTCTCCTACTATCCCTTTCCTATAGTTCCAGCACAATGCTTTGCATGTGTAGGAGTGCTGGTCCCAGATAAAAAAAATGTTATAATGCTAAGCTAGTTATTGGTGGTTGAAAAATTTTATTCAGAATAAATTGCTTTAACTTAGATCGATTCAATTTGACCCTTTGCGATTCGCAGTGATTTTAAATGTTTTTAAATGCGACGAATTCCTTTCTATGTAGTAAAATACTTCAAGCCGGCAATTTCGGAATCAAGTACATGTTATTTCCATTTTTTCTTTAATTGATAAAATATTTTTTTTCTGTGCCAATTTGGGACTCTCAAGGTTACAACACGAGCTAAGCAAACAATTCCTTCAAATAAACAGAAATTTATATGCAATCCCCAACATAGACATGAGTATGCACATTCGTTTTAACACGGGAATCACAATTTTCAATGGCATTAACACAATTAAGAATGATAATTGAAAAGTGAAGAAATACTACTAGACTTGGTGAGTTTCAATCAAGGCCAATTATTTAAAATTAACGCTTCTGTCCGCTTATGAGAGACTTTTTGCGCACAATTTCTTAAAATTTAGTCTCCGCGTCTGCTTAATAGAGTGTCCGATTATGAGAACACATTTTGTACTGAAAAACTGATGAAAATATCGGTTCTACAAAGTTTGTCCGGTTATGAGAGGTGTCCGTTAGGAGATGTTTCACTGTAAAATATTTGTTAATACCCAAATGGGCTTATGCCACTTTCTTTTTTGTCCATCCCTGTTTCAAATGCATCTAAATTTCTTATTTCACCCCTGTTAATTGAAGGTTAGAACGCAAAACTGCGATGAGATTGGAATTTAAATTAGCCCAACTCACAATCTTGTGCATATGGTGTTGCATCATTGCACTTGCAAAAAGGTATAGCATATTTTTAGCATTGCTGTGTATTTTGTTACTGTAGAGCAAAAATATGCTATACCTTTTTGCAAATGCAATGATGCAACACCATATGCACAAGATTGTGAGTTGGGCTATTGTATCTGTGGCAATATGCAAGACGGCTGCTGCGAGTTCTTAGGAATGCAGAAGACTTTTCTATATGATATGAGAATTCTCTATTATGATCTGAGTTTAGGGGCAGTAAAAACTACGGCTTTGGAGAAGTTAAATGAAAGGCTTTACTCCATTTCCTCAAAATATTTTGCAAGAGTTTGTATGTTGAGTCGCTGACATTATTGCGTTTCTTTTGCAGCCTTATCATTTCAACCTTAAAAACTCCGTTGCATTAATTTGCTTATTAATGATGCTTGTGCATATGTGCATGTGTTTCTCTTCAAGTTCATTGAATAAAAATTCTCGCATTTTATTTTATTTCATTCATTTTATTTATTTTTTTCTATTGTATTCCCCTTGAGTGTGGTATGTTATGTGCATTTGATACCATGATTCGCTTATATAATTTAATTGTATATTTCATGTTTTAATAAAATATATTTAAATGTATTTATTAGTGAACAAGAAATAAAGCCTGTGATAATTTTACAAGCTTCACACTATTGTAAAAGGTTGAGCGCTTTGAATACGAAATTTTATAAAATAAATTTTTCATTACAACAGCAGCAGTACAAAGTCTTTGAATTTTGTAATATAAAGCGGCTGCTCAAACCGGAAAGAATTCCAAATCAGATAAAAGCGCTGAAATATGAAATATTTAATTTTTCCTTTATTTGTACAAATACAAAACAAGTTTTGTAATTTTAAAAATAAAATCTCTTTAATAAACATAAATACACTCACCGTCATATAAATAGAAGCGCTTATCTGAATATCTTTGAAATTATTATACTTCTGTTGTTTTCAAGCTTTAAAAATGTAGAATAAATTAAATTGATATATTCTGGCTGTAGCTTTTGCAATTTCTTTTTGTAATAAAATAGAAGAATAGCGAACATTATGTGGCATCTTCCCAAGAAAAGAAAAGTCTATTTTAGTTTTAAAATAAATTATTAGCTGATATTTTATTGTTATTCAAATCTAAACATTACTAAATGCCTTCGTCTTTAGGAGTAACCCTATAAATTCGCAACAAAATCATTTTTCCATAAAAGAAGCGTAAATTCTCATGCTGACCTACGGCAAACGTTCTATGAGCCCAACTCACAATATCATGTAACTGGTCTTTCATCATTGCATTTGTAAAGTTGTATAGTCTACTTTTACACAGTTCGTGGAAATTTTTACAATTGTTAAAATTTGACATTTCAAGTACATAATATTGTGAGTTAGACTATGGCGTTTTTGTACAGCCGTTAATACAGGATGGGCCAAAATGACCGAAGGGGTTTGAGTTCATTATAACTTCTTATTTAAGACATTCGCATATTCGTGCTCTTTCCAAAACATTTTCCATAACCTTTCGCAAAACTTCAAGGGTTATGCTGTTGATTCGTCGCGTGTATTATTTTCTAATTGCTGTATGGTTCTAGGCTTATTAATATAGACTTTTCTTTTCAAGTAACTTCAAAGGAAACAGTCTGGAGCGGTTAAATTCGGTGAACGGTGAAATTTTGCTTTATCAAAATATCTAAATAAAAGAAGAATTAACTTCAATTTTCTATGTAATTCCCCAGCAAAAATCATGTTATTAAATCAAAGTAAAAATGGAAATAAATTCGAGACAAAATCGTTCACCATAAGGGGACTTTTGCTTAGCATTCGCAGGAAAATGATTCATAATTGCAATTTCGGAAAACGGCATGTATTTCGAGGGAAAAGATATTCGCGATAGGTTTGAATGTTTCAATTTGATTCCGACGAGATTGATTTCTTTGCGCCATCCTCAATGATATGTTTGACACTTTAATGTCCTATTCAAGTGGCACAGAGTGTAGAATTTGACAAATGTGACATATGTATATATTTGCCAAATATAGACCGAAACATTGAAACATTGAAGAAATAATTATCAAAGAAGATAAAAAAAACAAACATTAAAGGCAACAATGGAAGAAAAATTCAAAGGCAACCATTTTAGGAAATGCAATTTTTCTACTCCCTCTACCTTTCCCGTACCCTCACTACTCACTAGCAATCGGTCGCTAATAAAAAAATACTCACTATTTGCACTGCAAGAATTTTTTAATTATTTGTATTTCATGAGTCTCTTTCTATGAGTCAATACAACACTCGTTTATTTTACATTATCAATCAAGTGCAACCAGTGTACTCATTGCAGCAACATTTTATTAACAGAAAGAAAGAAAAAACCAAACTATTTCTTTGCTTAATAATAATTTTTCTTTTTCACAAAGTCATTCAATCATCTAGTAATAAAATATAAAAATGTTATCTCTCTATTAGGAAACTTGTACTGGTGAAATTAGTTTTTGTCGTCATTGCAGAAAACTCACTTGAGATTAAAATGTGCAAAGAAATGTACATTCGTAGTGTCGCTGTCACATGGAAAGTTCAGATTGTGCATTTCTTCCAAAAAAAAGTTGTATTTCATTTTAAACTCACTCTTAATTAACAAAAAAAAAAAAGATACAAATTTTAAAGCACATGAATCTTATTAAAATTAAAAATATATACGAGGCTGTAAACAAATGAAGAATAGGAAAAACGTGAACAATATTGCAAATTACAAAATCTTTAATAAATCACAATGTTCGTCGTTTCGCAGGATTTCCGGAGATGTTTAAACGCTCGATTTTATTAAATTTATTTATTTTTTTATTCATTTATTTCGTGTTGAATGAAATTCTTTTATAATTAAAAACGTGTAAAGGATTTTTCAACATTTTCCAAGTGGCGAAGAGTGCTCAAAATGTGCTGGACTAGATATGCTACCAATTTAACTTTCAATGTTCGCCTGTGGCCTAAGATTTCTTTCTCAAATTATGGCTGGATTATGCATGACAAACGAACTTCAGTTGCGTAGCCAGAAAAACACTAAAATGCTATTTAAATATATAATTCTCAGTTGGCCGTTGCCTTCGGTAATACGTTGACTCCAAACCGAAGAATTTTCCTTGGTTCAACCACAGTTTCAGACTCATAAAAACATCTCGCATTTTTCCTGTTATTCATTTTTGTGTCTTCGTGTCAGTTGTTGTCGCAAGGTTTCAGTGGCGAAGGCAGTGTTGTAAGTCCTATCCGTTTCCTCTAGTTCTAGCAAAATTCACCGCATGTGTAGGAGTACATCTCCTGAGTGCTGGTCCAAGATAAAAAAAAAAATTGGCAACGCCAGCCATCCATAATCAAACCATTAGTGCTTTAATTTAAAATATAGTATATGTATATTGAAAGATTGCACAATTTTTAGAAAAGTTGATTTTTTTATTGTTTGGTTTATGAAAATTGGAAAACGCTGAAAATTTGCAAAACGAAAAAATTCTAGGGTCGAGACCACCAGTCTCAGACAACGTCATAAAAACATATTGCACTTTTTCTAATGTAAATTAGTGTGTTTTTGTGTCAGTTGTTCTCGGAAGGTTTCAGTAGAGAAAGCATAGTCCATTGTCACTGAACAGTACCAACTTCATCTGATAGCAGTTCACAATCTCATCAGAGCGCCCTCCTTCGTCGATATTCTTGTGTAGCACCGGCGAAGTAAAATAATTACTTAATATCGCTACTAAAACAAAGGTTCAAATTGAATACGTATCCTTGACATCACAGGCACTTCAACACTGCCATAAAACAAAAAAACGTGCAAGAGCAGAGTTGTAAGATAGTGAAGCTTCACCACCTGTTATCTCTTTCACCAACACTTTCCTTTAGTTTCAGCACAATGCATCGCATGTGTAGGGGACATCCCCCAACTGCTGATACCAAATAAAATAGTGAATGGAATATTTATTTGAGCCGATAAATGAATATCTGTCATTTACCCTTTAAATAGTATTTCATGTCAATGCTGCCAGCGACTACGGCGTAGATTGTCCATCCGTGAGCTTCAATTTTGGAATAATTTTCCAGCATTTAGGCCGGTATCTCACCAATGGCAGCTGTGATGTTGTTTTCCGGAATTGTAATTGGGGCTAGCTTAAACTAATAGTTTACATATCTCTACAAAAAATAGTCTATTGGGGGTCAAATCGCATGATCTTTCCAGCCAACCAATGGACTGCTTCAAAACCTGAGATTAACTCCTCATCAAACTCGGCTGACAAACTGTGCCACTTGAAACTTGAAACCAAGTCTAGAACAAATAATGCGCATTGAAAATCTCTTTGAGAAAAAATTACGGAGTAATTAAAAATAAAAAAAAATAAAAACAAAAAAAAAAATAGAGCCACTTCACAGATTTTTGTAAAATTTGCGGTTTCCAATAAATTGTTTAAGTCTATAAAAATCAGTGAATATTTAAAATCAATTTCACGAAGAGGGTTTTTGGAGTTTTTTGCAAAAAACTATTTTTCTAAATCTACGGAAACAAATCGATTCATTATCTCAAGACAGCTAAATAAGTTCAATATCTTTCGAATATGGCACACATACATCCATACTTCCAAACTTATATCAACTTGATAAAAGTAGAATTATTTCCAAGGACGTCGAAATATAATAAAAGCTCGATTTCGAAAATAAATAATAATGATGCATGAATTAATTATGAAATTCACAAGCGCGTGGTATCGCCTGTATTAAATACAATAGTGTGAACTTTTTGGTAATTTTCATATAAAAATTAAATCCACTGAAGGGCGTACACAATCTGTCAAATATGATATTTGTGTCAAAAAGGTAAGTTAGTGTGTGCTAGAAATTCTGATAGTCATCTGTCACACATTTTTTGACAGTTAAGAAGTTTATTTTAGGACAATTGATAATTTTTTGAATGAATGAAAATTTTGTTGTGTTTAAGTTCACAGTTAATTTATCACAATAATGTGAAAAATTACTTTTGATTAGAATAAAGGAAAAAAGAACAATTAATTTTTTCTTATTATTTTCAAGTTTGTTAAATTCATAACTAATTTTTTAGCTCACTAAGAGCATTTTTCTACTGTTTTTTTTTTGTCAATTTTATTTCTAAGAAATGCCAAATGTAATATAATGCATTGTATAGTAACCAGAGTTGCATTATCAAAAGTGTTTATGAATTTTATGGATAAATAACTTGCTAAAACTAGTTTATCACGTTATCACTGGTTGTAAATTGATCATGGCGTAGATGTAAATGCACTTTAATTAAATAAATAACTGCCAATATAAAAAAGACTATATATAAGGACGGATAACATAAAATTACAAAGTATTTGCCAGTTAAAGCAAAATTTTATGGAACTTAGATAAGATTGTTAGTTTTGACTTAAAATAATTGACAAAACAAAAAATTTTTTTGCACTCAAAAGAGACATGAAAAATTCATACAAGTCGCCATGTTTCATTAACTGAATTTTGAAAATGAAAAAGTAAAACTGAACTGAACAGCAAACAAATCCAACCGCAGGCAGCCCACATTCTTGGGAATAGCAAATATGGTCTTGCCAGTGTTGAAATAAAAAAAAATTCTGCTTCAAACTGAATCACAAATCAAAACCGGTCAGTTACCTAAATATTTCGTGTTAGACAGGCAGAACAATTCACTGTACAGAGTCACCATGAGTCAGAGTTGCCGCTCTCGACTGAATGGTGAATAAATAAAATATATAAACTAAATAAATGACAGAACGATAAACAATGTTAACGCGTTGAAATTTGAATAAAAATTTACTTTAAAACTTAAATTATAAATATGATTTTTATTATAAATGTATTATTTTGGTTTATTTCTTAATATACGCACAAAAAAACCAAAGTTTTTTAATGTTATAGCATTAATATTAATAAAAAGAAATGTTTGCCGTTTCTTATATATTAAATGTTTTTATATGATGAGCATGGTAACTCTAATACTAAATTGTAAACAGAATGCAGCAAGAAAAAGAAATTAAAATTAATAAATTTCTACCGTTTGCAACCACTTTTGTGGGCTATGTATATTAAAATATACAAGCGTTATGATTTAAAGAACAATGCCTATAAATCTATTGAAAAATATATGATTTGTTTAAAAATTTGTAATGTGCGTTTACGCAATTTATGGTTACGCATCGACGACATTTTTAAAATGAACTTCCAAAGGAAATAAATGAGCAATACAGAGGAAATTGGTTTTTAGGCAAACCATTCGTATGTGGAATAAACTCCCAGCAGAAGTGAACTTCCATGTCAACTGCGTTGTTGGAAAATTCAAATCGAATTAATGAGACGGGTCTGTTTTATGTGCTTTCTTCGATAATAAGGGAGTTGGTGAACGTCATAAAATTTTCCCGGTGCTTAAACCACTGTGGTATTAGCCCGTCATGGCAGTTGCTCACTTAAATCTGGAACACTGCCTGTTACATATTAATTATTTTATGATAATGGAGAGCCAATTTGTTTTTTTTTTTCTCTTGGACCAGCACTCAGGAAATGAATCATAGACATGCGATGCATTGTGCTGGAACTATAGGAATAGGATAGTAGTAGAAATGATAGGAGTTGAAGCTTCACTATCTTACAACACTGCTTTTTGCACGTTATTTGTTTTTACAGCAGTGTTGTACCGTCTCTGATGTCAAGGAGACGTATTAAATTTTGAAGCTAAAAGCTAATATGATGTACATTTGGAAAGACAGTAGTGCATAACAAAAAATGTTTAATGTTACGACGGCGGAATGTAGTCACTTTCTGATACGTGTGTTTGAGAAACAGCACCTTATTAATTTATGTAAATACCACGATTATTAAGTGCACCAGTACATATTTGCCTTATATTGCTTTGAATTGAATCGATTTTGGTCTAGTTGCTGTTGCCATTCATCGGAACAAAGTACTAAGATCAGTATCAATGTTTATGCAGCTCTGGGTGTTCATGGTTCCATTTCTGAAAACCGTTAATCAAAAATTGCAAGACCTATATTCCTGGTTTCAGTGCATTGCACTGTATACGTAGGGGACATGCCGTGTGTACTGGTTTAAGAAAAACAGCCAGCCTGTATGTATTTATACAAAGTGGGCCAAAATTAATCACCCGCGCCACAAGTAATCACCCGATAATTTTTTGCCGTAATTTTTTATTTTCATGAAAAACCTTGGTTCAGCTTCTGATATCTGCCAAGTGGCTGCCGCTAGATTTGAAGGCCATCCAAGCAGAACCAAAGTTTGGCATTAGAAAAAAATTACAGCAAAAGAACATCGGGTGATGAATTTTGCCCCGAATGATTTCTTTTGGCCCACCTTGTATATATGCAACTTATTCAAGGCCATTCTTAGGGAGTTTTTGGTTCAAACACACAGCGTAAAATAAAGGAACTTTAGTTTTTATAAGTGTTAAATAATGTTCTTCATGGCAACGCTGACCTTCCTAGAAAGATAAGTGCTTGTGAAAGAGTGAGTGAGACAGCTGTTGCATAGAATAAAAAAAAAGACTTAAATACCATTCAATGCCAAACAATATTGGTATTTTGTTAACTTTGAATTGAATTTCTGTTTTAAATCATATTGTATACTTCGAATATACGATAAATACATACGTGAATATAACTTTGTTTAAATCTAGTTTGCCCACAGATTATGAATGATTTTTCGTTAATGCCGACTATTGCAAGACACTGAACTAATGCATTCCAAAAGCGTCTTAAATGTGTTTATAATGATGATTGCTGCAGACGGTCGCGTCGTTGACTTCTTTTGTTTTACCAATTAAGTTGTTGCAAAACTTGGGAAACAAAAAAAAAACGAAACATTATTATTTAATGTTGTCATTTCTTTTTGTGTTTAAAAATAGTTAATATTTTAATTTTAAATTCGTTATGCAAAAAAGTCACAGAAATATTTAACAAATGTTTTTTTTTGCACTTGTTGGCATTTTTCTGCACTTGTAATTTTTACACGAAAAGTGTGACTAATGTTTTTTTTTTGTTTTTGTTTTTGTTTTAAGGTTGTTTTTACATTTAATTTATGTACAACTTTAACAAAAAAAGAAAAATTAATAATTAACTGGAAAATAAATTCATATACATACATAAATAACATAATAATGGTCACTTCCTTCACCACACCGGAAGGTAGTAGTGAGAGTAAAGATTAAAGAAAAGTGGTAAATAAAGTTAAAACAATATTGGCTAATGGGCCGTGTGAATAAAAAGTTTTAGCTTTTCCGTACTAGCTATGCATGTTGAAAGGCATAAGCTACAAAAGGTGTGAATAACTCTGTGCTAGTGCTAAGAGGTGGTAGGAAAAGCAGGAAAATTTCACCGGCAGAATTGCTTTTGAAGTTGCCAGATTTTTGCCTATGAAAACCGGTATGCAATTCTGCGGAATTTTACATATATTTCTGCAAAAAAATTTATAATAAAGCATTAGGTAGGGTCTGTAAACACAATCAGAAAAAGCATATTCTGAAAACACGCAAAGTCAGAAGCACTTAAACAGAAACTAAAAATTAGTTCATAGATAGTTCATAGATCTTTGTTTGTTTGGTTTTTTAAGTTACTTGGTCTTTAACCAAGAATTACTTGGCCGGTACATTCGTACATGACGCCATCAGTAATTACAATTACTATCACTAATTCTTGAGTTCCATGACAATTTGTTCTTTTTATTTTAACAAAATCAGCATGGTTAACTGTTCACAGAGAACCATAAGCAATTCAATTAGCTGTGACGCGACAGTTAACCAGCGCGAGTGAGACGCAAAACTTTCGAGGCCAAACAACAAGCACAATCCTGACCGCACTAAAGAACTAATTACGATGACGCGTGAGCTGTTCTTCAACCCGGAGCTGCTTTCCGACTGAGTTATAGATCTTATTCAGAATTCATAACTAGCGTAGCAATTGCTCTCAGCTTATTAGTAGGCAACAATCGTATTCGACTCTTCCAAATTATATTTTTGCTAGTCATTTTGATGATGAAGAGTCGCCATCATGACATACTTCCTCCCGTAGTACTGAACGTGGACGATCGGTGTGCGATATCGCGGACGCATAGTTTAATCGCCTGCTTCGATCGCGTAGGAGACATCTACGATTGAAAATGATAGCTGGGTAAATATAATTTATATACTCGTATATATGTATGTATGCAATGCGTAAAAAAGCATTCATATTTCATATTACGGAATCTAAGAATTCGAAAAAGTTAAGCACCCCCAAAACAAACTATTTAACTTTTTCGAGCTTCTACTGTATTTTTTTAATTTTTCCCACACTGAACACACTCTACGAAAATTTTGTTTCAAATGAAACAAGTCGTCAACTATTAACTACACAAGCGACCGGCGAAAAATTCAAAATGTCAGGCGAAATATGTAAATTGTTTGATTTTTAGTCGACTTGCAATAACTCCCAAATGAAATAAGTCCCAGAAGAATTTCATAAGGGAGTTATTTTTAGTTTTTTGGGAGTTATTTCATTTTCAAATATTTGCATTTTCTTAAAATTTTTTGCTAAATCTAGTTTATGGGCGCTTCATCAAATAGAACAAAAATTCGGTAGAGTGGCAGAAGCTTTCGTTGCCGAAGCCAGTGTTGGATATACCATAGAGGACGATCCTTGAGGCCGTTCCAAGTCCGGCTATGAAGAAAAAATTTTGTGAGCGACGCTAGTGTTTGTCATATTGTTATAGTTTTCGTTGAATACATTTCATGTTTACCTAGTGGATTTTGGTAACATTTTAATTTAATTCCTTATTGGGCGTTCTTTTTTCCTTTTTGGGCCTGATTTTATTTCTGTTCATTGCTCCCATTTTGGGAATTATTTTATTAATATCATTGGAAGTTATTTTATGCAATACGCTTGTCACATTTCGAATCACTACTTTATCCTTTGGCGTTCCATATGGATAGAAATGCCAGAGAAATTTCTTAGAAAAAAAATGAGAAAATTTTTTCTGCTGCCCGTATTTTTGAAACTATTTCAATAAAAGTATCAGTAACATATAATAAGGCAAAGTAAAATTATATCCACAAAGACAAACCTTAACTCTACTGCATGCAATGTTGCATTAATTGCTTGTTGCTGTTGTAGCGCAAAGCCTACTACGAAATTGCTCTACATACACATGCTTCTCGTAACAATTTTGTAAAATGTTAAAGACCTTTAAAACAGAAAAAATCTAATAAAAATGTGGCCTACATCAACATCAACATCAACACCAACATTATAATTATTTATTTCTCTATTTTTTTTTTGGTTCAACACAATTTCACTGTTTCTTTCTATTTACGTTTCTGTAACAGTTTTTGTTTTTATTTTTGGTATTTAGGCTACTTTTTCAAAAAATTGCTTGTTGTTGTGTCTTTACTAGCAGCAGTAGTAGCTGTTGTTGCTGCTGCTGTTGCTCTTGCTGTTTTATTATTTTACGCTCTGTTAGATTAAGTGGATCTTTTGCACATTTAAACAACAAATAAATTTCACTTTATTTGTAGACCACTTTTTTCATTCCTCATGCCATCATCATCATCGTCATCAAATGATCACACATGCATATTTAATATGGAGCAACACATCCATACATAATAGAGAGTTGCAAGAATGGTAAAAATTAGCAAAATTCTGCATAAATACTTTGTAAGAATTGTGACTGTTGACTCAATAGCATTTTTGAACTACTGTGTGTGCCTGTATCTCTCAATATAAAAGTCATTGTATTCGTCCATTCATTCTTCTGTACATTCAGTTTATTGTTGTTTGTTAAATGTGGAGTCACAACAATGAATACCACACACCACACAGTGATTGATGCTGCCTTTTAATAGTTTTTTCTACCAGCTTTAACTTAGTGGTCAGTTTTGCCGTTTTGCTAACAACTTGATAATAAAATACCAGAATGATTTTTTCCGGTTTCTTAAATTAATTTAATTTTTACAAGAATAAGTAAAAAAAAATTAAAGTTAGAGGTTTTATTTGTAGTGTTTGTGCATTTGTTTAGTATGTGTTATGCATTTTTGCTAAATGTTTCTTTTACTTCTGTACATAATATGTACATTTATTATGATTTATTTCAATGTTACTAATATTACAATAATTTAGAATTAAATCTTTTAATAAATTGCATTATCCACAATTATTTATTTAGTATGTTTGTTGTATGCTTTAGGTAGTCTATATGAGCATTTTCTTGGTACGCTGATACCAAATTACCAGTAGACCATCAACCAAATTTTTTAAAAAGCTAAAAAAATTCCAAATATAGATTAGCTGTACCATGAAAGAACCATAAATAAATAATCGTAACTAAATTGACTTCTGTTAAATAAAAAAAATGTAATTAAAAAAGTAAAAACAAACAAATTGGTGTCACTGATATTGCTGTCGTTCTCTAACGTAACAAAATGGTCTTTGCTTTGTTGCGAACGCAAAATAACACAGTTGATTTTAACGAATCCGGGTTTTTATTTTTTGTGCTACTGTTTATTACACAGATCAACAACATCAAAAAAACTTTTTAAAAGAATTTTTTTTTCGTTAATTTTCTTGAAAAAGAGTTTTTTCTCGAAACATTCTGAATATCTCCTAAACTAAAAGGATTTGCAAAAAGTATATATAACATAATATAAAGTTTATTTCATTCTCAATCCTTCCATGTTTTCCTTAGTTCCATCGTGGTGCAACCTCCGCGTTTTTCTATATAACGGTAAATCTGGAGTACCAGAGTCAATTCAAAAATAATCATTTATTGGCTAAGAAAACTCAGGCCAATAAATTCTTGTTGACTGCTTAAAGCCCTTTCACACTATAATACAAGTCTTACGAATTTGTGAAAGAAAAATCTAATGAGATTTGGTGCGACTGCCAAAAAATCTAAAGTAATATTGCATTTTGCTTGCACACTATGACACTTGCAATAAAATGAATAGTATAAGTAATAAGAAGAAAACCGCTTTAGAAGCAAATGACTTTCTTGTAGTTTTGTTATTTTCTTTGGTTGCTTAGACAAAAACACATCCCTGATAAAATGAAAAGTATAAGCCTTTTGAAAATTTTTAAAAAATGGTTAGAGCCATACGACTGTCAAATTCCAATTCGTATTTTGGTGAGATTCATAACATATTGTTTTTACACTATTATAATTTCCGATTTGATTTAAGTTTTTGACATGTCGTATTAGTCAGTATTACAAAGCAAAAGGGCCTTTAGTGCGTAGCGATTTCTGAATCCATGTTGAAGTGAATGAGACATTTTTTATTTGCATGATTCATTTGTGTTATTAAATTTTTTTGAAATTGTGTGTATTGTGTAGGAAATAAAATCAGAGTATTAAGCTGAATTCATTGTTAGTAAGTGAATGGTCTCTTGCAGGTGCCTAATACAATCATACGTATAATTTCTTTTTTCCCCTATTCTTGTATTATTTGAATGCGCTATTTAACCACAATTATAATGAAAATATAGCGATTTTATAAGTGGAGGTAAAAAAGTAAATGTAACTTGAACGGGGCTTTTTTGAGCTGGAATTTAAAACCTGGTAAAACTTGGTTGATTGACTTACCTTATTATGTTGTGCAGAGCCCATTACATTGACACCCCATTCTAAAGCGGCTATTAGACGGTCATACTTGGTATGACATACTTGACTTGTAGAGGAAGAGTAGCATATCAAAATTTTTTTGATTTTCTACATGCCAAACTGACATACACGAAGTTTTCGCTATACACGCTGTGATGGCATAATATTCTCACATGCGAAACCGCTTAAGCTGCCTAAGAAATCCAACCACTATTCGGGGTTTAGTACTCCGTGAGGGCAGATTGTTCACCAAAGTGGTGCTGCCTCTATCTGCCGAGTGCGGAACAATCGCAGAGAACGTATTCCGAGCTCTCAATGCAACCCTTATAAAATTGAGGTCTAATTTAACTCACTTTACCTAAAGATATCTTTAACTATCACGACCATTATCGGCCTTAACCCTAGAATACTAATGTTAGTCATTTCGACTAACACTGTTCTCATTTTTGTGTGTAACTTTTTTTTTCTGTTACCGACTGCTCTCATTTTTTTTTTGTAAACTCAGTCGGTGGTGCACTCTTTTTTCGAAGGGTAATTTTTGTTAGTCGAAATGACCAACAATTAGCATCTGTGTAAATTTTCCTTCTATATATTAAGTATTTTTTATTTTATTTTTCATTTGTTTTAGCCTACCAGTACAATAAAAAAAAACATTACATATAAAAAAAACCGGAAATAAAAATTGTTTTGCTAAAAACGAAAATTTTTGGTAAAAAGTGTTATCAATTTAAATGCTTGTTTCTATAAGACATAAGATAATTGTCGATAATTTATATTGCAAACAATAATATCTTGGACCAGCACTCAGGAGATGACCCCTACAATTTTGTTATGGACCTGGAACAGACGTTCTGATGCGGACGTGCTCCTAGAAGAGCACTTTTAATGCAATGAATGTAAAAATTCATTTATTTGGAAATATTTTGATGTTTTTGTTTATTTAAGTACGTGACAAAATAAATTAGTCAATTTAATAAAAAGAAAAATAATTTAATGTTTAGTTAACAAAATCGGACTTATATTCATTTCAGCCGATTTGACTAAGAATTAGTATTCATGTACAAATGTAAATTGACAGTTTATATCCACAGATGTTTATTCAGTTTTATATTTATTTATATTAATTTTATTTTCTTTTCATAATATGAATAATATTCTTTTTATTTACAGGTATTTATTTTCCGTACAATTCCCATAAATATATGTATGTAAGTACATACATATGTATTATATATGGCTGTTTATATACACATACATAGCTGCGTATAGTTTGCATTGGAATGTGATTCTTTTTTTTGTAAACGCAGATTCATGTAAGTTTCTTTTTTAATTAAAATAAAAACTAAATTTATTTTTTAATTAAAATAGCATCAGCTGCAATTATTTTCAATATTTGCAATTCATTATAAAACTACAAATAGGAATCATGCATATTTAACATTAACAAAAAGAGAAACTTTTTCATATTTATAGTTTTATGAAATAAAAATATTTTTATAACAGATAATAGCAAAAACATAATAATAGTGATGAGATTGAAAACAAAAACGCTTGCAGCAATAAAACGAAAATGCATAAAAAAATATGTTTAGGGTGGCCGGCATCAATATTGTTTAGCAATGGAAATCGTTGTTGTTGTATTGTAAAATGTTATATAATTGGTTACGACTAAAATGCGAGTTTGTGTTTAGAAATCCAGTAATTGGCTAACTTATTAAAAATTTTATTAAAAAGAAAATTTTTATAGAAATATAATACTGTTTGACAAAAAAAAATTTTCTGGAATATTTACTATTTTTCTGATAGTTATTTTCGAGTACAACAACAACCCAGCAAAAAAAAAATAATGGAAGTAATTCGGCGGCGTGCAATACCTTCCAGGTGAAATAAGTTCCAAGGAAAAAATTAAATAAGTCGCAAATAAGTTTCACACAAATGTGGGAGTTGTTTCATAATAAAATAATAATATTCGATTCTCAAAAAGTGCATTGCATTTTTCACTTAATTTATTAAAAATATTTGCATTTTATTCTTCTTTCATAAAATGCTTTTTAGGGGAACAACAAATGTTTTAAATGAAAGCAAAATTGGGTAAGAAGTGCAATGCACTTTTTGTTTTAAGAAAATGCCATTAGAGCATGACATATTCATACGAGTAGCTTTTAAATGATACATATGTGGATAGTTTGCACTTGTTGAGATCCATATTAACACATTCTGAGACTCAGTGCTATATATTTTAAAGAAGAGTTAAAGGTTTAGCTTAAATAGAGTTTAAAAAAAAACATTGAAAACTGAAAAATAAAAAAAAAAGAAAAATTATATAAACACTTTGCGGTCACCGTTGGATTCCCAGTTATGGGCCATAAAACTGAATTAAAAATTAATAAAATTCATTTTACTATTTTCATAAATCTTGAGTTACGTGTAAAAACTAGTTTTTTTTTAAGAAAACTTATTCATTATTCTTAAAAGTGATTGAAAATGTATTGAAACTCATTAGTTAAAATATCAGCAGACCATTTCAAATTTATTAACTATAGAATGCTTAAAATTGATGGACTATTTCAAGATGGCAATAAGTAATGCAAAAAACATCATCGTGTCAAAGAAAGAAACATAGAAAAAATATAATGAAATTTTTCCCAATTAACTCTTTGCGCTCAGAAAAAAATATTTCCTAATTAATAATTTAATTGAATCCTCATTTAGTTTAATTGATTTTATTCTTCTCTCAAAACAGTGTACTGAAAATACCATAAAATATCCAAATTTAAATTTTTTTCCAATTAAAACTTTTAATTGTTTCTGCGTTTTCCGTAATAGGCTGAAATCTAATTATTATTTTAACTGAGTCTTTGTTTTTTTTTAATTGAATCTTCATTTTACTTTTTTCTGTGAATATTATTAATTAAAAAAAAATAGTTTTTTCTTGTATCGGTTCATTCCATTATTTTTGGTTTCGGCGGTTTTTTTCTATTATTTTTTTGAATGGCCGGTACTACATAATTATTTTTAATGGGGTATGTTCAACGAAATCTTCGTGTTTAACGAGATTTTTAAAAATGAAACATATCAATTTCAAGTGTTTAACAAAACAAGTCAACGTATGGTAAAACATCTCAAAATCCACTTGTTTTAGCAGTTAAACACGATTGTGGTGTTAAACACAATAGCTGTGAACCTAGTATATGGCAGCGGTTGTTTGTTTGACAAGCTTCAATAATCAAACAATTAACTGCAAGTTTAACGAAGACGAGTGAATATAATCGTTCGGCCATTTATATTAAAAACAACAATAAAAAAACTCAAATTGTTTTTGTTTTCAATATAAATGGCTGAACGATTATTTTCACTCATCTTAGTTAAACAAGGAATTATATAGAAATTTCGCCTGACATTTAGAATTTGTGGCAGATGATTTTTATTGTTAGTCTGTTGTCAATTTGTTTGATTTTATAAAAAAGTTTTGATAGAGTGTGTCATTGTAGGAAATAATGCAAAATAGTAAGGAATTCATTACTTATCGTGAAAAATCTAAGCTTGTTCAAAAATTAATTCTTTGTAGTCTGTTTGCAAATGCAAAAATTGTCAAACCGCTTGTGCATTGTATTCGGCTATAAAATATCATGTGTCAAATGGGGTTTTTCTCTTAGTGTTGCCAATATTTTCCTGTGCGAATGACGGCCAATTCTTCTTCAAATTGTCCGTTAATTTTAGGACACCTGTTATAAGGAAAACTAGTTTCTCTTGTGCTGATTCTTATTTTCTTTTTACGTTTATACTACATTTTTAACAGATTGTAAACATTTTTTGATTTCTCATTTGTTGCTTACAGTCCAATTTAAAACAGCGTGCGGTGTTTGCGCAATGATGGCGTCGTTTTTTCTTCATTGTGGAATTTCAGTTGAAGTTCGTTATGGGAATAAAAAGTGCCTGTTACGTTTGTGCGTATTGTGAACATTTTTGGCTAAACCTGGAGGATTACGAACGGTTAATGCTACCGAATTACGAGTATCGTCGTACGACGATAACGTTCGGTCGCTTAACCTTCGCACTACCAAACCTCTTTATGGACATATTGACCCGAAACTCACCCGGGTGGTATATTGCACATATTTTATACAAAAATTTTGCATTTACACCAACATTTCATGTTTTTTTAAATTTAAATGTTTTAAAATCATAGAAATCATTTTATTTTAGTTTAAATTATAATTCAAAAAGTTATCACTTATTGAAAACCAAAAAAGCCACCCGGGTAGGTTTTGGTAGTGCGATGGTTAATTACATTCAAAACAAAAACCACATTGCAACCTGGCCCCATCATGGGCCAGGCAGTAAATTATGGTGGAGAGTTCCCTCTCAATCCTTCTTGATTGCCTTTCCAGCCATTTCAGTTCAATCGTTTTCGTAAGTGACTTCCGTTTGCCTGCGTTATCGCTTATATTCGAAGAAAAAATGTAAACTGTGGCGTAGTTTATCTTTGCTGTTCTAAATTTTTGACGCGCGCTCGAAATACAAAATATCTCATTGTGATATAAATTTTCGCAGTACATATTTTTATATACTCTTATTATAGAGCAATAAATCGCAAAAAGCTAAAGAAAAAAACATTTTTTTTCCTATTTTCTCCACCATATTTACAGCCTTTCCTTTGACTCTATCTGTGTGCCTCTCCATCTGCAATTCAAGTGCAATGCAGTTTTTTATAGAACTTTATTGTCAGAAGTTTTTTTATATTAAAAAAAAAACGTTGGCTCTATTTCACTTCTTTTAGCGCCTGTTTCTACTGTAATAGTCAGCCATGGTACACCGAGAAAAATAAATCGTTTACTTTCTTGGTGGCGTCATATTTGATATTCGTATTACTCCCCATTCAGACTATAAAACATTTGCTGCGAAACTTTCGAGTTTGTTGAAGGGAGATGCAAGAGTAATGGAACGTCAACAAATGAGCAGAGTAATAAAAAAGTAAAGTATAAAAACAGGGTTGACAGAAGACAAGTGCTTAAAACATTTGCTGCGAACCTTTCGAGTTTGTTGAAGGGAGATGCAAGAGGAGTGGAACGTCAACAAATGAAAAGAATAAAAAAGAAGTAAAGTATAAAAACAGGGTTGCCAGAAGAAGACAGAAGAAAAGTACTAAATCGCCAAAAGAAAAACAAGTGCTAAAATGTTATACAGTTTTAAAAAATTGCTACTTTTTGTAACATCGGTTTTTATTGATATAATTAACAGAAACATTGGCCTAATTCGAAATTAATTTCGATAATACGAAAGCCTTTTCATGATGTCACCCGATACTAAGCGAATCGAGTTTTTGTTTCAATATTGGAAAAAGGCAAATAAATTCATTTCATAAGAATGAGTGAATTGTAAACAAAAACGTGTTTGAATAAAAACCAGAAAAATAATTTAAAGATGGCTGAGTAAGGAGCTTACTGGCTCTGCAACCAGAAGGACGCAGGTTCAATGTGCATCTCGGTCAAGTCACAAAAGTTTTTTCTGAGTTTTCTGTGCTGCAGCACTTTCCTTCATCGGTTTCCCCTTAACCTAAAATTAATGCTTTATAATTAATTTCACAATCTGCTTATTATCTACACTATCCGTCTGCCTCTCTATTTAGTTCCAGTGCAATGTATTGCATACTCGTATGTAGGGAATTTCCCATGAACCCTGGTCCCAGATAAAAAGAAAAAAACATTTCTTTAAGTGCAGTTTCAACTACTTCACTAGTATTTCTAAAACATTACGCAAATTTATTTATGCCCACAAAAAAATAATATATATTTTTTCTCTTTTAGTTTTAATTTCCACAGAGGGTAATGCGTTTTTTTTTTGTGAAAATCTTGTGGTTTTAACTACCTGAGTTTAACGTTGAAGTATTATTTTCAAACAAATTTTTATGCAATTTTTATTTTCATTTTTTTTTGTACGTAAAGAAATAATGCACAAGATTTTGTGGTTTTTTAGGCTGCGTCTCCACTACAGTTCTTTGAAAGGCATATACATAAATATTGAAATTATTTTTAAAGCTAAAAATATTTCATGATTATTATTTTTATTTTTATATAATTTAAAACTATTGAATAACTCAAAGAATCACACAGGAAATACTAACTCAGGGGTTAAGGTTTATGACGAAATTTGATGAGAAACTCAATTGTGTTTATAACGAGAAAGCAACTTTTATATTATAAAATATATTTACAAATAAATAGAAAAACTATTGAGAAGTTATTCACATACACTTGCGGTCATATCATGAAGTCATTTTGAGAGTTTTTTTGTATTTCTTTATTATCTGCAATAATAATTGTATTCATTATTCTATTAAGTATTCATTTCATAAAAATACAAATTTAAATTTATATCTTCCTGGATTTTTATTTCCGTGTTTGTATGAATTTTAACAATTCACCATTTTCTCTTAATCGTGGGTGAGTCCACCGCAATTCAGAATGATCCGAACTAATGAATATGTTAGATTTTCGACTTTCCTTAGATATTTTTACGTGTCTTTAATGACCTCTAGTTTAACCGATAACACATAGTGTTTTTTTTTTAAATATCAATATTAATACAGTGGAGTTCGGTTATAACAAAATTCTCCGGTGCCAACAGTTTTCCATTGATATTTCATACAAATTAGTAAGGTTTTTTTTTATCTTGGACCAGCACTCAGAAGATGACTCCTACACATACAATGCATTGTGCTGAAACTAGAGGAAAGGAATATTTATACCGGGTGGTCACGCCTGCGTGTATTGAATAACTTTTTTGTTTATTATTATTTTTAATTTATTTATTTTTTAATATAATATTAATCAAAAAAAATTAATAATCAATGTTGTGCTTTAGCTGCTCTATAGTTTGGGGCTTTTTAACATACACTCGTTCTTTGAAATAACACCATAGAAAATAATAAGGGGCATTTAAGTCTGGTGAACGTGCTGGCCAATTGAATTCTGGATTTCTTGAAGAAGAACCGTGTTGCCCAAATTCGTCTTTTATGGTTGTCAACTGGTAAAAGTTGTTGGGCCAATTGGACCTTGTATGGATGCATGTGTAAATGACGTGATAAAATGCGTTGAAGTGATGTTCTGGAGATGCCCAGTTGTCCAGAACGTCTTTGCGTTGAAGTTTATGGATATTCTTCAACACTGTCCCGTACACGATCAATGTTCACCTGGTTCTGTGCTATTCTAGGTCTTCCTGATCGTGGCAAGTCTGACACTAAAACTTGTTGCCGGAACCGTATAATTAAACGATTAATTGCGGTTTGGATAAGTGCATTTCTGGTGTTGAAATAATTTCGATATGCTCGTTGGGTCAGTGAAATTGAAAGCCCATTGGAAAAGTAAAATTCTACCACTTTTGTTTGTTGCTCGATCATTAAATTTTGCATGGTGGTGTAACACGGCTCGATGAATAAAATCTTAAAAAAAAAAACAATAAAAAATAATAATAAACAAAAAATTTATTAAATTTTTATACAGAGGCGTGACTTTTAGCACACCCGATAAAACGACAGGAGGTGAAGCTTCACTATCATACAACTCTGCATTTTTGCACTTTTTTTATAGCAGTATTGTAGCGCCTATGATGTCAAGGAGACGTATGAAATTTTGAAGCTTCGTTTTTTTTAGTAGCTATTTTTACTTTACCACTGAAACCTTCCGACAACAACTGAAACAAACCCACACAAATGCACATCAGAAAAAATGCTAGATGTTGGGTTAAATTCAAGAAAATTTTTGGTTTTGTAGTCAACGTGCAGACTACTTCAGCCATCACCATCAAAGTTACCGCATTTACTGCAAGGAAAATTCAAAACGTCACAGAGTTACCAAACAGCCTTCGTATCATTAACTTGTTAATATTTGTTTGCCCGTTTGTAATTCTTTTAATTTTTCAAATAATTATGAAAAGAAATAGTAATATTTTACGGCATATTCTTCTTGCATTATTATTTGATATTCTTGTTATTGAAATTAGCACCGCAAAACTCCGACACAAGTGCTTAAGCAAGTGGTACTTAATTTATTGTTTGCCACTAAAAAAGTTCCTCTACTTGAAAAGAAGTTCTATTATTTTCTTATCATTTTATTCTTTTTTTTATTTATAATACTCTGACATTGTACATCAGGTACTTCTAACATTTTATCTCGCAACTTCCAACTCGTATTTAACTTTAAACAACTAACCGAACAAGAAAATCAAAGCGACTGTGTATTTATTAAGAAAGAAAAAAAAATTATAGAATTTGCAAGAGAGAAACTTTTTGTTATTAGATTGAAATTTCTAACAACTTAACTTTTTCCTACAATGAAATGGAAAGACAATTTGCTTTTCTGTGAGTATAAACATAAGAAAAGAATACAAAAAGTTTCATAAACAAAATTCAAATAAGGAAAGAACTTGAGAAAATAAAAAAATGCTATCGAAATAAACAAGTCGCGAAACCTCTTAACTTTCTAGTTTTGTTTTTCTAAAAAGAAAAACAGGTAAAGAAACTGCATGGAAATAAATTAAGAGAACAGGGATCAGCAACTTTATTATTCTAATGGTTTTTTAAAGGTTAAAAAGTTGCAAGTTTTAGCAGAAAGAAATAAGTTTAACAATACGCATAAATAAATACAGTAGAATCAGCCATAACGGACAACTCCCTAAAGCGGGCACCCCATTTGGACTGACACTGTTGCTTCGTCCCGTTACCGTTACCGTTGCATTGCAATTTCTTTCGAGAGAACATTTCTACTCCTGTTCCTACTCTTTTGTGATGTTGGAGACTTCATCGGGCTCTATGTCCACAGCAATCTCTATTTCATCTGGTTCGCAGGTCACTTGCGAGGTCGTTGCTGTTCCAGCACATGTCGCCATCTGGTTAGCGATTTGGTTTTCTGTGAGGCACTGCTACCGCTTGTATAGTTTTTACTTCGTTTTACTTTCCATATGGGAACTAAGGGGTGGGGTTTCTCGATCCGGGACAGTGCCGGTGTCACGGTAAGGCTGATTATAAACAGAGGGCTCCCAGTATCTGGAGGTCATTGTTAGAAGACATACTGGGATTACGGGTTTAATCGAGTTTTCTGCTCTAAATCCGCCATTTTCAGTCGAAAGCAGGTGCAGGAGTGGCAATGGTCGGTCTTTTGACAATTGGCGATTACCGCCGCGTGTGTCTGTATCTACTGCCGTTACATGGAAAGCACTACGATACTTCACCTTAGTGTAGCTTCTTCAGGAAAATTTGATTTTGTTTATAACCTAAATATTAAAAATAAAGGATGTCTTGGTAAGAATGCACTTTTTTTATTTTAACGCTTTCCATGGGCTGCTGGTTTGAGGTGGAGGAACGCATGAAGGAGGAGGTCTTTTCTCAAAATTCGCTGTTTAGTGTTTAATGAAATTTTAAGTTGTTGAGAACAATGCCGAATTGATGTTTTTTACATCTAATATTGCAGTCACTGGGATGGTAAGCAGGGGAGGTAAAATATAGTAGGAGTGGATATAGAATTACTCATATGGATATGTCCTGTAAACCGAATCCGCAAAATTTTTTCGTTTTCAAAACGAATACACATACTTAGATGTTCTGTAATCCAAACTCGCATAATTTCACTCGGTTTAAAATCGAGTAAAGTCCGGTCTTCTTAATAAATAACTGATAAAACATAAAAAAAAGTTAAAAATTTTTACTAGAAGTCTTTCTTTTATTAAATTAAATCAAATTATATACTCTGTAATAGATTTTAATACAAAATAATCAATTTAAATTCTTTTAAATAAGAATAAACATTATTTTGAACAAATTTTTATATGAAAATAGTTTAAAATTTGTTTATTTTTCCAATATCACAAAATTTTAGTCAATATGGCGACCAAATTGTTGTTTACTTCGAAAATCAAAGCTACCCAACGTTTTTTTACAAACATATGTCAGTGTAACTCTTTGAATAACGCAGGATTTAATAATGTAAGCAGTAATTAATAAAGAAACAATGCGATTAAAATTTACAATTTTTTAAAAATGTGTTTTTTTAAATTTTTTTGAGTAAATTAAATACATTGAAAATAATTCACATCATGCAATTATTGGGAATTGAATGATCCAGCAGTACTACATTTTGGTAACATATGTTTAAAAAATCTTATTCGAAATCAAGTTGAATGTCAAGAATGTTGGAAATCATGTGATTTTTAGAACACCAAATTCGCTTTTGAGAAATCGACTTGGTTTACAGAACAGGTGGAATTGACTCTATATATTTTCAAAGATAAGACCACGATGGATGGTGGGGAAACTAACTAACCGATTTTAGTTATGAACACAGAAGGTATATATTTTTATTTAAATAAAACGACAACGCATGGCCGGGTCAGCTGTTTATGTTATAAAAAAGGTAAAAAATACTAGTAGAATTATCAAAAAAGAAAAACTGTAGTCACGCTTGTTTCGTCAAATATTTGACAAATCTGGCCGTACCTTTACACTCGTAGAGTAATTTGTTTCGAATCAATTTATGGGCAAGAAGCCCAGACTTATGCCGACATATTAATTACAACGTTGTTATGAATTTTTGTTTGGTTGCCCAAACATGGAATTTTCTACATAAATTTTATTGTTAGTTAGTTTTAT
Source organism: Dexiosoma caninum (assembly GCA_963924685.1). Lineage (NCBI taxonomy): Eukaryota > Metazoa > Arthropoda > Insecta > Diptera > Tachinidae > Dexiosoma > Dexiosoma caninum. Next base: position 37,313,710 of record OZ004729.1, on the reverse strand, counting down.
TACAAAAAAAATTTAAGTAATAATGCTGAGAAATATTTAAATAAATGATGAATGCGAAAATTTTAATTGCACTCTTAATTCTTTTAGACAAGTGTCATAAAATTTAAAACCGCATAAATTTTAGAAAATGATCGTATACTTTTGTGGGTTTCATTGCTTTGTTTCCAGCCAAAACAAATAAACAAGCTCATATACGGTTCCATTTCATGTATCATATACAATACACACACACACACACATACATTTACATTAAGATAAAATTGATCTAAAATAAATAAAATTTTCTCACCATTAAAAAATGTTTTATAGTATTTACACGTGCAAGCCGCGTCGAAAAAAGTACAAAAAAATAAAACAGAATTCATCATACCCACACACACAACCTTGAATGATTATTTCGCGAATATCTATGTATATACGAAGTCTGTTTCAAAAGAAAAGATGAATTTTGAATTTTTTTGAAAAGTATTTATTCCCCTTCAAAGTAATCACCCTCAGATATAATGCACTTATGCCAGCGCTTCAGCCAATCCTTGCAGCACTTTTGAAATTCTCTTTTCGATATGGCCATCAGCTCGTTCTTCTATTTTGACTTTATCTCATCAATTGTGGCAAAACGCTTTCCTTACATTAGTCCCTTCAGTTTTGGGAATAGGAAAATGTCGAAGGAAGCCAAATCTGGTCAATAAGGTGGTTGAGACATGATTAGGTTGTTGTTTTTGGGCAAAAAATCACGAACAAACATTGATGTGTGAGCTGGTGCATTATCCTGATGCAGAATCCATGATTCTTATTTCCACAATTCCGATCATTTGAGGCGTATTGCTTCACGCAAACGTTGCATAACTTCTTTATAGTATTCCTTATTCACCGTACGACCTGTTGGCAAGAACTTGTGATGCACCACGCCATTGTTATCGAAGAAAACAAAATTCACCTTTTCTTTTGAACAAACCTCGTACATCTGTTTGTTTGCTTACATACATGCATACGGATTTGACTGCGTCTTTTCCCAGAAGTAAAATTTTGATTGGCATATTTGCATACAGGAACTGTTGAAAAAATTTATAGCAGCGTTAAGAATCACATGAATTTTTTTATATGCTGTGCCCCATGACTGGGGCGTTACCCTAATAATTTTTTCTTCGTTTCGAATTACGGAGTTATGCTAAGAGGACAATTGGTTCGAACGACGAATTATTCTTAGTGAACTTTCGTCATCAGAAATAGCAGATGAATACAACAGCGCCGTCAACGAAATTCGTCGTGCGTGAAGAACTCTCTGAATAGGTTTGCTCGTTTAGCACTTTCTTTCTGATTTAGCAATAATAATTTAAAAAAAAAAGTGCCATATACTAGTTTAGTTAAAGTTAAGGTACCTCTAACCGTTAACGAGTGAGTTACAGCGCTTTAGGTGCTTTAAACTAATTAGTAACTACTTCGCGCTTCTCATCCACAATGAAATCTCGTCAAGTAAAATGTTTGTATATAGAAAGAAGACAAACCCTGACTGTAGTGCTATGTTTGTTACCACTCTGTTTATTTGAAATAAAAACATTTTATTTTAAATGATTTTTACGCCTCAATAATCGAATCCCAAGCAGCTGTGCTAAAATACTCTAACGAGAGAAATAACATTCATAAATTGTGAAGTTTCATTTCGTTTTACACAGTGATTACAAATAAATAATCACAGATTGAAACTTAAATTGAACTCTTATTAGGGAAGTTCGCTAAACTGAAATATGTTTATTTTAAAGTTATTGCAGTGGAAGTAATTTTTTTTTTGTTCATTAGTCGATACTTATTTCTGGATCGATCAATATTTATTTTTGCCAAAGCGGACAACAATCCACAAATATGCGTGAAGTGAAATTTTAAAATTTATAACCTTAGACACAAGCCAACGAGTTGGACAGAGCTCTGTCAACATGGCAATATTAAACAATTATAACAATGAATTTTACAGAGAAAAAATAATAATTACATTTTTCCAAATTAATGGTGATTTCCTTTCTGAAAAAAAATGTTGCCCTTTCGAAGGATAACATTTTCTACAGTTTGCCAATACCATTAACAAGTGATACATTTTTTACTGCCACAATGGTACAAAATATTTGAGATTTAACGTTAATGTATACTTATATACTGTTTCTACGGTTTTTAACACCATTTTATTAATAAAAATCGTCAGCAACATTGTTTTCTAATCACCTGCTATTACCTAGAACAAACTGCAAAAACTTAAAACCAAAAACTTATCAAAATAGTTTACATTAAAATAAATAATAAATTAAACAGAATCTTCCTCTAACAAAAGTCTGATGGACTCTAGTCAAAGTGAAGAGTATATTGATTGAGTATAATTCTTATTTGTATAAAAAAGTACTTAACAAAGATGTAAAAACGGTTAGTATATCACCCCGACTTGAGAGTAGAGGGTCATTTATGTTGCATATTTTGCCAATTATTTGTGCAACATATTTAGAAAGGAACGAAATAGCTTTTTTTAATGTTACATATTTTTTAGAATTGAACAGAAATAGTAACGAAATATAGCATATATGTGTAACAATTTTGTCAGAAAAGAAAACACCATAAGTCTTTGCTCACAAAAAAATTTTTTTTTATTAATAATTTAATTGAATCCACATTTATTTTAATTGATTTTGCTGTTCTCTGAAGAAAATGCACTCAAAATGGCCAAATTTTAAAATTTTTTTCAATTAAAACTCTTAATTGATTCTGCGCTTTTCGTTATAGTTTCAAATCTAATTATTTATTATTTTAATTGAATCTTTGGTTTCTTAAAATGAATTTTGATTTTACTTTTTCTGTGTACATTTGTAGTTTCTGTAGCTCGTAGCGTGCTTTGGCAAATGTGTTTACTTGTTCTGACCCTGGGTAGGTTGATTCTGAGTACCCGCTTAGACAAATAAATTTCAAGGTTACTGTGAGACCGAGATTGTTATCTTAATCTCCCATCATATGAAAGTCGCCTTGCACTTATTATGCTTCCTACTTGGAAAAGTAGGACAATGTACACGAATGTATCATTTGTAATGAATCTAATAAATGGCGTTATTGACTCAGCGTTCTTACTCCGTCACATTCAATTCACAGTTCCAAATCGTCGGACAAGATATTACGTTCGCTTAAAACTTTAATATTTCCGCTTCAACTATGCCAATTTTGGTCCATTCCGTAGAATGTGCGTTGAATTTAATGATCTATATTCTTCCATTGATTTTTCGATTGATTCTAATACTCTAAAAAACAATATTTTAAGACCCTTAAATGCATTTTATTAATGATTGTATACGTATCCTTTATTTTAATGTTATACTCTTTTTTTTTATCTGGGACCAGCACTCAGGAGATGGCTCCTACACATGCGAAGCATTGTGCTGGAGCTATAGGAAAGGGTTAGTTAGAGAAACGACAGGAGGTGAAGCTTAATTAATTATTTTACAGCTCTGCTTTTGCAAGTTCTTTGTTTATAGCAGTGTTGAAGCTTCGATTTAGTAGCCATATTTATTACTATTTTACTTCGCCGGTGCTACAGAATGCCGACGAAGGAGGGCGTTCTGATGTGATTGCGGATTGCTATCAGCTGAACCTATCAGTGACCAGTGACTATGCCTTCGCCACTGAAACCTTTCGACAACACTGACACACAAAGCCATACTAATGCACATCAGAAAAATGCGATATGTTTGTTTTTTTTTAATTTTAGTCTGAAACTGGGGTTGAACCCAGGTCTGTTTTGGTTTGGTAGTCAACGTGCAGACTACTTCAGCCATCGCCACCTTGTTATATTTATAATTTAATACTTATTAGGGGTCATCCCCTGAGTGCTGCTTCAAGATAAAAAAAAAAAAATTTTACATCCAGCAGAGAAACAAGAATTGCTGACCGTCTCGTAACTGATGGCGTATGTCTCCCATTTTTAAAGCTCTCATCCTGCTGCCAGGAACTCTTAGTTTCGTTTGCTTGTCGAAAAATGAAGTCGATTGTTCTGCACATAATGGATGATGCACAGAACTGAAAAAAATTTACTTGCAAGCTTTTTTGATGGCCTTTATTTTGCTACACTGTCACAACAGAGGAAATCAATGCCCCAAAACTTAAACTTATCTGTGCGATGTGTTTTACTATTTTAAATCTGTTAACCCTAATAGTTCCTCGAATGTGAATACCTGTGCTAATTTTAGAAAAGCAATCATCTTTTAACTTGTATATGAATTTATTTTATTTGTTTTTTTTTTCCTTTATATTTATTTTTAAACTTGTACATTTTTCAGACTTTATAACACCTACGCATTTGAAAATTTTGTTTCAATTTGTATAAAAGTTCTTGACTTGAAATAGTTGTTCCCACGAATGGTTTTGATACGGCAGATATAAAATGTAATACTGTTAAAAGAGGAAATGTTTTTTAAAATGAATATTTATTGCAACTCCATTTATGTTGTTCTATTTTTCAATTCACATCCCACTTAAATTAGCAGCAAATTTGGAAAGTTCTTAGTTTGAAATATTTAATAGAAGTTAAAAGTTAAATTCAAAGAATTTATTTTATCGTTTCGTAAGAACATATTTTTTATGAGAAGAAGTTCATACCAGAATTATTCCCTTGTTGTTGATTTTCCATGAGATTTTAAACGCCTGGGATTTCTCGCCCATCCACCCACCTTCTACAACTTTTAAACAATTTAACAAAATTTATTACATGCATTTGGTCCTAAAAGATATTCTTCTCAAGAGAAAAGACATACAATTTATTTGTTATTTATTTTAGAGCTTTTCAAGCCGTGAAATGACAATGTGACACTTTTTCCAAGTATAAAATAATTTTATTTATGAAATAGCCACCCCTTGCCACCAAAAGGAAGCCACTGACAAATTACGAAATTCTTAGGGGAAAACCTTCAGGCAATACCAGGTTTTAGGATACAAGATTCTAAACGTAATAAGTTTAATGGTGACCAGTTGGCATACACTGTTTTAGAATTCCAGCGATTCGGGTATGCGTCTTGCATGCAAGATTTATTAACAAAAGTGTAAAAACTAAAGAGTTTAAAAAATAAAATAAATAAAAATAAGAAAAATAATAAAAATAAAATGTTTAGACTTGAAACTCTGATGTACTAGCAGTTTAATGGGTCGATTATGGATTGCAACCGAACTTCAGTTGAGTTGCCAGAGGGCAAGATATATGCTTATGAGCCGGAAACAAAACAGCAATCGATCGTGTGGATATTCCAAGACGAGCTAAATTCAACAAAAGTTATTCGTGGAAGAAGCACAGCGCGGCAAATGGTCGCCGAATGGGTCGTGTAGCCAGGTTTCCGCTTAAGCAACGAAAGTCTTCGGAAAAATTCATAAAACTAACCGCCGCAGACGAATCATTCTCCATCATGACAATGCGAGCTCTCACACATCTCGTCAAACAGTAGAATTTTTGAGCAGTCAAAACATCGAATTGAATGCTCCACACATGACTCTCCTGATTTGGCATCCATGACTTAGTCTTGTGCCCAAATATCAAAGATAAACTGCATGGTCAATGATTTACGAGCCCGGAAGAAGGAATTGTTACCGATCAAATACCATGTTTTAGAGATGTCTCAAGAGGAATGGAAAACTGCTATGACAAATGGTTTGAACGAATGCAAAAGTGTATTGATCATCAAGGAGAATATTTCGAAAAACAATAAAGCCTTTTTCATTTAAAAATGCTTGTTATTATTTGCTATTCCCGAAATATAAATAATACCCCTCGTAGTACGATACAGAAGCAGTACATTTGCCCTCATTATCTATTTCAATAAAATGCAGCCTCTAGCCAATGACGCATTTAACTTCGTATTAACTATGAGTAGCGCCTGCAGACATACAGTATCCTTTCCGTTTCCTTTCTCTACTACAACTCTACATTCAGAGTACGAATTTCTTTTATTATTAAAATAAATGGCATTGTCAACGTTGTAATTTGATTTTATTGTTATTGTTAAAGCAATGCGATGTCAGTTACTGCGTTAATAAGTACTTTTGAACACTTTGTGTTATTTATGCGTAACTTTTAAAAAGAAAGAAAATGATAGCAAAAATAATGGAAATAATTAGCATGTCTGCTTTATGCTTTGGAGAATTTAAGTAAAGAATTACATTTCATCGTATGCTTGTGTGACAATACAAGCGAATAATTAGAGTAAATTATTTATAGAATGATATTAAGATTTCCTTTGCCCAAGTCCTTTCTTTGTTCAGACTCGTATGTCACAACAACACTTGAACTTTTTGGAAAATTTGTTTTCATAACTTGTCATCTTATAATCTTTTAATTTTCTACTTAATGAATTCAAAGGGAAATAAATTTTAGAAGAGATAACAACCTTGATATACTACGTTTGTACATACTCGTACATATAAAAATTTCAGTAATAAATTTAACAAAATTAAATGCGACAATTTTATTTAAAAACTTTCCAAGTGAATTCACTTTTGCCGTCAGTCATCTTGTTATGAAAATATAGATAAATGATTAAATATTGAAGGAAATTCTATGACACAGGCAGGCGGCTGGGCAGAGAGGTTGGGTGGCAGATATATCTATATATGTCAAGATTTTACAGCAGACCCTGGCAAATTTCAACAAATTTGTTTTTAAAGCTATTCGCATTTCCAAATATTTATATTTTCTGCACTGTTCTTTTTAATAAAGATTAAAGTGAAGCTTATGTTAAGTACGGAAGAGAGGTGTTTCGCAGGACCACAGGGTACATTGTGAATCCCTTCAAACAAAGTAAGAAGAAAGAGAAGAAATAATAGAGCCAACTTATCCCAAAAATTAAGCCAGCGATATCCTAGCCTATCATCGGGATAGCACCTACCTCCCCAAGGAAACCGCTGCCCAATCTGCTTCGCTGCAAACAGGGGCATTGACAGATAACGTGTTACATGGTCTCCTCGTGATCCTCACACAACCTACAATGATGAGAGATTCCCCTTTCCCGCTTGCTGGACATCGCTCTAATCGAGCAGTGACGAACCAAAGCTTCCATAAGAAGCCTCAAATTCCTCATATCCATTTCTAGTAGCCGTGTGGTCCCTGCACCACCAGCCCATAATGCTCTCGATACCTGGAAATCGTCTCTACGCTACCAGGAATGCTCCTTCTGTACTGCCCTTCTTCTCAGCTCCCCTTAGTCGTGGCATATCGTTGGCTGCACCGACATGTCTCACTGCTCTTTGCTCAACGACGAGGCCAGCCTCGTCGACTCATCCGCCGTCTCATTACCCTCAACTCCGCAATGACCAGGTATCCATCACAGCCTGATCTTACTGCACTTACGCATTTAGCTTTTAGCGCTGCCTAAAAAAAGAGTTTTTGTTTGTTTCTAATTTAATTGGAAAACGTAAAATGTATGTACATTTTTGCAACAAAAAATATGTAGTAAAGAACGGACAACAAGAAACAATGAATGAACATCTACTATTTGGTAATTCTCGTTTTTTTTTCATTTTGTTCCAAATATAACAGAGCGTTAAATGAATCATCGATGCTTTGATGTCGCGGGTATTCTAGTACAACAGATAATTTATCGGGGGAATAAACGGCAAACTTGGCAATCTCGATTATTCTGACGACATCTGGCTCCTTGCTCATAATTATTCAAGCATAACTGGCATGCTAAACGATGTTGTGAAATGTGTCGCGTTAGCCGTATTCTTAAAACAAAAGTTATGCGTATCAACGGAAAGAACGCCCAACCAAAATTATTGGAGGCGACACAACAATTAATACCGTTGAGTCATTCTGCTATTTCGGTAGTATCATTCCATAGGCATGCGGCTCAGGAAATTCATACGTGTATTCTGGCCTAGTAAAATCTCCAATGAAAACCTATGGGCAACCACAAAGTAAGTGCCTATAATCCAGAAGATCCGACGCCGCAAATGGAAGTGTATTGGCCATACCCTTAGGAAGCCGTACGTCTAAGTTTAGACGAGGAAACATTTAGTTTTGTAGAATATTTATATTAATGATTATCGGTGCTTACAAAAATAACAATAACAATAGAACAATATTAACAATAATAATGGAATGTCGTCGGCAACATTTTCGCCTGTGAGACCGCGAATGAAAAAACAAAAGAGGATTCAAGATGTTTTTTGTGCTCAGAGCAGCCGATTGAAACCCACAGGCAGGAAGAAGGACGTGCAGGCAACTGCTACGCGCAGAACCCACAGAGAAAGGATACCCATGGAGCGATATAAAAAACCTGACCTAAGACAGAATGAAGTGGAATGATTTTGTCATGGCCCTTTGCTCCTCCTATGAACTGTGCAAAAATATATAAAAGTATTAAAACTATGGAATCTATTTCCTCTAAATTCTAATTACTGAGAGTTTAAATTTGTGAACATCTGCTGTATACTCGTAGTCATTGTCGGTTAGGTTGGGAGGGACGAACGATGTTTACAAAAAATAATTTTTAATCAGTTGCCGGCTGCTTTAATGTTTGATATTTATCATTTCCTTTTGGCTGTAACTACATTCCATAATAATTTTAATATCAAAGTTTCTTAAATTTTTTTTTGATTTCAGAGAAAAATCAATAAAGCATTTTTTTTATAATTACACAAAATAAAAGATGAGTAATTTCATCTCTAAATAATTTTTGCATTTCTTTGTAGTTTTCTTTTTCTCTTTTACTTCAAAGAAAGTTTTTCTTTCCTGAGAATTTTTTCTTTCATTTTACATTTTTAGCGTAAAAAATTTTAATGCCTTCGAACGGAATTGGCTACAGCCTCGAAAACATTTCTACTTTTAAAATTTACGTACATGTGAACATTTGTGTTCATTTCACAACCCCTTGTATTATTGTATCGTTCTCTATTTCTGTATTATTTTATAACTGGGACCTAATTACGGCATTCGCAGCGAAGTAAAATAATTACCAGAAATTCAAAATTGAATACGTGTCCTTGACATCAGCGGCGCTGCAGCACTGCTATAAACAAAGAACGTGCAAAAGCAGAGTTGTTAGACACTTCACCTCTTGTCTTTCAATTTCCTCTAGTTCTAGCACAATGCAGCGCATATGTAAATGTCATCTCCTGAGTGCTGCTCCTAAATGAAAAAAACTCTAAATTTCTAGGCAAATTATGGTAAAATCTATAAGAATTTTATTCGATATGGAAGTGGGTCCTGTTTTATAATTTTTTTCCAGTGCTCAGGGGACGTCCCCTACGTGTGCAATGCATTGCACTGGAACTAGTTCCAAGCCATAGTGTAGAGAAGAGACTGGCGTTAAGGTGAAGTGATAGAAGGATATAGACCTTGCACAAGTCTGTAGTTGTTTTTTTTATAATAAAGAGTTGCTGCGTCTCTGGTGTCATGTTAACGCATTAATTTCATTTTAAGCTAGAGAAGACTCATTTTATTATTATGTTATTTCGTCGACGCTTTTTATTGTTCAAATGCTGACGAAAGAGGCTGTTTTTAGCACCGGGATCTTCTGGTTTTAGGAGTTAACGCGCTAACTAACAGCACCCCCCAAAGTAGTGGGCATTTTCTTTCTGTAAATTGCATTTATCAAGAACTATTACTACGTTTATACACACGCTAATTGTAAATAAAAATAGTTTGCAAGTACTCACTGAACTTGCCGCTTGTACGGGTGATTACGTCCGAAATTTAATCCCATTTTTTGTGTTGCCTGAACGTTTATTTGGTGGCATTTTTATGAAAAACATGTGTTTTTTTTTAATAATTTTTTACCCACTAGCACTACAATTTCTTTTTTTTATGTAAAAAAATTTTTTTTCACGCACAATTTCGCTTTTTATAATTTTTCGTTGATTTATTTCGATTGTCATATGTTTACAGGTCTATTAATTTGATCGACAAAAATTCCAAAATCTTTGAAAAAATCGGCAACGTTCTCTGTTTTATTTGGAAATAGTTTATAGTTTATTTGGAATAGTTATTTGCAAATAAAAAGCCATGTAAGTCACCACTTATATGTCCAAATGTTCAAAGTCGAAAGTTTTTATTTGCAAATAAGATGTCGTAGTAGTTTAAACGTTCTACCTGATACTTTTTCCTGAAGTTATTCTTTTTGTCAATTGCAAAACATACGCGTTTTTGTTATGGAATTAATTCAACTGGGTTGCGGAGTAATAAACTTAAAAATGTCGAAATCTAATCTTAAAGTACAGTGAGACCTCGATTAAATTGGTAGCAGTTTTTTGATGAGCTTCTTTTTGTTTCAACGCCAATGTAATTTACCTTACACTCCTACCTAAATTACAATGCAAAGCCCAACGTAATTTAGCGCTTAGTTTTTACGCTGAAATGAGTAGCCTAAATTAGAGTGTTAATGTTGGGCCAGAAACAGTAATATTTCCTCACTTTGATTAATAAAAAACTCTAAATTGAAATAAAAAATTCAGATATATCACTAAATTGACCTGCAAAGAACTAAATTGTCATTACTTTGCAACAATTTTATTGTTTTTGCAGCCAACTTTATTTCATTGCGTGCTGTCAAAATTGGATTTCCCATTGACACCGCATTATTTTGGTTGGTTTCATACATTTTGAGCGTTGGGCATGAGAAATTTGGCCAGAAAGACAACGCTTTGCGTCGTAATTTAAGATTGTATAAATTCGTAACCCAAAAAAACACATGTGTTGAAATTTTTGTGCACAAAAATGTATGAATTTGTGATAAAATTACATTAGTGGAGTGGAAATAAAGAAAAGCACTTAAAATTAAATCACCAAGCACTGACTGACTCAAGAATTTTTCGCATCGAAAATTTTGAGAAAGTACTAAAAACGGTGCGAAAAGCACCGCGTGCACAGCCCTGGTAGCAAACAATATGGTTGTCTATCTTTTGCCCTCTCGAGTCGTCGATATCAACTTGCCATCATGACAACAACACTCCCACATACTCGTATTATTAATGTAACCGTGAATTTGGAATTTAATTCCAAAAGAAACTTTTTCATTCATTTGTTTTGTTTGTATTGTTGGCTGTTTGGCTGGCTGATTGGGTGAATGACTGACTGACTATTCGTTTGCCAAGGCTTGGTACTCTTATTTTTTGCTTCTGAATGGATGTTGGAGTAGCTTCGAAGAAGAATAGAGAGAAAGATATACTATTATCTTAAAAAAAGAGTTTGTACAGTTTATGCATATGTATGCACACACACGCGCGCGTAACTGTCTGGCTGGTTTGGTCCGATAGGAAAATTTTGTTATGTTGTTTGTGATTGTATTCAAACCAGCGAGTGAGTGTGTGTGGGAGGGTGAGTGTGGGCAAGTGTTCTTGAATGGGCATGTGTTCGAATGTGTAAACTAACAATTGCCCTAACTGGGAGTTAATTCCATTTATTGTCAGTTTAATTTAAAGCTATAAAAAAAAATTTCGTTAAATAATGGAAAAAAAAACGTGATCACACGTTTATTTAAGCGGAGAGGAACTTAATGTTTTTTTTTTCAACTAGTATGAATATTGAATAAGAAATTGCACTCCGAAAGCAGCGTTGTTTCTCTCTTTTTTAAAAAAAACTTGGAATTTGAGAAAAAAAAACACTTCTTTTAAAAATAATTGCTTTTATTTTACAGAAAAATAAAATATATACAGTCCATTTCATTTATTTATCGAAACTAAAATCAACAGAAATGTATTGTTTGCGTGTTTTTTAAGTTACTTAGTAAATTAATTAACGATCTTAGTTGTTAAAACGCTCGATGTTCGACTGAGGTCGACTGGGTTTATCGAACGAATTTTCATTTGGTATTATGATGCGCATTCGATAGAGGTAGCGTTAGCGTTTGTTAATTTGGGTAGACTTCAATGAAATTTGATATCTTATTAACTTACGTTTGTCACTTAAGGCCCTTTCACACTATAATACAAGCCTTACGACTTTCATAATATTTTGTGAAATGGAAATCTAATGATATTTGGTGCAACTGCCAACAAATCTAAAGTAATATTACATTTTGCTTTCACACTATGACACTTGAAATAAAAAGAAAAGTATAAGCTTTTTGAAAATTTTTAAAAAAATAGTGAGAAACATACGACTGAGAAATTCACATCCGTATTTTGGTCAGATTCATAACATATTGTTTTTACTCGATTATACTTTCCCATTTGATTTAAGTTCTTGACATGTCGTATTACTCAGTATTACAATGTAGAAAAGGCTTTAAGAACTCGGACATTTATGTATGGGGATACATTTAATTCGCTTGGCTGTATATTGTATATCGGCATTGTGTAGCAACGTCGGAGTAAAATTGACTAAAAATGTCTACTAAAACGAAGCTTCAAAAATATAATACGTCTTCTTGACATCAGAGCCGCTTCAACACTGCTGTAAAACAAAGAACGGGCCAAAGCAGAGTTGTGAACATAGTGAAGCATCACCTCCTCTCAATAAGATGCATTGTGCATCGCATGTGTAGAAGTCATCTCCTGAGTGTTGGTCCAAATAAAAAAAAATATACAAAACAATTTTTTTTTAAGTCAACAGTATTTGCAAATGTAAAAAAAAATAAAGAAAAACTGCTAGAAAACAGATAATTGATTTTTAAAGGCGTGGCACTACCCTTTTTTTTGAAAATAAATCCAGTCGAATGACAAAAAAGAAATTCCGACATCGTCTCATAAATGTCCGGAAGATCTGAAGTAGCAAATATAAATTATCTGCGTACCAAAATTAACGAATTTTGTTCTATTAATTTCTGCAGCCTTTCAAGTTGTTGTTTAGTATTTAAGGCCATGTCAAGGCTTCACGTTGCGTTGCAGATTCGGTGATAGATGAGAGGAAACATGCTACATGAAGCATTTTTAGCGCACTGTGAAGCGAAAAGTTCGGCAACTCTCACCTTTTTTGCGTGTTTTGACAATCCGCTTGAATAATTTTCTTAACTCGTATCTTCCTTTCTATTCTTTTGCTTCTAAAACAGAAGAACATTGTAATGAGGGTGGCGATGGCCCAATGGATGGGAGTTTGCACGTTGACTACAAAACCAAAAACAGACCTGGGTTCAACTCCAGCTGTAGACTACAATTATAAAAAAAAAAAAAAATAATCTCGCATTTTTCTGATGTGCATTAGTGTGGCTTTGTGTGTCAGTTGTTGTCGGAAGGAAATAGCTAAATTATGAGCCACTTTTTTTTGGTGAACAAACAATGCGCGAGTTTTAATTGTGTCATACATCTTTAGCTTTACACTTTTCTATCAAAGTAAAATACGTCACGCAAAGAGACAAAGTTGTATCTGACACGGCCTTTACTACTTCAAACCTGCGTATAATTAACAAAATAAATTAAAACATTACGTATACTCAACCGAAAAAATAAAAGAGTCCCGAAAATATTAAATTTGAAACTTTTTTTAAACATCACGATACGCATCGATTGAAAAATGCAGTGCGATAAACTATTCGATACACATCGAAAATTTCGATGAAATAGCCGATTCATAATACCATAATAACATTCGGTATTCGGTGCTAAAAAAAAATGTGTAGGGGCCTGAGTGGTCGTTCTGCTAAAAACAGATAAAACTGCACAGTTGGCAGCTCTGTCCGAATGTTAGAAACAAATTTTTAGACCTCTGGAAGCGTTTAAAATACTTGTATTATCATATCCATTTGATGCCTAAATTACAATTTTATTGTGGTTTTACACTATAAATAAATATATAAATAAGATTTCAAAGGTTGCAGTAACATACCAGAGCCGAAACATAATTTCTTCTCTTTAAAAGTCCTCTTGCTACGGCGCCAAAATCTTGCTTTCTTCCCGACAAAATGGCTGGCATGCTGGCACATTTATTTCTACAGGGTGGCCCAAAATGAGCGAAGGTATTTGAATTCCTTATAACTTTTTTATTATAATTTTCTTTTTTTGTTTTCAGTATTTTGTAAAGAAGATTTAGGGAATATAACATGGAATAGTACACATTTGAACAACGTGCCAAAATCGTTGAACTTTATTTCTCCAAAAAATCATGATTTTATTCATAATTTAATTATGAGTGACGAAGCCCATTTCCAATTGAATGGGTTCGTCGTTAATAGGCAAAACTGCAGAATATGGGCTACGGAGAATCCAAGTAGTTCAACAGCGGGTATTACTCCCACTTAAGTGTACCGTTTGGTCTGGTGTTTCGTCGGAAAAAATAATTGGCCCATATTGTTTTGAAAATGAACACGGGCCGCTGTTTCCATCGCTGGTGTTAGATATCGGACAATGTTTTGAAAACCATCCTCCGCGTTAACCAGATTTAACAGCTCCAGACTGTTTGCTTTCCGGTTATTTGAAAGGAAAAGTCTATATTAATAAGCCTAGAACCATACAGCAATTAAAAAATAATAAACGCGACGAAATCAACAACATAACACCTGAAGTTTTGGAAAGAGCACGAATATGAGAAATAGAAAAAGGCCACCACTTGCGAGATATAATTTTTCTTAATTAAATTAATAATATTCTCGACTAATTTACTGTAGTTAAAATAAAGAACATTTTATAATAATGTCTTAAATAAGAAGTTATAATGAACTCAAAACCCTTCGGTCATTTTAGCCCACCCTGTATATATAATTATGCTTTTCGCATTTAAAATATATACCTAGTAGTTTTTTGAAATAAATAAAACTAAAATAACATTAATTTTAAAATTATGTTTCTCTTCATTTTAAAAGAATTTTGTGATTTAAATTAAAAAATAAAGCCGTTGGGGGACTTTCTTGAAATGGGGGAATAATAAAATGAGATCCACTAACAAAATTAATACAGAATACTCGTATCATGTCAGCAATGACAAAAACAGACAAAAACAAAACATTTTATTTTATCATCAATCAAAATGAAAACGCCAAGACGAACCACCAACAGCAAGCACACCAACAAAGAAAAACATTACAAAACATCAACAAAAACAATTAACAAGAATGCAACTCTGTCCATGTTGTATGTGCATGTAAAGAAATAAAAAATAAATGAAACATGGTTGGCATTGTGTTTGCTTTGCACGTTGTCGTTGTGGATCTGTGCAGGAAAATGTAAACAATGTTTGGAAATAAGCGTAACCACTAAATATTTGTTCACTTTATTATATTTTATTCTTTTTATTATAAAAAAATATCGATGAATATTTTTTAAAGTCCGTCTCTCTTAAAATGAGCGGTAGTCGTTGAGAAAAAAATAAATACATCTTTCACATACATGTTTTTGGAGACGTCTATTTATTTAGTACCAATTTTTATCATGTATTGCTTTACACCAAAAGAAGAATAGATACTTGGATTCATTCGTATATTACAGTCTGCAGGCGCTCATACACTTCGTTCACGAATAAAGCAGTCTTTGTGGGGCGAAAAACCGCCCTTGATCGCTTTAAAAATATCTGTTGGACTTGATTTTATTCGTCCTGTTGGTATTATAACGCCTGCTGATTATTTTTTTGCTCTAATCCTACTAATAATGGGTGGTCCAATCATAATGTACGATGTTAATTGTGAGTCACACCTTAACGTCAAGTGTTTTGCCAAACCTAATTTGGCATTTCTTTGTTTCAGTGTTTGACAAATACCACCATGGAGAGCTACACAATATAACACCGCGTTAAGCTTGGTGAAGCCTTATATGAAAAAGGGCATTTTGTGCACTTCGTGATTTTTTGGTCAGCATAATCAACCAAATGTATCCATAATCGGGAGAATTGTACGCAAATTTCAGCAAACCGGGTCTGTAACAAAACAGCTGTTCATGCTGGCCCAGTTTGGCAAAAGTTCGGCTAAGCAGTAACCGTGAATGGTGTTCGCTATCCAGAGATGATAACGGACCTCTTGTGGCCAGAAATTGATGATAATTACTCTTCTTTCTTCGGGGCTATCTAAAAGAAAAAGTTTACGTCAATAAGCCAAGAAAAATTCAAGAGCTAAAGGATGAGATCATTCGGTACATTAACGACATTGAACCTCAATTATCTCTTACTTTTTGCTTTATTTACAATTAACACGTGTGTTTTTGTTGGACCAGCATTTATTAAATGTGAAAGTTTGTATGTATGGATGTTTGAATGTTTGTTCCACCATCACACAAAACCGCCTAATGTATTGTGAAAAAAATGGCAGGCGGATAGCTTATGGTCCAAATTAAAATATAGGATACTTTTTCATGAGCGCTTGGCAAAAGGTAGAAGGGGGTTATTTCGACCTCTCAGAATATATGCAACCGATTGCATTGAAACTTTAAACACAGATACATAGATCTAAGAAAGATCGATGAGAGATAGGCCTAATGTTTTTCCGAAAGGTGAAAATATAATGAAATTTCTGCAAACACAATATGGCGTATGGCCCAAAATGGCGGACCACTATTTTGTATACACCGCGAGATATGGGTATGAAATTAAATGGATTTTTATGATGGGAACTCCAAATCAAATGTAATCACTATAAACACAACATAGTGGACGACCATATTGGCGAACAACTACAAAACTGGGCGTGACGGTATCGAAGTGCGCCGAGTTAATGTAGTGTTTAATAATAATTAAATTAAATACGACTTGAAGTGATGTAAACAACCGCTTCAAACGTTGTTAAATTTTTTTAAGGAAAAAGCTGCAATTTTTTCACATTTTGCGGTTTCGATTCTCTTTTCAGTTTATTTATTGTAAACTATTTGCATTTTATTCATCTCTTTTAAACGTTGAACATACCAAAATTACACTCTAATACATTTTGTTGTTGCGTATGGCTTTTGTACAATGTTTACAAGACCAACAAGGTTTAGTAGGGTATTTTACATAGAATAGTGAAAACCGTATTACAAAAATTAATTACCAAATTCTACCATACATCAGGTTTTGTACAACACACATTCAGCGGAGCTCATAACTTGTCTTCCGAAAACCCCTGGGTCTAGGCGGGAGATGAATCCGCAGATTGATGGCGTAGTGCTCACTTTGCTAAATTATTATGATAGTTCTCTGCGGTGTTTGAGTGATGAATATGGCGAAGAAATATCAAATTGTGGTCTAACAGTGTTTTCCCCCTAATTATAGTCACGAGTGTAAAGCTTGAGGTCAAACATTGTAGAGAACCTTACATTTTCTTCACAATAACGGAAAACTTCTGATTTTTTCCATTTGAGCTTCTCCATTTTTGTGGTGCATAATTTTCCAACCCTGAAATCTATATATATCATTCGATATTTTTAGTTAAAATCTTTTATTGTGATCTTGGGGTTCATCATTTGTGATTGCTGTCAGTTGTTACGAGCAGGAGCTGTTATGAATGAATTGATAGCGTCGAATAGCGACGATGATGCGCAGTTTTTATTTTCTTTCCAGTCTATTTGTGCAGCAACTGTCAGTGTGTTAAAATTTATTTTAAGAAAATAAGCCCACTACTGTGTAAACAGTAGTGAAACGATAAAAATCTCAATTCAAAATTATGTATAAGAAATTTATGTAAAAACATAAGAATGCAAGTCTGTCATGGAGGGAAAAAATGGCGGTGGTATCGAAACAGCAAAGCTCGTTTGCAAACAATGTTGCAACTGTTCGTAAAGGTTCAATTAGATGTGATTTAACCATAGCTAGATATATAGAGAGAGAGAGAGAGAGCAACTGAGTAAACCAATCTTATGGCGACTAATGTATTCGCTTATAGGTGACTTATAATTTTGCCACAGTCATAACCATAAACATAGAAACCAATAGAATTTTGGTCTTCTGCCTAACTAACTGTAGGGAACTGAAATAATAAACTTAAACTTTTGAAATAATAGAAGAGGACCAAAGCTGTTTATGGCACCTGTATTATGGTTATAGCAAAAGTAAAAAAGTCACGTACGCATGAATATGTGTGTGTATGTAAAAATTTCAAACCTGATTCATCAACGTTGACGTAGTCTAGTGTTGATAATGTAATGTGTTCCGGAGTATATCCATAAGAAAGTCCTAATTTGATATCTGGTGTCCTGCTATTTACTTTAGTTGGGGGCTTGTGAGGGAGCGCTGAAAAATAACAAATACATATGTTTGTAACAATCTAATAAAAATGTGTGTCCAATATTTGGGTCAATGCCAGTTCTTGTATTGCCAGATACTTTTCAAGGCTTCACTTTTTCCTCGAGTTTAAGTGTATTAAGAGATTTATAGCAGAGCTTTTTTTGGCAAATATTTTTGTATGACATTTAAAAGAGGTTTTTTCTTCTTCAATACAGGCAGCCATCCTACAACGCAGTATTTGCGTTCTAAAAAAGTCGCGTGTTGTGTGAAAACTCGTTTTATGATATAAAAAATTATATCGAAAAAGAGAAATCCCTTTTAATGTTTATTTCACAATATGAAATCAATACTGTTATGGCTGCCAGATATCACGATTTATAGTGCTTTAGAAGACTTAAATACATTAATTGTATTTGGGTTTGCATTTTCCTGTACCATTCGTTAAACAGTCCTTAAAATAAGTTTACCGTGCGTAATATAATGTAGATAACTAATACAAAAATATGTCTTTGTTATATCGGATTTTCGTTATAGCGCGTGTTTGTTATAGCGGCCTTTGACTGTATTTGCTACATCAATTCATATTAAAAATCTGCAGAAAATGAAAGGGCTTTATCTTTTCCAAGAATGAAGAACGGAATCCGTTCTCATTGCATTGTTATTTTTGCAGTCTTCTACAGTGTAATCAATGACAAATAAAAATTATCTTTCTTATACAGTGCTACCAACTTTTCACAATAAATTACTTTAATTTATTAAAAAAAATCTTCTGTCATCCATTTTAGCGACCTTCACTGACTGCATTGTTTCATTTTTTAAGAAGAAAAGATTTAAGTTAATTTATTATTTGATTTTTTTAATGCTATTGTTAATGATTTTAATTAATTCCTTCTAGAATTTACATAATTCTCAAGGAAATTACTTTATGGTTGAAAAATTATTGATATTCCAATATTTTTTTTTTTAGATAATTTTATTTTTATCTCAGATACTGTTTTACTCTTATTGTAAAAGGTGTTTTTTTTAGCTGCATGAGAATTATCTATATCGATAACTATGGTTTGACAGCTGAGAATGTCAAAATGTGGTGACATTTCTGTTCAGTAAGTCATCATGCATCGTTTAACGCCAGAACAACACTTCCAAATTGTGAAAATTTACTTTCAAACAATAAAGCTGTATGCGAAGTTCATAGAGCACTTTATCCATTTTACGATCAACATAACCGGCCTAGTGAGCACGCAATTAGTTCAGGTAATGATAGTTTTCGCACTAATTTTACTCTGCTCGATTCAAAACTATCAACGAGGCAAAGAAATATTTGTACCGAAGCGAATATTGCTGCTGTAGCACGAAGTATTGAAGAGGACGCCGAAATGTTGATTCGTGTCGAGCGGTATCAAGTCATGCTGACGGAATTTTTGTTTCCAAAAATTAATCAGCTAAATCTCAAAGACATTTAGTTCCAACAATAAGGTGCAACTTGCCATACAGCGTTTTATTCCAAAATTATTTATGTCCATAATTAGTTATGTTCTCCTCGTTCGTGCGATTTAACGCCTCTGAATTACTGTTTATGGGCCTGTTTTAAGGCATTGGGTTATGCCGACAGACCAGCAATTCTTGAGATATTGGAAGCCAATATTCATCATGAACGCCACTAAGCCAGATTTATTGGGAAAAGTAGTTGGACTGATCGAATAGACAATGTAACTCGTAGCACCGGCGGACATTTGCCGTATATCAAATTTGAAAAATAAATACAATGAAATTATCCTGTGGGTTGTAATAAACAATTTCATTCCAACAATATTTCTGTCTTTTATCTTTTTAAGTTCTAATGCAGATAAAAAAACACCCGATATTTTCTTCTCCTTGTTTTTTTTTTGCTTTAAATGGCTTTTTACTTGAAAAAAATATTTGATTATTTTCCATTAATTTTAACTTTATTTTTAATTAGCGATATAGATTTAACTTGCATTTCGCAAACATTTAATTTGCTTGAAAAAAATATTTTAAAATTTATGTCCAATACATATTTTGTAAATATGTAAGTCTATTACATACATTTGTATTTAAATATGTATAATTAAAAATTGCAATATGAAAAAAATTACAATACGAAAGATCGTAATCCGCACGAAGCAATAAATCTATTTCATATTACACAAATGCATTCTTCCTAGCAAACTCTTTTAGTTAATAACTTAACATACAAATAATGGGTTTCTAAAGGGTGTCCCAAAAAGAACGCAAGATTTAAATTTGGCGCCATTCGTAGTGTCATTGTTTGACATGTGAACAATTGTTATTGTTTGCTAGTAGAAGGTACGAGGTTAGTTAGGCAGAATTGTCGCATTTGGGGTGAGGAAAATCCTCGAGTGATTCACGAGAAGCAAATGCATCCTCAACGTGTCACTGTGTGGTGTGGATTTTGGGCTGGAGGAATCATTGGACCTTTTTTTTTATGAAAATGAGACAGGTCAAGCGCAAACAGTCAATGGTGTTCGGTATCGTGAAATGATAACCAGTTTTTTCGTGCCTAGAATTGAAGAAATGAATGTGGAGGGCATGTGGTTTCAACAAGACGGCGCCACATGTCATACAGCCAGAGAAACAATTCAATTGCTGCATCAGTCATTTAAATCTTGCGTTCTTGTTGGGACACACGTTATAAGCAAATACATCAAGCAAAGCCATCTTGAAGTGTCCTATGTTTCGATTTATATTAATATTTTGCTCTTTAAAAAGCTTCTTATCATTGGAGTGTATTAAAAATCCTTGATCCGCAATTCTGGATCTATAGACTCGTTTATTTTGTTTTTTGTTTTATTCTCAGCAAGCATTTTAATTTGGCAACTATATACATATGTATGTATGTATGTGTGATTGTATATCATGGAATGCATAAAAATCAAAGTTCCATATCCATATAATCAGGTATGTCACATTTTTCAAATCGTAACATTTCTGTTTTGGTTCTTCAGCTTTCATTCGTTTTCATAAATACGAAAAAAACTAAAACATTGTTTTTTATTACTAAATATGACATCTCTATTATTAATTAACTGCTTTGTAAACAACTCAAATGTAGAAGAAAGTAAACAAAAAAAAATAAAATATAAAAATAATTGCACGTATTTGGAAAATAAATCGAAAACAATTATTTAGTATTTAATTTTATTCCTAACAATTTGTCAAATATTAATACTTGGTGGTTCAATAGTTCGAGTTCTCATAGAAAATAGGAAAGCAAATTACAAAGATTATTTTTCTTTATTTTCACATTTTGCTCGTTGATTTTGAAAACCTTAAAAAATATATAACAAGCGCTTTTAAAACTGATTTTTACAAATTTTTTAAAACCGGTATTCTTAACAACAGGATTCTTTACCATTTGAAATATTTTTTCAACGTTTCTTCTATGTAAGTGCTCCTAAAAATTCTGTTTTCTAACGTACCCGTTAACAGCTGACACAACTTCGCATATTATTTTCTTACTACTTCTTAGGGCAGCGGCTGCACCAATCGATGACAGAAAATATTATTATGGATATAGCAACGGTTACGGCTGTGACAATATTGTAAGTCGCACCTAATTTAACATTTTGTTGAATCCGCCTTTGCCGTATTGGATTGAGAATGACATAATTAAGCTAATCATACGTTGACATGCGAACAAAAAACCTGTAAACAAAATTTCAATATTTAGCCCGTACAGGGTAACGAGCAAACTAACAAAATACGTTAAATGCGCTTGTAAAATTTAATAACTTTTTACACATAACACTGGACACTCTATAATTTTTTACACAGAGACAAGTTTTGAAGCTAACAGTTGCATAGATTAATATTATTGGTATAATTTCTTGACGCTTTATCGCGATGTATACCAACAATAAAATGGTTTTCGGCGTAATGAAATTTTTAATATTGTCACAAAGTGCGCTGAAGTCTTCGCTATTTCAACGATTTCCAATAGACTTTTTTGGCTAGCGCTGACTTGGACAGGCGAACATTTGGAAAAGTAACATTTAGTTTGGTAGCATATTACAGGTGGGAAAGAGAGCATCGTTTTTGTGTTCGGTACTCGGCGATACGCTTTGTTCACATTTTCATTGCTTACAAAAAAAGCAAATAATAACAATTAAAATGGAATGTCGCCAGTAACATTTTCGTCTTTGTGAACGTGAATAAAAAGAAAGAAAATTCCAGATGTTTTTCTTCCAAACGACCGCTTGTCTAAACTCGGACTAAGATAACAATTGCTATAAAGCAATAAATAAATAGTGTACATATGTGATTTTTTTTATGTTTTATTCTCCTGTTTTGTGTCTGAAAGCGGAAATAATGTTGCAATTTTTTTTTTAACACATTAAAAATTAACATACAAAAGTTTTTAAATAAAACATAAGAGAATTACAAAATTAACACTGCATGAATTTCTATAATTTTTTTCATTTAAATAATGAAACAGCAAGAGCGTGAAATAAATAAAACACACATAAATATACTCGAAATACGCAGACACTTTTGCAATAATGGTTGCATTTTATGTTGGTTTCATTGAAGCAGACTGACGCAGGCAGAAGGCAAAATAATTGCAATTTATTTTTATAAAATGTGATAATTTACAATACATCCAAACATACATACATGTACTATGTGCACTTATGAAGTGTGGGAGCGTGTAAAAAAAATTATTATAAATTGTAAAGAGTTATGAAATTAATCGTCATAATATTTAATATCTTGCAGTGCACGTATTTTTGACGGCTCACGTTCAGCCCTTTTTTAGGCTTTATCTCTACTTTAAGTGATGTTTTAGTTTTTAACTTTAACACTTCTACAAATGTTAGTTCATACAACAAGTTTTCAAAACATATTTAAATATTTATATGTAAATATATATTGCAAACAGTACAACCAAATTAAGGAAAAGTGAACTCCTCCATGTTGGAGAAAAGTGCTACCAATTTTGTTTGAAAATAACAACAATGGTAACACTGCACAAGATAGAGCAAGTGAATGAATGAGTAATACGAGTAACAAAGGCTTTTTGGCTGCTGTTGTTGCTCGTTTGCTATTGTTGTTGTTGCTGGTGTCGCTTGTTTTATTTTTAATGTAAATCTGTTGGACGGATGTAAACTATGACGCCGGCTTCCGTTTTATAAAAATTCACTAAAAAGAATTGTAAACATTGTAATTGTTTTTCTTTTCTTTTTTTCCCATTTATTTATTTTGTAATAAATTACAGTATTAACTCCAGCTTTTTACACCATGCGCGAGTGTGTGTATAGTGTATGGCTGCTTTATACAACACATACAAACATGCATACCTACCCTGCAGGAAATGACAATAGTAAAACAATACTGATTTGCTACAGACTTATGGCCTATTTCTGAGCTAAGAAAGATAACTTAAGCGAACGAAAAGCACTCGCTCGAATTCGAATCAATTTGGATTTCTCATTGGCACTCACTTTCTTTCGCACTAAGTTACGTATGTCAATTTAGGTATCTTACGTTTTAATAAGTAGAAGCAATGCCATATCATAAATTTTTATATTTCTGTTAAAAGTATTAAAAAATACTACGAAGTTATTCTAAAGCTAATACAACTGCGTGTAAGTGTGATCAGCTGGTGGAAAGTATCAATAAATAAAAGGGTGAGAAAATTTAAAAAAATATTTGTAAATTTTGTGTTTTTTGTTTTAATTTTATAAAAGTGTTTAAATAGATAAAATAATATTTATAAAAAACTCAGACGAAAAAGTGAAGTGCATATCGCGTTTAAAAGAACCATATTTGTTTTATAAAGATGGATTTATCGGTGGCTGTTTACTTTTTAAATGAAACAGATAACGATGATGAAACATCGTGAATTGTTAAATACATACATTCATATGTATACTCATATGTAAATTCTCTTACGAAAGCAAAACCAAAAGTGAGTGATTTTGACATTTCATTCTCAGTGTTGACAACACGTTCTTAACAGAGAAATCGGATTTTATATGAAAACACTTACGTTTTCATTCGAGTTCTAGATCGAGTCACTGTTCGCATAGAAAGTGTGTAGAGAAATCGAAATCAATGTTCTTTCTCATAGAATGCGAATGAAAGCGTTCTTTCTTAAATCAGAAATAAGCCCTTAGTCATCAGTACTAGTCACTTGTTGTACCCCAGGCATTGTAATTTACTATAAACATTCAATATGTGTGTATGATTGAAAATCTACTACTGACGTTGGTCCTATGCAGTCAATAGTGTGGTAAGTAGTTCTTGTGAGAAACTAAGAGTGGCTTCTCGTCACAAAAAAATGAGACAAAAAAATCGTAGACAAAAAGTTATAGAGAGAAATATATGTTCGCTTCTCTTTGCATCAAACACAAAAAAAAGTGTAGACGATTCGGTGACAATGAAACCAAAAAGTCATCAAAACCAATCGACAAAAGTGTTGACTTGAATACACTTGGTCCCAGGCTTCCTACAGGATATGTACGCGCATTCATGAGCGTATAAAAATAACAATTGAATTGTTTTTAATTGGAGCTTAAAATGTTGTGTATTCCACTCTCACAAAACGATATGAAGTGATAAAAGTCTTCTTCATACATTTTAATTTTAGGCTGAAGGATTTCCTTTTTGTATCTGAGAGGGAGTTAGTAATGCTCTGGTTTTTCCCATTTCAGTAGTTTAATATAATAAAAATGTTTTTCATATGCTAAGTCATGATAGTTATGGTTCTTGGTTGCAGTATAAATTATGTACTTTGCGAATAGTGGCCAGTATAGACGACTATAAATTTAAAATTTTATTAAAGTTGAAGACAAAATTAATGTTATTTCAATTTTGATAATAGTCTTTAATTATGAAATAGCCAAAGATCCTGTTCGCGTAATGTGGACGTATGTCTTCGTCCATGAATGCCTGTGATTTCTCAGGGAAATCTCGTACCGTGGATATTGCCGATAGTTGCGTTGCTGATGAACTGGGCAAGGCGGGTACGGGGCTCGTAATTTCCAATTGCCTCGGTTAAACTTGGTATCCTCCTGTCATTGTATGGGGAGGCCCAGTTTCGTTGGCAGCATACTATGCTCTGCTCAACCAAGCAACTATTGACTCATTGGAAGGCATGCCGGGATTTCCTTGCGTGATTTCTGCAGGATCTGTGGGTCTGTGGAGGAAAAGGAGACTATTGCTTATCTCATGTATCAGTGCCCAGCTCTTGCCATGAAACGCCATGAAAATAATGTAGAAATCTGAGTCGAACACTGAAACTCTTCAGTCGAGCCGTCGATAATATTTACAAGCCGCCGCTATTTATAAATTATATAAGAATAAAACATTGTTTAAAAATTGTTCATTTACATTAAATTACATTTTTATAAGAAAGAAAGAAACCACAATATCTAATGTGTTTGTGAAACTTATTGGACTGGCAGACACTTAACGTTTATGTACTAACCGCCGTCAAAATAAAATTATTCAGCTCATATCAATGGCAACAGCTGTTTTCGATTGTATTTGTTTCAACAATTTTGTGTGCCAAAGGCACAATTTTATAATTTTAATTTGTAATGTAATTATTACAAGATTTACATGACAGACTGTACTTACTATATTAAAAGTGGAATTATTTTAGTTTTTACACTTGTTTTTAACATTTTGACAAACATTAATAATGGGTTTTTTTCTTATCAGTTGACTAAAATTTTAGAAGCGGTGTTCTTGATAGCAGCCATATTTTTTCGGGTTATTATTTTAAAACTTTTTGACTACCTTGTAAATGCTTCAATTATAATGTCCTGCCTGTGATGCTTTATAATTAATAAGCGTTGCTCGCTTCCAATTATATGTATATACATACCTTGACAGAACACAACCTCTACTTATATTTCTTGGGTAATTTAACAATTTCTTAAATAAAAGAAGTAAGAAATAAAAAAAACTAGCCATGAATAAAGCAATTTTTTGGGTTCTTCTCCATTAACCAATTAATTATCAGCCTCTCCTGTTGGGCGTAGAAGTCACGTAACAAAAAGTAAATAATTATAATTTGATTTATGAGGTCTATTAAGGAAATCAGAAGAAAAATATTTAATATTATTAAAATAATTGGCTATAAAAACGCCAAATTTGCAATGAAATAGTCAAATAAAAAAAAAACATTTAATAAACAAAAACACAATTTGTATTTGATTTGAAGAGCAACAAATTTACATAAAATAATTCTTTACTATACGAGTAAATATGCAACTTTTTGTGACAAAAAAATTTTTGACATTATTATGAGTGTCGTTTGTCGTAGTAATTACTACAATCAAATATAAGGCATATGGCACTTGTTGCTACATTTTAACCTTTTCCTCACGACAACGACATTCACAATAAGGCTTCTTATTTAACAGAAAAAGGAGGTCGCGCGTGAAAATTTGTTTCATAAAAATCCGGGTAACATCATTTATTTGTAGCGAATATGAAACAGATTAAAAAAACTACAGCAGAATATATTCAATTTAACTTTTCCCTTCAAATTGTTTGGAAATTAAATGCTTTTTATATTGAATCGAACGAGAAAGTAACTGCATGGAATTTTACTTGCAAGTAAATATAAATATTAACTAACAGACCAGATTGCTGAAGGCTGCTGGTGATTAGAAAAAATTTATTTTCTGACGTTACCAGCCTAAAGGGTCTTCCAACAGGGACTTACGAACTTTGATAGTTGCTAACGGCCACCTTGTTGAATCTACATCTGTCAAATTAGTTGTCATTCACCAATGGACGGATATAACTTTCAACAACACGTGCAATTAGTAAAATTGTTTTATCAAAATTACTGTTCTGTTCTCCATATTCTTCCTACAGAGATTCGCAATGAAGTGGATAAATTTTAGTTTACTGGTTCAGTAAATGATCGACCAACACCCGTACGTCGGCGAAACGCAAGATCTGCCGAAAACATCGTCGCTGTCTGTAAGAATGTGCTGGAGAATCCGAGGCAGTCGATTTCACGTCGCTCACAAGAACTCGGTCTTTCGCAGACCACAACTTGGCGAATTTTGCGACGTGACTTTGACCTGTAGTCGTGCAAATTTCAAATGACCTGTTTTCACACCGACTGGTTTTAAAGCAAAAGTTAAAACCAACTATTAAAACCTGGTCTTACCATATAAAAATACTTTCTTGAAACCATATTAAAACTTTAACGTTAAAATAAAATTTTAACTTTTGGTTTGAAAACACTATAAACGTCCATAGACAACGAGTGGATGTTATCACGTGGATGTGATGTGAACTGTCCACCGAAATCGTGCGATTTAATCCCTTTAGACTTTTCTGCGTGGTTTTCTTAAGTCTCAGGTGTATGCGAATAAGCCACATACCACAGCAGTCCTCGAAGTCAACATAACGCATGCCATCGTTCAAATTTAGCCTGGTCTATGCGCCAGACTCATGATAACTTGGAAATTGAATATGCGCTCAACGCAGAGAACACGTGGCGAATATTTAAACGAAGTTATACTCCACAATGGCATCAATAGGTCTTTCAAACAAATAAAAAATTTCGATGATAGCTTACACACGTTTTGTTGTATACAAATTAAAAGATAGGAACCCTTAATGGAAGACCCTATACAACACACATCTATTGGAATTTCAAATCGCAATCACAAGTTTAATGCGATTTGCGATTTCCAGCACTTGGCTGCACATACTTTTGATTTCCAAAATAAATTCAACTTCTACAATTTGAAAATATATTTTAATGAAAATCCGTTTTAAAATTCGATTTATTTTACAAACAACTTTAAATTAAAAACCGGTTGTTAACTATTTTGCTCTCATAGTCATAAATTAAACATGTTGAAGCGCCTGTAATTGCGTAACTTTTAAAATGACTCCATGCAATCTGCACCAAAATATTAGAAAGTGTGGCATTAAAAATGGAAAATTAAAAAAGTAATTTAATACACCATCATTGCGAATGGGTATTAATTAATTACACGGATGTACATAATTTTATAATATTTGATGGAAAAAAATTTATTTTGCTTATTTTTTTTATTTTATTTTAAGCAAACGAAACATGACCTTAATAAAAACACATGTATTTACTTTTTTTATACTTTTTAACAAAAGGATTTAGCGTTGCATTCTAAAAACAGTGAAAATAAAACGAAAATGTAGTCGATAGGCCAGCAGGCAGTGGATCATGTTACCAATATCAATTTTTAATAATCGCCAGTATTAGTCAAATAACGTAAAACTTATCTATAATTTGTATAAGATCGTTAGTAGGGCACGTTTTAATTTTCATTAGAAAATTGTGAACAAATACGCAAAAAAGTATCTTCCCCTGTAAAATTTCTTTTTTGCGTTCAGGGCTGGCTAAACTTTATTTTTCATAATATGTGGTATCCTACACAATCGCACGATTCATTCCCAGGGAAATGATAGTGAGTTTGACCGACTCTAAAAAATCATTTCAAAATGGCGTTGTAAGTGTCACACTATTATATAAATAATTCAATAAATAAATAAGTAAAAACTAATCCAGAAAGTCGGAGCCGTTTTATTTTTGGCGGAAGAGTTTTTTTTTTAAATTGATCAGACTTGTTTTAAAATCGTTACGCAAAGGTTTTGCGGTCGATGATTATGAATTTGAAATCGGATTTTTAAAAATTCATCGGTATAGCTTTGGAAAATTTAAGATTAAGAAAATTTAATGAAACGAACAGCAGATTACAATTCAAATATTTACAAATGAAAAAAAAACACACTAACTTAAAAGAAACTTAAATAAAACTAATTCTGCTTCTTACAAATTTTTTTTTTGATTTCACTTTTGATTCTGTACCAGCATTTTTTCTTTTCATTGCTACATCTACCAATTTTTCATCTTAATTTTTTTTTTTTAGCAAAATTTGGTTGTGGTGGTACATCGTCGGCTTGTTTGATGTCAGAAACTAAGTCTCGAATATTTTTAAATTTTATAACACTTCGAAATCACAATAGAACTGCTAATGACTAACCCCGAAATACCAGAGTAATTAGCTTCAAGCAAATCCGCTCAATTCTTAATAAAAATTCCAACTTTTGGAATTTTGAAAGTCTAACTTTATATTCAGAATTAGCGACTCCGCAAACCGTACGTGACGAGTTTAAAACACAAAATAGTCCGCCATTTTGAATTTTAAAAATCTAATACCAGATTCTTAATCAACGATCCTGAAAACCCCTGACTGACTAGTTTCAAGCAAATTAGATGATTTGATGCATTAGAGAGAGTGTGTTGTATACTATAAGAATAAGCAAAAAGTAGTTAGTTTACTTCCCCGTCACATATTCCCAAATTTCATAGAACACTAACAAAATGTATAAAATTAAAAAAATTAAGATATTGACATTTAAAATATCTTTTTATATATACTTATAATTTTATACATAAGCCATACTTAAAAATTAAAAATAGAATTATGTGTGTTTTATTTAAAAATAAACTCATGGATTGTTATGTTTTTGTGTATAGATTTTTGGTTTTGTGTTTGGTATTCAACTTCAATTCTCGATTGCTTAGTTGAATTTCAAAAATATAGATCTTGGGTTTGTATTCAAAAATTAGGAAAAATCCGCTGATGAAAAATCGATCCTGATATTGTTCGAATCGTCCGAATCTTTCGGTATACTGCGCTTTGCCTGTAATTGAATTTCAGAAATATATTTCACAAAGACAATACGAGTAATTAAATTTAATTTTTTTTATTGTTTATTTAATATCACTACAATTTTTCTATATGAGTCGCATGAATTGTTTACTTTTACTTTAAAATTAAAAAAAAATATTCATTTGTTGATGTTGTGCACCTCATACAAAACGAAAAATTGGGCGTATATTTGTTTTGAAAGTTGTAGGTAACACACGGGCCACGAATTAAATCCACGTTACACGAAAGATAAACAATCAAACATTGTGAGGGTAATATAATGTTTTGGGGATGTTTTTCTTGGTATGGCGTGGGTCCCATTCATCTCATTTCAGAGACAAGGATTACAAAACAATTTTAAAAGATGTTCTGCTGCCTTATGCTTATGCAGGAAATGCCACTTGGTTGGAGGTTTCAGCAAGATAACGACCTCAATCACTCTTCTAAGTTAGTGAGTGTTGGGTTTCAGCAAAATAAGGTTTGTCTTATCGCCAAGTCAATCCCCCGATCTCGCCACTCCCCCGATCATAGCCCAATTGAGAATCTGTGAGGTGATTGAAAAATAAGGATTGGAAAACAAAACTCAATTGTGGCAAAAAGTGCAGGAAATATGGTATGATACCGCTATTGACACATGGCGCAAAATTAACTATGGTATGCCTAACAGATTAGATAATCACCCCTGTTCTGTAAAAACCGAGTCGATTTAAAAACGACTGAGTTCTCAAAACCGAATAAATGGTAATTTTGTGTTTTAAAAATCACACGATTTCCAACATTCGAATTTTTTTTTTTTTTTTTATCTGGGACCAGCACTCAGGAGATGACCGCTACACATGCGATGCATTGTTCAGGAACTATGGGAAAGGTATAGTTAGAGAAATTACAGAAGGTGAAGCTTAATTAAGAGGTATTTTTCAGTGACCAGTGACAGTGACTATGCCTTCGCCACTGAAACCTTCCGACAACAACTGACACACAAAGACACACTAATGCACATCAGAAAAATGCGAGATGTTTTTTTTATATATAATTTTAGTCTGAAACTGGGGTTGAACCCAAGTCTGTTTTTGTTTTGTAGTCAACGTGCAGACTGCTTTAGCCATCGCCACTCTCATTCTTGCTTTCGAATAAGATTTTTTATTCTGATTCTTGATTTATTTATTTTACACAAATGTCACTTGCATTTTTTAATTTTTGTTACTTATTGCAATTTAATTTAAAATATTTTCACCGTCAAAGAAAACATATGTTAAATATTTCCTTAAAGATAACTTATTTAACAATAAATTAAAATTAAGCTACTGAAAATTTGTTCAAAATAATGTTTATTCTTATTTAAAAGTGATTTTTTAATGATATATCTAATGAATTTAGTGAAAATCTGCTTTTATTCATCCATCTACTTCATCTGCATACTTTCATAAGAACATGGAGAAATATTGGAGTGTTTTTTAAATTGATTATTTTGTATTAAAATCTATTACAGAGTATATAATTTGACTTAATTTACTAAAAGAAAGACTTCAAGTAAAAATTGGTAATTGTTTTTTTATGTTTCATCAGTTATTTATTTGGAAGATAGTACATTCGATTCAATTTCGCGCGGACTTATCTACTCGATTTTAAACCGAGTAAAATTGTGCGAATTCGGTTTACAGAATACCCGAATATCATTAAAAATAATGATGGACAAGTGGTTACTGATGTAATTTAGCTGTTTCAATGTAATTTTTGCGCAAAATGAGTTCATAATCCTTTTATTTTCAGGATGTACTTTTCGTACCTATTTTAATGGCCAAGTGAATTTCGTGTTTTTTTTTCTAATAGTATGTTAATTAATTTAAAGTGTTATATTTTTATTGTTATTTTTATTTAGTCTTCTGCAGCACGTAATAATTATAAACGAAGTTCGACTATCGAAAAATATGCATTTTCATACATTTTATATGGCGTACCTACATATTTTAATGGCCACATATGCATATGATGAATGCATGGAAGTGTGTAGTTTATTTCCAATAATATATGTATATACAAAAACAATATATAAAATGTAAACAAGAAATAATTGAAACGTTTTCCCATAATTAAGCTGCTGTTAGAATTAAATTAAAATTAGTTTTTTCTTTCATTTATCATTTTTTTCCTTTTTTTTCTAGTGTTACGCTTGGCTGGCAATGAAAGAAAATTAGATGAGTTTTCTTTTCTTATTCTTTTCTTTTTCGATTTTTGTAAGAACCCTTCCTTTTTTAAGTAGATTTCTTATCTAGAGAATTTTATCTTGTAATTTAATACCCCTACAGCACTTATTAGATTTTGTGGAAGGGTATTGCTGTAAGTGTGAGTATGTACATATGTATGCGTGTGTCTTTTTTTTCATGTTTCATAACCTTCTTGTTATTGCAATATGTATTTTGATGGTGTAAGCATTTTTGACAGTCTCAATAATGTTCATACTTCAATAGTCCTGTCAATAGAATTTATTTTTTGTTGCTTTTTGAAACACTTTAATTTGTATTTCATTGGAAAATCGTACATTAAACCATATTTAATACATTTGCTACTACTAACTTGTTCCAAAACAACGATAATGATTTATATTGGAAAAACCGGAAATTTTTAATAAAATTAAATTGAATTTAATGTTATTCTTATTGAAAAATTAATGTTTATTTGTTTGTTCGTCTTCTATGCGTGGCCAAACCGCTTAACCACTCAGGATAATCGCCTTTATTCTACTTGGCGTCGTCAATTTGAAGACAACACCACTTTAACAAAACACCAATACTAATATGGTATTCAGTAACAGGTTTAGAACGACGTCGATTTTGTTTGTGTCAGCTGATTCATTTTGTTTACTTTCTATTGATTTCATTCTGTGAAGCATAGGAAGAGTAAGAAAAAAGTGAAATTTTTCATGCTTTTTGTAAAAATTTATTTTTTTTACATGAATACACAAGTTACAGACTATACGTCTTATTTCTGTTAGAAAAAATACTGTGAAAAATATAAAAAAATTTTGATAAAAAAAATTCCAGTGGCGAAGAACAGCAAAAAAATTAATAGTGGAAAGACTTTTTAGACAGAAATCGCGTATTTTTTACTTGCCCCATGAGAAGTAAGTGGTAAATTTAAAATCATATTTTTCCAGTAATAAATTTTCAAAGTTATTTTCGGCTGAATAAAGCATTATATAATCATGTATTATATGGCGACGACAAAATCAAATCTAATTAAAGGCAACATCAACGTCCGATTTTTTGACAGAATACCAAACAAACATTGACAGCTACAGCAAATAGAATACTGATTTGCAGTAAAAGATTAGAAACATTATTGTCTTGTCTTGACGACGTCAAGTAGAATAAAGGGCACTTTGTTCTTCCCCAGAAGCTTTGCTTTTGTATTGAACGTGCTAAGTAGCTGAGCCATTGCCGCTGCTTCTGAGCAATGCTGCATCCATTAGCTGAGTATCGTGTCATTGCAAACACCCGCAGATTTCCTAAGTAATTCCCCAGATATCTTCTGTTAGGAAGAAAAAAATCAAACTTGGGGACTGGGTTCGCAACCAGGACCTTTGGTTTTGTAGTCAACGTGCTACCTTCTTCAATCATCGCCACCCACTAGAATAAACTAAGAAACTATCTGTAATTTAATTTGTTTAATGTGTACGTCGACGTTTCAGTTAAATGTGGGATTCACCGTATTGTACTTTTCAAACAACCAAGGCCACGTTAAGCAAATTTAAAAGTTGCAAACACTTGGACGACGCCAATCGAGACACGAACTAAATCGAGCGATTAATGTACAAATGTATTTTTAGTACATAATTGAATTTAAAATACAACAAATAATTTTATATTGACTTGAAAGGAATGTATTTGTTGAAGTTGCTGATAAAATTTTACATTTATTTTTTTTTTGCCAATATTTCCCATTTATTACCATAAAAATGTAACGACTTCCTTGTTACCTTTTAGATTCAAGCTATTTGTGTTTTTTTTTACCGCCCCATTGTGAAACTTTTTTCCTAACCGTTTAGAGGTGTGCGAGTTTTTCTCCTTGTAAATTCATGTTTCATGAACGAGCAACAGCAAAAAAAACCATAATTAAATTAGTTATTTTCATGGTAAAATGGTTTTGAAAATATTTTCTTCTTTAATAATTTCTAAGTGTTTATGCATGAGATTTTTAATTTTTCCGTATGGAAATTTATGAAAGCAATTAAATGCTTTCACATCACCATCAACGACGTCAGGAGCCCAAAAACGAAAAACGCCACAATTTAATTTTTGTGGTTGTTTTTTTCTAGTTCATTAAACTCAAGTACTTAATAAAACAATTTTTTTCATTTTAATAGGAAAATAATATATCTAACGCAAGCAAATGTTTCGTTTTGGAGATAAATTGCTACACCTATACCCCATTTTGCACGGTAGTTACGTTTCCAAATACTGACTTGCTGTGCAACAATCGTATTGACAAACAATAATTCCGATTGGCTCATTTTTACGATACTGCACATATGCTTTCAAATACTGACTTGCTGTGCAACAATCGTATTGACAAACAATAATTCCGATTGGCTCATATTACGCGACATTTGGTATTCATCTATTGTAAAAATTTGGGTATCGTTGGAAAGGGCGTTTTCTGAGCTTTCCAACGGTGTATCATAGTCCCGGATCGGAATAAGGAATTAGGAGCAGTTAATTTTTTGAAAATTCTGTAAATAAATAGTGTTGTGTTAAAACATACAAACTGGACATTTCTAAACACACATAAAGAAAAAAGAAAACAGAAAACATAAAGTGAAGTTTTTACTAAACACAAATAAATATTAAAATATAAAAACATAACAAATATAAAATAGAACTATCACAAACAATACATATAAAAATAAATTTAAACAAACCAACAAATACTACTCAAACATAAACAACAACAACAACAGTACGTGGCATTACTGTACAGTGCATTGTTTTCTATATGAGTGCAAGCGATTGCTCGAACAAAGCAAATGTGAAAAAACAAAACGGCAGACATGCATACATAATTGTCAACTCTGAAAGCAAGAGTAGTGAGAATATTTACGATCCTAAATGCAATAGAGATTATTTAACCCTGAAACCGACCACTGGTCCAATTTTTGCTGAAAAAAGTGCAAGTGATTCAAATTTGAATAAGTGTACAGAAGATAAAATAATTGTATCGCGCCCATTTTCTCCCATAAATAAAAGTACGGATCTTCCGTCGTGTTCAAATTTTTCAAGCCATAAAATACCTACTGGAATGGACCGCTACATCACGATCACTAAGCGTAAATCCAGTCCTAGGGCCGCCAATACTGAACCCGACCCTAAAATGCCACGAACCAATGAGGGTCAAAATAGGTTTGCCATTCTTGGCAAAATGGCCAATAACAATACGGAAAAGCCAGAGCAAAGAGCAATAAAACCGCCACCAATATATTTGCGAGAAGTGTGTACTAATTCTTTGGTGAGTAAATTGTCAAAGTTGATAGGTAAAGATCACTTTTACGTGGTCTCTATTCGCAAAGGTAACGTGCTGGAGACAAAGATTCAGGCCGACAGCGAGAAAGGCTATAGGGCCATAGTGAACAATTTTGATGCGGAAAAAAAAGGTTACTACACTTACCAATTGAAGAGTGCAAAGGGCTTAGTGGTGGTCATTAAAGGTATTGACAATTCTGTGCCGACTGAGGATATTAAAGATGCCCTGAAGAATGCGGGGTTCGATGCTAAATCAATTTTCAATATAATTAACCGAGAGAAAATTCCTCAGCCAATGTTTAAAGTTGAAGTTGCTTTCGACTCAACTAAATTGAAAAAAAATGAAACTCACCCCATTTACAATTTAAAATTCTTATTGAACCGAAGAATTGTCGTAGAGGAACCAATTAAGCGTAAGGGTCCGCCTCAGTGCCAAAATTGTCAGGAGTTTGGACATACAAAATCTTTTTGTAAATTACCATCCGTATGTGTGAGATGTGGAGACATTCACAAATCTTTGGAATGCCCACACCCGAAATCTGACACGAATGTGAGAAAGTGCGGTAATTGTGGTGAAAAACACACCGCCAATTATCGTGGTTGCAAAGTGTTTTTGCAACTAAAAAATTCAAACAAGGCAAGAAGATCAGTGCCAGTACCACTCGAGTATAAGGAAACTAATTTTCCTAATTTGCCAACAACTTCTGCCCGCGCAACTCAAAGAGCTCAGGGTACAAATGTGCAACACGTTAGTTTCGCTGAAACGTTGAAGAAAGGTAATACATCGCAAGAAAGTCATCGAGTTAACTCGTATGCAAACGTTTTGAAGGAAGGTGAGCACAAACCACTGCCCGACACTCAAAGTGCCATCGAGAAATTGATAGACACTATGAACAGTTTTATGTCCAACATGCAGGGTATGTTCCAGCAAATGCTGCAAAACCAGAGCATGCTGATGCAAATTTTGTTGAACAAAAAATAATGGATACGCTGAAAATTTGTTTTTGGAATGCTAATGGCCTGAGCCAGCACAAGTATGAAGTGCAACAGTTCCTACAATCACAACAAGTTGATGTACTTCTCGTATCCGAAACACATTTTACTCAAAAGAACTGTTTCAAAATAAAAAATTATTATAATTATGACACAAAGCATCCAAGTGGCAGAGCTTGTGGAGGGACAGCAATACTGGTTCACAGAGATGTTGCCCATTTTCCCCTACCAGAATTTTCGACGGATCACATACAAGCCACCACCATAAGGTTACCACGTTGTGGTACATCGATTTCTGCCGTTTATTGTCCACCCAGACACTCCATTACTACGGATCAATTTTGGAACTTTTTTCAAACGTTAGGAACAAAGTTTATTGCAGCGGGTGATTTTAATGCAAAACACACCTTTTGGGGTTCTAGACTTATTTCACCAAGAGGAAGGCAACTTTTTGATGCGATATCCCTTCACAATTTGGACGCAATATCTGCAGGTCAACCCACATACTGGCCTACAGACATTAATAAAATTCCAGATGTGATCGACTTTGCGGTCACTCGCAGCATAAGAAGAGAACTATTTCATTTGGTTCCGTCTTTGGATCTTTCGTCGGATCATTCACCTACTTTTTTGAATTTTTTTCGCGCTTCTGAAAATGCAGAGCAGAATAAGTGTTATCATAAAAAACATATAAATTGGCTAAAGTACAAAATGTACATTAGTACCCACTTGCCACAACACTTGTCTTTGAAATCGGAGTCTGAAGTAGAGGATGCTGTAATCCTCACAACAAACATCCTGAAAGAAGCGACAGCAGTTTCCGCATCAAACGTTTTGATAAGAAGTAGGCGTCACTACAACAGTAATGCTACCGTTGAGTCCCTGATAAGGCATAAAAGACAGTTGAGGCGTCAGTGGCAGGAGCTCCGTTCACCTGGCTTAAAGGCACAACTAAATAAATGCCAACGGAAACTGCGTGTTTTGCTGAAAGAGGACAAAGAATTTCAACTGAATGAATATCTGCAAAGGTTGGACACAACAGAGCAAACAGATTATAGTTTGTGGAGAGCTACAAAAAAAATGAAACAACCTACTTCCTACGAGGCCCCAATAAGGTTACATAATGGTGAATTTGCACAGAGTACAGAGGAGAAAATTGAGGAATTCGCCAACCACCTGGAAAACGTATTTACACCAAATGTAACCGCTTCCCGTATTGCGCCGATTGTCATAAACGAAAGAGTACAACGTCCACTGAAATTCCGATTTGCTGAAGTCGAATCTGCTATAAAAACGTTAAAAGCCAGAAAAGCTCCAGGCAGTGACAAAATCACAGGAGCAATGATAACTAATCTGCCACAATCAGCATTGAGGCTGATTCTCTTTATTTTCAATTCTATGTTGAGGTTGGGTACGTTTCCGAAAGCATGGAAACACTCAGAAATCGTAATGATTCCTAAGCCAGGTAAAGATGTTACGCAAGTATCTTCTTATCGTCCAATAAGCTTATTGCCGATACTGTCCAAACTTTTTGAAAAATTGATTCTCGAGAAACTACGGCACCACGTTGACACTAATTCGGTTATCCCACATCACCAATTTGGATTCCGGAAAATGCACAGCACTGTGGCACAAGTACACAGAATAACAAACCTTGTCCGATCGGCTTTCGAGAATAAAGAATACTGTTCGGCACTTTTTATTGATATATCTCAAGCGTTCGACAAAGTCTGGCACGACGGTCTGATGCACAAAATTGTAAACTTGCTACCGGAAAACGTTCACAAATTGTTCAAAAATTACATAACTAATAGATCTTTTCATATAAGGTCGAAATCGGTGATATCTTCCATTAAAAATATCCATGCTGGTGTACCACAGGGAAGTATCCTTGGTCCTTTTCTGTACATTTTATTTACTGCGGATATGCCTACAAGTCAATTGACGCATACATCAACTTTCGCGGATGATACTGCTTTTCTAAGCATACACAAGAATGCAGCAGTAGCAAGCCAACATCTTCAAGCGCATTTGAACCGATTGGAAAAATGGTTATCAAAGTGGAAGATAAAAGTAAATGCTTCAAAGTGCGTCCACATTACGTTTACTCTGAGAAGGGACAATTGTCCTCCCATCACGATAAACGGTGTTACAATACCTGAGGGCAACCACGTAAAATATCTTGGTATTCATCTCGATAGACGTCTTACGTGGACTAGTCACATAGCGGCCAAAATCACTCAACTGAAGTTGAAAACTGCGCAGCTTTACTGGCTTATAGGACGACACTCTGCACTAGGCCTAGATATGAAGGTGCTGTTGTATAAGGCGATTTTAAAGCCCATATGGCTATATGGCGTTCAGCTGTGGGGAACTGCTTCCGCATCAAATGTTGCAAAATTACAAAGAAGACAGTCAAAAATTTTACGAATAATCACAGGTGCTCCATGGTACATGAAAAATGTAAATATCCACAGGGATCTAAAAATTCCATCAATTAATGATGAAATTAAAAAAGTCTGTACGAAGTATAGGACGAAGATCACGGTGCATCCCAATCCACTTGCTAGAGAATTGCTGGTCTTTGAGGGTCACAGAAGACTCAAAAGGACCCAAACGTTTGATCTGATTGGATGAAAATTCTGTGTAACCATTGGGTTGAAATTGCAGTGGCAATGGAAACTATTTTTTTTTTTTTTTTATAGTATATTTTTAGATTAAGATTTGAACACATTTTGTTAATTTCATATAGAAAGATCCAAAATTCAAAAATAACATGGGAAAAAAAAAAAAAAAAAAAAAAAAGTTACGTTTCCGTATAAAGCGAAAATTAAATTGTATGAAAAACCGTGCAAAAGGAAGAAAACGTATAATTGTGCTCCTTCATGGTACGTTCAGCGTACCGCGAAATTGAAAAGTTTCCATTCAAAATTGCGAACGAAAACTAGAAAACTGAAGTGTTCATACTGGCTGGCACCAAATGACACTGGAGTTAATTTCGTCAACAGCTGATAATAAACTATTTTCACATCAACTTCTTGGAGTTAATTTCTAACAAAATATCCCACAATAAAGAGAAACGAATGAAGACATCATTGAGCAAACCCACGTAAAACGACCCTACGCAGGAAAATAATAATTTACTTATTTTTACTAGAAATCGTTCAACTGATGTGCACAAGAGATTGATAATTGTAGACAAATTTAGCAAAATAAAAGTTTTTCTATTTTCATAAATTTTGAAGTGCCCATATTAAAGGCCTTACATGCTGATTTTTTATTCATGTAGTTTTTCTATATTCCTTTGGAAATAACGTCCAAAAACTTCTTACATTTATATCGTGAATTATAATTCATGAATATTTTTATTTAAGCGTTGATTTTTTTTAACGTACTATCGCTTAATATTTTTTATTTACTCAAATGTACAAATGTGTACAAAGAGAAATTTGAAAAAATAAAAACATGAAATTATGAATTTTCTTTCTACCCCTCTTTCTTCTCTACCCCGCTCGACGACAAAAAGAAAATTCATGAATTTTATTCATTGTCTAAATTGGGTGTAAATGCTTGATCATTATTTTTGAGACTATTCCATTAAATTTTCGTGATTACGTGTATTCGTGTGAATTGAATGGGAATCACTAAAAAAGTCAATTTCGAAAAATGCGACTTAGGGTCTTTCTACATGATACCAACGATATGCTGAACTCTCTGCTCACCGGTAACTATATTTTACGTTTTCTTTTATAGCCTTTCTAATAGTTACTAAAAACCGTCATATCTGGCGAGACTATACTTTATTCAAGGGTAATCGAAGCAGGCCACCACCAAATCGACCCCCTAGAATTCCCATGATTGCCGGTTCATCTAAAACGTGGCACACCCATCAGTCATTGAGGTCCGCGCCAATCCCAATGCTTGCTCTAGATTCTATTGACTTCTGTCAGTCGTGTGGGAACGCCCAATTGGAATTTTCTAAATATATATAGTCTATAGTTCCTTCTAGATATACAGACAGATACGGTGAAAACTTCAGGAAAATCGGTTCAGCCGTTTAGCTGTCCATAAAGCACAAACACACATACATACAAACAAATATGTAATTTTTCTATATAGAGATTTGACATTTTAACAAAAAATGAGAGTTTCATGTTCACAACTGTCACAATGGAAGTGCTCTATTTTTAAATTTTTTAGTAGTGTGTATAATTTGAATGCGTAACGTCGCAAGGTTGTAAATATCAGCAGGGTTGCAATAAAAGAGAATTTTTCGTGCAAAAACAGCGTAGATTGTGGTAATTTAAAGTTGCTTTCAGTGAAATTAAGTAAAATCACTTTCTTTAGTTAATGGCAAAATGTATGCGAAATTTAAAGTCAATTTCGGGCGAAAGTACTTAATTTGGAAGTATCACACGACTTGTACGTGTCTTGCAGTGGGATATTTGAGAAGTCACATGTAAAAAACATGTTGTCTAATGAAGGCTTAAGATGGAAAGCGTGTAAAACGGCTACAGTGTTAAACGGAGCACAGGTGTATATTAAAAT
This sequence comes from Dexiosoma caninum, assembly GCA_963924685.1. Taxonomy (NCBI): domain Eukaryota; kingdom Metazoa; phylum Arthropoda; class Insecta; order Diptera; family Tachinidae; genus Dexiosoma; species Dexiosoma caninum. Next base: position 37,272,875 of record OZ004729.1, on the reverse strand, counting down.
TCATAAAATTAATGGCTGATGTTAATAGTTAATGTTGGCTAAAACGAAATTGAGCGTATTAATTAAATTTATTTTGTGATTTGAAGTAATAAATTTTAATTTTATTTTATAATCATTTTTCTTTTGTCTTTAATAATCACAAAAATGTTAATTGAATTATTTTGTTTGTATCTTTTCAGGTAATTCCCCATTTCATATTAATTGAAATTTGTAAGTGCATTTTTTATATTATATATCTTTTATTTAAATTATTTTATTATTTATTAATACGAGGTTTGCTCAAAAGAAAAGATGAATTTTGTTTTCTTCGATTACAATGGCGTGGTGCATCATGAGTTCTTCAGTTCAACAAGTCGTACTGTTAATAAGAAATACTATAAGAAAGTTATGCAACGTTTGCGTGAAGCAATACGGCTCAAACGATCGCCTTCCTGCATCGGTATTGTGTAGCACCGGCGAAGTAAAATAATAATAAAAATGTCTACTAAACCGAAGCTTCAGCACTGCTACGAGTATAAACAAAGAACGTGCGAAAGCAGAGCTGTAAAATAATTAATTAAGCTTCACCTCCTTTCGTTTCTCCTACTATCCCTTTCCTACAGTTCCAACACAATGATTCGCATGTGTAGGAGTCATCTCCTGAGTGCCGGTCCCAGATAAAAAAAAAATAATGATTCTGCATCAGAATAATGCACCAGCTCGCACATCAATGCTTTTTCATGATTTTTTGGCCAAAAACAACACCCTAATCATGCCTCAACCACCTTATTCACCAAGTTAGGCTCCCTATGACTTTTTTCTATTGCCTAAACTGAAGAGACTAATGAAAGGAACGCGTTATGCCAAAATTGATGAGATAAAGTCAGAATCGAAGAACGAGCTGATGGCCATACCGAAGAGCGCATTTCCGAAGTGCTGCGAGGATTGGAAGAAGCGCTGGCATATTTGCATTATATCTGAGGGGGATTACTTTGAAGGGGACGAATTGAATTAAAAAAAATACTAAATTCACCTTTTATTTTGAACAGACCCTGTATATACTTTCGAAGCTTATATTGCAACCAATATTTTATTTGCTCAGTTTATATCAAGCAGCTGCGCAGAATTTTTATTTTGCTGATTAGAGGCCGTGGTGTCAAAATTTTTATATGTTTACATAGAGTCTTAAATGTCAGTTGTGTCTGTAATGTTGTCATTGCTAAAGAATTATCAACACCACCTGTAAATTGAATTCGCCTTTGTTATATCCGGTGTTTTTTTTTTAGCTGCATGAGAACTTCAAATGACAAAACTAGACAAAAATATTGAAGGAAAGAAAGTTTTTTATTATAAACTTGTAGATAATGCCATGGCATTCATTTTTTAAATATGATTTCTGCCATATGTCCACCACGACTACGAGTTACATGGTTCATTCGATCAGTATAGTTTTTGACTGCTTTTTCCAATAAATCTATCCGTATGACATCAAAGATGGCTTTAATAATGGTTTCCAATGCTTCAAGAGCAGGGACCAATGACTTCACACAGCCCCATAAAAAGTAACGCAGAGGAGTTCAATCGCACGGACGATGGGGCCAGTCAGCAGCAGCACTTCAGGGAATAAAGTTGTCACCAAATTGATATTGCAATAAATAGATTGTTCAGCGTACTGTATGGCAAGTTGCACCGTCTTGTTCAATTGATTAATTTTTTGAAAACAAAAATGCAGTCTCAGCATGGCTCGATAGAGCTCGCCTTTCAACGTAAGGACGACGAATTTCAATACTAACCGCTACAACAGTCATATTCTCTTCGGTACAAACATTTCCTTGTCTTGTGGGTGGTTTTGAATCGAGAAGAATAAAATTTGTGCGAAAACGTTCAATGATAACTGCACGAATTGCTTGCTCACTAGGCCGATTATAGTGACCGCAAAATGAACTTCGCGAACAGATATATTTTTTTCAAACAAAATTTGTACAATCATTTTTTCAATACGTTGATACTGATACTTGATACCTTTATAGGCAATGAGAATTACTTGCGATAGAAGCAATCTAACTCAAAAGAACAAAATTGTGAATTACACTGACATTCACTAGTAGAACGGAACAGTTGCTACACTTTCATCATCAGCGTTCTTCGTGTTTTGTCCACTGTGTCTGGTTGTCAGTAGATGTAGATGTTTGCACAATTTGAAGGCGTTGTTCTGCCGTTAAACGATTCATGATGACTTGTCAAGCTTTACTGAACAGAAATATCACCACAGTTTGACATTCTCAGCTATCAAACCATAGTTATCGATATCAATAGTTCGCTTGCAGCTAAAAAAACACCAGATATAATAAAAACTTTCTTTGTCAAAGTTTTATTTTTTCTAAAACTGTGTGTTTGCCATCTGATTACAGTCTTCTCAAACTATAACTAGAAAACAAGTGATTTCGAATTTTTGAACATGCAAAATCTTTGACATTTTCATTATGTCCAGAAAATCTTTTTTTTATCTTGGCCCCTACACATGTGGTGCATTGTGGTGGAACTAGAGGAAAGGGATAGTAGAAGAAGTGACAGGAGGTGAAATTTCACTATCTTACAACGCTGCTTTTGCACGGTCTTTGTTTTTATAGCAGTGTTGTAGCGCCTCTGATGTCAAGGAGACGTTTTAAATTTTGAAGCTTCGTTTTAGTGCAGCCATTTTTGTAAGTATTTTACTTTGCCGGTGCTACACAATACCGACGAAGGAAGGCGTTCTGATGTGCCTGTGGATTGGTTACAACTGAAGCCGTTAGTGTTCAATGACCAGTGACTACGCCTTCGCCACTTAAACCTTTCGACAACAAATGACACAAAACCACACAAATGCACATCAGAAATTTGCAGTTAACGTGCGAATTTATTGTAATTAGTAATAAAAATTTTATTAAGTTCGTATTTTCGTGGTCATAAAAATGATTAAATATATACATCTGTTTATGTAAATATTTTATTAATATGTATAAAATGTGAATTAAAATTTTAAGTTTTGTCATTTAAATCTTTTTGGCAGTCAGCATATGTATGGACGTACGTCAATATATTGTTTGTTTTCTACTTCAATACCATTTTATTTAAATATATATGTATATGTATGTATGTATGTGTGTGTATATATGTATGTAGTATTGTTTTGAACAACATTTTTAGTCATGAATTTTTTTCTCTTCACATTTCTTTGCCAACACCCTCAAATATCCTTGGCCTAATTTAATGTCTGCTGACTGTTATAAATGGAAAGCAGTCACTCGTCGATGACTACGAGCAAAATGCTGTTTAGCATACATTTTCAAGTCTTCTTTTTTTCAATGACTAAATATTGATTTTTACTAATAAGTTTTCTTTATATTGTCGTCGGTTCTATAAGTAAATATGTATGTATGTATTTATGTATATGTATGTATGGGAGTGTTTGTGTGTTTGACATACTTATAATACGTACGTATATTGACTAATTACCAGTGTTGATGAGTATGGCCCCAGTCATTACTTTTCTAAAGGATAAAACGGATATAATGAAATTTTGTTGAATATCCTTTTGGAGGCAATTGACAGCGTAAGCAACTAATTTATATGTCAAAGCTTAATTTAAATATTTTTGTTACAAGAGAAGTGCGCAACTTTGTTCACGACAACATCATTTGCTCTAAAATAGAGAACACACAATTATAGCTGAGGGTTTTTTTTCATTTTTTTTTTCAGTTTAGGGAAATAGTTTTTTGAAATATATCCTAATACAGTGAAAAGTATCTCATACCGCTATAATGTTGAAAATAAATATTAATTGAATAAAACATTAGGTTCGGTTAGGTTAGATTAGATTTTCAGGCTGGCAATTCCACTTGTGCCTTTCTAGGTCCCATTGTGCTATCTGGACGCAGAAAAAAAAGAAAATATGAGATTTAGCTATCATCGTTCCAACTAATACACAGAAAAACAAAACAAAAAGTCACCCAAAAATGCTGTTCATTGGATCAATGAAAAATGAAACACCCAGCTAAATGATGTTCATAAATGTAATGAAACTATTTCTTATATAAAACTAGCTTTTAACAGCGGCTTCGCTCCCGTTATTATCTCCTCCATCGGTTCTACAGTTTCGGAAAGGCATATCTTAACCCTAAGTCGCCTCCTGGTTCTATTTAAAAAATATATACACGGTGGGCCAAAAGTAATAACCCGGGGCATAAGTAATCACCCGATGTTCTCTTGCGTTACTCAATCAGAAACCTGCGTCTAACTTCATTTGAAAAATGCTGTCACAAGTAAATTTCTAGCAAAAATTGTTAAATAACTATACGAGTTCAGTATTGCTGTGTTGGAAATATCTGAAAACGGTATTATCATAAAACTAATTTTTTCAAAAAGGAAGTGTTTTTGTATAGTTGTGTTCCTTTTTATTTCTTATTTTTTTACAAATACAATAAAATTCAATCAGTCAACACTTCATTCATTTTAATACGTACAGTCGAACTTCTCTATAGCGAACTTCTCTATAACGAAATCTTCTCTATAACAAATAAAATTCGTGAACACAACATTTTTGTGAGTATTTTCATACATTTTGATCTCCCTATAACGAACTTCCCTATATCGAAGTTCTCTCTGTAACGTACAATTTTTTAAGACCTAAATAGAATTTTTCACACTAAATAATCTCTCTATTGCGAAGTTTTTAGCAATCGATTTTTTGCATCAATTTAGTCACATATGTATGTATTATTAAAAAAAATTAATGTGTTCATGTAAAAACAATTTTTTTTGTCTTAATAAATATATTTTCTACATAAAAAAAATTTAGTCAAAATTTTCTGCAGTTTCTCTATAACGTAGAAATTTGACGGTCCTCAACTGCTACGTTATAGAGAAGTTCGACTGTACTAGTAAATTAATAGAGAACACGTACTTGGTAACACTGTTTCTTCATTTGACATTTTACTTGCGGCAAGTGCCAAAAAGTTACTTGCAAGAGAATTTCCTAGTAAGTAGACTCGCAAGTGCGACAAATGTGACTGTATTGGTGAAAAACTTTGACTGTACTGAGTTTTTCGGACTTGTTCGCAAAAATCACTTGTTTCAACTGTTCATTTAGTTTTCTTCAAGGTCTGATATTCGAAACAATACGATATGATAAATAATTTTTTAAGTTTTAAAGTGATTGTATACTAGGGGTAAGTGCAACAAGTTAAACACTTCTCGCCTGTCAAGATTTAGAGTTACATATTTCGATTGACTTTTATATCGTGCAATTGTGGGTCGACTCTTTTTACTTATGATTTGATTGTGATCGAATGGAAAATAAACTCTATTTGGTTATTTCTTACATCTCTCCTGATTTATACATATGTATGTGTATACTCCTATATGTATACATATATACAACATATGTACGTATTTTAATGTTTAATATATTTTCAAAAACATATTGCGTTCGACGTACTTTGACTCGTATTCAAATGTAAAGGGTGTCTGGTAGCAGATTTATATTTTCAAACTTAAATAAAAAACGTAATAACTGACACAAAGTTTTATTAAGAGCATTGAACGATAGAATGGAAATGCGGATTTTATTTTTTAAAGAGTGCGTCATCCAGATCTTACAGATCCTTTTTTAAAATTTCATGAATAATCGCTCTTGGACGTCCCAGTGAGGCTGCTCTTTTCCGTATTGAAGGTCGCGGATTCTCACGTAAACTGCATTCAACCAGTTCAATGTTTTCAGATCGACTGGGCGCTGGCCGTGGTACATTCATAGCCGAAGCAGTTGCGCGGAATCTCTGCACACACGAACGAATTAAATTTACACTCGGTCCATCACTTATTCGCCAAATACCGTACTTTTAACACAATTGTCGACGAACAATTACGTAAGAGTCATTACTCTTAAAAAATATCTCCAAAGCAAACGCGCGATGCTCACTCGACCACTGCGACATCGTGACTGACAAATCTGCACAATCGATAATTCCAACGGTGCCACTCTCCCCCGGCACGGTTTATTACTTTTTTGAAATAATCGTATTTAAAAATATAAATTTGCCACCAGACACCCTGTATATTTGTCCACATAAAACGCAACTGTTTTACTTTCTCATACACTCACTACATTCATTGACCTGTATGTTTGTGTATGTATTGACGTTAATTGCCATAAGTGAACGATTTCCTATTGTGTTTGATAAAAAAAAATAGAATTTTTTTTTAGCGAACGTTTATAACTAAATAAACAGATCAATTATATGCTTTAAAAAGCAAACACCAGCATTGCCATTGTTATACATATTTCGGAAACGTAAATAAATGACTTTTTAAAGTCAACAAATGTACAACTATGAGAGTTGCCGTATGTATACAGAGTGCGCCAAAAGTAGTTTAAATCATTATAATGTAAGTTCAAAAATACGTTGACTTTATATTTTTGTGAAAAAATATTTATTCATCAACATTTATATTCTCCCCTTCAAAGTTATCCCCTTTAAATACAATGCGCTTGTGGCAACATTCGAAATGAAATCATGGTAATTATACCCGAAATTTTGCGAAAAGGAAAAATGGAAATGGAAAATAAGCTAAAAAAAGCACGAATGTGCAAAGCAGAAAATGGACATCACTTACAGGATATCATTTTTCAAAGCTAATTGCAAAAAAATTCCCCAATAATATACGCGTACGTAGCGACGCAAATCGCAATCAAAATGACGTAAAGCGGTTTAACTAATATTTTAAAAGAGACGCAAATCGAAACGACGCAAATAGGATAGACGCAAATTGGGGCTCTAGTGCATTTTAAAAAGCAACACAAATGGGTTCGATGCAAATCCGGCCTCTAATGAATTTAAAATTGAAAGTTGATAGTTACGGTCGCTATACGTCACGTCATGTCGCGACTGGCGACAATTTAAATTTTTTATATTTTTTTTCTCCATTAAAAATTCGAACGAATTTGAAAAATTCATTTAAAAAAATTATTTTTGGAAACATTTGGTAAATTTCTATCCATTTTATCTGGCAATGTTAACGTTAACAGAAATAAAGTTCATGACCTAAACCATGGGCGCTACTCATATAAACAAACGAAAACAAAATGCTTAGAAACAATAATTCTCTTGTAGAGCAACTGCCAGTGCGAAGAACATCTATTAACATTTGCCCAATGCAAATTGACGATGATAGTCGTACAAGTTTTTCAATTAATTTAAGTGCAAAATGGAATACATTGGAATTGTTTAGTTTTTTCAACACACATTTTCACCATCGTAATGAAAATCTAACCTTGACGTGCCTGCAAGCAATATTTGTATAAAAAAAGAAATTAATAACAATTTCTCAATGTGCAAGAATTTATTAAAACATAAATTTTGAACATGTAAAAATGTTGTACATTTTCTATTTTAATGGTTCCACAAGTTTTTCACTTTGGAAATGATGATGTTCATTTCATTTATGATTTTTTTTTTATAAAAACTATTTAGCAGTTTCGTGCTGATTTTGTGGTTCAAATTATGGGGGTTAAATACACATTTAGTAGTTGTACATTCATGCAAATTAGAGATGCGAAACGCTCGCTTGCCTCGCATTAATACGCCTAGACGTTTGCTAGGGTCTATTCACGATCCCATCTCTAATGATACACACAGACAGCGGTGAAACGCATGTAATTTTCTCACATTCCAACTACACATTTTTATCTCCCGGTTTCATGAGAATTTTTTTATTGTTCATTTTTTTTTATTATTATAATTTCCTATTGTAACAAATTCTTCACCCAAAAAGACTGCTGTGAACAACACTATTCTGTGTTTTAATGTTTAAATAATTAAGTATCTATTTTAACCGCATTTTAACACGCAGCCGACATTTTGATTAGTCAGTAGAAAAGAATTTGAATAAACAAAAAGCCGGAATATATTTGTTTATCATGCTCAGTATTTTAGGCAAAAATATTCAAGTGATGTTAAATGATTGATTTATTTTATAGACCGCAAGTAGCAACTAATGTTTGTTAGTCTGATTAAAATATACGTATATTGTATTTTAGAGAATGCAACAAATGAAGAAAAGCACGTGGAATGTCGAATTTTCTTTTCTTAGAAATGTGTAAATTGTACTTAAGAGTTGCTTGACAGAAATGCGTCTAAAAATTTCCGTGGGCGACTGTTTATGGCATTAATCGCAAGGTGCTTTTAACATTGAGTAAGAGTAATGTGTTACGTGCACTAACCCCCAAAATAGCACTGTGGGAGCAACTAGGGACCTAACACATACTAACGTATCAACACCGTTCCTCTGTTTCCAGTGATTGGTTTGGCAATCTCTCCAACTGCTTAATGCCTGTTTAGCTGTGAACCAGTAGGATTGCCCCGCTAGTGATTGTCTGCAGAGGATCATCACGTAGGGAAAGAATTGCAAGACATTTTGTCTAATATGGTCTTCACACTGTCGTGTTTAAAAAAGTTTTAGGTGTTTTGTAGCTAAACATGTTCAATTTTATGTGTTTTCCCATACATTGAGTTATTTTAACGTAAAGTTAAACATGTTTAGCTCAAAAACACGTTCGAAAAAGAGTAAAACTCAGGTTTGATTTTGTTTCAAAGTCTGTGTTCAAAAATTTTTTTTTATTTTTGGTCTTTCATTGAACGTATATTTTAATGTCTCGTCAGAAAGTTTATTTAATTCGTTTGTTGCTATAAGTGAAAAAACGTGTCTTTCTACAGGTAGAAAAAAGAAAAAATATTAATTACTGCGTCGTTTATGTGCATCAAATAATATCACGCTGACCTCTCCGACAGGGACCTTTGTGAACATGGCGGACCCAGACGTGGGTGAGTAAGGAGCGGTTCTGATTGGGACGCCGCTCTGTTGGTCCCAAAGTAATGCGGAAAGCGGTGCCGTGAAGGAATCTACCCAGAGGAGGAGGGGTAGAGAGTGTTTTAGTGGTAACACCACTCGACGGTCTCTGTAAGAGCGAAGGCATTTTTAACTCTACCTTTCCTAATTTAATATTCTTTTAACAATAACATTTTAAATTTTGTTTTTGTTTTGAATGTAGGACAGGCAGTAAAATTTTATTATTTGTTACTTTTTAGTTCCTTTTTTAAGTCGGTTAAATTTTTTTCAAACATTTTTTTTTTACGAATTGCTGAACTCTAATAAAATTTTTCACCCGAAAGGACCAAATTCTCGAGATCGCCCCCAACAGAGTGCAACAAGGGTTTCAGGAACTTCACTTTTGCTAGTCAACTATTTTTTTACCTTTTTTATTCTTTAGGATTCCAATCAAAATGCATTTTGCAACAGGCATTCCATCGAGAGCTTTTACAGCCAATTGAATTACACTTTGTAGTAAAAGTTCCTTGTTCCAATAACTCAGTGGTTCTTGGAATTTACCGCCTTTGAAGTCCCACCTTTCAACGGCATCTCTCAGTGAGCTCTCTCGAAATTTGAACAAGCTGTTCCATTTAGTTGCAGACTACCGCACGATTTGAGGAGGAAATCGAAAAGTGAATTTCATGTGCTCATTATTTCTGGAAACCATTACTCACATCAGTGACAAGCTTGATAAATTCTAAGGGAATCAGCACAGTAATTTTAATGGTAAAAAAGTTGTTTACTAAATTTCTCTGTGGCCGTACAAGCACACAAAATTCAGAATGTTCTCGACGCCCAGTTGATGTCTCTACACTCGAGACAATTGAAGAAATTCATGATGTGCTGTTGGCCGATCGGAGATTGAAAGTGAGATAGATTGTGGAAGGCATAAGTATCTCACACGACTCAATGAATGATCACTTGGCTATAAGAAAGCTCGCCGCAAGCTGGGTGTCGCGTTTGCTAAAAATTTAGCATAAACGCAATCGGGGGACAACTTAGCAGCAGCATTTAGAAGCTTTCGAAGGGAAAACCCTACTTTTTTTAATCATAAACAAATTTTTAACGTCTCTAATTGACATTGATATGTTGACTTGCTCATAAATAAAAGGTGATTTTTTAAGAGCTTTCGCATTTGATTAAAAAAAACACATGAAATTTAGAGAAATGTAGGAAATATATGTCCAATTTTGGCCCAAACGTGAAATAAATTAATATTTCTATATTATCTTTTAAGCTTAAAGGTTCGTTTTTATTTTTCTATTTCTATATTTCATCAACCATCGGAATAGAAATATTTATTAAAAGAAATAAGGTTAAAAAATAAAGATTAAAAAACGTGAAATAAATTGTTCAACAAACTGTGGTCTCAACTGGGCCATTGTTGCGCGTGCTGTAGTGCATGTGGCACCGTCTTTCTGAAACCACATATCAGCCAAGTCCAGCACTTCCGTAGTGCACTAACAGAGGCCCAATTGCTGCGAACGGCGCTCAATCGATAATTCACGATCATCAACAACACTGACGGATACAGCTGCGATATTTTCCTCTGTCCATATCTGCTTATGAGTGTTGGTGGTTTAATGTCTAATAATGTAAATTTGGTGCGAAATTTAGGCACAAGCCGCCCAGAAGGTCGGCCAAACTGACCATAAAATGAAAGAAGTGCAGAATTTTGATATTAAAATTGAATAATCTGCAAGCGTTGTTCGTTTGTAATTCTTGAAGAATTATTGTTAAATTATGGACCAAACTGAACATGTTTTACAGTAACCTGTTACACAAAAACACCTAAGCTGCCGAAAACAGTGTTGCCAAATAGAAAGTTTCTAAGAAATCACCCTTTAGTTACTCATAAGGTTTAGCGCTCTATTTTCTTCTCAAATTCATGCTAAATTAAAATAAGAAAAAAGTAGAGACGAGTCAAAGTCATACACCAGTTTAAAATTTTAAATAAATAGAAAAAATGGAGCAGAGTTTGTTGGTTTGTTATTACGAAAATGTGAACGCGAAATTAATAATATTATTCGCAATAAGAAAAGAAAACCATAAATATAAAATTATTTAATTACGCGTCCATTGAAATCGTATGTCAACAATGTAATAAATTTTAATCAGCTAATTATATAATTGAAATGATTCATCTGTTAAGAGTAAAATTATAAAATTTGTTTAGAAATTCAATACCAAATTATTGCACTGCAACAAAAAAAAAAACAAAATAAAAAAAAATAACTAAATATAGAAGGTTTTATTGATTGTGTAGGTTTGTTATAAGCTGCTCAATAATATTTTTAACTAAAAAACACGAATAATTAAATTAGTTTATAGTAGAAACTATATAAAAATGAAAAAGAATAAAAATAAAACATTATTTCTTGCTTGTTATGTATTTGAGCCATGTCTGTATAAATAAGGCGTTGGCGCTCCAACCAACCCCTCAAGTGACTTCATAATATTGTTGTGCAAAAACAGAGTTGTAATATAGTGAAGATTCACCTGCTGTCTCTGCTCCTACTATCCCTTTTCTCTAGTTCTAGCACAATACATCGCATGTCTAGGAGTCATCTCCTGAGTGCTGGTCCAAGATAAATAATAAAAAAAATGCCAACTTGTACAGCATTTTGCCGCTTCAAAAGTAAAGTTCAACAAAATACACATACTCATAAGGCGATGATTTCCAAGAAACTTTTATTTCATAACATTGCTTGGACCTTGCCATTACGTTCGACATATACTGCCTGACCCATGATGTCACACGATATCGTTCGTTCTCTTAATTGCATTAAAAACAAAAACAACATATTAAATTTGGTTTTAAATTTTAAAAGTTGTTTAAAATTTTAAATTTTGTTTTGGGCCAGGCAGATAATGACAGTTCAATGACCGCCTCTAGCCAATTTTTTGCACAATAGGTCGACTATGACGACAATAATCAGTCCGTAATGCTCGAAAAGTGGCCACGGTTGACCAAGTATAAGAGTTTTAAAACTATTTTTAAGTGTTATTCATTGTTAAATGATCCATATTCGTAACTGACAAAAATTTCACTAAATAAATGACACTTTAGATGATAGATATTTAACAGCTGACAGCCTTGCCACTAAATCGATAAACCTCTACAATAATATTCAAAAAATAATTGAGAATTATATTGAAACCAAAGTAGCTTCGAGCAACATACAAATTAATCAGCGTTTGTGTTAACTTAAACAACACGAAATATTGAAAAAAAATTTTTAAAACATTTTATTAAAAGAAAACTTATACATACATACATATATTTAATTCCTAATTTTTAAATTGTTCTCTTTTTCTCTCTCCCGTCTCTACTCTCATAGTTCGCATCATGTATAATTTTTACAATTGCTGTTGTACGCCAAGTCTTCTATGAATATCACTGTTTCTGCAAGTAAAAGAATACTTCAAAGGTATTTGTTCAACAAAATGTTATGATTTTTAAGGAAAAATGTTGACAAGCATACATAGAAATTTAAAGCTCAGACATAAAGGTTGTGATTTTCCGGAAAATGGCTTAACACTCTCAGCATAGAAAAGTTTTTCAACACACATTTTGCTTCCTCCCATCGAAAATTATTTCATACGCACCAACTAATTAAAACATATTAAGAAAAGAAAGCAACATCAACATCGGAATAAAAGAAACGCAGCAATTTTTTTTAAAGTGAAAAATTATCGAATACTCAAAATTCTCAAAAACTCATTAAAGTTTTCTTTTTTTCTTCCGTTAAAAGAGAAAAAGAATTAAGTAAATTAAGCAATACTGTGGACTCATTTACTCTTATTTTATACAAAAAAAAATTCGAAATGAATTCCGTTATATCTGCATTTAAGGGAAAGAAGAACTCCAGCCAACAAGCGAACGGTGCCACGGGCTCCAATAGTGGCTCCAGTGATTGCAAACACAGTAATTTGAGCGTTATTGCAAACGCACTGAACACATCCTCTGCAAAAAAGAAGTCCATCAGCGCCCAAGACAACAGTTATCAATATTTGAGGCATATAAGGGAAATCGATACAGCCACCAAGTTACTATCGCCCATAGTGGGAGCTGATGAGTTACTAGAAACAGATATGCTAAATTTTCGACCGGTATCCACAGTGGCGGGTGTTGATGTAGTCGATCATGTTCCTTTACAAACAGTACGTTTGACACCCTCCTCTTTGGAGTCAGCTATGGGCGATTGCAATATGAATGGTGGCCGAAAAGTTTTAACACCAACACAATTAGAGAATGGCAATTGTCAAGAGACTTTAGGAGAAAATTTAAACGATTATGCGAATAAGACGAATGGTCAGCACAGCTTGACCAGCAGTCCCACATCACATTTAAACGAGGTGGATGATGATGAGTCAGAACATTCAATAACAGCCTGCACCAGCACCACCAGCAGTAGTTCCAGCGATCAAAGTAATAGCACTGTGGTTCATAGCCCCATTGCGCCGACTGCGGCTGCCGCAGCCGCTGCTGCAAATAACACCTGTACATCCACTTTACCAAGTCCCGCCAAAAGTCTGAATTTGAGTCTGAATAGTAATACTTCTTCACCTTCATTTCTATCATCGTCGTCTTCAATATCTGTTTCTTCCAATTCGAGCGCCTCTCTGGCGCTATGCAATTCTGGTCCAAGTTCTTGCTCATCCGCTACCGGTTGTGACGTCAGCAGCAACGATTATTCCCAGCCGTCATCGCCCACAATGGTTACGCGTCGGAGTTCCCAATCATCGACAACATCTGAATATGTGCCAGCTTTTCTGAAATCATCACACGTCACATTGCCCATTATAATGCCGAACAGTAGCAGCAGTTTAGCTTCGTTGCCACCCAATAATCAAAGTATCGGCGGTACACCTATCAATTCAGCAGCCACTACACCCAAACATACACGCTACTCAAAGCCCCGTTTAAGTTTGAGTCGTTTTATAAACCACTCAATGCCCTCAGTTCATGGTCGTCCAAATTTGAGTTTAGCCGTTGGTACGCCTGGCAGTGGTGTAAATGGTACGGGTGGGTCAGTCAACGGCAGTAATCCGCCGAAACGGGCTTCAACACATCAGAGGAATTTAAGTTTGGATTTTAGGTAAGTCGTTCATCGCCTTCTATTCCATTTATATTTATTTGGTTTTAGGGCAAGTCCTAAACCTTAAAGAACATTTTTAAAGAATTTTTAATGCAAAACTAAATATTAAATATACAAAATGAGACAAAATAAAAGGAATAACTCTCATGATTGGGTGGATCATCATAAAAAGTATGCGCGGAATTTTGGGTTATTTTTTAAACGAAAATGTTCTTTATTTATTTTTTGATCATAATTTATCGGGTAGTTGCGTATTTCGATAGCTGTACACTTTTGTTTTTAATGGACGACAAACTTGGCGAAGTGATTTTCAGCGTCTCATCGGTTCGCCAATTTCTTTTACCACTAAAAGATTTTTTCAGCCAATAGACACAGCTGGCAATCGATTTCCACAAATTTGTGGTTGCCAAAAAAAAACATTAAAAAGCACTGGACATTTTGGCAAATGGAGGTAATGCAGTTTCAACCTGTATTACCTGCATTACCATTTTTAGCAACAGGCATGTGAACAACAGTTCCATTGTAATCCATAATCGAGCCATAAATCATCTATACGAAAATGATTCTTAGATGTGTAGTACCTCTACCTACGGTTTCTAATGGGTTTTTTAACCTTTTGAAAATTTATAAAAAATTTAAAATTTGCCTGTCATTTATTTTTTAAAGATTATTTGATGTAAATGTTGCCCGCGACTACGCCGTCAGAGAAATCCAATTTTTTTTCAGTTTTTAACCCGCTATTTCACCAATGGCAGCTTTGAAGTTGTGTTCCAAGGCTGGAATTGTAACTTTCTTCTCTCTGTACACGAGAAACTTTACATATTGAAATATAAAAAAAAATTAAATAAAAATATGAAGGTAATTCTCTGAAAATTTTTTGTTTTATGTACAATTAACATCGTGGCTTTTTGGTTGGACCACCCTTTATAACGTACCAGTCTTATTCAAGCATTTGCAAAATGTCATGCAGCTTTCAGTGCTGAAATTTCCGAACAGAAATCGCACAAGCCACTCGTACATTTGCAGTTCACTAAATTCATTCTCATCGTACACTTGCAATGCTTCAGCTTGTTTTTGTGCAGCATTTCTTACTTTTGTATAGTTAAACAGCACGTTGTATTTCTTTGGATATTTCACTCATTTCAAAATCAATATAATTTTTTGTACCACCGATGAATTAAAAAACCAAAAATGTAACCAGAAATTTCACCTTTCAAACACGTGTTCGATTCACAAAATTAAAATAAAAAAGTGCTTTCTAAAACCATGTTACACATACAGTGGGGATAACAATAATAGCAGTTGCATACTTACATGATTTTCTTTATGCAAAATTTTTACTAATTTATACTAAAGTCTTACCGTGATCAGAATCAGCAGACTCAATGTATTCTCCAATATAATTGACTGAACATTTTCCTGTTATGGCGGTCTGGCAGCTATGATTTGCAATATTTTTGCAAATATGCATTGTTCTTGTATGTGGTACGTGCATATGTTTGCACTGCAGTGTTTTATTGTACGTATTTGTTTGTGATATGGCAAGCTGCAATTAATGTTATTGGCGTTGTTGTTGTGATTGCTACTTTTTTTATTCTTTTTGTTGCTCGAGACAACGACACACAGTCATGGTTTTGTTTTGCGACAAACTCAAATGCAATTTCGGAACGCTACGTATTTTGATTTCAGATTTAAACATTTCTGTTTGTCATTCATTCTCTTGTTTTGCCTTCAAAATAAATTTCAAAAAATAAAAACCAACAAAATCACCAAAAAGTTGTTCGTACTGACACACCGAATAAGGTTTCTCCTCATCCATGCCTTGACCGAAATTCGGTACAATTTTTTTATTACGTCGCTGACTTTTAACAAAAATGATTATGCAAAAATAAATAAAAATAATTATTTACTAAATGTTAGTAAAGGCAGTGACTGACTATCAGATTTAGTTGGTAGATCTGTCAAACATTACAAGCAGCGTGTTCAGAAAGTATGAATTAAAAATTAAAACTAAATGTTAGTAAAGGCAGGTACTGACTATCAGATATAGTTGGTAGATCTGTCAAACATTGCAAGCAACGTGTTCAGAAAGTATGAATTAAAATTGCATGTGCGTGTCAGATTGGTTGACAGGACTGGTCGATTTGTTAATCTTTTGAACATTTTCAGACAGTAATTAATCTCTATGCGTTCAGAGTTGCTTTTTGTGAAACAGTTATACAGAAGATTTGCCAGCCATTTCTTATGTTATTATTTTATTATTTATCATTATCAAGTTTTTGCATTATTATTTATAATTTTTTGGCATGACAGTGTGACCATCTTGAGCAAATCTATTGCCGAATTAATAGCGATTATTCATTCAAGCCGAATTCCATTAAACGGCGAGATTTTACAGATTTATCTTCGAAAAAGATGGAATTGAAGTGAAAACAAATAAGAAAATAATTTTCTGTGTTTTTAGAACTCTTTCTTTTATTGAAGAATATTTAAAGTTGATATTAAAAATAATTTCAAATATGAATTATTTGTTTAGTAAAATATTTGGGAAATTTCAGGAATAATCAAATTTCATTCCAACTCATGACTGAGGGAGTAGTTAGCTCATTGTCTCTACAAGAAAAAGATCGGCTTCAGGGAAAGGTTTCATTATCTTTATAACTCTGATTCGCGCGTTTTTTTGTTTATAGCTCTGTTTCCGCGCCTCTGATGTCAAGGAGACGTATTCAATTCTGAAGCTTTGTTTTAGTAATTATTATATTTTGCCGATGATGCTACACAATACCGACGAAGGAGGGCGCTCTAATGTGCCTGTGTCTATGTCTTCGCCTCTGAAACCTTCCGACAACACGCTAATGCACATCAAAAAAACTGTTTTTATGACTTAGTGCGAAATTGGGTTCGAACGCAGGACTTTTTCGGTTTGTGGTTAACGTGCTAATTACTTTAGGCATCGCCACCCTCATACTATTCTCGTGATGTACCATGTTTTTTGTAAAAATTTGCAAACTTTATCGAGGAAAGCTTAATAATCCGGATAATTGATTGTAGACCCTAATTCGGATTATTGAATTATCCGGATTACCGAATAAAAATTTAAAAACATTGTTCTTGTATGAAAAATGCTTTTAAAACACATATCGCATGATACATATACATGGTGGGCCAAAAATAATCACCCGAGGCCAAAGTAAGCAACCGATGTCTTTGCTGTAATTTTTTTTAAGGCAAATTTTGGCACTGCTTATGATATGGGCTAAGTGACCGCCGCCAGAATTGATGACCATACATACAGATCCAAAGGGTCTGAAATTTGAATATGCCTTGAATAATTTAATTTCATTTTTATATTTTATTCTCAAAAATCAAAGAATTTTAATAAAATACTTTTGTGTTTTCAGCTCTACTACCGTATTCATAAAAAATGGTTTTTAATTTATAAAAACTGTAATAAGGAAATTGCCATACAAAATTAAATTTTTAAACCTTTTATAAATTCGTTATAAATGTTTATGAATACGGCAGTTAATCTTTTAATTTTGTTACATTTGGGATAATTGCAAAATAACAATGAAAAACAAACAAAGAAGGGAAATGAACTCTACTGCTGCTTTTGACGTCTACCATGAAATATTAAGGGCTTCTCGTATTGTATTTTTGTTGCTTCAACTGTTGGCACTTAGATCCGGGAAAAATTCTACTTCTTTTGCTTCTTCAAAACAACAACAACAACAACAACAAAATAAATAAATAATAAAAGATTTAATTATTGTTGGTATGTTCGTGTATACATTTTTTTGTTAGCAACTTAGAATTCTTTAAGTACTGTTGCACTTGATGTCATTTCAAGTTTTTAGGCGGAGGAAAAAAGCTACTAAACTCCTGCTTTTGAAGCAGCATTCATTCACTTTCTTATTTAAAATGTTGCCGAAGAACAGCAAACAATTATTTTCACGATGCCTGTTTTCTAAAGAATTCAACTTATTTTCCCTTTCCGCATGGGTTGTTGGTGCCTTAAATACTCGTAATGTTCTGCTTGTTGTTGTTTTTTTTTACTTTGGGTGTATAATGTGGCCATCAGCCTTTTTTTGCTAAAAAAAAAAAATTCATCTTATAACTGGGTCAGTGATTTCTTTCTGCTCACCAGCCACTTTCTCTGCAAAAGAACAGCAACCAAAAAAAATCAAAGAAAAATTGTTGGTTTCAGAAAAATGTTGCTAAAATGAGCAGAAACCCACACACTGTCTTACTTAAATATTTATTTATTGTTATTGCGTAAGGGGGCGAAATGCGAAAATTAAAGCATATCCTGTGGAAACGGATGTACCATAATGTTTAATCTTGTATCACAAATATGTTCTCAAATGTGAAATCAATATTTCACATATAAATTTTCAGCTACAGCAACTGTCACGCTTCAGTTCCTTTATTTGACTACATTTAAACGGAACCTTTTCGGTGTTTAACATCAGTATTTATTAAAAACTCCTATTTCAAATTGTACACATTTTAAATAAAATATTTATTTATTTTTACGTTTGGTTTTTTGTAGAAGTGTTGCGGGGTGCTGTGAGCTGAAAAGTTAGCGCGTTTATCGCGCAACCAGAAGATCCCAGTTAGATTCCCCTATCAGACCTAAAAACGCCCTCCTGCGTTGGTATTTGAGTAATAAAACGTCGGATAAGTAAAATAACTAAAAACTAATACGTGAACACAAAGTTTGATACGCAGCAACTCTGCATTACAAATTCTCAAAAAAAAAAAACATGCAACTACAGAGTTGTGCTAGAATTAATCCACCTATTTCTTCTATACATTATCGCTTTCCAACTACAACTAAACGTCTCGTCACGGAGACCTCCTATAGCCGGACAAACTTTGTAGAACCGAGATTTTCATCAGTTTTTCAGTACAAAATGTATTCTTATAACCGGAAACTCTTTTAACCGGACGCAGACACTAAATTTGAAGAAATTGCGGACAGTACCCTACAAGAACAGTGTCGGTCATTTGACCGTCATTGCGTAGAACAAAGTTTCTATCATTTTCTTAAGGGCAATATGAAAAAATTTACCGAAACTTCTGTGTACATGTGATAGTCAGCGTTGATGGATATATCGGTCGCTGCTGACCGGTCAGCGTTGATGGATATATCGGTCACTGCTGGCCGGTCAGCGTAGGTGGATATATCGGTCACTGTTGACGGATATCCCAATTGAAATTAAACACTATTTATTTCAATTCTTTATATTGATTTTATTTCAATATTCTAATATATATGAACATATGTATATAAAAAAGAACTGTAATATAATATAAAATAGAAATATCTATCAGAACCTTGGAGTGGGCCATCATCTGTGAATTAAAACAGTCAAACTTACACTAGCCTCGATCGTCTCCATGCTGGAAAGTTACGCCTGCCCTTGGCTCAAGTTGCGCCTGTTATAATTCAATGGTAGCCCACCATTGGCTCAACGACGGCTCGATTTTTCGACGCGGATGGTTACTTCCTCTTTGGCGAGAACATGCTGGTGTCAATGCAATATGATTAAAAAAATTTATATAAATAATTAGCGCAATATACTTATCGTTCAATTTCCGTAGTCTAGTGCATGAGCATTAGTCTTATCTATATGGAGGTGCGGGTTCTATTCCCGCCTAGACCCTGAGTGTTTCTACAGACAAGCAATAAGAGCTTCGTAGAGTTTGTGCTGTTAAAAAAAAAATCTTAAATGTCCAATGTTTTCTGCATATAATTGGACACAATAATGCAAGACACACAATTATTTAAAATATCCAATATTAAAACAAATTATTCAGGGATTCACATAAAAATTAATTTTATCCATCAGCAATGACAATCATAATTTCAGCAAATATATTAGAAAAAAATGTGTGAGTGTATTGGTTTCGGTGAATCATTTCTTGTAGGGTAGCGTTAATTTCAATTAATTCGCTTTGATTGAAACTCACCAACACTAGTAGTATTTCTTAATTTTTCAACTCTGATTCATTTTTGTGTTAATGCTATTGAAAATTGTGATTCCCGTGTTAACACGAATGTACATACTCATGTGGTGGGGATTGCATATAAATTGCTGTTCATTTGAGGAAATTATTTGCTTGTCACCTTGGCACAGAAAAAAAATATTTTATCAATTAAAGAAAAAATGGAAATTACATATACTTGATTCCTTAAATACCTTAGATGAAGCATTAAATAAAATTGCCGGTTAGAAGTATTTAATTAGACACGAATTCGTCGCATTTAAAATCATTTTGAAACTCAAATGCTCAAATAGAACCGATCTAAGTTAAAACAATATATTCTGAATAAATGTTTTTAACCACAAGTAACTAGTCTAGCATTTAAAATAAAGAAAATAATTTTAAAATAATAAATGTGTACGTACCTCTTTTAAGCGGACGCCTCTCATAAGCGGACAAAAATACTGCCACAGTGAATGTCCGGTTAAGAGGAGTTTCACGTTCCTGTGCGTGCATTAAGCTACACACGATTGTTAGATATTACAATTTGGTAAGGTTATGGCAATATTCTGGGTATGTACTGACAATAAAAAATTGTCACCAAAAGGTAAGGTATGAGGGTGGCGATGGCTGAAGTAGTCTGCACGTTGACTACAAAACCAGAAATTTCTTGGGTTCAACTCCAGTTTCAGACTCATAAAACATCTCGCCTTTTTTCTGATGTGCATTTGTGTGGCTTTCTGCCATTTTCTCTAACTATCCCTTTCTTGTAGTTCCAGCACAATGCATTGCATGTGTCGATAGTAAATTTTCGTATTCGATGTTAAAATTTGTCTCTTAGTATTTATGGGCAGCGTTGCCAATAGAAATATTTTTCTGACAATGGTGTTATTGTGCGGTCAACTAAATGAAGCACATCTGACAAAAACAAATGACCGTACAAGACCTGGCAATGGCTGGTGTTCTCACCATTGTCAGATGTCTGACAATATTATTGTCGTACAATGTAATGACAATGCTTTTTGTGACGATGTTGCCTGAGAAAAATTGTAAGTTCACGCGATTTTTAAATATTTTATGACAATATTGCAATATCTGGCAATCGTGTGTATATAGCTTTACATACGTAAGAGACATCTCCTGTGCACTGCGTAGTAGTGCCAGCAGTTTCACTTCAGACCATGTCATTCCCTTCAATTTCGCTTCTGGTTACATTTCAATTTGCTTTCACCAGCTTTTAACTGAACCCCTTCTCCTGCTGCCCTTAGTATTCCGGTGAATTGCCACCTTTGATATATCATCGTCCGTTCTCTTCTGTAAAATGCCAATCCAGTTCCGTTTTCTTTTTACTTTTTCCACACGGAGGGGGAGAGAAAAAATTGCCGCACTACAGATTGCTAATACGAAATATTAGTTTCTATTATTTAATGTTTTTTTATTTAATGACATAAGTTTGGCGCCTTGACCAACCCACCATCAATTCATTATTTCCTTTGTTTCAACTTTAACCAGGCGAACATATTGATTACATTTTGTATTAGAAATGTATTACCTACATATGCAAACTACGATATTTAAAAATCCCTTAACAATTAGTTTTTATTCGTAATCACCAGGTGCGAATCTGGGGGAGCTCAAAATAGTAATTTTCCTCTACCACTTTCAAGCAATTAAAATAATCGTACACGTTCTTTTTGTAGAGTTTCCGCAACACATTTTTTTGTTAAATTTTGCAGTTTGATTTCACACTAAATACACCCTTTCGTCGCCCCAACAAATTATTTAACTGGCTCCGCTGCTGCTAATCTCTTAACAAATAAAGAAAAAACAGAATACACAAATAAAGCTCCACACTATCATTAGCAAATATTAGCATATATACGTGAGGTAAACTAAATAGCAAATAAAAATAATTTTTACGTTAAAAATACGTGTGGGACAATTTCCATTTCATTGTTTGTGTCCTGACGCAGAAGAAAGTTTGGTAAGATTAGAATAATAAAGAGTGGTTCAACCAAAACGCACGTTGTTAGTTGGAAATAAAACAAACATTTTCAGAGAATTATCTTAATATTTTTTTATTATGATAGAAAGATTTATTACAATTATGTGTGAAACAAAATATCGGCCAAAAGCTCGCCACGGCTTCGGTGGCATACCTCTATCCCGTGGTCGCGCCATTGTTTCGTTTGCTGCTTGGCAAGTAACATCAGAAGACTGACGATGGCTGAAGTAGTCTGCATGTTGACCTAAATTTCCTGGATTCAAACCCAGTTTCAGACTAAATCATAAACACATCTCGCATTTTTTTCTGATGTACATTTGCATGTCTTTGTGTCAGTTGTTGTCGGAAGGTTTCAGTGGTGAAGACATAGTCACTGGTCACTGAAAAGTAACGGCTTCAGCTGTAACAAATCCACAGCTACGTCAGAACGCCCTCCTTCATCGGTATTGTGTAGTACCGGCGAAGTAAAAGAACTACTAAATAAATGGCTACTAAAGCGAAGCTTCAAAAATTTAATACGTCTCCTCGACATCAGAGAGGCTACAGACTGTTTTAAAAACAAATAACGTTCAAAAGCAAAGTTGTTAGATAGTGAAGCTTCATCACCTATCATTTTTATAATTGTGCCTTTCGTCCAGTTCCAGAACAATGCATCGCATGTGTAGGCGTCATCTGCAAGATGAAAAAAAAATCGGCGCAAATTATAGACCGTTGACACGATATAAAAATAACATTATAGCATGTCGGCGATCAAGATACGATCTAAATAATTTCAAATTAGCAAGGGAAGCAAATTACATTTATTTTGTTCAATTTATTTAATGTTTTTCGAGGGACCTGGTAACAATTCAAAATATGGCGACAATCAAATTATCAAGAGTCGGCTGCATATTATTACACATATATTTCTAGGAATTATCGTTGTTCCTATTTCTTTGCCAAACAATTTTGCTTTAATTGTGTTATGGTATAGTGCGAGTACCTTATAAATAATTAACTTCTTTTTTGATACCATAATTGTGGCTTTCTCATTGACGGCTGGCTGTCTATAAAGCAATTTTTTTCCTCTTACTGATTTGGGGCTAATGACAGCTTTATATACGAAAGCAAGATTACAGGAAGTGTATGCTGACACTGTTGTATTTATTTTTTTACTGACATTAAAGAGAATTTAATTTTTGCTAGTCTTCATCTTCTTGTTGTTTTGCTGTATTTCGTTCGTATTCCTTATAAAACTAAAATTAATTAAGAAAAGGAAAATGAATAAAAATACACACATATTAATGTTGCACATTGGGACATTTCTCTAATTTAGGCGGTCGAAATTTTTTTCCGCGCAGTTCGGTCCGTAACTGAAAAGAAAATGAAATTTACGAGTGTATTTCACGACTGGCAGGACCGCACATAAAATAAAATATTGTTCCTCACATTCGTATGTTAAAGCTATTGGATTTGGCAGCACTGGCAGTAATACGTCCACGGTTCCATACTGAAACGAATTAAATTTTCTTGTTTTGACTGTGCTCCTGATTTTGAGTGATGTTTTTTGCTTTTTCAGTGTACGTTTTTTTCCAGTGTGAAAAAGATTCGTGGCATGTGGCAATGCCATAAAAGTCCAGTAAGGTTTGCCATTCTACGATGAATAGACCAACAAACGAATAAATTTTGCAAATCATTGCATTTTATTATCAAAATTCGTGCTGTGTGGTAAATGTGTTTCGTAATTCGGTTGTCATAATTGAACTACCGAACAGGCTATTGAAGAGCAAATTTCGCACCAGTTTAACTTTATTTGAGAGTAATCGACCAACCCTTGTGCGAAGAATGCTGTATCGGGCAGCATTAATGTCAATATTTGAGTAAGGTACCGTGCGATATTACCGCCTTTTTCTGTCCCAAATTAAAGAATTGTACTTGGTTGACATGTGGTTACAACAAGACGGTGCCACGCGATGCCATGAACCTATTGAGAGGCGAGTTTGGTAAGCAATTAATGTGACATGTTGCAGCAGTCCATTATCCGCCGAGATCATGCAATTTGACCCAACTAGAGTACCCTTTGTGGGTATACGTAAAGTGTCTCGTGTACAGGGACAAGCCAGCCACAATACCAGCCCCGAAAGACAACTTTAAAGCTTTCGGTTGCGTCCGAAATGCTGGAAAAATTATACCCAAATTGGAGCTTACGAATGGACAATCTACGGCATAGCCGCGGGCAACATTTACTGTTGCTGTTTTAAATTTTCTCTAAAACATTCAATTTGAAAGTACCGGAAAATTGTTTTGACCGTTAAGTCCCGCTAGAAAGTGTTGAAAAATTGCACACAATTTTTACATTTTCCTACTCGGTAAGAAGTTCTCTTTCAAACTTGATGTTAATTTTTACTAAAATGCAACGAAATGTTTTTGACTTTTGGCCGTCTAAATTATACCAATGCCCCTATGTGCGTTGGTAGTACATTTAATAACAGTTGAATATAAATTCTTGTTTAATGTAAATTACATAATTTACAGGGAAGTTTAATTTCACAGTAGAAACTAAGCGGTTTAAAGCATCAGCTATTAAGTGTGTAAAAGGGGTAAATAAGAGAACATTGCACGAGTATGCAGGGAATATTAAGTTAATATAGTGTTGTGCACAGAATGTAATTGTAATTAAAAGTGTGTTTAAGAAATATGCAAAAAAAAAATAGAAATGGTAAACGACTGTAAAAAGTCAAGAGTAACATATTGAAAAGAAAAAAATATTTATATTTAATTTCCGTGGAGAAATACATCTGCTACAGTGAAGCTAAAAGTTATAGCACCACCATTTTGATGATACCACCTATTCGTTTGAGTCCTAACCTATTTTTTTTTTCTTTCGGCCGACAATCCGACGATATACATATAATCAATCATAAAAATCTGAAACTAAAAATCAATCCATCCGTACTTAAATCAATTCCAAGCGGTGTCAAAATACAGAATACTAAATAAAAGTACGTATTCTCCAAGCGCTAAGAAGTACTTAGCGCAATGGCGCAAGTATCAATAGCCATATTTAACCCCGATTGCGTACTTGAATTAAAGCCGAAAACGGGATTGATTTAAGAAAAACTGAGATCGAATCAACCCTACATGCCAGAAACATCAAGACTTTCTTATTCTTCTGCAGTAAATTTAATAGATTTTGGTTTAATATGGCAGCTTCGATTTTCCGGACAAATTGTTCGAAATGAGTGAGTCCTGCTGCAGAAAAAGTTTAGTACAAAAGTTGAAACCTGATTTTAACGTTAAAACCACAAACAGCTGATTTTGCGTTTTCACTATAAGTTTAATTAAATCAGGTTTTAATGAGGGTGGCGATGGCACGATGGATGGTAGTCTGCACGTTGACTACAAATCCAAAAACAGACCTGGGTTCAAACCCAGTTTCAGACTAAAATTTTAAAATAAAAATAAACATCTTGCATTTTTCTGATGTGCATTAGTGTGTCTTTGTGTGTCAGTTGTTGTCGGAAGGTTTCAGTGGCGAAGGCATAGTCACTGGTCACTGAACAATATCGGCTTCAGTTGATAGCAATCCACAATCGCATCAGAACGCCCTCCTTCGTCGGTATTGTGTAGCACCGGCGAAGTAAAATTATAATAAAAATGGCTACTGAACCGAAGCTTCAGCACTGCTACGAGTATAAACAAAGAACGTGCAAAAGCAGAGCTCCAAAATAATTAATTAAGCTTCACCTCCTATCATTTCTCCTACTATCCCTTTCCTATAGTTCCAGCACAATGCTACGCATGTGTAGGAGTCATCTCCTGAGTGCTGGTCCCAAATAAAAAATAAAAAAAAGTGTGTAAAAAAATTTAATTTATTTTCTCCTCCAACAACTCCATGAAGGCATTTTCATTGTGCCACATTAACTACTTTTTCTTTTGCACTTTTTTATTGTTGTTGGTGCTGTGTCCAGTGTTTTAAATTTTTATATAGACTTTATTTACCAAATTTTCCTTATTTTTTTTAATTTCATTGAGCGCCATATGAATTGCCAGCTGTTTTAAATTTTTTAACTTGGTAGCACTGCCTTTAGTACATAAATCGTTAAATCAACTTAAAACCAATTCCAAAAACGTTTTAAGATGGTTTTAAGCCAATATTTTTATATGGTAAAACTAGATTTTAATTGTTGGTTTTAACGGCAAACCAACTGTTGCTTTAAAACCAGTCAGTGTGAAAACACTAAAAAGAAATTTGTATGCAGAAAAAATTTTTATTCGTAATAAATGTGTAATTTCGGCTTATATGCAGTATCTCCGATAGGTCGTCTAATACATGTTTGCCTAAAAATCGTGAAAAAGCGCCTCTTCTCTAGCTTGTTCCCGACAGCTGCCACAAAATGTGCTGTGAGGAAGACTCAGTTTATAATGTCTGCGAACTGGCCAGTACCCTATCAATAATGCGAGTTGCAGTGAGATGCTCATTCGGTTTTTATTAATTTTTGTTCTCACATTTATCGCAGAATCGTGACTACATCGTCTTTGCGGGGCTAGATTTTTAAAATTAAAAATAATGCGTTTTCTTTCAACCAAAACTGCTTTCCTTTTTTTGAATAATTAATTTAAAATATCTGCACTTTATTGATCACTATAAAGCCATTTTACAACAGTTTAAAGAAGAACAATAAAGTGCGAATATTTTTAATAAATAACGTGAAAAATGCAATGCACTTTTAGAGAATCGCAATCACTATAAAGGTAATTTATTTAATTTATTTTCTTATTGCAACTTTTTTTAAATCCTGTTTTATTATTTCTTTTTATAATCACAAGTTGTATAGTTAAAGAAAATTATGTTTGCAAATAATTAAATTAATTATAATAAATTTGTTGGGCTTGTTCTGGCAAAGCAACTGTTTGTCTAGTTGCGGAAACAAATTATGGCCACATTAACAGTCATTTAGATAAAGCTGCTACCTTCATTCTCTATCACATTATAAATTAACTTTGGCAATTTGCCAAAAAAAAAAGTAAAGCCGAGACCAATTATTGTTAATTCAAATATTATCAAGGAAATCTAGTAACATTTAACTTGAGACATGTGGTCAGACTGGCGAAATATTTAATGAAATGATTGTATTGACAGAATTTTGGGACAACGTAAAGCAATGAATGAGTATAAAATATATGGAATTGTAAAGCTGCGTTCACCCATGCGTTCTGAAAAAATTTTTTCTCGAAAAAATTTTTTTTTGTATGCAGTTTGACGTCGTTGAGAGAGAGAAACAATTTTTTACGTTCCAATTAGACGTGACTTACAATGCTGCCATGCCCATAACCATAATCGTAGTCATAGAATCCAAGTCGGTTTTTTTTTATCGAATTTGTAATATTGGTTTCATTTGGTGTCATGAAAACGTATTCGTTTTACTTTTTTCGAATGTTAATAAATCTAATCAGCTGTTTTTTGTTTTGTGCATTTGTTTACACTTATTAAGGTAATTTTTTAGAAAATTTTGTAAGACTTTGCCAATTTTGGAATTTTGGCAACTGGAGTTAATGCACTTCCGATCTGTATTACCTGCATTACCATTGTTAACTACTGGCAAATGAACAACAGTTCGGTTGCAATCCATAATCAAGCCATTAGTCAGCTAAATTGAGGCAATTATCATTTCACAGTTGGAAGAAAAACATCGTTTTAAGGTATAATTCGCTGGTCATCTCATTTTCTTTTTTTGCTTTTTTATTTACTATTTTGACATTTAGCTTGCCATTGTACAGAATATTTCCTTTCACTAAACAGATTTCCCAGTGAAAATATTATTTATTGCGAATATCTCCTTTATGGTGCATGTCTGAACATTGTATTATTCTAGTTCGAACATAAAACTGAAATAAAACAAGTAAACGCACAAAAAACAACAAATACGAACCAAAATTCAATTGGTTTCTATGGTTATAGTTATGAATATGGCTCTGGCGTTATGAGAAGTCACGTCACCTGTAATATAATCTAAATACAATTTTTTGCGTAAGGTTGGTTCGAACAGCTGTTTTGTATGGTCTATTTTAACCTTAATTTGGTTGAAATTTATATTTTGTCTGGACAAAATTTAACACTGAGTTGCCAATATGTAAAATGTTTTCATACAACAATTTTTGAATTTGATGTCAGCAGTAATTTTAATTTTTCATCCATTATTTTTATTTAAACATGTATTTAAAACATGTAGTGTGGCAATAAAATTAATAGATTTTGGTTTAATATCACCGATTTGATTTATTTGACAAATTTTTCTAAATGAAACTCTAAAACTCAGAAAACTGTCAGTAAAAACGTTTTTGTCCACATATAATTTTTATTCGGAACAAATGGGTATTGAATTCAGCTGATAAGAAAAATTATGTAACTTTACACTTTACTTTTTGTTTTGTCAAATATTTCCCTTGTCTCACTAGACCTTTAAACAGACAACGGCAGCCAAATTAACTACTGATGAATAAATAAAAGATAACAAGGACAAAGAGAAGGAGTAGAACATTAAAAGTAAATCATGTCTACTAGTGATTGATTATTTAAATAAATCACAAGAATGTTGTCGAGTAATTTTAACAGGCAGCAAATTTACTTCACGTGAAATAGAGAAAGCAAAATTCGAACTCAATAAATATTTCTTAGCACTTTTATACTCGTATATGGTGAGCATATTATTACCATAAAATGTAAAAGATGCCACTAAAAAATGTGATATACAAATGCACACATTTCTTGCAAAAAAAAAATTAAAAAACATTTTAAAAGAAAATAATTTTGCATCATTTTAAAATGCACACAACATTTTCGGCAAGCCCCTGAATTTGTTTGTTCCTTTTATTTTCTTTTCCTTGTTATTAAACAGAAATGGGGAAAAGGAAATTTAGTTTTCGCTTGACACGCAACCCAGTCAGGGATTTCACCTTTTATTTTTTCTTTATTTTTTTTTGTTGTTGTAAAATGGGTGAGGCCGTACATAATAAATGAGAATCACTGTATATTTTTGTAGAGTTGACTGCATATGCTGTCACTCATTTTAACATGTGATTATTACATTTGCAAACAAACAAACCAATAACAATAAACAGAAAAAGAAAAGGGAAGTTCATAACTGGTAGTATCGGTTAGAGTAATAAATTGTATGTTTGTGTACATTAAATGAATTACAGACGAAGCTTGTTGTCTGCCCATAGAGAGACAATGGCGCCAAATTATTTGGCGTCCAAGACTGATTACAAAATAGTCATCATCGCATATTACACCTTATGAAATATATCGTGCTAAAGGAGTAATGAGAGTTGGGGCGGAAGGTTATCCATATGCCGTCTCTTATATGTTGGATAATTTTTTTTAACAAACATTTTTTGAATAAAAATTTAGTTTTTCTTCATGGGCCAGGGTATGTCCCCTACGAATGCATTGCACCGTAAGTAGTGGGAGAAAAGAGATAGTGTAGAGAAAATACTTGTGGTGAAGTGATAGAAGAATAGAGCTATTAATTCTTGCACAACTATGCATTTCTACGATTTTTTTTTGGGATTTTGTAAAGCAGAGTTACTGCGTCTGCGGTGTTATGTTGACGCATTAACTTTAAAGCTAAACGAGAGCAATTTTATTTATTATTTTACTTCGCCAACGTTTAATTGCTTAAATACCGACGAAGGAGGACGCTGTCAGCACAGACGCAATAGAAACATTTTTGGTCTGACCCGATTTTGAACGGAGGATATTCTGGTGTGCAGAGTCAACGCGCTAATCACTCAACCAACAACACGTACTTGCTCTATTTCGACAATTTCACTCTGTATGTTGTCTTTCAAGATTTAGTTTTTTTCTTATTTTATCTTTAATATAACCGCATAGAAAATAGTGAATACACGTTAAATTTGGAGGTTTTCTTTGAAAATTTCATTAAGGGGCGTAAATCTAGGGGTAACGTAACCTTGTAACACTTGCTTTTTTGGGCTGTTTAAGATTTTGGAGAACAGTACAAATACAATTATATTCTAATAGAAAATTTCTCCAATAGAGTTTATCTACAAAAAAATCTCACAACGTCAAAATTATCGATAGAAAAGACTAAACTGTAAAAAAAATTAAAAAAATGTAGCTTAACATTGACATTTCAACCTTAAAACGTTACAGTAGACTTAATTCTTTTGCTTTACACTCGAATATAGCTAAGACGAATGAGAATAGTCACTATTAAAATTTTGTATTTCACTCTTTCAATCTTAAATTAAGAATAGTGGAAAAAACAAGTGCCATAAGGGTTAAAGTTAAGTTATCGTTAAGCATCGTTAGTTAAGTTAACTTAAGCACATGCGCCCCACATATGTGTGCCTTTTCTTTTCAAAAAAAAATTCAAAATTTTTCCGTTTTTTTTTTAGAATATTGGGACCGGTTATGGCCACTAGGCTAGATCTTTTTGAAAAGAATTAATAAATGAAATGAAAAAAAAGTAAATTTAGGGCTTCTATTTAAAAAACTGTTCCACGCAGTGTTGTGAGTTATGGCGTTTTATCACCAATCGTCGGGATAAAAAACTTTTTGGGTGATGAAAATTTTTAAATTACGATTAGCGAAACACTTGGCGATATTTGCAATACTTTGGCTATATTTTTTTTTTGATTTTTCCCACGACAGCACTGCGTTAAAAAAATCTGCGGTTTGATTTCATTAATAAAGTATGTACAGTAGGGGTATAACTTTTTCCCATTTTTGCAAATATCAAATTGGCCCTAGCATAGTCGCTATCGCGTAGTGCTAGGCCAAAATTTTGTTATACCCCTAATGTACATACATATGCGAATTATAGTAAATTCGCTTTGACTCCCATATTTAGTCACATATTGACTCACATTGGTAGTCTGCCATTCATATAAAAATAAATTTCAAATGGTAAATCCGTTTAAAATACGAAACATTCCCTTGGTAGTAAATAATATAAAATATAATAGAAAGTTATTGGAAATTATATTGAAATCTTTACAATTAAATATTGTATATTTAAAATTGGCATCGACAACGAAACAAACGAAAATTGATCTTTGCCATAAGAGTGAGTGGGAACAGGAACTCTGGGCTAAAGCTGAAAGTTTTTGAACATTTCCTAGCAATTTCTTAAATCTGCTTGCAATCTACAATTTTAAAAGCGCCATTACCATTTAACAAATAACGGTACAACTGGATCATAGATTATCGCATGCAAACTTACAAAATTGACCTCAAAAACATGATTAAACTAAAAGGTATATTAGTAATGCCGCTGTTTTATTCAAGCAAAAGATATTTTCTGGCTTTGGTAACTATACAAGCAATAATTATCAATTTATTTATTAATTATTTAAGTATTCTTCTTTAAGTTCCAGCCGTCTCAGTCAAAGCAGCCTAAAATTATTGTTATTTGAACTGCAATTTTTATAGCTGTACATAATTTGGTTGCAGCCATTGGCCACCTTTCCACACTGTTACTAATAGTGTTTTCACACTGACTGATTTTAAAGCAAAAGTTGGTTTTACGTTAAAAGCAACTATTAAAATCTGGTTTTACCATATAAAAATATGTTCTTAAAACCGTCTTAAATCGAGTTTTGAATTGGTTTTAAGTTGATTTTATGAAATCCAACCTTGATTTTAATGTATTAAAAGCAGTGCTACCAAGTTTAAAAATTAACAACAGCTGGCATTTTAAATGGCGCTCAATGAAATAAAAAATTTAGGAAAATTCAAAGTATATTTACCAAGTAAAATAACTCATCAGGTGACTTTTTGTAGTCGTTTGTGTTGTACACGCCGTATATGTCAAAATTTGTTTACATTTATGAGCGCAATGCCATTTTTACTCATTTGTTTATTGCAAAAGCAATTAAGGCATGCATAAATGAAATTAATGTTTTTCTTGCCATTGTAGCCTGTGTGTGTTTACTTTTGAGAGAGCAGTAGAAAAACCAGTTTGACATATTTGGCTAGTTTTACGCAAAACAAAATGGCTGTTGTTTTATTGTAGAGATGCGGCTACTTGATAAATTTACTTTGGGAAAATTTGGTAAATAAAGCCACTGCAATAATTTAGAACAATGAACGTAGCAGCAACAACAATAAAATATTAAAAAAAAAAAAAAAAAACTATTGCGTAGAGCATAATGAAAATGCTTTCATCGAGTTGTGGGAGGAGAAAGTAAATGAAATTGTATTACACAAACTGTGCGTTAAAACCCGATTTAATTAAACTTATAACGAAACAGCAGAATCAGCTGTTTGTGGTTTTGCGTAAAAATCAGGTTTTAACTTTTGGTGTGAAAACGCTATTTGTTTCTTTGTAAAGTATTTTTTATTTAAAGCAAATTTTGAAATCTTGCACGTATTTGAACGATTTTAGACTTCTGTTTGTCATTACATATTAAATAGTTATTAAATACTTTTATATATTGGCGATATTCGATATTTTTAATACATGCGAATTTTCTTCGAAAGACGAGAAAAGTTGTATTTTTTTTTTTAGAAACGAAAATGCCGTAATTATATTATTTTTTTAAAAAGTTTAATATTTTCTCACTTTTAGAACAAAATTTAAATTAAATTTCTTAAATTACAGCTTTATTGCTGTTAATCTCTATTGCAATGGCATTCCACCTTTCGAGTGACT
The DNA here is from genome assembly GCA_963924685.1 of Dexiosoma caninum. Taxonomy (NCBI): domain Eukaryota; kingdom Metazoa; phylum Arthropoda; class Insecta; order Diptera; family Tachinidae; genus Dexiosoma; species Dexiosoma caninum. Next base: position 37,240,233 of record OZ004729.1, on the reverse strand, counting down.
TAAGCCGTTTGGTTAAATCGATAAATTGTTTTATTTCTTTGATTTTCTTCTTTTGCTCTTTTATTATTATATTTTTCACCCTTGTCTGCAATTAAAGACACATGCAATAGGGCTTTCTTAATACCACAAATGCTTAACCGAACCAATAAGCCAAGTCAACAATGGTGTGTTGGTGTAATTGTTCTCCTTAAATGTAAAAGGAAATAAAAGCAAGAGGGACGGAAACCTTGCCACTCATAAAATACACTTGACCAACATAGTGAACGGAATAATTTCAGGCCCAAGAAAACGGCCATAAAAAAATATTTGTTAGGCTGTGCAAGATGTTTGAAAGTTGCCTAAAGGAATGAATATAAATTTCAAATGAATATTAAGTTGTGCCTTTCGTTCATTTCATAATTTAAAAAGTTGAGAATTTATTGGCGGAGAAAAATACTTCATTATCATATACATGAGTTTTTTATCACACCGTAGATAATTTTTAATAAAAAAACAGTTCTTGCAACATTTTATTCCTGCAAGTAATTGCTGATTGAGCAAAAGTTTGTTTTCCAGCATCTTCCGATTCATTTGTAAACAGCAGACCGTATCTTTGGTAGGAATTGAACCCGTAATACGCAGATTAATTATTTGATATATTAAAAACCCTAATAAAAGCGAGCAAAATCTTCATAATCATATTCCCTTTGACTTTAAACATTTAGTGGTCTGGCAAGGCTTTCAGCTGTTAAATATCTGTCATCTGAAGTGCCATTTGTTTAGTGAATGGTTTGCCATTTAAGAATACGGATCGTTTAAAACCGAAAAAAGCGTAAAAATTGTTAAAACTTACTTGAAACAGACCAACATAAATTACGACGCAAAGCGTTGTCTGGCTGTCAAAATTTCTCATGCACATACAAAATATATGAAACCAACCGAAATAACGAGGCGTCGACGCTTTGAAAAAAAACGCTTTTTGGAAAATCCAATTTTGACAGCGCCTAAAGAAGTGAAGTTGGCTGCAAAAAAAATAAAATTGTTGAAAACTAATGACAATTTAGTTGTTTTCAGGTCAATTTAGCGCTTTATCTCTATACCTTATTTCTATTTAGAGTTTTTTATTAATCAAAGTGAGTATACATTGTTGTTTCTGGAGCAACGTTCACGGTCTAGTTTAGGTTCCTCATTTCAGCGTAACAGATAAGAGCTAAATTACGTTGCGCTTTGTGTTGTAATTTATGTTGGACTGAAATGTGCAAGTTCAAACGTGGCCACTTTTCGAGCATTACGGCGTGATTATGGTCGTCATAATCGACCTACTGTGCAAGGAATTGGCAAGATTATGAATAAATTTTAAGAGACTAGTAGCGTTACAGATGTGGTCAGCCCTGTACATCATCGCAATGTGCGCGCTGTCGAAAACATCGCCTCTATGGCCGTATGATAACCGACATATTAGGCCTGCAACTGAAGATTGAGAACCGGACGATATATGGTTTCAACAAAACGCTGCTAGGAGCCACATAAGGCGTACATAAGACGTGTATATTGCATGAGAAGTTTCCAAACACGTAATTTCACGTTTTGGCAACGTCAATTGGCCACCAAGATAATAATATTTGAAGCCATTAGACTTAGAAGGTGTCGCTTAGTGTGTTCACATGATTCATGTCTTATTGACAAGATTGTTACTTTTTCTTCTTTGAACTCTCATTGGTGTTCACACAATTCATGTCTTGTTGACGAGATGTACATATAGTTTGTGTGTATCTTCAAATTAAGAATGATAAAGCAAAACGTACTGACAGTGCATTAACATGAGTACTCGTTACCCTTCCCCTCGTTACTCTCGCCTATAAAATAGCAATCATGTCAATAAAACATGAATCGTAGACTTAGGAGCATTTGAAAACCAACATTCGTTCAGTTATCGCTGAGATACCGCCCGAAATGTGCGAAAAAGTGGTCGAAAACTACATGAAAATGGCCGACTGCTGCAACAAATCTAGTGGCGGTTATTTCTAATGGCAAAGTTCACACATTATAATGAAATAAAAGTTTCATGGAAATCAAAGGTTTATGTGAGTTTTATTTAACTTTACTTTTGAAACTAAAAAATGGATAACCCAGTATTTACATATTTTTTCAATAATGCAACCTTTAGAGCATGAGTAGAATTTTATCATTAACCGGCCTTTCCAATTATTCTTTAAAGTCCTATTAAACGTATATGGGTGAAATAGTTTCATATGTTTTTTTGCTTATATTACAAACTTTATTGCTTATGCAGTACATTTTTCTCTATTTTCTTTATAACCTCAAAAAATTCCATTACGGTTTGGCATTGTGTCAGGTTTTTTTTCAAGTGAGGGGTAGTGGGCATGATCAGGGATGGAAAAGAGAGTATTAAAATTGTTCCAACGATTTCGTAAAATTATGTTTATTTTTAGGTATATTACGAAACGTAGAATTCTGTAGAAGTTGTCAGGGTGAGGAAGAGGAGGAAGCAGTTGAGCCATTGCTCTGTTACCATTCCCCTTTCTGCTGGCACTTGCTGAAATATCGGAATGCGATTTTAGGAAAATAAGTTTGTTTATCCGGGAGTCAGGCTTGTTTAGTACTAATCATCATCATGATAGGGAAATCTAATATTTTCTTTCTCATACTGTCCAACCATCATAGTGAGACTTAAAGGACCCAAGTGAGCTAATTCTTGCGGTTGATTTGCAGCCTCTTAACATGAGGTATATATATAAAGTATGTATATTACGAAACAGTTTACTAAATTGTATTTTAATTGTAATTTTGATATACTTGCTAACATAACTTTTAAATAAATATCTTTTTAACACCTTTGTAAGTAATACATATACATACATAATAATATTTCATTGAATTAAAAAATTGTATAGTGTACACATTTTGACAAAAATCCAAAGATATTAATGTCGAAAATTTCCGAAATTTCTTATTAAATCGATTTTCGATAGCTACTTAGCGGGAAGTATCAGGCTGATCTGCAAGATCGACCGATTCCCATATTTTTATTTTAAGAGAAGTAATATTTTTTTTATAAGAAAAGACAGTGAACGAAATGACACGTGATGAAGGGATAGAAGCGATGTTTATTTTGGCGATGTTTGAGGGTGGCTGAAGTAAGTAGTCCGCACAAAAATTTCCTGGGTTCGATCCCAGGTTCCGACCGAAAATGGATCACAACTCTCATGTATGGGCCGGTGATTCAAAGACTATTTTGAAGTTACTCGACCGTGTACAGGAAAGAGCGAAGAAACTCATAGAAGACAGTAGGGTAGCCAACTCTATTGACTCTCTTGAGCATCGTCGCAACGTGGGGTGCAGTTCGTTATTCTATCGTTATTGTAATGGGATGTGTTCTGATGAAATCAGGGAACTTGTTCCCGAAACCCGGTCATTCACGCGCACGACGCGTTCATCATTAAGACCGCATCCATTTGTGGTCAACTTGGCAGCGAACCGCACTACGCATTACAGAGAAAATTTGTTTTTTGGCCGAACAGCACGTACATATGTGGAATGGACTTTCCTGTCACTTTTGACGTGGGTAAATTTAAATCAAATGTCAATAAACACTACTCCCTCTATCCCCCTTCCCATAACTTAATTTTCTAGTTCCAGCACAATGCATTGCATGTGTAGGGGTCATCACCTGAGTGCCGGTCCAAGAAAAAAAAATGTAACATACGCTATTTAATTATAAAAAAATAAATATTTTGACTAGAGTACAATAAATAAATATTTTGACTAGTCAAATTGTAATAACATTGCCATCCCTGAACTGGAAACATACATATTGTACATGAGCACAAATTATTACATGCATTATTCATAAAGACACTGTTTACTTATGGATACGTATGTATGTAAATAAGTATATGTTTTCGAGTCAAACCCTTTTTTTATCTATAATTGATGTCTATATAAAATATGTAAAATAATTGAAGAAAAATTTTCAATTGAAGTTTTTATGCTTTCTATTCAAATCAAGTCTTTACATATTTTTCTGAATAGAAGACATGTATGTACATATGTATTTGTGTTTTAAAAAGTCTATACAGGGTATACAATAAATTTTAAAATTCACTATCAACATTTTCGTATAAATTTCTTTAAAAGAGTGTTAAAGAATATCGAATTCAGCAATTCTAACATCTGGCATCGCTTGCACTCAATTTGTAAATAGTGTCAGTAACTCCTCATTAAACATAGCGAAGTGAAGAAATATGTGTTGCCAAATGGCAGATTACATATCTTACTGCAACACCATGTCTTCTGTTTTGTAAAATTCTATGTACTGGATCAACTTATTCTAAAGTTGTTGTACTTGTGTTACATTTCAAGTGTATTAAGAGTATCCTTGAACTAATTCATTTATTCTCTGTATTACTTATTTTCATAAAACCATAGAAATTCAAAACATAATTCTTATGCTGGGTTCACTTTATAGCACTTTGTGACATCGCAAGCAAACATTATATTGTGTACTAGTGGCAACGTTTTTCATTTGCGATAGGTATTGAACGCATTGCACAATAATGCCGTCACAAAATAACAACACCAAAAAAATGCCAAGTGTGTACAACATATTAGACTTCAAAAGCATTCAGTATTACACAAAAGAGATTTGGAAAAAAAAAATTATAGATAAACATATAATGCGGATATGTCAAGTAGAATCATATTTTATTTAAAAAAGTATATGTATGTACACAGATCACTAGACATGTTCGTAACAAACTGTTTGCTGTACCATTAAATCAAAAATTTAATTTTTACAATTATGTATTGCAATTTAATTAATTTTAATTAAATTGATAAAAAACATATCCAGGAATTAATTCATTCGTAAGGTGAAGCAGATGTAAACAAGAAATACAATCAAGCCGCTATAATTCGTGCTACGTTAATTCGAAAACCTCAACAATTCGAAATAAACGACTGATACCTTGAGAAAAACTCTTTTAATTCGTAAAAATTAAGTCTGAGGAAATTTTTATAAATCGTACTTAATTGTTAAAAACCTCTTATAATTCGTAAGAAAATCCAAATCCAATGTTTAAAAAACAAAGAAAATTCGAAAGTTTTTTATCAACAACCGGAATTTTTTGTGTGTCTTTAGATTAGTTTATTTGCAGTTTTACTGAAGAGGATGATGTAGAAATGCTAATTTTTAGCAATTGGTAATAGCGAAAAAAATATTTTAGTTACTAAAAATTGCGTTCATCAATTTTAGAAAAGTATAATTCATAGTAGAAACTTCATTAGATAGTGAAATAAACAAAAAAAAGAAGCTGAATTACCATAAATATTTATTTTATGGTTTGGGCAGTGTCGGCAGTCCAAGCTCCTGCAAATTGTTTTTTTTTATATTTTAACACCGCTTAATCAAAATCCTTTTACTGCGTAAACCCCTGTTATTTTTCTTTAAAAATTGTTGGTCCCAACGATAATGAATTAACGGGATTCTACTGTAAGTCCAAACATTTTCCTATAAGTATGTTATGTTTTGGTTTTTTTTGCACGCTGGGAAAAAAGTTAAACACAAGTATTCGTGATTACATTAAGCAAAGCAATGTTGCCCCATAACTAATTACAAATCATTGCAATCATATCTTACAGCTTACCACAAGGTGTGGTAAATGTTGGCTCAGCAGCTAACTTCGCTGTCAAACATTTATGCTACACGCACAATTTCAAAAACAACTTAGTAGCAATAAAAATACATATATGTGCTTACATATTATGTTATATATACGTTTTTACTACACAATAACAAGTAAGAGATACTTTTGTTGTAATCGGAAGAGACCCAACAACCATTAAAAATATATTAAATTGAAGCTGCCACACAGGCAGCAACAATAAAAACAATGCCACATAAATACACAAAGTACATACAATCATACATATATACTTATAACAAATAACGTAACAAAAATACAGTTACGCGGAGTTGTAAAATTCGCCATGGCATATCTTTTTATCCTTCCAAAGACACAAAAAAGGAAAAATTATTCAAAAAAAGAATTAAAATTTCCAGTTGAAGTTGTAAAACTACAAGCGATCTGGTTACTTCATTCTTAATTGTGAAGGGGAAATGGTACGACGAGTATTAAGAGGTGTTGAAAAACAAATCACTAAACTTTTTTTTACTCTCATTTCGTTTTTGTTGTTTACACAAAGTCACACCACACTTTAAACAATAAGACAGTGCACTCGGGATATAGTGAACACTTTGTAATTCGAACTACTGGGTACAATGAACTCATAATTTTTTAGATTAGTTAGGCTGACTTCCAAACCTTCAATTGCTTTGCATTCGAACAAATTATAGTATTTCATAATGCCGTAGTACAAAAAATTTACAATGCATGCATTTTCAAAACATCACAGACAAGTATTAGAAACTCAGCAAAAAGCATTAACGCAATCATACTCAACCTTTCTTTTATATGGTCCACAAAGACGTTTTACTTATGGTGGTATGGTCCGCATGCTTTCATGTGCTTCAAAAGAATGTAACAAATTTCATAACATGCTTTAATTACAGCGGAGTCTTGCGAAAGTATCACGGACATAACAATTTGTTGTTGTTGCAATAATCTTTTGAAATAAGTCAATTTCTCACTTCTTTAGGCTGATTGAGGAAGAAGTTTCGTCGAAGGATTTGTGTTTTATTGTAAAATGTCGAGAAATATTATATTTCTTTAATATAACACTTTCACGGCATATTAAGCAAGTTGCTGCATGGTTTTTGTTAAAAACCACAAAATATTCTCTTTCCTAGGTCTCTTGAAACAATCGATTTCCATCACATACTTTTCTTTTAAGACTGCAAGACGCTCCTGGCAGTATTTAAAAATTATACAATCAACCACGAAATTAAAATAACAATCGAGCAAGATTCAGCCCTTAGCGTCGATTTTTAATAAATGTTAAATGAACACATAAATTTAAGATATTTTTATGTTAAACTATCCACACTATCGTCAAACTCAATGTCAAAAGCGCTAAAATGAATATTTTTCTTTTTTAATTTTCGTTAATGGTAGTCTATCATTTTGGAAATAGTTAAATAGCTACATTAAAATATATAATAAATATATAGTTTTCCAACTGTTTCTCTGGATTTGCCCAAAATTTTAAGAAGTTCACAGTTTGATTACTATGAGAGGCGGGGCAATAACAAAAGATTTGATGGCCGCAGGTTCAGTATGCATGATTTAGTGCATCAGAATATTGTTTCGCAACTCTGCATGTCAACATTATCTAAATAGTGCAACAGAACTGTATACAAACTTTGTATAGATACGTTCACCTCTACATGAAATGAACAGAATTTTTTTACACAAAAATTAAAACAAACAAGCGGTTTTTGGCATTTTTTTTCTTATTTTAATAACTACTGACTTCAGTGTTAACTTTGGACTTTTCAAGTGTTTATCAATTGAATCTACAGCTCTTGCATGAAATTATTCTACTGAAAATACGAATGAGTTCGAAAACATTTTAGTTTTGTGACTTAACTGTAGAAAAAGTTTAAAAAAAGCTGTGCAAAGCAAAAAGGTTTATTTTTTATTTGTTTATTTTTCTCAAACTCCATAATGAATTTCTCGATAAAGTGAACAGGTCGGAGCATTAATAAGTTCAGTATATCCCGAGTGCACTGTATAAGTATTTCGTTCATTATATACATTATTTTGCGATTTGTTCAAAACATATTTACACACCAGAGATGCAAAGCAACTGGCTACCTTTTTCTACCACCTCACCGAATCCTCACCATTCCAGTGTTTTTATTTTCAAAAAGGGTGTGGCTTTTTGGGGTGAACTATATGAACGTAGACCTATAAAGCTCTCTTTAAATAATTGTGTAATTATTTAAATTCCACTTCTGTAACAGTATGAGTTTATTCGCAGCCAATCCTTCATTGAGCGTTACGGCAAATAAGTATACATTTAGATACATTACATGGTTAATAATGTAAATATTAATTGAAAAATATTTTATGGTTTCCCTTCATGGTCTTCATTTATTAAATTAAATATTTGTAATTGAATAAATGTTTTTGTTGTAATATTGTCATTACAGTCATTGTTGCTTTTTGCTTTTTTCTGTGCTTCTTCTTTATTTATACATATTTTGTTACTGCTGTCTGCCAGAATTTTACGTTCCTCCTCTAAAAGCCTATGAAACTGTGGTGATTTCAAAAGAATTTTTTACATTTATTGTCCATTTATTAGTCAGTGGGAGATTTTTTGTAGTTCACCTGAAAGAAAAATTTTATTTTCGCATATTGTAATTTTTCCTGCGTGTTGTGAATTAATAAATAAAACAATATTTGTGTCTATTGTAAACATAAAATTCTCTACAGAACTCTATACAATTATTTTTTTATGTAGAGATACATAAATGCCAAATTATAAACGAGATATTTAGCCTGTCGTCAGTTGTTTTTTTTATCTTGAATCAGCACTCTGGAGATGACCCCTATACATGCGATGAATTGTTCTGAATATAGTGGAAAGGGATAGTGAGAGAGGTGACAGGAGGTGAAACTTGACTATCTTAGAACTCTGTTTTTTTATCTTGGAGCAGCACTCAGGATGTGACCCCTACACATGCGGTGCATTGTGGTGGAACTAGGGGAAAGGGATAGTAGTAGAAATTATAGGAGGTGAAGTCTCACTATCTTAGAACACTATGTTTGTACGTTATTTGTTTTTATAGCAGTGTTGTAGCGTCTATGATGTCAAGGAGACATTAAATTTTTGAAGCTTAGTTTTCAGTAGCCTTTTTTAGTAATTATTTTACTTCCCCGTTGTTATACAATACCGACAAAAGAGCGCGCTCTGATGTGATTGTGGATTGCTATCGGCTGAAGTCGGTACTGTTCACTGACCAGTGACTATACCTTCGCCACAGGAACCTTCCGACAACAACTGACATTTATGCATATCAGAAAAAAATCGAAATATTTTTATGATTTAGTCTGAAACCCTTGATTTTTTGGTTTTGTAGTGAACGTACAGACTGCTCAGGTTATATTTTTTTTCAGTGTAGAAATGTCATTTCGGTTACTTGTTTCACCTTATACAGTAATACATGTACATTTGTTATATTTTACTAGTTAAGTTTTAAAATCAGGTTTTTAATTTCGAAAAGTATGCGTTTATATCGCGTTTATCTTGCACGAAACAGTCACACTTTTTCTTCGGGCTAGTATGGGCAAGTAAACAAGCAATCAGCTGTTTCAAAAATAAACAATAACAAACTAACAAATTACAGTGCACTGGCGATAACGGGTATAATTACCCGGCGGTGTTCTGGTGTGCGAATTGAGCACTTTATCGAATACTAATAATAGAACAAAATTGTATTTTATTTTTAATAAGAATTTATATTTATTTAAAATGGGATTTTATTAAAATATTTATTTATACATTAAATCACACAAAGTTATATAACAATTTAGAATTATGAACATGGGCATGTACATATGTATGTATATACACGTACATATATCACTATGTAACTTGACAAAAATTAGTTATTAATAAATCGATTATGCTTTTCTGCCAAATATAAATTTGCCACCAGACACCCTGTATAATGAACTGTGAGAAGCTTATGCTGAGATTGCAAAATTTCTTCTCATCTAATATAATTCTTCATTGTATTACTAAAAACTTTCATTATTATAATGACGAACATTGTAAGAAAACTTGTACTTTGACTTAGTTGTCAGTTGAAAACACAACGTGTGATTGAGTCTATCTATGTCTCTTGCCATTAAAGTATAGAGAGAGATAGAGAAAGCCATCTCATTTATTACTACGCCGACGTTTTATTGATAAAGGATGGACGTAGAGGTCGCTGTAAGCGTAGACACTTCAAAAAAATTTTGGCCTGACGTTGTTTTGAACATGCGGTCTTCTGATTGCAGAGTCAACATTCAGCCAACATAACTCCCTGTTATATAAGGTATAATCGCTTAGAATAAACTGGTTTAATTTAAGTTTTTAGAAGATTTAAAACCGCAGGCGATATCTTTGATATGTTGAAGAGCTCAAAGCTTGGCATTTATGATTTAAACGACCTGCGATATTTCCCAGCAAAATTTTTGTGATTGCATAAATTCGTATAAAAAGCATGGGTTTTTTTAGAATTCTTTTGTTTCAAAGCGCAAGTTGACTCATGTATAAATTGAAGCCAGAAGCAAGAAACATTTTAATAAAAATATTTTATTATAGAAACTGAAATTGAAGGGAAATTATAGCTTTTAGCTTAAATTTAATCCCTCAAAAAAATAAATAATATATGTATGCGGTGCAGCTGGCCGCCAAGTCATTCTAACCTGGCCAAATAGAATTTTATACTTCATTGCATTGTATATGAATACGGTTGGAGTGGCGTGCATTTAAACATGTTCGAATTAAAACAGGGATTTTTTTTTAAGAAAAACAAAAAAGCAGTTTTTGTCTAAATATACATATACATACATGTGTATATATTTTTAAAGCAGGTGCAATAATTTTGCAATATTGTGTAAAGTTGAGAAAAGACCAAACGGCCAGAGCAACCAGGTGCACTTTTTGCTTATAAAATGATACTTTCATACTTATAAATTTCTGTTGGCTTAAGTATAAATCTTGATACAATTACTTTAGTCATTTTTGTTTTTAATTAGATTACAATGTATTGCAACATGATAGTTGGTTGAATGCTTTTAAAAGAAAGGTGTGTTTCTCGTTTTCTTTTTTCTTCATCTGCTTTCGACTTAATTAAGCCAATTTGTGGAAATTTTTAACCTAAAAGATAAATTGTATAATGTAGTAAAAAACAAATTTAAACTTTTATAAATATATCCACGAAAACGTTTAAAATGCAAATTAAATATGCAACATTTGCATCTGCTATTTTCAATTACAGAAATTCCATGCTATAAATGTTGCTTAAATCGCTTATTTATATGAATTCTGATTCTAATACTCTAAGATATTTAGGATATCAATGAAAAAAAGAAAGTTTTTTCTATAAATTACCAGAAATTATAAAAATTTGTCTTGTAATAATTAATGTAAAGGGTGGTGCAACCATAATGCACAATGTTAATTGCGAGTCACACCTCGAGTTTTTTGCCCAATTGAATTTGTCATTTCCTTGTTTCTATGTTTGAGAAATTCAACCATGGAGATGTACACAATTGAGCAGCGCGTTAAGATTGTTGAAGCATTTTACAAAAATGGGCGTTCAAATCAAAATGTATTTCATGCACTTCATGATTTTTTTGCTCAGCATAATTGACCAAATGTGTTCACAATCGGGAGAATTGTGCGCAAATTTCAGCAAACCGGGGCTGTAAGAAACGTGAAAACGCCTGTGCAGGCTCACCCAATTTTGTTCTGGGCTGGTGCCGTCATCGGGCCGTAGTTCTTCGAAAATTAAGTCGGGAAAAGTAGTTACCGTGAATGGTGTTCGCTATTGCGAGATTATAACAGATTTCTTGTGACCAGAAATTGACGATATGGACCTGACGATATGTGCTTTCAATAGCATGGTTCCACTTCCCACACAGCCAATCAAACAAAGGCTCTTTTGCACGAGAAATTCAATGACCGTGTTATGTCACGTCGTGGCGATATTAATTGGCCGTCGAGACCATGTGGTTTGCCACCGTTGGACTCCTTTTCTGTGGGGATATTTAAAAGAAAAAGTGTATGTCAAGAACTAAAGAATGAGATATTTCGGCCCATTAACGACATTGAACCTCAATTATGTCTCAGAGTCATTGAAAATATCGACCATCGGAGAGAGATATGCCACCGAAGCCGTGGCGATTATTTGGCCGATATTTTGTTTCACAGATAGATACTTCTATCATAATAAAATATATAAAGATAATTCTTTGAAAACTTTTTGTTTTATTTGCAATTAACATCATGCCTTTTTGTTGAACCACCCTTTATATAACATAACCTCACTTATTTAGTTATTTATTTTTATTTATCTGCCTTTCAACTTACCTTGGTTTAACTACATACATATGTATCTATGTACATTATTTTCTGTTAATTAACCTACATATGTATATATATATATATATATATATATATATATATATATATATGAAACTGTAAAAAATATATTGACAATTACCACAAAATTTTGCAATATAAATAAAAAGAAATCAAGAAATTTATTTCTGAAAAAATTGTAAATGTTGCGAACCACACATTTGTGGTTGCCAGAAAAGCACTAAACTGTACTGGAATTCAGGCAACTAGAGATAGAGGTACGATCTGCATTTTTAGCAACTGGCAACTGAACAACAGTTCGGTTGCAATCCATAATCGAGCCATAAATTCCAGTACATGTTAGTGCTTTTCCGTCAAATAACAATTCCTGGTCTCTAGTCGGCAACGCAACTGAAGTTGCGATTCATAATGGAACCGTATATCTTTTTATGAGCATTTTAATGGCTCAATTATAGATTTTAACCGAACTCTTGCCAGTTGCTAAATATGGTAATGCTGGTAATACAAATTGAAACTGCATTAACTCCAGTTGTCTAAATTCCAGTGCTTTTTAGAGTTCTTTTGGCAACTATAAACTTGTGGTTGCCGCCTGGCAACGCAACTGCAGTTAGGTTGCAATCCATAATCCACCGATAAAATTTAGTAATAAATTAATTCCAGATAAAATGAACTGTTAAACCATCATGGAAAATAGTACATTTTAAATTAATCGGCCTGTTTGTTCATCAGTAATAGATCAGTTTATCAACTACCAATTAATCAATTGATTTCTTCATCATGAATTTTTTAAAATTTCATTACAAAAAGTTGAAGTTTCGAAATCTTCTGAGTATTCTCGATACGAATTTCAAACCTTTGTTAATGTCTTATTTTCAAAACGAAAGTTGCCAACTTAATAGGGGATTAAAAAAAAGCATGTTCAATGCCACTGCTCAAAAAATTTCCAACAATTTGGAAAAACGTAAAATTAGATTTTTGCGGGTTACGTTATTTTAACGTTATAGCGTTAGTATACTCTCGCAAACAAACAAAACTCGAAATTTAATTTCATAATAAATTTATGTTTGCTGTATATGTATACACTTTACAAATCACAAATTAAATGGGCCTTAAAAAATTAAATTTTTATATGCAGTAATTTTTGGTTTTTGTTTTTCATCATAAAATATCATTAAAATATTTATAATGATTTTAATGTGCACTTTTTCCCAACGGAAAAATGTAGCTGCACAAGCACATAAATATTGTAAATACACATGTTCGTTAGATTTAAAAAAAAAATTAAATAAATAAATAAATGCTCAATGTTGTTGACCACATAAACACTTGTTTTACAAAAATTCAAATTCAAGTACTCGAAATTATTATGTGCAGTCGAAAGTATTTTGCATGCCGATGCTGCTTTAATTTTAAGGTTAATGACTCGTGTGTGTGTTGGTATTGTGTTTATCGTGTTAACTTTCAAAAAAAAAAAGAAGAAATAATATTGCACAATGTTTTATTATTTTGGTTGTTAAACAAAAGCAGATTTTAACTAAGAAGTTGGTTATTCAAAAGCTAAAGGTAGACAGACCTTAGTAACAACGTATCGTGTTCGTGGCAAAATCTGTAGCATAAAAAAAGGTTTTTAAAAATGTTTCCAACTGTTTTCACACTGACTGGTTTTACGTTAAAACCAACTATAAAAACCTGGTTTTACCATATCAAAATAGTTTCTTAAAACCTTTTTTGAATTGGTTTCAAATTGATTTCATGAAACACAACCTAGACTTTCACGTACTAAAGGCAGTGCTACCAAGTTAACAAATTTAAATGGCGCTGAAAGGAACAAAAAAAAAATAAAGGAAAATTTAGTAAATAAAGTCACTACAACAATTTAAAACAATGGACGCAGCAGCAACAATAATAAAAAAGTGCAAAAGAAAAAGAAGCTATTGGGTAGTGCATAATGAAAATGCTTTCATTGAGTTGTGGAAGGAAAAAAAAATAAATTGTACATTAAATTGTATTACACAAAATGTGAGAACGCAAAATCAGCTGTTTGTGGTTTTAACGTTAAAATCAAGTTTTAACTTTGGGTGTGTGAGAACACAATTAGACTGTTAATTAAAGTTCCTGTTCATTAAACCTGCAGATAAAAGTATTTCCCAATTATCGAAATTCTCCCCAAGGTCATTGATTGCAATCATATTAAAAAAAAATTTATGACAAATGGGGAGAATTGCGTCACTTTAAGTTTAAAGAATACAATTAATTGGGTAAAGAAAATATTGAAACAGTTGAAATTGAATAACATTGGTGGTATTTTAAGCACATTTTGAAAAAATTTGATCGTAATGGCACAACGTTTAAACAAACAAAAGCATAAATAATAAAAATTTTAATACACAAGTGTTCTCTCAGAAGGCGAACGCCTCTCTTAGGCCCATTGTGATAGCACCAGAAACACCCAGGTTCTAGGCGGGAATTGAACCTCCAGATTGATAAGATTGTAACGTATAATACGTTACATTACTAATATTTATTTCCAACCCCCCAAAACAATAAACACACAGCCAATATACAAATCATCTACTCAACACAACCTGCTATAATAACGAGTCTCGGGCTTGGTGAGGTTACCCCATAAATAAATTGCACAGCGACTGACTGTTTATCAGAGCGACTTCGGCGGACTGTTTATCACAGCACCTTCGGTTGACTGTTTATCAGAGTGGCTTCGGCTGACTGTTAGCACAAAGTAAAAAGTGTAGAAAGTAAAGAAAGTAAAAAGTAGAAAATTTTCCGATTTTAGCGACAATGTTTGAAAATTAAAAGTAAGAATTGTATACACAAAAACTCTAAAACTAAGATCTACATTTATACTTGTATGGCAATTCCGTAAAAGCAAGATATGTTTAAAATATTTATGTTATGAAAAATTTCAACACAGCTGCTATCTGTACCTGTCTCAGAATCCAGAATCCAGTGCTGTTAACTTTTTTATTGGGATTTCCTTCTATAAAAATAATAATATTTTTGGTTTATACCCATTTCTAATTCAATATATTGATTTAAACACAAAAAAAAAATATTTTTTTGATATATATTTATTAAGCCTGAGGTCTTTTTTTATCTTATTTTGTTTTTTATTATTCGATATTTCGTTAACAGCTTGTTAACATCATCAGGAATAATAGGAAATTATAATTCTTTGAAATATAAAAATATTTTTGAAACATGTCACAAAATTTTTGTTATAAAATTTGATTGAAAATTAAAAAATGTGTAGTAGTAATATAGGCGCATATAAATATAACCAATTTTAAACCTAAATAAATATATATACATATATACATACACATATATATATATATACATACACACATACACACATACAATATAGACCGACTAACATGTATATATATAAACATACATGCACATGTATTCTTGTGCGTTTATTTGCTAATATTTTGTACCATGTGGTATTAGAAAATGTAACACTTTCTAAAGTTAAAGGCCATCTCTAGAAAATGTGACCTATCGAAAGGGCAACTTTTTTGTTCAGAAAGAAAATCACCAAAGTCACGCCTAATTTAACCTAAAATTAATGGCTCCAAATCATCATACCTTGTGGCACTAAATCAAGAAATTTATAGTAAAATTATTAAAGTTGCATTATAATGAAAAGTTTAACGTTGAATGAGAGAAAAATGTATCGTATAACTAGACCTTAACTTTTTTCCGTTTAGTTTTTCTCGTTATTTATTTACTTTTTTTTATGTAAATCCGGAATTGCATATTCATATAGCCTATATAGTGTCCGGCAAAATTTTTTTAATATGAAACTTTTCCAATAGAACTTGTAGGCTGCCATTGAAATGAGCTCTCCATGTCAGACGCACTTACAGCAACCAATTGAGTAAAAATAATTTTATGGAAGGTGCCCATGAGGCAATCGTTATACCAGTGTCATCTTTCTGTACTCGTATATGTATATGTGACTTTTTGTTCAGTAATTTAACACTTAAAAAATTTTTTGTAATCAAAAATAAATTCCAGATGCGTGTTTCATGGTTTTAAAATGCGAAAGTGTATTGACTTTCTGGGGAATGTTAAAAATATAAATCAATGGTCAATAAAAATATTTGTTTTGTACTTTTTCACAAACATAATCA
Source organism: Dexiosoma caninum (assembly GCA_963924685.1). Lineage (NCBI taxonomy): Eukaryota > Metazoa > Arthropoda > Insecta > Diptera > Tachinidae > Dexiosoma > Dexiosoma caninum. The sequence goes on along the minus strand of OZ004729.1, from coordinate 37,224,016 downwards.
AAACAAAAAAATATTTATTACATATTATTATGGAAATCATTGAAATTCCAACATGTCACTCTTCGTTCAAAATAAATGATATCAATTTACATTCATTTAAATAGGATGTCCCAATCTCAGTGCGAAATTTTTCTTTCCCAGTATTCGTGCGGTAGTCATAAGAAAAAATGTTTTGACAGATGACAGTTTAGGGTTAATAAAAATGGAGTATATTCGTGATTTTTCTCTATTTTGGTACAAACATGACACGTTGTTAAAAGGTGCATTTATATACATAAATATGTCTTGGCAGCCCTGTAATAACGCTATTTATTTATTTATTTTTTTGGACCGGAACGGACCGGGATAATGTAGAGGAGAAAAACGTGGTGAAAAGACTGGAATAAAGATATTAATTCTAACACAACTCTGCAGTTGCGTGTTTTTGAAAATTCGTAAATCAGAGTTGCTCCGTCTCAGGTGTTGGGTTGACGCCTTAATTTTCAAGCTAAAGGAGAGCCCTTATATTTGTTTTTCTTCGCCAATATTTTTATTGTTCAAATACCGTTGACATAGTCACTGGTCACTGAACAGAACGCCATTCTTGGTCAGTATTGTGGAGCACCGGCGAAGTAAAATAATTACTAAAAATGGCTACTAAAAACGAAGCTTCACATACATTTGTTCAATGAAATTATAAATTTCACATATGAAACAGACTTGGTAATCCTTAGAAGGGAACTACTGCGTCATCAAGAGAGCAATCATGCGCATGGAGTATTCTTTATTTCTATTTTTCTTGGGTATACAGTGCATAGTATTCCGTCATTACTGTGGATGATTTTTCAGAATAAAGGCAGAGAGTAAAACATGTTATCAAATGAACTAGACGTTAAAAAAATTTACACATTTTTGGTAGAAAAGAAAACACCACTGGAGAGCAGAACAACTAAACAGAAGTTTAAAAAGAATGAAAAAAATTATAAAATTTTAAAAATTTTTTTGTTCATTTTGGAACAGCTGGTGCATCTATCAGGTTTTTTTTTTAGCTGCATGAGAACTTAAAATGATAATACAAGACCGAAATATTGTCGAAATGATATTTTTTATTATAATCTGGTAAATAATTTCGTGGAATTTATTTTTTAAATATGATTTCCGTCATATGTCCGTTGCGGCTACTAGTCACATCACTATCAGTGCAACATTTGACTCCTTTTTCCAATAAATCAGGCATTTGGGCTTTAATGGTGCCTTGAACATTGGCTGCTAATGCTTCAAGAGTAGCGTAAACCAATGACTTAACATATCCCCATAAAAAGTAATCCAGAGGCGTTAAATCGCACGAACGAAGGGGCCTGTGAACAGGATGACTTCTGGATATAAAGTTGTCCCAAATTTATTTTGCAACAACTCAATTGGTAATCGCGCAGTATAGCGATTAGCACCATCTATTTGGAACCAAATGTTGTTGATTAATTTTTGCAAACAAAAAAAGCAACAAGTTGAGAACGACGTGGAATCAGCATTTCATCGTTTTCTTCAATAGTTCGCGCTACTTTCTTTATCTAGTTGATGGTTTCGAATCCAGAAGAGTAAAATTAGTGCGAAAACGATCTGTAACTACACGAACCGCTTTCTCACTAGCCCTACTCTGTTGACCGTAACATGGACCAAGTGCTCTATATATAAGCTTCGCGAACAGATTTATTTTTTTTTAATCCAAATTTCTACAATTTAAAAGCGTTGTGCTGGCGTTAAACGATGCATGATGACTTGCCAAACCTTACTGAATAGAAATGTCAACACAATTTGACATTCTCAGCTGTCAGACCATAGTTATCGATATCGATAGTTCTCATGCAGATAAAAAAAATTAATTAAATTAAATTTAGTTTTTTAATAACGAAACAAAAACCTGCGAAGCCTTTTTGGCATGTCTGCAGAGTCTGCCATTGGAATCGAACCTGCTACTTATTATTATTATGCTACGGGTGCACCCTAAACACAAATTAAATTGAATTAAACGCCAATCACATGTATTAATGTACATACACATGTATTATGTTCATATGCATGTGTCTAAATTATGTGTATTTTTTTCATGTCGATTTATTTATTTAATATTTTTATACTTCGAATCCTCATGTTTACGACGACATGTCTGTTGATGTGTGTCAATAATTCTCATTTTGACATGAAACATTTTGCAAAATTTCATACGTGTTGCTTGTTTCACTTGTATTCATTTCCCTTGTACTCGTAATAATTGTTGTTCACTTTCATTGATTTGATTAGGCAGGTTAACAAACTGTAATGTGGTCTAACAATATTGTTTACTCTTGTCTAAATTTACATATGTAAGCCGAATTTACCTTCTGTAATGAATGAATGTAATAAATAACATTTGTAGTGAAAAAGCAATATTCGTGACAATACTGCGTACTTTTTATTGTGTTTTTGATTTTAAAATTTTGTCTTTTTGAAAAATATATATAATATACGAGGGTCGGTCAATAACTCCGTGTTTTTGGGATATTTTATTTTTCAACGTAGTCCCCTTTCAGGTCAATGCACTTTGTCCAACGTTTCCCGAGTGTAGTATTTCTTCCAAAAAATAAGTTTTGTCGAGTTCACAAACAGGGGCAAATTACGGCATTCGATTCGAATCGAATGTATACGAATTCCTTTCGATATCGAATGCCCTAATTTGGGTCCAGGTATTTATATGTGAGAAGGTGTCATCGTTGGACTCAAATCTCTTTCCGCAAAGCAATTTCTTCAGGTTTGGGATCAAGAAATCGTCTCTGGGGGGAGAATAGGGCGATAAATTCGTCATAATTTTCAGGGATTTTTGAACTGCACATGTGCATACCGTTCTATTGTCATGATGGAAAATAACTTTTTTCTTGGCCAATCGTCACTGATTGTTTTACCTTTATGTAAATTGTACCGCCGTACGTTCTAAAAAACGCTGGAAATTGCTTTATTGGCTGACAAACTCACCTTGGCCCAAACCCACTGTTTTGACTGCTGTTGGGCTCTGGTGCATTATTTACTTGTTCGTAATATCACAAATTCGTTATAGTGGTATTTGCACTTGTTGCTGTAGTAAAAAATCCTGGGAATAATTAGAAGACTTGTCCTTGTAGACCACAACAACTCCAAATGCTGAAGAAATTTCTTGGGAAATTAGTTCTTTTTGTTCCTTTGAATTTCCCATCTTAGAAAAACGTAAGATTTCCAATGATATATAGTTACATATAGTTTGTGTATAAGTAAATAAGGGAAACGTGCTACTAACTTAAATTTAAAAATAAAAAAATCTGTTTTATAAATATTTAAATGAGTGCTCGAGCTCAATTATGTATTGGAAACGAATCTCAGTTGAGTTGCCAGTTGCCGAATATGTTATTGTGGATGTTGTTTTGGATGCAACTGGGAATTATATAATTTCAAAACACTTTTTAGTGCTGTTCGAGCAACTACAAATGTGGCTGGAAGCGCTACTGAAGTTCAGTTGCCATGCATAATTGAGACATTAGCCCAGTCAATGGATTACAGTCGTCACAAAATTATTCTGATATTAGGCCAATAAACTGAGAAGGAAATATGCCGAGTGTTGCATTGGGCTAGGTTCCTTGACATGAGGGGGATGAGCGTAATGAAATGTCGGACTATCTGGCAAAACAAGAAGCTGTACGAAAAGTCGCAGAAATGAAATGAGGAAAGGGCATTCCTTGCTCACTGTCATAATAGAGCCGAATCTCAAATAGTTTCCCTGAATAGGGAGGACTTAAGCTTTTTAACGGGGTACTATCGATTTTGTTAAAGCAACACTGAAAGCTCTGAACACGTTCTTTACGACAGCGCTGCACTCGGCAGACATAGGTTTTAATATTTGGGTGGAATTTCCGTGCCTCCACGGTGCCGAAATGCTTGGAGTCCTTAAATGTTGAACTAGGAAAGTCGAATATATGAAGAAGCTGCTACACAGTGAGTTCTTCCTTGAATAATTGTCTTCATATACCGAATCGATAAGGCAAATTGTATGCCAAGCATAAAGTTAATTATCAAAATTGAATATTAGAATCTTCTAGAGAATCTCCCCTTGCTGGGATGAAAATCGCAATATCCCTTCTGACGATATACAATAGCAGACACGAGCAAATGAAAAAAAAATTTAAAAGAAAACCTCGAAATGAATCACACAATTGTATTGCAAAAACAGGAAAATAAAGGGGGGAACAAATAAACCGCTACAACATGCCACGCCGCGCCGTGCTATGTTGAAATGTAGATACGAATTTATGAAAAATGCAACAATAAAAAAATGTCGCACAGCTGTCGGTATATGGTGCAGAATTCCATATGTATGTATATATGTATGTATGTACATATGAACACATTAAAGTACGTTCATGAAACTACTCGTACTATAGAATCTGTTATTGTTACGAGAATTCACTAACGGAACAATGCAATCAGCAAAGAGTACTCATCGTAGTTGTACTACATGCAACCAAATAACACACATTCACGCTACAACTTTTTACTACAAATTCATTTTACAAATTGTTAAAAAACATATAGTATGTATGGATGTGTGTATATGTATATACTATATATATACATACTATACATAGAAGAAAATAGAAAATAGTGAAAAATGAAACGAAGGAAAGAAATTGTTGTAGTAAAAGATAGAAATTCCGACAAAAAAAAAAAAAAAAGAATAACAAACATTTGCAAGAAAATGTTGCAACAGCAGACGTAATATGTACTCGTAGTAGAGCTGGAAAAAAGAAACATCTTATTATCACGTTCAACGAACTTTAAACTATAATTTTACTTGGTTTTTGTGTCGACTGAGTTTTTATTGAGAGTAGAAGGAAGTTGTAAATATGTAAGTACGTACAGACCTGCATAAATATGTTCTTGATTCTAGAAATTGAATCCTTTAAGAGCAGATGAAAAAAAACAAAACTAACCCACTTGTAATACTGGCTACACACGAGGCGCCATGCCGAGCAACATGTGTTTCTGCATTTGTTTCGTTTGTGAATCCACACGAAGCAACCAAAGAAGAAACCACTAATGAAACATCTGTTGTCTGTATTTATCGTATATAACACTACTAGGCGAAAAATTATATATATATTTATTCCCTATGTGGGGCATAAGCCCGACCATAGGCAAATAATATACGCGGAAGAAAAATCATTTTTGAAATATTTCTGTTTTATTTTTTTTTCTAAATTTTTCGTAGGTATCCTGCTTTTTTATGTTTATTTTAATATGTTTGCATAACATTTTATTTTCCATAATTCTGGTAAATTTTTGTGTTCATTATAAAATTTATTCACTTTTCATTATTTTCAAAAAGCTCCACACAGCGCGATAGATTTCAACAAACTACCCAATTCAAAAGCCAAAGATCGATATAAACGAACGAAAATTGACTTTGGCAACACATAATATAGGGTCTTCCGTTAAAGGTTTCCTATCTATAAATTTGAATAGAAGAAAGCGTGTGGAAGATATCATCGAAATTTTTTATTCGTCTGAAAGACCTTTTGATGCCATTATGTGTGGAATGTAACATGGTTCAAGTGTCCGCCACAATTTCTCTAAGTGAAGCGCATCCTAAATGTCAAATTTTCCATGACTGGCGCATAAACCCGACTAAATTTAAGCGATGACATGGGTTTTGTTGACTTTAACGACCAGTGTGGTTTGTGGTTTATTCGCATACATCTGCGACTTAAAAAAATTCTACAAAAAATTATAAACGCAAGATCTTGGTGGCCAGTTCACATCACCTGCACATGAGATGACCATCCGCTCATTGTCATGGTCGTTTACTTTCAGTTCCTGGATCAGTTTAGTTTTGCGGGGGTGCGAACCCAGTCACGACGCAAAATTCGGCAGGTTGTGGTCAGCGAAAGAAGTGATCTTGTGAGCGACGCGATATCGACTGCCTCGGATACTCCTACACACTCTCACGGACAGCGGCGACGTTTTGGGCAGATCTTACGTTTCGTCGACGTAGCGGTGTTGGTAGATCGCTTCCTGAACCAATGGACTCAAATTTATCCACCACATTGCGTATAGTCCTCTCGGTAGGGCGATTATGGCGACCGTAACATGGGCGAAGCGCGCGGTACAGACAGAAGACCCGTTTTGAGATAACAAGTTTATTATATGCACGTGTTGTTGAATCCGTTAATAGTGATTTAGCAAAACAGACTGAATAAACTAATCTGACAGATGTAGCTTCAACAAGATGACCGTTATCAACTGTCAAAGTTCGGAAGTCACTGTTCGAAGACCCTTCATAAATAAATTTTGATTTTAAGTATTTTGTATTCTCTGGAAATCAGTGACGCAGGCGTATTATTGTCTTGATTTTAGAGCATTTCACTCTTTTTTTCTTTCCTTGTAAGTTTAACTATTTTATTAATCACGGGCATCTTTGTTTCAATAAAAGAACACTTTGCAAAGAAAATCACTTTGAGGCTAAGTATGTACATATGTATGCAGTGATTATTTGATTTGTTGCAATAATCGAGGAACTACTGTCAAAAAGCGTTGCAGTAACCGAGGATTTACTGTACGTAATATATATGGAAATGTAAATATGTATGGAATACATGCGCATACATATGTACGACCAAAGCCCACAAAAAATCAATACACAAGGATTTGCTCTTAAAACTATGACAAAAGAATATCAAAAATATTTGTGTGTGAGAGAAAGAGAGACCAAATACCAACCTCACAGTCGCACACACATCATGGATATGGAGCAATGGTGAATGTACATGTGTAATTAAATATTTATAATAGTAATTGTAGTTAAAGAGCATATAATAGAGTGCCTCGAAATTCAGGGAATAAGTACATTTCTTATAATTACAATTTTTTTTTTGTTATAGAAAGATTTCTTCCCTGCATCAAAGAAAGAAATACGATTGTAATGCCTTCTTTTGGGAAGCTTTTTGAAAAGTTTTCCTGCAAGTGATATATAAATCAAACCGCAATTATCGACATTTGATGAGGCAATATATCGTTCCCAGACAACTGATTGAATTTCCCCTCTTGTTTTTCAATCAGTAGGTGTTATTTGATACTCAAAGACCAAAGCAGAATGCATCTACTTTAAAAGTTTATCAAAGTTTTGTATTGTTATTAAACATGTTCAAGCGAACTGCACACGCCTAAACTACTTTTGAAAGCAAACGAAAAAAAAATGTATCTCATACCAACGTGACTAAAATTTTTGATTGAAAATTTTTGTGCGCTGAGTTTTTAATTTATAAATTAATTAAATCTATCTGATTTTATTGAAGTTATTGTGCATTATAATTTCAAATTTAATTATTCAATTGTGTGATAAAATACATTTTGGCTGCTTAAAGATTTAGTCATTTTTTACTCACTAAATCTATTTTTAACAACAACAACTGAATTTTCTTTGCATATTATGCATAGTGCTCTGCAATTGGAATTCCTTACAAAGAATTTACACAAACAATAACTTTAAATTAACTGTTAAATTACTTTAAACAGTGTACATACTTTTTGGTTGAAACAACAACATTATCTTTGGTGCAATAAATAATCTTTAAATAACAAAAGCAATATAAGCAATTTATTACATATTTGTGCTGTTTAACAAAGTGTCTACATACATATACTTTGGTAATTTTAAATTAATTTAACTTTTTACATCGCTTCTAATATATTAATTATGGCCTGTTCTAAGCCGAAGTGTCGCAATAAGTCTGATGATGTTATGGTTGCCTGTTGGCTTTGCGAATCGGTTTATCATGCAAAATGCGTTGACTTATCTGCACGCACTGTGGATAATTTGCATGAGAACAAGGGACTCCGCTGGTGTTGTAAAAACTGTATTTTGTTTGATGTGGAATTTTATAAATTTTTTAAATCCACTAAAAGTACATTGGATGAATTGGGTAATGATTTGAAAAATTTAAACACTAAATTTTTGAATTACAGGAACCTGTTTGATAAGGCACCGTGCTCACCCAAAGGAAAGAAGAAAACATTAACAAGTTCACTGGTATCTAAACCTAATTCTATTGAAATAAGCGATATTTCTGGAGCATCTCTTGTAACCACTCCAGTATTAACTCCATCATATGATTTTGTTGAATCAGTTCCTTCCGTATGTGGCACCGCGAGCTCAACTAAAACTCGTGAAATATCTTCGGGAACAATTTTAGTTTCACCACAACCATTGCAAAACAGCTGTATTCCTACTAATTTAAACCCATCAGTTCCTGCTTATAATACCTCTACTGCTCCAACTTTAAAGGTTATTCCACCAAAAAGGATTATTTTTGCCGCTCGTTTTGATTCTAATACAAGTACCGATGCTGTTAAACGTTATATTTGTTTCAAAATTGGTAATGATATTGACTTATCCGTCTACAAATTTAAGTACTCTAATCAGAGACGTAAATCCTCTTTCAAAATTATTGTTAATGAAGAAAATTTTGATTCAGTTGTTAATCCAGATTTTTGGCCGAAGAACGCACTTATACGTGAATACGTGTATAGTGAAAACGTCCCTTCTGATATAGTCCACCTACCACAAATTAATGCTCCATCGTCTAATCTGACAATTTCAAAAAACTAAATATTTTACCTGATAAATTGTCTATAGTTTACCAAAATGTTCGTGGTTTAAATACAAAATTACCTTCAATTTACAACCAAAGCTTTGATTTTTTATATGATGTTATTATTTTTACTGAAACCTGGCTTGTCGATAATGTACTCAATACTGAAATTTTCTGCGGAAATTATCAAATTTATAGACGCGATCGTGGTAATCTTATCAAAGGTGGCGGTGTTCTGATTGCAGTTTCTAATCGTCTATCTTCTGATGTTCTTTATAGTGAAGGTCTGTATGACATCGAGTTTATTGGTGTTGCAGTTAAGTTAAAACATATGAAAATGTTTATTACCTGTTCATATATTCCTCCAATTTCACCTGAAGTGGTTTACATGAAACATGTAACAGCTATTGGGAATGTTGTTAAGGCCGCAAATCAATACGATTACGTTATTGCTCTTGGCGATTTTAATATGCCTTTATTATCATGGGACTTCTCTTCTGAAGTTAATTATTTCATTCCGAGAATGGTTGGAGGTAATGCTTACCATATGGATTTTGTTAATTCTCTTCTAGACTTGAATCTTTGCCAATTAAATGGCTTATACAACGCAAATTCGAGACTACTTGATTTAATATTCCTAAATGTACTGAGTGACATCTCCATTGATCGCTGTTACCCGATCTCTTTGCCTGAGGACTTACATCATCCTACAATTGGAATTGAAATTTCTGTTGCATCTAGTCGTGTTTCTGTGTCATCATTTCAAACAGAGAGAAGAGAATCGTTTTGCTTCAAGAAAACAAACTATAATAGGCTTGATGAGCTTCTGTCTAATACAAACTGGTTGAACCTTTTTACGAATGCTGCTTTAAATACTAATTCAATACATATTAACAAAATGGTTGACACGTTTTACAAAAGAATGTATCTGTACATGAATCAATGTATTCCTAAATGTTTTGATTCTAATCGTTCTGGCCCGCCATGGAATTCCAAAGTTCTTTCTGCTATAAAAAATAAAAAGAATAAGTTCTACAAGAAATATAAATCCTCTGGACTTTTTGCTGATTACGCCAAGTATTCTGTAGCTCGTGCTCAATACATCTCAGCTAATCGCTCCTGCTATTACAGTTATTTAATTAAAGTCAAACAAAATTTAAAATGTGATCCTAAAACATTCTATAAATTCGTAAATTCCAAAAGAAGATCGAGTTCGTTTCCTTCTGTGATGAATTACCATGATATTGAATCCGATAATGATGTTGCAATCTGTGATTTGTTTGCGGATTTCTTCTCGTCCACATATTCTGATGTCAAGATTGCTGATTCAGATTCTCATCCACTATCTGAATTACCATATCCACCTGTTTCAATACCACTTCTTGATGAACTTACCGTAGTTAATACCTTAAAAAAACTGAAATTTTCATTTAACTGTGGTCCTGACAGAATACCGAGTTGTCTGTTAGTTAGATGTGCTGAAGCTTTATCGACCCCACTAACTCTTATTTTCAATGAATCAATAAGGACTGGATGTTTTCCGCAGGTTTGGAAAACCTCTTTCATAATTCCATTATACAAAAATGGTAGTAAAAATAATATCGAAAACTACAGAGGCATTGCTAAACTGAGCACTCTACCGAAGCTTTTTGAAAAAATTAGTACTGACATTCTTTCTCATCAAGTATCATCTGTATTGTCTCCTTTCCAACATGGGTTTCGTAAAGGTTGTTCAACTGTTACAAATCTTATGCAGTTAACATCACTTGTTCATCGTGGTTTTAGACAACAAGAGCAAACTGATGTTATTTATACCGACTTTAGCAAGGCGTTCGATAAGGTTAATCACGAAATACTTTTGAAAAAGCTTGACTCAATGGGATTTACATTAAACTGTCTTAAGTGGATAAAATCGTACTTGACTGATAGAACTCAAAATGTTCATTTTAAAAACTGTTATTCTAAGCCGATTGCTGTATTGTCTGGTGTGCCGCAGGGTAGCCATTTAGGGCCGCTCTTGTTTTCTTTATTTATAAATGATCTACCGAAAATATTGAAGTTTTGTCATGTCTTAATGTATGCTGACGACGTCAAAATTTTCTTAAGCTATAGAAAATATGCTGATCATCACTACCTACAGGAGGACTTAGATGCATTTAGCTCTTGGTGTAATCGTAATTTGATGGAATTAAATCATAAAAAGTGTAAATGTATGAGCTTCTTCCGTGGACGTAACTTAAGCGTAAAATATATTTTAAATGGTTACTCGCTAGACAATTTAAATATTATTTCCGACCTTGGCATTCTACTTGATTCCAAGTTAAATTTTATACAACATATCTCTTCTACTGTTGCTAAAGCACGCGGTCTTCTTGGATTTATAAAACGATGGGCAAAGGAGTTCTCCGACCCGTACATTACAAAGCAATTGTACACATCTCTGGTAAGACCTGTTCTTGAATACGGCTCAATAATTTGGGATCCAACGTATATGGTTCATATCAATAGTATTGAATCCGTTCAAAAGCAGTTTCTTTTATTTGGTCTACGTGGGCTTCGCTGGAATCCGTTGGATCTCCCACCTTATACTAGCAGACTTGCCTTGATAAAGCTGCCGACCCTTAAGAGTCGCAGGACTATGCTTAATGTTACTTTTGTTTTAAATTTGCTAAAAGGAAATGTTTGTTCTGAATTTTTGATTAGCAATATCTTTATTAATGTTCCTTCACGATTTACACGTCATTACTATCCGCTTGCAGTTAAAGTTTTCAGAGTAAATTATGCTAATTCGGAACCATTGTTAAGAATTTGTAAGCAATTTAATAAATTGTATAACCATATTGATTATTCGCTTAATGTTGATAGTGTCAAATCTAGTTTAATTGTATTTTTAAACTCTTAATTATGTACTGTATATCATTATATCATTTGTAAGGATCATGAATCCATAGATGTATGTAAATAAATAAAAAAAAAATAAAGAATTTAAGTCAAGTGTATAATTTGTTAAAACACAAGAAATAAACTGGATGTTGTAATGCTTTGCAGTATTAAAATTATAATGACATAAATATGTAAAGTGGTTACAGACACTTTCGCTTCTTGGAAGCCAGATAAATCAAAAATTGAGTCTTTATTGTTTTCATTTGGAAGTAAAACGTGTTTTTTTCTATGCTTGCTGATTGTGCTTTGTAGCAAAACGCATAATGGACAACATTTGTTACATACATATATTACAAAAATGTAAGATTTATGGTGGGAACACAATTAGGACCAATTGTGTACCAGTAGGCTGCCAGAATATTATAAATTATATCTTTTAATCAATTTTAATTTCAAAACTATTAAAGCTTAAGTTGGGGTTCTTTTACTACTTCCTTAAGCTAAAATGATTTTAAAATCAAAACTGCTGTAGTCAGAAATAATGTTTTTTGACTTACATATGAGGGATTCAAACGATGTTCTATCAAGTCATATTGAAAAAAAGTGTTAATATTTATTTAATAGTGTCAAAAAATTATTGTTACTTACCAAAAAAAAAAAAAAAAAAAGTCATAAAGTAATAAAATATTTTGTGATGTGTTTATTGTTTTGGCATAAAATAAAAATAGAAATTTGAGTGTAATATTTTTACAAGCCGCCGCTACTTGTAAATGATATAAGCATTGAAAAAATTGTTACACTTTTATACTTAATATTAAATTACATTTTCATTAAAAATTAATAAGAAATAAATCATCAGGCCATATAAAAATATACAAGTGGAAGAATTATGTTGGTGTAACTTATCTGGTCGGCAGTAACTCCGCCGTCCAAAATATTTTTCAGTTCATATCACCGGGAACAGTTTTGTTTCTTGTTTATTTATTTAAACAATTTTATGTGTCAAAAGAGCGATTTTATAATTGGAATTAAAAATGGCGCTTGTTAGAAAAGTTACTGACCCTGGCCCAAGCTGGATATTGATTTAGTTTTTCATTTGTTTTTAATATTTTGGCATCAAATATTTATAAATGTTTTTTTTTATCAGCTGTCTGAATTTAGGAATATCATAATAAATTATGAAGCCTCATATTTTTTCGAATTATAATTTTATATATATTTTATAATTTTAACAGCGCCGAAAGTTGCAACCTCCCAAAACCGCCACCGTGACAAAATTGTCTTTTTGTAATTATTCTTTGGACGAGGTCATGAAATTATGATTAAAACTATATTGTAAGATATTTCAAACATGTTTATTTATTGATAATTTAAGTCATATTTAAGTCATAAAAATGGGCTTTGTCAACCAAAGCCTTTCCCTGCACAATGTGCATGAAAAACACAAAATAAATGTTTAAGGTATTTAATTTTTATTTTCCATAGGGTATTTAGGAATAGAAACCGGTATAATTTTTTTTGTTGTTCAAATTATTAATTAAACGAGACAAAAATCGCCCAGCGGCACTACGAAATAAGGCCCCAAAGTGATAAAAGAAATAAAGCCCCAAATTCAAGACAGAAAACAAAAATACAAAAATTTTGGGGGCGTTTATTGTAAAATTTAGGTGCTTTTTTTTATTTGGGGTCAGGTTTTTAGTTTCCCAAAATGAAATATAGTCCCAAAATACAGAAATGAAGAAGGACCCCACAAAATATTACTCATTTTACAACTCTGACAATATTATTAAATTCAAATATTCATTCATTTATTCGCATATAAAATAATGAAATAACTCCCAAAAACAGTACGCTGAACAGAAATGAAATAAGTCAGAAAAAAAATTAAACAACGCCCAAAGAAAATTATTTTATATTATATATATATATAAATATATATGTACGTATATATTCGTTTCACTTTTTCCATATGTTCCATCACTATTGATAAAAAGCTCCAATTCTCGTCTTTTGCTAAACTCTTCATTTTGTAGCTTTTTGACAAACTTAAAGAAAGCTTCTTTGCATGACCTGCCTTCGGCCGGGCTCAAAAATTTCCTCCTCCATGGTATAACAAATACCGGCTTCGCTAACAAAAGCTTCTCTGCATGACCGGCTTTTATTTATTTAAGTTTTTGGGGCGATATTTCATTAAAGATATTGGGGTAATTTTTAATAAAAAAAAATAATTGACCCATGTTTAGACCTTAGTTTTATTTCGCATTTTGGAGGCTTATTTCCTAGAGCCTTGTTTCTCAGCGCCGGCAGTTCTAAGGAAATTGCATTTTTTCCATTAAATCTATTGATTACAAAGTTTAATATATTTTGATTTTAATAAATACACAATATTAATAAAACTCAGAAAGTTTCACAGATCTAAATAAAAAAATAAAAGAATTATGGGCTATAAAACTTCCGTGCGGTGCAAAAATGGGACGGCGGCGCTCGTAGTGTTAATCCTCCTGTAAAACAAAAATAAATTTTTGAAGTATATATTTTTAATGAAATCAATGAAATTACAAATTAAATTTGTATGTAATTTTAACATAAATTTGAAGAATATTTTGCAACCAGTATTCAATGTAGGTAGTAATTGGCACTTGTTGTTTGCCCAGCGTTCTTCTTCTGAGTACACAATTTTCTCGAGTATCATAACTTATTTAATAATTGTGTGCCCCAATTTTGCTTGCAAAAAAAAATTAATATTTTATCTAAGAAAAAAATTAAACTAGATTTTTCTTAAGTGGTGTACGACGTACTCGTGTGCACGTTAAGGCACATACAATAGATACGAGTATGAATATTATCCACATACAATCGAGCATGAAAAACATTTTCTTCTATTATTTCCACTAAGCACATGATAATCGTTTTATAAAATGTTACAGTAGAATATCCTCTAATGGGTGAGTGAGATTTGCCAAATCTCTAATATTTATTATGTGTTTAAATATGCCAGTCGTGTATCAGTAACACGCGTTACGAATTCGATACCTACGAACAGATTACAAAGAAATTGGCTGTCAAATGTTCCAATGTCAAGAATTATTTTGACATTCATTTAGTGCAAATATACAAAAACTTGTACGTGTAGCGAACAGTTTTGTTTAGGGTTTTTTGAAGCACACAAATTAAGTTATGACACCAATTTGCCATTCCGTACATACATACATATGTATATAATGTTATTGGGAACACAAATGCACAAACTGTCCTGCAAATACTACTGATTTATCGTCTCTGTAAATATTTGATAGGCAGAGTTTCGCGAACAAAGCGCCTTACAGTGTTGCGTTTTCATATAACGTGCGGCTAAAAATAGAAAGAGTTGTTGTAAAAAGCTGAAATTTGGCACACCTGTTTCAATTTGTGAAAGATAACCTAATATAAAATTTTGGTGCAAGGATTCGCATTCTTCCATTATATCCTGAAATTAAAAAAACGTCATAAAGTTTAGAAAACAAAGTTCGCTTTTCATTCAACTTTGCATATTTGTTGAATTTTTTGAAGTTTTATCATAATTGCAGGAAGGATACGTCTGTTCTTATTCGAAAAATTCAAAAAAGTGCACATAAAATAAGTAATTTTTTTCGTTTTAATTCAAAACAATTTTTTTTGCCGCCTTCGCTACAGTGTGCGGCGTGACGTGTGTTGCCTAACAAAGAAATCCAAACAGTTTTTCAAAATGTAGTTACGAATTTCATGAAAACGATGCACGTCTACAGATAGACATTTTCCGACATCATGATCCATTATTAATTCCTCCATATTTCAATTTTCTGTTAATTAATGATAGACTTAACATTATGTCATTCGCATCGCATATTGTCAGCTGACGATACATGTTTTCTATACATAAATATATTGCCGAAAGATACGGTGCTGTATTCATACAAATTTTTTGGATTTATAGGTTACTCATGATTCACACACATCACGTTTGACTACGTCAAGTCTTGAGTATTTGGATGAACGGGGAAGAGAGAATGGAAAGGGGTACAGACTTGACATTACTCGTCAAGTTTGTTTTTCTCTCTTTTCATAACCGTGGTATTGTAAAACAAGCGAAACTTGACGGCAAAATGTTTTCGTGTATGAACGTAAATGTAGGTTCAAAAGAAATTTTAATAAAAACTGATCAGGTAAACTTGATGTGTGTGAATCACGAGTTATCTTAGGTCGGTAGGTTGCATTATGTAAAGGGTGGCGATGGCTGAATCACTCTGCACGTTGACTACAAAACCAAAACAGACCTGGGTTCAACCCCAATTTCAGACTGAGATTAAAAAAAAAAACACATCTCGCATGTTTTCTGATGTGCATTTGTGTGCCTTTGTGTGCCTTTGTGTCTGTTGTTGTCGGAAGGTTTCAGTGGCGAAGGCATAGTCACTGGTCAATGAACAGTAACGGCTTCAGCTGTACCCAATCCACAATTACATCAGAGCGCCCTCCTTCGTTGGTATTGTGTAGCACTGCTATAAACGTGCAAATGCAGAGTGTTGGTCCCAGTTAAAAAAAAAAAAAGGTAACGAAAGGACCCAACCCACTTGGGTCCAATTTATCATTGTCCCATTGTAATACCTGCTGCGAAAAAAAACATTGCCGTGTTGTAGTGATACAGACCAAAGTCTCTGCTAGGAATCGAACCTAGAAACCCTAAACTGATCAACTAGCGCACTGCTCACTACCGGCGCATTATAAAGGCCATAATAATCGAGTTTTGTATGGAAAATTGCTTATTAAACCTTTTTTTTTTTAAATCTCCATACAATTTTTATGCTTGTCTATGGTATTATTTTAAAAAATTTTAGTTGTGTTCACACTGAATTATCGAATTTTTAAATTCGTTGTTTAGTGTACGCATTTTTAAAATATTTATTTTGTGTTATTTAACCTTTTTTTAATTTATCTTATTATTTAATAAAAGACGACCTCGAGCTTAATAGTTAAATAATAAAAAAGAAATTATAAAAAAGGTCAAATAAAATAGAAGATTTAAATTAAAAAGAGGACATTAATTAAATGGAATACGAGATTTCAAGAAGAAGTATCAAACCATGAGATACATAAATCAACTGAAGTCAAGTAGGAATCAAATTGCTCAGGCTAAATAAACAATTAATTTTCAAGTACAAAACAATTTTTTGACAAAATTTTGTGACATTTTTGGAAAATATTTTATTGTATATTGAAAATATTTTAATCATTTATATGCTGACGGTGTTAACAAACTGTTAACGAAATATCGAAAATAAATTACAAACAATACAATTATAAAAGAATCGAGCTTAATAATTTTTATTTTGTTTTCTGTATTTCATTTAAAAATGATATGATTTGTAAATGGTGTGTTTCAGGACAGATGGAACTTATGAAAGGGTTAACTGTCTAACGAACTGTCGTACTGTGCTCACTTTTTTATATTCATAATCATTATTAATAGATTGACGCTTGAACAACGCTACCAAATTATCGAGATTTACTTTCAAAAACAGCCATCACTTTATGCAAATTATGTTGCGATGTTTTATCGCAAAATTGTGTGCAACGATAATATTCATAGAAAGTCGCTGATAGTGTAAACAAAGGTACCTTTACTTAAAATACTAAGAAGTTTTCTTATCTCGACTTATGATCTTTTGTCAAAAGTCCACAGAATTTATGTTTTATAATTTTACAAAAACAAAATGTATTGAAAATTTTACCAATTTAACGAATAAACAGTTACCAAATGCTGTGTGAACTCAACTATTAAGATTCTACTGTTGACATGCAGTCATCATATTTGCGGCAATACATACTCGTACATGCATATGCATATGCGTGTGCGTATTTCTAAATGTATGCGTTCGTTTATATACTAAGCATGTACTTAAAAATAAAATCCTAATGGGAGGCACGAATATAAACTTAATGAAAATTTAATTTAATCTTTAATTATTTTATGTAATATTTTCCAGTAGCTTGAAGCTGCTGCGTTTCTAGAAATACAGTGGAGTTCATGTACAAGAAATAAATATTGATTAACGGTCGAACATTTTGGTCTAGCTCGACCATTTATTAGGAGAGCACTTTCAAACTTAAAACAAATATTTATAAAGAAATTTAGTGCATTATTTGGTGTCATTTATTTAGTGAAAGATTTGTCACCGAAGAACGCATGAAAATTGTTAAAACTTACTTATGTAGAAATATGTTGGATACTTTTCGAACATTACAAGATGATTATGGTCGTCATAATCGACCTACTGTGCAAGGAATTGGAAAGATTATAAAGAAATTTCAAGACCCTGGAAGGGTTACACAGGGACTAGAAGAAAGGGATAGACCTCTGATGTCAAAGAAGCTTCATTTTAGTAGCCATTTTTAGTACTTATTTTACTTCGCCCGTGCTACCCAATACCGACGAAGGAGGGCGCTCTGATATGATTGTGGGATTGCTATCAGCTGTGACCACTGAAACCTTCCGACAACAACTGACACACAAAGCCACACTAATGCACAACAGAAAATATGCGAGATGATTTTATGATTTAGTCTGAAACTGGGGTCAGACCCAGGACTTATTTTTTTGTTTTGTAGTCAACGTGTAATTGCAGATTATGAACTGAACGATATGTGGTTTCAATAAGACGGTGGTACCAGCCCCACAACTTAATCGGTTTTACCTTTATTGCATGAGACGTTTCCAGAACCTAAAATTTCACGTTCTGGCGACGTCAATTGGCTACCAAGATCATCTGATTCGATGCCGTTCGCTTTTTTTTGTAGGGCTACGTCAAATACAAATTAATCTTTATGTGTGTTTTAATTAACTTTACTTTTGAAAGCGAAAAATGGATAACCTCGTACTTGGAACCTGAAGATCGTGCTTTCCGCAGACGAGCCAAATTGTTACACACTGCAAAATAAAAAAACGAACAAAATTGCACGTTGCCTCGCTTTTCGAAGTAAGTAAACTTCACTATTCGTATAAACATATGCCAACATTTACTGCCGTATTCATAAAATTAGTTAGTATGTACCCAGCGGGAAAAAGAAATAGTACGTATGCCTTATAGAAGATCTCGGTACTCCTTCTTTTGAATGTAGTACCAGGTCTGCTTGATGCATTCCGTAATTTTATGGTTTTAACACACGTTGTAATTGCGGGATAGGGCTTCCACTCTCACTTCTTTTCAAAGAAATGCTGAAAGACCATCAAGCTTTACTATTGTCCTGTGCTTTAGCAAAAAAAAAATTATAACTCATTCTTTTTTCCGTTCTCATAGAAGGTAGTGTGGTATGTATATCCAGAGTTGTCATATTAGGGGGTTTTCGCCTAGATTTAGGTGTTTAATTTTCATTTGACGGCTGATTTAGGGGGTAAAATTCTTTGGGGGAAATTTGGTGGTATGAGAATTCATATTTAGCGGATTTTCAGGTGATTTACGATTTACAATTCGCCTCATCAGTGCATATAGAGGATATTATGGCCATTAAAAAAAATTGCAAATTTTTTTTGGTGAAAAAATGTTCTCAAATACAAAAGCGACTTCCAGCGACGTAATGCAAAAATTACACTGGTCAATAATAAATTATTGGCCTGAGTTTTCTTAATCAATTTGAATACATATGGTACTCCGATTCAATGCCTATAAATTATTTTTTTTAGATTGACTCTTATCGAGATTTACCGTTATATATAAAAAAAGCGGAGGTTGCACCACGTAACTTCTAATAACTCGAGAACTAGCTCTCCGATAGAACTAAGAAAGACATATGAAGATCGAGAATAAAATAACCTCCAAATTATGTTATTATACATTTTTTGGAAATCCTTATGGTTTAGGAGATATTCAGAATGTTTGGAGAAAAAATCATTTTTATCAGAAAATTAAAAAACAATTTATTTTAAAAAGTTTATTAAAAATGTGAAATAAACAAATAAACAAAACTGAAATGTTTTTCTTAATTTTGTTGCTCGCATATGTTATAAATAAAATGAGCCATTTTTCCGGAAACGCCATTCATAAATTCTGATTTTATTCACAATTAACTGGTAGCACCCATTATACAGAAAAATTTTGTGGTGTAATTTTTTTTTTATTTTGTTGACCTGTGTTATCAATATTTTTAGGGTTTATTTTATTAAAAATTAAGCCAAATTTGGGGGTTCTCGCTTTCGCTAGGTAAAGTTATTAGCACATAAATTAAGAATTGAAAAATCCAATTTTCTTCAAATAAAATTTTTTCCAAAATTTTTAAATTTAGAGCAATTTTTTTTTTTTAAAGGTCGAATTTAGGGGGTTTTTAAAGTTTTATACAGGGAGAAAAAAATATCTGATAGCACTGATCCTATCTTTTATACGGAACAGTCGAGCCGTTTTATAAGACATTCTTTGGCTGTTCGATAAGAATGGAAATGGAATTAAAAAAAGCCTAAGCAGGCCTTTATTAAGGCCTGAAGTAAGAAGGTCTTCTGAATTTAACTGCTGGGTACGTAATACATCTGCATAGACTTGGATTTTTCTTGCGATATTGAAGTTTTTATAAGTTTTTCTTCTTCAGCACAATTTTGCACACGGCTCTTTTGACTTTTTAAAATTTTGGCGTCTCAATTCAAAACTTTCTATTGTATTTTTGCGAAACACTTGTCCCATTACAAGCTTCGCGTCAAAGAGAACTTCATGTTAAGCGTATGAATTTCATATGAAGAGAAAAAATTTTACTAGTGCAGGCGCTATTATTTTGGACATTACTGCAGGCAGTAGTTCTTATGTGTTTAATGCAACTCAATGCAAATAATGTACGTTCTACTTTTGCCCACATGACTGACCTTCAACTCTTTTTCTTTGCAAATTTCTCATGCATTAAGAGCAAACTCATAGTATATACACACATACGTACGATTATGTACATATGTATATATATTTCATACAAAAAAAATGTAAAACTAAAATGAAATTGTTTTATAAAATACAAAGCGATTAAGGAAATTGTTTGCCAGCATCTTCATGCACAGGAAATCTGTACAAATATTTTTATATCAAAGACGTGACGACGTCAGCCTCCTGAGTTAAACATTATCAAGCTGAGATATTTTAAATTAAAACTTTTGTAAGATCAAAGAGCCACGTTATTCGTAAATGCAACAGGCAAAAAAATCAGGAGACTATTTGACAATTTTATTTTTCTGGACCAGTGCTCTGGGCGTTTGCAGCGGAACTAGTGACAGAGGTATAGTGCAGAGTAGAGAGAAGTGGTGCAGTGATAGGAAGGAATAGAGCTCCTCCCGTATCATTGCTGCATCTCTGATGTTATGTTGACCAATTAAATTTTAAGCTAAAGGAGAAAGAGCCGTTGTATTTATTACTTTACTTCATCGATGTTTATCGCTCAAGTAATACACACATCAGAAACGGCGGATTGAACACAGACTCTTCTGGGCATCCAACAGCACCACCCAATTAATTGTCACAACTGTTGGCGGGGTACTGCACCAACAAAATGAAATAAATGTTACTACCACTGTGTGGGTGCCTCCGTAGTCTAGTGCATGAGCATTAGTCTTATCAATGTGGAGGTGCGGGTTCGATTCCCGCCTAGACGCTGGGTGTTTCTTGTGGTATCACAATGGTCTTAAGCTCTGGCTTAATTGGGCCCGAGGGTCTGCCACCTAATCTAACCTGACCTACTACCACCGCTTTCTAGAATTGAAACTTCACTAACTGATCGTCACGTTGTCAGAGAATTGTAATAAACATCCATTAATAAATTAAAAGTACTTTGAAAATTTTGAAGAGGAAAACATACTCAGTGAAATATGAATGTTTATTTTCTGTTACAAGTCTCAGGTTACTTCCGTCTCACTCACTACTTTTAAATGTAACTTATATTTTCCCTCAGTGTTAGTTTTCCTATTTTATAAAGTGTTTCTTACAAAAAAGAATTTGTAAATAAAAAAAGGAATGACAATAATAATAAAAACGACAAACACATTAATTTCTTGTAACGTTGCCAAATGCATAATACATTTTAATATAATTTCTTTGTAAGCATTTCTTTTTTTGTCAAATACCCACAACTAATGAAAATTTAAATAAATTCGAATCTATATTTACTTAGAAATGTTCATGTTTACTTTGTAGTCAACGTGCAGATTAGTTCAGGTATAAATATATATATATATATATGGATAGGGTGATGACTTTCGGGCCACCTAGTGTATTGGATATAATAATCCAATTTTTTTTTTCTTGGACCGGCACTCAGGGGATGACCCCTACACATGCGATGCATTATGCTGGAACTAGAAAATTAGGTTATGGGAAGGAGGATAGAGGGAGTAGTGTTTATCGACATTCGATTTAAATTTTCCAACGTTAAAAGTGACAGAAAACACCTCAGCGGATAGTCCATTCCACATACGTGCCGTTCGGCCAAAAAACCAATTTTCTCTGTAATGTGTAGTGCGTGTCGCCGCCAAATCGAGCACAAATGGGTGCGCTCTTAATGATGATCGCGTCGTACGCGCGAATGACCTGGTTTCGGGAACAAGTTCCCTGATTTCATTAGAACACATCTCATTTTAGTAACGAAAGAACAACGAAACGCACCCCACGTTGCGACGATGCTCAAGAGAATCAATGGAGTTGGCAACCCTACTGTCTCCTATGAGTTTCTTCGCCCTGTCTTGTACACGGTCGAGTAACTTCAAAATAGTCTTTGAATCAACGGCCCATACATGAGAGTTGTATTCCATTTTCGGTCGAATGTAGGCGGTATAAATTAAGCTTTGATGAAAAAAAAATAAGTGTGCTCCGATTGATAATGTAGAATTTTAATCGCGGTAACAAAATTTAATTTTAAAATTTTTGTGCGCCTTTTTCCTTCTGCTGTATAGTCAAAATATTATTAGTTCGGCTCTTTCTATATTAAAGGAACGATATGTAAATATGTATGTGTGTAAGTTACTACTACTAAAATGACTTCTATAACCTCCATCAATACTTTTTTTTTCTATTCAAGAACTGCAGTGCCTAAATTCACAAATTAATTATGAATTCTATTTTATAAAATAAAAAACTTGAGATAATTTCCTTAAAGAAATTTTGCTTATTCATTAAAAACAACATTATTTATATAAAATACTTTTATCTTAATAACGATTGTTGTTTTTTCATTTAAGTTATTAGATTTCATTTACTTTAAAACACAAGTGGAAATGGATGGAATAATTTAATATTGTTTTCCAAACAAAATTTTATTAAGTATACAGATAATATGTACATATGTGTCTTTCTGCGTATGAAACAAAAGTTATAATATTTAATGTCGAAATATGTACACGAAAAATTATAATAAAAATAATAAATATCAGTGTTACGAGGTGCATTCAAAAATAACAGAAATTTTTTTTTTATAGAAAAAATTGTTAAAATTAGTTCAAGTTAGTTTGTAAAGTATCTAATGATCTTACATTTATAGAAGTGCATTTCCTTGCAATACATTGCTTATGTAGGGGATATGACCTGAGCAGGGGAAAAACACTATCATACAACTTTGCTTTTGCACATTCCTCCATTTATTTCCTTTTTTAGTAATTATTTTACGTTACACAATACCTACGAAGGAGGGCGCTCTGATGTGCCTGTGTATTGCTTTCAGCTTAAGCCTGTACAGTTCAGTGACCACCGTCTGCGCCTTCGCCACTGAAACCTTCCGACAACAACAAACACAAACTCACACTAGAGCACATCAGAAAAAATGTTTTTATGATTTAGTCTGAAACTGGGGTCGGATCATGGACATTTTTTGTTTTGTATTCAACGTGCAGACTACTTCAGCTATCGCAACCCTCCAAAATATGTATTGAAACATATGTCGAGTCCAGTGAATTGCCACTATTTGACTTTTCATTTTAATGACATGATGAATGTTTGGCATGATTTTAAATGACATTTGTATTTGTATGGAAGCGAACCGGTTCGAACCCTTACTGCAAATCTTTGGTCCTCTCGAGACAAAAACATTGATATATCATACTTTAAGGTCCGGCTGTAAATGCCAAAGATATGTATTTATATTAATGAAGAGTTTAAAACGGCGACCCCTACCTTCTAAAAATTTGCTTTGTGAAAATACTTTTCATTAGAAGCGATCTTTTTTTTATTGTCTGTGAGGTGGTATGCTCTAATGTACATACATGCGATTTAAACTCGTTGCACTATTGTAAAAAATCTATGAATATTATTTTTTTATTACAATTTTACTTGCATTTATCCAACTGTCTATAGATAGTATGTGGATGCATATGTTCAAATGCTCACAGTTTATTACGGAAATACAACACCGCGTAAGGCGCCTGTTTTTAATCTCTCTCCATTGTTGTTTATTTTTAATATTCTTCCATTTGCTTTTATTAATACTCCTGTTCAGTGATGTTAACTTTTTTAATTGGATTTTCGTACAGTCCTAAAAAATTACAGTTTTTAGGCAAAATTCCTGTACGCAGTCTTGTATAAAAAAAAATATTTCTCTTCCAAGTTAAAAAAAAATATGTTTAAAACTATTTGTAATGCAATTGTCCAAGTCACAAACGTAAACGTTTTATTATACATTTTTTGTTGTTGTTGTTGATAATTTTCATACAAAAATGTGTTCTGATCCTATAGATTGAATTTTATGTTTTGGAGATACATATCGTCATATGAAACGTAAAACTATGTAAGTGACAAAAATTTTAAAATCGTGTTTTCTATTGAATATTGCGTGCAATGTGAAAATGCACGTGCGTAAAAATTTTTTATATTTTACTATAAATTAGTGATTCTGTTAATTTTTGTGCAAGTTTTAAAGGAACTTTTTTTCCATTTCAAAAGCAAATAATGCTTTAAGGTAATTTAAAAAATTACCAAAAACGACCATTAGCTAATTTTGATTAGATATGCAAATATTAAGGCATAATAAATAATAACGGCTAGGGGCTTGTATCAGCAGTAGTCATTTTACTTGACGGGTTTCTGCACTAAACAGAAATTTCGAATCAAAATATAACCCATTGTAAGGCTTGACAGTTGACGGGTTCCTGCATAAGACGGTCATTCAAAATCATTCATTTACTGCTGAAACTGTTTTTTCTTTCCACTTACATATATTTTTCATTCTGTTTGAAGAGTGATAGTGTGAAAGCAAAATGTAATATTATTTTCGATTTTTTGATAGTCGCACGCAGGGTTACCATACATTTTTTAAGAAAAACTTTTTATTTAAAAAAAAAACTTTTTTCACAAAAGTGTCCAAATAATGAAAAAAAAACAAAAATATATATTTCGAATTCATTTTTATTCAAAATGAGATAAAAAAAAATTTTCACAACAACAACAAAGTTATTCTTCCCACGATTTTGAGCAGATTCCCATTTTTTTTAGCTTTTCTTGGACCCTCCGACGTGTCCGTGGCGTATTCTAAGCTATTTTCTCCACTTGTATTCCTGCTTAAAACAAATAACACCAAAAACTAAAAATATTCCATTATCCTTACTGTTTTTCTTTAAATTTTTATCCATGCTTTTTTGAAATAGAAAACTTTTTTGAAAAGAAAAAAAAACAGTCATAAAAAACTATAATATTATTAATACAGCACACTTGTATTATAGAGGGAATTGATACATTTAATACTGAAAAATTATAAGATCGTTTAGATTACATGGCAACATCAAATAATATTGTCGTCATATATTTGCAAATTAAAACTTAATAATAAACAAAACTTGAAAATTTGAATGAATTTCAAAAAAACTTGTTTTTGAAACTAAAAATTAAAAACTTTTTAGCATTTCAAAATCCTTGAAAAATAAGGGAAAGCTTGAGAAATGGTAACGCTGGTCGCACCAAATCTCTTTAGATTTCCTACTCATAATGTCTTAAGGGTGAGTTGCGCTACTGAGGTCTGAGTACCGTATAATACGGCAATTACCGTATGGTTAACATCACTGCTCCTGTTCTTTATATCTATTTGGAAAATTTTATTTTTGTTTTCATTTTTATGAACACTAAAGTATTTCGCTCAAATACTTTCATCAAGAGGATACTCTCTTAGCTGAGTTTCAAAAAGCTTTTCATTTTTTACTCTTAACTTTGTGTTGTTTAGTATGTTTTGCTTTTGGGATTTATTAAATAATAGAATCTAATGTTAAGTTCAGTAGTATTTTATTATTTACTCCTCTTGGGTGCGGTGTAAATTAGAGAATTCAAACAATTTTGTATTCGTGTCATAACAATGGAAATAGTGAAAAAACAAGAAAAATTTTAATTATCTATACATATGTTTGTACATACATATATAAAAAGTGAAGACACATTGTAAATTATTAAAGAATAAAAAATATTTATAAAATATCACTTATGTATTTTTTAAAAGACAATACAATAGCCATAACAAACCAATTTATAATATAATGTGTGTACAAAAACAAATGTGTACCGTTTGCTGGTATGTTGTTAGCAATTTATTTTATTCATTTATACTTGTTTTTATTTAAAGTATCTATATATGTATGTATATAGTAAGATATGTGTACATATGTATACATACATATGTGCTACGTAAAAATGTATTTATGCACTTACTATGAATATAATTAAATTTATAACGTGTTTTAAGTGGAGTTCTGTAAATTGTTTCCAGTTTATTGTTTAGCATTCCAACAGTCTAATTATCTGGCTAACACTTATATGTATGTATGTATTTACTATACTATATATACTAAATACATACATATTATTATTTAATTGTTTGTGTTCTTCTTTGGAAATATTTATTTAATTTTTTGGACATGCGCTGTATTTCAACAACACACAGAACTCTCTTTGATTAAATTATTTTCTTTTAATAATTTCAATTAAAATTTGTATTTCTATTTATGTAAAATATTAACGACTGTGCACTTTAAGACAATTATCCTTTCTATTATTGATTTTCGAAGCGGAATTTTATATCTACTGTCGCGTCTACGTTTAAAGAAACTCAGATAAATAATTATGCATGTATTACACATCCATAGCAACATATGCATACATACATACATATGTATGTATGTATATAACATCTACATACATAAATATATAATAACATAATATAGTATGTAAATTCCAAAGTAAAGGTTATTACAAATACTACGTTTGGCAAGGATAAGATGAATGTTCGTTCGCCTTTTTTCCCATTCGAAATCGGTCACTGAGTTTCTTGCTCATTTTCAGAAAAGCCAATCTATTGTTTTTTTTATCTTTTACATAAAAAAAACGATAATATATTTTACACTAATCCATTTATAGATTAATAATGATTCAAAACTTTAAAAATTTGTATCTCTGTGTTCATTGCTTCATTGCGCTTTTCTCTTATTGCTCACTGCAGTTTGTGAAATGTTTATTGGATTGCAACTTGTTGTTTTTTGTTTTCAACACAAAAGAGAGTAAAAACCAGTGTTGCCACTGAACAATTCGAAAATTACGCAAATGAAAAAAAATTATATAGGAAATTTTTATTTATTTTTATCAGTTGTGTCGCATTCATAGTCATGTGCCATCCGGTAAGCCACCATTCCCTAGGGAAGCCAGGGGAGGTAAGACCCATGAATACCGGAGTAGGGATTGACAATAAAATTTATTTGCTCACAAAACAGTTTAAACAAAAACTACAAAAAAAACAAGCAAAATTTACATCATTAGGTAGGGAAATACAATAAATTTCGTACAGACGTACATAAAGTCAATTGGGCTGCGATATATTGGAGACAGACAGTATGCAGAAATGATCTTTGGGGAAATATATATCTAAAGGAAAAAAGATTATGGTTCTATCTCTAACTGTTCAGATTCTACAGCTACAAATGTCTTTATTGCCTCAAGCTATTTCCAACAATATTTATTTGCAATAATGAAATACATATTTCCTTTATGACAAGTAATTTACAAACAAAAAACATTACAAAACATGCCTCTTTATTTAAAAACTTGTAAAAAAATAACTTTAGTAAACGAAAATACCATCAAAAAGATGGCTCAAAACTTCAAATGCATTTTTCTCAGTTCACGATTTTTTGAATTACGACGGTATTGCACCTAAGGCTCGATATGTATGTCGCCCTCTAGCCGCCCATCCCGCCTTGGTTACATTTGGTTAATTCCTATGTTACAACTCAGATAAATTTTCGGACACTTCATCACATACTTACATTACACACCTTTCCAGAATATTTACCTCCAGACATCACTTAGATTATCACTCAGTACAAAGACATTAAATAAAAACATCTTCCTCTTCTTTTCTTAACGTTATAAAAGCATATCCAAATTTTATTTAAACAGCAAGATTAAGTTCTTTTTTCCCTTTTTCTAAAATAAAAACTATATGGGTTAACAAAAAAATTCCTCTAATTACTTGCTAACAAATTATATTATGCTAACCCAAAAATACCCCTAATTATCCTGTAACATGAATATTATCAGGTAAACGCACTACAAATAAAACTAACTCTGTCCTATTTTAAAGAGCTCTCTCAGACGGATTTTATCAATAACAATCTGTACACAAACATACGTGAAAATCTAACCGCTGCACAATGGCAGCTTTGGGCTTACATAAAATTTCTAACAATATCATAATTTACTAATACTAAGTATTTATCTAAAATTTAACTCTGCGTTATTTTCCCCTTTTCTGTTTCCTTTTTTTTTTTTGATATTTATATATATATAAAAATTAAATTTATTTGACTAAATGATTTTGAATTTGTGATGCTGAACATCTACAATCTTTGGTAACCTTCCACTTCATTTAAAGCATCGATGAAACCGGTCACAAAGAACAGGATAAAGATTGCTCAGCAATCCACCTACAATCTAGTTTTCGGGCAGACTTCAGTAATTTTCTCTTCCTGTCTATTACAATTTTATTCGTCGATCCTTTATAGTTTTAGTTTCTGGGCAGGCTTCAACTTTAAAATCCTTTATTGTTTAATCTTATCTATTATTTTAATATCCTTGCTTTTCTTTAATATCAAATTTAATTAATTTTAATTTTATTTATTTATATTTATTTTATTTATTAGTTTGATATCCTTCTAGTTTTTTGACCTCTTTTTATATTAATTACACTAATTCAAATTAATAATAAAATTAAATTAAATTTTATATATGTATATAAAAAGGACCTGCAGCTTAAATAATTAGTGCAATTAAATATTTTAATATCTTTTTCTTTTCTTAATATCAAACCGCCGTCTATCTTATTCACAATCTTTTTTTCCTTTTTCATGGTCTGTCTCTACCTGTCGCCCCTTATCAACTCTTTCCGTTTTTTCGCAATTCACCTCACCTCAAGTCTAGGCGCTCTTTCTCTTCTAACCTATTAAAAACTCCATCCATCATAATATCTGTGCAAAAACCCTTTACCTTAAAAAATCAAAGCCGCAGCGGTTCCCTCGAGTTCATCGAACATTCGGTCGCTGATGTTGTTCGCATTGCAGTTATATATCAATATTCATACAGGCAAATATTATCGGTATCATTCTTAAGGTGAGTGACCTTGCCTTGAACTCCAAGAACCAATCATAAGTGATTCGCATCTGAATGAGGTAATAGGTCACCATAAAAATAGCAAGTGATCATCAGTAATAAAAGTTTATTGTTTATTTCTTCCATTATCTTATAACTCATTCGTATGTTATCACCCCCTATTCCGTTTCCCTGCTCACTCACCACAAACAGAGCTCTCAAATGCATGCGAAGTTGACATAATAACGATCTCAAAATAATTACAATGAGCAATAACAACAATAGACAATAATAATAATAATAATAATAATAAACAACATACTGCGGTGGATATGAGCTGCGTATGCAATGCAATGCACTGGAACTAGATAGTGTAGAGGATAGACAGGTGATGAAAGTGGTAATGCATTACTACGGCAACAAATACAACATTACAACATACTGATGACTACACACAGTGGCCAAAACACTAAGATGAAGGTGTAGCAGCCTTTGAAAACACCATGTTGTTCCATTCTGCTAGTATTTGTCAGTGTGACTTACAATTTTTGTCTTTGACTTAGTTTGTTTCTTAGTAACTATCACATGTAATTTTAACTGCCTGTATGTTGTCGATCATATTAACCCATTTTAATTAATTACATATGAAAAACATTTTTCTTTGTGAAAAGACACTGCTTTAATCGAAAATTATGAAAGCATTATCCAAAGTACGACACACAGTACCATTAATACCACCTAAATATGGCATCCTGGTAGGAAGATGAAGCTTAATTCTTGCAGAACTCTGCAGTGGCGTGTTATTTATAATGAAAAGTTGCGGCGTCTCTGATGTTATTTGTAACGCGTTACTTTTAAGGGTGTGTGGCGATGGCTGAAGTAGTCTGCACGTTGACTACAAAACCAAAAATTCCTGGGTTTGAGCCCAGTTTCGAACTTAAGACATAAAAACATCTGGCATTTCTTGTTATGTGCATTAGTGTGTCGTTGTGTCAGGCTAATAAAACGAAGCTTGAAAATTTAATACGTCTTCTTGACATGTGAGGCGCTTCAGGTTAGGTTAGAGGGTAGTAGACTCAAGTACTACTGTAGGTGCCGTTTTGTTACGCCAGCTCCGTAGAAACCAGAGGACTTCACAACCACCCTGTAACTTTCAAGTACCTCACTAAGTCCGCTCGATCAAACCGACAGCACAAGTTATCAAAGAAAGGCAGCCCAAGGCATCTCATTCATGACAAAGCTTAACCGGGGCACTCACAGAGAAAGTTCCAAAGAGTTTCTCCCTCCGAATATTCTCCACAGCTCCTTCCTAAATGGACTAAATGACAAAATGTTAAGAACTTGGGTAAATTTTAATGATTTACATTGCAGCAACATGAAGAAAACCAAATAATATAAGTTAAGAAGTTAATATAGTAAAGAAGTTACGAACCAAGCTATGCTATACTCGGAACGCTCGAAACTTTTTAAAAACAGTGGAATCGCACTATCGCAGACAATATACAAATAAACTCTACTTCCAATCCGATTTTAAAAGCTACACTCATGTATACGAAGTTTATTGTAAGTACTGCGAGTCGAATAAAGGAAACTTTGTAACTCCTGTATCTTTTTCAAAATTTATGTGAAATTAGCTGTAATGAATTTTGTATCTCTTACATTCAAAACAAAAAGAGTACAAAGAAAAAAATGTAGTTTCACTAAATACATATTTAATAAAGCTCAAAAGCGGTATTATTTATCCTAATTATAATTTTTATTTAAAAAAATTTGTGTTCTTATGGCTTTTTGGTTTCATAAAAAACAACTGCAAAAGACAGTAAGTACCATTGCAAAAAAAACTGCTGTTATTTTATTACATTCTTTTATTAAAGCAAATCCGTATTGATTTTTTAAGGCTAATGCTGAAATTTGGCTACTAAGAATTGAATACTCTTAAATGTATAACGGTTATTGCTTCTCCTATAGAAAAGTAAATGTGTACTTACGTTTTTTTAGGATTTTAGGTCACGATATGTATATCCGAGAGCTCCCTACTTCTTGCAGCTCTCTGCTGTTTGCACACTGTTCTCATACGACCAATATTTTTCCACAATGCAATGGAAAAATTTGGAACTGGGAATTTAATTTGAATTGCGCTATATCTACCAGCTCTCATATGTATGTACAGAATTTTATTAATTTAATTTCTTTTTCTGATTTTCCAGATCGATGGGCATTTTATTGCCGCCCGTTTCCCAAGTAACTAATACCCGCATTAATTTAACCCAACATCATCGTAATCGCAGTCTTGATAGTGCTTTACAGAGGATACCAGAGGTGAGTAAAACAAAAATTTTATTTATAAAGGAATACAAAAGCTTTTCCAGGAAAGACCGCCAGATGTTGCCATGGAATATGAAGTTATTTTTATTTGAAAGTCACATAACTTCTCTATAACGTATAGAAAGGCTGTGTCATCATTAAATAAATGCCGTTGCTCTCAAGTAGAAAGGTCCACTAAGAAGGGATTTTGAATATTATAATGCTAAGGGGGGTAAAAAAGGGTAAAATTCATAACTTATTGATAAATCTCAGCAAACACAATATGGCGAACGATTATTGTTTACCCACTTCCATGAAAATGGGTATGAAATTAAGTGCATTTTTGAGAAAAAAAAAAAACTAAAAATAAAGTGGAATGGGTAGTTTTTGGAAAAACTGCGTTTTGAAAAAGGTACCATTTTTATTGTTTGCAAAAGGGGTCTGGGGATATAACAATAAAAGTATCCAAATTTAGTGCAGATGGCTTGATTACCGTAACAATATCTATTCAAAATTTGGCGAGATTAGATGAGCTGATATGTACATATCGAGCCTTTGGTGCAATACCGTAGTAACTCAAAATTTTAATTTTTTGAGCTGGGTATGCAGAAATAATCTTTTGGGGAAATATATATCTAAAGTATAAAAGATTATGGTTCTATCTCCAACTGTTCAGATTCTACAGCTACAAATGTCTTTATTGCCTCAAGCTATTTCCAACAATATTTATTTGCAATAATGAAATATTTCCTTTATGACAAGTAATTTACAAACAGAAAAGATTACAAAACATGCCTCTTTATTTAAAAACTTGTAAAAAAATTACTTTAGTAAACGAAAATACTATCAAAAAGATGGCTCAAAACTTCAAATGCATTTTTCTCAGTTCACGATTTTTTGAATTACGACGGTATTGCACCAAAGGCTCGGTATGTATATTATTATTGGGGCCAGGAAGCGTCGCGACTAAGAAAATCTATGGTACAAAGCAATAATAATAATGTTTGTATATACATTAGAGTGGGTCAATTTGTTTGTGTTAAAAAAAATTCACCAAGCGGTTGCGATTTAAAAAATATATAAAATACGAAAAAAACGTTTCTCGTTAAAAACCGTGCACCAGCACTCAGGAGATGACTCCTACGCATGCGGTGCATTATGCTGGAACTAGAGGAAAGGGATAGTAGGAGAAATGCCTGGAGGTGAAGCTTCACTATCTTACAACTCTGCTTTTTGCACGTTATTTGTTTTCTAGCATTATTGTAGTGTCTCTGATGTCAAGGAGGCGTATTAAATTTTAAAGCTTCGGGTTTAGTAGCCATTTATAGTAATTATTTTACTTCGCCGGTGCTACACAATAGCGGCGAAAGAGGAAGTTCTGATGTGCCTGTGCATTGGATACAGCTGAAGCCCGTTATTTTTCAGTGACTATGCCTTCGCGACAATAACTGACACAATGCACACAAATGCTCATCAGGAAAAATGCGAGAGGATTTTATGAGTCTGAAACTGGAGTTGAACCTGGGAAATTTTTGATTTTGTAGTGAACGTGCAGACTACTTCGACCATCGCCACTCTCCAATTTTTTTTTTTATTTATTTATTTTTGACCCATGGTTTCTTGGGCAAACCTTCTTAGAATTCGTCGTAGTTTACGATTTTGGCAACCGCTTGGTCGTGAAAAAAAATCTACTCTTTGCTCTGTTCAAAAGAAAAGGTGTATTTAGATTTTTTTTAAAAGTGTTTATTTATTCATCAATATCCATTTTGTAGCCTGCAAAGTAATACCCCCTAGATATAATTCAGTCATGGCAGCGCTTCTTCCAATCCTCGAAGCACTTCTTCGGTATGGCCATCACCTCGGTCTTCGATTTTGACTTTATCTCATCAATTTTGGCAAAACGCTTTCCTTTCATAAGTGTCTTCAGTTTTGGGAATAGGAAAAAGTTGCAGGGATCCAAATATGGTGAATAAGGTGGTTGAGGCATGATTAGGGTGTTGTTTTTGGCCAAAAAATCACGAACAAACATTGATGTGTGAGCTGGTGCATTAACGTGATGAAGAATCCATAATTTTTATTTCCACAATTCCGATCATTTGAGGCGTATTGCTTCATGAAAATGTTGCATAACTTTCTTGTAGTATTCCTTATTAACCGTACGACCTGTTGGCAAAAACTCATGATGCACCACGCCATTGTAATCGAAGAAAACAAAATTCACCTTTTCCTTCGAACAGACCTACGTGGTTATTTAAATGTTTAATAGGTCCAAATTTTAGTTTTTGCACTTCTTATCATTCATAATATGAATCGCGTTCATTTGTAAGAAACTGTCTTCACAGATAAAAAAAGTATACATTTACTATAATGTATATTTAAAAAAAATGTGTATTTGTTTATTATTGCCACAAAAATCACTATTAGTAAACGATACTCTTTACTTCAAGTACATTCGAATAGCTTTTTGCTCTCTTAATTAAATATAAAAAAAAATTTTCTCTGGTGTGCTTCAGGTCGAAGTCTCTTCACCCAATGCCGAGAGTGAGAATACGTTTTGTACACCATCAATACTTGGGTCAACAATGTGCTCAAAAATTGTAACCACTGCAGCAAATGTAACAGCGGCACTTACCACCACCCAAACACCTGCACTGACGTCATCGTCAGCAACAAAAGCCTCGACGCCAGCGGAAGCAGTAGGAGCTGGTAACGCGGCAGCTTCAACCTCATCATTATTATCATCATGTTCTGCATATAAAAAGGCTGAAATTGAAATAGTTTCAACAACAGAACCAACAAGCATATTAACAACACAACATTCAACAGCAAGAACTGGTGGAGGCGGAGGAGCAGGAGCAGGAGCAGGAGAAACCACACACAGTGATATTAATAACAAACTCATTGGTACGGCATACGAAGTATTAAAACTAAATTACTTTATTTTACAATTGCATACAATATTTTCCATATAAGCATTAAATTCAATTAATTTTTCTTAATCTTGTCATTTTTGTTTTTTTTTTTATTACAGTAGAGCCATATTGTCCCAGCACACGGTTAAGACCTAAATCATCAGATTCAGTCTCCTCATCATCATCATCCACTGTACAACGAGCTGCTTCATCAGCATCTACCGCTTCTTCTAATGCATCATCAACAAACTCATCTTTTGCTAGTGGTTCAAATAACGCATTGGCCGCTATAAATGGTTCAGCTCATGATAGTCAAAATGTAAAAAAACGGGAGGATTTAACGAGTCTGGGTTCAGATGATTCCGGTAAAAAAACAAAAAAGAAAAATAATAGAGAGACATTTGAGTACAAAAGCAAAGCGAGTTCATATCAGTTGAACTTATAAGCCCAGCTGACGACCATTTCTCAGGGTTGGATGTCAAAATTGTATGATTTACTGTTGACAACAAAGGCGAATTCATAACAAGTAAACTTATTACCTCAGCTGGAGACTATTTATCACTGTTTCATGTAAAAATTGTATGAATTATTTAGACAACGTACAATGATTTTTAGTAGTTGTTGTACTAGTAAGTTTACCTGGTATGAATTCGTCTTGTTGACAACGTCGAATAATATTTGTGGTTGTTGTACTAGTGAGTTTACCTGGTATGTATTCGCCTTGTACAAAAGTATTATTTATTCCTCTTGCGTAAATACATACTCGTATGTGCCTCCATACATATTTTTAAAATCCTTATGCAATTAACTATGTATGTATGTATGTTTATTTGTTACTTTTCTGTAAAAATTCTAAAAAAAAAAAAATATTAGATTAGAAAAAATTAGTACAATGTCTGTCTATTTCATAATATATGTATTTTAATTCTTCGTTTTATATGACGTCTTGATTTTTAATCGTAAATAAGTTTTTTAAGCTTTAGATCTTTTTCTCATTTTATAAAAAAGTTGATTTAATTTTATTTCTTTCTTCGATATTTCGCTAACGTTTGGTTAGCACCATCAGGAACAAATGATACTATAATATATTTTATAATATATTTTAGGTATAATTTGTGGCTCTGATTCGGATCAAATATCTTTAAATCGCATACGACATTCTCACGAATCTTTGGACTCAGGCGAAATGGATAACGAAGAGGAATGCATTGATATGTTAGAAACTACATCGATGGACGAAGAGTACAATATGTTACAATCGGATCTCTGTTTCTATCAGTCGGCCGACACTGACTGTCGCACCTTAAGACCTTCCAAAAAGAAACACAGCAATATAATACAACAGCATTGTACAAATAATGAGGATAAACCATTGGGCATGGCGGCAGGTAAAGATGGAGATATAGAAGCTGCAGAGGATGCCAATGCTGTAACTGAGCGACGGCGTTACCGCGATATGAACATGTCACAGGCCGCTATAAATATGGAAAAGTGCAAAATTACAGCAGACAATGAAAGCGAGCATAACGAAAATATTACTACCGACGTTGTAGATTGTCCAACACCCACTTCAAATACTTGCAGTCAGTCAGCTGCAGTAGCAGCAGCAGCAGCAGTGAGTACAAGTACGGCTGGAGGTGGTGGCAATGGTAACAAAACGACGCCCTCTACACCAATTGAAACATCGAAAAATGATGTTTTATTCAAGAATTTCTTTGGTGCCACCAAAAATGCTATTTTCCGCACAGCTCAGAGTATAATTGAAAATCATGAAAAGAAAAATGCCTCAAAACAAAATCAGAAAGCAGCTGAGGATATCCATAGCGGTGCAACTGGTTGTGTGACACCTACAGAGCAAATCAAATCTCCGACGGATATTTCTAAGAAGAAAGAATTCTTTAGTTTATTAACGACACATGCAAGTAAGAAAGCAGCCGCTGCCGCTGCATCTGCAGCTTTGTCGAACAATGCAAATGCTAACTCACCGGTAGCGACACCCATAACACCCGGTTCCGATCATTGGCTGAGCACCACAGAGAAATCAATTGAAAAGGATACATCTTCCTCTGAGTGCATTAAGAAAACGCTGAACGTACAACTACCTAATGCTACTTCGTGCTCCCAAAATAACAGTTCTTTGTCTGTGGCAAAATCATCTTCCATATCATCTTTAAACAAGCTCAAAGTACCCGGCGTAGTGAAATGTTTCATTAAAGAGCGCCCTACTAATTCGCAAGATTTAGCGAATCACCAAAAGACTGAAAAGGGTCCCAGTGGCCTATTGAGATTTTTTGAATCCCCAGTTTTTAACATACATTTCGCCACACATTATCTCTTTTACTCAAAGGAACCCGGTGTTCTTAGTTTTATTTGCAACAAGATCTTTAGTTTCCCCGATCAGGAGGTTGATTTGTACATACCCCAACTAATTGTTATGTACATACAAATGGACGAATTGGCAGAAGTTCTAGATCCCTATTTGACCATTCGATGTCGTAAATCAGTAGACTTCTCTCTAAAGTGCCTATGGCTATTGGAAGCCTATAATTATCAGCATGTAGACACTATGGGTAGTCGTAAGTCGCAGTTGGCTTTAATGAAAGAGATCTTCTCGAAAAAAGAACGCAAGCAGTTGAGTAAAGTCGATACAAAAGATACTCTTGCCACACATTCAACGACCCAACCTGACAATGCCGGTCAACAGAATATGGTTTCTCCACTGACCAAAAAGACTCATCATAGATCACAATCGGATGCCACAGTGCTCTTGGCTGACTCGAGACATGCAAGTTCCAATTTAAGTATATCACATCGACTGTATCAACAACCCCCTTACACTACACAAACCTTGCCTGCGACGGCCGCCAAATTATGTCTTGGAGATTTGACTTCCGGTAGAGCTTTCGACAATGGCTGCACTTGTTTCGAAACAGTACGCGGCCAAGTCAATGATTTGTTGGGTCAAAAAACGGTGTGTTCATGCAGTGCCCCCAAAATGGCACCGCAGAAGGAATTCATGAAAGCTCTGATAAATGTGGGGAAAAATCTCACAAATCTTCCCTCGAAAGCTGAAAAGACCTCGGCTTTAAGAATGTTTTTGAATCTGATAAATAAAAATCTTCCTGCCCGCGTTTGGTTGCCGCTGTATTCAGACATTCCACATCATGTTGTGCGCATCACAGAGGAAAAGACTGCAGTTTTAAATTCAAAAGATAAGACTCCCTACATTATCTATGTGGAAGTGGTAGAAGTGCCAGACATCTACTCTTCATCGCTCATACCGAAAATGATGCCTACTTTGCGCCATACTAAATCTGAGGAACATTTAGAAGGTGGTCTGACAACTTGCCAACATTCACAAAACCACCAACATCATTCTCATGCGATCTGTAGTCGTACTTCCAGTTGCAGTAGTCAAAGCGGTTCGTCGTGTAAACGTAAAAAGGAGAAAGTGTTGTCTGAATCCTCGGCAGGCTTAACAGAACAGCAGCTCCAAAATCACCAAGTTTCTTCAACGGAACCACAAAATTCTGCTACAGCTGCTGCTGCCACGCAAAATGTTAATATTGGTGGACATTTAGCTCCTCCACAACTAAACGAGGATGATGTTTGGTCCCAGGAAGATGATGAAATAACAGCTCAATATTTACACATGCGTAAAATGCGCTCACAATCCGAACGTGATGCCATTTCACAGATGTCATTAGACTCATGTGATTCCAGGGATCAAGGTTAGTTCATCTTATATTCGAAATATTAGCCTTTCTAACTCACTCTATGTAGGCATGCCTGTTCTGTTTAATATCGGAGATGTACGTACCCGCCACTGCAACAATTTAAGTTGTGAAAATACTAAATCGTTCAGCAATGATCCTGAAGATCCCTCTGCTGCTGCTCTTAAGGTAAAAATTTAAACAGATAATTTGTTTCGCAATAAATTTACGTCAATAATAAAACAGGAACCTTGGCACGAAAAGGAAAAGCAAATACGCGAATCGTCGCCCTACGGACATCTCTCCAATTGGCGCCTCCTCTCGGCTATTGTCAAGTGTGGAGATGATTTAAGACAAGAACTAATGGCCACTCAATTGTTACATGTACGTTCGCTTTATTAAATGTTCGACTCTAGTTAATAATTTGTTTATATGTATATTTTTTTTAATTTTCTTATCTATAGATGTTCAAAATTATATGGCAAGAAGAACATGTTGATCTCTGGGTGCGCCCTTATAAAATTGTCTGTCTTTCCAACGATAGTGGACTTATTGAGCCCATATTGAATACAGTCTCTTTGCATCAAATTAAAAAGAATTCCAATAAATCACTGCGTGATTATTTCATCGACGAATACGGGCCCACAGATAGTGATGCTTTCCGTTTGGCCCAAAAGAATTTCGTGCAAAGTTGTGCAGCATATTGTTTAATATCGTACCTGTTGCAAGTTAAAGACAGGTAAGTAACAATTTATACATTTTACCCGAATTCGGTATTCACAAATCAAATTTAATTTTTATCATCAGACACAATGGCAATATACTGCTGCATTCCGATGGCCATATTATACACATTGATTTTGGTTTTATATTAAGCATATCGCCTAAAAATTTAGGTAAGTTTTCTAATCGTTTCTGGCAGAGTTCATCAATATCACAATGACTCATCTGCTGTAACAGTGACGTTTTTATTGTGTTTATTTTGTTTCTCTTTTATTTAATTAATTTTTCTTCAATTCTCTTCCGTGCTGTCGTTTCTGAAGGTTTCGAACAATCTCCTTTTAAATTGACTCCTGAGTTTGTGGATGTAATGGGTGGCACAAGC
Organism: Dexiosoma caninum; assembly: GCA_963924685.1. Classification (NCBI taxonomy): domain Eukaryota; kingdom Metazoa; phylum Arthropoda; class Insecta; order Diptera; family Tachinidae; genus Dexiosoma; species Dexiosoma caninum. Next base: position 37,184,893 of record OZ004729.1, on the reverse strand, counting down.
TCGGAACACTGGCGTGAATTTAATCATCTATTATTGGTTGGCATGATGACAGTGCGCAAGCATATGGATCGTATAATAAATTTCGTTGAAATAATGCGCAGCAGTAAGTATTTTTTACATACTTTTATAAGATTAATTTCCTTACTCGTTTTGCAATGTTCTCTAGAAATATGTATGTGGTTCGCAAGTGTACATTTGTTAACTTTGTCTCTCAGCATTAATAGTAAATTTTCTTTCTTTATGTGCGACCAGCACCACATATACATACATACGTATAAGTTTGACTATTTTTTATAAAATAACGCACACAATGACAAATATTGAAGCTGAACATTGATCGTGCAGAGTTATCAATTTACTTAACTAATAATTAACTAATGACTGCGAATTTGGGCCTAAGAGACAAATATGTACAAAAGTAGGGGAACGCTAAGCACAAAATGGTAACCTCTTAATGTGAACAAACTTTTTTTTAATTAACTATTCCAAATGTCAACAATATTTGAAAGCTCTATAATTTGAACAATAAAAATCAATTCGCTAAAGGTAAAAAAAATTAAATAATTAAAATTCTGCGTTCTATATCGATAACGAAAGTTTAATCCATAATTTCTTGTTAAATCGATTTTCGATGCGCATTTCAGTTAAACGTAGCTGAAAGTTTGAAGGTCAGGCGAAGGCCATATTGCAACCGAACTGTTGTTCAGTTCCCAGTTGCCAAAAATGGTAATACAGGTAATACAGGTTGAAACTGCATTAACTCCAGTGCTTTTTGGCAACTACAAATTTGTGGTTGCCACCTGGCAATCCATAATCGACCCATAAAATAGATTTATTTTGCAAGATGTGAACATTAGTTGGGTATAAGTTATTGCTAGATGGACAATTGGCAAATTACTTTTCTTCATTAAAGATTATTAATATTATTATTTTTGTTTTCTCTTTTTTAAGATGCACAATTGCCCTGCTTTAAAAATGGCTGTTCCGGAACCGTACAGAATCTCCGCAAACGTTTCCACATGAACTTAACCGAACAGGAAATGGAACGTAAAGTTGAACAATTGGTACAGGATTCTCTAAAGAGTCTCTCTACAAAATTATACGATGGCTATCAGTACTACACGAATGGCATATTGTGAGAAAGGTTTTTTATGAAAATTTAAATCCAACCAATACAGAAAGTATAAAATAAAGCAGCAAAAAAATATGCGTTTGTATTTACAAGATGAACGAATAAAAAGAATCCCTGATGTAAGAGCGCGTGTTATTTATTGAAAAATTATGCTGAAAATCATGTTGTATATATAGTTAAAGTAATCGATATAAAAAATATTTCAATTTAAACACAATTATATAACATTAAATAAATATTTGTAAACAAACAAATAAATAAATATTAAAAAACAAATAAACATTTAAAAATTAAGAATTTTTATATTACTCATGCTACTTTTAAATAAATATGTATACCTATTATAGTTTAGCTTTTTTTTTATTAAAAAAAAATATAATCAAATTTTTAGTGTAAAAATATAAATTTATTTAAAAAACATTTATATGTACTTGCATAAATAACTATTTAAATTTAATAAATTTTCCAGAAAATCAAAACTGCATCAAATAAACCAGTTGTCTAAGAAACTTGGACAAAATAGTGACACTTTTTAAAGCCTTTAAATTCAAAATAAATATAAAAAAAGAAGAGAAAAACTAACGTAAATGTATCTATGTATGTATCTGTCTGTAATTTTGTTTGTTAACTCTCAAACCTTTATGTCTAAAACATAATAAAATGCATAAATATATTTAAAAATATTTTTTATCTTATAAAATAAATTGTTATAAAAGCTCGTCTAGTTCTCACTTACAATGTACATATAGGAAAAGCACCATGAAAAATATACCTACATAAATTAATTGTACTCTCCTTTTGAAAATTAGCTAAAATTAAACATTAATCAAACAAGAATATATGTATATTAATATATACATACGTATACAAAAATATGTATGTATGTATACATATACATATATTATATTGTATATTTGACTAAACACAAAACCCCAGCTTGGCACTAAAAGTGTCCTCTTTTTGTAAAACATTACTCCAAAAACAAATGAAAATATATGTACATTAGGGTGAGTGAAATTGTATGGTGAAAAAAAAAACACTGAAAAGTCGTATAGCAAGAATAAAATCTACGGCAAACTCTATGAAATTTTCAGAATAAGCCAGATTGTCTAAATTCAAATCCTCTTCTGCGCAAATCCACATAAAGACTTGAATGCCCACTAATGAATTAGTTAGAATCATATGTATAAAAAGCACTAAAAGTTTGTCAACATGCGACCGTCTCATTTTGCTCAGAAAATCATAAGAATATTGCATTTTTTTAATGATGTGATAGGCTTTTTAATACAGCTATACAGTTTATAGAACAATGGGAGCAGAAAATCTTTAGGTATATTTGCGCAGGATAGTATTTGATCACAGATCAATGGTTTCTTGGGAAATTTTTCTTGGAAATTCGCGTACAATATGTTTTTCTATACGATTTTTGACGAAAAAAATTTACACACCCTAATGTACATATATGTATAAGTACATACATATGTATTGATATATATCTAAGGACTTTTGACAAAATATCATAAGTGAAATTTAAAAAATTTTTAAGAGAGCAAAAAATCTATATAATTAGACGTTATTGTTTGCTTTTTAAAAAATTTATCAACAACTAAGTTATCTTTTCCGTAATTGTGCTTTCTACTTAAATCTGTATTAATATCAAGCTTACAAATTAAACCAACAACAAGTCCAGATAAGTTGATTACTTTTTGTGTCATATCTCAAGAACTAAAATTCTTATAAAGGCGCTGATTAGTGTAAATAAAGAGTCTTGTGAAGATTCCTCTACGATTAAAATACTAAGAAATTTTCGTATCTCAACTTATGATCTTTTGTCGAAAGTCCACAGATATACATATTAACATACATAATTATGTATATGAATATAATTTAAATACTGTATAGAAATTCTGAACGTTAAGAAATGTGCGAAAACTAGAATTTAAGATTAAATTTATGAACTACTACATACACATATTATTACAACGTGCATCCCAACACATGCATCATTTAAAATTTAAAACAAAAATAAGAAATATAAAAAAAATAATTTTTTTTATTTGCTTAAAATAAAGAAAGATATACATATGTGTATATATACACTTGTATATATGTATATATATAGACATCGATTTATATATATATGTACATATGTGTGTATATATATACTTGCATATATTCATAAGTAAAATGTTAAATAAAAACGAAAATAATGACTTTTATTTAGAAGAAATTACGCTGGCATAAAAGAGTAATAAGGCCGGGGCACATAGAATCGGTTGTACTTTGCCTTTTTCAACTGACAACTGTTGAAATACACGTTTTCTTATGAGCTTTGCGAAATTGAAGACTTATTTCTATAAAATAAAGCATATTCTGGTATTTTTTTAACTTTTTAAACAAATTTGTGGCAACGCTGGCTATTAGTTGATATCCGTCAATAAAGTACTCATTGTGCTAATCATTGTAATCATTGTGCATCCGTCGGTACGTTAATGACATTTGAAAAAGTCAAAATATGACGGATGACTGATTCTATGTGTCCCGCCCTATAGAATCACCAAGTAGCCCTTATGCATACATACATTGTACATCTTATTATTCATCGCTTTTCAATTCAAATTTTGCTTTGAAACGGTGGCAATTGCCAAAATTAGACACCCAATGAAGTAAACCGCGTTTTGTGTTATTTTTAAAACAAGAGAACATCCATCTTTCGCCTAACAAAAAGTAGGCGTATCAAAATTTTATTATCGGATGATACTCCATTACATATTTTATCAGCCTACGAATTTTCGTGCAATTATATAAAAAAAAACACGTGAGTTTTTAAGAAAAACACAAATACATCTTTTGACTAAAAAATTTTTAAAATAAATGAAAAAATTTTTGACCTCTTTTTATATTAATAACACTAATTATTTAAGCTGTAGGTCTTTTTTTTATATATGTAATATTTATTTTTTTATTTTTATTCGATATTTCGCTACTCCTTTGTGTAGCTTCTTCAGGAAAATTGGTTTTTGTTTATTGAAGATATATATTTTCCTGTGAAACACCAGGTCAACAGGAAGAGGTAGCAAGTAGATTTGGTGAAAAAGTTATCTTGCAAACGTTATAACGCGGTAACGGTAAGGCCTATATCAATGAAACTTTCACCATATGATAGATTGAAGGTCAGGCTACACGATGGGCTATCTTTGGCCCGCCTGGCGGTCCCCCATTTAAGTTAGAAAATTCTTTCTTTAATACTTACCGTCACATCTTTTCACATAATTGACGTGCAAAATTGAAAAAAAAGTGTAGAAGAAGCGCAAAATCCTCCTCTGCTAACGTGCCAAATTTCATTTTCCTATCTGGAAAGATTTCGGAGTTGTTGACCTATTTTTAAAAGATTTTTTGTTCGAAAGTCCACGTTCATATCTCGGAAACCGTTCCACGGATTTCGATAAATTTTTTTTCATATGAAAGCTCTTGAAATCTACTTTTATACAAATCGGTTTTTGCATGAAAAAAGCCAACAGAAACATTAGCAAAACAGCAATTTTATAGAACGACCACTTTTTTATATGGAAATTTTTTGAAAATTTCTTTTTTTTGAATTTTAATGGTGATTTTCGGATTGCCCACGTCGAATTATGGTTAAGTAGGTGTTTCCAGCCAAATTCGCCCACAAATTTCCGAGAAAAACGCAAAAAACATGAAAATTCCAAAATTCAGTAAATTCTGAGTTTGTGTCTCAAGTCTTTTTTGCAACATACAAGCGATATGTCATAAGCCAAGAGAGAAAGACTTAAGCCACATGCGTCTATTTTTACAATTGAACGTTTTGCTCGATGCCCAGGGAAGTATGCAACGGGAAAGAGGTTTAAATAATTAGTGCTTTCGTGGAAACGGTATAACTCGGTAACGGTAAGACATATTTCAATGAAATTTTCGCCATATGATAGATTAAAGGTCAGGCTACACGATGGGCTATCTTTGGCCTGCCTGGCGGCCCCCCATTTTAGTTAGAAAATTCTTTCTTTAATACTTACCGTCATATCTTTTCACATAATTGACGTGCAAAATTAAAAAAAAGTGTAGAAGAAGCGCAAATCCTCCTCTGCTAACGTGCCAAATTTCATTTTCCTATCTGGAAAGATTTCGGAGTTGTTGACCTATTTTTAAAAGTTTTTTTGTCCGAAAGTCCACGTTCATATCTCGGGAACAGTTCCACGGATTTCGATCATGTTTTTTTCATATGAAAGCTGCCTGAAAATCGCCAACAGAAACATCAGCACAACAGTAATATTATATAACGCCTGCTTTTGGGTAACAAAAAGTGGGCGGCAAAATTTTAATTTCATGTTATTCCCATGCTTTATCGGCCTACAAAGTTTCGTGCAAGTATCTTATAAAACGTGCGAGTTATTAAGGAAAAGGCAAAACCATTTGGCCCTGGCGCCCACCCATGTTGGGTACAAACTGAGATTTATAATACTTACCATCATATCTCTGCACGTAGTAACGATTTAAAATTATATTAATTTTTAAAGTAATTTCATGAACTAAATGAAAAATGCTAAACGTGCTAAATAACTATAAAAGAGTGCTAAATGCTAGTTTTATGGAATTTCTTAATGCTAAATCAGAAAAAAAGTGCTAAACTGGCAACCCTGCATATCAAAAGCTATAGTCCCACAAGCTACACTGAACATTATTTATTTTTGTGCAGGAAGTGGTCACAAATCATTCATTTAAGAATCACGCCCCAAATATGTTACTTGTGCCGCTCTTCACCAATTGATATTAGATAAAATTTCTTTTCATTTAAAATTATCAACACAATGTACAAAGCGTCACGTATTATTTTTTATCAAAAACAGCTTTAAAAGTAAAACAATGATAATGATAAAGTGGCACAAGTTAATTTGAAATGTTAGTCTTATCAACACCTAATATGCTATTCAAATGATTTAGCATAGGGTTTCCACTAACAACAACTTTAGGGATTTTTATGTTCACAATTATAAAATTAAATATTGCAAAGAATCAGGGGCCAAATGACGGCGTTCGATGCGAAACGAACATTTAAACAAAATTCTATTCAAATGTATGGGAATTTCGTTCCAGTGTTTTCTTGCAACGACCTTTGCATAATTATTATGTGAAGACAGCGTGTTAGCAAAGTGTGTACTTTCCTTGACGTAGTGTCCACGCTGATAAATGTCTAATAGTCCCAATTTTGAAATAATACAGTAAAATTGATATTTTCTAAATTGCCTTCTTCTCTGCTAGTGCGCGCAGAGTTCGGCAGCCTATCGGAGCTGTCGGGGATGGGCTCAGGGAGCTGAGCGAGTTTATTAAGGGCAGCTGGTGGTTATCGCGTTAGCATCGTCGGACCATCGGTCTCTTCGGTTCTTGCTATGGTTTTCCTTCCACTCTGTCGCATCCTCGTCCATCCATGCATCCTTCCTAACTATTCTATTCCGTTCTATACTCTTCTTCTTTTTCCTTTCTTCTTCACAATTATCACAATGGGAACATGATGGTTTGTACCCAAGTGGACTGGGCTCTTATTTTCACCAGCAACCTGCCTACCTGGCCTAATCTAATTCTCCATTAACATAGTAGGTTTTTCTCGTATATATTTTCATCAACTCTGTCGCGTTAAATAGATGATATTAATGATTTTACAACGACCTCCCTGCTGACACAGAGAGTACCGATGACGTGTGTAGTGGCATAGAAAATATGTATATACGTGTTCTATTAAACCGGTGTAGGAGATTAATTGTTTTTTTTTTACTTAATTCTAAAATGAAACGAAATTTTTTTTATTATTGTGATTAATTAACTATGAACTTAAACACAACCAAATTTTTATTCATTCATTCATTTGCAACAAATGTAGTTCAAATAAATATCACTAATCCTAAATAAACTTAATTTAAAAGAAATTCGTGAATTATGTTTGGCAACTCAGAACTCTATCCTTTATTAAATGATAAAAAAAACTGTCTGAGTCAAAGGGTCTCCGTGTTAGAAATGTGGCGAAATCCATGCAAATTCAAATATACAATTTTGACATTAAAAATGTTTACTGTGAGTAAGTACTCTTCGATCTTCGTCATTAGTATTGTTAAATTTTATTTAATGGGTATATCGTTGCAATCGCAATAACTGTCGAATCATTAATTGATATTAGCAATATTCTCCAGCAGCTAAACGCAAACTACATGCACACACACATTGTCCAAGATAGAAATTTTTCATCTTGATTTTAATTTTTAGACTAACAACGAAATATTTGTTGTGTTGCATTTTGGTTTTGAACATACCCTAAATAATGTTTACCGTTTTCCCATTTACGTGAAAGTTCATGTTTGTCTCACGGCACTGAACCCATTGGGTACGCCAATTAATACTTATGAAGTATAGAATAATGCACAACTCATAATATAGGGCTAGGAGTGGAGCATATAACCCAAATTTACACTACATTGGACTAACAAAAAAAATTGCTCCATGGAGCACCTCACGAGAGTTAGCTTTAGGTTAGGTTAGGTGGCGGACCCTTCCTGAAGAACGGCCCAAGGGTCTAGGTGGGAATCGAAATCGCAGCTCCAGGTTGATAAGACTAATTGCTCATGCACTAGGCTACGGAGAGTTAGTTTTAATACGACGGAATAATCGTGAAGAGAAAAATACGAACACTTGTCGTATAAATATAAGGTGTTGTTGTCAATGATATCGTCCATGGCTGCATTACCTGGGCCCATGTTTGTAACCAGTCCTACCTACATAACCTTGACATCCGCAATGAAGACAGCTGGGCCTAAGAGAACCAAGAGAAAGTGCTCGGGATCGCTGTTGCAGGCGCGATACAGGAGAGCGGTGTGCAAGCGAAGCCACGCTATGATGTATAACGGTAACCGAACAGTGCGGTTGCTAGAGAGCAACTCCGTCAAACTTTTTGGATAAATGCGTGGAAGTGAATCGCCACGCATGGGCGGATCTATTAGACTCATCCACCCCTCCGAAATTTCGAGAAGTCCCAGAGTTCGCATTTGGTTACCTAAGATTTAGCTCCTGGAACGAAGCTCATCCGCTGTCTGTAGTTACAAAACTCGGCTGTTCCCATGGATGACTACGCAGTCATCAATATTAAGGAGGCCGCTCTGTTGCATATGTTGATATAGAGTTCGCTATAGATTTCGTCTGATTTCGCGCAACAGGAAGGCTTATGGTGGAATGGGAATCTCACTGTTCTTAGAAGGAAGTGTAGGAGGATCTTCAATGATTGTTTTAGAACGAGGGACTTTCAAAGCTTCAGGATGGCTTTGAATATAAGAGAGGCATAAGGGAAACCAAGCAGGGCTATATTGAATAAGACTAGGATTCTGTCCAAAGATCACTCCAACAGGACTATGGTAAGGAGGCCGGAAAGAGAATGTACCGAGTCATCAGTGCAGTTTCTGAACGTCCGTTTTGACGCACACCAAGCGGATATTTTCACTACTCCCTATGGTCGGTGTAGCGATTGTATTTTTTTGTACAAGTCGCTCAATAAACGTTACATAGATGTTGGTGCTTCTGCGAAGTATTTATCGATCGATGAGACGATGGCTCCCTACTTCAGCCACCATGCAGCTAAAATATTTATACATACGTGGAAAAAAAATCAGTTTTGGATATAAACTGTGGTCGCTTTGGTTGAACATGTTTCAGTTTATCCCATATTCGGGTTCATCCGACATTTAAAATAAGAGTTTTGGACTCGCTGTATCCGTCATAATGAAACAATTATCACAATGACAATTTTTTACCTCAAAGTATTTGCGGTGCTTGCTTCTGCGCAACCGGAACTGTTTTCACCTAATCATGTTGCAGGGGCACTTATAAAAATTGTAAAAAAAAGCCTTGAAAAAGCATGATACCGACAATAATGTTATGGTAATTGTTGGATGGATAATTCTTAAGTTACTGTAGCAACTAATTGTGACACAACGATACAGCAAGGAGTATACGAAAAAAGTTGGTGCCTAACAGTCCCTCACCTTCAAAATTACAACAGGGCATATGGGCGGCATGAATTTACACAACAACGGTGTTGCAAGTTACTGTAGCGGCATTCGTGCCAAAAAGTGGTCCTTGTATATCTGGGTCTAATGTTTGGAGAGCGCTGTTGTTAATGCTCGGAAACTACATTTCTTCGTAGCAGCTTCGTAAAAGGCGAATCCTATGTCACAGCTGAATTAAAGACTGGGTGACCAAGTCTCTACTGTTTTAGTCGGAGGATGCAATGGACGGCATGGAACCTGCGTCTACAAAGGATGCAGACAATGTCTGTAAACAAAACCACAAAGACAAATAATTTTATCCACATCGCCGCGCCATATATTCAAACAGAAAACCAAGAATTGAAGAATTCTGTGTTAACTTTTTAAATACTTGAAATTTACAAAAATGCCGTTGTTTGGGAGGAATGTTCATTCTTTTTTACCTGTACTTTCATTGTTTTACTTCCAACTACTTTGAAACAGTACTTGCTGCTATACTTAACAAAATAACAGGTGGGCCAAAAGACATCATCCGGGGCAAAAGTCTTCAACCGATGTTTTCTACACTAATAATGATTCCGATTCTGAAAAAGTGCACATCACTTTGCACTTTATTTATAAAAAATATTTGCATTTTATTATTCTTTTTTTAAAGTGTTGTGAAAAAGCTTTATAGGGGAACAATTTTTAAATGAATAAAGCAAAATCGCGCAAGAAATGCAATCCACTCGGAAAATAATGTCACTGAAATGACCGCCGTTTTCAACTTCGGAATTATGAGCTCGTTCTATTTCATTTCATTTATTAATTCTTTTTAAAAAGACCTAGCCTAATAGGCCATAATCGGTTCCACTATTCTACTCATTAATATTCTATACATTTTTAGAACCAATTCTATAGCATCTTTCAAAATTTTGTGGCTGTAGAGCTCGCATTTCTGCTACAATGTTGCTCTTGATTGTCTCGGACTTGTTCACATATACTCCCTCTTTCAAACAACCTTGAACAAAATAGTCGGATGCTCACAAATCTGGCGAAAGCGTTGGTCAATTAATTTCCGCAAATTAATCGCTCTCTAAAAATTTTACTCTTAGGAGTGGCTTTTTGCTGGGAGTGGCTCCTTCCTACTGAAACCACATCTCAGATCCGTTTTCAAGGACAGAACGTCAAAAATGTTCCACCATAAACCGATTTACTCAGCCTTTACAGTTACAGCAGTTCCATCTTCATTTTCAAAGAAGTAGAGAAAAAAGTGGAGTCTTAAGTGTAATATCGGATTCTAAATAAAATAAAATAATCGAGTGAAAAAAAATAAACTTGGATTTCCCAACATTTTGAAATAATCAAAAAGGCATGCGTTGTTTTGCGACTTCACGTATGAACATACATATATACGAGGTCTGTTAAAAAAAGAGGGAAATTTTGAATTTGTTTGAAAAGTATTTATTTATTCATCAATATCCATTTTGTCCCCTTCAAAGTAATCCCCCTCAGATATAATGCACTTATGCCAGCGCTCCTTCCAATCCTCGAAGCACATTTTTTAGGAATTTTCTTTCGCAACAAAATTTACTTCTTCTTCTTAAATTTTCATTTAATGAATAAATGGCTAAAGCCTTCGTCGGTACTGTGTAGAAGTAAAAAAAATTACTAAAAAATGGTTACTACCAAGGCGTGTTTAACTAGGTGATGGTGAATCGATTTTTGTCCGCCAATTGTCCAAAACAGCTGATGCAAATATTACAAAAAATATGTGTTTCACTTATGAATAAAAAGTGTTTGTAAGATTTAAAATTTTTTAAAATCATTAAAAACAAAAATCACCAAAAACAGAATTTTTAAACAAGTTTTTGACGTTTGCCACCTGTTTTAAAAAGCACACTTAGTTTGATACGCCTTGACTACTACGAGTAAAACAAAGTTTCGAATATGAATACGTCTCATTGACATCAGATGCGCTACAACACTGCTATAAAAAGAAAGAACGTGCAAAAAGCAGAGCTGTAAGATAGAACAGCTTCACCACCTGTCATGTCTCTCACAATTCGTTTCCTCTAGCTCCAGCTCAATGCATCGCATGTGTAGGACTCATCCCCTGAGTGCTGGTCAAAGATAAAAAAAAAAAACAATATTTTAGACACTGGATTTTTGTGGAATAATGTATTTATCGCATGTCGGGAGGAATACCCAATGAAAACAGTTTTTTTATATTTCCTTAGGAACTTTTCCACCTGCGAGTGCAGCTGTTCTCCGCACTTCTTCCATAACTTTTCTATTATATTGTTTTGCGTTAGACTTTATGTGGGCATTTATGGCACTGCTCTATATCGCAATAAGTTTTGCCTTCCACAATTATTCTTTTAACATGTTTTATTTTTTTTGTCGTACTTTTAAATTATGCTCCCGTAATTTATCTACATATGTTACGTCTTCCTCACAGTACTGCTATCCACGTCCCATAACTTCATAGTTTTGTCTTCTCAGGCTATTATAATTTTTAAGTAAAGGTTTCAAATAAAGAATATTTTCGGTGATATACTTACATATATACATATGTATATATTCGCCATTAGATTTTATTATTATCATAATTTATCTATTTTTGTTAAACCATATAACATATGTAAAGTACAGATTTAGTATTTAAATACAATCATTGTCAACCAAATAATAAAATGTTTATTGTATAAAGAAAATTTGTAAAAAAAACTATTTGGTGTGTTTTGTTTGTTAATTTCGTAATTCTCAAATAGTTGTTGGGAGTTCTTGTATAAACATGTGACATTTCTTAGCTTTTTTTGAAGATTTTGGTTAAAGGTATACTGAAGTTTTTGGTATTAGCACCAAATGAAATACCGCATATAGACCAGCTAAACCATATTACAAATATAGTCCGTATTTACACCTTGCAATAAACGCCACGTTTTTTCTCTATTTTCTTTTAAATTTGCTTTCAAACTTTTGCCTCTTTTACATTTGAATTTTTTCAAAGCATTTATTGCCGTTCAAGTTTTAAACGTGTTAAAAGAAAAATATAATAATAAAATGGAATACAAACAATAAGGGGTTCTACAATAAGCGTGTTCTACTGCTATTAAGCGATTAAAAGTTCTTTTAAATATTAATTGTAAAAGAAAGGAATTGCAACGCAACTTTTTTAATATATTGCTTTTGCAAAATTAACTTTTTGTAAAAGATACCTTTGAGCTGTACTACAACGATTAGAAGAAGCTTAAGATTTTATTTATTATAAAAAGTAGCAAATTAGAATTAACTTTTACAGCTTGATAGTGACATTTTAAAAAGTACCAACGTACCTAGTTTAAACTTTTTAGCTTCTGTCGTTGGACAGGGCGTTGATATATTAGTCAATCACTGTATAATAATAATTATGTTTACTACTGTTTATTATAAGTTGTTAAATATTATAAATAAATACACTCAACTGAAAATAGTAATTTTATACGTTTGCATTAATACATACTATATAGATTTTAGAGGATATTTAATTGTAATTCAAAAAATTTCCATACAAAAGTTTTCGTAAAAATTAAACGTTTTTTTTTTTCTTGAATAAAAAAGATGACAAAACTTTAAATTTAAAAACGAAAAAAGAGGAAAAAAAAATTAAAAAAATGCAAAAATCACTTCGTCAGGCGTCTCTATACAAATTTTTCACCCGATTTATTCTCTACACCGCTCCCTATCAAACAAAAAATTGCGACGTATATTGCAAGGTGTAAATATAGTCATAGACAAATAATCGTATGCTTTTGTTTTTTGTTTTGCCTGCACGGTCACACTTACAAAGGCTCACAATTTTTTAAAAGTGCAAATATTGAAACATTTTTATAAGTTGCATTCATAATTGGTAAAAAGAATATTTGTTTCAGTTATTGCAAACACGGTCTAGCAAATTAAAAATCAAGTTATTTACCGTGTACCAAAATAAGAAAAGAATTCAAATACTTTAACATGAATAACGAAGAAATGCAAACTATAAAAAACTCTGTAGGAATTGTTTTAGATATAAAAAACGTGGAATAGTGCCATACAGGCAAGACATAGTACATACTACATGCATACGTACATATGTATGTAGATATAACTTATCTATTAATCAAAATTTTGGAATTGTTAAATGACAATAAATGTATAAAAACCTTTTGCACAAAACAGTTCTCCATTTATTGCTAACAAGAAGCATTTACAATTTTGCGATCGCTTGCCATCAGTTGAATAATTAAAATAAAATAAAAAGTTCAAGAAAAATGTCTCAAAGTTATTCCATGCATGAAATCTCCCAAAATAATGGCAAGAATGGAAAACCAGCGTGGATTATTGTTAAAAATATTGTTTATGATGTGACCAAACTTTTGAAAGATGTAAATAATAATAAGAAAGATGTAAATAAATAGTGAAAATATTTTTTTTATGTGCATTCGAAATGTTAAATTTTAGCATCCAGGTGGCGATGAATTAATATTAGAATATGCAGGTAAAGATGCAACAAGACCTTTTAATAATGCCGGACATTCTGTTGATGCTATCCAGGACATGAAATTATATAAAATAGGAATAGTTGATAATAAGGTATGTACAAAAACACATTAGTTTTATATTTCAAAACATAGCAAAGACTTTTATATTCTATTCAAGGCGAATTCATTCATACCAGGTAAACTTACTACATGGTGGCCCAAAATGACCGCAGGGGTTTGAGTTCAGTATAACTTCTTATTTAAGACGTTATTATTAAATTTTAGACTTAAATAAAGTTGGGACCCCTTCTCGGATCCAAAAAAAAAAGTATGCCGCCTTGTAGAAAATTTAAAAATAAGAAGAAAAAATTAAATAAAAAAGTGAGCGGAAACATTTAGTTTCCGAGTTATGGGCCTCCGAAGTTCCATTATAAATTTGTGAATATAGTGTGTTTTCCATCGAATATGGGCAATATGAGTATCATGTTGAAGTTGTTGAAAAGATATTTCAGAATTCAATAAAATTGTTAATAAATTCGTAAACTATTTATAAAAATAAATTTCCTTTGTGTGTACTAATCCTCTGTATGTATGTGTAATGTAATTTTATTGAATTCTGAAATATCTTTTCAACAGCTTCAACATGATACTCATATTGCCCATATTCGATGGAAAATACACCCTTTATTCGCAAATTTATAATGGAACTTCGGAGGCCCATACCTCGGAAACTAAAGGTTTCCGCTCACTTTTTTATTTAATTTTTTCTTCTTATTTTTTAATTTTCAATAGGGTTGCATATTTTTTTTTGATCCGGGAAGGGGTACTATACTTTATTTGTTTTTTTTTTATTTTAAATAGAGAATATTTTCAATTTAATTATGAAAAATTATATTTGGCAAGGGCTGGCCATTTTCTGCTTCGCATATTCGTGCTCTTTCATAAACATTTTCCAGAACCTTTCGCAAAACTTCAGCTGTTATGTTGTTGATTAAGTCGCGTATAACATTTTTTAATTGCTGTATGGTTCTAGGCTAATTAATATAGATGCCAAAGCAAACAGTCTAGAGCGGTTAAATCCGGTTAACGCGGAGGCCAATTAAAATCGCTTGTACGGGAAATAAGCCACGACAAAAACGCCTTGTCAATTTTTATGTTTGTTATTAGATAAATTTTTGAAAACCAAGAATTACATATCATTGATAGCCACGGTCTTACTTAAAATATGTATATTTGTATAATTTCAGAATTCCACACACTGTACAACAATATCTGCAATTTCATCTAAGCAAGGCAAAAAAAACTCCGCAGAAACAGAAATGAAGCAACAGTATTGCATAAAAGAAAAGAGACGCTTAAAATTATTCTTTTGTTTTTGATATATTCATGTACAAATAAGTTAAAACTTTAAGAATATTATTTAAAGAAAGACACAAATGTATTACATTTTAACAATATTGTATTTAAGTAGTTATGTTCTAAGACACTTGAAATTATAAAATTAATTAATTATTATTAATTAATTAAAATTTAAAAATTTTAAATTTTAGTAGGAAATTTTTATTTTAAATGGGGAAAATTTTAAATTTAATGGTTGAAACTTGAGAACATGTTTTTTGTCGGCATGCTTTGAAGTAAATGTGTGTGGTGTGTGTGTGTGATGTTCCCACGATTTAATAAGGGCGTTCATGTTGTTGTTGTTGTTTTTTTATTTTTGTTTATGTGTCTGTCCGTATGTTAGTGTTATATAAGTGTGTCTGCCTGTGGGAATTTCAGTGTGTCTGTCTGGCTGTGTGAATTTGTGTCTGCGGTTAATTTCAGTGGTGGTTGTTGTTGTTAAAATAGGTAGAGTTGTTTTGTAGATGAACTTTGATATTAGTGTGAGATTTTCTCACCTTAACATTTACATGCGTATATTTAAAAATATGTAAATAAATTTGCTGGATGAGGTTTCAATTAAGAATACGGTATGTGGATATTATGATATATGGATATGTGAACGTTCCTATTTTTTGTGTGTTTATATTAGATAAGTTTAAATAGTGCACGATCAGATATTTTATTTCTTTTTATTTTGTGTAGCCAATCCTGTTCACAGTGAACAAACTTATTTTCTTGTTGAAATGCAATCAAGGTAAAACGAGGTCGTTCTCTATTTGCAGCCAGTTTAACATTCCAGATGTGACTAGTTTCCATATTTAGTTGTGGATTAACACGACAATCCCAACTACGAAAAGCCATCGGTATAGAAACAGCATTGTTCATAGTTTTAATCATATTCAATTTGCAATTATGCATGAGATTAGTGAAACCGTATATTTGGCTTTTTTAGGAACTTTCTAATGCACAAGATCTTCATCGTTCTTATTACGCAAGAGTATCAATTCATGTTTACCATTTGACAGCATTTTATTACAATCTTCAGCGAATCCTAAAAGCATTTTAAGTGGTATGTACATAGAAATTAAAATATATATTTAAATTTTATTCCATCCAGCATTTTGCATAAATATCTTGCGTGATCAATTTCAATATCATTAAGTTCATAACGAATTTCATCATGCAACAAATGTAACAAAATTATTTTCAATGTGAAATTCTCAGAAGATTTTAAAGTTTTTTCATCTACAACAAATCCTTCCACATATATACAGGGTGGCACAAAAGGAGCTATATGGTTTGAATTCTTTATAACTTTTTTAATTATTATATTTTCCTTGTTTTTTTCAGCA
The DNA here is from genome assembly GCA_963924685.1 of Dexiosoma caninum. Classification (NCBI taxonomy): domain Eukaryota; kingdom Metazoa; phylum Arthropoda; class Insecta; order Diptera; family Tachinidae; genus Dexiosoma; species Dexiosoma caninum. The sequence goes on along the minus strand of OZ004729.1, from coordinate 37,168,506 downwards.
TTTTGTGAAGACTTGGGGAATTAATTATGAATCATTACACGATCGAACAACGTACAAAAATAATTGAATTTTATTTTTCAAACCAACAGTCTATTGTGTTGTCACAGCGTGCATGTCGTCGTCATTTTAATGTGCGCATTGCACCCACACCAGATTTAACAGCACCTGACAGTTTTCTTTGGGGATATTTGAAAGAAAGAGTGTACGTTAACAAACCAAGAATCATACTCCAACTAAAAACCAACATTCAAAATAAAATCATGGCCATTACACCCGAAATTTTGCGAAAAGGAAAAATGGAAATGGAAAATATGCTAAAAAGAGCACGTATGTGCAAAGCAGAAAATGGGCATCACTTACAGGATATTATTTTTCAAAGCTAATTGCAAAAAAAATTATAATAATCGCATTAATAAAAACCATTCTGCACCACCCTGTATAACTCTCACTACGTGTTCAAATTCGAATCCCATTGTTATTATTGTATAAATGTAGATATGGTATGTACATAGGTGTAATAATCATAATAATTATAATAATTTTACCCATTAAAATAAAAATTTCCCTCTACAAATTAAAATTTTTAAATTTTAATTACCCAAATTTGAACATACATTCCTTAATTATTTTTGTTAAGTAAAAAAAAAGAAAAAACTACGAATTAAACATACATAAAAATTAAATTTTCAACTTTTCGACAAAATTACTTTAGTTATTCACTATTTTTTTTGTTTATAATAATATAATATAAATATTAACTGAATTTATTTTGGGAATATTTATTTATATATATGATTCTAATTGTGCTTTTTCCCTTATTAAACTATATGTTAAATTTATTATTACATAATCTATGATATTCTCATACATAGATGAGAATAAAAAACTAAAAATAGAAATATGTGTATGTTATAAAAGTAAACTCATGGATTGTTATGTTTTTGTTTATAGATTTTTTGGTTTGTATGTTTGATATTCAAAAAATTCTCGTTTGATTAATTGAATTTGGGTTTGTATTCAGAAATTAGGAAAAATCCACTGATGAGCTAAGTAAGCGTTAGCGAAATAGTACTATATGGATATGCTTTCCTCCTCAATTATTGAGTTGCTTTTGTAATAAAATGCTTTATGATATTTTTCATACTGTATGAGAATATCATAGAGTATGTAATAATAAATTTAACATATAGTTTAATAAGGGAAAAAGCACAATTAGAATCATATATATAATATAATATAAATAATATAATAAACAAAAACCAATTTTCCTGAAGAAGCTACACAAATGAGTAGCGAAATATCGAATCAAAATATATATTACATATATTAAAAAGACCTACAGCTTAAATAATTAGTGTTATTAATATAAAAAGAGGTCAAAAAACTAGAAGAATTATATAAAAAAAAAAAACAAAATAATAGAAATATTCCTTTCTTTATTTAAAGTCAAAATCGTCATAATAATTACAGATATATGTACATATGTATGTATACAGTATACAGACTTTCTAAATGAAGCAAATCGGCAAGTGATACGTTTAATGGTGGCACGATATTGTTTGGACGAATACAATTTGCTCATATTCACTTACATATTCTCGGAATCGCGCACTTGAAATCACTTTATTGTCTGTGTGCTGGTATATTTTACATTCATGTTATTTTGGTAGACATAATCCGCTATTTTTACATGCATTCTCCGATTGCGGGGTTCTCTAAAAATTTAGTTCATTTATAAGCTAGATTATCTTATACTATGTATTTTGTTTTATATTCTGCATTTGGAGAGGTGCTGACATGTAACATTTAGAACAAAATCAGTTTGGTTTGATTCAATTTCGTCCGTTAGAAATTTTCTTGGTAAACCTTTTTGAGCTGTTTATTAACATTGATGTTGGCAAATAATTCTGAGTTAGAAGTCAAATTGTATGAGACGTCAAGGTTTGAAACCAATCGGGGAAAGCAATCGCTCCCAATTCCTGTTCTTGTATTTAGATAACTAACCGGTAGTATATATTACTATACTAGTTACTGGTGGATAGCAATCCACAACCACATCAGAGCGAACTCCTTCGTTGGTATTGTGTAGCACCGGCGAAGTAAAATATTTACTAAAAATGGGTACTAAAGTGAAGGTTCAAAAATTAGAAGGAGCGCTTCAATACTGCTAATCAAAGAACGTGCAAAAGCAGAGCTGAAAGATTGTCATTTCTCTAACTATCCCTTTCCCCTAGTTTCAGCACAATGCATCGCATGTGTAGAGTCGTCTCCTGAGTGCTGGTATAAGATGAAAAAAAAATATTAAACTAAATGCTGTATTTCATGCATCATAATGACATTTGGGGTCCACTTAAAACAAAGGCAGCAAATGTTATTGAAAAAAACCCTCCTCGTATTACTTTCCCATATTTTCTTGTTAATTTCTCCAGCGATTTTCAAACTTAGATATATGTATGCACATGTATAGTAATTTAACTGATATTGTTCTATTATTCTGAAAGCAACTGGACATTGTTGCAGTCTATATTTGTTCTTTTTCTTTTGAAATATGTATTTATTGTAGATTAAATTAATATAATTTTTTTTTTTAAGAAAAATAAGTTTATTTCAAATTCACTTACTTTCTTTAATGTTCGCCCGCGAAGAAATGCGGCACGTTTTTAAATATTTTGTAATAAAAGTATTGACTATGTTGGTTGGTTTGACTAATGTTGAGTTTGTTGATTTTCATCTTCATCTGAAATCGCAAATGCTTCACAGGCCTGATCGAAATGTATAGTGGAAAAATTGGACAGATCGAATGAATAATTTCGGAAATAATGATAAAAACGTGTCGATCGCCGTTCTAAGGTTGAGCGTATTTTTTCGCTACGACATATTGAACGAAGAGAAGGTTCGTAGTCTAAATATCGGGCACGATTAGAGCGCAATTGCATTGAGCATAGTTCCTTACACAATGATATACTGAAATTAAGATTTCAATTTTACACGAGATTATTTACAAGAAATTATATTTTGCATTTTACCTATTTTTAGGAGTATCAATCAGATTATAGGGGCATAATTCGGCCCCCAAGTTTAGTTCAATGGATTTTTCGAGCAAACAATGTGATATAGTTTCTGAAATGTTTGGCTTCAGTCGGTCGATAATTGAAGGGTTAGGTTTCTTGTGATAATAGACTATGTTGTATAGTTCATCCATGAGAGCAGCTACTGATAGATTTTCATAAAATGAACACATGTTATCCAAAGGAGATTTTAATAAATTTTCTCTTGCTGCTGTTAACCACTGTTTTTTTGGTGATTTTGATTTACGTTTTGTTGCAATTTCTACAGTATTTTCACAAATTGTTTTATTCATATTCTCCTGAAGTTCTCGAGAAACTTTAAATATTTCAGGTAAATTAACATTTAAGAGATGAAAATCCGTGGGAAATGGTATACGCCATTTTGAGTTTTGACTAACAGTATAGTATTCAAACAATGAGCGGTGCATATAAGTTTTACCATTCGATGTTGTATTGGCATTAGAGTTATCAGTAGGAATACTGTTGTCGGGTTCACCAATTTCTTGTTCTACAGAGAACTGGCGTTTACGCGGCGAAGCAAAATAGTTGCCGTTTTTTCTTGCACTTGCTTCTGGTACCACCTCACAATGCCATTGACGTTGCCTGTCGCCACCACTCTGTATGAAAAATTGCAATTCCAGTAAAGTTTTTCTTATATCACGACGGTTGTACAAATAAAGTGATATAAGATCGTCCAGCTGGACAGGACAATTTTCAATGAGAGACAATACAGCTAAGAATCTTGATATATTTAGTACATTTGGCGATGAAAAATAAATAGTGTTTTGTGCGATTAATCGTTGTAAATGAGCACAGTTTGGATTTGAGGCTACTACTATAACGGGTCTCTTTGAACTAGCAACTAAAGAGTAAATAGCATCGGTAAAACCAGCATCTGTTTGCTCAAATACAATATCCGCGTCTTCTATTAATATTAGACATTTTCTAGTGGTATTTTGTAGATCTGAAGAGTTCGAATCGCAATTTTGAGATTCTATTTGAGTGGAAAAGTTTTCTTTTTTATGTTTCGATTTGAGACCATTTATAGACATTTTTAATAGAACTTTTTGTGATGAACCCGAGCCAGAAGCATCCTTCCGTATTTGATGAGATTGTGTTGCTTCTTGCAGTTCTTGTATCAACCGTTTTCCTGTTCTTTTCATTCCAGCATTGATTTCTAAAACGTTAAAGTTCATTTCGTTGGCCAAAGCAAACACTGCACTAGTTTTGCCGCTTGAAACGGGACCTAATAGCACAACAGTATTGCAAGTGGACCCTTGATTGCTACACGTAGAATCATTGGTGTCTGAAGAGTCCTCGAAGGTTTGGGAATTTTTGGCGCTTCCGCTACCATTATTTGACCAACGCGAAAGAAATTCTTTTAATTGGGCTACAGGATTCAAATTTACTAAAACTTGCTCAAATAACAGAGGCTTATATTTTTCGGTAAATAATAATTCACCATTGGGGGCAGTAGCAGGAGGTTTGTATTCTTCATCGAGATTATCAAGTTCTTTCTTCTTTTGAGCCTCTAGAGAACGTCGAGTTTGTCGTGTTACGACAAAAGATTCATTGACTTGCTCTGTGTCTTGGGCGGAATCAACAGCGCTAAAGTAGTGGTATTTTTCACGCATTTGATTATAACATTTATAGGTGGGAAAAGGCTCAAACTCTGATTTCCAAGTTTTTATAATTAGCCGTTTATTCGCTACAGCAGGTAACGAAATTTCGTCGGAAAACAAATTTTGGAAGTTCTTTTGTAACTAAAAATTATACATTAAATTAAAATAGAAATACTTATAAACAATTACAACAATTTACCTGGATGTTATTTATATTACAATCTGATAATAGACCAGCTACTGATTGCTGCTTAATGGAACTGGCTTTCGATTTTCTTGTCAGTAAGGGAGACAATGATATAGTTTCTTCTTTTTTTAACTTGAATGAATATTTAATTACTTTGTTATCAAATTCCAATTCAATGTCACTTAATTGTTTTACGTGCGAAATTTTAGGGAAAACCTCGTTTGTTTCTTCGAAACATTGTTCATATTGCTTCTGTCTGTCTTGTTCTAGACGCAATTTCTCAGGAACACCCGATTGCAAAAATGCCTTACGTGCTTTAACAATTTCAGGATCTGGATTAGGTTTCGGCAGTGATCGGACAAAAAGAGGCGCTAGTTTTTTAGGCGTTCCATTTGGTGTATTCGCACTACAACTACTCATGTTAGTGCTGTCGTCTAAACTTATAATAGTGTCGACACATTCCTGTTCTGGGGAATCTGATACAGTTGATGTATTAATTACCGATTTTGCCGTTGTACGAGCAGCGTTTTTTTCAAATTCTTCTGCTTTGGATGGACTTTTTTCCAAATCGTAGTCATATCGTGCTTTACCAGCACAAGAACGCCTTGGTCTACCACTGCGTATTCCTTTTTCTGCTTCCGCACATGCTATTTTGGGATTACTGGCTTTTACAGATGCGCTATTACTGCTTCCAACTGTTTTCCTACTTCTTTTAGGTGTATCATTTTTAGAGAAGTCCTTGCGTTGCTGTGCTTCTTCAGAAGTCTGGTTATTCGCTTCTTTTCGTTTTGACTGCTTTTTATGAAAATAACCTAATAAACTGTCACGTTTTTTAACAGGTGAATTTAATTTCGCTAAAAACTCGGCAGTTTCCTCATCAATTTTTGAAGGCAACAATTTGTCCAAGGTATCGTCGGAATCGTCTGAACTTAATCGTCGTGTTCTAGGTAAACTGCGCTTCTTAGGTTTTTTTTTATCACTGTTTTCGTTCAGTATATTCTTTTGAGCTTTACTCTTTATGTTTCCTTTAGCACACGCCTTTGGAGTGGAGCCACTGGATACGAGCATTTCCTTAAATCTAATGAAATAATATATACAATTTTACCACTAATCAAATTAAATACTATTATGTTTAGGCGAAATGTTCTTTACTTTTAACAAATGAAATAAGAGCCAACAAAATTACTCCTAATGAATTAGGTAGTAAAAAAATAAATAAGTTTCAACAAAATTTAATGAAACAAATGCTCAAAAATAAATTAAATATGTACATTAAATATTTTTTACACTTATTTCATAATGAAATGACTCGCACACACAATATGATAAAATAACAAATTTAAATTCGTTTGTAGAAAAACCTCTATTAGATGTACCAGAAAAAAATGTTTAAGGTCGACCAGAGTGCAAGCCTTTTCTTCGCCAAAACCTTTGACATGGCCGGAGAAGAAATCATACCGGCTATATATACAGTGTATGTATGTATATTTCATCACCGAAATCGTTATAAGCGAAGGAAGAAAGATTTGAGATGTTATTTTCTTTTTTAACAACACGCAATCTGCTAAGCTTTTAGCTTGGCTTCAGAAACACCCAGTGTCCAGGCGAGAATCGAAGCCGGAACCTGTAGATTGATAGGCTAATGCTCACGCAATATGCTACGGAAGCACCCACAGGATAAAAGTTTTAAATCCGTGCGGTACGCAGATTATAGTTCGTCGGCGAATCCGCTAATTCACTTATTCCGGAGAAAAAGAAGAGATCAATGTGTTTCATAATGTAAAATAGTGAGACAACAGTTATTTAAGAAGTATTAAACCAAATCGTACCGGTCAAGTTTAATTTTTTTTTTGATTTTTCTTTGCAATAAAATGTTGACGAAGTAAAATAATAAATAAAATGACTCCCATGGCTTAAAAATAATGCGTTAAAATGCGTTTTATAATTCATACGCAAATGCAAAGTTGTGCCAGAATTAAGTTCCATCTTCGTACCACCTCCGTCACTTCTCTAATTTCCACACTATCCATCACTCTATCCCACATCTACGTCCAGTACAATGTATACATAGGAGATATACCCTGTGCACTTGTTCAAGAAAAAAAATACAGTAAAATCATCCATAACATTCCTAAAGCGCAAATCACCTTCGGACGGACAGTGTTGTTTGGTCCCGGCAACGTTCCAATTTGCAATTGCAATTTCTCTTGAGGGGACATATCTCTTGTACCTACACGTTTATTTCTGCAGTTCAGTTCACTGTCCGACTACGAGAGATTTTACTGTACTTTTCAAAATTTGTTGAATTTAATAAATTTACAAATTTTACATATTTTTTAATTCTCTTTGAAATTTATTTATTTCAATTTACCATCAAGAGTCTCTCTTTGACAGTGATATTTTGCGAAATATTGAAAACAATTTAATACCGTTGATTTTCAGAAAAAATTACTTACTTTGCATACCTTCTTTGTATGTATATACAAAACAATAGCAAATTTAATTCTTTTGTTAAGTTACTAAAAAAAAATAAGAGAAAAAAACAACAAAACTATAGCTTATCACTAATCCAGTATGGATAGTGATAGCGAAGAAACTGATAATGCAAAATTGGCAAGAAGTCAACTCAAGAAAACGATGTAATGTTGAATCACCAAAAATACAACGTAAACGCATAGCAACAACAAACGATCCATGTGCCAGCAGAAATATGTTCAAAACACTTAATGATAATAATAACAACGATGATGAACAAAATAGCAATTCGGTACCAAACCCACCGCCAATATTCATTTATACCCGCAGTTAAAGATATTAAAAGTATGATTAAAAGTAAGGTTTTTGAAGGTAATCAAATCAGAAGACTTTACTTATAAATCGCTAAAAGATGGCCAAGTCCGATTAATGACAAAATCAGTAGACTCCTATAGAATAATAGTTAAATATCTGGATGAAAAGCTAATAAAATTCCATACATTTCAAATAAAACAAGAAAGAGCCTACAGAGTAGTTAAAAATTTGCGCTATTCGACACCAGTAGAAACAATCAAACATGAAATCGAAAAATTAGGGCATAATGTAAGGAACATTGTAAATGTTAAAAGCAGAGTAACGAAAAACCCGCTACCTATTTTCTTTGTTGCCATGGAACCAAATAATAATAATAAAGACATATGTATGTATATAATATAAAATTTCTGTTGAATGCTGTGGTTAAAATAGAACCACCTCTTAAAAATAACGATATTGTACAGTGTTATATGTAGATGCCAACAATTTGGGCACACTAAATCATACTGTAGAAAGGTATCTAGATGCGTAAAATGAGGCTTAAATCATCCTTCATCTCAGTGCACAAAAGCACACACTGTTGGCCATAGGGGCTGTGCGATTTATAAAGAACTTCTAAAAAAAAAATAAATTTTATAAGAAACCCCATAACAATTATTATGTATACTAATAACGTAGAACCAGAGTTTGATATTAATGTCAATAATGTTCCAAAAATTAATGGTAATAATGGGAGCTCAAGCTGTTAAAAACAACAACCATCAATACGAAAATTTTTCTAGCTCATTTCAAAGAATAGAAGCTCTGATGGAAAAACAGATGCAAACCAACACCACATTACTTAATATGATTTCTACACTTATAGCCAAACTATGCAACTAAATCTACATATAGCAATATGGAACGCAAACGGTCTTTCCAATCACACTCACGAAATTGATATCTTGCTCAACACCAACTATGTTGATATACATTTAGTTCCAGAAACTCATTTTACGAGTAGATCCTATTTCTACATTAGGGGCTATGATTTAATAAATACTAACCATCCAGATAACAGCGCTCATGCAGAACCTGTATATTGTATTTTAATCAAGTCTTCAATAAAATAAGAAATATTGAGTGAAATTAGGGAACATTTTTTGCAAACAACTAATATTTAAGTCAAATGTAACCAATCGGATGTTGTCATTAGTTCAATAAATTTTCCTCCGCGACGTACTATAAAATGTTCAGATTACTACCAGTTTTTCACTTCATTGGGTCATCCTTGGTGGGGCTCAAGGCTATCGAATCCTAAGGGAACAGAACTGTACAAATGCTTAAGAAATAACAATTACTCTGTTCTATCTACCGGATCTCCAACATACTGGCCGTCTGATCCCCGAAAGCTTCCACACTTGCTAGATTTTGCCGTTTATTCAGGAATATCAAGTAATCAGCTGGAAATAAAAAATCTTCATGATCTGAGCTCCGGCCATACTCCAATACTCTTAAATTATAATACTTCTGTTAACTTAAAGTCATTCAATAATATCATTATAACACCTTATACCAACATTCAATCATTTCAATGCTGGCTTGAGCAATATATTAACTTGAATATTCAATTGAAAACTGCTGAAGAGCTGGATGATGCAGTACAACAGTTTACATACCTAATTCACGAAGCTGCTAATTTAGCGACACCTAGAAATCCTAATATTCAAAGAAATAATATTCAAATATCAGCTGAAGTAGGACAGTTTATAGCAGAAAATACAAGATTACGTAGAAATTAGTTCTTAAGTGGAAATCCTCTTGAGAAGAGATTATTCAACAAATCATGTAAAGATTTGAAAAAATTACTGTATGAACACAAAAACAAAGCAACTGCGGAATTAATTGAAAAAATTAACAACTCCAAATACGACGACTAAACGTAATACAATAATAAAAAATAATGATGGTACTTGGTGCAAATCAGATAAGAGCAAAGCGGAAGCCTTTGCTGTACATTTATCTAGGCGGTGCTGATAGCGAGTAGTAAGTTTTTTCAGAGTTTTCTGTGCTACAGCACCCTCCTTCGTCGGTTTTTGAGCAATAAAACGTCGGCGAAGTAAAATAATAAATAAAATGGCGCCATTAGCTTAAAAAAAATGCGTAAAAAAACATCAGAGACGCTTTATAATTAACACGCAACTGCAGAGTTGTGCAAGAATTAAGCTCTATCTTACTACCACTTTCATCACCTCTCTATTCTCTACCCTATCCCTCTCTCTAGTTCCAGTGCAATGCATTGAATATGTAGGGGATATCCTCTGAGCACTGGTCCAAGATAAAATAAAAAAAACCATCAGAAGCTCCATTATTTGTGCAGCATCTAATTCACCTTCTTGAAAAATGGCTTACTAAGTGGAATATTAAAGTAAATTCAGATAAATCGAAATATATAACTTTCGCACTAAAGCGAGCAGATTGCTCAAGTGTGACAATATGCGGGGAACAAATACATAAAGAAAATTTAGATAAATATCTAGGAATGACTTTAAACAGGCGGCTGACTTGGAAGCAACACATTAAATCTAAACGAACACAAGTGAAGATAAAAACTGGTAAATTATATTGGGTACTATGACCAAAATTGGAACTAAATTTAAATAATAAACTGAGAATCTACAAGGCTATACTAAAACCTGTTTGGACATACGGAATTATGCTATATTCTCGAAAGATATCAGTCAAAAACTTTAAGACTAATTACACCAGCACCATGGTTTGTCACAAATAAAAATATTCGCAAAAGATTTAAATATATCCTCAGTACAAGAAGAAATTAAAAGGTTTAGTGAAAATGATCTTCAAAGATTAAGTAAACATAGTAATCCTCTGGCTGTTGCGCTATTAGACGACAGCGGTGAAACGCGTAGATTGAAGCGAGCTCATATATTAGACTTGCCTTTTAGAGGCTTTTCTGCTTTTGTAAATATAAACATCATATGTATATAATATTCATCGAAATGTATTTGTATATAGTTATGTAGTTCATTGGGCTACATAACTCATGTTATTTAGTATTTAAGTTACTGCATTGGCTTATTGTCTTATAGTAGATAGATTGCAAATTTAAGTAAATAAAAAAAAAAAAAAAAAATTTACCATCAATACAAAGAAAGCCTTCATGGACAATTATATATGTTTTGTAGGGTTATTATCTATGTATATAATAATCTATAGGTTATAATGTACTTTATATTAGTAATAATAATAATATAACAAATATATAATATAATAATCAAAAATATTAATTATTAATTATTAATGATTTATGATTTATGATTTATGACTCCACAGTCATACAAATACCACATAAAAAATTTTAAAACAATAATATATAGCTAATAAGATTTGAAAGATTACCTATAACCAGATTAATTCAGTGAATTAAAAAATATCAGGAGTTTTGCTCTAAAATCTGAATAAGTATATGAAAAACATTTGAGACAATTTGGGAGACGATTCCAAACACGATATACTCGTACAAGAAACGAGTGATCAAAAATTGAAAGGTGTCCACGAGGTATGGATATTTGTACATTACGAGTAGAACCAATGAAAGAGAATTCGTTTACAAGACTTTCCGGTTGTCCCAATTTCATAATATTGTAAATGTAGGGTAGTCCGAAAATCTAAATACCTCGAGAAATTACATCCCAAGACATTGGGAACAATTCGGGAAACATGATCATGTTCAGTAATTCTCACATTGTAAACATAACGTACAATCTTACGAACAATTCTCTCAATCCGGCAAAAGTTCCAGAATATATTTCGATACCATAGTTGACTTAAGACATTATCAAAAACCTTCCCAGTAGGCTTCTAATTTGCTCCGGAGTAAATGCCCTCAAAGAATATAATCTTCTTAGGGTAAGGCAAGCCGTTTTGCTGAGTGTGTTTATATGATCATCAAATTTGAGGCGTGGATCAAGAATTATACCAAGACATCTTAACGCCTCAACGTATCCAATTTCATGCTGATTTAGGAAAATACGCGTATACATAACGTTAGAATTTCTCAATCCAAAGAATATTGCTTTAGTTTTACTTGGATTTATTTCTAAAAAGTTCTGGCACATCCAAATAGACAAATTATTTAAGTGTTTGTTCAAAAAGGTGTCTGACACGGCATGTCCATAATTAGCAGAATATAAAATAAAAAAAGGAAATTAGCAGCAACTCCAAAATTTTTTCATCAATAACATACATATGCGGTTGGCGATGGTCGAGGTAGTCTGCACTTTGACACCAAAACGAAAAATTTTCCTGGGTTCAACCCCAGTTTCAGACACATAAAAATATTTCGCATTTTTTTTTATATGTTTTTGTGTGGGTTTTTGTCAGAAAGTTTCAGTTGCGAAGGCATAGTCGCTGGTCACTGAACGGTATAGTGTGGAGCACCGGCGAAGTAATATAATTACTAAAAACGAAGCTTGAAAATTTAATACGTCTCCTTGACATCAGAGACTCTGCAACACTGCTATAAAAACAAATAACGTGTAAAAGCAGTGTTGTAAGATAGAAGAGCGTCATCTCCTATCATTTCTCCCACTACACCTTTCCTCTAGTTCTAGCAAAATGCACCGCATGTGCAGGGGTCATATCCTAATTGCTGGTCGAAGATAAATAGAAAATGTCAAAAATGAACAATTTTGCGTTTACATATTTCATTTTGTGTGTTTTGCAAAAACTAAAATGGAATAGTGTAGAAAATTAGCTATTTTAATTGATAACTCCAACTCATAATACAACAAATTCCAAAATGTAGGGATTTTTGTGTTTGAACTTGTTTAATTTATTTTAAGTTTTGGAAGCTATTTCACACCTTCTGTTAGATTTTTACCAGTTAAAACTAATAACATATTATTTACCTTTTAGCTCTTTGATTTAGTTGCTCTTCAATATAAGCTGAACGCGCCTCTTCTTCAAATTTATGTTTTGAAGCCCCTTTTTGTTCAGCCAGTTCCTGTAATTTAAGTTTACGTTTTGCATTTCCTGTAGCAAATTCCTTATCAGCAAGCGGTGAGGGAGCCTCTTTACCGGGGGTATTAGAACCAATAGATTTATTACGGGCATTCATCATAACTTCGAAAGCATTTGTAAATTTAGAGTTATTTGGCGGCGATAAATTATTTTTGACATTTTCATTTTTGTCTTCTGTAATTACTTCAACATCGTGAACCTGTGCAGTTACATATTCCACTTTCTTGGGAGTTCGAGGAAAATGTTGCAAAATTGTTCCCGATTTAACGGGACTTTCGGGCAAAACTTTACCATTCTCCTCTGTAGATTTCTCTTGCAAGGGATTTTTATTTTGCACTCGCTGCTGCTTAACCCTATGTCTATGTTTTTTTACTGATTGTTCCTTTCTTTTCTCTTTCGACACTCCCTCTGCTACCGACACGAGATCTGAACCATGTGCGGCTGACAGGAATTTGGACCCATGTGCTGCCTCAATCATAGCTAGTTTCTTCAACTCCTTTTTACGTTTGTGCTTCTCTTTATGTTGTTTTTTCACTGAGTTTAACACTTCCTCCATATTTTGCAAAATAGTTTTTGAATTTAAGCGTTGATAGTGCACCTTTGGCAATTGTTCAGGGTATTCCACAGTATTATTAAAGGTTGATGCAAGTTCAGTTCGGCGTTTGGCTTTATTTGAATTGATATTAATTGAAAATGAATTCAATTCAGTCATACTGAATTCTCCACATTAACTAATTAAGCTTAACGCAAGAATTATTTGTGAGAATGAAAGCAGCCAAATGTGTACATAAAGGAATAGAAAACAATATACTATGAAATAATAAAAATGTATTTAAATCAGAAAAGCATTAAGAACAAAATTTTATCGATAAAATAAATATATAGTGTTGAATTAAAGGCAAATACTTATGTATATTGAAGTTTATAAATACTATTTACAGTACAAATTGCTCCCTTAATTTTATTGTTGCTTTTACCAGAACACATTAAACATTTATGCCAACAAGACTTTCCGAATCACATTATCTTAAAGCACAATCCCCGATTTGAATTATATGAGTGTATTTATAGATTTTCTAGAAAATTTTGTAAAATATTTTAAATAATAATTAATAGATTAACATTTTCTTTTTAATTTAATTCATTAAAGGAATTTCCACAGAGATTCGGCCACAGGTTTCGGCGCGTAAAGAAATGTCAAAGTCTGTTATTGACATATTATTACTGTGTTGCCAGCGAATATTTCTACATAAGATCTCCACGTATCATTTTCACAGTGTCAAAGTGGGTTATTTTATAGTAAATTTCGCAACGCAAATTCATTACCAGGTAAACTCATTACCAAATTCGCCCGTCAGCAAATACAATAATTTGTAACCAATTTTTTTGAGTCGAACGTCAAAGTTTGTTTACTTTTGTGAGAAAGTTAAGAAAACTGATTGTAAATAGTTTAATAATTATAATAATATAAAACTATAATAATGAGAATACAAAATATATTACTTTTTGTAATAATTAATTTAATTTGAACTCATATTACACTAATTTACCAAGTTCTTTTTAGGTTATGTTATATTTAACAAAACACATGTATACAAAAAAATTTTACGTTTGTACAAAAAGCGAATTAACGAATTCGCCTTGCGACAACCTTGTATAAATAAACTCTTTTTAAAACTAAGTTTCGGTATTTTTTCTCATATTGCCCTTAAGAAAATAATAGAAACATTGTTCCATAGACTCTATGTTTAGTTCTACGCAATGACCGGTAATTCGATAAGCAATGACGGTTGAATAACCGTCACTGTTCTTATAGGGAAGCAAGGTGTATTAATGTAAAGTTGTCGCAAGGCGAATTCGTCAATTCGCTTTTCGCCCAAACGTCAAATTTTTCCATACATGTGCTTTGTTAAATATAACATAACCTAAAAAGAACGTATTAAATTAGTGTGCCATGAGTTCAAATTAAATTAATTATTACAAAAAGTAATATATTTTGCATTACTATTAAACGTCAAAGTTTGTTTAGTTTTGTGAGAAAGTTACGAAAACTGGTTGTAAATAATTTAATAATTATTATAAAAATATTATAATAATAGTAATGCAAGATATATTACTTTTTGTAATAATTAATTTAATTTGAACTCATATTACATTAATTTAACACGTTCTTTTTAGGTTATGTTATATTTAACAAAACACATGTATACAAAAAATTTGACGTTTGGACATAAAGCGCATTGACCAATTCGCCTTGCGACAACCTTGTTTTAATACACCTTGGATTTGCCTTTGTTAAAACATTTCGTAGTGAACAGAGCTAATTTTTTCTATGGTGTAGCTTGCAAAACAACATAAAAACATTTTAATTTCCAATAATTTCTCAAAATTTGTTAAAGTAATAATCTTCAATATAATACGCAAAAAACTGAAATGTATAGTAAACAACAGGAAGTAAACTACGTGTATTTGAATAAAGATGATGATAATCCTGATAATAATATGGATAAAGCTAAAATATGTGGGAATCAAGAGGAACCACTTATGAAGGATACAAAACGCTGTAATCTGCAAGAAAATGTATGGATGATTAAAGACAATGAAAACGAAAATCGTGATTATAATACGTATAAAAGTGAAATAAATAAAACTCAACAAAGACAACTTGTAAAAAAAATTAAATGCAGTGATATTAAAGATAAAAACGACAAACGCAATAATGAACAAGAGCTTCTGAAAAACCTTATATGCGATGATTTCGAAAAAATTCTATCGAATAAAGTAATAACAAATGAAGAAAGCGAATTTGTATATTTTAATGCGGATAAAAATTCAAAGTATAATAATCAGCACCGAAAATCTAGGAAAGAAATTGAATGTATTGGTTCCCAAAAGAATAGCGTGAAATTCAGCAAAGACACTAGAACGAAAAATCCTGTCTGCAATGAGGAGAAGTTCAACAAATATAATAAACAACAACCTATGACGTCCAAACAAGCAACAAGTGGAAATATATCGGAAACTCAACAAAGACAACTTGTAAAAAAAATTAAATGCAGTGATATTAAAGATAAAAACGACAAACGCAATAATGAACAAGAGCTTCTGAAAAACCTTATATGCGATGATTTCGAAAAAATTCTATCGAATAAAGTAATAACAAATAAAGAAAGCGAATTTGTATATTTTAATGCGGATAAAAATTCAAAGTATAATAATCAGCACCGAAAATCTAGGAAAGAAATTGAATGTATTGGTTCCCAAAAGAATAGCGTGAAATTCAGCAAAGACACTAGAACAAAAAATCCTGTCTGCAATGAGGAGAAGTTCAACAAATATAATAAACAACAACCTATGACGTCCAAACAAGCAACAAGTGGAAATATATCAGAACGTTTTCAGCATTTAAAGCAGCGCAAACGAATTATCTGCGCAAAACTGGCAACAAAACGCCAACGCTTGCAAATGCAGCATCAAATAAACGTTAAAGGAAATAACAATTGTAATATAAAATCAAATCGTGATAGAGAATGTAAAGCTGTAGGAGTAAATAAAACTGACTTCCCTAATACGAAACAAGAAACGCAGGACCAAAAATCATTTAATAGTTTGAGAGCTATGACAAGTGAACTTCAAAAAACAGATCCTGGTAATTATATTGGAGTTCTGAATAGTAAATTGGTTAATAAATTATTCCAGAATGTAGTTACTAAAGATTTGGATAATCAACGTAATAATTACAAGAAAGAACAAGATAGCGAAAAAAATAACAGTTTTAACAAGTTTCCCATATTACCAGATTTGTCGTCCTCAAAAAAAAAAAAAAAAAAGAAAAAGAAAAGAGGCAATGTGAATTGCCCTACTTCGGAAAAACAATTCACTTCTTACGTTAATAGCATTCTTCGCGAGTTTTTCGGCAAGTATCAACAAAAAGAACTACAAAAGTATTATAATCTACCGCGTATGGTAAGAGATTGGGAGGTATTCGCGAACGATTTAGTTAAGCAAGGCTACGGATGTATTGTTGATAAAGAAATACGCATAAATGCAAAGCAGTTTAGTCAAGCTTTCATTACAATGTCCACTGATAGAGAAGCAAACGAAAACGATGCCATTATTACTAGTTCGATTGGTCGACGACATGCGTTGGATGGTGATATTGTAAGAGCCTTTGTATTGAATGAAAATCTACCGTCCAATATAAACAACACAAAAATATCACACATTATGGAAGAGAAAACCTCCCTGTCTTTAGATACGGATGATGGTGAAGATGATCTCGCCGAAGAATCTGAAATAGACGATACTTTAAATGTCGAGGTCAAGCCTACAGAAAAAAATTGTCGTAAAGCATTTATTATAAAAATTATAAAGCAAACCCAACACCGAGAAATTGTCGGCTGCATAAATTTCATGGACATTACATCCATCGACCTTAAAGGAAAATTCCATAAACTAATACCACATAATAAGAGAATGCCCACTGTTTACATTTCAGAGGAACAGTTTGGAGAAGATGTCAAAAAATTGAAATTCTCTGTTCTTAGAGAATCGCTTTATGTCGCTAGAGTGTTAGAAATAGATTCCAATGGATATTGTTTTGGTGAAATAGTTCAAGAACTCGGTAAAGTAGGCAACATGGAAGCGGAGATCAAGGCCATTCTTTTACACAATGGTTTGAAAGATATTAAGCCTTATGAGCAAAAATTCAACGATATGTATAAGCCACAAATGCCACCAATAAGCAAACAAGATTTATCGAATCGTGAAGATTTGCGTAACAAATGTATATTTACTATAGATCCGCTTACTGCCAAAGATTTAGATGATGCTGTTTCCGTAGAAAAGCTTAACAATTCTGAGTTTGAGATAGGCGTTCATATATCTGATGTTTCATTTTACCTGGAGGAAAATTCTGAGTTAGATAATTTAGTGAAACACAGAGCAACTTCGATATATTTGGTTAATAAAGTTATACATATGCTGCCTACCACATTATGTTCAAGATGTTCCCTGCTGCCAGGTGAGGACAAATTTGCTTTTTCCGTTTTCTGGACGTGGCATAACGGAAAGCAAGAGATTACTAAAACACGATTTACCCGATCCATAATCAATTCATGTGCCCAATTTTCGTATGAGCAAGCACAAAATATTATAGACTTTCGTTATATGGAATTAGATGGTGATGATATTCCCAATTTGTATAATGGTTATAAACCGAAGGATATTAAGTGGCGTGTATTATTCCTACATGATCTAGCACAAATATTTAAAGCAAAACGTTTTGACAATGGTGCTTTGTCAATAAACAATCCGAAATTGTCTTTTAATTTAGATCCAAATACTGGCGAGCCCGCCTCTTATGCGTTCGAAGAGCGCTGTGAAGCTAATTATCTAATCGAAGAGTTCATGTTATTAGCTAATCAATCAGTAGCAAAGTTCATATATCGACATTTCCCTGATAAAAGTATTTTGCGTAACCATCCACCACCTTTAAAAAAATCTCTGAAAGCTTTAAAAGATCGCTTAAATAGTTTGGGTATCGATTTAGATATCCGTTCATCGAAATCTATTTCTGAAAGCATTCAAAATCTAATTGATAATGCTGACGATTCCAATGCAATGTACAGTTGTTTAAGTATTTTGTTAGTTAAGCCAATGGCTAGAGCACGGTAACTATTAATTGTAGTATGAAATGAAGATTCTTCAATAAAATATTTTTTTTTAGATATTATTGCAGCAAAGGTTATTCTGTGGGAGACTTTTGGCATTATGCTTTATCACTTCCCATATACACGCATTTTACCAGTCCTATTCGACGCTATCCCGATATAATGGTACACAGGTGAGCTATTTTATAACTAAATCGATTTCAATAACTGAGTACTTTAGCCGAAGTAAATTAAATAAATTAGTGCCAATGCATTTAAATATTGTAGGTCTGTTTTTTTACTTGTTTGGTAAAGTTCGGTAAAATGAGAGTAAACTTTAATTTATCTCAATAAGAGATTATAATATAGAAAACTAAGAAAACCATAAAATTTACCACAAAATAGGTCTGTTCGAGGTGCATAATCAAAGTACTTGAACTTTTTTTTTTTTTTTGGAGCGGCACTCAGGGGATGACCCCTACACATGCGATGCATTGTGCTGGATCTAGGAAATTAGGTTATGGGAAGGAGGATAGAGGGAGTAGTGTGTATTGACATTTGATTTATATTTTCCCAAGCTAAAAGTGACAGGAAACACCTCTGCGGGTAGTCTATTCCACATACGTGCCGTTCGGCCAAAAAACGAATTTTCTCTGTAATGCGTATTGCGAGTCGCCGCCAAATCGACCACAAATGGATGCACTCTTAATGATGATCGCGTCGTGCGCGCTAATGACCGGGTTTCGGGAACAGGTTCCCTGATTTCATTAGAACACATCCCATTATATTATTGATAGAACAACGAAACGCACCCTACGTTGCGACGATGCTCAAGAGAGGCAATAGAGTTGGCTACCCTACTGTCTCCTATGAGTTTCTTCGTCCTTTCTTGTACACGGTCAAGTAACTTCAAAATAGTCTTTGAAGCACCTGCCCATACATGAGAGTTGTATTCCATTTTCGGTCGGATGTAGGCGGTATAAATAGTAAGGAGATCAGATGGGGTGAAGTATGTCTTACACCGTCTTAAAAAGCCGAGGCACTTGAATGCTTCTTTTGAGACCTGAAAAATGTGCTCCGTCCATCGGACATCACACTGGATTTTCATGCCAAGAACATCAAGAGCTTCTGATTCCTCGATGTTTATGCCGCCCATAATTACAGATGAGGCAGAGTGATCGTGCATACGGCGATGGGTAAGCATGCAGCATTGGGTCTTTTGGGCATTGAAATCGACCCTGTTCGCGTGACCCCATTCCGATATTCTCGTGAGGTCACCTGTTAGCGAATCATTCATGTTCTGGCGCGTCGCCGCGATCATAGTTGATGTCGGCCTGCGATCAAATGAATATAAATGGCTGATACTGCTGTCATCTGCGAAAGAGTGGATAGGGTTGGAAGTATGACATAGGAGATCATTAAGAAAAAGAGTAGGAGAAAGAATGGAGCCTTGTGGTAACCCTGAATTGATCTTGAACTCGTTAGATGAGACCCCGTCCACCAAAATGGTGGATGGATCGACACCATTTTTCCGAGAGGAAGGCTAATAAGTCTCCCGAGGAACGTCCATTTTCAGGGTTGCTTGCATATCCCTTCTTGGGGATCGGCGTAACATTTGCAACTTACCAGCATGACGAAAATTCGCCTGCAT
Organism: Dexiosoma caninum; assembly: GCA_963924685.1. Classification (NCBI taxonomy): domain Eukaryota; kingdom Metazoa; phylum Arthropoda; class Insecta; order Diptera; family Tachinidae; genus Dexiosoma; species Dexiosoma caninum. The sequence goes on along the minus strand of OZ004729.1, from coordinate 37,148,515 downwards.
GATATAGGGTGCTGAAAAGTATTGCCAGCGGACGCGATAACGTCGAAGAGCACTGCTTTAAGACCAGTGCCGGAATTCTATCCGGGCCAGGAGACTTATTTATGTTAAGGTCCGCTAAAACCCGCTTAACTGCATGAGCTCGACACACTAATGCACATCAGAAAAATGCGAGATGTTTTTTTTTTTTTTTTTAAATTTTGGTCTGAAACGAGTTGAACGCATGTCTGTTTTTGGTTTTGTAGTCAACGTGCAGACTACCATCCATCGTACCATTTCCATCCTTCCACCCACATATGAAACTAAGAAATTAATCAGAAAATTTGTAAAGCAACAACAAAAGTTTTTATTTAATTAAAATTTGTTAAAAAAGAAGATTTTTTAAATAAACTTAAAGTTGTAAGTACATATATTTGTGCATATTTACCACTGTATTTAATAAAAAATTTCTTTTACTTTTTTTTCAGTTTATTTTTGTCCACATTTTACAGCCGTTGCCAACGATGCAAATGTTTTGCTTTTCAAATATTATGCATTTGAAACGTCTAAAATCACTAAAATAAAATTTATTTGGGCACTTTCGTTATGCACGTGGAACAGACCTATTTTGTGGTAAATTTTATGGTTTTTTGTGTTTTCTTACTTTTGTACATTTTTGTCTCTTATTGAGATAAATTATAGTTTACTCTCATTTTACCGAACTTTACCAGAAAGGTAAAAAAACACATCTAATGTATATGACCATGTACGTATATTACGAATGTACGCATATGGCTTTACAATTACAAATCTACACACATGCATATCTATATAAAACACAATAATTTGGCTTATACATGTTAATTAAAGAAAACCCAAATAATTTTCAACTAAATCATGAAATAAAATTAATTATTATTTGTTCTTTGAATTGTTGGGAAACTTTTAATTTTACTTCATTATTATTTACTTATAAATCTGCTGATTGCTTGTTCTTCTTGCCCAAACTAGCTTGCAGAAAAAGTACGTGCTGAAGAACTAGAACATTACTCTCTCAAAACGTCTCTCATTTACCCAATTTTTGTGTAAGAAAACGCTTATAACTAATTCCATGCTTAGTTATATTTTTATTTCATTTTAAATGAATGAATTAAAGTTTCAAACATTAACTAAATGCCAACAACTTAAAACGTTTAATCAGAATGTAAATGATTAAATGCCACGTGCATGGCTTGGTTTAGCTGGCACAAATCATTCAAAATTGTTTCTTCGCCATCTTTTAAAGGGTCCTATAGATAAAGTCTCAATTCAGTTTCTAATAATAAATTATTACAAATATATTACCAAAAATTTCATTGCTGATAACTGATATAAAAGAACGCTCATTTGAGTGCTTATTTGGTTCCATGTTGTTTTCTTATCCTTAAGAGCAGTTAATTCTACAGCATTTGTAGCCAATTCATAAAATGTAATTATATTTTCTAGCATAGCAAATGTTTTGTAAAACGGGCAAAAGCGATCGTAACTGGAGTAAGAATTTTGTTGAAGAAAGTCATCTTTTAGCATTTTTGCCACTTCTAAAGTTATTTTATCGGCTTCCGCCAATGATAATTTCCCCACTAATTGTACGATTTCTGATAAATCGTACTCATTTTGAAGAATTTCTTTGGCTTTTTTTCTGAGTGGAAGAAAGCCGGGAAAATGGTTGTCGTAATAGTCATTTAAAGCTGGTGTATACTTTGAATACGATATTAACCAGTTGACAGCAGGAAAATGTTTTCGTTGGGCCAATTTCTTATCAAGACCCCAAAAAACTTGTACGATTCCTAAAGTTGCGGCAGTAACGGGGTCGGAGAAGTCTCCACCTGGTGGTGATACAGCACCAACGATTGAAACGGAACCCTCACGATCTGGACTGCCTAAACATTTCACACGACCAGCTCTTTCATAGAACGAAGCCAAACGAGCTCCTAAATATGCAGGATATCCAGAATCAGCGGGCATTTCGGCCAAGCGTCCAGATATTTCACGTAATGCTTCGGCCCATCTCGATGTTGAATCAGCCATCATTGAAACATTAAAACCCATATCCCGAAAATATTCTGACAGTGTTATGCCCGTATATATAGAGGCTTCCCTAGCTGCTACTGGCATGTTTGAGGTATTTGCCACCAAAGCTGTTCTTTTCATTATAGACTCTGTTACTCCATCTATTTCAATAGAGAGTTCGGGGAAATCCCTTAGAACTTCGGATATTTCATTTCCACGCTCACCACATCCCACATAGATGATGACATCAGAGTTAGAATATTTCGATAAAGATTGTGATATAACCGTTTTTCCACAACCAAAAGCTCCTGGCATGCAAGTCGTACCGCCTAGTACACACGGAAATAAGGCGTCAATTATTCTTTGACCTGTCAAAAGAGGATAATTTGAAGGCCATTTTTCGGCCACTGGTCGGGCATGTCTAACTGGCCACACTTGCAACATTTTATGGCTGCATTTTTCTTCTTCATATTCTGTTTCCATAACAACATCATTTAGTGTGTAGTTACCCGAGGGGGCAATGTATGTGACTCTACCTTTGGCGTGTGGATGCATCATTAATCGGTGAGTTACTAATGAGTTTTCCTTGACGAAACCGTATATATCACCTCCGGTCACAACAGATCCTTCGCGCAGGTTGCACGATACGAACTCCCATGATATATCTCGAGATAAGCTTTTTACAGTAGTTCCTTTGGGTATATAAATTGATTTTGTTTGCTCATATATATAGCGCAAAGGCCGTTGAATACCATCAAATATATTCCCCATTATACCAGGACCAAGTTCGACTGATAATGGTTTTCCAGTACGAATAACCGGATCACCAACACTAAGACCAGATGTATCTTCATACACTTGTATAGTTGTCATATCCCTCTCTAAACGAATAATTTCACCGACTAATTTATAATAACCAACTCTTACCAGTTCGTACATTGCGGCACCCCTCATATATTCAGCTGTTACCACGGGCCCTGATACTGCAAATATGCGACCATAACTCGATTCATAATCCTCTCGTTCATCATGTGAAATTTCTTTTTTGGCATAGGTTTTATAACGAGTTAATTGGTCATTCGACGGCAATTTTATATTCGATTTCAACTCCTGAATTAGAGGTTGAGCTGCTGGAACGCTATCAATAATTTTTGATGCTTTAAATTCCTCTTGATTGTCAGACATTTTAAAATTTGTATCGATATGTTGAGTGAACATATTTTCTATATTATTCTTAATTATTTATACAAAGTCAATAGCAAAAAAATGTTTTCTATGGATCAGGGTTCGATAAAACACAAAAATTATGAAAGAATTTTTTCTACGGCATATCGCACACGCTGTGCGTGTGTTATAAAAGTAAACTCATGGATTGTTATGTTTTTGTTTATAAATTTGTTGGTGTTTGTGTTTGATATTCAACTTCAATTCTCGATTGATTAGTTGAATTTTAAACATATAGATCTTGGGTTTGTATTCAAAAATTAGGAAAAATCCACTGATGAGCTAAGTAAGCATTAGAGAAATAACACTATATGGATATGCTTTCCTCCTCAGTTATTGAGTTTACTTTTGTAAAAAATACTTTATGAGAATATCATAAAGTATGTAATAATAAATTTCACATATATTTTTTTCAGGGAAAAAAGCACAATTAAAATCATATATATATATTTTTAATAAACAAAAAAAAAAACTAATTACAAGATTTAATAAAGAAATTTATATGATAGTGGCGAAGGCTCAAGCAGTTCGCACGTTGACAACAAAACCAAAAATCGTGGGTTGTACTCCAGTATCAGACAACGTCATAAAAACACTTTGCATTTTTCGAAAATCTCAACAATTCCAAATAAACGGCTGGTCTCTTGATAAAAACGCTTTAATTCGTAAAAATTCCATACATGTTGGTCCCCTCGTTAATTCGTATTGTTTTTGCAGTTCAAAGTGAGGAAACCTCTATATATCGTATTTAATTGTTAGAAACTCATCTACTTTGAGGTGGGCAACACCTGCGCCCTGGCGATCCGCAAAAAGAAAATAATTTATTATTGAGTTGTACTTGAATGAAGATTTAGACATAATGAATGTAATTTTGTACTAATTTGTAACAAATCCTTCTTTAGACCGATGCTTAGGTATAGGAAGTATATTGAAATAAAAACCAATCTTTAGTTTAATTTTGATATTTTCGCCAGGATATTACACTTTATCATCATCAGACCAAAGTTGATCAACAGCTAGATGTGGCTGCACATACATATGTAAGTGAATTTAAACACTTAAAAATATACATGTACATATGTATATATAATATACTATATTTGGCTCCAGCAATCAATTTTGACCCTTTCGCGTACATCCCGACTCTACTTTGAGCATAACAACTGTTCCCATGTGTTTTTAAAGTGTTCTTAACGTGCTGTCCAGTTGCAGGAACGGGAAATGTTTGTATATAATCTTTTATAATCATATACGATGACTATTTTTGAGTTTTTTGATCATTACAAACAGTCCGGCAGCGGAATCTGCACATTTTGCATAAAGTTCTTTCAGAGCTCTATTTTAACAAACATACTGATTATTCGGCTTACGGCTCATTTGCTAAATGCTGCACTTGATGCTCTAGGGGACCACCAAATGGTACAACTTCAGCAAATTTAACACCATAAAGTTTCCAATTGCTCCGATGAAGGAAGCCTGGCAAGAAAATACCTTTTCGGAAATTATTTAATCAAAATCAATTAAATACTTACCCTTTACTTAATAGATAATACATATTTTTTTTTCGTATATAATTATATATATTATGTATACAATTCAACAAAAATTAATAAACTTTCACAAAATTGCGTATTTTTGCAAAAAATTTTAGCACGAAAAATACTAATAATTTTTAAAGCAATGTATAATGATTGCTTCTTACCCATTGTTTATCTAATGCTTTTATTTCTCTTTTCGATTTGCATATCTTTGAAAAATATGGAGAGTTCCTAGAAAAAGATTTAGAAATGCATATCTCTTACACAACCCTTTATTTTGCGCAATGATCAACTCAATTGTAGTCGTTCTTCCAGCTATAAATATCAAAAGCTTACATCATTATTTGGTGCCTGAAATCCAGTCAGATGGTATATGTGATGAAGAGAACAGTAGTAAGGAAAATAATAATGAAGAAAAAGCTTATAGTTCGGGATTTCGGAGTTAAGAAAAGGTATCCCTGGGTAACACATGGGTTCTATTGCAAATTAACTGGTTCAAGTTATGTAAAGAACACATGATTTTAAAACAAAGGTGTCATTGGCGAGCATGTTTTCACATTTAACAAAAGAGCTCATATTTTAAGTGAGTACTTGGAATCAATAAATGTTCCATAATTTGGTTACGTTTTAGCATGGATTCGCGGAATTCCCGAAACACATTTACAAATTTATTTAAATTGTAATTACAACTCCGCAGTTCTTCATATGAATTAATCGCCAGAACTGTCTTCGTTTTGCATGAATTCCAAAGTGATAATCTTGCTAAATTTAAGATTGCATTAAAAATGAATTCAGATAAAAAAAATTACTTTTTTGAAATCATCAAAATATCAATTCACAGTGAACGCAACTTGGAGGTTACACGTTCAATTTTTGCCCTTCAAATTTTAAAACTCTCTCACTTTTTTACAAATTCACTCATACTTTTAAAATTTGATAAATATTTGCTTTCAAATTCTCTGGGAAAATTTTGTTTCAAATTATGGGAAAGAAAACAGTTGATATATATTCTTATGAACAGCGAAGCCATCTTGATAAATAAATTTGCTTTTTCCTCCAAAATTTGACAGGCCTGCAAGTATTCATATGACGATATATGTATACATACACACATATGTATGTAAATAATAAATCGGAATCAGAATGTAAATAATTTAATCCGAATTTTGTTTTAATTTATTTATTTATAATTCTTTTATAAACTACATAACACGAAAAAAACGACATAACACTGTTCCATTAATAAACTTTTTCTATGTTTATTCTAGATTACTTGCCGCTGCGCTTAATTATTGCTCACCACCTGAAAGAACCACCGAAGAGTTACAACATTTGGCAACAATTTGTAATGATCAAAAATCAAATGCTAGAAATGCTGGTGATGAATCGACTGATTTATTCTTTAAGCGCTATCTCAAGGCTAATGGTCCAATTACTGTTAAAGCTGCTGTCATTGAGATTGGTGAACGTGTGATGAATGTTATATCCCTTGACACAGGTCATACGATACTAATTAAATATGGAGATCAAAAATGTGCAATTAATAGAAGCAATGCACCCAAAGTAATAACAATATCAGAAACAAATAAACCAACTGCAAGAACGACCACCTTGAAACTTTTCTCAATAGTAAATGTAAAAATAATTTTACAAAACAAACAACTTGTCGGTTTCCTTGCTATAGGCAGCATAGATGAAGAACTTATAACTTCAGTTAGAAGTAGTGAAGAATATTTAGAAATCGATTCCTCTACAAATATAGCCAGTGACGAATCGTTATCTGCATTACAACAAAAAAAAAACAATAGAATGTAAAAAAATGTGATGCTTAATTTTATTCAATCAACTAAAAATGTGATTTGCAAAAATAAGAAAGAACTCTGAATATTCAAAAATACAATTATTAAAAAAATTTTTTGAATCTTACCCCAATTGTAGTATTAATGGAATAAATTGTAAGATTTTACTAGTAATATATAACATTTATGTGTTTATCAAGTAAATTTTAATAATAATATTCTACTATATATTGTATCATTTAAAGATTAGAGTGTATATTTTCTGATTGCAGTTTTTATGTATTAATTGTGTATTTGAAATATTGGATATAAACTTTTTAAATATATATTTATATACATACATCCATACAAAAATATTTTAAAATACATTTTTTATGCGGGCAAAAAATCTATGTAAATGAAACTGATTACACGAAGGAACAAGGTTTTTGTTGCTCAAGAACTGAATGTTGTTTTTAAGGTTATTTGGGACGCTAAATCCAAAGCTATTCTAATTTTTTTTTTCTATCAACTCGACTTTGCGCGATATACCGTCATGTCAAAAATTCAGGCACTTGCACTACATATACAGGTATGTAACAGAAAATTTTCACATTTTCCAAATCGTAATGTTTTTGTTTTGGTTCTTCAGCTTTCATCATCAGGAATGTTAACAAGATGTTAACGAAATATCGAATAATAAAACAAAATAAAATAAAAAAAGACCTCAAGCTTAATAAATATATTTAAAAAAAAAAAAAAAAATTTTTTTTAAATTGTTCTTTTTTCAATACGTCAACGATATCTCTGAAGCTACTGTGCAAATTTAAAACCAATAAAAGCACGGCTTAAAGATAATATTGTTAACGAGTTTTGGATTTTCTTCTTTAACTGAATATAGTGAACCGTTTTCAAGTTATACCAATACGATATGTATGTATGTGTGTCAGAGACACCAAATTTGTACGAAAGTGATGAAAACAATTTTCACTTCTTCAGAAAACGCAAAAATTTATCGTTTTAAATTTCAAGCTTAATAAATATATTTCAAAAAATATAATAAAAAAGGTCTATTAATAATATAATTAAAAAAAAAAAAAATTTTGTTCTTTAAAAATTCATAAAAAAATAAAAATGCGATAAAAATCACAGTTTTGGTGGAGAAACATTTAGTTAAACATATTTCGAATGAAATAAGTTTTATTTCATTGTAATCGGTGCACAACTTTTGATCCTCAATAAAATGTGATTTTAAAGAAAACCAAAATGTAATTACACCTCATCGAAAAATTTTCTTAAGTTATATTGTTTAGAGGATTTATTTTTAATGCTTCGGAAATAGTCCGCCATCATATGGGTATCGCAGTAACCCTAGTACGAATATCTTGATGGAAATGTTTACCTTGTTCTTCACTAAAGTCTCCAAGTTTTTCAGAGAAACAATCCGAATGACTGTGCAGGTGGTGTACCTTAATGCTCATATTACAAACAAACAGCTGGAAATGTGACAACATGACATCCACATGGTATCCCGGTATTTCTTTCAATATCTGTCATGGAACTACTAAAGTTTTCATCATTGATTTGAGCTCCATCAAAAATGCCAGCTTCAGTTTCAGTCAGCTAAAATTTTGGAATTTGTGATTGTGGGTTTGCACTTTTTTTATTTTTTTGTTGTTATTCACTTTTAAAAACTTGTTGAATGAGAAAAAGTGAGACAGAAAAAAAAAAATTTTGAAAATCGCTTAATGAAGAGTAAGTTATGATTTTAGAACTTTTGAATTTTTCTGATAGAGAAAAATTGAGATGAGATTTGAAATCAGCGACCTCCAATTAGTAAAAAATTACAATAAAGTTCCAGTCAACACAAAATAAATTCAATTTTGCTTTCTTCTAACCATAACTACAGATGAAAATATTGATTTCTGAACAAAATTTAAATCTGAGGGTTTCAAATAAAGAATTGCGACTGTCATTTGGAATATGTAATTTAATTTGGAACTTTTTTTTTTATATTTTATTGAACACAAATACGATAGATATGTATTTGTTCTTTAATAATAAAAAGTAATTAATTAAGGAAAATGTGTAATGCGATTACAAAACTTCGAATATCAAAATAATTAAAATATAATGGAAACAAATCGAAATTATTTTTATGGCTTTAATAGAATTTCTGCTTCAAAGTTTATATTTGTACTGACATTTCACAAAAGACCGACGCCAATGAAAAAATTAATTTAAGATTTTATTAATTTAAACTTCACAAAATTTCTTATCGCTAAGAACTCAAAAGTTATATATAAATAATATTTATTTATGTTCACGTAGTATAATGAATTTTTTTTTATTTAAAAAATCATACTTGTAACTTACAGGAATGGCATGCAAATCGGTAGGTTTTAAAAATCTGTAAATAACTTCGAAATATTTCGGAAACTACTTTTCAAAGCTGGCTGAAAAGATTTTGCTTTCCAATTCGTAAAATTTTGTGAAATGCAAACAAAACAAAAGAATTCAGTCATAAAACAGAACTTCCTAAGCACAAAATCGATCAATTAATAGTAAAAATCTTTAATATACATAAGTATGAACATACGTATGTAAATATGTATGTGTGTATGAATGTACCATGTTTTATAGTGAACTGGAAAGTTGAACATAATTTTTCTTACATTTTCTTTTGGATATTTGCAACTCTTGTAGATTTCGTACTTTTCCATGGGAATTTGTATCTGAGATTTTGACTACATTTGCAAATTATTGTAAGTTTCCAAAGAATTAACGTGCGATGGCAGGGACCAATATACATACATATATGTACATATGTATGTATATGTACATAGTACATATGTATGTATATCATCGCTCAAAATGCAAAATAACGTAACTTCACTTTTCATCAGTTTACAGAAGAAGAAAATAGCAAACAAGAAATATATTTTAGATAAAAGCAATGTCATTGCAACAATTTATGCTATGCGTCTTACGTTATTTTGAATTGTTCTTTTCTGAAACAAAATAACGTATAAAAATTAAAAATAGTACGAATCGACTCTCAGGACCTCAAAACGTTGAAATGTATTGAGAGTTTCAATCATTTTCGAAAATGGGGATAAAATCAGAAACTTCATAGAGCGGAAATTTAAAAATAAAGATATTGCCATTAGATACTTTACTTTAATGCCATTTATTAATTAATTATTCAAAAGATGTACTATCACCAAACCATAGACGACCGGATTTTAGAAAAGCAAAAAGATGACACTAGCAATAGTAAAAAAAATATTTGAATTCAATGTAAAAAATTCACATACTTACATACTGATATGTACATCTGTATATGTAAAAATAACAAATAACTATGCATGTATGTCAAAAAATAATAACGAAACTGAAAAATACATTGCAAAAGTTCTTATTTCAATATCTAATTAGCTTAAGGTTTATTGTGCTTTTCAGATTCGTGAACTTTCTTTAAAATAATTCAATAAAAACAAATATTGATCATTATTTTAAAATTAAAGATAAGTAAAGATAATAAAAAAGATGACAGAAAAAGGACTCACGTTTTATAGATGACAGCTATTTGAAATAGATGATTGTTCTCTAAAAAATGTTACGTATGGTCAGCTTAGATTTACAGAACGCCGCTCTTGCGAGTCACAATCGCAAATATGCGATATGCGAGTGTCAGAAGATGCCGGTATGTTTGTCTGATGGCGTAATCTTTATGTCTATCATTCTTGATATTTCTATCTTCATACATTCACATGTACTCGTATGTATGAGCGTGGCCCTGCCCACTTTTCGGTCCGCAAGATTGTAAGAACGTTTTGTAGTGGCAACCAGATGACATTTCTTGTTTATTAATTTTTTTTTCAAGGGCAAAGTTTTAAAAAGTTCTTGGTAAGACCCAAAAAACAATATTGCATGATGCAGCAGAGGTTGTGTTGAAATACTACATATGTACATATGTATGTACATAATATTTGATTTATGTAGTAGCAGTAGCAATATTAAATATACTACCTAAGCAAGGGACCGCCTACTTTTCCTATTGCATGTGCCGAATAGTAAGTACATGCATTTGTAGTAATAAAATTCTAAAACGAATTTTTAAATTTTATTACATACATACATACATACATAAATACAACTTATGATGAACATAATTTTCTTAATGAATTTGAATTTAAGTGAAACTAGAGAAGACTTAAAGGCTGCAAATCAAGTTCTGACTTTTGACATTCTAAATTCGGATTATTTTTAAAATTTAGTAGATACATACATTCATATGTATGTATGTATATATTTTTTATGTCTGTATGCAAATACAAGAGATTTACTTAAATGTCTCTCATTATCTTATCGAGCTAAGTTCTAAGGTTTCAACTTATATCATTTATACAGGAATTAATTTTAAACTTGTAGCATTTCAAAATATGTATGTACATAGAACATCCATACATACAAGCATATTTATTAATAAGATGTGGTATTAACTTCCTATATATTCGGCGCATGCTCAGGGATTTTGTATATATTGTTGTTTACATTTTTTATTACCAGACTTAATAAGTTAACCAACATTTTATTACTCGCTACAAAAAAAAATCAATCAACAGAAATTTATTTTACATCAATGACGACTAGATTCAGTTATAAAAATTATTTCAACTCTTAAATTAACAAAGAGAAACGCAAACCCGATGTCAATAATTTCGCAGTGTGATCAGATAACATTAAGTACGCATTAATGTGATAAGGTTATTGTTTTTAAACCTGGTTAGTACATAGCTGCGTATTTAGGGTTATAAAGAGAGTGTGTAATATTAAATAAAAGAAGATAACATTTTTATTATATTTCAGTAAATAGATATTTCATCGAATTTCGATATTTTTGTGTTGCAATTCCCAGTTCTTGTCGAATTTAAAATATTTCTTTTTTAATTATGTTATTAATTGACCTTTTTTATTATATTTTTTTAAATATATTTATTAAGCTTGAGGTCGGTTTTTATTTTATTTTGTTTTATTATTCGATATTTTTTTTTTTTTTTATCTAGGACCAACACTCAGGAGATGACTCCTACACATGCGAAGCATTGTGCTGAAACTATAGGAAAGGGATAGTAGGAGAAACGACAGGAGGTGAAGCTTAATTAATTATTTTTGCAGCTCTGCTTTCGCACGTTCTTTGTTTATACTCGTAGCAGTGCTGAAGCTTCTTTAGTAGCCATTTTTATTATTATTTTACTTCGCCGGTGGTACACAATACCGACGAAGGAGGGCGTTCTGATGTGATTGTGGATTGCTATCAGCTAAAGCCGGTATTGTTCAGTGACCAGTGACTATGCCTTCGCCACTGAAACCTTCCGACAACAACTGACACACAAAGACACACTAATGCACATCAGACAAATGCGAGATGTTTATTTTTATTTTAAAATTTTTGGCCTGAAACTGGGGTTGAACCCAGGTCTGTTTTTGGATTCGTAGTTAACGTGCAGACTACCATCCATCGTGCCTCGCCACCCTCATTTCGTTAACAGCTTGTTAACATCATCAGGAATAGTAGGAAATTATAATATTTTATAATAAATAATAATTTCCTATTCCTGATGATGTTAACAAGATGGTAACGAAATATTGAATAATAAAACAAAATAAAATAAAAAAAACCTCAAGCTTAATAAATATATTTCAAAAAATATTTCTATTTTGTTTTAGTAAAAATTTCGTTTTGATACAAAATTCTTACAAATACATATACAGAAAATTCCGGAAATATAGGGAAAAAGTTAGCAAGCGGCATGAGTTCCGAATTTACATATAGTACATGTGATGTATGCTATTTTCTAATTTTTAGAAATTTAATTTTTCTTTTAAGTGAGAGATTTTTGGGAGATTTTAAACACTGATTACAAAAAAAATTGGCAAAATGCAATTACAGTTTTCAGGTACGGTTTATATACATATGTATGTATGTATATACATACACCTTCTGCTATAACTTCGGTTGTTTTTTTTCTATTTTGGACCAGCACTCAGAGGATGAGCTCTACACATGCGATGCATTGTGCTGGCACTAGGAAATTAGGTTCTGGGAAGAAGAATAGATGGAGTAATGTTTATGGACATTTGATTTAAATTTACTCACGTCAAAACTGACAGGAAAGACCTCTACAGAAAGTTTGTTCCACATACGCGGTGGTCGGCCGAAAAATGAGTTCTCTCTGTAATACGTAGTGCGATTCACTGCCAAATCGACCACAAATGGATGCGCCCTTAATTATGAACGTGTTGTGCGCAGGAATGAACGGGTTTCGGGAACAAGTTCTCTGATTTCACCATAGCACTTTCCATTATAGTAGCGATAGAACAACGAGCTTAAGATATACTGTTGAATTCCTCCTTACATATGCAGAAGGTATGAAGGAGCACTTTTCCTTGAGTAACTCAAAATTAAAATTTTTTGAGGTTGACTACGTTGCAATGAAGAAGTGAAAGATGTACGTGCATATAATTTTTAAATGGTTATTTTAACTTTACTATTTCAGTATCCATATGGAACATGGATAAATTATTAAGATCTTCCTGGCTAATTTTAAAAATTTAAATTTAAATTTATACTCCACTTCTTTTCTCTTTAAGGCATCACCCCAAAAAATTTGTATAATAAAGATCCAACGGAAAAAAATAATCAGCTTTACCATTTTCATGTGCACCTTACGAACTTTTAGAATGGTCATATGTATATATATTCATACTCACATACATATATACAATATTTTTTTTTGTAGAAGCAAAATGATCCAGAGTATTATTGAACTGATCAATGTCAAATTTGGGATTTTACTATCTTTTTTTTATAAAAACATATGCACAAACAAATGAATTTAAAAAGAAATGATGATATTTGCATTGAATAGTAATTCAGTTAGGAGCAGTATCGTTTCAGACCCCTTGAGAAGCAGTTCAAGTTTCAGAAAATTAATTTTTGTTTTGAAAATGAATTTTTTATTATTATTCGGTAAATACACACATACATACTGAAGTTTCAAATATTAATATGGAAAGAATATAATGTAACTTAAATAATTAGTGTTATTAATATAAAAAGAGGTCAAAAAAACTAGAAAAATTATCAAAAAACTAGAAGAATTATGGAAAGAAATATTTTTTTTTTAAATTTGTAACGTGATATTCAGTGATGATGTTGCCGCGGTATCGTTTGTGTTTGTTAAACGAACCATAAGAGTATATGTCGCTCATTAACATATTTCAAAAATGTATAACTCAGAAATATTAATTTTACATATTCAATCCCTTTATAGAAAAAAATTAGGGAATTAGGAAGTCCAATTTAGTGAAGCAGTTCCAAAAAAAAAATAGCCTATGTGATAGAAAATTTAAACTGAAAATTTAAGAAAATATAAAATAAAAAAGTTGGCGACAACTCATATTTTGCAAGTTATGGGCCACTGAAGCTTTCGTAAATGCGATTCTCTACTACATTTCTCTACGTACTATATGGCTAATATTGGTATCATTTGAAAGATATTTAAAATATCTTTATATTTATTTAAAAATTCTCAATAATAATACAGTTTTTGCATAATTTTATATCGAAATGTTTCCGAAGTGCACTACGCAAGTATATATGTATGTATGTCCAATAAAAACGTACACCGACTTCGCTGGCTAAAGCTTGTTTGCATGATCGGCTTTCGGCCGGCCGCACGAATTTTCTCCTTTTCTGTATAACAAACACCGGCTTCGCTATCGAAAGCTCTACTGCATGAACTGACTTCGGCCTTGGGCAGGATTTTCTCCTGGGAGCTTAACTGAATAGTTATTTTTAATTTATTTTTAATTAGTGTATATTTGTTAATAAAAAAGCCGGACTTAAACCTTTTCGCCACTATTGTATTTCCCGAAACAGCGCTGCATTCTAAAGATTTTCTGCATAGCAAGACTTTTTTTAACTTGGACGACCCTTACTCATGCTATGCTTTGTGCTGGAACTAGAGGAAAGGGATAGTTAGTGAAATGACAGGAGGTGAAGTTTCACTATCTTTCAACACTGCTTTTGCACGTTGTTTTATAGCAGTGTTGCAGTGCCTCTGATGTCAAGAAGACGTATTAAATTTTGAAACTTCGAAACCTTAAATTAATGAAGAAAAATTCCTCAATTCGTGATATCCATTTCATATTTCGTCTTCTTTTCCCAGCTAAAATTTAGAAAATAGTATTTCCCACATAGTGGCTTACTTTTGTGACTGCCAAACTTAACTACTCGATTACTAAATACATGACAAAAATCAGAAGTATTAAAATAACCATTTCACACAATGAATAAATAAAATGACTTATAAAGAATCGATTATTTTAGTCTCCCGGCTTGTTAAAATCATTAAGTTGGTAATCCAATTGGGAAATGATACCACCAAAAATGCTTTATTCCGAACTCGATTAAGTTTAAGTTTGTACTTTTTTAATTTATCAAATATATTTGAGGAAATTACAGTAAAAGCAATCGGTCTTATTATTTTTTAAAACGTTGTGTATATATGTACATATATACATACATATGAGTATAAAAAGTTATAAAAATAAATGCCGTGCTTTAATTTATTTTCAGTCTAAAACGAAACAAGTTCTTGAATATTTTTAAAAACTTTTTTTTTTATTTTAGTTTTATGTTTTGCGGTAACGTTGGCTATGCCACAACGTTTTCCTATACAGCAATTACCAAATGACAACAGTATATTTTCCCCCGGAAACGCAAATAATAATAACAACTTTAATAACGGTAATAGTGTAACTACAACGACTGCTCCTACTACTACTGCCAGAACTGTTACAACTGCATCGCCGGAATTTTTAGTTTGTGTGCAGGCATGTCCTTCAACAATGGAATACAATCCTATTTGTGGTACAGACAATCAAAATTATCACAATAATGGACGTTTGTCATGTGCACAGAGATGTGGTAAAAGTAAGTTATTTTTTAATTCATATAAAATCATTAAAAACGTCTGATTTTCAAAATTTCTGTTAAATTTTCGAAAAACATTTTAGGTTAGTAAGTAATTATTAAAATAGGTTTGAAAACTATATTTTATTTATAATTCACTTTTATTGATATCATGATTAAAAGTGAGAATATTAGGTAGTTTCCTTAATTTTTACATAAAATTCGGTAAAATGAGAGTAAACTATAATTTATCTCAATAAGAAAAAAAAATTACAAAAGTAAGGGTACGGAAAAAACACATACAGTGCACTCGCGATAACGTCAACATCGCTTAATATGAACAAAATTGTTTTTTAATTAACTATCCAATAAGATGAACAAAGTTTAAAAGGTCGATAATTTGAACAATAAAAATCTTTGAAATTTAAAGAATTAAAATTCTAGTTCGTTAGTTGCGGGAATTCCATTTTTATAAATATGTATGAAGGTATCTAACCCTAGGTGAGGTTAGGTTAGGTGGCGGACAATCCCTGAAGAAGAAGACCTCTCATAGAACCATTATGATACTACAAGTAGAAACAGGTGGGAATTGATATATGATATATATATATGATAATAGGTGGGAATTGAAACCGCACCTCCAGATTGATAAGACTAATATTCATGCACTAGGCTACTCACAGTGGTTTCCCCAATAGGCCAAAAAGCAAAAAAAAATTTTTTTTTTCGAAGCTTTATTGCACTAAATTTGAAGAATCTGACAAATTTTGTTGTTTTTTTTGTGAGATTTAATGTTCGTGTCCATTTAAAGTGGTGGTCCGTTTATGTTGAATATAGTGTGGGTGCATAGTCATAAAAGAAAACTTAAGTTTCCCCACTGTTCTGTAAACCGAGTCGATTTAAAAACGAGTGATTTCTTAATACCTAAGTATGTGTATGTATGTATAATAAAAATCCCTGAAGAATACTTTTTTGATATTTTCAAAACACAGGTTTTTTAAAAATTGGTTTTGCAGGTAGACTTTTTGTTATTTGGCTTTCAACCATCTACAACTTCTTATACACCCAATGGTAGATTTTTCACTCTCTTTTAATTGAAGGCCCTACCTTTTTTAGTTTTGGAGATAGCGATTTTTGACTGCTTGTCCATATAAGGGAAACCATTGTGCTACGGAGGCACCGTGGACTACCGACTACAGAGCTTTATTTCTAAGTTTGATCATATTTTAAACTTAGAAATAAAGCGCTGTAACTTGAACAATAAAAATCAATGCGTTAAAAAAAGTTAAAATGTTAATATTATCTTTTTCTTACTTCAGGCAATCACCTTTGTTCATAAAACTGACTTGACTTTCATTTAGTATTTTAATAAAAATTTTAGAAAGAAAATAATAACGGTATTTTTTACAGATAATTAATTTTTGCCAAGTTGCATATTGAATTGTGCATTTATGTATGTATGTATGTATATAAGTATATACTTATGAAAGGGATAGTAGAAGAAATTACACTTACAACTTACAACACTGCTTTTGCACGTTCTTTGTTTTTATAGCAGTGCCGAAGCGCCACTGATGTCAAGGAGACGTATTAAATTTTTTAAACTTCGTTTTAGTAGCCATTTTTAGTAATTGTTTTTTTTTACTTCGCCGGTATTGTGTAGCAACTGACACAAAGATACACTAATGGACATCAGAAAAAATGCGACATGTTTTCATGATTCAATCTGAAATCTTTTTTTTTTTTTTTTTTTTTTTTTAAAGACAATACAAACTTTACGAAGCTTGGTCTAAACGGGAATCAAACCTGCACCTGCATATTGATAAAACTAATGCTCATGCACTAGACTACCGAGCCACCCTGTTGTTGAACCCAGGAACGTTTTGGTTTTGTAGTCAAGGTGCAGACTACTTCAGCCATCGCCACCCTCATTTATTGGAAAATTCTTTCACTGTATGTTTTGAATCGCAGACGGTCTATTATCTATCTTCTACCTGACATAAATTCCTATTTAAATATAAATAAAACCGAATTTGTTAAATAAAAACTTACTGCCGTATTTAGAAATTTTTTTAAATATTTTTTTTTAGTTACATATAATAAAGGAATTTTGTATGGAAATTTGTTTAACAAACCTTTTATAAATCAAATATTTTTTATGAATGCGGCATTTAGATTTTAAATCAATTAATTTTTAATTCCAAAGCATCTGGCCCCAAATTATGGCATTCAATATCGAACGAAATTCCAATACAATTTAAAAGAGTTGAGTTTGAAATTTCGATTCGTATCGAATGGCCTAATTGGGACGCTGTTGTGAATGTTAAACGTGTATTAAGAACTAAGCACAGTTCTCGTTCACTTACTGAACTCTTGTTATGCAATGTAAAATGAAATTAATATTTATTTTTAATTTTAAATTTATTTTAGACGTTGCAGCTTTGCGATCCGGCATATGCACTCGTTGAGAAATCTCCGCTCATCTTATAGGCAATTGATAACTATGTACATTTCTATGAACTAAGCTTTTAAGGGCGAACTCCTGAATGATTCTTTATGAAAAACAATAAATAAATAAAAAATTGTGGATTTTTATTTTCAATTTATAGGCCTTTATGAGAGTATAATTTCTTAATCAGTTGCAAAAAATTTTCTAATTTAAGTTGGTTTGTTTAAGTTCGTTTTCATTCAATTTAATCATTTGCCTTTTGAAGATACATCCATATGTACGCGTATGTATACTGACAAGGTTGTCAGATTTTTCACACCTCCATCGCTAACTCGACAACCTAAAATCGCCAAAAAAAAATGGTTTGTATATTTATCTAAAGAAAACAAAACGCCTTACATTACTTTTGTATAGTTTGAGGTCAAATATAAATTTTTTATTGGTTTAATTCACATAAAAAAAACAAAGTAACAAATTAAAAATATTTTTTCCACGTAACATTTCGCAATCAGACTTATAAATGTATACGGTAAATGCATAGAAAATGTTTTCTAAATGTAAGTAGCAAAAATCATATATCAGTCTCGTCTAGGTGATCTGCCTGTTTTGTATATCATATCATTATATATCTTAATAACTTTCATATAATTTATTATTCTTATTAATGCATCAAGAAGTTCAGTTTGCACTTTATTTCTTTATTTCGAGTTTTAGTATAATTCATTATTGGAAATATTCTTTTTACGCAAGCGTTGCTAGTTGGAATAAGCAACATATTGAGAAAAGCCAAAGATATTTATTTGAAATGAAACGTACCCGCTGCGTCTTTGTAGTTATAAATTTTAGGCCAAAAATCAAGTAAATTCGTAGGTATTTTATCTATAAAATAATCTCTCCAATTAATATAGCATAACTTTTTCTTGATGTTTTCTGTTAAACATTTCCTTCAAAAGTTTATTTTTAATATGTGAGACAATTTTCTTTTAAAAATTTTATTTGGTATGGTGGTAAATCCATATTTCTTATATTCGTTTCAAGTTCAGAGACAGACGTAATCTATTGTATTTAAAGGTAGGAAAAAGTCCAATTTCTTAATGACTGAATTTAACAGAAGCAAGAAGCTGTCTGTATTTTCCAAATTTTTAAAAATAACGGCTTAAAAATTTTTGACGAAAAAATTTGGACTGGAGAAAATAATTGCTCATGAATGCTGGTTACATCCATGTGATCGGGCTGAAACTCATGGCTTAATTAATTCATTTTGATAACTATCAATATTTTTAATGTTATTTTTTAATATCGGTTTTGACTTATGCATGTGAGTATATATAATTTACTCGTCAAGACACTATGTAAGAACCAAATAAAAAAAACATTTCTCATTTTTCTGATGTGCATTAGAGTGTCTTTGTGTGTCAGTTGTTGTCGGAAGGTTTCAGTGGCGAAGGCATAGTCACTGGTCACTGAACAATACCGGCTTCAGCTGATAGCAATTCACAATCACATCAGAACGACCTCGGTATTGTGTAATACCGGCGAAGTAAAAAAATAATAGAAATGGCTACTAAACTGAAGATTCAACACTGCTATAAACAGAGAACGTGCAAAAAGCAGAGCAAATTAACCCTCACCTCCTGTCGTTTCTCTAACTATCCCTTTCCTATGTTCCAACACAATGCATCGCATGTGTAGGTGTCATCTTCTGAGGGCTGGTCCTAATTAAAAAAAAATATTTCGTCACATTGTTTTTAAATCGCCATGTCGCCAAATCTAAAGTTCAGTCGCCAGAGCAGATAAAAGTTCGCCACGTTTGGCGGAAAATCGCCACATTGACAGCCCTATATACTGACTATATGTGTAGGAGGGAAATGTAAATTTTAAAATGTGTGTAGCATCTTTTTAAAAGAGGCACTTCAATTTACTTGTGTTTACTGATTATTGTTCTAAGAGAATGTACAAGTTACATGCAGTTGTGAACATGAAAATAATAAATAGTGGCCAGCAAATGTGAATAAAAAGTGAAATATTTTATATTTTAAAGTAAAAATTAATTGCCTGGCCCACGATGTTACAGGATATCGTTCGGACGTTAATTATGTCCAAAACAAAAACCAATATTTAAAAAGTTATTTTCGCGATACTGAGTAGGCCGTACAACTTTCAGCATTTGCTGAATTTTGCTGATGCGGAATATTTTAACGTTTTCAAGCGATTTTGCTGCTTTTATAAGCTTCATCTTTTAGGCAATTTTTTGTCATTAGTTATACTATTATTTATATATGTACTTATATAGTTATTTATTTATAATTTCTTGTTAAAACATGAGTTGAACATTTGCTAGCTGTTGCAATGCTTTTTAATTTATTGCAATCGGTTGGATAGATTCGGAGATGGCGAAATTGCCCATATTGGACCATTGGTCCGTCTAATTTCAACCAACTTCATTAAACCCTTTTTGCATACAAACTTTCACATTTATAATATTAGTAGGATAGGGATAGGATTATGTTTGACGAGAAAAAAACATACAATTATTAATTAATTTGACTTTCATAATAACAGAATAACAATAAAAAGTAAAAATTCTTTGTTAGGTTAGGTAAGTTAAAAAAAAGGTAAACGTAATTTTTCGACATCACAACACAAAGCAATAAAAAAAGAGATTTAATACGGGTATGACAAGAAACGTGTAATCCCTAATGCAGCTATTATTATTGAAGGCGCAATACTTTTTTAATTCTATCTACAGATTTAAGAGATATTATTTAAATCGTATAAAACAAAAGATGAAATCATATACGAAAAGTGGAGAATTTCTGAGAAAGAGTAAAAAACAAGTCTCCCCTCTCCCACCACCTCCCACAGATCTTTGAGATTGAATACAAGATTATCTCATAATGACAATGAGATTCGCAATGAATGTGAACAAATAAGAAAAATATACATTTTTATTAAACTTTTAGTACTAAATTATTTGTTAACTTGTAAAGTTCAATCAAATTATCAAAAATAATGTCGCATTGCTTGAAATTATTAATTTGCTGTAGTAAGTATTGATAAACGATTGTTATAATTTTCAATAAATAGTTTGTTGCAACTTTCTCTGTAGATCTCTTCATATCAATCGTTTATTGTTTTCCCGATTTTCGTAATCCCAATTTGGAGTATGAATTAATAAATCCTAATAATCCTGAGCCCACTAAGCCACTGATTGTTCCAATAAATGTACCAAGTAACACTGCTATTAATACACCACCACCTCCACCAGCAGATTCTAAAACATTTGCTTATGATCCGATTACAAAAACGTGGACTAAAGTCAAGGAAACCCATCCACAGCCTGCAGAGGATACTCTTTTGTGGAATCAAAGCAATGACAAATGGTTAACAATGGTGTCACGTTATTGATAATTACGATATTTATTTATAAAAAATCTATGTTCGATTAATTGGAAGAATTGTCTAAATAAAAAATAATAATTTTAGATGAGAAAAATTTGAAATCATTTAAAAATTAAACGTATTCTTAATTACTACAACAGGCTTCTTTATCTTTTATGAACATTGTATGTCTATAATATGCTTAACATTTGTATATTAAATATTTCAAAATCTATCGCTTAATAAACAAGTTAAATAAAATTAACAACTAAAATGCACGAATTGTTAGAAATGCGGGTAAGTAATTGAAAGCATTGTTTTGAAAATGGTTTGATAAATTACTGCTTTTTGTTTGCAAAATTAAAGTTTCAAAATTTTTATATACATATGTACTTGGAATAAATTTTTTTTAAATCTTACGAGTATAAAAAATCATCATGTGTGTACGTGCAAGGAATAGTTTTCAAAAATCTATTTATTGTGTTAATAATTTAACGATTGCTGTAAATAAGAGAGAACGTTTTTTTTTTATAAATTTAACATTTGAAATGGAAAAAATCTTAATAAAATATTTCTTTTCTTCTTTAAAGTCAAACTTTAAAAGTTTTTTCTGTCCTCACAGTAGATTTTTGGTCCATCAACAATTTAATGCGGCATAACTCTTCAACGGTAAAAGTCAATTTTTTTGCCGTTGTATCCATAAATTTCTCGAATTTGTCTGTCATATCAGTTAATTGACTCTTGAGTGTGTGAATTTCCGATCTAACATCTGATATACTATTGACATGGTTTTTTAATTTCACTGCCAAATTCGAATCTCCAGACAAAACATTAGGTACATTGGTAGCAGAGCGTGGTCGGAGTAATTGCTCATTTTCCCCGCGCAAATTTTTATCAAAACACTGTGTTGCGTTATTACGTAAAGGTGTGCGTTCCTTACGTACGGAAGTGTTTTGACGGTGCAAAGATCTTTGAAACATTGAATAATTATTTTCAAATTTACGCCTGCGTACACTTATGTTACGATCTCTACGCTCGGCGACCAGTTTATAAATATTTAGTTTAATGTCTTCCGGCAATTGATTATCACGTGGGTCGTTGGGTCTAATAATGAATAATAATTTGTTGCGTGAAGTTCTTAGTAGAGCACTGCGTTTGCAAAGTTTTAATAGTTTTGTAGGAGCTCGTCTTAGCAGGCGGGAAAAGAATAAACTTTCTAAACGTGACACTAGTTCTGCTTGTCGCACCAAACGATCAAGTGTAGCGGAAACTTGTAAACCCTGGATATCGCTAACGGCTAAGCCCACCATGAGATTAGTCAATATGACAGTGACTAGCAGAACAAAGCTCAGAAAAATAAAATGTGCGGTTACAGGATATTTAACTTTGACATCGCCATAAAATATGTCTTCGAATTCTAATTCTCCAGACATCATCGTAATCGATTTTAACAGAGACCTAGAAGAAAGCAACGACATCTAAGAAATTTTATATTATTATTTTATATTAAATTTAATATTTACCAGGTAATACTTTCAAAAGCTTTATAATCATTAAATAATACTGAGAAACTTAATCCAAAAGCAATCAATAGGCAAATATAGGCCAATAGGAATTTTCCAAAATTTACTGCTACCTTAGTAAACATTTGCACATATACACCGAATATGGGAAATCGGCCCACCAACATCATCAGCTCTATCCACACCAATAAAACTACCACAGCGGCAACGTGATGCTGCCAAACAGGTACTTCCTCTAGTTTACCGATTACTAAAATTTCCGGAGTCTGTAAATATAAAAGTATGCATGTATTCGTATATAGTACGCTTAAATACTAGTCTAGTCGGATAGAAATTAGGTTTTATTAACTCTTATACATACATAGCAAAAATTTTCTAACTGCCAATTGATTTCATATTTTTAAGTTCCAAAATTTAACTTCTTGCTAATATTAATTGTGTTACCATTCTGCACCTTTATTTCAAATTGCCAAATAAAATGTGTTGCACTGAATACGAACAGTTTCTGTATGTAGCGCATGCATACTGGCAATTCAATGATGTCGAACGTGACCATCGTACACATTTAAATTGAAAAAAAAAGAGTCAAAATAAAGCGGATTTTTATTTTGTCCATAATGCACACCACGCGTTACCGACACAAGTGAACAATATATGGTCACTCATATAAATAATTAACATCTACAAGCAGTTCTAATTCTCATTAACTTCATGTTATATAAAGAATAAGTAATCAAGGTTTGTATAAAAGAAGAAGCCCAATAACCGATATAGCTCGAGTGCTTTACCGATTCTTGTTCCAGTAGATATACTAATAGAGCGTAGAATGTGAAAGTAGTTTGCCAATTGTAAGAGCTTCCGAATATATCTTACACACGTAGTAACCGTATTTAGAAGTAGCCGAATACTCCTCGTGATCGTTTGCTGATTGCAACAGATTCCGGTATGTGTAAAATTCATCACACTTATACCTTTGATTTTATTTTTGCCAGCTACATTTAACAGAGACACCGGAACAGCACCGATCAGCGTCCCAGCTGAACACCACACAACAGCATCACTTTGTCATCATTGCATCGCCAGCTTATTACCGAGTGACAGTGTAGATTTAAGTTATCTCTAAGTAGTTTTAAGTTTTGTTGATTAAACCCGGTTTCATATATCGTAACATCTAAAAATACACGCATTTTAACTAAGCTAAGTGCTGAAATGTATAAAATACACAAAGAGCACTGATTATGTGAATTTGGCGACTTCTGAAAATTCCTTCTGTTTAGCCTGTGTAAGCTGCTATTGATTGGCATACTTTTTCCTTTGTTTTCTTGGAATGCCGTCTCTTGTCTAATTCTTTCTGACTAAAAACTTTAGCCTGATTTGTATTTAATAATAAACTAAAAAATTAACTAATAACCAGAAAAATGTTTGAAATAAATATTGCATTGCTATAAAAAATATTTTTTTTCCACTGCTCAGGAGATCTCTCCTACGTATGCATGCAACGGAACTATTTGGGAAGGGATAGTGTAAAGAGATAGAAGGATAATTCTAAATTTTAGCGATGGCACGATGGATGGTAGTCTGCACGTTGACTACGAATCCAAAAACAGACCTGGGTTCAACCTCAACCCCAGTTTCAGACTAAAAATTTTAAAATAAAAATAAACATCTCGCATTTTTCTGATGTGCATTAGTGTGTCTTTGTGTGTCAGTTGTTGTCGGAAGGTTTCAGTGGCGAAGGCATAGTCACTGGTCACTGAACAATACCGGCTTCAGCTGATAGCAATCCACAATCACATCAGAACGCCCTCCTTCGTCGGTATTGTGTAGCACCGGCGAAGTAAAATAATAATAAAAATGGCTACTGAACCGAAGCTTCAGCAGTGCTACGAGTATAAACAAAGAACGTGCGAAAGCAGAGCTGCAAAAATAATTAATTAAGCTTCACCTCCTGTCGTCTCTCCTACTATCCCCTTCCAATAGTTCCAGCACAATGCTTCGCATGTGTAGGAGTCATCTCCTGAGTGCTGGTCCCAGATAAAAAAAAAAAATCCCAGCAGTTGCGTATTTTTTAAGAATATGTAAAGCAGAGTTGATGCGTGTCAGGTGTTATGTTGACGCATTGATTTTTAAAGTGAAGGAGAGCAATTTTAATTATTATTATACTTCACCGACCTTTTATTGCTCAAATACACTGTTAGTTTATACACATTTGAAAAATGTTTGGTTTGATCGCGGATTTGAACCAGGGGTCTTCTGGTTTGCGAACTACTCCGCCAAAACTATCAGAAATATCAATCACAGTGTTTGTTTCAGAATTTGAAGTTTTATTGATACGAAAGAATGATCTTCAATCGGATAAGATAGTACCGAAAACATTTTAACTCTATACATGTAATGTTGGGCACATTCATAACATGAAAATGCATCGTGTTATCATTCCGCCTTTCCTCTTTGGTCATTTATCTTTTTCCTGCAGCCAAAATTCTTCAGTTTCCGCATTCTTTCCTTGTTTTGTTAATCTACTGTTTTCTAATGTTATGTTCTCTTTATTCAAATTTTCCCTCTTCCTTTTGCAACTCTCTTTATTTTTTGCGCCACCGTTTTCCTCATATATGTATGTATGTAGATATTATAATAAAAAGTAAGTTGAAGAACTTAATTTTCAAGGAATTTTTAAATATCTGATAATACTCTACAATGGAGTAGCTGAATATTGAATGTTTTATAATGTCGCACGTGACATTGAAATATGCGAGTTTTCAAATCAAAATCTTACAGTTATTTATAATCGCATAATTTGTTATGCATTCTTTTTTGACTGTTTGTAATCTCAAATAGATTTTAGAGCGCAATAATCAATAATAATGCCTTCCTTTAAGAAAGTAAATTCTTTCCGATGGCATTCTTTGTTGGTTCGAAATTAAAAATAGCATAAATTTGACAACTTACCACACACAGTAATACCCCAAATATAATGGCCCATTGCAGCCAATTTTCCCAGTATTTTGCATAACCTTGCAAACCATGAGCCATCTGATTTTAAAAATGAAATTTATTTAATTATTTTAAAATTTTTTTAATCTGTAATTTAACTTACCTGAAACAGTTCTTTACCCAATAAAATTAAATTTAAAATAATAACAAAATAACCAACTGTTGGTATATAAGCTCGACCTTCGCATGGCTTGTCCTTCTCACAGCTGTGAGCATAAACGCCCACAATATATAGAGTAAAGAGCACAACATAAATGGCATGATAAAGTAGAGACATTATAAAGAATTTACGTATTCGCCGCCATTTTAAAAAGAGAAAAGTTTCGCATAAAGGATGCATTATAATTCTTTTCTGGCCCACTTCAATTAGCGTTAGTAGCAATTCAGTTTCACCGCGCTCTAAAGCACCTGGTGGTACTAATAAACGAAAATCCAATTTAATTTCGCAATCAACATCACCAATTTCATGATCATTGACTTTAATTGAACTATCTAATTTCGCCATTAACTTGGGTATAATTTCTGGAGTACGTCGAACAATGAATGATAAAGCTGAAACATTGCCATCTGTACGGGCTGTTATATCAGCACCATGTTCTACACAAGAATACAAAAATAACTTTTTATGCTATTCCTAGATACTTAAACATGCATTTAACTTACCTATAAATGTGTATACACAATTGCTGAACTCATTCAAGGCCGCTATATGCAGGGGTGTATATCCATAATTATCAGCCTTATTGACATTAGCACCTGCTTTCAACAGCGCATTACAACAGTCCAGACAACGGGATTGTTTTACGATAGCTGCATGCAAGGCTGTTCTTCCATCACGATATATGGCATTGACATTAGCACCATACTTTATAAGCAGTTCCACTGTTTCAATTGATTGAGATAGACATGCCAAATGTAAAGGGGTTTGATGACTTGCATTACGACAGTCCAGCTCTGCACCATGTTCCACCAGAAGACGAACACTTTCAACATAATCATTTTCGGCAGCTTTAAGGAATTAAATTAAATTAAAAAATGTGATTGTTTTCATCTAAGAATAGATATTTTAAATATATGTAGATTTTTTGTTTTTCGTATATTTTTAAAAGATTTTTTTTTTGTATTTTTACTTGTATAGTGATAAGCACTTTATACTTTATTTATTACAAATATTTGACTTTATTGTTCTCGTTCAAAGTGCTAAAATGGCTTTATAGCGGAATAATAAAGTTCAAATATTATAAAAGAATATGGCAAAATTGGGCAAAAAATGCAATGCACTTTTGGTTGAAAAAAAAAGAAAAAAACAGAATTACACATCATTCGTATATATGTAAGTTGAGTGCTAATTCTAATCCGCAGGCGAACAGTTCAAATTGGTTTTTTGAAATACATTCTACGTATATTAATAAATAAAATATTGTAACAAAATATACATTTTATTTAAAGTCATGCGTAATTTTGATACACCATGGAGTATTTTATAACAGTGAAAAAACCGGCCAGTCGAATTTTTTTCGATAGACAGAAAAAACCAAATCGTTAAAGAAACTTTCAAAACTCTTAACTCAAACATTTTCAAGTTGAACTTTGCAACATTTACAACAAAGTCTGTATACATAAACATACGCATATGAATGTATGAAAAACATATTGTCATCTAAAATGCAAAAGGGCCTATTATCACTGTTTAAAAATTTTACAGGAGAGACAAAAAAACTTAATAAAATTAAAAATTTTGTGGTTACAAATATGATTGTTTTTCAATATCATCCAAATAAAATGATAAGTTTATTTTTCTACACAAAAAATAAGGGAAATATTTTAGAAAAATACTGCAAACCTAATATTTTTTTTTATAATTTTTGGCACAATTTTCAATTGTGAAAAAACATTATTTGTTGTTTCGACCTTTTGAATTTCTTTAATAAAGTCGTTACTTTTAAAAATAGAAAGCTAAAAATTTGTGAATACGTGTGCCTCGATGCGCCTCAATTTCAATTTTTTTTGTTGTCTCCGCCCTTTTGCATTTCAGGTGAGGATATGCATAAACATTATAAAAAATTATTGTATCGGAAGTATAAAAATGTATTTTTAATTTTTAGTGTAATTATTACAATTGAATGTTCAAAGTTTTCGTAATGCTTGAAATTTTTTTTAATAAAAAAACTTGTTACCAGCTTTTTCTGAATTTTGCAAAACTGTAACCGGTTTTTTTAAAAATTAAAATACTCGAAAGTTGGTTTCTTATAAAACTCGAATAATTGATCACCATACTAGGATAGTGGATTACGGCCTTTATAGATAAAATTTTTATCGTATAACATTGTGGGCCAGCCAGCAAAACTCGAAATAACAATGCGAATATAATTAAAGAAAGGAATCTTAAAGCAGCTCTGGGCTGAAGAACAGCTCACGGATCATCGTAATTATTACTTAAGTGGTCAGACCTGTTTCTGTTGTTTGGCCTTCGAGAGTTTTGCGTCTCACTCGCACTGGTTGATAGATCTGACACAATTAACTCTATCGTCTTGCGGTTATTGGTAGCAATTTCTTTGTTAGCCATGTTGCTAGTTGTTTGTGAAGGCGTAGGTCCTTTACGGTTAGTCACAGAAGTAATTTTTATAATCTTTCAATAACATTTTGGGCATATGATCTAGTTCAGTCGTACTCAACTTTTTTTTATATGAGCCACAAAGAGACGTTTTAATTATGGTGCTATGTGCATAACAATTTGTTGTTGTTGCAATGCTATTTTTAAAGAAATCAATTTCTCACTTCTTAAGGGTTATTGTGCATCACATACCTTTCTTTTAAGACTTGATACTTTCCTGTCATAAATTAAAATAACAATCGATCAAGATTCAGCCATTAGAGTCGATTTTTATTAAATGTCAAATAAACACATCAATTTTAAACATTTTTGTGTAGATAAAAAATATATTTTAATGTAGCTATTTAACTAAGTGGTCCCACTATTTCTATTAATCTGCCCTAAATTTAAAGTAGTTCACAGTGTTATTAATATAAGAAGCGGGTCACTAACACTAATATAAGATTCGAGGGCCGCAGGTCTAGTCACTCCGCCCATATCTGTGCAGTCATATGTTGCAAATTTAAATTAAACAAATTAACTTTACTTTACTTTAACTTTCAATTTAACTTTTTATACAGAATAAAAATTCGTGGCTTAACATGTCTTTAGTGTTAAAATTGTGTTTTTTTAATATTCGTCAACCGCATAAAAAGTACTGCATTTGAACAATAAAAGTAACTGAATGCAAGAATTAAGAAAAGTGTGAAATATTAAAGAATTTAAAAATAAAATAAATAAATTTAAATAAAATGATGAGACTTGGAACTATGATGCACTAGCAATAGCAATAGATGCACT
Source organism: Dexiosoma caninum (assembly GCA_963924685.1). NCBI lineage: Eukaryota > Metazoa > Arthropoda > Insecta > Diptera > Tachinidae > Dexiosoma > Dexiosoma caninum. The sequence goes on along the minus strand of OZ004729.1, from coordinate 37,119,226 downwards.
AGCAGTTTAAGTTAATCTGTAAAATAACTCCAAAACTCGGTGGCCATGTCTTCGTATACTTTGACTAAACACAATCAATGAGCCTGTTGAGCCTGCATTTTATTTAATATTTACGTATCTTTCCACTACAATAACTGATCTTGGTATTAAAAAAAAATTATATTTCTCTAAATATATAACTAAAGAAAGAATTTACTTACATTTTGTATGGAAATCAAGTGAATAAATTAAAGGGAAAAGTGAAAAAACTCACGGAAAAGGGGAATTTTATTTTAACATGAAATTATTCACAGAGAAATTGCAATTTCAGGGAAAGTGAAAATATTTCGAGGGAAAAAGTATTCATATTCATTCTAAAACTTCAAGCATCTATTTAGCGGCCATACTTATGAATATGTATACGAGTATATACATACATATACGCAAAACAAATGCACCTTTTATTTTATATGTAAAAATGAAATTAAATTCATGGAATGTAAACAATGTGTGTACGTAAACACTTACCCAAATGCAATGCTGTCAGTTTGCCCTCCCCGAATTGGGAACGAACGTCAGCACCATGACACAATAATAGTTCAACACATTTTGTAAAACCAAAAGCGCACGCCGTATGAAGTGGTGTTTCCGTATAAACCTGTGGCGTATTGGGGTCAGCGCCATATTTCAATAAGGTCTCTACACATTCAATGGCATTGCGATCAATAGCAAAATGCAACGCTGAACGCCTTTCAAGCCCGATGTTTATATGGGCCTTGCGTTTCAACAGCAACAGTATACATTCAACACTTTTAGCACTTGCCGCACAATGTAGCGGGGTAACCTCCTTCTCAGTATCCCAATGATTGGGATCGGCACCACGATCAAGTAAAACTTTCGCTACATGGGCATTACCCCGGCAACAGGCAAAGTGAAGAGGAGTGCGACCTCGAGGATCACAGCAATTTGGATCACTGCCACAGTGATCAAGCAAATATATCATATGTTCTACACAACCATATATAGAGCAATATAATAGAGCCAGTTGGGCATCCGTAGAGGCTGGTTTAAGTTCAATGAATGTACCAGTTTTGACCATCTGAAATACCTCGGAAGCATTATTGGCTTGAGCAAATGATTCTTCAATTTCCACACTATCCCAGAGAACTTTATTTTGTTGTTGCGTCAAAATTATGTCATGAACCTCATCGTTAAATATGGCATCACTGTTGCTTTCACTCGAAATGCTGCGTTTGTCACAGAATACCTCATTGTCAATACCGCTTTCCGAATTACGTTTTAAATCGTTCTCCTTGAAAAAGGCGTAAAAACAAACAATAAAGCATGTGCTAATAGAGTTGCAAATAAAATTATAATGAAACTATGTTCTTTTGTTCCAAGATTTACTAAAATACATACATACATACATACATACATAGCCAGCAAAAAACCCATACAAAAGAAATAGTTAATGCATGGATTCTATTGCAAATGAACTGGTTCAACTTGGTGAAGGACGCTTGAGGCATGAGCACTAGTGTGTCCCTAAAAAATTTTTTTTGGGGCTAAAGCATTATTTGAAAGATTATGTGGTCAAGCGTCATTTTTAAAATTTATGAAAAAATTGCGAAAAATTATAATGAAAGGTAACTGAATGAATAAAGTTGTTGCCAAAACTTATATTTTTTGCACACAGAAAAAAAGCTTGGATATTTTTTGTTTAAATTGTTAGCTCAGACGTGAAGGAAATCGTGCTTTTTGATGAACTGATCACAAAAACACTGAAAACGTCCGGCAAACCCAATTTTTGGCAAAAATTCGACTTGTGCGACATCTAAAACTTTTCCGAAAAATTTAAAAAAAAAAATTCCTTGACTCCATAAGCTTTCAAATTATGCTTCATCACCCATGAAAATAAAAAAAATAGTTTTTGGGACACACTAATGAGCAGAGGTGTGCCATTGGCGAGCATGTGGTCACATGTAACAAAAGAGCTCGTCATTTAAGTGAGTACTTAGAATCAATGAATATTCCATGTTTCCGTTACGCAGAATTAATTTATTTATGTTGTCTTGAATGTATTATTAATGATAACTATATTGCGTTTGAATGCTTTGAGTGCTTTTCGCATGAGTTCAAAACTGAAAATCTTTTAACCGTTTAAGATGGTATTAAAAATTATTTCAGACAATCATGAAAATATGGAGCTCCGATAAAATAATACTGTAGCAGTGATGATAACTTTTTTAGAGCAAAACGCACTGTTCTTTCACAAAAAAACTCACTAAAAAGCACTAAATGCAATAAGTATATTTAGATGTATGTACATACATACATACATATATATACAGGATATTCCAATTTCTACTCTTGGAGATAACTGCCCCAGCATTCTGCATCAACGAAATATCAAAAAACTTAAATAAAATTTAAGTGGAAATGTTTTGATGTTTCGTTTGATATCGATTGCCGCAACTCGTGTCTATCGCGTACACTATAATTCGAAACGAAAGAAATGCTATAGGAACTTCCTATATTTAGGTAACGATATTTACATGTGTATAAGTATGTATCAAAATTAACTTGGTTTTAATAAAAACTCTGCATATGTACATATACATTTACATATTTGGCATTTTTTATGAAGCTAGCAGACAGTGCAATTCCAAAACGCACTGAAATTAAAGGTGAAAAGCACTAATACAGTGCATTTTAAAAAAAAAAAACAGCAAATCTAGTGCGAAAGTCACTAAATTACCGTCGCTGTTCTGTAGAAGTAAAATAAATATATGAATGGTATAGATGTTAAGAAATCAGAAGCCACTGATGTTATGGCCATGAAAATTCAGTGTATCGTTCACTAGACATTCATTCAAGTGCCTATGCTTTTTAAAACGGTGTAAGGAATATCTCAGTCCATGTGATTTCCTTATTATCTATGTACAGAGCCTATATCCCACAGAAACTGTAATACAGCTTTCTTGTAAGGGGCGGTACTTCTAAGTCTATTTTAAGCTACTCTACTTCGCGAAAGTGCGAAGAGGCCCATCAGTGACAGTAGAATAGCCAACTTTATTGTTCTATCTCAACTTCAATGGAATGTGTTGTAATGGTATCACGGAACTCCTGTCCGAAACTCATTTTTACCTACCATAAGATTGTCTTCGTGAGCACATCCATTTGTGGGCGCTTTTTACCGACAAATCGTATTCGTTTTTAGTCGTCGTATTCGTATGTGGAATAAACTCCGTGTAGAAGTATTCCCCGTCAATTTCCAGTCTAATGTCCATAAACACTCACACTATCCTTCTTCCCAAAACCTATTTCCCTAGTTCCGGTGCAATGCCATTTTACTATTGATGTACATATATATATACAGTTTGTCAAGTAAATGTTTTCAAAATTATAAAAAAAAATCGGCCCAACAGTGTGGGATAATTTTCCAAAATTCTGTGAAAACCTTTAGTTGACAAACTGTATGTACATATGTAAATAGCCATCCTCTATCATTGACTGAAAGGAATATAACATACATTTTAGAAAAGATGGTTCATGGAAAAATTTGCAATCAATAAATCAATCTATGAAACCAAATGAAAATAAAAATTTTTTTGCAATTAATACTTACAATTATAGAAAATCGTACATTTTCCATTGTGATCGTATGAAATGTGTGTGGGAAAGATATTTACTTGTATAATTTCTTTAATAGAATTTCATAAAAAATTATATCATAAAACACAAATAGCCAGCACACTTTATTTCCAATTAATTAAATAAATATTGAAATAACAACGAATTAAATACAGTGAGAAGCAAAATAAGTACATACACAATTTTTACTGTCAGTTATCAATCTTTTTGAATAAAAATAAAATTCGGCATTTACAAATGCTTAAAGAATTTTAGACCAAAGAATTTTTATAGCATATCGTGGCAGTAACAAACGTTGTCAAACAGGAAAATTTAACGAAGTTTAAAACTTTTTTAAAATTTCTTTTGTCGTTCACTGTATGCAAGAAAAAAAGTTGTGTATTTTTCTTATTTCTTTTACAAATAATTATCCAGGACTGTGTTTTTCACCGCAATTTTTGGTATGCAAAATTTTTTCATTCGAATTATTAAAAAACTGTGTGCTTCTACTTCGTTCTATAGTTTTACCGTTACTGATCTCTTTTTGGCCAACAAATATTTTGAGTTGTATAGATAGTTCGATGATCGTGCCAATCAGGCTATTGAAAGAATTTTGTTTTCCAGCCGCACTCAGAAAGCACTTGCTTTTTGTTTTGTTTAATTACTCTTTATTTCCAGCTCTCAATGGATGGACTATGCTAATTAGGCAACAGTTGTTGGGAGTGAGGGTGGAAAAAAGAGGATTTTGGAAAATTCTACAAAGAACAATTATGAAAAACCTCATTCAAATGTGTGAAATTTAAAAGTATGACTATGATTGTGTTTATTAATGCAGTCTTTTCTAATATAGGATCTTTCATTAAGAACTTCCTATCTTTAGATTTAAATAACACAAAGTGTGTGTGAGACGCCATCGAAATTTTTTATTCGTTTGTAGGACCTATTGATGCCATTATGTGCGGAATATAACATCGTTCAAATGTCTGTCACGGCTTCTCTGGGTGGAGCGCATCCGTAATGTCCAATTTTCCATAACTCTGGCGCATTAATCAGGCTGAATTTGACCGATGGCGTGGGTTATGTTGATCTTGAGGACCGCTGTCGTTTGTGGTTTATTCGCATACAACTGCGACTTAAGAAAACCCCACAAGAAAAAGTCTAACGGTGTCAAATCGCACGATCTCGGTGTGCAGTTTATATCACCTCCATGTGAGATGGCCATGCTCTCCAATCGACCGTGCAGAATATCCAATGTGGCATGAGCTGTTGAAACAACATGTCGTTGTTGTCCACATCATCCAACTCAGAACAAAATAAGTTGGTAATCATCTACCTATAGCGCTCGCCGTTCACAGTGATGGCCTGACAAACGTCGTTCTCCAAGAAATATGTACCGATGACGTCGCCAGCCCAAAATCCACACCAAATAGTGACTTTTTCGGGATGCATTGGCCGCTCTTGGATCTTATGTGGATTGGTATCGTTCCAAATACGATAATTTTGTTTGTTTACGTACCCATTCATCCAGAAATGGTCCGTCATCAACTGGCCAAATACGTAAGTCGCTGTTGGAAGACCCTCTACAAACGTTACTGTATTAATGGTGATTTCGTTTCTGAACAACAGTTTGACTATACCTTTAAAAAGTGATACATTTTTTTATCATAATTATATCAATAATAATAATTTTTTTTAAAATCCCCCGCTTTATCTAATAACATCACCGTGATAAAAGTTGTTATTTGGACTTCTTTCTTTGGGGATATTTAAAAGAAAAAGTGTACGTCCCCAGTGAAATTTTTGCTACATACATCTTCGATTTGAGACCAATGACAATGTAAGCAAGACCCATCCAATGTCTGTATACAATTTCTATTTACATTTACACAGCGATGACCTAGGCTGTAAGATTTATCCAACACAATATACATTGTAAGCGAAGGTTGGATGGGTCCAACACAATATACATTGTAAGCGAATGTTGGATGGGTCCAACTATTATGGTGAATTCGGAGTGCAATAAGATGTATCTGAATGCCATTGAACTTGGAATGAATTTTAACTATTGCATAATTAAATTAGGAACTTCATTTTTTTCAATATTTTAATTTTTTATTGTTATATATATTATTAATATATATTAAATTAATTGTTATAATATGAGAAATAAAAAACAACACTTGACTTTTAAAAACACTTATGAACTTGATACATATTTTACTTTGGAATAATAATAAAAATGAAAAAGAAAGAATAACGGAAAAATTACTTCAGAAAAAAGAACAAAATTCATAATTAAAACGAAATGACAATATGATACATTACAAAGCCATCCAAATCAGATGGTAATGCGATGCAAAATTTTTATTTGTGTTTGTTTTAATCTTCATTTCTAATAAACATTTAACTTTACAATTGGATGGGAAAAAGACAAATCCGAATCAGATGCGAGTTGTAAGGGCTTAACTATTTTCGTTTTATTTTCCCTATTGACAATATTATACAATCGGATGGCTTTCAATTTGTAATGAGTAACCGGACTGCTGGGTCAATAAGCCAATAAACAATGCGCTTAGTTCTCTCTTTTAACTCTCTTTTTGTTCCTGTAGTTCGAAAAAGGGTTTCCTATGCAAGTTGACGTTATGTATGTTAGGATGACCAAAATGAAATATGTATGTATGTACATCATACGATATAGGTTGAGTATAACCATTATTTGAATTCTTCAATTTTAATGTTTAATTAAATAAGACCTTTTCATTTTTTCTTTTCTAACTGTCACGTCTTTAGTTATTTTAGTTCCGTTTGTGCACGCACATATGTACTCACATGCATACATATATATGTACATATGTTAATAAGCAAATACTTAAGAAAATTTGGTTAATTTTGGATTCCTTGCCGCGCAAAATCAGTTAATTTTGCTTAACATAGTTGCAGCAGATGGCGATCTTCATTCCAGTTTTTAGGGGATTATTTTCAAATTCCATAGATAGATGTACGTACAGACATGTATGTATGTATGTATGTACTCGTATGTACATAATATCAATACATACTTAACAAACATACTGCCTCTTTTTAACGTTATTGTTATATTCTATATACAGTGCCAGCTCGCTTGCTGCTGAAGGAACTGCACTGAAACAGCAGCAAAACTACATCACAAATTATGTTGAAAAATCATAATATTTAAAGAAAGCTTTAATTTTTTCATTCTTGTTTAATAAAAATAAAATAAATTTGTTTTGAAATCCTGGCTGGTCTGGTATTTACGAATATAGTGAATTATATTACATAATAACAGCATATCCAATAATCCGAATATCTAGTTAATCCGAATCACGGTCTGCAATCATTAATTCGGATTAGCGAGCTGGCACTGTACATCTGTATGTAAACACTCGAACTCATTTTTTCATTGGTTTTCTAAAAACAGCAGATAATCACCCTTTTTCCAGTTTATCCATGCACTATGTACTAGTGATGTTAAGAATATTAGTATGCGTATCGACGAATATTCCTGTATATTCATGACATTTGTAATTGCCACATTCAAGAGAATATTCCTGGAATACTTTGTGAGCACGTTAAAAATAATAATAATCTACATGATTGTAACTGCCGTATTTATAAAATATACTTTTGATTTATAAAAGCTTTAACAAACTAACATCCATACAAAAATCCATTTTTAAACCTTCTATAAATTCGAAAAATTTGTATTGACAAAAAAAACCTGTCTCTCCACACAATTTGAGTGCAGCTTGCAGTAAAGTTTGATTTTTTTACGAATACCAGTATAAAAATGTCTTGTGGCAAAATAAGATTGCAGATGCCTTCGCAAAATATTTATTTAATTAGAAAGAAATAACAAGTTAAAAAAAAGAAGTGTCTGGGTGACAAATTAGGTGCTGTGGCACGTAGATTTAAGTTTCCAAAATACATTAGTTGAAAAATTGCGTACCAAAGATGCCATGCAGCTGAAAAATTTCTTGAGAATGTCTAATACATTATATCTTTAATTCAAAGAAGTATTTAAAAAAAGGATACTAAAATGAGATTGACTTTACCTCCCACAGACCCACTTTTGGTTACTCTTTGAGATAAGAAAAAAACAAGGAGATATATCATTGGCTATTGCTTTTAAATCGTTTTCTTTTTTTTTAATTTTATTCTTATAGTCTTTTGAGGACGTGTTCCATAATTCAGAATAATTTTGTCGTTTTTGAATTATCAAATCTGTTTCTTCACTACTTCAAACGAATATATTTTTGCCCATTTTTAAACATTTGGAAAAGAACTCTAAGAAAAATATAAAACAAAACTAAAAACAGAAGAGAATCTCAGAAACCGTTCACAGTTCACTGCAAGTTGTGCAAGTTACTTCCAGCAGGCATCAAATATGTGTTTCCACATAATTGCTGCAAGTAACTTCCGCAAGCCGACTTCTAATACGTATTTACACTTCTGGAAGAAACTTCCAGAAGAACACTTGATAGTGGACACGGCTTAACATAAGTTCATACGTCGACCGCGTGCAAAACACGCTTTATAAAAGGCTTTGCTTAACAAATGCAGTTTATATTAATAACACTGTGCGACAAATTTTATTTTATCTTTTTGGCAGAAATGCGACTATACGCTCATTAATGCAGGAGCAAAACAATGTCCAATTGCATACTTGGTTTTCTATTTCCTCATCTTTTCTCCTTTTTAAAGAACTTGATATTTCTTAAGGAAGCTTCTTTTAATTTTTTTTTTTTCATATTAAGATAAAATAGTTCTTAATATTGGTCATTGATCAGTGACTATGGCGATTGTAATAATTATGAATTCTATATAATTTTTATAATATTCATTGCCTGTTCATATAAGCCGAGGAAAAAAATGGTTCGCCATTTATATTGAAAACAAAAACAATTTTTTATTGTTGTTTTCAATATAAATACCGAACGATTATTTTCATTCGGCTTCTACTATTAATAAAATAAAAAGTAAATAATACATTTATTTATTCTTGATTTGAAATTACAGTTTACAAAGCCAGAAGCGAAAGAAAAAAACATTTTTTGGGATAAAAACGCAGACTTAATATGTGATTATCACACCCAACTGGTTAAATAGCGGGAAAATTATCGAAAAAAACTACATTCTCACGTAATGTATATACATTTAATCCATAAATACTTGCAATATAAAATTTTAATAATTCTCAGAAAATGTTTTTAAAACATTAGGCAATAATAAATTGGTAAATTAGCAATACTGTATGCAAAAAAATTTTTAGGGATACATTTATTTGCAAGATTATATGAATGAAGGACATTTACTTATATTGTAAATATATTTTCGTATACGCAATTATAAAAAAAAAGTTCATGTATTTCAAACTCTCGAAGGGTGAAAATTATTCCATGAAAACCTAATTTAAAGTTGCCGTACTGCTTTTATGTATTAAAAACAACCCTGATAAAACAACTAAACACAGCTCGATATAAAGAAATTCAAGAAAAAATGCGAGAACAAAGAACAATATTAAACAAATGCTAAAGAAAAACCTGGTGCAAATTTCATATATAAAATTAACTATTGTTTCCAAGAATTTTTTTAAAAAATTGTTAGAGGATGCATTACTAGATCATCAGGTAAAAGAATGAAAGAAAAATTTTCCAGAAGTATACCTTGTAGCATACAAAATATAGCATTTAATTTCAGGTACCTGAATATATTTTTGGGTAAGAATACATTGCGGTGGCAAAACGTGACTATAAAAGAGAAGCTGGGTAGCAGTTTATTACACAGTCGTTGGCAGAATTTTCAAAGGTGAACAACTCGGAGAAGTAATATTGTTAGAAGTGTATTCTAGTGCTAAAAGTTTAACTAACCTAATTGTGGAATTGGGGTTATGTACTACAATTGGCTGATTTCTTTAAAAAAGGTGTGTTTAAAGTAATTGTTAAATATATCATAAAAAAAAAAAGAAAATCGAAGAGCAACAGTGATAAAAATGGTAGCCATACATAATGGTGAACATGAATATGATAAAAATCCTAAAACTTTGGGAGATTGGGTTAAAAATTTCCGTTTGAAAAAAATTCAAATGAAGCGTAAATTGCGTTCTAGTGGCTGTTTAAGAATATGCGCCATTCTGTCTACAGCTTTAGTGACAGCAGAATTGGAATTGCGACGCAAGCAACAAGAGCGTTTCCAGAAATGGTTGGATTTTCAAACAAAAATCAATAAAAATTATGAACTACAACCTAAATGCGAATTACGTCATCTGACAATGCAACGTCATCAACAAGGTGAAGAAGAAGACGTGGTACTGTTATCAAATCATCAAAATCAAATTGAAGAGAAAAACTGCAAACATAGTGATGAAATAACAAATTTGTGGAAGTGCGAATTAAGTGAACTAGATAACTTTATGCGCAGCATTAGTAGTAGTGGTAGTAAAAATAATCAAAGTAACCAGAAGAAATCACATAGTGGTACTGAAGAACGTGAGAATTATGAAGAAAATATCCAAACTACCACAATAAAAGTGTCTAGTTAGTGATTAAGTTGTATATTAGAGAGGAGAGACTTGAAAAAAGATTGAACTTTTAGAACTAAATAATGAGAAATAATTTTTATTGTAAAAAAATATGTATTTTGAGTTATATTACGAAAGTTTTTCCATTTACAGTCCATAGGGACCTTTGGCTATTGTAAACAACACAGCCATGAGATGTGATAAGGAAGTATAAAAAGACCTCAATGTGAGAGAGTGGATGAAAGTCAACGACTGGTTGTGGAAGTCGAGAAAAACATAATCGGTTTGTAATTTTTTCTACTTTTTCTTTAGCATTATACATACATATTTTGCAAAGTTTAGTGAAAAACTCCCAAGTACTAAAAAAATTATAATAGTAAGACGCCATTTTGTAATAGCACCTGCCCCTAACTGCATGTGTGAGATTGTGTGTAAACATTTTTATACAGAAAATATTGGTTGTGTATAAAATGTGTTTTCCAACACTGTTCTAAACAAAAGACACGAAGAGGCACGAAATAATAAATGGCGTCTTATTTTTCTTGTTATGATGAGTAAGCATTTTTTTTATTTGGGAAAGTGTAGTGAATGTATACTCAAATCTAAAATATTTTATGATTCATATTGAATTACCTAATGTAAAATTTTGTTTTGTATTATACATATGTATACGTTAGTAAGACGTTAGTTAAATTTGTAAATAGTAAAAAAATGAAAAAAGATGAAAATTTTCGAAAATAAATGTTCCTTTGTTAATGGATTATTAAAACTAACTAAAACTATGTCTTATTATTTCACTTTTTAACAAAAAAGAAAAAAAACCTAAATGAAAATTTTATTTTCCAGTGTTTATTGGAGATAACAGAACTTCCTGCTCCTGAAAACACAAAAGAACAAAGATATGTGGCGAAGATGATGCACCACAAACAAGCCATTGGGTTATTAACTACATACATTAATATTAATGAAGCTCTGAATTTAGCTGCAGATCATCCGTTTTCTCCATTACTTCATCAGCGCAGCTGCGACTATAAGTAAATTCTGCAAATTTCATTGGAAACTCTGGTGCTATTATAGATAAGAGGTTTTGCAACAGAGTTTTGAAAGTGCAATTTATTACTTGGAGAAATCCTAAAACTTACACAATATTCAATATGGATATGAGAAAATATTGGTATTTATGAAATCGACTGTTATAAACAATGCCTTTCCACAATTTTCAGTGCGAAACAAACAAATATATTTTTTGGACATTCGATATTATTTTGTTGAATTACGTTGAGCTGTAACATAAATCACATGATGGTATTTGTCCAATTTGGAACTATCGTTGTTTTTTCATGTATTTGGTTCTGATTTGAAAAATTTACTGCCGTTTCAAGGATATTCCATTCAAATAAACAACGTCGAGCGGTATTAAAAATCTTAAAGAGGAAACTGCAGAAAAACCTTCGAATATTGCCCATATATGCATTAATACTCTCGGATAGAATTTTTATATTGGCAATAACAAAGTAAAATTATTGTATATGGAACACGCAATGATTCAGATTTTTCTTTTAGGAATTAAATGATATAAAAATGAGCCTTTGAACCAACTACAGCTATTGTAGCTTGATTTGAGGAAAATCATCGATTTCTCCAGCAGCAGCAACTTGATACTTACATCCTTTTTTATTTTAAGATGTCACGAGACCGATATTATTTTGATATATTAGAGGCAGATAAAACATTGAATGAGGGATCAGGTGTTTCTTTTGTTTATTTTACTTCATAAATTCTCCACTTTTAGCATTATGTCTCAGTGGAACTGTTCCTGGGCTTAATCTTAATGATCATGGATTTTTCTTGGTAATGGGACTGAAAGTTTACGTTTCGATATTACTAATGGAATCCAATGGCAAAAAGTGTAAGAAAGCCTGAATTCTATTTAGCAATAATTTAGTTCTTACAGATGAACCACATTTTTTTTATACCGCTGCTTTACTAACCGTCTTCATAATATGAATGATAAATTGAGTGCATTATTACACACTATTCGACGTAAAATCATATCTTCAACTCTCAAGCATCTGTGATGAATCATCTCGAAATTTTGCGAAATCATCCTAAAATGTGTAAGAAAAACTAGAAATTGCTTTTACAACTAATTAAGATTTTTGCAGACAACTTGTAAGTTCCTTAAAAAAATGTACCCGTTTGAAGTTAATTAAAACTGCTGATACCTGATACGGTGGAGATAACTTCAAAAGCAGGTTAAAATTTGGTAGAAGTCAATACACCATTTTGATTATTTAGCGTTGTGTATAACTCACGCTATTCCTAGTGATATGGCTGCTTACAACTAATTGTTAAAGTAACAAATTCAAATATATGAATTGATCCGAGTCGTTAAAACCTTTTTGGGACTACAATTCGTATTATCGGCTGATGGTTATTTCGCAGGTGTTAATTTTTTTTGTTTTCAAATGTCAAAGTTTTGCCTTTTAGCCTTATGGTCGGGGTCGATCAGTCCATGAAGCATAACAAATTATTCTGGTAACATTCACATATTATGCCAAGTGTTAAATGCCTCTGTAATAATTGGACCAACTCTATTCACAAATTCTTAAGTTGCTGTTAATTTGAACAATTTACCAATATTTTAATATTTTGCATTATGAACTCAGTTGATCAGTGCCTGAGTCGTATGTTATTTTGGGACTAATTTTCCATAATTTACTGATGTCACCAACAAGAATAACAAAAAATATGGGAAACAAGGCAGGTTTTTTTTTGCAATATTAAATCAAAAATTTTGATTTTTAGCATTTGGTCTCAGTTGATCCGTGCCTGAGTACTAATAAGTTACTTGCGGTCATCTTGAAAATTCAGAATTACGGAATTGAGAAAAGCTGAACTGGAACAAAACTATTAATTTATCAGGCAGGTGTTAGTTTTCATAAATCACAAAAACATTTTTGAATTTTAGCATTATGATATCTGCGCCTGAGACAATATTCAACGGATAAGATGTATATTTTGAGTAGCGAATTTTTTCACCAGAAACGATACGTAAATGGAACTACCACGGTGACTGTAAGAAAACAAAAAATTGTTTTTACCACTAATGCCATTTTTGCAGACGCATTCAACACATATTGCTAGCAATGTCCTTCCATTTTTCAGGATTTTTTCTGACACGATCTTCTCTCCTGTACGAATAAAGGGTTGCTTGTTCAAAGCACATCGTTTCCTCACAGGATGAAGTGATTCTAACGGAAATTATAGCACTTATTAAGACACATACTCAAATAGAAAGTGTAAGAAAACAGTGAAATTGTTTTAAAAACTAATAACATTCTTGCAGACAACACCAGCGGAAAAAAAAACTTGAGCATTTGTGATTCATTTGCCAGGATTTTTGTATTTATACAAATCTATTTTTATAAATCTTACTATTTTTGGCCTGAGGGTACAGTTTGTTCAAGGAATCACGCAGACACTAATATGGCTTAACTGTGTCGTTGGTCACTTTCTGCCGTATTTGTTCGGAACAATAAGCTGCTACTTCAAATCATATTGGTGGATAATTATACATATATTGAACAGCGAGTTTGGAGCGAAATCTGAATTTGCAATTTGTAGTGTAAGAAACATCATTTTGGTTTTCTAATCAAATTGTGTTTTTCAGACTATAAGGATTTTAGCTTGACTTCACACGGGAGTAGCAATTTAGACCGTATTTACATTCGCAGCGTGTGCAAAGCCGAGACATTTATATATTTTTTGTAAATGACAAAGCCGTAAGAAAACTTCACATTTTCTCTTGAACGATTAATACGATTTTTGCAGAAGACAAAATTAATTTATTTTTAAAATTTGAATAATTTAAGTGATACCAGATCATATCACCGTTAATTTCTCTCGTTTCCCCCTTTCTAAAAGATAATGCGTAAATCTCCTCATGCATTTGGTGTGCAGTAGCTGATGAATGTGACTGCCTGTGTGGCTTTGGAAGTGCAAAAGAAATTCTTCATATAATAAATACTAATGAAATAATGTCTTAAAAAACCAGAACGCTAAGGGAATCGCTTTGTTATGATATTTCACCAATATCAATAAATCGGTGCCAGACAAAAGCTCACACACAACTTCCTATAAATTCCAGTTGTAAATAAGTATAAAAGTTTGCTCAATGACTACAGTAGCAGCTCTAATTGCATGTGTTTCTAACAGCAAATTCTGTTATACATACATTCTCCCGATCAGTAAAACTGTCAGCCTCTTGAATTACTCTACTTACAGATCAAGAGAGAGTCGTATTGTTTTTTTAACACCTCATATCACTCCCGCTGATATGAAGAAGACTTGGCGGACAATTTCAGTATAAAAATAAAGCTAAGGGAATCGCTAATATTTTTTGTGAAAATAAAGCTGCAACTCCAACTATAAGTATGTATGTATATGATGGGTATTAAGACGTTTTTTATATGTGTGTGACTGTGTGTGTGAGAAGAGTGCAAGTGATGTCTTAACTAATGCGTTGTATTCATCGCGCTCGAAAATTGTATACAAAAAATTTCTTAATGCATTTCTTACAGAACATTATCGCAATTAATACCATCAACACCACCGCCCCACCTCATCTCAAAAAAAGAAGCTATAGTTGCTAAGGGAATCGCAAATGTTATGAAGTGATAAATAATGATGTTGAAATCTGGTGGCTCGCGTCTCTTCAAATGACAAATCCTCCCCTATTTAAAAAAGAACAAATAAATCCAACGACGAAAGTGTAAGTGTACAACAAAGACACGAAACATGCTTAAATGAAAACAGTTTTCATTTATGAACCTTACAACAAAACAGATTTTACATACATATCTTTATTTTCTTACCTACACGCTATGATAAATAATTGCTAAGGGAATCGCAGCAAAATATTCATAAGCTTACGTTTTCGTTGTGTTCGGTGAAACATCACACACACAGTGGTAAATATCTCAAGTTAGGGGTTTCTGTCCCGCAATTTTAATCGAAATTAAAAGTAGAAAGGATACATAATATGCATATATAAGTAAAATATGTGAATATGTTCATGCTGTAATTTCGTTTCGAATTATGGAGAAACTCCTTAACTGTTCAAATACTGCTGGGAATGAGAACGTATCCATAAACATAGTGTATTGCGTTCAAAGCTTATCAACATATTTCTGAACATGTTGGAAATACACGACCAACAGTTTCGGGCACAAAGTATGAAGTTTTAAACACTTCTTCACAGGAAATGTGAGAGCTAATTAAAGGCAAGTTTGTTTGTTTTGAAAAGCAAAACGCCTCTTTGAGAGAATCATCATTGAGGTCGATATCAGCCGACACATAAACTCAAAGCCTATTACATACCCGATGCTAATGGTGTTTTGTTAAACGGTTATTTCGTTCGAATGTAAAACCTATTTGTAGGCACAGCGATATTAATTCTGTAAGGCTAAAAAAGCACCGCTTTGCGAGAATATCACCTCGATGATTAATTGCTTTATTTTGTCGCATTACATCGTATTGAAATATATGTATATGCATACGTACACATGTATGCAGAAAGAGCATTTGTTATATAACAAATATATGGAATGATTAACAAACAGCACGCAGCACTAATAATGTCGAGACTTAATAGTAATGATGTACAAAATGTCTTGCCGTGCCACATAAAGAAAAATAAATCGGTTTGAGTCTGTAAATACGCGCTCTAAGTGAGTAAATCTTAGAGCAGCGAAAAGCATGTTTCGTAGAAACATATGTACACATCTGCAGTATAATGCTGCAAGACAAAAAAGAACTACATATTCTATTTTGGATTATTGTTCCTTCTTCTGGGTCTTGTTTCTTCTCTTTCTTCTTTTTTTTTTTTTTTATAGCCTTATGCTACAGTTGATCTGTGCCTGTGCATAACTTTGAGGCGGACAGACAGTAACAGAGTACGCGGATAGAGATGTTATTTGCTCCATTTACTCACGACATTTTCAGAGGGAAAAAACAATGAAGCAACCGCATACATTCCTACTACACCATTCTGTATTTTCTGTTTTAAGATTTTTTTTTTTTTTTCCTATTCTCTTGCTTCTTACTTACTTTTTTGTAGGATCATGTCTCAGTTGATCCGTGCCTGAACATGATACATTAACTTGAGCAACCGACCAGTGATGCTAATAGAGAGACCAAGCCTGGTTCATCTTGATCTTGGGGGTGACAACTATTGTCAAACTTTTTTCCCTCTTTCTTTTTTTGTTCTTTTTGTTTTTTTTTAGCATTATGGCACAGTTGATCGGTACCTGTGCATAAAAAGTTAAATGTGATGGCCAAATACGT
Source organism: Dexiosoma caninum (assembly GCA_963924685.1). Classification (NCBI taxonomy): domain Eukaryota; kingdom Metazoa; phylum Arthropoda; class Insecta; order Diptera; family Tachinidae; genus Dexiosoma; species Dexiosoma caninum. The sequence continues at coordinate 37,102,728 of OZ004729.1, read as the reverse complement.
TGTTGACTTGTATAGTTTTGGGTCAAACGCATGATCATTTCCCGGACAAATGTTTCTTTCGGGCAATATTTTTGTTTTTAATATTGTTTTAGCAATATGTTACAGTTGATCGGTGCCTGTACATAATACCCATAGAATAAGGATTTCCTTTGAAGAAAGTTATCGGGGCTTTTAAAGCTTTGCGAAGAGGAAAATGCAGCTAGACGAACGAGAAGAGTGGCTTTATCAGAAGACTCTTTGGTTTCTGTTTTCGTTCTCTTTTTGTGTCTTTTTTTTTTTTGTGTTTTTTTTTTTAGTTTTTGTTTTCTTTGAAGACTGTTTTCTATGTGGATTACAGGATTGCTTTTAACTTTTATACACAGTTGATCAGTGCCTGTGTATTACAGAATTTGGCCAGATTTGAAGCCAACACCAAACACGACTTGTAAAAATAATTGAAAAATAAATTTTAAAGATATCAAGAAGGAAGTGCGCTATTCGAATGCGAGACATCTGCTTGCTGTCTGAGCAACTACAGCCATTGTTGACTCAACAGCCCACAGACAACTTTATGTACTGTATAAATAGTAAAAAAGTATCAACAGGTTATATTTCTTAATTTCAATTCCTGTTCGCTAATTTCTACCTTTTACAGGCATTATTTTATAGTATTTCCCAAGCACAAGTATATTGAATTTTTCATTTTCCTACTTCCAATTATCACCATAAACACGAATATTTAACCATCCCATCTATCTACAAATATCGTTAAAGGGAATCTATACGATACAGCAACTCAGCAGGGCCTCATAATAAAACGCAAATCAGTAAAAAGTTTCTAAAAGGGAATCCAGAAACTCGGCGCCCACTCTTTTTCTTTCTCTGTTTTTTTTCCGACTAATATTTTATTAATTAATTTTTAATTTTATATAGTATTACCCCCTCTATAGAATCACTCTTAATATTCTGGCTAGAATCGAAACCAAATATGCATATGTATTTTTCATAAATATCTACGTGATTTCCAGCAAAAAAATAATGTTTTTGTATTTTTTAAAGTTTATTTGCTAAATGTAAAGCGATAATTGTTATAAAAAACGTACATTCACAGAATTAAAAAAAAATATATTTTCTAAAAAGAAAAGAAAAATCAATTCCCTCAAATGTTTTGTGCGATAAAAAAATTATTACTTTCGAAATTTACATTGTAAATTAAATATCAATAGTAATTAGAATGTAATTAGAAACAAATGACTTTTGTTAAAAACACAAACTATTTAAAATTGTTAAATATTCCTTTTGTTTAAGAATAGTATATTGCCAAGAATTGCCAATTATAAATGTTAATCTTGATTAATTAATTTAAATTTGCTCTTGTAAAATATTTATATTTTGTTATTTGGATTTTTTTTTTTTTTATAATAGAAGTGCAATCTTGTATTAATTTTTTTTTGTAATTTTGAAATTTAAATAATTAAAAGTTTTTTCAACTCTTGCGGAGCGAATTTGAGCCAATCGATACAAACATTTGAGAGAGAGCCGAACTGTACGACGAGCTAGAATGAGAGGATATGCCTTCAATCAAGCGCCACATATTTGCCTTTTAGCTATACACATACGTATAAAATCCGGGGGAGTTAAAATGCCAGGAGATTAGTTTTCCGTAATGAGGGAGAGAGAAAGAAATTTTCAGCTTTTCTTACAACAACTTTAATGCTTGTTGCTGCTATCCATGACTTTAGTAAGACTACAGTTTATCCAATCCAGCTGTTTTTGAAACTGCAGCATAAATTGGTGACTGGAATATTCTTGTTTACACCATTCCACATAATAAATAATACACACCATGGTTTTTTGCTATTCATCATAAACTACTTCAACAATCAACCTTATCAGCCATAGATGCAACTTCAGCATCTTTTATTTAAGCAATTTGCACATGTATGTTTTCCCAGAAAATAAGAATTCACATATTCCAAAATTATTCAACGATGTTAAGCAACCATACTCTACTAAAATTCTAAAATTGCTTTAAATACAAAAAATGAATCTTTTTTGCTACGAATACAAAATCTTAAAAGTATGCAGCTATATGAACAATTCAATTCGTTCAATTTTTGGGGTCTTCAAAATAGCAGTAAATTAGACCAGACTTTGCTCTCCTTAAGGAAATCATCCAGCGTCTAGCTCTACAAAAGTTAACAGCAAAGTTGGAAAATCCTCAGTTTAGAAAGAGATTTTCGTGTAGTTTGCAAATTAGAGACCGACCAAACTGTTCATTTATAAAGAGGGCTGTAATACACTTCCCAAGTCTTACATCTTGCCTAAAACATCATCTCCATCATATTTACAACAGCGTTTGCTTAAACACGACTGTGTTGTAATGTTTTTTTTAAACACCGCTGAGTTACTCGTATTGTAAAGATCGATCATCGTGTACATCATAATCATCACTACCTCAGTCGATGAAAGACGAAAAAGCTACACTATCACAAAGCGAATTGTTATCTCAATTACTGAATTAATATTGTTGTGAGATGACTTGTGGACTCTAGGTTGCTATACAAACAACATGGGACTCTAAATATCCAGAATATTCACAAACAAAAAGCGAATAAACTGGACTTCTTACTACAAAAAAGACAACATGAAAACTAATACCAAATCCACAACAAATATCCAATTCAATATCGAAACGTAAGAGGGACGACTTCGCTTTGAACTTAAAAATTGCTATTAATTACATACATAACATGCATTTCTCAATAATTAGGAGTTTGTTATACAACCAATTTATATTGGTTATTCCGCTATAAAGCCTAGAGCAGCAAACAATGATGAATCCAATATTTACATTATACAACAGACGTTTGATTATTTTGCCACTCATTTGTGATGATGGTAGGACCAACAATATTCCTTGATTTTCCTATTGTAACGAATACAACTACTTCGTCTTTGAAACTTTGGATAAATGTTCTGTCAGTTGATCTTCTCTCCAGTACTGCTTCGTTTGCTCTAAATACACATTTACAACTCGTATTTTAGTAATGCATCATTGACATCGATTCCAAAGAACCTTGGGAAGAGTATCTTTCGTCTTTAGAAATCTCAACAACAGTCAGCTGTAATTGTAATATCAACTGAAGGAGTAAAACCATTCAAAATGCATCAAACACAATCGTAAAGATGACGGCGGCGTGGGACACTAGAACTTCTTGCATTGACGGCGGCGTGGGACACCAGGAGTTTTCGCATTGACGGCAGCGTGGGACTACAGGACTTCTTGTGTTGACGGCGGCGTGGGACTCTAGGACTTCATGCGTTGACTGCAGCGTGGGATCGAGGGGCTGACGATTTATTCTGTAGGGTCTTCGTTGGTAAACAACAAGCATCAGTTGGGTTCAGGGCGGCGTATTTAAGTGCTGACTGCGGCGAGGGATGAAAGTGTTGACTGCAGCGCGGGATACCAAGTTTTGACTGCGGCGTGGGATACCAAGTATCGACTGCTGCGAGGGATACCAAGAGCTGACGGCAGCGCGGGATACCAAGTTTTGACTGCAGCGTGGGATACCAAGTTTTGACTGCAGCGCGGGATACCAAGAGTTGACGGCAGCGAGGGATACCAAGAGTTGACGGCAGCGAGGGATACCAAGAGTTGACGGCAGCGAGGGATACCCAGAATTGACTGCAGCGAGGGACACCACGAATTGACTGCAGCGAGGGACACCAAGTTTTGACGGCGGCGTGGGACACCAAGTTCGACTGCAGCGGGGGAACAACAAATCTGCGTTGGCCAAGAATTGATTTTGTTTCTTGTAGTTTTTTTCCATCCCTTGATGCGTGAAGTTTTATATCAGAGAAAAATAATTGAGATGGTTTTTTTTTATTCCGCTGAAGGTTAAAAAGTTTCCAAACAAGGGGGCAGTAGGATGTTTTCAATATTTTGTAATATGCGAACTTTATAGAATTTGTTTGTAAAAGTATTTTGCTCTTCATTTAATATACATATGTATGTACATATTAAAGTTATAATTTTTGCACTAAATCTTTTGTTTGTGTAAACAAAAATTGTTAAATAAAATTTACTTGAAAAAATTGCAGAAAACGAGATTACAAACATGATTTTTTTTTATTTCAAAGAACAGTAGTAAATTTTACTCCAGGACAAAGAAATTTGTTAATTAAAATAATTTTAGAAACTACAAATAAAATGTTCAATATTTGATTGAAAAAATTAAATTTACAATGTTTTTTTTTATAATAAATCCACCATTTGGAAAAAACCGATGTATGAAAATTTGTGTTTTTATTTACAAGGCATATAGAATTGAGCGTTTCCAGTGTGAACTAAAGTTCCCTTCCGTGACATTTTCAATACTGAAAATTTACTTTGTTACGCAAATGGACGTGTGCGACTAGTCGTGGTACTGAAAATTTCTTTTAAATTTTGGGCCGATTACGGAAGGTAAACGTATATGGTATTACTGGGAATTATACAATTCAATTTTTTTTTTCAGTGATAACGTAACTAAAGTTTGCTGGCTGCAAACAGTAACCCGATATTTTCTTCATATCGAAGTCAATATTTTCAATAATATCAATAAAAATTCGTCCCATACGATTCTCTCAATTTATTTTTGCCATAAGCAACAAATAAATATAAAATATTTATTAAACGCAAATTGAGCTGGCAATATGATCAATGTAGATTGAATATCTAAGTGGAATAGGATATTTCCGATTTCCGTCAGTGGTCTGTAGATGCACTATTAAAACGACAAATCCCACGCGTAAAAAACATTTTATTTTATTCCTTTTTGGAAGAGGGTAGGACATTTAAATTCTCTCGCCTTAGTTTAATGATTAAAATTTAATAATAACTAGATATTACGCCAATTTTTCCAAGTTTTAATTTCGTTATACAACATGGTTCCAGGACAATCGGTTTGCTTTGTTTGGCGATGACCCAACAAAATGTAATTGGTTTTTAAACGGCCATCATTAACGGCTTTGGCTATCAAGTCTTGAGCGTTTTGTAACATCTGTACCGAAGGTTTCGAATCTACAATAGTCGAGGAGAAATATGTATGTATGTATGTTTAGTTTTGTTTAAAATGAAAAGGAAAAAGTTGAAAAAGTGCTTAGCCCGCTTACTTTCAAAATTGCCTAAGAAAACAATGCCAATACTTTTGCGATTATAGCCAGGTGCATGGGCACCCTGAGCACCCCACCCACGACCCTCGTACACATTGCCATCACCAGCAACAATAAAATTATAACCAATATCACTAAATTTGCGTCGCGTCTGGTGATCGGTCTGTATGTTCTTGATAAGCGTCTGGCAAGCGCTTTCTGTAGAACATCCATTCGGATTATCCGAATGATGTATTATTATGTAGTCAACGGCACCTGATATACGAGCAGGAGAACGGGCTGAAGCAGCACTCCAGGCGCTGCGTGGCTTAATAGTGAGGCATAGACTGGCAGGTAAGACTGTAAATATAGCCACCTAAGGAATTTATAATAAATTTTTATTTAACGAAAAAATGTTTTCTTACCTAGCGCTATCAAAACAAAAGTTATCAATAGATTTACCATTTTAAGATTAGGTTTTGTCTTCACTTACTTAAATTTCTTAATGAGTGTTTAATTAGTTGACGTCTGACTTTATATACTTATTTATGTATGTACATTCAAAATATATGTACATATGTATGTTCCTATGTAGATAATGGACATGTTGAAATTTTTTTTTATAATTTGAATCTTACTGATCTTTATTTTTCTTAAGAATTGTGTTTTTTTTATTAATCAAAGGGGATTTACATAGAGGATTTGCTTTGTTTTTTTCTTTTTGTTCACAAATTATAAATAGTATGCATATATACATATGTATATACATATACCACAGATAATACTCGTATTATATAATAATATTCTGTCTGTGTTGAATGGAATCTAAGGTAATTAAGAATTATCATCCAAATGAAACGAAAACTTGCTGCAAAATTTGCTATACTTCTTACATAAAAGGTCACGTGAACGATACAAAAAATTTAATTTAATAATTTTTTCATACATACATACATAAGTATATGTTTATACACAATATATGTATATCCATATGTACATAAATATTTTTCATCTTATTTTAAAAATTAATGTAATTTTTCTAAAGCATATGAATCCAGTATTACGAAAAATAACGTATGATGAATTTTCTATGTACATATGTACATATGTACACATATGGATATTAAAATACGTACATACGATTCCTATAATCTGGGAAAATGCATATTTTTCGATTTTATGTGAACAAATAGTCGGTCTTCGTTAATATTTATTATCTGTTGCATTAGACTAAATAAAAATTACAATAAAAAAAAAACATTTTAAAGTAAATAAAGATCCTGAAAATAAAAAAGTATTATTAAGTGATTTTGCACGAAAATGACATTGAAGCAGCTAAATGACATCAGTATATTTTTTTTTATCTGTGACCAGCACTCAGGAGATGACTCCTACACATGGGAAGCATTGTGCTGGAACTATAGGAAAGGGAAGAACTATAGGAAAGTGAAGCTTAATTATTTTACAGCTCTGCTTTCGCACGTTCTTTGTTTATGCTCGTAGCAGTGCTGAAACTTCGGTTTAGTAACCGGTGCTAAACAATACCGACGATGGAGGGCGTTCCGATGTGATTGTGGATTGCTATCAGCTGAAACCGGTATTGTTCATTGACCAGTGACTATGCCTTCGCCACTGAAACCTTCCTACAACAGTTGCCACACTAATGCACAAAATTCGAGATTTTTTTTTTTTTGATTTTAGTCTGAAACTCGGGTTAATCCCTGGTCTGTTTTGGTTTTGTAGTCAACGTGCAGACTACTTCAACCATCGCTGAAACCATTCACTAACTTAGAAGAGTGATTGGAGTCGTTATTTTGCTGGATACACCAACGTAGTGGCATTTTCTCGTCAGCATTAGGCAACATAACATCTTCTAAAATGGTTTTGCAGACTTACTGCGCCATTGTCACTGACAAGAAAACCATCACCAAACCATTATATTGCCGCCACCATGTTTGATTGTTTTTGTTCGTGTAACGTGGGTTGAATTCCTGACCCTTGGGTCATGGAGCCACAGCGCGCACTGCGTGGGACACAGTGGCTCTTTGACCTCCAAACCTCGGTCATTTTGGGCCACCCTGTACATATGAAAAACATTCCTTATAAGAATTTTTTTTACAAATTAAAATAAAATATTATTTACACACTGTTATTGTCAAGAATGTACTCTTATTAGAAAAATTTCTTTATATCCATATCATTATAAGAAAAAATTTCCTATATAAAATAATTGGGTATAAGAACAGCACGCTTATAAGGAAATATTTCGTGAAATGTTGTGATTTTCTTATATCCGCTAGGTACTGCATAAGCTAGTAATTTTTTTGAAAACCAGGACCACGAGAGCCAGTGTGGTGCAATTTCCGCGTCTCTGAAATTATCTAAGCGGTTTTAATGAAATTTAAAACTTAGATAAACTCAGTCGCAAAACTCTACATACGATATCGAAATTTCATTTAATCTGTTCATTATTTTATATATAAAGTAAAATTTTTGAAACTTCTTACTTGTAATTATTTAACAGGAGACATTTATGAACACATTTAGAACAGAAACCTAGAAATAGAAGGTATTCCTGCGCTTCCCACTTGAAAATGATTTTAAAAGAAGTAAATATTTTCTTCGATGCTTTAAAGGCTTAGAAAAGTTTTCGAGGCAAAGGGAGGCCATAAAATCCATTAGATATTCTCTAAATTGCTCCAAAGTTTTAACAATGTATGTAGACTTTTGCTTTTATTATTTATTATTTATTATTTTACTCATTCAATAATATTAAACCACGTGAATTTTTATTTTCTGTAAGGGTCGTTGATTTTATGAAATAAAAAGTGGAAAAACAATTTTGTATTTCTGTTAAAAATTAAAATTTATTGATGAAATTAAATCTGCATCTACGAGTAGGAGTGCACACCGGCTGTATATTTTTTCAAAAATAGAACCAGGAGGAAATGTAGTGGGTAATAGAAGCCTTTCCGAAACTGTCCAACTGGTGGAGATAATAACGTGAGCGAAGCCGCGTGTAAAATCTATTTTATTATAAAAAGAAGTTTAAGAAATAAGGATTAAAAAGCTATTATATTTTAATTTTGCTTTGATTATTTTATTTATTTATTTATATATGTATATATGCATATTGTTTTTGTAATCTTTATATATATACTATGTATGTAATTATGTTTTGTTGCTAATATTTGGTTAATATACACATGTATTTTATTTTAAAATATTGTTTTTAACCAATATTTAGTCACGAGCATTTACGCGAGCTTTTCATAATAAAATATCTTAATTAATTTAATTTCATTTGAGAATTTTAACAATTACAAAATGAATTGTTTTAGTTTCTTGTTTATAAATACAACACAATTTTACATAGTATATGCACATACATATGTTTTTCTTTATTAATTTTGCTTTTATAAATTGAGAAGTATATTTTTGCAGCAATTTAATTTTTGCCATACTAAATTTAAATTTGAAGTACTGATTTATTGCTTTTATTCTTAAAATAGTTAATAATTTTGAAAAAATACACCATAAATACTATTTTCTTTTTTTTTTTTACTTTTTTTGATCAATATAAATATTTTTGTTATTTTTATGTTTAATATTTCATTTCAACAAAATTAGTTTGTGTTTCTTTGAAATATTTTTTCTAAATACTGGTCAGGATATTTAATTAGACTTTTTTTTTATTAATTTATCATTTATTTAATAGTTGCCACTGTGTAAGGCTCATGTGTACGTTTTTTATTATTTTTTAAATTTAGTATATATATCGTAGTATTTATGTATGCATGCACATATGTACGTATGTATATAATTCTCGTTTCTTTTTTTTTAATATATAGCAAGTAGAAAATTATAATTTTTATTTAAATTTACTTCTTTATATCTACTCAGTTGAGTAAAGTTTAATATTAATTTCAATTTATTTATTCATTTATTTAATTTTTTTTTTAATATTTGTTTGAATGATATGTACAAATAAATTTTGTGGTACAGTGAAATCGAATCGCGAATACGTCAACGTGAATTTCTCCCAAAGTGTTTACGTTTACAATTTTTTTTTATGTTTTCGATGTATCTTTTACAATATTTTTTTTGCGACCACCGCGAAATCCTTTGGGTTTATTTAATTTTTTCATTAACTATTAATCCACTTATACTACTACACTATTTGATCCCATACTAATATTCTTTGATATTCAAAAGATTTTTTAAACCAAATTTTTATACTGTAAACTTTTATTAAACTTGTGTTTTTAGTTCGTTAATTAGTATGGCTTGGTTAAATCTTGCAACTGAAATTGAACCAGCAAACCCCCAACCGAATAAGCTGCAATTTTGCATGCACTTTTGGTTAGCTTACAGATGTCATTCTGAATCCAAGATGGCGGAAAAACTATTTTTTATATACTACCTAATATGAGTATAAAATGTAGGAATATGTCGAGAGTAATACGAAAGAGAATGACGTCATTGTAGATTCCAGATGGCGAACAGAAATGTTCTTATTCACTGCCATCAAACGGAAGGTTTTGTTTTGGAAACAAGAAAAACTAAATGATGTAGTTCTTATTTATTAGGAGTGAAAGAGTTATATTTATGCATTATTTTAATATGAAATGAAAGAATTTTCTCAGAAGAACTCTACAACAAAATGGCATTACTATTAATCCATGATGGGGAACATTTTTTGTAACGGACTGAAAAATAGAAGTTGTTGATTGAATAGTCCAATGCGATGGCATTGGCCTGCAACCTGTCTCTAGGAGAAATGTGTAGATTGATGCAAAAATTAAAAGTTGAACATAATTATAAAAAGTTTTTATATAATATACATTAGGTTGCGTAAATTTTTTTTTGGCCAACAGCCGTATAATTCTAAAACAATTACCAGAAGAAAGTATGGGTCTAAAATCAAAACTTAACTCCCGCCGAGTGACTTTAAAATTCACATTTAATTGATTCCAAACCCTAAAATTTCAAAAAAAAAAAACAATAGTCTAGTAGTGTACCTGTATGAGCTTTAAAACAAAACTAAATTGGCCTCTGTAGCTGCAATAGAACCAAAGATATTGACTTTAGAAGTTGAGAAGTGTAATGATTAGGCAATTTTAGGGGAAATGTTTGCCACTTTGTTGTCGGCCTCTGTAGGCCCAGCGAGCTTAAAATGTCCATTTTTTTTGGTTTCTTAGCGAGTATAACACGTATACCAAATGTTATTGACATCGGAAAACTCGCAAATTAATGATTGATTTGGCTTGGAATTACCCAAATGTTAATTTTGATGTTTTTTTTTGGCGGAAGCTAGGTTTTGATTTTAGATCCGTACTTTCTTCTGCTAGTTTTCTTAGAATTTTGTGTAGATTTCGCGTTTGCTATACGACAGTCACGTTTTTTCTCACCCGAACAAATTAACCTTCCCTAATGTACATATTATTAATGTAAACAAATATTGCATGAAAATTCTCTTATGTACATTGTAAAAAAAATTCTTCAAAATTGTTTCATTAAATACTCTTCGCTATAACAATGAAAATGTTTATTCATACAATAAACAATTACATTAGATACGAATACATAACATCTTGCAATCTCTGTTCTGCATAAGCTTTTCATAGTTTATCATATCAATGAATGTATTTTCATAGCCTTAACGAGTCTTATATTTAATAAACTTGTGATAAAATACAAGTAAGCTGCATGATTTTTTTCTAGTTAATGTATACGAATTGGAAAAGCTAATTAAATTTGCAGTTATTTTGTATAAAAATGTTTTATATTTGACATTCTATGATCTTTTAAAAATAGAAATTAGATTATGTTAAATGCAATGAAAGTATTTCATCAATACAATGAAATATTCTTTTAATAAAAAATAAATTTAATTACGTATGTATATACATATGTTTACTGTATCGTTAAGCTGGTCTACATGTACATTTTGTTTTTACTTGGTTTTTTTCTGTTTGGAAGCTTTTACATAAACATGTGAGATCTTCTTGCAAAGAAATTTGGTTGAAGATCTACCGATGAGTTGGCATAAGCACCAACGAAATGCACATATAGACTAGCCAAAGGATACATTCATATCTTATTATCTTATATGGAGAGTATTTCATTGTATTAATGAAATATTTTCATAGCATTTACGACAACGTGAACATTTTCAGAAATTTTATTAAATAATTTCGTTTATGTTATGTAATCATCATCATTATATCAATGAAACGTTACATTTTATATATGAAAATGTTGCGTTAAAATTTTTTTAGGCGAAAGTGGGCGTTCTATCAATTTTCTGCTAATGTTTCTGTTGGCTTTTTTCATGCCTAAAACTAGATTTCAAGAGCTTTCATATGAAAAAAAATTTATCGAAATCCGTGGAACGGTTCCCGAGATATGAAAGTGGACTTTCGAACAAAAAATCTTTTAAAAATAGGTCAACAACTCCGAAATCTTTCTAGATAGGAAAATTAAATTTGGCACGTTAGCAGAGGAGGATTTGCGCTTCTTCTACACTTTTTTTTAATTTTGCACGTCAATTATGTGAAAAGATATGACGGTAAGTATTAAAGAAAGAATTTTCTAACTAAAATGGGGGGCCGCCAGGCAGGCCAAAGATAGCCCATCGTGTAGCCTGACCTTCAATCTATCATATGGCGAAAGTTTCATTGAAATATGTCTTACCGTTACCGAGTTATACCGTTTCCACGAAAGCACTAATTATTTAAACCTCTTTCCCGTTGCATACTTCCCTGGGCAACGAGCAAAACGTTCAATTGTAAAAAGAGACGCATGTGGCTTAAGTCTTTCTCTCTTGGCTTATGACATATCGCTTGCATGTTGAAAAAAAGACTTGAGACACAAACTCAGAATTTACTGAATTTTGGAATTTTCATGTTTTTTGCGTTTTTCTCGGAAATTTGTGGGCGAATTTGGCTGGAAACACCTACTTAACCATAATTCGACGTGGGCAATCCGAAAATCACCATTAAAATTCAAAAAAAAGAAATTTTCAAAAAATTTCCATATAAAAAAGTGGTCGTTCTATAAAATTGCTGTTTTGCTAATGTTTCTGTTGGCTTTTTTCATGCAAAAACCGATTTGTATAAAAGTAGATTTCAAGAGCTTTCATATGAAAAAATTAATCGAAAATTTATCGAAATCCGTGGAACGGTTCCCGAGATATGAACGTGGACTTTCGAACAAAAAATCTTTTAAAAATAGGTCAACAACTCCGAAATCTTTCTAGATAGGAAAATGAAATTTGGCACGTTAGCAGAGGAGGATTTTGCGCTTCTTCTACACTTTTTTTCAATTTTGCACGTCAATTATGTGAAAAGATATGACGGTAAGTATTAAAGAAAGAATTTTCTAACTTAAATGGGTGGCCGCCAGGCGGGCCAAAGATAGCCCATCGTGTAGCCTGACCTTCAATCTATCATATGGTGAAAGTTTCATTGATATAGGCCTTACCGTTACCGCGTTATAACGTTTGCAAGATAACTTTTTCACCAAATCTACTTGCTACCTCTTCCTGTTGACCTGGTGTTTCGCAAAAAAAACCGTTTTTATTTTTCACATTTATTTTTCCACGTCCACTTTTTGTTAGGCGAAAAAAATTTGTGTACACGAAGAAAAAAAATGCTGAAAGAACATAATGTACAAAATATAAATTATAATTTTTTTTTAGTTTTAATTATATTGTTTCGTCATTGTTGGTAGATACTCTTGATTTCTTAAGCATTTCACGATTTTCCAAATTTGGAAAATTATTAATGCGTATATCAAAATCAAAGAGCTTTGATTGGCAATAAGATACAGTAAAATAAATTTTAAATAAAATGAGAGAAAAGTAAAAACTATTTTTTTTAAATTGATTCTTTATTTGTATTTTTGCACTTGGCTTCAATTTGTGTTTAAAGTATAAATTGTAATATTTAATTTATTATTTATATTTATAATGGGATATAATTAGGTGGTAATAAATTTAGTTAATTAAATGAAATTAATTTCAAACATAAAAGTAATTCAAGTAATTTCTGTTCTTTATTTCGTTTAGAAAATATTTAAAATTTATACAGTTAAATCAATATATTAAATTATTACAAATTTTTCAACTAAGCAAATTACAAATTATAATTAATTAAAAAGAAAATAAATCAAAAATAATTAATTAATTTAATTTTAATTATTATTTTAATTTTACAATAACGAATAAAAATATTTGTTTGTCTTTTACAATAAATTAAATTGTAATTGGATTTGACTATTTTATTAATTTTATATTATATTTTCATATTTGTTTAAAAAAAATTTATTTAAAAATATTTTTTGTGTAGATCCATCAGTTATTAACGTTAAGCAAAAACAACAAAAAAAAATTACAATTAATTAATAATGTAAACAATTTCAAATATATAGTCCAAATAGTGTAACTCATTTCTGGTGAATTAAAAATTGTTAAGAAATAATAATTAAAAAATAAAGGTTTTGCTTGAATTTTAACACCAGCTTTTTTTTCATTACTATTCAATTATATACAAGTACGTATCCAGAAAACCTAGAACACATGCATACAGCTGGACAGCTCTCGCAGAGCGGATATTCTTCTACTGCCATAATCTTATAAACTGTGAATTATTCAAGTATTTACAAATAAACGTAGAAAAAGATTATGCTGAATCAGTACTTAAGCTCGGCGAAATACTTTGATCATAAACACCTCTTTAGATCGATACCGGGATGAATCTAAAGGACTTTAATTCTTTCGTTGCTTATCTAGTACACTACTTACTTACGTGCCTACTGAGGCAGCCCAAACACTTAGAAACTTTAACTGGTCGAGTTTGGAAGTTTGTGGTAAAAACGTTATCGACCGCAATAAAATTTTGGGATGGGTCTACAACGTGTTCACTATGACACTATTAAATCATTAATTCGTGTAAAACTAAAACAAGAACTTTGAAAAACATTTTTAAAATTACGTTCTTTTTTGCCAATCCAAAACAGCCACGAACTTCGGCTAATAAACACAAATTTTTAAAATTTCATTTTTAATTTAAATTTTAAAGTACTTTTGAGCGATATAAGTGATGTGAAAAAAAATTTTAAAAACATGTGTAAACATTCATGAGTGATAATTAATAAAAAAGGTTTAAGTAGAAAAATTCTTTTTTTTAAGGAAATGGAAACAAGTGATCTATTGAAATTATTTAAACAAAATATATAAAAATAACGAAAAGTGTTTGTTTACATTTGGGAGGGAGAAATAAATAAAATATTTAGTTGTGAATAAGTTTTAAAAGCCACTTTAAAATAGTGCTAACGCTTTTGATGATAATGAGCATAAGCCATGCTGAGGCATTTTGCGAAGGCTACGGTCTCCCAGCATAAGTTCTGTATTTAATTGTGGAACTATTATATATGTACTATATTTTGCGGAGTGATCAAAATATTTCAAAAATTTTGTTTTTACATTAACGAAACATTTTTACTCTTATGTATAAAAAAATTTAACTGCCAGTCAGAGACTAATGCCTTTTTAACACATTTCCTCAAAATATGTAGAAAAAACACAAATATTTAAAACTAATTTTACATTATTACAATATTGTAATGACAGTTAATCCTTTCTTTACAATTTTTACGACATTTACAGTCAGTAGTATGTGACATGCCTGAATTATTTGTATGTATTTTTGAGATTTTCCATTTTTATACTTCCTTAATATACATATATTTATATTGTGGCAAAATGTGTAATTTTTTATTACAATCTTTTTAAATTTTGGTAAAATATTAGCCAAATGAACGGTTCTTCGTAGTCAAGACCTTGTAGATCTTGCAGCTTTAGTATAACAACAACAATATTCATCGATTTACTTAAGCTACAAGATCTAGGAGTTCTACAATAATAATTTACCTACTTATGAACCGTGAATTCTAGTAATATTTTAATTTTATATAAATCATTTTGTTTGCAATTAAATTTTGTCTTGTTTCATTTTTTTTCAAAAGATCTCAGTTTAGTTATTGTTGTCTCACTACTTTTTTCTTTTTTTTTTCAATGTTAACAGTATTTTTGTTTAAATATTTTCTTCTTTCTTATCGAAAAATCTTTATTTTAGAGTTTTATTTATAATTAAATTGGTTTTCATAATTAATAATAATGGAATTTTTAAAGACTTAAGACGTGTTTTATTAAATATTTTTTGTTTTTGTTATTAAAAAAATATAAAGACAACTCAGCTAAATAAAAACAAAAATTATTTTAATTTCTATTCAAAAGACTTTTAAGGAATTATTGTGAATATCAAAAATTTTTTCTTAATATCGAATTAAATTATTGCTTCGTAATACACATACTCGTACATATAATTATTACCCAGAAAATTTAATTCCAAAATCACTAAACTTTCAAAATATATATATTGTATATACAATCACTCAGACACGCGACAAGAAATTCAAGTACCTGCTATTTGAATTTATTCCTTGAGCTTTTATATAAAAAAAAATAAATTTCAATTGGTTAAATATGTACTACAATTTGTATTTAAAGTTGTGTCATTTAATTAATTATGTTAAATAAATAAACGCATTAATAATTAATTATATTAATTAAATTATATCTATTAAGCTAAATTAAGCAAATGACAATTAAGTTATTGACATAGTAATCAATTCTATTAATACATTAATTAATAATTATTTATTAATAAGACGTATAATATTTTTGATATAAAAAATTCCAGTTATGTATCTGGATTAACATTTAACTGCTGTAGCAAAACTTAAGACTTAAGTTCGCGACTGTACATGCATTGGTTTTGTTACTTGTTAAAGTTTCATAGTTAATAATTCAAATGAAATAAAAATAATTTACAGTATTTAAAAGCAGTTTAGCATTTCTAGTAGAAATTTTAATTTTCTTTTTAAATAACATTTTGCTCACAGTCTTCTACGCATTGAAAACAATAAAGCGTTTAGCGTGCCGCGAAATTATGAATGAAATTACATTTGAGTTAATTAAGTAAATTTTAATTTAATTAAATTAATGAACTTTTTAATTTTAATAAAGTTCTTTATAAAACGGAAAAAAGGAAAACCATTACTTTGAAATTAACATATGCTGCACCATTTGAAAGCCGGTAATGGCGAAAAAGGAAGAGATTACGCTCTGTAATTATAAATTAATTAATTTAATTGATATTTAATCGTCCACGGGTGCAATAAAAGTACAAAACAGCATTGCTTATTGTAATTTAGTGAAATTCTTACATGATTCAATTTCGTGGCACGCTGAACGGCATATAAGAAGCCTTAGTTTTATAAATTTAATTAAGTAATAATTAGATATGATTTATTTATTTACGATATATGAAAAATGTCAAACTGAATTCAGAAGTTCGCCAATCAAACAGTTAAAAAATCGTAATATTTTTTTTTTTTTTGGAAAAAAGTGCGGTGCAAAAATTTTGGTATCGAACACAACACAACTTGCTGGCCTACTTCCTCCCTGTCACACAACAGACAAAATTACAAATTTTAGAAAATGTTTTTCTGGGAAAACTATTAATTATTGCAACAATTACACAAATAATAATTAATTTTAAACAAAAAAAAAAGAAATAAAAGGTTCTACAAAAATATTTTATACCCCAATAAGAGATAATTCTTATTGATTAATAATGAAAATAATAATATTTTTTTTCTAATTCCTTGAAAAGTCCTTTGTTTTTGTTATTATTGTAATTAGCTGAATAAAATTGTTGGCTTAATATGAGTTGTAGTTGTTGAAACCCATCAGTTTTTCTATTTTCAATTTCTAATTTTATACCGTATTTTTGTTCTGTTTATTTTTTTGAGTTGATTTTTATAATTCATAATTTTTTGCAATTTTTTTTTTGGTTATACTTTTTTATGAATTTTCAAATTTTTCAATTTTTATATTTTTGACTTTTTTGTTTAAAATTTTTTATATTTTGTTGCACAAAATTTTGTTGGGTATGGAGTTTTAGTTGTTGTTATTTTCTGCCATTGCAATTGTCATGGCCTATGGAATCTGCAAGAAAAAAAAAACAAAACGAAAATATTTACAATTAATTCAAAATTTAAAAGGAACAACTGCTTTTTTAATAACTCAGTCGATGATAACATTATCGTACGTAAAAACTTTCAAGATTGAGTTCCCTCAGCTTTAGAGCACATTCCACTGAAGTGGCGAGAGAGAAAGAGCGAAAGACACTGTACCGACTCCAGCTAGTCAAGATGTGAGTTAATCTACTGTCACCGTCCCTCTCTTGTATGCACTAGAGTAGCTACCGTTCATTTTTGGAGGAATGTAAGTCGCATAGATAGTAAGATCAGATTGAGGCAGTGACTCTTGCAACGCCTTAAAAAGTCTAGGCACACTTTAGAAAAGACCATGACCCAAAAGAAAGCTCATGAAGCAATGAAAGGTGTTTTCTTTTGGAAAGCGCCAGTGATGCTGCGTTTACGAAAACTTCGAAGAAATTGAACTGGTCTGCTTTAGAAATGCTAATGAAACAGTGACATTGATTTCCTTTAGACAATTTGCGGTTTTATGAAACTTTTGTTGTCTGCCTCACAAGCGGTTCCCTTTAAAATAAACTCATGAACTAATGAGAGAAGAAAAAGAATTGTTCTGGAACTAGAGGAAAGTGGCAGTTAGAGAAATGACAGGGGTGAAGCTTCACTATCTTACAACTCTGCTTTTGCACGTTCTGTGCTTTTATACCAGTGTTGAAGCGCCTCTGAGGTCAGGGAGACGCATTAACTTTTTAAGCTTCGTTTTAGTAGCTACTTTTAGTAATTATTTTACTTCGGCGGTTCTACACAATACCGATGAAGGAAGGCGTTCTGATGTGCCTGTGGATTGGTTACAGCTGAAGCCGTTACTGCTCAGTGACCAGTGACAATGCCTTCGCCACTGAAACATTCCGACAACAACTGAGACAAAAGCACACTAATGCAAATCAGAAAAATATGCGAGATGTTTTTATGATTTAATCTGAAACTGGGGTCGAACCCAGGACTTTTTTTGTTTTGTAGTCGACGTGCAGACTACCTCAGCCATCGCCACCCTGTAGATTTCATTTGTTAGTGGCCTACAATCGCCAAATAAAATCAAATAGAATTGTTAATTTTACGTTTCAGTACACTTCTGAAAAATGTGTTATGCGAAAATTAATTACCCATTTGTGGATGTAATAATTTTTATTTCTCCATTTAATGTCGTTTATGCACAACACAACACAACTATTTAAATTTTTATATTCCAGTAGAAAAAAAACTAATAAGAACTAAAAAAGAAATGAAATAAATTAGTACCTCGTTAAATGCCGACTGCCCTCGTGTACTGCCATTTCACTTGATTTAAATTCATTTAATTCTTTACGTATGGCAGCCTTATCCTTTGGTGTCAGTCTTGTCCATGGCTTATCAGCTCGACGATCATAATCGTGAGCCTGGGTCACTTCAATATAATCATTGAAACGTATAATTTTCTTTTCTTTCAGCTCCTCGACGGTGGGTCGAAAACTCAATTTACGCAATAAATATGATTTTTTTTCTTCCTTCTGCTTTTTCTCTTCGGCGGGTGTTGTGGCTGGTTTTAGGAATAAAGAAAAAAATCAATTTATTTTTCTTCCCGACAATAAAATCAAAACTTACTCTTTAAAATATTCCGTTCCACCAATTCATCAGCTGTTGGTCGCATCGATAAACGTCTTATTAATCTGGCACCAATGGCCTCTTTGCTCTCCTTTATATCATTATCGTTCACCGGATGCAATATATTGCGATTAATAAGATCCTGTTTGTCAGGACGCAATTGCAGTTTCAACGATAATGATTCCTTGCGCGCTATTTTGGCTTGACGTGATGTATCATCATCACGATAGAGTACACGACTACCATCTTCGTCACTGCTATCACTACTCGTTTCACGTATCACATATGGCCGCGTATTTTCCTTATTTTCCATTGTACATGGTAAATTTATATTAAACATTTGTTGCCTACTGTTGTGTTAGAAAAGAAACCCGTCACAAAAACGAAAAGATGAAAAAGAAAGAAATTATAAAATCATTATTTTTTTTATTATTTTGCTTTGTATGTATGTGTATTATTATTTAATATTCTATTTAAATATTTAATAAGTGAATATTAATTACTGTGTGTAAACTTTAGCAAACATGCAGTGTTAAAGCGTTGTGAAATGATGCAAATTGAAAAAAAGGAAATAAGTAAAAACATGAAGATGTGTCCTCATTAAAAAAAAACATTTTAAAGAAATATACATAATTAGTTATGCTAAAATATTTAATTATCCAGAGGTAAATTTTGCAAATATATGCACACCAGTATATGGAGCACTTGTTTGCTACAGATCAATAATAACAATAGTACATGGGTAGAAACTACTTAGCCAGTACTTAACAGGCCAGATGTGATCAAAATTATCATGGGTACCTACGCATAGCGCCCAACCCACGGTACTCTCAACACCGGTTGAATTACGACGTTCATCATCGCCCACATCGGCACATGTATAGACAATTTGTGACTTAACCACACACAGGTTGCAATTCAATAATCATATTTTTCCAGCCTATGATATACAC
Source organism: Dexiosoma caninum (assembly GCA_963924685.1). NCBI lineage: Eukaryota > Metazoa > Arthropoda > Insecta > Diptera > Tachinidae > Dexiosoma > Dexiosoma caninum. The sequence goes on along the minus strand of OZ004729.1, from coordinate 37,082,953 downwards.
CGTGCTGAGGAGTTTGCGAAATTAAAAAAAGAACTATAAAGTTTTATTCAAAAAGTCCCTGCTGCCTTTAGCGGTATTCTTTCTTTTTGCCAACGTTCATAAAAGCAACTGTATCAATGTTTACATTAAAACACACAAAAATATACTTTTCAACAGAATACGTAAATTCCAGCATTTCAATTTAGATGCTTGGAAACGTCAAAACATAAACTTGTAATTTTAAGCATTCACTAGTTTTTAGTCACATCTTTTTTAAGAAACTACTGGAAAAATTAGCTTTAACTAGTCAGCTACTAGATACTAGCTACTTGCTTTTACTGAAATTTCTATTCACTCAAAAGCTAGTGCAACCTTCGAATTTGCTAGTATTAGCATTAGCTATCTTTTTATTTAGTCGGCTCGGCCCAATAAAAGAACTAGCCAGCTTACACACTCATGCAACGCAACTGATGGGACCGACTCAAGCAACTAGTTGCAACAGTTTGACTCATAAGGTTTTCGTAGAAGCATTCACACTGGCAACTGATGCAACATTGCAAGTGGTTTCATAGAAGTGGATAAGTCGCTCGCAACACGATCCGTTGCATTGGTTTTTGTATGCGTCGTCATTATTTCCTATATTCTAAAGCAAAATGAACGATGAAGCATTAGTTGCATCGATTTGACAACAATGTGAAAACATCGATCGCATGCAACTAGTTGCTTGAGTCGGTCGCATCAGTTGCGTTGCATGAGTCTGTAAGCTGCTGTATTCTTGCTAAAGTTTAAGGAAAAATTTAAGTCACGCTGTTAAAGAACCAGCAGTGCTCAAAATTAACCTGTCGTAATAACTGGACCGTCACGATATGTGCAGTGGAAGAAGCAAGCGTCCAATGTAAAATAATAAATTGCCCGCCCTTAGGGGAAAGACCAATACGAATTAACACAATGTATACGAGAAATATTGTAGAATATTTGAAAAATTTCAAACTGCTGTGAGTGGCAATTACATTGGATTTAACGAGTTGTACAATTCCCTTTGTTTTAGCTACTTTTTAACGCAATACTCACTCCACTAGTAACGAAAAGCATCTCTTGGAAACTTCATAATGTGTCAGAGCCAATAAGCATTTAACAACGTTAAAGAGAGATACACCCAATACTCTTCTACATTGAAGTTTTAGCACGAATTTGAAATAACACCTTTGCTGCAAATAACCTTGTTGTGATTCCACAGAATTGCTTTTGCACCGACCAAAAATATATTTCAATATTTTGCAGGATACACAAGTATGTAGAAATCAGTTCACTTTGATCACTATCAGAATCTCACACCGAATATACTTTTTGAATTTTTGTCTGTTTTTCGTGTTTCAAAATTTCTGAAAAATGTAATTTTCAGAAAAGCTGAATATTTTTTTTAAAGCGTTACACACGACGATTAATTTTTTATTTATTTTTTTGCACCATGTTTTTTGGTACGTATGCATGTACGGCGTAAAAACAGGATTAGGTGTTCTAAAAAAAAGAAAATAATATAAAATAGAAGAACATTGCAAAATTTAATATCCTTGACAGAGCAACTGTTGGCTCTTGAAACACAACTCTGCTACTCATTCGTTTTTTATGGCAAAAAAAAAAAAAAAACAAACAGAAAACAAAAAATTAGATTAAATGTCACTATTGTCCACGAGATGTTCAATAGCAAGAAATTCTAAATGCATAAATTGGAAAAGAAAATTAGAAAAAAAATCTAAATTGACCTTTTTTTCTTCTGCCGGCTGGCTTAAATTTGAAATAAATGAATAAATAATTGAAATGTCCTTATTTTTTGTGCATTTATTATTTTATTTGAGTAAATGAAAAGTGCTATAAATTGAAAATGAAGTTGACAAGGCTGATGAAATATTTTTAAAAGAAATTAAATTTATTATTTATTTTCTGTTAAGCAAAATGATTACCAAATGGCTGTAGCTGACATCTTCTTATCTTTTAAAATCTCAAGAAATATTTATTGTATGTATAAATGAGAAAGGATTAGCCCATAAAATCATAACAAACATAAAGACACCATAAAATTTATTGACAATTAGTTTTTATTATTTTTAAGGCCAGCCGTGGAAAACCATCCGCAAGTATGGTTTCAACAGGAAGGAGCCACAGCGCACACTGGCTCTTGGAACACAAAACCCTTCACTCATTTTTCCCACGCTGTACAATTCTGGCAATAAAATAATATAAAGCTTTTCCGAAATCGATATTTGTCGATTTTGGTAAAATTTGAGGTATCCAATACATTTTTTTAACTCTATAAAAATTCGTGAATATCTAAAACGATTTGACGAGGACTTTTGACGTTATTACAACAAACAAAGCAAAAAAAAAAGAAATTCTTCGTCTACGAGTAATCAACGCTTCTTTAAGATCTGCTTAAATTTTGAACTGCACCGGCTGAGTTTTTTTTCGAAATCTACCGCACCAAATCAGTTCATTATTTCACTACTTCTAAGTGAGCTCAATGTCCTTCGAATGCGCCGAATTTGGTTGCGATCCTCTTACTCGTTCCTATTCTTTCTTTAAGTGTGAGCGTACATTTAATTAGACCAGCATCAAATCGGTTACTTTATCTACACCTTGGTATATCGGTTCAACCAACAAATGGCGAACCCATCAGCGATTGAGATCCGCGCCAATCCCAGCGTATGCTCTAAACTCTATTGAATTGTGGCACTTGAGTGTTATTTCTCCACCGCCACCTCATCTGCGAGTACCTAGTTATCGCTAGAATCTGCCCCAGTTCCCCCAATCGCACTCCAATCGAAGATGGGACGATCCGTAGCCCTTAGTCTGGCATAAGCCAAAGCTGGACATTCACACACAATATGTGCAGCCGTCTCAGCCTCCTCCATGCATAGTCTTTAGAAAAGAAGTTACAGTCAGGCAATGATTGCCCACTTATAGGCGTTACCAAGAAACTAGTAGGAAAGGGATAGTGATAGTGATGACAGCTGGTGAAGGGATAGACAGAGGAAGACTCCCTTATTATTACAACTCTGGTTTTGGCACGTTCTTCATTTGTAGTAGTGTTGCAGCGCCTCTGATGTCAAGCAGACGTATTCAATTTTTCATCTGTGTTTTATTAACTATTTTGATTAATTATTTTACTTCGTCGATGCTATAAAATACCGACGAAGCTAGCCACCAGCATCACCGCCTACGACGACAATCCTGCTCAGACGTTACCTGAAGTCCCCATGCCCCGTTACTTGCGCCGTGATCCAGTTCAAAATACCGCTCGTGCACCATACGACCCTGCCTCAAGTCAAGGTCCTCAAACTCCTCCACCTGCTACTACTACATTCCTAAGTTTTAAGATGTTAACAAACACGCACATCAACGCGAAAATAGTAAAATAGTCAGATTCTATGATTTCAAAACGTAGGAAAATTATGAAAACCAAATTTTCGAAAATTGATGTAAAATCAGAAATTTCCTCTAGCGGGAAGTTCAAAAATAGGGGAAACGTTGTCCCATCCCTGCGAACCCCAAAGTGTTCACAATTTTATGAATTTTCTACTACTTTAGATTTTATTCACAAGATTTTTTAAATGATTACAGAAAACATAACAATAATAACTGTATTTGAAAATAATATAAAAAACTCCTGTAAAACAACTTACGTTAAAGTATTAAAATAATTTCCAAAATTTAATACATGATTCTGTTTATTCACATAAATTTGTTTCTGTGTTTGTTATGGTGCTCATGTTATTCCGCCATTGAGAAAAATTACAATTTATCACGCAAGTCATTCCTCAACAGAAAGAAAAATAGAAAAAAGTCTCTGCTTTATTTCATTTTTCTATGTAATGCAATATGTACTTATGCTAAGACCATAACAGATGTGTCTAATAACGACAGCAGTCTTACAAGTCCTACAGTCTGATACGCTTTGTTCACATTTTCTTTGCTTACAAAAAAAAAGGGAAATAATAACAATATAAATGGAATGTCTGCGGCAACCTTTTCATCTGTGTGAACGCGAATAAAAAAACAAAAGAGAATTCCAGATGCTTTTCTTCCAAATGTTCGCCTGCCTAAACTCGGCCTTAGAAAGCTCATATCGTTATTATATTTTCATGCAATACAGGGTGACCCAAAAGGGGTTTGAGTTCAAAGAGTCCCTCGCATTGTGCGTTGTGGCTCCATCCTGTTGGAACCATATTTACGGCTGGTTTTCCACGGCTGGGCTTAAAAAATTTTCCAACATTGTCCGATATCTAACACCAGTGATGGAAACGGCCACACCGTGTTAATTTTCAAAACAATTTGGGCCAATTGTCCTTTCCGAAGAAACATCGCACCAAACGGTACACTTAAGTGGGTGTAATACTCGCTGTTGAACTACTCTTGGATTTTCCGTAACCCTTTTTGCCTATTAACGGACCTATTAAATTGGAAATGAGCTTCGTCGCTTATAATTAAATTATGAATAAAATCATGATTTTCTTCTCAACTAAAGTTCAACGATTTTCCCACGTTGTTCAATTGTGTACTGTTCCATTTTAAATTCCTTAATTCACAAAATACTGAAAACAAAAAGAAAATTATAATAAAAGCGTTATAGGGAATTTAAACACCTTCGCTCGTTTTGGAACACCCTGTTCATACTTTTTCAAGACTTTTGACTATTATTTCAGTTGATAGCAAATAATTGTTAATTGTTGCTGGTTTATCAGCACAAACCAAAGACCAAAGACTTAGCGTGGCCGCCCAGGAAATAACGGAGGGGTGTCAAATGGCACGACCTTCAATTGACTGGTCCACTTCTCGAAATCAACATATCGCCGAATTTTGATTTCAATAGATCTATGGTTGCGGTCTCCGTATGGTCCTCCTATTGCAACCACACCTCGATCTCAGATAAATCTCTTCCAGATTTTCTAACAAAAAAACTATTGAGCTTCGGGGTAATTTTTAAAGAAATAAGGTCCAATCCAGTCCGGTGGATTTTTCCTGATGTAATGAAGCCTATGGAGCCTCTTGTTTTCACATCATAAGCGGCCATTCTGTTTACTAACAAACCCGTTAAATCAAAAAATCTGCCTCATCGCTGAACATAATGGCGATATAAGTTGCGCGAATTGATGACTGATTTTCAAAGTAAACCTGCATAATTAGGTCAATCTATTGATAATCAGTTGTCACAGTATACTCATCATACTTGCGAAAAAGTGAGTGAAATATTTTTTTTATCTTGGGCCAGCACTCAGGGGATGGCCCTTACAATTGCGATGCATTGTGGTGGAACTGGTAGAAAGGGATAGTGAGAGAGATGAAAGGAAGTGAAGCTTCACTGTTTTAGAACTTTGCTTTTGCACGTGTTTTGTTTTATAACAGTGTTGTAGCGCCTCTGATGTGAAGAAGACGTATATTAATTTTTTGAAGTCTCGTTTTTAGTAGTGTTTTAGTACTTATTTTACTTCGCCGATGATGCTACACAATACCGACCAAGGAGAGTGTTCTTATGTGCCAGTGGATTGGTTACAAGTTGACTATACCTTCGCCACTGAAACCTTCCGCCAACAACCGACAGCAAGCCACACTAATGCACATCAGTATGATGATTATGATTTAGTCTGAAACTGGGATTTAAACCAGGAAATTTTTGGTTTTGTAGCCAATGTGCAGACTACTTCAGTCTTCCCCACCCTCAATATCAGTTTGTTTGACAGTTAATACTTTCGTAATTTCTATCAGGCTTAAAAACACATTCTGTACTATTTTTGAAATAAATTTAAGCGATCACATCTAAATATACTTTAAAATTTACTGTTGTTATTGCTGTTTCTGTTGTACTACAGCAATATGACACTGAAAGCATGAGCAACATTTAAAAAAGAAACATGCTTCAGCTGGTAAGGACATGTTTTTCTCATCTGTAAATTTAGTTTTTTCATGCTAAAGAAACTCTGTTAGAACTTTTACAAATATTTGAAAATGCAAAAAAAAACCAAGAGCTGAAAATCATCTTTTAAAATATTTAATAATGAAGACTCAACGACAGAACAAGTACGTGAGCGGGTACATAATTAGCAGTGCAAGAAAGAAAACAATTTGGTTCATAAATTACACTCTTTAAAAGAGGGACAACGAATACGAATGCTGAAGAAGTGAAAGTATAGGGATTTACAAATATTCATGGTAATGTATAGTGAACAAAATTTATAATGATGGTATTACAAAAAGAAAAAAGAGAAGAGAATGAATGAATGACATTGTGCTGCTGGTGAATAGATGAAAGAGTAACAAAAATTGCTGTTGTATAAGTCTTCCAGTTTAAGAGATTTTAATGCCAAAATTCACAGTCATTAGTTAGCTAATAGCAATAGTTTAACCAATAATATATGATTCACAGCTTTTTGTTTACTATTGGTTAAACCGCCAAATGTCATTGGTTAACCAATAATTAGACAACAGCTGTTTAGTAAATTATTATTAGTAGTTTTGTTTTGATATCATCCACCATAATATAATATATATATGTATATAATACTATCAGTCTTTTATTTTCGATGATATTTTGGTTTTCCTGAACCAATTTCAGCAGAAATTCACTATCTTGCGCGGTAAAGTTCGATGAGCGCGCGCTTGTTTTATCCATTTTTAAGAAATAATACAACAAATGTAAACAAAAACCAAATGCTATAACAGTGCTACCAATATTGAAAATGAAACGATTGTTAGCGTTACCATTCTTTGGTTATACTGAGAATGTTAGTTGAATAATACACAGTGAGTATGAAGTATTAGTTAAACAATAGTTATCATTTTAGTTTACTGATAGTTAACTAATGACTGTGAATTTGGGCCTAAATGGCATAACTTAGGGCACAAATAAAGAAACAATTGCTTTTGTATGTGTAAAGGAAAGAAAATGCCAATTTTATTTCTGCCCATAATAAGTTGTTTCAATATTTCAAAATTAAATGGCCTTTTAATATGCTACTAGATTAACCCGGTGTGCTCCGCTACCCCACACCAACTTATCTAGTCCTGTCCACTTATTGCGACGGTATCATCATCAAATTTTGATACTTTTATTGTTCTATTACAGTCCCTTTCCCAAAAATCAAAAAGGTACTTTTTCGAAACGGAGTTTGTGCCGAAAAGTACCCATTTCAGTACCCATAAAAGTACCTTTATTTCACTAACATTTTTTCCATTTGATACCCATTTCATGGAGGGTAGCGATGGCAAAAGTAGACTGCAAAACAAAAATTGTCTGAATGTGGAATTTACTTAATTTTTTTTGTTGGGAATTATTTCAATTCTTGCCTACGAAACTACTCCCAAATGAAATAAGTCTCAAAAGAATTTCATTTGTTTAGTATTTTTTTTGAAATATGGACTCTAATGTTATGAAAAGATATAACTGATCTTTATATTTACTTTTAATTCAAAAAAAATTCAAATTATAACAGAACACATTGAAAATATATAATGCTGGTATTGTATTCTTCTGAAAAAAGTTACATATGCATATTGTATATGCATTGACTTTTTAAAAAGTCGCTATCAAGCTGTAAAAATTCACTCAAATTTGCTAGTTTTTATAATAAATAAAATCTTAAGCTTCTTCTAATCGTAGTAGTACTGCTCAAAGGTATCTTTTACAAAAATTTTATTTTTCAAAAGGAAAACTATTATAAAAGTTGCGTTGCAATTCTTTTTTTACAATTAGTATTTAAAGAACTTTTAATCGCTTAATAGCATTAGAACACGCTTAGAAGGTAACACAGCCTTATTGTTTATATTCCATTTTATTATTTTATATTTGTCTTTTACACGTTTAAAAGTTGAACAAAAATAAATGCTTTGAAAAAATTCAAATGTAAAAAACGACACTAGTTTCGAAGCAACTTTTAAAGAAAATAGAGAAAACAACTCAGCGTTTCTTGCAAAGTGTAAATACGGACTAAAATAGGGGATGAGGGAAGTGACATCAAATTTAAAAAACTGTGTATGCAATGCAAAGCACGTCTTAGGTGCAACTCTGTTCGGCACACAAATGTTTTGCATATAAACGGCGTTTAGGAAGACATTGGCTGTTTGGGTAAATTATAATGCCATTTACCATCGACGTTCCTAATATTATTCCTAAAGGCCCTGATTCACTAGCCTGAAAGTCTGACCGATATGAAAAAATCGCTTCAAAATGTCGTTGTTAGTATCACAAAAGAGTGCCTCGGTAGTCTACTGTGTGAGCATTAGTATATCAGACCGCTAGGTGTTCCTTCCGACAAATTTTTATTAAGTGCTTAGGGTTCCTAAAATAATAGTTATTTTATTATATCCAGCCTTAGTTGTAAGAAACCTATAGCTTTAAATTTAAATTTCTTAACTGAACATATAAAATTTCATATCCGTTAAAATAAGCATTTTTGCTTGCTCGACTAAGAATGTAAATTTTGATTTATGATGCTCTTGCAGCAAAAGCCCAATATAATGCAATAAATGTCACTAATATTATGCATTGCGCGTCCATAAAATTATTATTTTCATTTTAGTACAAACAAATAAAAACTTGTTTTAAAAAACTATTTTTAATATACATTTATGTATTTATAATTAAGATATCATTTTTTTATGGACGGTATGAAGCAGCTGCATTAAGAAAGTATTTCGCTTATTTTTAATTTTTTAAGCAGATACTTTTTATTAAAATGTAGTTTGTTTTTTTTTGGAAAGTATTTCTTTCTCAAATAAGAAAAGTTTAGCAGTGCTGAATGTTTGGTTACGAACATTTTCACTGCATGCGAGCAGATATTAAAAAAATTATGCTTGTTTAGCACCTAACAGTATGCAAAGATTTTGTAACACCATAGAGACGAAATTTGTATGCATTATACAGTAGAATCCCTTTAATACGTAATCGAAGGGGGCACCTCTTTTTACGAATTACGAGTTTTTGAAAGAGGGGCATTTCGATTAAGGGGGGTACATATATAAAAAAACGCTTTACAGGGGTTTCGACTGTCGACACTGCCCAAACCATAAAATAAGACGCTTCTATAGTTCTATTTATGCAGCTTTGTTTTGTCGTTTTTCTTCACTATCTAAAGAAGTTTGCACTATGAATTTATTTTTTATTCTCAATAAAGTTTATCTTTATCTTTATCCATTATGAATTCTTTTTATAAAATTTATGAAAGCGAAAGTTTCGTAATGAAATCAAGGAACTAGTTCTCGAAACCCGTCCATTCATGCGCACAACGCGTTCATCATTAAGAGCGCTTCCATTCGTGATCGATCTGGCAGCGAATTGCACTATGCTTTAGAGAGAGAATTAGTTTTTAGGCCAAAGAGCACGTATGTGAAATAGAGGTCTTTCCTGTTACTTTTTATGTGTTACATCGAATGTCCTTAAACACTACTCCCTCTATCCTTCTACCGATAACCTCATTTCCCAGTTCCAGCAGAAAGCATCGCGTGAGTAGGGTTCTTCCCATGAGTGCTAGTACAAGATAAAAAAAAACGGCACCTACGGTTGACTCGTCCTACTCGACTACCTTTGAATCTAACCTAACTTATATATGTATGTAAACAAGCACTACTCCCTCTATTCTCTCTCTCGCAAAACCTCATTTCGTAGTTCCGACACAAATTTTTTAGCAACTACAATTTTCATTTCTCTATTATCAATTGCTAAAATTATGTTTTAAAATTATAATGATAATAATATATGTGTTTTTTCTTAGCATTTCTACATCATACTTTGCAGTAAAACTGCAAATAAACTTATCTAAAGAAACATAAAAAATTCTGTTTATTGCTGAAAAAAACTTGGTTTTGTAATTTTATTTTCTGTTTAAACATTGGATTTAGATTTTCTTACGAATTGTAAGAGGTTTTTAGCAATTAAGTACGATTTATAAGGATTTCCCAGCACCTTGAACTGAATTAACGAGGGGACCAAAATGTATGACATTTCTACGAATGAAAGAGGTTTTCTCAAGGGACTAGTCTTTTATATCGAATTGTTGAGGTTTTCCAATTACCGCGGTACGAATTATCGTGGTTTGACTGTGCTTTGAAATTTCGTAATTCAGTTGCTAGACAAAAGAAATAAAAAAGCTAATTTAAAAAATTGTTATTAGCATTGGAAAAGTTTTTATTAAAACACAGAAAGTTGTTATGAAAAGTTTGTGAAAAAAATTCATTTGATGTTAAAATCCAACAGCACTGCATATAGTGTATATATATATATAATATATATACTATATGCATGTACATACATACATACGTATGTACATATGTACATATGGATTAGTATACAGCAACTGTGAAGAAGCCGTATTACCTATACACTTTTTTTGTTGTTGAGAAAGAGATAATTTTAAGTGCGATATTACGAGTGTCGTATGCACAAAAGTTATATAAATGTCATTATAACTATTAAGTTGTTTTCATTTTTCCAAAAGCTGTGTGCAAGTTGAGATAGTTTATACTTATGCATGCATGTAAATTTACTTCATTTTATTAAAATCGTTGAAGATTTCTTCTTTGTGAGTTATTTATTACTGAAATTCTATTTTTTTTTGATAGTAATAAATAGTGAAAATTGCAAAATGACTTTTTGTTTTCCAGCAAAATTTTCAGTTGATATGCAAAACACAATTTTTGTGTTAAGCACTTGACAATTTTTTTTGATAGAGAGAAACTTTCACAACAATAGCTGCTGCACAATTCCACTTTGCAAAGGCAATCAGTGGCAATAAAAAAGTTTCATTTTATTGCATTGCAAGTGGAAATATGCGAAAAAAAATTAAAATAAGAAAAAAAAATTCTTTATAAAATGTTAATTCCATTCTTAATATTTTCATCTAAATTTATGTGTTCGAATTTTTGCAGAAGAATTGTATAAATAAATTAAAAATAGGAAACGTCTCATGAAAGACCTCATATAAACATACGAAATTTCGTAGCTTTTTTCAATAATTTCTATAACAATCATTGACAACCAAAGCCTGACTAATTGTAAAAAGGTTTCGAAAAATTAAATAGATTAAAGGCGAATAATAAAATGTTTGTTGTGCATTTTTTAAGTAGCTATTTAGTTTATTTTGTTTGTATAGTTCGTTATTCTCAAACATTTTTTGGGAGGTTTTGCATATGTATATGACATTTTTTAGCTTTGACGATTTTGGTATTAACAGCAAATAAAAGCTACACATATAGATCATCTAAACCATATATCAAACATAGATAAATTAGTAATTTTTTTAAAAATATTTTTTTATTTATGTTTGAAGACCCGGTGGTCAAACCAACCAAAAAAAAAACTTTAATTGTGTCTGTGCCAACCGCGCTCTTCTTTGTTGGCATTTAAGCGATAAAACGTCGGCGAAATAAAATACGTAGTAAATAAAATGGCTCTACTCCAGGTAAAAATCAATACGTAAACTTAACACCAGAGACGTAGCAACTCTTCATTACAACTGCAAAAATTAAGCTCTCTATTACTTAACCACTTGACTCTTCTCCACCTACTCTATCAGGTCATAACCCGAACACTAGTCCAAGTGAAAAAAATTTACATTTCCGCAAGCCAATTTTATATTGCAATAAATTAAGTGTTTTAAGATATTGAATTTTTATTATGGTAATAATAACTATAAATTTAATTTACATATTCAATTCAATATACATACACACATACTTATGTAAACATGTATTTTTCATATTGCTCCTAAAATTATGCAGAATATTTTTATTAGTCACTTTATTGCATACGTGTATTAAAGTGGTAGCGTTTTGTATGAAATTGTGTTTTCGAATGCAAAGCACGTTTCCTTTTTCTCAATATTTTTTTCTTTTTTAATAAAATTGAAAATGAAGCAAACAAATAAGACGAAGTGCATAACGAAACTCTTTAACAATTGTTTGCGTTTACAAAACGGATCGCACTTCAATTAAAAGTAAATTAATTTTTTTTAATAAATTTTCGAAATAATGCATATGAACAAAATTTGTTTTTCAAAAGTGGGTGGGATTTCTTAACTTTAGAAAACTGTTACTTTAGATAAATACACTGTCAAAATTTTCATATGCGAGATCTGTTCCAAAGAAAAGGTGAATTTTTTTGAAAAGTGTTTATTTATTCATCAATATGCATTTTGTCCCCTTCAAAGTAATCCCCCTCAGATATAATGCAGTGATTCTTCCAATCCTCTAATCACTTCTGAAATGCGGTATAGCCATCAGCTCGTTCTTCGATTCTGACTTTATCTCATCAATTCTTGGCAAAACGCTTTCCTTTCATTAGTCTCTTCAGTTTTCGGAATAAGAAAAAAATCGCAGGGGGCCAAATCTGGTAAATAAGGTGGTTGAGGCATAATTAGGGTGTTGGTTTTGGCCAAAAAATCATGAACAAGCATTGATGTGTGAGCTGGTGCATTATCTTGATGCAGAATCCATGATTTTTTCCACAAATGCGATCCATTGAGCCGTATTGCTTCACGCAAACGTTGCATAACTTCCTTGTAGTATTCCTTATTAACCGTACGTCTTTTGGCAAGAACTCCATTATAATGCACCACGCCATTATAATGGAAGAAAACAAAATTCACCTTTTCTTTTGAACAAATCTCGTACATTGACGAGAACTGAATATCTTTAACAATTTATTGTATGCAAATTGAAGTGCTTTTAAATTTAATGGTGATTTATTTTCTTTCACAAAAATGGCTAAATAATACGCTAAAAATGATTAAAAATACCCTTTCGTATGAAATATAAATCAAAAACGAATTTTTGTGCAATAAAAAGTACTTTAAAATAGTTATTTGTACTTTTAGTCACAGAAACTAGCAATTCCGATGCGGAATTTAAAAGTGAATTAATTTCCAAAAGTATTTTCGTTTTCTGAAGCACTAAAACACAGATTGAATTCCGCTTCCGAAATAAATTAAACTCTGTGAAACGGCTGATAGAAAGCAAAAGATTTTTGATTCTGCCACTATTATAATCTCATTCTCTACTGTAATGTTCAATATTAATGTGAAAACATTTATCTAAATGGTCACGTTTTATGTAAAATTTTCCCCCTTATCACACCTATTTATAAACAGCCTTATAATCCTTAAGTTATGCTAAGAAAAATAAGTGAAGAAATTTATTTCATTACGTGTATTATTAGCAGTATTAGTTTTTGTATGCGTAAAGGAGCCACCAAAAGGACTTGCAATTCGATTTCGTAACTCCTACAGTCACGTTTTTGAAAGCACAATGAATTCGCAAGAATTCCAATTTGGTTTTTAAATAATATATGAATGCATTAGAATAGATACAGGACATATAAATGCTTACAAGTATATTACACAAATTTTCACAAAGGAGACACCATTTCCTTTTCCTTTCACATATCCTGTGATGCAATAAGTATATGAATGGCGGCCATAACTTGCTCTTGCTTTAATTTTTGATTTAACAATCGTATGTATGTATGCATGTATCAGAGATGTAAATGAATCATTTAGTTTTGAATTAATTAACAAATTTTGATTTAATTAATTGAATTAATTCCTTTCACACAAAAAAATTAATTGAATTAATTCCTTTCACAAAAAAAAATTAATTGAATGAAATTTGAGTCAATCCAATTTGGTAAAAATTAATTACAATTCATTTCCAATTCATTTCAATTGAATTGAATTGAATTGATTTTGAATTCATTCAAATGAATCAGAAAAAAAATTAGCAATTCATTAGCAACTCATTGGAATTGAATTGCTTGAAATTTGAATTGATGTTTTTTTTTTATGTTGGACCAGCACTCAGGAGATGACCCCTACACATGCAATGCATTATACTGGAACTAAAGGAAAGCGATAGTAGGAGTACAGGGAGTACAGAACATGAAGCTTCACTATCTTACAACTCTGCGTTTACATGTTTTTTGTTTTATAGCAGTGTTGTGCGCCTCTGATATCAAGGAGATGTATTAAATTTTGAAGCTTCGTTTTAGTAGCCGTTTTTAGTAATTATTTTACTTTGCCAGTACTACACAATACCGACGAAGGCGGTCGTTCTGATGTGCATGTGAATTGGTTACAGCTGAACTCGTTACTGTTCACTGACCAGTGACTATGCCTTCGCCACTGAAACCTTCCGACAACAACAGACACAAAGGCACACAAATGCACATCAGAAAACATGCGAGATGTTTTTAAGAGTCTGAAACTGGGGTTGAACCCAGGAAATTTATGGTTTTGTAGTCAATGTGCAGACTATTTCAGCCATCGCCACCCAAGTAAGTAAATATGCAATAAGCATCACTGTCTTTTTGTTATTCAATTAATTTTTTATGTGAAAGACAGCAAGCATTACTCTCGTTTTGTATATCGCATAGTATAGCCCAAAGACATAAAATTCTTAGATTTGAAATTCGCACGATATACTGGAATTGTTATGTACCGGTACAATAGGAATTGAATTATTAGGTATCGACGAAAATCCTATCAAAATGGGAAAATATTATTAAAAGTGATCAGTTCTTCTTAAAGAAACAAACATCATGTTTTCTTTGATCAAACGCGGATCCAGGACAAGGCTTTTCAATTTTTATACTGAATATTTTAATTTTTGTAGGAAAAAGTTTAATTTTTCATTCCCCTAGATCTGCTTTTGAATTTGATTAATTGCAAATCATTTTTGATTTCATTCATTTGAATTGCAATTCATTTGAATGAATTCAAAATCAATTCAGTTCAAAGGAATTGCAAATTTGAAACGAATTGCAATTCATTTGACAGATTCATTTGAATTGGAAACGAATTGCAACTCATTCTACAAATTGATTTGAATTGGAAACGAATTGAAATTCTTTTCTGCGTAATTGGTTTGAATTGATTCAAATTTCATTCAATTCTTTCTTGTATGTGAAAAGAATTAATTCAAAATTTTGCTAATTCGTAACGAATTTATATCAAAAAAGAATGATTCATTTACAACTCTGGTACGTATTATGTATATTCACATATTCTACTGCAGTTATAAAACACATTACAAGAGCTTTTTGCTAAAATTGAACTTTATCCATTTCCATTTCCATTTCCCGTTCTTATTTCTTCTTTAAATCTTTTTAATCTTAAAATGTGGATTAAAGAAGATAAGAAAAATTGTCATTTACAATGAAACTTTTACAAGTCTACACATCAAAAACTTGTTTGCTAATTAATATTTAATTTGCACCTCCACGTATTTGCACGCCCACACATACACTCAGCAACCATTAAATTAAATTTTTATTACAGGTAGCGTTACCGTAACCAAAAAAAAAGAGAAAAAGAAACAATTCAAAAAGCAACCAAACGATAAAATTTTAATTAGTGAAACTTACAAGAAATTGAGAATTTATGCAACAAATGGAAACAAAATTTCTGACTTTGGATAACCACTATAGTTTTTGATGCGCTATGGTCCCCTAACTACAAAACTCTTCAGTATTCAAGATTCTATTGATAAGTTTTTGTTTCCTAAAATACAGTGTAACCTCGTTTAACGCAACACTCGATAAGCGCAACTCCTCGATAATTGCAACACCCAAATTCTTAACATTGGTGACTCTGTTAACGCAACTTTTCAAAAAACAAAACCTCATTTAAGGCAACTTTGCAAACAATGTTAAGTTTTGTTTTTATATTTATTTTTTTTTAAATAAAAAATACATCATGTAAAAAAAAAACAGTCGGAAATTGCACTCTTTGTCCGTTAAAAATATGAATGTTCAACTTGATAACAACCATCAGTACAAATTTACATAGAATGTGTACTTTTTAATTATTCTAAAAATATATTTCTTTTTTTTGATTTTATTCCTTATTTTAGTTAAATAAATTATATTTCAATTTTGATTTTTTAAATGCATACATACATATGCATGCGAAAACTTGAGTTAATATAATAATAATTACGAGTATTTTTCAATTTAAATAGATTGAAACTGATAATTGACACCTTTACAGGTAATTAAAATTACATGTGATAGATATTTCCATACTAAGAAACAAACTAAATGAGAGACAAAATTGTAAATCGTCAGCTGCAATCTGGTACAACTGTACGAGTATGCATGTATGTTTCCATGTTTGTATGTAACTTCACAAGTAACAAAGTCTGTAATTCCTCTATCGCAAACATAATTAAGTTGGTACACGTGTTTACATTTTGTACGATTTCATTCTTGTCATTGAGCTTTCAGTAACAAACTTCTTGATTTATAGAGCAATGATGCCTTTGCCTTAAAGAAAAATTAATTACTTTCTTTCAGTCAGAGTTCTCTTCATTTAAATTCAAACCTTTATTGTTTGTATGGAAGCCTTTGTGCCTTTGTTTTACGGTAATTCAGTCAAGCCGTATTACTTGAATTTGAATTAAAATCAAAAATAAGAAGGGAAAAACGGTACGTTTCTAAGAATTGTAATTATAATTGAAGATTTTTATAAAGACAATAACATTGTAAGATGAAAAAGAGTAAATTGCTCTGTAGCACAAGAACAAAAAGGTTTCAACATCATCGACATATGTAAGGGGGGTGTTAGAGCTGAAAACTTCCTGACTCCTCCGACCACATTTCACATTTTGTTGACTGTTTTTAGTTTTTCTTTTTTATTAAAGGGATAATTTTCTTAATTATTTTATTGCAGTTGTCAACGAAACCCAAACCTGGCTCTGTTACGTCTATATGCTGCAGCTCCCATTTCAATTTTTAATTTCATTTTACTCGTATTTTTATAAATATGAAAGAAAGTTTTGAAGTGAAAAATCCCGCACATCTCTTTGAGAGATGCTAAACTTTGGTATCGACGTTGACAAGCATAAAACACATTCGGCACAGCAAGCTACCGACATCAGGATGTCAAAAATAAAATACACACGTTTATATGACAACGATTTGACGATTGCAAGGCAACACGCCTGCGGGTTGTTGTTCATGCTTATTTTGTCGTTGTAGTCAAAATAAACTAATTTCTATTTTTGTTGGTTAAGCTATGTACACACGATTGTCAGATTTTTTTACGTCCATATGTATAGTTCAAAGTGGTATCACTGTCCACAATAAACAGCTGTTCATATTTTTAAATTGTTTCTATTTTATTTGTTTATTGTAATTGGTAAGTACTTTATTTTATTTTAGCTTTAAAATAGTATAAATATATACATTTCAGGTAAAATGCATGAAGTTCTACTTGAAGAAGTGCGCAACAACAAAATTTTATATGATCTGGTACACCCAGACTACAAGAATTTCGAAAGAAAGAAAATAATTTAGTAACCAACTACTGACAACGAATGCCGCCAACTAGATTTATAGTCTCTGCAGTTCGTAGCTTGCAGTGGCGAATGTATTTCATGCTTGACAACAAAATTTTTTTTTCGTTTTTGACAATTATATTTGTATGTATGGACATACTTATACCAGGTACCGTAGCGTTTATAAGTTTTATTTGAACAATCTATTTTATTAAGCTTTAAGGTTTTTTATTTCTTATTTTTATATAATCTCGATATTTCGTTAACCTTCGGTTAACATCTTCACGAAATTTTTATTTTTAAAATTTTTTTCTTAAATTTAATAAAATAGATTGTTCAAATAATAAAAAAGGTTAAAAAACAAGTATTAAGAAAAGTTTATAAGTTTTATTTTAAAATCACTATTTAATTATTATTTATGTAATATTATTTTTCATTTAGAAAAGAAAAGTTTTTTCTTGAGTTTTATTTATGGATCAGAAAATAACAGTAATTTTTGGACTTTTTTTGGAGTAATTTTTATTTTCTAAGCAAGAAATTACTTTTCCATTCTGAATAAAACTCAAGAAATAACTTTTATTTTCGGAGGATAAAAACCACATCCACTCAACTCATATTTATTTGGGCGTAGGCCAACATCGACTATGGTCGCGGCGCTTAGGCAGAATATGAGTGATTAATTGAATAGTGACGTCAAGAAAAAAAAACAAATAAAACTTTGCAATGACACTTGATTTGCATCCACTTATGATGTTTACAAAACTTCAGAAAACTCTCAGTAGAACCAGTGATCTCAATCAGTTATTCTTGAACTAAATGGATCCAGGAACTATTCAAACGAATCCTATTGATCATCAGCTTTGTGCTTGTCTGTATATAGTTCAAAGAAATGTAGTTTCCTTAAGATGTTTCTGTGAAACGACCTTCAGCAACGTTTGCCTTTTGTCTTGGCAAATTTGTCTTTTAGTTGAGAAATCGTTTGACTGCCATTTAACTTAAACTATTCAAATCGCTTTAAAATATAAATTAAAAACCAAAAATTCGAATTCTTGCAACATTTGAAATCAAGAGGAAACAGTTTTGAGGTGTTTGTGTTTTATTTTTTCTGTTTTGCCTCCAATACCACTTTGCGATACAAATTGTTATACAAAATTATACGAAGTGTTTTCTAAGAACAGTTTTTTTTTGTTTGGCTGTTACAAGAGTTTCTTCTCTTCAGAAGCATTTTAAAATTAATTTTTCGCCTTTTGGTTGTGGTAACTAGAGGATTTTCTTTGAGAGTGGTTAGCAAACATCAACTGAATCACAGTCATAGTTTTCATTTTCCAAAATAAAACCAATTTTTAATGCCAACTTGTGTAATTGGATTTTCACCAAGTACGATTTTAATGTGATTGTTCTTTTCCATCGAAGTTTCAAAAGTATTTGTCACAAACAAAAATCTTACGGCCTGTTCATAGAAGCGAAATGAAAATAATCGTTCGGCATTTATTATGAAAACAGCAATAAAAAAACTCAAATTGCTTTTGTTTTTAATATAAATGGCGAACGATTATTTTCACCTCGGCTGCTTCTATGAATTAATGTTCCTAATACAAATTTTCAGTGAAAAAGGATTCACCTGTTTCATTTCATTCAACTTTTATTGCTAGAATTGCGCAGAAACGTAAAATATAAATTTTACCAAAGCAAAAACTAAACTGATGTTACAATAAAATCAAGACCAGACGGCGGACCATCTCATTCTTATGGACAATCATCCAGCAAACACCATCTTTAAGCCATGAGGGCGGAACCGAAAGATACAGAAAGAAATTTAATGAAACACAATTAGGAGTGCTAAAATCCGCCCAGCCGAATCTTAGATACCTTCCACTGGCCCAGTTTATATCCTGTATTCGTCTGAATCTCCGCCTAGTCGTTTAGTAGTACCGGATTTCTACCTAATTTTTTTATGTAGTTCTTTGGACCAGCTCTTTCAGACCGTTATATAACTCCAAATAGCCAACTCAACGTGTAAACAAAATTTCACCGAAATCGGTTCGACCGTTTAGGCAGACCGGATTTTTACTTATTTTTCGAGTTTGGTAGGTTATGTTCGGTTAGGTTAGGGCAGTCGTCCAAGATGGGTCGACTCAAGTAGCACCGTAGGTGGCGTTTTGTTGCTCTAGCCCAGTAGACACCAGAGGACATCACAGCCGCCCCGTGCCGTTCACGTACTTTACTCGAGTTTGGTAACACAGACCAACTTTTTCTGCCGCTGTAAATTTTTGTGTAAAATATGTGCAAAATCCCACCCGGGTGGGTTTCGGGTCAATACGTGCACAAAGAGGTTAGATATTGCGACGGTTAAAAACAAACACCAGTCGCCGTGATAACCATATCAGGGGAATTTAGAAGTATAATTGGTTGGTCATTTTGAATTTATAGCCACGTCGTTTAATTTTTTGAGGCATGCAGTTGGTCTGCCATCTTATTTGCATTCAGTATATTCAGTTCAGAATGACATCATGCAATCGAAATTAGTTTAATCGGATGATGTTAAGTGGTTCTAAATGCAGTCAGAAGATTTTATCGGACTTACTTACGCATGCAACGGCATTCCCAGTAGTTTTTAATATGCAATATCTACGTGTGTGTGTGTAGGTATGTCTGCAAGCGTGTATGTATGTACATATGTGCTCATAGTACGTGTTATAAATAAAAAAAAAAAAAGAAAAGAAAATTACACATTTAGGAATGTGATATCGCGAGTGGATGAGAATTCGTGCATGATTTTTGAAATGTACTCAGGCATGAAGATTTTATTTTTTAAAGCATTCAAGCGCTATTAATTTTAAAATTAATCTAGTGATGATCGAGTGATTCAGGCATGACATGATAAAAGCACGAAATTTGTACAATGTTACTGTTATGTTATGTTACGTTGAAAAGTGGCATTAACGGGGAAGGGGAAGATGATTCATATTTCCTACCGGTTTATTATATAAAATATATTTGTAACTTATGTAATGAATTGATAATTAATCTTTACAGAATTTACAAGTTCGTTTTGTTTGTCCTTTTAATAACGCAGAAAAGCAAGTTTGGAAGAAAACTCATAGAAGTGAGTGCCAAGATGGCAATAGTATTAACTTAAAAGTGAAATTATTTGAGTTATGACATTATTGAAGTAAATGGGCGCCACATTTACATAAAACGCTGCTCATCACATGAATAGCACCCCCTTTGTATTTTGTATAACAAGGAATTCTCTTCGATATTTGCAAACAATTATCGGTGATTTGTTTTCTGTTTTAAAGTTGCTCTGGGATCAAATCTGTGTCCTGGAAAATTCCCTTTCTAATATTTTCCATATTTTGTTTTGTGATTGACCAAAATTGTCTATAAATTGGAGGCATAAAAGTAGCTTGATCGGTCATTTCGCTCGATTACATAAAGTCTTGGTATCATGCTATTCCCAATCGAATTTACGAAACAGTCTGTAAAAATGGAGGATCTACGCATTATTGAAAGGCTTTAAAATGTAAACATTTTCGTAAAATGTAAATAAAATTAAACATTTTTATTGCAAACTATGCCAAAACTGTTTTTATTTTTATAAAGGGTGGTCCATCCATGGGGGTGGCGATGGATGGTAGTCTGCACGTTGACTACAAAACCAAAAACAGACCTGGGTTCAACCCCAGTTTCAGACTAAAATTGTAAAAAAAAAATGTGCATTAGTGTGTCTTTGTGTGTCAGTTGTTGTCGGAAGGTTTCAGGGGCGAAGGCATAGTCACTGGTCACTGAACAATACCGGCTTCAGTTGATAGCAATCAACAATCACATCAGAACGCCCTCCTTCGTCGGTATTGTGTAGCACCGGCGAAGTAAAATAATAATAAAAATGGCTACTAAACCGAAGCTTCAGCACTGCTACGAGTATAAACAAAGAACGTGCAAAAACAGAGCTGTAAAATAATTAATTAATCTTCAGCTCCTGTCGTTTCTCCTACTATCCCTTTCCTATAGTTCCTGCACAATGCTTCGCATGTGTAGGAGTCCTCTTCTGAGTGCTGGTCGCAGATAAAAAAGAAAAAAAAAAACAAAAAATAAAGGGTGGTCCAACCATAATGCACAATGTTAATTCTGAGTCAGACCTTAACGTCAAGTTTTTTGCCCAACTCAATTTGACATTTATTTGTTTCAGTGTTTCAGAAATTCAACCATGAAGAGATACACAATTGAGCAGCGCGTTAAGATTGTTGAAGGCTTTTAAGAAAATGGGTGTTGAAATCTAAATGCTTTTTGTACACTTTGTAATTTTTTTTGGTCAGCATTATCGACCAAATGTGTCCACAATCCGGAGAAATGTGCGCATATTTGAGCAAACCGGGTCACTAGGAAATTTGGTGGATGGTGCCACTTGCCACACAGCCAACGAAACAATGGCTATTTTGTGCGTCAAATTCTATGGCCGTGTAGCATTGTGGCGATGTTAACTGCTCGTCACGATCATGTGATTTGACAACTTAGAACTTCTTTTTTTGGGAATATTTAAAAGAAAAAGTGTAGGTACACAGTGACAAAAAAAATTTAAGTAATTTTTCTTACTTGGTTTACAAATTTTTTTATAAAAACAAAACCAGTGTATACGAGTATATTGAACTAAGTTTTGTAGTGTTCAATAACAACTAAATTACCTTTAAATAGAAATTAAAATGAAGTGCGTAGATGTTATAATCTTAAAAAAATATTCTGTTACGTGGTCTTATTTATGTGGCAGAGAGTGTATGTATGTAAATTAACTTTTGATATATGGAACATAATATTTTATGACTAACTTAAATAAATATTTACTATTTACTTAATAATATTGCTTTTCATTGGAATTAAAACTCCAGCATTCAAAATGATATTAAAAATAATAAAAAGTAATAAATAAAATATGAAAATGCAAAAAAAAAAATGAAAATACATACACTAAATTAACTATTTTTGTAATTCTGCCAAGTGTATTTGTGTTGAATGTTTTTCTTTTTAGCATAAAATAAAATATTGTAAATTATTACCATATTCTAATCCGTGGTCGTAGTATCGGCCTAATTGATTGGTTAAAAAAACAAGGAGAGAAACAAAGAAAACGTGGAAGTTTTGGGATGGAACAGAAACACCAAAATAAGTTTAAATTAAAAAACAAAAACAAGTTATTTTTTAAAATGTGAGGGGAATTAATTTTTTTTGTTGGTTTGGGGAGAAGAAAGAAATTACAATAAAAAAAGTAGTTATTGAGAAGAAAGAAAAATAGTTAGTAATTAAATGTTAGTTCTTTTTTTAAAATGTATTATATATATATATATATGTATGTATATACATCTGTATAATAAATCAACAAAAAAAAAAATGGATTTTTAGTAAGCTACTCTATATTGATATTATTATTATTTCATTTTTGTTAATAAAAGTTAAGAAGGAAAGATTAATTTTTATTTGAAAAACATTCAAAAAACCAAACCAAATTTTTCTAAAGAAAAAGTGTTGAATTATTTTTCTTGTTTTATACATAAAAAATTTTCTACTCACTTAAGACTATAACTATTGGTAGCATCCTGTCTGACGACCAAGGGACGATGATTGGTGGATGAGCCACTGCTGGCATTACTATGGCCCATACCCATGCCATGAGGCAGTGTGCCATTCGCATTACTGTGATCCTGTATGGGTGTGGCAGGCGATGATGAGTTTTGTCCCGGTTTCTTTTTAAGCGCCGACTTAAGAGGAACTGCATTTAGTTTGGGCTCTTTGGCTGGAATTTCCTCAATGCGTTGTGTATCGATATGATTGGAATATGTTTGATAGTTGTAGTCCGTGTCTGAACCGTTATCGTCTTCGTTATCGTTATCTAAAGAAAAAAGAGTTTATTAGAATTGCTATTGCGTGTAAGAGAAAATTTTTATGTATGAAAGAAAATTCAAACTGTACATTTCTTTACACATTAACTTAAACATGAGCGTGGTGCGTTGCATTCTATTCTGCTATTAAGTGGCATATCCAAAGTATATTTACCAAGTAAAATCAACTCATCGGGTGACTTTTTTTGATCGTTTATGTTTTACATATCGTATATGTCAAAACTTGTTTACATTAATGCGCGAAAATATAATTTTTACGCATTTGCTCAATTTCAGTGAGCGCGCCATTAACAGTTTCACTTATTTTTTTATTTTCAGAGAGTTCCAAAAGCAATTAAAATCAAATTAATAGCGGAGTTCGATGTTTGGTGCAAATGGTCTTGCAACATTGCAAATGCAAAACTTTGTAGCTTTTCTTTGCAATCCAACAACAAAATGTACAAGTTTGCTTTTTCTACACCATTGCGCTTTTGCCATACTGAAAATGGTATAGCTCTTTTTGCAACTGTCTTGCGTTTGCATCTCTGGCATATAACAGCTGACATATGTAAACAAAAAAATTAATTTCAATTTAAAATAATGACGTCGGTAGTAGAAAAAAGAAAAGAGAATAAACAAATAAAAAGTGGACTCTGGAGGAAATCCAAAGCATTTTAAATTATTTGGAGCAAGCAAATGATATAGAAGTATGTTATTTTGGACAATTGTATTGAATTTGAAAAACAAATAACAAACACTTAATTTTTTTTTTATCACAGACATTTACTTTGCAAATAGTGTTGCAAACTGAAGAAGAAATAAAGCCGCTCGCAATTAATGACGAAAGTGTTGCAAGTGTAAGAAGTTGCAATCTAAAACGCACTAAACATCGAATCCCACTAATGTTTTTCCTGCTATTGTGGCCAGTGTGTGTTTGCTTTTTAGGGAGAGCAGTAAAAAAACAAGTTTGACATATTCAGCAAGTTTTACACAAACAAAATGCGTGCTGTTTTGTTGTAGAGATGAGGCTACTTGAGAAATATACTTTGGGCATATCTAAACAACATACATATTGTGCCTTTATTGCAATGTAATTATATCTAAAAAATGAAATTTTTAAGTTACTTAAACAAAAGTGCTCCTTCATACCTCCTCCATATGTAAAAAAAAATTGGCATTATATCGCACGAGTTACGTATGTAATCCCACATACTCAACCAACCCTCGTAGATATAAATTCAATAATTGATAAATACACTAAACAACTTTAAAAACAAAGTCAAAGACAGTTTGTAACAGTTTAAGAATAATGAAATGTTTATGCAACTAAACATATTTTTCTATTTCTCCTTGTTTTCTGAAATTTGATTTCTTTTCCGCTATTCCATATGCACTTAAGGCCAATGACATTTTCATTCGTCCAAATTTACTTCACTATACATAGTAAAATACAATTTGGTTGAAATTCTAAACCTTTAGTAAATATTGACTAATTCATATTTTATTGTAAAGACCACTTGAAAGTCATCGACTTTTATTGCAATGATGCATGCAATAATTAAAATTGATACGTTGAGGAAAATATTAAACAACAACGAAAACAAAAGAAACAGAAAACTATATTAAGCATAAAATATTTTAAAAAAGTTAGTCTTAAGACCGCATTGAAAAAATAATTATAATTAATCGATATGTTCTACAATTAGATATGACCAATGCCAGAGTTTAACTTGGTATTTAACATACGTATTTAGTTAATTACCATTTAAATTTATGTCGTATTTAAATGCAGCTTCAGTTTTTCAGTGTTAATTAAATGTTGGAATTTCAATGCGATAAACGTATGGCAGCACTATGAAATCGTGGGTAGTTTATAAACACAACACTGTTTAGCAATGGCATCATTCGACTCGTGTGAGCGAAAACAAAAACTAAATTTTACAGGAGAGAGTTTTTATGCCTTTTTTTATTTGCCTGACATCCTTAGTTGTCACCTACGATAAAATGTACATAGCATTATCTCCATAACTAAAACAATTATCGCTATATTACTTTCTCAGCAGATGAATTAATGAATTTAGAACCAATTTGCATAAAATCTGTACAACGAATCAATGATATATCGAAGTATTTTTCATTCCCCTTCAGATTCGTTGCATCGAAGTTTCACTGTATTTAGCAAACGTATTTCCATATATAATTTACTGCCTTTTCATAAAAATTAACTTGATCTATCTATAAGAATTGTATTAATAGTACATTTAGCTTCGCGATTCCGACTAGGGACTCTTGGTATGGCGATCCGGAGCTTTGTTCGGGTCTATACCGACAGCGCCAGGATGCTGGAAAGATTGGGCTGTGATATATACATTACGGGTCCTAACATTAGGCGGTAGTCATGGCCATATAAAAAGCTTTGTAATGCTTGTTGGATAGTTGGATTTTTCTTAAAAATCTCCATTTACTTTGACAGTCGGTATGCAATCAGGTCGCTCGCTGGCGTCACTTCGACGTCGGTCCTCGTCCACAAATACCGCGGTTTTCTCAGGGAAACTTCAGCCTGACTTTTATAAGGGTCCCGGTACACAGGTATATCGCTGTTAATTGCGTAATTGATGTCTTTTTTTTAAACTTGGACCAGCACTCAGGAGAGTGCATGCGGTGCATTGCATTGTGAGAAATGATAGGAGGTGAAGCTTCTCTATCTTACAACACTGCTTATTGCACGTTATTTGTTTTTATAGCAGTGTTGTAGCTGAAGCCGTTAACTGTTCAGTAACCAGCGACTATGCCGTCGCCACTGAAACCTTCCGACAATAACTAACACAAAAGCACACTAATGCACATTAGACAAATATGCGAAATGTTTTTATGAGACTGAAACTGGGGTTGAACCCAGGAAAGTTTTTCGTTTTGTAGTCGACGTGCAGACTACTTCGACCATCGCCACCCTCCAAGGCTGGCACAGATATGCTTTGTTTCTCAATTATTGAGTTTGCTTTTAAAAAAAATACTTTATAAGAATATCATAAAGTATGTAATAATACATTTAATATATTTTTTTGTTTTGGGAAAAAGCATAATTTTTTCAATTAGAATCATATATAAAATGATTACAGTTCGATAACTTTCAAACTTTCAACTTACAAAGACAAAATTGTAAATTATACTGAACAAACACTGGCAGAACGGAACAACATGCTGTTTTCGAAGGCTGCTGCTACACCTTCATCTTCATTTTCATCGTGCTTTGTTGTTTTTTTATTCTATTTATATGTATCTATCCTATATCATGGACACATAATCGCAGCAAAAAACTTATCGAAATTTAGAAGCAGAAACAGTTGCAGGAACCAATGCATTACATATTTAGGAACAAATTCTTACAAAAATGCTGCCGAAATATACTTAAGTTAGTGAATAGACTGTTTTTAGCAATACTCGGATAAATACCTAAAGAAAAGTATTCTTCCGCGTTGGTCTTTTTAGGTACATAAAGTAATGCTTCTAAGCGGCTGATCGCCAATAAAAATCATGCATTATAAAAGCACAATTGCAAGTGATGCCATTATGTTGTCTCGCCTACAAAACTACTTCCAGGTAAGCAATAATTTTTCCTTCAATTAAATATTAAAATTTCAAAGCACTTTTTTCCCTTTTGCTGATCAAAATATTTAAAACAATATTGGTTGCCGTTTTATATATAAAAATAGTTGTATATATTAAATGGCACTTACCATAATCATCGTACGGCCCATGCGGTCGTCCAGCCACTAAAGTTGGCGATGGTGTCGAAAACATAGGAGGCGGTGGGATAGGACCAATTTCTGACACTGGTATTGGAGGTTCCGGTAATTCGGACAACACAACACCACCAACCTTTTTAACACCACCTCGACCATCATGATGATGATGATGACCACCAGCACTATTGCCGCCTGAAGCATCAGCATAAGGCGGTGGAGTACTACCCGGAGGTCCACCCATCATGACATTTGAAGAACTCTCAGGATCTGAAATTGAAACAAAAAGAAATTAATAAATAAATTTAAGAAAAAACTGTACTAATGGAAAGGCAATGGAAAATGCTGAAGGTAGGAGATAAAAATGATTAGAAGGTCTGAAGTTCTGTATATTTAACTCTGATATTGCCCATGTTAATTGTTAAAGTAGAGCTACAGTGGCACTGGTGGTGGTTCAAGTTAGTCAAATGATTCTGGGATACATTTATTTGTAGTAAAACCGATCCTATTCCTATGATCTCTGTTAAATGTGTCCTTCATATTCTGCCTCATGGGGTCAATAACCGCCACGTTCCGCCTGCTACCGAAAGAATATGAATGGCAAATGCTAATGTCATCCGCAAAAGTTCGTTAAGAAAAAGCCACAACAGGGTAGGAGAAAGTACGCAACCCTGCTGTACTCCAGAATTTCTTCTGAACTAGTTTGATGAGAAATGGCGTCTCATAACAACTCGTATGATCTCTGAGAAAACTCAATATAAATCGAGAGAACTCATCTGCAATACCGAAGGCAACAGAAGTGTTATTTGCCACACTACTCCTTATTTTCGCCAAACCAGTGCTCAGGAGCTGTCATTTATGTATGCAGTATATGCAGCGTAACTAGTTGAAAAAGCATAGTCTTGAGAAGACAAGTGGAGAAGTATACCAAAGGATAGCGAGCTTAATTTTTAGCAGATCCGTGGTTTTTGGGGATTTTGTAAAGCAATTTTTTTTTTATCTTGGACCATCATTCAGGAGATGATCCCTACACATGCGATGCATTGTGCTGGAACTAGAGAAAAGGGATGGATAGTGAGAGAGATGACAGGAGGTGAAGCTTCAGTAGCTTAGAACTATACTTTTGCACTTGCTGCGCCGCCTCTCATGCCAAGCAAATGTATTAAATTTTGAACCTTTATTTTTAGTAATGATTTCACTTCGCTGGTGCTACGCACTATCGACGAAAGAGGGCGGTCTGATGTGCTTGAGGATTGGTATCAGCTGAAGCCGGTACTGTTCAGTGACCAGTCACCACCATAGTCACCACTTCCGACAACTCTTGCACACTAATGCACATTAGAAAAAATGCGAGATGGTTTTATGACTCAGTCTGAAACTGGGCTCGAACCTAGGACTTTTTGGTTTTGTAGTCTACGTGCGGACTACTTCAGCGACCGCCACCTTCCTGCTGCTTCTCTGGTGTTATGTTGCCGCATTCATTATTTTTATTTATTATTTTACTTAGTCCAAGTTTTATTTCACTCAAATACCGACGAAGAAAGGCGTTGTTCGCGCAGATGAAATCGAAAATTTTTTTGTGTAATAGGAGATTGGCACAACTTTCACGAAAATAAATCTCTACTGACGAATCAAGGCTATTAGTCAGCACGCCGACATTACACTATAACAATTTTATTTTCAAGTACAGCACATTTTATTTTAGTGCACTCGAATTGAAGTGATAATTTTCTCTTTATAACAAGTACGTGCGACAAGCTCCTTAAATACCGTTTAAAATGTAAAATATAATTTTCCTGCGGTGTTACAGCAGCTATAAAATTTTACACGCGCAAAAGGAAAAAGATAATAAAAACACCAAACCAAATCAATTCTGAAGTTGCCCTCTGCCGTAAAGTTATTTACAGTGTGGGAAAGAAAGAAATAGTTTTTAATACTTTTTGTGACAGATTTTAAAATTTATGTGTCAAGTTTAAGATTAAACAAACATACATACATACATAAACACATAAATACATACATATTGTATAAACTACCCACACACACTAACAAATGTTGTCTTTCTATACTGAAAGTCCTCACGGAAAACGGATATGAAGTGCAATATTGATTTATGCTCTTTTTGAAAACTTGAATTTTTTATTTCATGGCATTTCATGGGTTTTTATTGTTGTATGTTGAAGGGTGGCGCATAATGAAACATTTTCTTATCGAAAAAAAAAAATTGCATGAGTGGAAAATTTATAATTTTTAAAGGTTAAAGGAAATATTCATCATTTATTTAAATTTTTACACATGACAATTTTCTCTATAAATATGTGGCATGAATCGCACATGACATTTTTCTATTAAAAATTTTCAAACAGGCCAACAACTTGATCATAAATAAAACGAAACTGACGTTTGTTAAACAAAACTAACACATTTTGCTCGCCTGCACCACGCCCACTTCGTCATCAAACATACTGTTATAAATAATTTCTATTTCATTCATTTGCAATAATTGTAGGTCAATAAAAATTCTAAATATTCTAAAACGCATGTGTGCAGCGAAAGAAAGGAGAAAATAAATATTAAGTGGTTTTTCATTGCCATCGGATGGAGTAGAAGTTGTTAAAAACTAATTTCGTTTTCACCTGTAGAAAAAGCAGAAGCTTTGACCTTTGGGATTATATGAAGTATGACCTGTAGTATAGACAGAAAAACAACAAAGCTGGCAACCTTTGTAATAGTATGTGAACAGTAACAATTATTCTCGTATGTATTTTCCTAAGATTTATCGAGTTGATTAGATGATATTAATGACTTTACAACTGTTAACACAAAGAGTACTAATGACGTGTGTAGTGGCACAGAAATATGTATATACGGGTTCTACTCAACTGGTGCTGGAGATTAATTGTTCTTTTACCCTTATTATAATCAATAGAAATTTTTCTCAAAGTTGTGATATATTAATTGTAAACTTGAACACGACAACAATTTTCATTCATTTGCAATAATTGTAAATATATTAAATTCTAAATATTCTCATAATTATATTTCTATTTAATAAATTCTTAAGAAATGCAGCAATGATTTTATTCTATCATATCTGCTAAGTGTGTTTAGCAAGCAATGTTTTCAGTTTTTATTTACTTACAGTGTTCAAAGCAGACATTCACGCGTCTGGCTAATTTATTCGTGCCCAACGTATTGGGTCTTTCCAGTTTGGAATTTTGTGTATGGGAATCATGTTGATCACGACCACTAACCATATGTGAGTGATTTTGGTGTGTGCCAACGTTGCCGCCACCAGGTGGTGGCAACATTGTACCCTGACAGGGTGGCTGTTCAGTGTTGGGTGAAAGTGTGCCATTACCACCATGTTGTGCATCAGTCTTGTCTTTTCGGGGTTCTATAAGAAAGAAGGGCAACGAATAGTTAGTTTTTAGTTTCTTTAAACATTTCATAAAATAAAATCTTCTTTTATGCGCTAAATGCTGTCAAAATTTATATGAGAAACGCTCATTGCTAAAACCTGCTACTCTGTTCACAATTTGGTGCGAAATGTTGTCCAATTAAGACTGGTTCTCTGTTCATAATTTGGAGTTGTGAAATATTTTTAAATTACGTATGAAAAAAAATTGGCATGAAATATTTGTGAAATAATAATGTGAGAGTAGTACTCTGTAGTGCGATTCACTATCTTTTATTACGTTAATCGTATCGGTAAAATAAGTATAGCGAAATTTTATCAATAAATTTAAATTTTCCCTCTGGCTTTTAAAAAAAAATATTTTTTTGTCTTGTTGCGTCTCTGAAACATTCTACATTTAAAGAACTTATTAATTTAAAGTGCAGATGGTGTAGGAAAAAAAGCTGTTGTATGTGTATGTGTATGTGCCGATGTAGGCGGCATTATAGCTTGTCTTTGTATCCCGTACTTTCAAATTGCTGTCAAAGTGTCCCCGAGACTATGGCCTCCAGGAGCTATTGTAACCTTTTGTGCATAAAACTAATTTAAGGAGAAAAATAAATTAATACATAAAATTTTCTTTGTTCTCAATGATGCATGAGACGTTTTCGATATTAATGACAATAAAATGAAAAATCATTGGTTTTCCAGTAAATAAAAAAAGTATTTACATTGAAATTTTGTAAATATGTTGAAGTAAAATTTATGGAGTTTCTTTGAAATTGAATTTAGAGTATTATTTATTGGGTTATAATAAATAATACTAACAAAAATTCATCGTAGTATGTTGAAATGTTTGAAAGCATTTGCTTGTCATAAGAACAACGGATTATCATGACAATTAATTAATGCAATTAACCCTGGATCGTTACTCTTCATTTTAGAACATTAAGGATGCGCTATAATTTTTAAAACATAAAGGCCTTAAAATTTCCCTCTAAACAGAATAAAAATTTAATATTTTTTTTTATTTTATTTCCCTACTATTGTAGTACTACTAATTCTACCACTACTATTTGCACTACTAATATTTCCATCACTACTACTATTTATTACTACGTCCACAAACCATTTATACTATTACTACTACTTGTTACTATTATTACAAGCCACTACTACCTACTAAACTTTAATCGTCTCAGTAGCACTACTTTCTTGTAATATCTACTTTTTTTTACTTTCTTATAAATAGAGTTCTGGCCGGATTACGTATAGCAACCAAACTTTAGTTGCACTGCCAGTTGCCGAATATTGTATTACGGATGGCAACGGGAAACTGATAATTATAAATTAAATTTTTTTTATAGTGCTTTTCTGGAAACTACCAGCAACGCAAGTGAAGTTCGGTTCAGAATCGTGCCATTAATTTAAGCACCAGGTGAACCTATTGTTAGAAAAGTATAAAACACATCAGTGCCATAATACTGCTTCTTAATTTATAAAATAATAAAATAAATTTTTACGGCTTTAAAAAATCCAATAACAAGTAAAAATCAAAAAAAATATTAAATAATTTTCAGCCATTTATTAAATTATTATTGTCAGCGAGTTCCTTATAAATAATTGCAATTTCTTACAAACTGATTGGGGTGTTTTAAAGGGTGGTTAAATTTCAAGGGCCGATGTTGATTTTGAATAAAACACAAAGTAAAAAAAAAATTTAATGACATTCATAAAAAAGTGATCTAAAATATTGTTACGGAAATACATTTATTAAAAGCAATTTGAGTACTACCTTCGTATAAATGTATTTCATTAGAACGTTGTGGATTCTTATCGGCATAAATATACATGCGGGTGGCGATGGCTGAAGTAGTCTGCACGTTGACTATAAAAGCAAAAAAAGTCCTGGGTTCGACACCAGATTCAGACTAAATCATAAAAACATCTCATATTTTTTCTGATGTGCATTTGTGTGTCTTTGTGTCAGTTGTTGTCGCAAGGTTTCAGTGGCGACTACATAGTCACTGATCACTAAACAGTTCCGGCTTCAGCTGATACTAATCCATGGCCACATCAGAGCACTCTCCTTCGTCGGTATTGTGTAGCACCAGCGAAGTAAAATAATTACTA
This sequence comes from Dexiosoma caninum, assembly GCA_963924685.1. NCBI lineage: Eukaryota > Metazoa > Arthropoda > Insecta > Diptera > Tachinidae > Dexiosoma > Dexiosoma caninum. The sequence continues at coordinate 37,050,512 of OZ004729.1, read as the reverse complement.
AAAATGGCTACTAAAACAAAGCTTTAAAATTTAATACGTCTCCTTGATATCAGCGACGCTGCAACATTGCTATAAAACAAAGAACCTGCTAAAGCAGCCTTGTTAGATATTGAAGATTCACCTCCTGCTTAATAAAGATAATTAACGAACAATTAGAAATGTAAATTCAAAATTAACCGGTTTCAGGAATATTCTATATAAATGTCAAAGTTGCTAGATAATACTAGAATCATCTAAGACAACTAGTGGCAAATGTCTTTGGCGTATACATAAAGGCGATTGCCAGTAATGGCCATGCAGTTAAAAAAAAACTCTCTTAAAGCGAAGGTTTAAATTAAGTGCCGGAAAATAAACTACAGATTGTAAACATTATTCAATTAAATAAAGTAACATTGTGAACAAATTATTGAGTAATAAATAAAAGCCTTTTAACTAAATTGTAATAAATAAGAGAATACATGTTTTAAAATGTAAAACGTAACAATTCGTTGTTTTATTTTGCAATCACGAATTTAAGTAAAATACACGGTTTAAAAACGTAAAATGTAATAATATTGTATATTAAGAATATCATTTACGGCGATCAGATAGAAAGCAAAAACCTACTACTACGACTACTTCAGTTGCTATTACAAAATTTTTTAATTAAAAAATGTTAAACATATATTCCCCTTAACACAAAAAGTATACAACAAAAGAAAAACAAATTTGTTGGGAATATAATTTAATAGAAACTGAATTTAATAGCCAACAATATTTTCTTGTTATTTGGATTATTCTGTACGTCTGCTTTCATGAATGAAAAGCAAATACTTTTTCTACCATAATGACTTCTTCAAAGTTAAAATAAATAGAAAAATAAAATAGCAGTAACAAGATTTGCATGTTTAAACCTTAAGCATCATTTCGTTAAAATGTTTGTTTGCAGAATACTTTTCTACAGTTGATTCGTACGTATACATTTCCTTGGCGAAGTCCTTCAAACAGCCGAGAATAAAAAGAAAAAAAAAGAAAATAAATTAAATAAAGTTTACTTACAATTTGAGGCTACTTTCAACCTAATCTGTTTAAAAATAATGAAATAAAAAGTAGCAAGCAATTGAAATGTATAAGTTTAAGGAAGAGTTGTGTTTAGCTTATTGGAGATGCAAGAAAATATTAATAAGAACGCCCAAAAGTACGCAATATATTGCATCAAACAATTGTAGTTAATTTTTAAAAGAGTTTGTGCTGTTGATTTAATTGACAAAAAAACGTAAAGAAAGCTCGGAAATATGAAATATCAAAATTTTAATTTATAGATATTAGAAATCCATGGAAATCATTGTCAAACCAAGATGGCAATTGTTAATCGTTAATAATTAATTTTAATTAATTTTAAATTTATTTTTCCAATTACAATTATTTTGCATGTTGTATGCAAATGAGGTCGTAGGTAGGTCACACAGTGCCCAAAGTTCATCCCGCTGTGACGGCCGGGACTGTTACTATCCAGCAAAAACTAAAGAAGAAAGAAACAGCACATTTTTTTAACCATATACTACATACCGTCTGCATTACTTAGAAGGAGTTATGTAGTGACTTGGCTATCACTTGTACAAAAAATCTTACAATTTCGTAATGAAGAAATATTTTTAACACCGATATTTCTATAACCAAATCAGCCTGCGATATCGGGAAATGACGATTTTTATGCACATTCTTGCGTCTAATTGAATAGCAATGGATTCAAAATGTGTTGTAATTAAGTAATGCCGTTTTAAAACTTTAAAAGAGAACAATAAAGTGCACACATTATTCAGAAATAATGTGGAAAGAGAATCGAAATCACGAAATAAGATAGGCTTAGACGGTCTGAACCAAATATGACGCATTATAAAGGTATTGAGCTCGTTTAGATTTCGTGAGGCTTAACCTTAGCCATATGACTTCAATTAGTCATTACCGGTAACTTTTAACTAATGCCCTTCAATATAACCACCTACTGCAATAACTTATTTGCAAATGGCATTTCGAAGTTATTATATGTAAGCGAGAGTGGTAAGTACTTGCCCCGAATGACATCGCCATGTTAGAGTAATTAGTTAAAAAGCCAAAGTTAAAGTAGTGAAGAGTGTGATTATTAGTATTTCATTTATTTGCTGGGTATTAATACCAGTGTCAAAACACCTCGTAGCCCGGATAAATGAGTCTATCTTCCTGATGCTGCATTCCGATATCTCCGCGAGATTACGAATTGTCGAAGGACCCACAATAGCCATCCTCTCCCCGGAGAGAAACGGGAAAAGCAAAGAATACACGACTGAAATGAAACTTTCCCAACCACTCTTGTAGATGTGTCTAATATCCCTTAACAGGACTTAAATTAGTGATATTCCCATCTTGTGTAATTCAATGGATATTTACATTAGATTTCTTTTTTTGCGCAAAAAAAAAATATTTACACCAGAAAAATTAAGGGAAACAGAAATAGAAATAGCAAAAAGGGATCGACAGTGTTTTTGTTAGCAAGTACAAGTGTATAAATAAAATACTACAAGTACACATCATGAAATGTAAAGTATACATTTAGACACAAAATTTAATTTAATAAAAGAGAGCACGCAAGGGTGAACTTTTTAAACATGTATGGCATTTACGGTCGACTAATTATAATTTGAAACTCGTTAATTTGAATCTTGCGAAAACTTATGTTGTTTTACAGGTGCCTTGAAAAAATCCATGCAATTTGTTCGCTTCGGTCATTTGATAATTTCAACGTCATCTTGATAACTGACGCGCTATAATTTGAATTTTTTCGGCTCTACGCTCTAGAATTTGAATGACTTTAATGTGCTGGGTTTTATAAAAAAAAAACAAACAAAATAAATATAAATAAAATGACTTCTTGTTCGCCGACGTCCTATAATATGAAGTTGGGCTTTTCTACACTCGAAAATTTGAACTCATAATGTGAATGTGTTTGCGTTATAGAAAAAAAAAATTAAAGTATTTGCTTTAGTATCAATCACAGTGCGCTTTGCATTCCATTAAACGCTTGATAATTTCATATCTAAATTATTTGAATTTTTTTTTTGGTCCCTTAAATTTAAAATTATCCAGAGTCGACTGTATTTGATTTTTTAATGACTGCATTTTGTCAGAAAATAAAAAAGTTGATGTTGCCCTTGTATTGCATATTTTTGACTACAATCGAAAAATATGAAATTAAGTGTTTATTAATCCAAATACCAATGCATATTTGAAGTAATTGAGAATTTATTGAAAAAGCTTTATATCTATAAAAAAAGGGATTAAAGTCTTGTAGTATAAATTGCACATTCTAATATAAAATATTTATATTAATTTCAAAGAGTAACTCTCAGAATTATTTTGTTATCTTTAACCAGTTCTCAGGGGATGATGCCTACACAAGCGATGTATTGTTTCGGAACCAGAGATAATGGGCAGACTGAGAGAGATGACAGGTGGTGAAGCTTCACTATCTTATAACTCCGCTTTTGCATGGTTATTTACAAATATTAGAATTTTTAATTTTATTAGCAAATTGCTTTAAATCATAATTTGATAAATTATTTCAATAACAAATATCAGAAATAAACAATGCTTTTCATTAAAGCAGCTTTTCCAATTCATTAACATGGCCGATATAAAAAACATTAAACTTTCTAATTGAAATTACAACGATTGATTGCTTAAGGACGCACGACTTAAGTGTTTTTTTTTTGACCTCCTTAACAATTCACGTTTCAGTTCTTGTTGTAAACTTTAGGCAAATAAATATTTTCGATTATTTCATTTATTTGCTCAAATTGGGGAAAAATAATATAAATTGAAATTGCATAGAAAAACAGCAACTTTTAACAAATTAAAAACTGAATGCATACAAAAGTTGATGTCAAACTTTTAATTTTATTAGTTTTAATTTTCCTTCAATTCGATTTGCTATTTGATTTGGACAATTAATCAAATCAATACAACATTCAGCTGCTGCAACAACTGTTGAAGTGAAATTTCTAACAAAAAAAAAAACAGAAATAACGAAGAAACATTTCACAAATGGCAGCATAAGAAGAATGCAAGTTCAATTGAATTATTTTAGTCCGTCATTGCTGAAATTCTATTTTCAGCTTGCCCAGCAAACACACGGGTAAGATGATAATTTTATAAAGTTTTCTATTGATGACGTTTTTCCTTCCAATATTTGTATTGCTGAATCAATATTTAGTTATGAAGGGTGGGCAAATTTGTGTTTAGAAAATAAATTGGCTGTCATATGTTGCAATGTCAAGAATTAACATTTATTTAGTAAAAAGTTAGGAAATTTTAACATTGGAACGCTACACTCTTAAACAACGAATTTTCATTGCGAAAATTTACTATCAAAATGGTGAAAATTTTACTGTATAACTTCGTAAAATTCGAGAAGCTTTCCTCGTAATCAGGCTCCTTCTGAGACCGTTGTGCGTACTTTCATCGCAAAATTCGAGGCTCAAGTTGCTGTTGCTGACAAGGGGCCAAAACAATAGGCTCGTAGTGGCCGTAGTGATGCAAACACAGCCGCTGTACAGCAAAGTGTTGAGAATGAGCCTGGAACATCAAATCGTCGACGTTCGCATCAATTGGGTATCACCAGAGGAACTTTGCGCAACATTTTGCATAAAGATATTCATCTTAGCTGGCCGACCATTGTTTGCGTCGAACGTTTGTGAATTAACTGTTTGAAAAACTGAACGAAAACAACGCATTTTTTAATAAAATCATTTTTAGTGATGGGGCGGTTATAAAAAAAAAACAAAATTGTTGCATATTGAATTCACAAAATCCACAAACGTCCTCGGAAACCGTCCAAAGAAATTGACCGTATGGTCGGGTTGTGGTCAGGCGGCATCATCGGCCCGTATTTTTTTTTTTTTTGAAAATGAGCAAGGAAACGCCGTCACCGTGAATTTTATGCGCTATCAAGCAATGATAACCGATTTTTTGTAGCCACAATTGGCTAAAGTTGTCATCAGTGACCTTTGGTTTCAGCAGGACGGCCCCACAAGCCACACAACCGGCCATACAATTCAGTTATTGCATGTGAAATTTCCCGGTCGGTTAATTTCTCGATGTGGCGATGTCAATTGGCCGCCTTGTTCTTGTGATCTAACGCCGCTGGATTATTTTCTCTGTGGATATTTAAAAGACCGGATTTACGTGAGGAAACCACAAAGAACTGGCACTCTTAAAAAATTAAATTCGGCGCTGTATTGACGAAATAAGCGAATCTTTATTCAAAATTTTGTAAAAAGAGCTGGCGTCTGCCAAGGTGCTAGAAGTGGATATTTCCCCGACATCATATTCCATTATTAATTCCCATATTTGTACTTTACATTTGTCTCAATAAAACTGAATTTGTCCAAAAAAAGTGAGTTTTTAAGCTAATTGACTTCCTAACCTCTAATTTTCTCACCCTTTAATTATCCATTGTTGTCTTGTTTCTTCGCGATTCATTAAAAATATAAAAACAGTTGAATTAGTTTTAAAATGTTTCTAAATTTTTTATCAGTATATTTCGAACTTAATAGTTCATCTTCAGGATCTATAAATATAGTGTTTTTATTATTTTATAAATAACAATTTATAAATGGGTGGGTGAATGGCTCGATATACTAGAAAGCAAAAAATTATAGAAAATAAAATAAAACATTTTAGAAATTTATTTTTCAAATGAATACTACGTGCACATATTAAAATAACTAATTAAAAAAGCTGCCAGTTTATGTAATTCGAAAGTCAAATGACTTTTAAATTGTCGAGCTCGTGCGTTCCTTGGATGCTCTACAAATTCATCATAATTTTGAACAAAATTCAATAAAAATGTTTAATATAAATTTTTAAATTAAATTTCAATAATTTGACATTAAAATGTTTTATTTGTATTTTATCGAGCTAAAACACAAATAGATTTAATTTATAATTTGGTGATGTTGATGAAAATCTCAACCATAATAAAACGCAATAAATAAAATTCCACCAACGATTTAAATAGTTTTTATGCAAAATAAATCCATACAGATATTTGCAAGAAAAGAAAAGCCATTGTACACCTACACAAAGAACTGTTTCATTTTAAAGGCGAAATAGAATTATGGTGATAAAAAAAAGTAAATTATGGAAAAAGTTAAATGTCATGGGAATGTTTTCGTTTTTGTTAATCGAAAAGATTTCTTCTTTCACAAAGCGACAATACTTTAGAAGCAAATAATTTGTCCACAAAATATTGTCTTAAGCGTTTATTTGCGCAAAATATCGAACCCTGCGCGCGAATGTATCGTATGTTACACTTTTTTAGAAATCGACTTTTTTATGCAAAATGGTTCAAAATCCATGAATTCATCTGCAGATAAAGTATTATAGCGATAATTGTTATAGTTATGGAGATAACACTATGTACATTTTATCGTATGTGACAGTTACTGCTGTCAGGCAAATAAAAAAAGACGAATAAAAACGCTCTCCTGTGAAATTTAGTTTTTGTAACATTCGATAATTTCGCGCACAGGGGTCGATATTTTGCAACGTTCCATTTACGAACGTTCGGCAGTTGCGGCGTTGCCACTGTTTGCATTTACGAAAGTGATGGGCATACGATGCAGCGCAGTGTGTTTAAGCCAGTTTTCTCCGTTAGTACTAATTATTGTCAATATCTATATTTTTTGAAGTCTTAGAAATTAAATTAATGAATTATTGTTTGAGATAATTGAATTGCCATTGAATTTATGATTGTATTAATGAATTGTTGAATATTTGAATTGTATGAACTATTCTCTTCATGAAATGTGAATAATTTTATAAACTTAGTGAAATCTGGCAATACAAGCACAATTGTGAATTAGTAGAATAATTAGTTTTTTTTAACGTTTTTTAACGCCTATCGAAAAGAGGTTACCGGAGATAGACTCACTCTTCAAAAATCAGTCGATTGGAACAGATGTCCCCCGGCAAATCTCAAAGCTCACGAAATATCTTATGTAAGTGCTTTCTTTTTCCAATCTATTAATAAACGTAATCAACGAATTAACCACAAAATCTTATAAGTTTTATTCAACCAAATCTCTTAAATCCCCTCTGGAATTACAATATAACTTCCAACTCGATCGATAGTTTTTATTACGTGCTGTCCACAGGTACATACTTCTCATATATGTACCACCTGACACACCAACACATTTACATAATAAATGAACTCCATCTTAGCTTTGAACTTTAATTCTGCAACATAAATGTGCATAATTAAACACAGTGATGCATTTACTAAAATGTCCATTATTATATGAAAATTATTATTTTTCCAGCAACACAAGTATGTGGCTGCCCGTCCACCGTTGTAGGTGCCCCACAACTGAAGGTAACTTCTATTTTTTGCAAGCGACAATAAGTGGATCCAGTGTTGGCAATATAATAACGAAAGTACAATAAAAGACAGCTTAAAATATTTTCCTTTATTTAGGCAAAAAGTGATATAAATTCCCATCGAATAACTGATTTTATTTTTCATCTTGAAAATAAATAAGTAACCGACTATAAGGCTGCATGCATCATCCAACAAAATTTTGTACTCGTGTAGCCTGCTGTGTTCTGTGTGTTTAAAAAGAAATATTTTCTTAAAATAAAAAAGGGGTACGCATTTAATCTGTTAAATGCCCCTTCTTTCTTCCTTTTTCTATTTTCAGCCATTATAATATTTTTCGTGAACTAACGCACACAATATTGCCATACTTTTTGCCGTATTTTTTGTTAAGAGAGCTTAAGTTAAGTTTTATATTTCTATTGTTCGAAAAAAAAATGTAATAAAATGTTTAACAACCATGTAAACTTACAATTTTTATCTGGCAACATTGTCACAAAACGCATTGTCAGTATATTGTGATATGCATGAGTGTATATGTGTGAATCGTGAGAATACCCACTATTTCCATTGACAAGTATTTGCCAGATATTGTACGGTCATTTGTTATCGTCATGTGGGCTTAATTTAGTGCAACGTACAATAACACCATTGTCACATAAATATTTCTATTGACAACGTTGCCCCTAAATATTAAGAGCCAATATTTAAAATCGGATCTGGCATCTTTTACAATACAATAATGGGACAACCATGTGAATTGACAATTTTTGTTGACAGATAAATTTATTGTCGAACAACTTTGTGGCAATGAAGTAGTCTGAACTGATAATTTACCTTTTGGTGACAATTTTTCATTGTCAGTCATAATATTGCCATATCTTACAATATTGTAATATCAGACAATCGTGTGTACTTGCTTAAAAGCCCTTTCACACTATAATACAAATCTTACAACTTTCATAATAGTTTGTGCGAGAGAAATTTAATGATATTACTTTTTTTTTATCTTGGACCAGCAGTCAGGAGATGACCCCTACACATGCGATGTTCATTGTGCTGGAACTATAGGAAAGGGTTTGTAGGAGAAATGATAGGAGGTGAAGCTTCACTACCTTACAGCACTGCTTTATGCACGTTATTTGTTTTTGTAGCAGTGTTGTAACGTCTCTGATGTCAAGGAGACGTACTAAATTTCGAAGCTTCGTTTTTAGTAGCTATTTTTAGTAATTATTTTACTTCGCCGATGCTACACAATACCGACGAAGGAGGGCATTCTGATGTGCCTGTGGATTGGTTACAGCAGAAGCCGTTACTGTTCAGTGACCAGTGACAATGCCTTCGCCACTGAAACATTCCGACAACAACTGACACAAAGACACAAACATGCACACAAATGGTGCGACTGCCAACAAATCTAAAGTAATATTACATTTTGGTTTCTCACTATCACACACTTGAAATAAAATGAAAAGTATAAGTAGTAAGAAAAAACCCGGTTAAGAAGCAAATGACTTTTTTGTTGTTTTGTTATTTTCATTGGTTGCTTACACAAAAACACATCCCAAATGAAAAGTATAAAATTTTAAAATTTTTAAAAAATGGTGCTTGGTCAGATTTATAATATATTTTTTTTTTTTTTTTACCTGGGACCAGCACTCAGGAGCGAACTCCTACACATGAGAAGCATTGTGCTGGAACTATAGGAAAGGGATAGTAGGAGAAACGACAGGAGGTGAAGCTTAATTAATTATTGTACAGCTCTGCTTTTGCACGTTCTTTTGTTTTTTTATACTCGTAGCAGTGCTGAAGCTTCGGTTTAGTAGCCATTTTTATTATTATTTCACTTCGCCGGTGCTACACAATACCGACGAAGGAGGGCGTTCTGATTGTGGATTGCTATCAGCTGAAGTCGGTATTGTTCAGTGACCAGTGACTTTGCCTTCGCCACTGAAACCTTCCGACAACAACTGACACACAAAGACACACTAATACACATCAGAAAAATGCGAGATGTTTATTTTTATTTTAAACTTTTAGTCTGAAACTGGGGTTGAACCCAGGTCTATTTTTGGATTCGTAGTCAACGTGCGGACTACCATCCATCGTGCCATCGCCACCCTCAAATTGTTTTTACACCATTACATTTTCCCATTTGATTTAAGTTTTTGACATGTCGTATACTCGGTATTACAATGGAAAAGGGCCTTACGTAGCACAGAATTCTATTACATTTTGTTGGAACAATGGCACGACTCTCTAGCACAGTCTGCCGCGGCCTTAAGCCACATATAATTTAATTATAAAAACACACTATTTTGGCTGACTATTTAAGGTGGAATTCTTTCCTTTAATTGAAAAAAACAAAAAAAAACATTTAATGTTAAAAAATCTACTTATGAATTTAATTTACTCAGCAGAAAGATTCTCTTTCCTGAACAACTATCATTTTTCTATTCCTTGATTATTTGCGGGCAATGGGAAATTTAAAAAACAAACTGGCAACATCTTTACAACAATTGATTTCCTTAATTGTGCTTGTCAGCAATTTTATTAGCATTTCATACACGAGACAATTTCTACGTATTTCCTCATAAAAATTTATTTGCGTTTTTATGAAAATTCCGATGGTGAAAGAAATACTTTTCTTTTTTAAAAATGTACTTCCAATTAGCACGTACTTGTTGAAAATAAAGATCTTATGAATTCTTTCTTGCAGCAGTAGCAAAAAAAGACAGCGAATAGCAGAAAATAAACTAACACATACACACACACACACAGAGCCAGCGAAATTTCTCATAAAATATGCAGTTGATTTTTTGGATTAAAAACACTAAATTTTACACAAATAAAAAAAGTAACATAAAAAATTCTTCGAAATTGATTTGTTAAACTCAACTTTAGCCGCAGCACGATAGCGAAAGCATATGCATATATATACACACACACACAGACTCATATATCAACTCAATTTCACAACATACAAACACAAACTTATACCAGCAGTAAATAGTTTTGTTAAAATATTTGGCATTAAGCCAGAAACATATAATTTCTAGATGAAGATTTTTGTACAGTTAAAATCAGCTCACACGCACAAACACACACGCATACACTTATTTACAAACGTACAAGTCAAAATTACTCCTTACGTAAACGTTATATACAAACATACATACATATTGAAATGGACCCGGAAAGCAAAGCGAAAAGGGCATATAAAGTATTTGCTAAAATCAGAGTACATATATTTGTCGGGCAAATATGCAACTGCAACTCTTTGAAGTATGCAAATATTTCGAAGACTGCATAAATTACACACGTTTTCGGCACTCATGCACACATACTTAAGTATATTCGCATGTGTGTATAGGAATATATTCCATCTTCACATGAATGCTTATGAAGTACGCAAGACTTTACCATTTTCTTGTGCAAATAAAACACTTTTCATTTTCATGTTTTAGATATGAAAATTTCACATTTGTATACTTTAGAATCAAATACCATACGTATAAACTGCAAGTTAAGGCTGGATTTAAAGGTATTTAAAGATTATTTGCATTATTTTCAAGTAAGAAAATAGTTGAAGGAAAAATGTATCAAGTGAATATCCCACAATCTGCCACAAAATCTGCAAACACAGTTCAAAAGGTTGCTTAGCAGCACTAATCCAAGGTACACTAAGAAAGTACGGAATAAATTCTTAATTTGTGTTGTGGCAAAATAACTTCTTGGTTCTAAAGGGTGTTTTTTTTCCATTCTAAACGATAAAATTTAGTTATTATATGGCGAAGGTTATAATAAATTGTTTAAAGAAATTACTCAGTGTGTTCTTTATGATTTTTTTTGGAACAATTAGTTATGCTAATTTTTTGTTTGTTCTGGGACCAGTACTCAGCAGATGTCTCCTACGTATGCAATGCATGCTCTGGAACTAAGGAATAGGATACTGATAGAGCTGACAGGTGAAGCAAGGCTTTATTATCTTTTACAATTCTGCATTTGCACATTATTTGTTTTTATAGCAGAGGTTCAGAGCCTTTAATATTTTTTATCTTGGATGATCAGGGGATGATCCCTACACAAGCGATGCATTGTGTTTGAACTAGGAAATTAGGCAATGGGAAGGAGGATATAAGGAGTGGTGTTTAAGGGCATTTGATTTGAATTTTCCTACGTCAAAGGTGACAGGAAAGATCTCTGCAGATCTCTGACTTTGTTCCACATACGCGCTGTTTGGCCGACAAATTAGTACTCTCTCTAATGCGTAGTGCAATTCGCTGCGAAATCGACCACGAGACCATCAAAGGCGTCGTTCAGTTGGAATCAGATTCGATATTTTATAGGAAAATTGTTTTCAGCGATGAGGCAAAATTTTTCTTTTGGTTAACGGGTATGTTCATAAACAAAATTGCCGCTTATGGAGTGGCAACAGACAGACCGCAAGATTCCATTACATCAATGGCAGCATTGCACTTTATATCATGAAAAATGAAACCGTAGCTGACGTTACGGTGAAAAACAGTCCGATATCAATATCAAAAGCTAATCTTTCGAATAAAAAACATTTTATTTTATTAAAATTTAATTGTTTTTCTTATTTTATATAATATAAAGTTCTGTCTGGTTTAAAAATACCCTTTATTAAATAAATGCCAAAGGCAGAAGCTTTTGCTGCCAGTTACATATGCTGCGTATGATTAATAATTATAAACACGAATATTAATCATACGTCGCGATGAGTGGGCAAATTAAAGGATTATGAAGTAGATTGATTGTCTTAAAAAACTTTGTGTATATAAATTCGTGCTCATTGATACGAATCTTAATGCCTTAAGAAATAAGGAATTCAATAATGGTATGTTTTGTCCGGTAAGTGACAACCGCTGACCTCCTATTTTTCATAAAATTTTTAGTCACATTCTTTCACATTTTAGATTCGATTAAACAAGATAATATCAGGTATAAATACCGGTAACTTCTTCAATCTTTGTATAACACTCCTAATGAATGGCAACACACTGGACGGTGAAGCCTGTTTATTGTCCTGCGAACACAAAAGTTCCTATAGAAAAATAGGTCTCCTAATACCATGCAAAATGACACATTCACATGAAATGTGTGCAGTCGCCTCATCCTTCTCCACAGCACAACCGCAATACAGGTGAACGATTCTGATCAAACCCAGAATGCTATCATCCTTCAAAGAAAGCTTTCAGCGATGAACGAACGATCAGTTATATAAAATTTAATTAATCCAGTTCCTATTACAGGCCGTTTCTATGTATTCACTATGTCGCCACAGTTAAGTTAATGACTTCTAAATATTCAGTTATAGTGTACTCCCGCGGCTATTCTACTCTGCAAATAACAAGAGAAATTATTGTATTTTGCAGTCACTGTTTCTGAACTTTCATAAGTCATAAACAAAATGTGTTCACATCAAAAGACACGAGATACAATTGTTAGCCATAATGTGATGTTTTAAAAACAAGCAATTCACTTTCAAGCTCAAGGTCATGATTTTATTAACTTTTTAGTTTGAAGAAATATTTAAGAAAAATTCTTTGCTAAATTTTTCAATTTCCTTTATGAGATTAATGTGCGCGTGAATACTTTAACAAATATTTCATTAAATGGCGTCAATTGTTTTCTAATAAATTATTTGCAATTATTTTTGAAAATCTTCTTTGTAATTTCTTCCAAAGATTGTTTATTCTTTTCAATATTCATTCATATTCAAAAGACACTTGTCAAAATAGTAGAATTAAATGCTAAAAATATAATTCGTTGATTTTTTCGTAAAAAAAGTGTTTGTAATTTAAAAACATATGAAATGCATCAGGGAACTATTAAAAATATTTTACTCCGCTACAACGAGGATAGGGAGGCAAATAATGGAATGTAATGTAATGGTAAAGATCTTGAGCCAACCATAACCGACCTATTGTGCACCTCATACTGTCTATCGACAGTCGAGCACGCTGATGAATTGAACCAGCTCCTTTAGGGGGAGAGAGGCCGGAGGTCTCCATCCGCCATTGTGAAAACGTTCAAGAACCTTCTCCTCTCATTCATTATTCCCGGACAGTTGGCGATGACATATTCCATAGATTCATCATCTTCATAGCAGAACCTGCATATGCTCGTGTTACTGATGCGTAGTCTGTAAAAATGCTCTTAAAATCTCCCGTTAGTAAAGTAATGCTACTTTTTTCCAGAGTCTGAGAGCCATTTCTGGCCTATTTGGATCTTAATCCAGAAATGTACTGGAACGTCTTAAACCGAACATGTTGTGCCAAACAATGCTCACATGTCTTCTTAAATGTTGTGCAAGGAAATACTATTTTTTTCATCTTAAATTAATTTACTTTGGGATGATACCATTCCTTAATATCTATTTCCTAGCTTCTATTGTCTAGCTTCTTCTTAACAAAACTTTAACTAGAATGCTTAATTAAATAAAAATTATTCAAAATGAATTTTCCAATTAACTGGGGCGCTAAATGAATAAAATAGCAACAATGAATAAACACACACACACACACAAAGGTAGAAAAAAAAACACACCTACTTATTGAAATCCAACCAAAGAAGATAATTTTTAAAGCAAATAACGGAAAAGAAGGTGGGGGTGTGTTAGGGTTTTTTTTGAACAAGAATGGAAAAAAGTGTGATGTTCTTCTGCAATTCGGGCGAGTTTTTACGCCGTTATATAACAGACTAAACATGGATCCATCACAATATCCCAGAGACAAAGGAAAAATCAAAACACTTGGGTTTCACCGGGTGAATGTGCACCAAAGAAAGCCAAGGTGGTTCTGTCAGCCAACAAGGTCGTGGCCACATTTTTTTTCGGATGCATGCGGTGTCATTCACACATAGATTATCTAGAGAAGAGTAGACGAATTCGATATTGATTTAAAGCAAAAACGACCACATTTATCGGAAATAAATTCCTGTCCCCTGAAGACAATGCTCGAGTGCACCCCAACTGCTACCCCATCCAGTATGCTTTCTAGAGTTAGACCCCAGCAACTATTTTCTTTTTCCAAACCTAAAGAAATGGCTGGGTGGTAAGAGATTTGGTTCATTCACAAAACAAACGCATATTTTGAGCGCCCTGAAAAACCCATTATTTGCAAGAAATGAAAAAATTTAAAAAACGCTGACTAAATGTCTATAACATGCTGTTTTACCGAAAAAAATCCTTTTTTATTCAAATACTCTCGGAGTTATCAAACAGGCGTCTTACTTTCACCGTCCAGAGATGTTACAGCAAAAACAAAAGTCTTACGACGGACATTTTTTAGGGGCTGCAATGAAATGCACTGCGATTTGTATCATCGTATTGGACGTAGACGTATTTCGACTACTGGCGTATTTCTAGTTGCATATTAACGTTTTCGCCAACTACGATGCAATTTCTTAAATACATCGCGTTTTCGAAATGAATACGCCAGACACGATCTTAGTTAAAATTCGTGTGTAATTTTAGCCTGACTTTAAAGAAAAAGGAATTATTTGAATATATTATGCGCTGTAAACATTTATGATGATTTAATTTTTTTTCACAAACTCTTTCGTTTAATTTCATTCCGATTGTTTAAGCACTTCCTGCTCGAACAGCAATTAAATGTCAATGTCAGTGCCAATGCCAAAATAAAGCCTACGAGTTAGTTTTTTTTTTTAAATATCAAAGTCACATGAAACTTAACAGAAAAGTTAACGTCCACTTAAAAAAAAACATGCTTTAGGAATTTCAACGACGTCATGGACAACAATTTTAAACAGGCACACATTTTACAATAAACAACCAAAGAAACTGTTCAATACGAAAATGCAATCATTTCAACAAAACAAAATAAACAACTTCAAGATTTCATTATGCACATGGAAATATCCATCCCACACACAGACTCTGAAATTAATTTAGAAAGAAAAATATGAATGAAAATTTGCTCCCCCTTAAAATTTTCCAATCATTTTACGTTAGCAAAACCCACAATGGCAAATATTTACAATAAGGAATTTTTGACGTAACGTGTGTGTTTGGCAAAAATGAAAGGAAACTAAAGTAATAAAATAATTCGCATTCCAGAAGAACAAAAAAAAAAAAAAAAAAATACCCCATATAGACCATGCAGTCTTGTATATCGATGCTGATACAAAAATTACAATAAAAAAGTAATAAAGAAATGGCCATGAAAATTGCAAAAAATAAAATTAATACCAGAACTTGTAAACAAATTATTAAATGAAAAAGAAAAAAAAAACAATAAAATTAATCAAAATAAAGGAAAAAAGAAAAAACAAGAGAACAAACTGCTATAAACGCCACAATAAATAGTAAATAAACAAGTTAAGAAAATTAAAAATAAATAATTAAATTTAATCAATATTTGCGCACGCCTATAAAATCGTAATGGCGTAAACAAAGGAAGAGAATGGAGAGCCAAGTATTTGCAAGTAGTTGCAGAAAAACGCATCGATTATTTTTACTGCATTTCAATAATTTTTATTTATTTCACTTTGTCACCGATTAATTTTTCCGGGTTTTACAAATTTTACTTGAGCTATTTAAATTTTATGCAATAGATTTCATGGCAAATGATAAAATATAAATTGTCTTCTCTTTACATTGTAATGCTGAGTAATACGATATGCCAAAAACTTAAATCAAATGGGAAAGTCTAATAGTGTAAAAACAATATGTTATGAATCTGACCAAAATACGGATGGGAATTTTTGAAAAATTTTCAAAAAAACTTATATTCTTCATTTTATCAGGGATGTGTTTTTGTGTAAGCAGCCAAAGAAAATAACAAAACAACAAAAAAGTCATTTGCTAGTAAACCGGGGTTGTTCTTACTACTTATACTTTTCATTTCATTTCAAGTGTGCGATAGTGAGAAACCAAAATGTAATATTACTTTACATTTTTTGGCAATCGCGCCAAATCTCTTTATTTCTCTCTCACAGAGTATTATGAAAGTCGTAAGTCGTATTATAGTGTGAAAGGGCCTTAAATAGTTATTTGTTTTTAATGTGGCAGCACAACATATACAGCAATAGAAAAAACAGCTGACATCTTACAGCTGTATACATAGACTACATACAATGCATTTTAGCCTTCTGTTGTTAGCGCCTTGGCACAATACCCAGGCGGTGCTTCAAAGTATATTTTCAAGTATCTCGACCATTGCACAGGAGTAATTGACAGTAGGGTGGTCAACTGTATTGATTCAATAGAGCATTGTCGCATTGTGGGTGGTGTGTCTTGCTGTTTTATAACTCCTGCAATTGAATGTTTCCTAATGAGATCAAGGCACTTGTTCTTGAAACTCTGACAAGTGACAAGTTTGTCCTCGAGAGTGCATCCATTCGTGGTCGATTTATCAGCAGATCGCACTATGCATTACAGAAGAAATTCTTTTAGACGAATTGTTGATATGTGGAAGACTTTCCCGTCCCTTCCGATGTTGGAAAGTTCAAGTCGAATGTCCACAAAAACTATTCTCTTACCCAAAACCTGCTTCCCTAGTTCTGGTGCAATGCATTCATTACATACGTAGGGGGCATCCCATCGCGGTTTTCCATTTGAACCCCTATGATAGGTTTCGTGCATCATGCTACTGGTCAGTTACCGCAGGTCTTGAAAGCTTCTTTCAACCTCAAAGCTATAGTTGATGGTTAACTTATATACTAGAGACTCAACTTGCGGGGAAATACTATGCAAAACGAAACGACGCAAATAGACACACTTTCTTCTATAAAAAAGGGTAGAGTTTTTATTGACTGTGCCAAAAATTTAAACATTGAGTAAATTACGAACGAATATGAATAAAAAAAAAAATTAAAGAAAAATCAAAAGAATGTCTAGGGTGTTTTTTTTAGCTGCATGAGAATATAAAATGATAATACAACATAGAAATGTTGTTTGAATTTAATTTTTTTTTATTATAATCTGGTAGATAATTTCATGGCATTTATTTTTTAAATACGATTTCCGGCGAACATATGTCCACCGCTGCTATAAGTTATATGGTTCATTCGATCAGTCCAATTTTAGTCGGTTTCTTCCAATAAAATCGGCGCGATTGGTGGCTAATTATTGAGTTCCAATACTTCAAGATTAGCTGGTTTGTCGTCACAGACCCATAAAAAGTAATCCACTGGTGTTAAATCGCACTAACGAGGGGGCCAGTGAACAGAATCACTTCTGAACATAAAGTTGTTAAGTACTAAGAAAGGTCCCAGCCCACTTAGCTAAGTAGCGGCGACAGCTAGACGGGAGAGTTTCAGTGTACAACTCAGATATCTATTGTTATTTTATGACAAAACAATAAGTTTTATTATTATAAAGGGTGTCTTGTAGCAGATTTATGTATATTTTCAAACTTAAATAAAAAACGTAATAATTGACACAAAGTTTTATTAAGAGCATTGAACGATAGAATGGAAATGCAGATTTTATTTTTTAAAGAGTATGTCATCCAGATCCTTTTTTAAAATTTCATGAATAAACGCTTTTGAAAGTCCCAGTGAGGCTGCTCTTTTCCGTATTGAAAGTCGCGGATTTTCACGTAAACTGCTTTCAACCAGTTCAATGTATTTGGAAGTCCTTGAAGATGGACTGGGCCGTGGCCGTGGGGCATTCATAGCCGAAGCAGTTGCGCGGAATCTCTGCAACCACTAACGAATTAAATTTACACTCGGTCCATCACTTATTCGCCGAATACCGAACTTTGAACAAAATTGTCGACGAGCAATTACGTAAGAATCAATTCTCTTAAAAAATGTCTCCACAGCGAACGCACGATGCTCAATCGACCACTGCGACATTGTGACTGACAAATCCGCACAATCGATAATTACACCTCCGCGATACCGTCCTTCCGCACCGTTTATTACTTTTTGAAATAATCGTATTTAAAAATATAAATTTGCCACCAAACACCCTGTATAACTTTTTTGTTTGAAGCACACCAACAATGTTTTAAACTGTTTTAATATATTACGACGTTATGACAATATGACTTAATAACAGACATTGTGAATACCCCAATTGTGTTAAAATCGTTGTCAAAGTTCAGACAAAAATTCCTTAATGGAATGGTCAAAGCAGACCTAAGAATTCGCTACGCGTATATTAAATTTCAGTTCAAATTAATTTTTAGGTACAGTAAAGTATCAACCTAAAAATAATTTACTTTGTATGACGGTTTAAAAAAAATAAATAACAATAATACAATAAATATATTTGAACAATAAAAATAAAATAATAAAAGTACAAAAAGTGACCATAATTTTGCACTAGAGGGTATTTTTTTTTATGAATTATACGAATTGTGCTGCGGCACAAAAATTACATTTATTTATTTTATGTTTTTGTGAGGTCAAATTTTATAAAAACTTATTGTTTGCCCTCCATCTCTCCCCCTTCCCATTTAATAATCAACTGTGGACTCTTTCGAAAGCATTTAGCAAATAAATTGTTCAATATTTTTTTTAAAACATGTATGGCATGACACTCATATATACAAACATACGTTCATACATATGTATATGCGAAAAAAACCAAAATAAATAAAATTAACAAATCTACAAATAAATTTCAAATGAATCATCAGCGAATTCTGTCAACAAAAGCGGTTTTGTTTGTTTTTTTTTGCAAAAATATAAAAATCTATGCCACCTCTTCATAAAGAAAATAAAAAAAATACTCGCCAGTGAAAATATTAAAACGTCATAAGAAAAACAAAGCAGAATATCTAGAAAAAAAATAGAAGAAAACAAATCATAATCTTTAAAAAAAGCAGACTGTTTCTGTAGTTCACAAAAAAAAAAAACTGAATGCAGCATTAGGAAAAACAAAATTTAAATTTATAAAGAGCAAAAAACTTTGAATATTCCCATTGTAGCATTGAATTTAAGTATTTTGACAGGACAATCTATAAAAATTGTCACTCGATTTATTATAAAAAATTTAAAAAACATAAAAGAAAAAAAAAAAAAAAAATTGATAAAAAGAAAAATTAAGTACATACTCGTATGTATGTATGTGTCATGACCGATAAAATTGGCATAAAAATTTATATAGTTGGCAAATATTTAGAATGCTCAAAATATACAGCAGATTTTATAAAAAAGGGACTCCATAAAGTATGCTAGGGATTTGGTATATACCAAAGATCCGCTATATACTGATGTTCAATACTGAATAAAACGAAAACTAGCCCTCTTGGTGCGAGAGCTACCCAGAATACATAACGTCTAAAAATGTCAAGGAGACGGGTTAAATTGTTAAAGAATATTCATAGCTTCGGTATCAGCTTTCACAAACGCTATAAGATATTGCGATTTAGCCAAAGCCTGTTTGTAGGTTAATATATTGTTTCTTGATGCTTGAAGATCTAAATGCTAAATTTCATCTGTTGAATCATCAAATATTTCATTTAACTATGTTATGTGATGTAGTAAATATAACAAATCAAAACAAGTTATGACATGAAAAGTCGAACGAAATATCCGTCCTAGAAAAATTTTTCGTCAATCGTGTGTCCGCGTCCTCTAATAAGAAGAGAGTCCGTTCCAGGGGTAGCGATTGCAGTGCTTTTCTTATGGAGTGCTGCCGGGATCTACCAACACTGTCCGTCTAAACTGGGTGTTTGCTTATGGGAAGTGTTTCTTAAGGAAGATTCCAATTTATTTCCTTATGAAATATTGTTGACTTTCAAAAAATTTCTTTAAAAACAATAAAAACATTATAATTTCCTTATATTATTATAATTATGAAAAAATTGTGGTTAAGTTTCTTTGATATGATTTAGATTATAGATGTAATGAAGAATTTACGGTTTGCCTTTTTTACATCAAATAGTAATTTTTGTCGCAAAGAGTTTTCTTGGCGTTTTTTTTTTACTATAGTTCACTTTTTCTACAATAAACAGCCGTTCATATTTTTGAATTATGTATTTTTTGTTTGTTTATTGTAATTGGTAAGTACTTTATTTTTATTTTTGCTTTTAAATAGTATAAATATATACATTTCAGGCAAAATGATTGAAGTTCTACTTGAAGTAGTGCGCAACAATAAAATTTTATATGATCTGGTACACCCAGACTACAAGAATTTGGAAAGAAAAGAATGGTGCAGTTGCCGCCATCAAAATAATTTAGTAACCGACTACAGGCAACGAAGGCAACCAACTATATTTGTAGTCTCTGTAGTTGGTAGCTTGCAGTGGCGAATGTGTTCAATGCTTAACCATTCAGCTGGATGATAACAACAAAATAGGTTATGACAAACGTGCGACACATATCAACATGGGAGCACAAAAATTATAAACACATGAAATGACATGTGTACAGAAAACTAACATTCGACTTGACAAATACATATGATGTGAACTCATATTTATAAAAAAACCAAATGTATTTGAAATCTACTTTAAGGAAATTTCGTATGAAAAATTTGAAATAAAATACATTTCAAACTCAATTAAAATTTTATGAATATGGGAGTAAAGGAATACATTTTGAAGTTTTTCAGCCACACCTGCTTAAAGCACCGACTGTAAATTTAACTGACTTAAAATTCAGTCATTCAAATGGTTTATTTAATGATATTTTAAGGGACACCATCCTCATAATTTATGCCATACGAGAATTAACTGCTAAATTATGCTTAAAGGCAAATGCTGTTCAAAATTTATGCCAGTATGCATGTGCGGATGTATGTGCGCGCAAGTCTTTTTTTAAGTATTTGATTCATGTTTTTGGCATTTTTGTCAAATAATTTATTTAAAATTTTCTTACAGCGAAATGAAAGATAAACAAATAACAAACTTGTGAATTTTTAATATGCAACCGGGCGTAAGAAGAATAATATTAATTCAAGAGGCAATTTACATTTGTAAAATAATTTAAATAATACTAAAATCTATGCAAACATTTCAAATTAATTGGAAACTTATGGTGGACTCAGACACGATGTATACTTAATTTAATTATTTTATGCAACCGTGTATTATGGCCAGCGGTATTTATGAAATAATTACTTAAAACGAGTGTATTTTATTTTCATACAACTGCCAGGAGAGATGATTTCCTTATCATTATCAACTTAAAGGCATCAGTACAGCCAGTAACATTTCTTAAAGTTCAGAAAACTTTGCTATATTTTTAGCAAGAAAACACGTATTTAAAGATTTCCAACGCCCACCACAATTGTACATTTGCAAAAAATATAAAAATACGTTTTGTTCCTTTTTCCTCTTATTATTTTGTTGTTGTTGTTGTTCTTTTTTTTCTGGTGGCTTCCAAAAGCAATTTAGTTGAATGCGGCAGTGGCATGTAAGTAGCCTTCGAAGGAAAATTTATTACTTTTAACTGGTAATGGAAAGACGAGAGCAGTGAAAGTTTGGAGACTCAACAATCCCCAAACCGACATTAACATTGCAATGCTTGTGTAGTCAGCAAAAAAAAAAAAAAAGAATATTTGATAAAATTATAAAGTGCACGTAAAATGGAAGCGAAAATAAATGGGCCAGAGGTCTAATAAAATAGTAAATGAATTTCAAAACTGGCAAAAAAGAAAAGAAATTCTTTTATGTGCTTTATTTAATGCATGTGACAAATTTCTAACACTTTCAATAAATTCATTCAAAAAACATATGAATCTTTTGCGGTTTCGTCATAACAAATTTTCCAACACCCAGCGAAAAATATTGACAGTTGTTTTTTTTTGTGCCAAAATATTTCGTTATTTTTCTGAAAATTCTTGGCATTATTTTGATTTATAAAAAAAAGGAAACAAATCTACACATTTCTATGCTTAATTAATTAATTTATAAGTATTGCATGCAGTATATGAATTTGTGGTTTATTTTTAAATATCTTTTAATAAAAGAAAATATACTCAAAATTCTATGTACAGTGCACTCGCGACAATATGAACAGCCCAAAATATCAACCTTTTTTGCTTCCGTTGATTGCTCTAAAATTGTGAACTCTAAAATTGTGCAAAGTTCTAAAATATGAACACGCTGTACTTTTTTTAACAGACGTAGACAGACGACAGCGTTAATCTGCATTAAAAGCTCGCTAATACGAATTAACATTCTACCCTGACAGACGAAAGTTTTTGCATTTAGTGAACAGCTGTTTCTTTGTCAACTAATTTTTTTTTGGTATTTACTTGGATGGAAGACAGAAAATTCGATTAAAAACCACTATTTATTTGAAAGAAAGCTAAAATTACTTCTACTGAAACTGTTCCATAAAGAAAAAATTGTGCATTCACTATCCACCATAAATCTGAACGTGTTGCTGGTACCAGTTGGAATCCCTAGTAGGACACCGTGAAATAAGAGAAAGACAATTGTGGAAATTAGTAGGTTTAATAATGGCGTTTGTTCCGTATTCCACTTGAAATAAATCCACTTGCAATTATAAACGAATTGTTTTTATAAATATTTATTTGCAACAACAATGCTATGAAAATTCCGAGTGATTTGATTTCACGTGGAATACAGAACAGAAATGAATAATTTTTCATCGAGTATGTAATTCATTTATGGCATTTTTAAAAGGGTGGACGATAACAAAATGAAGGAAAACTTTCGCCTCAACAGGAATGCTTGCCAAAAAGTAGGTGAGAAAGTTCAAAATATGGAGAGGTAGCACACCAATATGAGGGTTTGTATTAAAGTCAATAAGAGAGTGGCAATTGGCATTGTTCGCATTGGGATCGGCAGCGGACTATAAGACTGTTTAGTTTACACTTCGTTTCTTTCCCTTGGAAACATTTCTTATTTCTTTTTTATTTTCCTAAAAACAATTAAAATATCTTACCTTTGCTGACTTTGAATTCATTTTAATGTTAAAAAAGTAAACAATTTGCCAGCAGCTGATTGATTGTGTATTGGGTTGCCAGAGTGGATTAACTAATTTCAGTATAAATTCACAATAATTTCGTGCATTTGTCCCAAATTTAATACACTCGGAATGGGGATAATTCACAAGGTAATTAGAATAGAGACTGCGTAAATTTAAATCAAGAGGTTTGTGGTTAAAGTCTGAGTCAACTGCATAATAATTTCGGTATTTCCCTACCTGTTTTCTTTTAAAAATGTCTGCGGCTTACAAACACGTAAAAGAAAGAGCAAAAGGAAACCACAAAATTTTAAGTTTTTCAAAGATAAATTTTTGTTGTTGCTTTTTTGAAGATCCAATAAACAATAAATAAAAATATAACACTAGAAATTTTTATTTTTAGGGAAAACGTTTTGCAAGGCAAATTTGATGCCTTTCGCAAATACGAGAAATCTCGCTCTGCTTTAATTAATTCATATTATCACGAGTTCACTGTTTGTAAGAATGCAAACTAATTCAGTGTGCCATTTCGTGAAATGAATAATAAAAATAGAAAATATGTCAATATATATGTATGTATGCATGTGTTTTGACGTCGTTTCCCTTGTGTGGTTTCTAGGGCATAGTGATGACAGTATTCAGCGGGTTCGCCATAGGCTGTCGTGCTTTCGGATTTTGAGATGCCCGTTTGCCGTTGCAAGGAGGCAGATAGGCGATTTTTTCAGGGGGAAGACTCAAAAGAGGTGGAGTTCTATTCTAAACTGCGTCATAGCAAGAGCTCTGTAGGTGGGTTGTGATGGGGACACAACTCTACAACTTTTGAGTTTTTCCCGATCGTCTCTTAGTAGACTTACAGCGGTCTGCTTGCGCTGAGATGATTAGCATTCCGTTCAAAACTCTGTGAGAACGCCAGGGAAATACCAGGATGTGCTTAATCCGAGGCAGAGATTTTTTGGGCCGTCTTTTTTTACAACGAGAGGCTGCACTCTCAGTTGAACCAGACATACTTACAGAATTGCGTGAACAGCACAGGATCGCTGTGACGTCCTCTGGAATGGAATACAACTCTCATGTATGGGCCGATGCTTCAAACTCTATTTTGAAGTTACTCTACCCTGTACAGAAGAGGCGTAGAAACTCATTGGATATGGCAGGGTAGCCAACTATATTGACTCTTCATTATTAAAAGCGCCTTTTGAAGTCGATTTAGCAACGAATCGCACTACGACTGTAATTCGTTTTTTTTAGCCGAAAAGCAGGCATGTGCTATGGATTACCCACAGAGATCTTTTCTGTCAGTTTTGATGTGGGAACATTCAAACATCCATAAACACTATTCCCTCTATCCTCTCTCTTTCCTAGTTCTGGCAAAACGCATCCCCTAAGTGCCGATCAAAGAAAAAAATCACCTCCAACTGCCTCAATGTTACTTTTCATAAAAGAATGACAATATGAAAGTGTGGAGATTTTTTCAATGGCGATTTAAATTGAAATAAAATTTTTTTAAATTAATTAATTACTTAATTAAAACTTTCCACATAGAAATAAGTTGTAAATTTGAGAAAGAAGTTGATTGTAACTAATCAGAACTAATTAAACAATAATTGAGCATTAAAATAAGAAAAAACAGACATTCATATGATATTCAATTCCTAAACGAACAAAAAAACTCTTTATGCAATATTAGAATCGCCAGCAATTTTATGTAATAAAAAATTAATGTGTTTTTTTAAGCTGTTTATTTTATTTTAATCTATTTTTCCTATTCGTTTGCAAAATGTTTTAATTGTTTTATTTAGAGGCGGGAATTTTTTACTTAAATATTTTATTTATTTAAATTTGTTTACAACTGTCATTAGTAAGTGGTGCCTAACAGTATGCGAACGTATTTGCCAACTTTAATTAATTGTATATAAATATGTAATAAATCGCGTGTAACTAAAGTAAAGTGTTGCAAATTGACATCCCTTTATCCATCTTCTGAACCTATTCTAATAGCGATGAGTGTAAAATGTGAAAAGCTGCTCTTGTATTCATTTTAAGTACATTTTAATAAAAAAATAGAAAAAGCAAGATAAAAAAAAACACATGTACTCTTTTACATCCACATACTCGCGCATACATATACAATCTGACTAACTCACATATACGACTACAAAAAGTGGCAAGCAAAATAGCTTTTAGGATTTTATTGTACATCCTTCTATACATTGACAATGGCAAAGAATGTTGTTACTAAATACACATACACACATAAACATGCATTAACATATTCATACCAAGAAAAGAGAAGCTTGGGAGGAATACGAAAATTTCGTGTGGAAAGTGAAAATGCAGAAAAAAAATTAAGGAAAAGAAAAGTATGAAAGTATTTGTACAGCAGCAGTAGTTACATAACACTAAAATTGCGGTTACGGTATGGTAACGAATAACAAAACAGCACGGAACTAAATAAGAAAAGAAAAAAACCAAATATAAAAGAAAAGTGTTTAATAC
Organism: Dexiosoma caninum; assembly: GCA_963924685.1. Taxonomy (NCBI): domain Eukaryota; kingdom Metazoa; phylum Arthropoda; class Insecta; order Diptera; family Tachinidae; genus Dexiosoma; species Dexiosoma caninum. The sequence goes on along the minus strand of OZ004729.1, from coordinate 37,024,741 downwards.
TTCTGCTCAAACGTAAATTCCAAATACGATGTTACACCCAAAGCATCATAATAAAAGTCATCCCAATTGGAAATAATAACATTATAGTAAGGAATGACTGTGGCTCGTTATTAATTCGAAAATATAAATCAAAGGATGCTTTTAGGAGTATGGAGGAAGTTAAAATGTAGATAATATTTCAAGGCTGGTATTAAATATTTTTTCAAAGTATACTTTTAGGAGAGATAAGAAAATATTTTCTTCTTTTTTATTATTTTATGTTTCATTTTGCATTTGACTAAATGTTCGGCAATATGTTGGTTAAAAATATTTTTTTTCTTTGCTTTACGCATGGTTTAACTAAAGGCCTGTCTTGGTAACATTATTTTGCTCTTAAAATATTGCTGAAAAAAATGTCCAGAAAAAAAACAGAGAACAAAATGTCTCCCTTCTTCCTTCCAAGGTTACAAAACATTATGAATCCTCAATATCTACAAGTGAAGAAATATTTAAGAATGAAATACAAGTGTGTAGAAAAACTAAAAACATAAGTATATAAAGCAACTACCAGCCACAGTGGATCTTTCTTTTTTTTTTTTTCTAGTACATGCAAAGAAAGAAGTATTTTTTTTGGAGCATAAGTTAAAACAGCAAATAACTCATTGTAGGGAAATGCTTTGATGGGCGGAGAGCTTGTTCTACAGAAAATAACAAAATTACCAGTGGTTGTGAAAGCTAAAAATACGAAAAAAATTTAAATTTAAAAGCTGCCACACAAATTAAACACATTAGTAAGTCCACACACATACAAAAGTATATAAAATTATGTTCAGACGTCAAGTATTTCAATTGACACAAAACAAACCGGAAGTACATGGTACTATAAATTTCAAATAAACCAGAAAAGCCCCAAGTAATAAAATAAATAAGATTTATGTGTTTAAAATGTAAAAATATTTTTCCACACAACAAATGGAAATGTTTGGCGGCTAAATATATTGAACTACGGCTTAAATTTCATTTGAAATGATGCAAATAAAAAATCCATTATAGTAATTAGTAAATAAATTGTGCATGTTGATTCACGTGCTCGAGAGTCAGTTTTTTTTTATTTAACTCGAAAAATAATTTTTATAAGACTCATTTTAACACAAAATATTTGCCAAGAGACTAAAATTACACAACAATAACTTAATTGTTAAACATATTCATGCCATTTTTAAATAAAAATAATAAACTGCAACTCTGCAGAAAGATAAATGTCACAATAACCCAGCAAACATTACCCATAGAGGACTGTGGCGTGCTAAATTCACAGGACGAATAATGAATGTCTTTATAAAGCGGCAAACGGTTGTGTTACAAAGTGTGAAAAAAAGATTTGTGATACAACTTTCTTCCAATAAAAATTCACTCCTCTTTCTCTGCCTGGGCTGTGAAATCAATATTTATATTGTCCGTTATAGGCGAACTTGTCCGAACATGAATGCTGTGTTATTTCTGCCGCTGCATCAGCGTCAGTGTTTTCATAACGTATACTTCAGTGAATCAACATTAAAATATTTCAACTCAATAAACAAGAATTTGCAAAATTTGTACGCAGAAAAAAATTATTCAGGACTATTTATTTGCCAACATTTTTTTCTTTTTTTGTTTATTTTTTTTTTTGCTTTTTGGTGTTAATGAACGCACAAATTGTGCATGAAAATTTTGGCACAAGTTTGTTTGATATTTATTTCGAAATACTTCTTTCAATGTTTATAAATTTCTTAATGTAAATATTTGCCTTCTTTTGTTAATTTTCTTTTTATTAGATTTATAACAGCTCACTAAAAAATCGTTTTATTTGTATGAATATTTGAATTGCTAATTTTAAAATATCTGCGAGGAATTTAGCATTGACTTTGAACTTAGTAAATCAAAGTAAATTATGCAGTGCAATTTGCAATTTTCTTGTCTAGAGACAAATATTGTATAGATCGCTGGGAATGGATTGTATTTAGTGTTCTTAATTCCTTTGCATTTTGCTTTAACTTTTTCAGATATGGTTCCCTTAAATTTTGCCTACATTAAAGGTCCTTTCAGACTATAATACAAGTCTTACGACTATCATAATACTTTGTGAGAGAGAAATCTAATGAGATTTGGTGCGACTGCCAAAAAAGCTAAAGTAATATTACATTTTGCTATCACACTATCACACTTAAATTAAAATCAAAAGTATCAGTAGTAAGAAAAAACCGGGCTTACAAGCAAATGACCTTTTTATTGTTTTGTTGCTTTCTTTGGTTGCTTACACAAAAACACATCCCCGATAAAATGAAAATTTAAAGCTTTTTGAAAATTTTTAAAAAATTCCCATTTGTATTTTGGTCAGATTCATAACATATTGTTTTTACATTATTATACTTTCCCATTTGATTTAAACTTTTGACATGTCGTATTAGTCAGTATTACAATATAAAAGGGCCTTAAGGAGCCAATTGAAGAAATAAGAGCAACCAAAAATCAAATTTATCAACAAGCAAAATTATTTGGTTTTCTAGTAGCAATTTATTAAACTAAAGCAATTCCAGAATGGAGAAATATTTGATGCAATACACGAAAACAATAAATATTATTTGTTTGCATATTTTTAATTGTTAATATTCATATTGTTAATATGCGAAACCTCAGTTAATTTAATTAGTTAACATTTTTCCATTTTTAAATAGTCTGATATAATTGATACTTTAAAGGTAATGAAAATTACATTACGAAAAAACAAAACAAATATTGGAAACAAAATATTAAGTAATGCGGAGAACTATTGTAAGTTAGAGATGGTAAATTTAGAGCCTCATTTAGAAGGAGAAAAAAATAGCGGAGAATAAATTCTCGTATTGTATTTATAGGAAATAATAAATATAATAATTTACATCTACTGACAACCACACACTGTGAACAAAACACGAAGAACGCAGAAGATGAAAGTGTAGCAACTTTTGAAAACAGCTTGTTGTTCCCTTCTGCTAGTGATTTATGTGATGATTTTGTCTTTGATTTCTTAATAAGTAACAATCACATATAATTTTCATTTCATTCAATTAAATCAGCCTATTTAAAAATTTAATTATTTGTTTTACACTTTTTTTTCGGACCAGCACACAGGCGATGACCCCTACACATGCGATGCATTGTGCTGGAACTTTACTACTCTGCTTTTGCACGTTTTTTGTTTACAGCAGTGTTGAAGCGCCTCTGATGTCCAAGAGACGTATTAAATTTTGAAGATTTGTTTTAGTAGCCATTTTGAAGTGAAGCTTGAAATTTTGCAAGTCTGCTTTAAACATTTTTCAATTTTGAAGCTAGACAATACAATGCATGTCGATTAGATACAGCTGAAGCTGGTACTGTTCAGTGACCAGTGACTATGCCTTCGCCACTGAAAACTTCCGACAACAACTGACACAAAGCCACACAAATGCACATCAGAAAAGATGCGAGATGTTTTTATAATTTACGTTGATACTGGAGTCGAATCCAGGACTTTTTTGTTTTGTTGTCAACGTGCAGACGACTTCAGTCATTGTCACTACATCTGCAGAAAATTAATGTTTGGTGCGCTTTATGGGCTAACGGAGTCATTGGTACATATGTATGTCTTGAAAAACGATGATGGCCAGAATGTTACTGTCAATGGTGAACGGTATACAAAAATGATTAGAAATTTTTTCGTACCTCAATTAGCTGGCATTAATCTCGCTGACATGTGGTTCGAACAGAACGGAGCCACATGTCACACAGCGCACGCTGTGATTTACTCAAAAAAACTTTTGATGAAAGAATAATTTCACTTAATGGTCCAATTAGTTGGCCACCAAGATCATGCGATTGGATTATTTGGGGTTATGTAGTCACTTATCTACGTCAATAAATCAGAGGCAATCCAACATAATATGGAAATCAAAATTCAAAGTGTTATTGGTGACGTACGGCCGCAAATGCTATGAAAAGTTTGTAAAAATTGGTCTTCTAGATTGCGCCATGTACGCGCCAGCCGTGGCGGCTCCATCACCGAAATCATATTTAAAGATTAATGTCACAAAATCTTCAATCCAATAAAAGCTGTTTCATTGATATTAAAAATATATTTCTTTGTTTTATTAAGACTTAAACTTGTGTACCTCCAAAAAAACACCCTGTATATATGTATGTAATATGCAGGCATAAAGAAGCTCAATTTCCAGACAAACGCAATATATGCGGCAGACAATTTAGCTTCTACGAATAGTAGAGCACAAATGCTATGACTTTTAATTATTGAATGGCCTTCTTCGGGGGTGAAAGACCTGTAAATTGTAAATGCCGTAAAAAATTTAATATTTTTTTAAATCGAACAGATATTTCGAGAAACGTAATTTTTTTATTAATTTTATTTTTGTTCATGGATTTTTTTTTCAACAGCCATTTTAAATTTTTTTGAAATTTATTTTTTATATTGTAGAATAAGTTTTACGTCTTGTTTAGTTATCATTACCTGATGTCTGGGAACAAATTTACGTCGCAGCCTTGAAAATTTCATCAAAAATATTACATAAATATAATCAGTCACTAGAATAATTAACGAAAAAAAAAACTACGTAAAAAATTTCAATCAAAATATTCCTGTTAAGTAAATAACACTTGAAATTGTTTATTAAACAATTAGGGAAATGAAAAGAAAAAACTAAAATAAACGAATTCGAATTTCATTCATATGGCCCATTTTAATTTTGTTAAATAAAAACTGCCACCACCTCAAATTGAGTGATTCAATCTTCTTGCAAAAAAATACCAAAAACAAACACAAACACGGCCACTTTTCCATGGTTGAGCCAAAAATGTACCAACAAACATGCTGTATAATGTTTGGAATATGAAAAGATAACTTTGTTTCTAATTTGTATTACAACTTACTCGTATATTCTTAAAAGAAAGTGGAGTATTTTGAAGTATATTTTCATTTAATTAGTGGCATAAAAAGCTCCTCATATGCTGTAGAAATATTGTGCCGAATGACAAAAGGGTAGTTAATGCTACACAGCATTATGTCCTGGATGTAGCTTTAGCTTTTCAGCACCAGATATCTTGAAAAGCTTAAGGTACAAAAAGTGCGAATAACTCTTTGCTAGTCCTGTAAGGTTCTAGTAAAAGCTGGAAAAATTCCATCTGTAAAGCAGTTGGCATAATTCGTTTAAAAGTCGCCATATTTTTACCCTTGAAAAGCGGTATACATTTCTGGGGAATTTTAATTTATTTATGCAAAGAAAAAAAATAAATACATATATGTGCTGTAAAGGAAATAACATCACTTAACATGAAATTTCTATAAATGAATGAAATGAAATTCCTCAAAGCAATCACATTGTATATGATTTCTGGCGAACAAAGCGACAAATTCACGTTGAGTTTACAATGTTTATACAATTTAAAAAGTTATATTTCCTAAATGAATCAAACAAAGAAAACAAAAATATAAATAAGTATATCTGATAATACGATAAAAAAAGATGGGTATTTTGAAGCCCATTCTGTGTTTACGAGGGAAATCATAACGAAACGTAGTGGCAACGTCATGAAATGTTGTTTCGATGGCAGACAAAGCCAGTGCGGGTTTTTCTTTGAAATTTGAAAAAACGATTAAAACGTTAATTTAAAAAGTCCCAGCTGAGTCATGCGGTATTCTTTCATAAAAATACACTTTTCAATAGAAAACATTTACAGCACCTCAATAAATCAAAATGCTTGCAAGAGTCAAAGCATTAACTAGTAATTTTAAGCAAGTTTTATTCACACTGGAAACACTGGCAACATTTGCTGAGGTTTTTATTCACTAAAAAGCCAGTTTAAAGTTAAAATTTGCTAGTATTACAAAATAACAAAAGAAAAAATATTTAGCACACCGCAGCCAGCTTCTTTGAAATTATTAATCAAATTCGAGTTTTTTTTTATTCTACTGTGCGAGTAAAAACGGAGGATATGCGCTCGTTTTCTGATCATAAAAGATACTTTTGTCGAGAGAAAATGCCATGATTCCCGTATTTCTTCGTTTAGAGTAATTTTCGATTCTTTTCTAACGGTATTTATAATCTTTGCTATACAAATTGTTATTGCATTCAAAATCAAACACTTTGAAATCATAAGCGGCAATCATTTTCTAGTCCTTTCTTAAACTTGTAAATGAGTGTGCAGTTTTTGAAGAGGTGATTTTTGAAAAAATCCTTTTTGCAAATGCCAGCTGGGACAGTACTAACAATGATATTAGGAAAGTTATGGACAATAAAATTTATATAGCATGGTTTCAAAATTATTTATAAATTCTACAATAGTTGATATGAAATGTGCGATTTAAAATTAAGAGACAAATGTTTGCTGGGTTACCATAATGCAGGCAAAGAACATTTTTTTTTTGAATTTTTAAAGGTATTCGTAAGAGACTGTCAGTGTATTTGTTTTCTAAACATAACACATTTGTGTGTATGTATCGTTTATATCATGTAGAAAGGCCCTAAAGAGCATTTTTCGAAATGAATTTTTTTGCGATTTTCATTTATTGGTCACAAATACATGCAAATTTAATGCAATAGTCTCAAAAATATCGATTTTACAAGCATTTACATTTTGATGATTGGATTGGAATAACAGCAGTTTCTATTATGTCTTTTTTTTCTTCGCCTGTAAAGTTACAATTATTGCAGTTAGGGCCTTTCCTCACGAGACAAGCGGTTTGTAAGTATGTAAGTATGTATGTATTTGTGCTATGTCAATTTTCTTTTTCATACTGGCCTGCTGGCTCTTATTCTACCAACATGTTTGCATGCACATGAAACAGCCAAAATTATTAACGACTGTGGGCACTGCAGGTTAGTCATTCATTTTATTCAAATAGTGGCCAATGAGGATGATGTTTATTATTTTGATGGGCGAAGGGTCGTTAATTTATTAACAATTTCATATGCCTTGCACATCAAAGTGTGCATGCTGCTGCTTGTCTCCGCATGAATTTCGTAACATGTTTTAAATAAAAATATTTCATTCACAGCATTGGATGCAGCAACAGTTGCCAATATTCAACAGAACTTAAGAAATAATAAATTGTAGCATTTAAAATATTATTAAATAATGTACGTTGACATTGATGTGACTGTTAAATTGTGGATTTTTCGGTGCAAAAGACAGGGTGGCTGATGGAATACGGCCACAAGCCAATCGCGGCTGTTCTTGAGGAGTGTGGCCACTTTTACGAGCATCTGAATACGAATAAAACGAAAAATGTTCGCAACCAAAGCGTTAATTGTTGCTGCTTAATCAGCATAAACCAATCACTTCACGTGACCCCGAAAGATATAATCGAAAAGTGTCAAATCACACGGCCTTGCAGGCCAACTACTTACACCCAAAAAATTTTGATTCAATGTCATCCATAATAAAAAAAAAATAATTCATGGTTCTGGTGCGGTTACGATCTCCATTGACCAGCTCTGCCTTAGTTTTTTTTTTTTAAATAAAGACCATTGATGCCACCAACGTGTAAACCTCACCAAACGTTGCATTTTTGTGGATGTAATAGAGAATGTAGGGTCTCTTGTCGATTCACACACTCCTTTAGTCAAAAATGAGCCACATTGCTGAACAGAATTAAGCAATAAAATATCGCACATTTTCCAACTGTTCGCGAGCCCAATCGGTGAAAGAACGGCTCATATGATGGTTTCGAGTCTTTAATTCCTGCACCAGCTGGAGCTTAAATAGGCGCAGGCCAAGACCTTTGTGTAAAATTCTCTACGTAGTAGATGGAGAAAACCCCAATTCCTACGGCCGACGACGAATCGATAAATTTGCATCTTCTTCCGCACTTTCGTTTACAGCGGTGATATTCTCTTCAGCACGTACATTCCTGCGACGTGTTGGTATTATTGCATCATTTAAAGAGTACGTGGTATGAAATCTATCCACAGTTCGACGGAAATCGTCTACAAATTATGCTGGAATTGATGACTGATTTTCAAAGTAAATCTGGATGATTTCGTAGCATTGCTCAAGCGTCAATCTAATCACGAGACTGGTTCAAAGTGGCGCAAGACAAGTTCCCTAATTTTGCCACCTTCGTTATATGGACTGGATATAAGGAGGCAGAAAGTGTGTCAAGGTTTGGAAAAAAATAGTGAGTGAAAGTTAAAGAAAGCACGAAAAATGACGAATTCTATTCCATTCTCTGTTACATTTTTCAATGCTCCTGTACATCTCTTTCTTTTGTCTCATTGAGGGTGATTGAAAAGGAAAAAAACTGACTGTTACTACTGCTGCATGATTTTTAATAAATTTTCTTTTCACTATTATGTTCCGCCAGCAAAACTACTCGATTAAACGAAATAAAAAGAAACCATATTTTTTTAAAATTTAAAAAAGAAAATGTAGTGACATTGATAATATACTACGTTCAACAACTGTCCATGACAATGATGTTGCCATTCCTGATGATGATGTTGACAATTATGATGATGCTGGAGGATACTCGTGTCTTTGTCAGTAAATTCTATACGAATTGTGTTGAAAGGAATTGTATTATTTTGTCTGTGTGATAAGGCATGATGATGCTACACATTCAATACCTTTATTTATTTATATTTTTTATTTTTTTTTTCTGTTTGATAAGTGAATGACAAACATCAGAAAGTATCCTTGACCATGAGCGTCTAAAGGATATCTTGAGTATATAAACACAATACAAGATGATTCTATAATCATATAAAGAGGTTGCTAAAAGTTTTAAAATTGCGCAGAAGGGGTATTTATCGAACAACAATGACGAAACCAATATTAAAATAAATAGGGACTTATTTGTTCTGAGGATGCTTATTAGGAAGGGTTGCAGTTAAATACGTAACCTGTATTTAACTTTCAAAGGTACCTTAAAGATATAAATTGTTGAAAATATTATCAAAAGAATTATAAGATAATCAAAAGGATAAAATTATGTTTGGCTGATTTGCTGTGGCCTAACAGTGCGTAAAATAATTACAATTTGAGTGCAAAAATAAAAGCAGTTTGCTTTAGGCGAATTAAAAAGAAATAAACCTTTATCAGTTTATTTGATATGATTAACCTTTGTGCTCAATATCATTTTATGGCAAATTTTTGTTTTGAAGAAATTGAAGAATGTCTAAATTTTAACGAAGTCTTTACTTCACAGAAAATGGCTGCGTAATAAAAATGTTGTTTTATAAACTTTCCTTATGCAGATTTATTAGTTGCAGAAATGACATGTTGAATCTACAGATGTAAGGTCGTGGGTTCAAACCCTAGTTTTCAAGTTTTCAAAAAACTTTTTGAGCTGTATGAGCATCTATGTTAATGGTGTATATCTCAGCGGCCTTCTTCGTCGGTATTTGATCAATGAAAAACATTGTGATCAGCAGCGATATTTTATCGCAAAATTGTGTTCAGCGGTGAGCGTTGATTTTTGGTTTAACGGGTTTACTAATCAACACATTTGCCGAAGAAGCGGTAAAATCAAGGCACAACTGATAATGTGATAATGTGATGAATTTAAGTTGGTTCTTTGCTGCTTAAAAAAATATATTTTGATATTGTAGTCAGTCTCTTAAGAACGTTCGAGCGTGCTGTATCATATTTCTTTTCTGTCTAAATAAACTTTATTTACTGAACTTTATTTACTGATCTTTTATTTACGTATCGTACACTACAGACTCTATTACATAAAAAAACTGCATAGTTTGGTGCGGTTTAAAGACTGCTGGCATCATAAGATCTTCCAAAATCTTTTTGAAAGGTTAATATCATGTATTTATTTTTCGAATAAAATTTTTTTTATTAATTTATGTTCGCTATTCGGTTTAGCTAGTCTAGAAATCTCTGATGTTTATATAAAAACTCGCAAAAAATCTCTGAGAATTATTAGTGAAGAAACAGAAAACAGTAACTAGCCTTTGCAAAAATATTTTTCAACAACCAACACTTTTATTCGCCTTAAATCTTTCAAATAGAAAAGCTTAGTTTGTTTTTTAGTGATTATAACATGTAAATTTCAGTGGAAGTGTAAATTCTCGATCATTAACCTATTTAAAATTTACTGCCAGATTACCGTCGATATCCCTTCGTTCGATCCGTTCGTACATTTGTATTGTAAACAAGAACAATTTCTTGGTTTTTGTTTCATCTTTAAATACAAATATTTGCACGGACCGAACGAGGGGATATCGACAAAACGGTAGTTAAAAATAATTTAATTAATTGCAAAGGAATTTTATGTCATAAAGCAGTATCCTGAAGTTTGTTCAATATTGCCAAGAGTTTACATCTGGACAAGCTTTTAATTTTCTCGGCACTTTTTCACCACAAATTATTTTAAGGCGTTTTAATAATTGAACAATAAAACAACCCTAGCAAAGACAACTAAATATAACAGAATTGAACAAAACCCCCCTGTAGAAATTTCCTTTTCAGTGAAGTATTTACTTTAGAGGTGAAAGTCATGAATCGAGTGCAATAAATATGGTTCTGTAAATAAAAAATGTTAAATAAAATGTTCATTTGCATGTCACTTTTAATTGAAAAGAAACTAAATCGAAATTAACTTTTTGGAAGGAAATTTAAAGCTGAATTCGGTGAACTTTTATTTATGCGAAATTTGTTATTCTTGGGAATAATTCGTAAATTTAGCAATAAAGCAATACCGATATAGAGAATGCAACAGAATTTCCTAAATTTCTTTTCATACTTTTTAAATAAATTCTTAATTGAAACAATTATAAAAATTTTTCACTTGAGTATGTGATTTTTTTGAAATAATTATTATATTCTGTGAACTTATTTTGCTAAAATAAAATTCTCCTTTGTGAGGACTTGGCATTCTAGTTTTTTTTTTTTATTAGTTTTGTTTACGTACTGTGTGCTACGAAGGAACACAAAAAAATATCCTTTGGAAAAAATATTGAATTTCCTTTCTTTTACATATTTTCAGGAAAATTATAATAAACCAAATATCAAAGCATACCTCAAAGCTAAAAAGTAAAAGGAAAGAAACAAAAACATTTTAAAAATATGCAAAAAAAGCAAAGTAAAAAATTCAATTAAAATTATGACCTGCAATTGCAATGCGGTCCCATTGCTTTTGTCAAGTGCTTAACTTAGTACTTTGCATATTTGTCTTGGAATTTGTTACGCATGATTAACAAAAATTAAAAAGTTTTTTTTTAAAAAAAAAGGAAAATAAACACAGAGAAACAGGAACTCTCACAGGCTGTTGAGTTGCAAAATATTTTTTTTTTCTAACAAACTTCAGCAACAGTTTGTTTGCAGTTTTTCATTTACAGCAACATTTCAAATATACCCAAAGGACTTAATTTATTTCTCGTTTTACATACGAGAAAGTATGTACATATACATATATGTACATACACATATAAAAACATACACGTAAGTAGCGGCGTTGAAAACTAATATTAAAATCCTCTTTTAGTTAGAATAGATAGTTACTTAACTAAAAAAAAACATGTTCTTTTCTGGTTTTAAATTTTGTTTGAATGTGCAATTTATTCCTCTAGATTAAAACTTTGTTTAACGTTATTTAATCGCAGTACTTCACTATTTTTGTGTATCACCTCCATGGTTTTAAGTGTTTATTCCCAAAATATCTTCTGCATGTAAATTTTTTTCTCTTCCATGTCGAATTGTGCTTAATTTTACATAAAAGTGTTTGCATTTGTGCTTGTGTTTAATTTCCACCAGCACTTCTTTATAATTAAGAGACCACTTAGTATGTCGTTTGCAAATCATTTGTTGCAATTAAAAGTGTAAATTTTGAATGCAACTGTGGAAAATGTAAAATTTCTTCCCATGAGTTAGAAAAGTCATACACAAACAGACACACACACCACATGACCCACACCACATGACGCCAAGCAATGGTGAATAAATTTTCCCATAGAAGAATTTTTTTGTTTTACTTGAAGTTTTTTATTAAAATTATAACGAAGGAAAATTTACGTAGTGGAAAATAGTAGTGGTTAAAGGCAAAATAAACTACATTTAGGGAAATAGAGAACATTTAAAGTACGTTTTAAGAAAATACCTTCTAAAGAAAGCTACCATTAAATAAAAGTAAGTTTTAAAAAAAGTTCTTTTTAAAAAGTATATTTTAAAGAGTTTATTTTTAAAATAACTTAAAAAAAATTACAACAAGAACTTTTTGAAAAAATAACTTAAAAAAAGGTACGGTTTTAAAAAATAACTTTAAAAAGCACTTAAAAAGTACGTTTTTAAAAAAGCACTTAAAAAGTACCTTTTAAAAAAAGCACTTGAAAAAGTACCTCTTTAAAAAAGTTCTTTTCAAAAAGGCTTTTGAAAAAGTACCCTTTTAAAAGTTGCATTTTTAAAAAAGTACCTTTTAAAAATATAATTTTATTAAAAACTATCTCTTGGTAGGTTTTTAAAAGGTACCTTTTTGAAGGGCACTTAATAAGTCTCTTTTTAAAAAAGTACCCTTAAAAGTACTTTTAGAAACGTAGCTTTTAAAAACTGCCTTTAAGAGAAATACATATCGTTTAAGAAAAGTAAAAAAGACGTACCAAATTCAAAATTTAGTGTTACGCGGAAAAGTACCATGAAAAAAATTATTTAAATTGCATTAAAAATGTATCACTTCAAGGGGGTTTTAAAGAAAAACAAAAAGTTATTTTTCAGCGTCAGTAACCACCGTTTGTTCGACATTCGATTGCTGATAGGTGGAAAGGGCTGAACAGCTGGGAGGTCCCAAGGAAGTTGAGGCCACATTTATGCGATAAACTCTCAGAACAGAGAAGCATCTCAATGATGGTCGCCGTATTAACGGGCCATTAGGCGATCGGCAGACATGCTGGTAGGGTGGCTCTCTCTCGTAAAATATTCAGTCGCTGCTGTATTGGACGGGGTAGAGAGGAGACTGTTTTCCACCATTCCTGCGAGTGTCCGCAGTGCGGCACAGACTTTTGGGCTGACGTATACTAAATACGATTTAAGAGGTGTCGCATGTGGATATAGGTGAACTAATCTTAACTTAACGGCCGGATATACTACTACTTCTCTTCGCTGTATCCAGCTATGGATTCGGATCTTTCTCAAAGGTTAGGACTCAGGCGAGCAGGTGGTACCAACAAAACGAAATCTCGCTATTCTTTCTTTCTTTTTTTTATTAATAAAAATCAATATAGGCCATAGGCGGTTTTTCTATTAACCCATTTACACACAATACCGACGACCAATTTCAGACATGTCGGCTTATGAAACTCCTATGAAAAATGAACCCACTAAAAATTTCATTTGGTTTTGCAATATTTCCACAGCGTTTCAAATAATTCTACAAATTTGCCCAAAAGTAACGAAGGTGTTTGACTTATAACTTTTTTTATTATAATTTGGTTTTATTATTGTTCGCAGTATTTTGTAAAGAAGACTTGAGGAACTTAAAATGGAACAGTACACGATTGAACAACGTGCTAAAATCGTGGAATTTTAATCATATTTGCAATTTAATGGGTTCTTAATAAGCAAAAAGAGCTACGGAATATCCAAGAGTAGTTCAACAGCGAGAATTACACACATTTAAGTGTACCGTTTGGTGCAGTCTGTCGTTGGGAAGAATAATTGGCACATATTTTTTTTTGAAAATGTACACGATGTCGTCGTTTCCATTACTATTGTTAGATATCGGACAATCGAAAAATTTTCAAGGAAAGCCGTGTTAAGCCATCCGCAAGTATAATGCCAACAGGATGGAGCCACAGCGCACACTGCGCGGGACACAATGTCTTTTTTACGCGACATCTTTGGTGAACGAATTATTTCCCGTACAAGCGATTTTAATTGGCCTCCGCGTTCACAGGATTTACCGCTCTGTGGGGTTATTTGTAAGGAAAAGTCTAAATTAGTAAGCCTAGAACCATACAATAATTAATGCTCCTATTGCGGTTTACAACTCAACTTAATATAATTTCAACTGGAATTAGTTGTAATTCGTAATACCGAAAAAAAGTTGAGTTGTTTTAAAAATGAATTCTTCAACTGAGTTTAGTTGAAAACCGCAAAGCGGTATAAAAAATAGTATACGCAACGAAACCAATAACATAACACCTGAAATTTTGCGAAAAGTTATGGAAAATCTTTTGGAACAAGCACGAATATGCGAAGCAAAAAATGGCCACCACTTGCGAGAATTAATTTAATTATATATATATATATAATATAATATATATAATATATATAATTTAAAATAAAAAAAAATTAATAATAATGTCTTAAATAAGAAGTTATAATGAACTTGGGCCACCCTCTATCACTCATACAATTTCAATTCATTTACGGTTGTACTGCTTGCGTACCTTTGTCTTTCACTATATTTATTTTTCATTATTCAAAACGAGTTAACTTTTCGCACTATCATTTATTTTTCATCTTTAAATTATCACGTTCATGTTTGGTTCGCTTCTCTGATGATGTCCTTTGTTTGTTAAAGTTGTCAACTGGTTTTGTAATGTTGCCTGCCACATGGCATGGAAATGGCAGTGATATTTTCGTAGTTCATTGTATTGTATGGATTTGTGTACATACACATATGCATGTATGTGTGTTTGCATTTGTAAAGAGTGTGTACATACAGACATTTGGTTTTTCGAAAACTTACCACAATATACGAACAGTAAGTGATGTTTAAACATCAGAAAATTTGTATTATATTTGAAGTTTATGATTAACGATGTACGAATTTATTTTTTTTGTTAAAATAAAGTTTTGTTCAAATATATATATATATGTATACACATCTGTCCATGCAGACGTATGCAAGAAATAATGAATAATGACTCGAGTATACACACTTTATCGCTGCTCATTGCTGATCTCTGTTATATACAGGTATAACGCAGTACTTGTATAATGCGGATATTGGCTCTAGTAGGGTTAAAGAATTGCTAATCAGTTTAATGCCCCTCTTGAGGTTTACAACTCAACTCACCCTGGCAAAAATTTCAAGTTGAATTTTTTTGTTTGTGCTCTGTTGGTGCTGAAGACAAAAAGGTGAAAAAATTACAACTCACCTCTACCATTTGTTTTCGAAATAACTATTATAAAATGGGTTGTGGCTTAATAAAATTTCTTTACTATCTTAAACTAATTTACTAATCAGGTATTTTATTAGTTTTTTATAGTCACAATAAATTTAACACAATGAACAGTTTGAAAAACGTGCTGAGTTTATTGAGCATTTCCAAAATTGAAGAGTTGAAGAATTGAAGGAAAATGACAGGAGGTAAAGCTTCACTATCTTACAACTCTGCTTTTGCACGCTCTTTGTTTTATAGCAGTGTTGTAGTGCCTCTGATGTCAAGAAGACTTATTAAATTTTGAAGCTCAATTTTTAGTAGCCATCTTTAGTAAGTAAAGACGAAGGAGGCCATTCTTATGTGCCTGTGGATTGGATACAACTGAAGCCGATACAATCCAACTGAATTGAGTTGTAAACCGCAATAGAGCAATAATTTCATGAATCACTGAGTAGCGAAAACATGACTCATTGCTGATCTCTGGTCTGTACACTGTACATTCTGAAGTTGAAAGTTTTGAAAACACGATAACTACCCGTCATTTCTAACCTATCGTTTTGCCCATGTAGAGACACAGAGTTTTGTAACGTAAAAGTTGAAAATAATGCAAGAAAAATAAAAGCCAGAATATTAGAACTTTGGATTACTTTATGTATTCACTGTGACATTGAATTTACATATGATTATTTTAGCCCTCTGTCAGAAATGAACATAAATTTGAAATTGGTGCAAAATTAAGGCGGCACTAGTGTTATGTTGAAGTATTAATTTTAAAGTAAAGATGGTTAATTTTTTTTTTTATTTTATTTTGCCGATGTTTTATTGTTGAAATACCGAGGAAGGGTAGGAAAAATTTTAGGGATTTGAACTCCGGATTTTCTGGTTGCAGAGCCAACGCGGTAACTACTCAGCCAACAGCAAGCCCATTGAGTGAGAGCCACACGTTTAGTTTTTAAAATATTTATTTCTCCTAATTTTCTCACAAGTTTAATTAATAAGTATATTTATCCGGGAGTAGGGGTAGATTTAACACGGGTTGGTTGGTATGATGAATGGGCATCCCATCCCGGCTGCACGAAGGGAGCTAAAAAGCCAAAATGAACTGATTATTGTGGAATTGGCAACCTGCATGCTTGGTTGGTTTTTAGTTCGCTAAACACACACATCAAATTCAAACGTACACTTTGGCATGTGTGAGAAGCACATCAAAGAAGTGTAAATGGTTGTGTAGAACGTCGTGTACACGAAAATTCCTTTCGTTTTGTTCTTCGGTGTGTTGTTTTGTTCATGTTTGCAATAAAAATGTTTACACAGATTTCTGTGGGTGAATATAAAGTCAAATTTAAGAAAATGTTGTATGTACGGGTGTGTGTGAAATGGTACTTGCGTTAAACCATATAACGACGATGAAACAAAATGGCGCACTCATCTTTTGCATTTCATTTTATTTGACAATTCTGGCGTGTAACTGAATGAACGTTGCATTATTTGAACTGCTGGGTAGTCGCCAAGTGTGTATGAAATTATATTAAATAGTATGGATTTGTAAAAATTGTTATTTGTTCATTTATTATTTAATAACTCGCCGCTTGCACAGCATTTAAATTTAATTATAATAAATGTTCTAACAATTTCTCGGATCATAGAGAACAAATGTTTCTTTCAAATTTATGAATAAATTTTTATTGCTCAACAGGAAGCAGTAGTTTCGAAAGTTTTAATATGTTTTTAGACAATAAATATTAAGTACATACTTACACACATACGAGTATTAACAAATTGGGAAGAAATGTGAATTACGTACCTGAAAGTGGAAAAGTTGAGAAAAATATTTTTGAATATAAATTTTAAATTTTAATATCTTAATAATAATACAATAAAAAAAAACTTAATAATTAATGAAATATGTGGTAAATATTTGCAAGAACGTAGAATAACTAAACCAGGAAAAACAAAATGTAGAACATAAATTATATTTTCAAAATTCGAGAATTCTATTTTGAGTGTGAATGCGCTGAGAGAGAAAGAGAATATCACTACTTTCTCACCATAAGCAATTTATTTAACTGTAAATGACATAAATTCGGCGTAAGTCATAAAAACAGTTAACAATTTTTCTGATTTGCATTACAATGTCTTCGTGTCAGTTGTTGTCGGACAGTTTCAGTAGCGAAGGCGCAGTTACTGGTCACTGAACAGTATCGGTTTCAGCTGACGCCAATCAAAAATGCTATAACTTTTGCAAATGGCACCAAATGCCAATTTCAGTTAAGAAATTTGCGAAGTAAATAAAAGCAGAATACAGAACTCGGAATAATTATTTTAGTTTTTTTGCGCAACGCTATTGGCACAGCGTGAATTTCGTCTTAAATTTTTTGGCCGTCCGACACCACCAGGAGAAACAGTGCGGCATTTGGACAACTGCCTTCAAAAGACTGGGACAACACGTTCTCAAGTTCTCAAGGCTGGCCAGCCCAGGAACAGCCGTCCGCTACTGTTGCCCAAGATGCCGAACAAGAGTCCGGAACATCGACCAGACGACCTGCCACGCAATTGGGTATTAATCGACGGTTCTTACGTAGAATTTTGGTGGATGATTTCAAGATGTTTCCTTACAAAATGCAGACATCGGATGATTACTTATGCCCTACCTAGTATATTTACTAAGATACGATGTATATTCGATTGACTTTTTAGAAACTGATATACTTGATAACAGTAGCAAATATCTTTGTTTGATGTTAATAATTTATAGACAAAGAATCAGAAATATTCGTTAAATTAAACACTTAAACAATTTAAAGGGAATAATTAAATCGTATAAAACATTCAATAAAAATGTATTTATTTTTATTTTTACATGAAAGAGTTAATACATTTAAAGTCCCAAAAAATCCGGGGATTTCGGGATTTCCCTTTTGGCATCTCTAATATGAACCATACGAAACAACAAATAACGGCAGGATTTTAATGCCTGCACTCGAATAGAACAAATTAAAAAGTTCTAATGAACAACAACAACAAAAAGTAATTTAAATAAAAGAAGAGAGGGAACAAAAAAAAACTAAACGACAATAATCTAATGGCATGCATAAGACCGATTTAATGAAAGTGCAAAAAAATGCAGTTACAAATTCCAATTCCCACAGCATGTGATGAGCACAAAAAAAAAACTGAATGAAGCTAAGTGTAGCATTATTTCTTTAAGCAATGTGACCACCTCTAAAAGCAAATTTAAAAATTTGATAGAGAAATTGAACATGCAAAAAATATCGTTTAAAATTTGAAATCAATTTTTAAAATTAATAAAGTGTTTATTTTTTTTTTTGTCATATCAATAACATTTGTATGACAATAAAAATTAATCCACCTTGTGCACGAACAATCAAGGACTGTTGAAAAATAAAAAAAGTTCTTATTTATTAGTGCTGCAAATAATCGGAGATAAAAATGCGCCATTAATCGCGATAATAATTCAAATAAGGCATAATATTTCACTTTCTTTATTAAAACATAAAATAAAACTGTTAAATCAAGGTAAACACAACATGACATAAGCAGCATAAAGGAAACATAACAAGAAGAATACTTCAACTGAACTAAAATTGCAAAATACATATTTGGGGTATTCACGAGGTGTGCTATTAAGTCATATTATCATAATATTTTAAAATATTTTATAAAATTTGTTGTTGTGCTTCGAAGAAAAAAAGCGATAAAAGAGTAGAACTTTTTGAGCTATGTTTATTGGTTTTTCATAAAATAACTAAACTAAACTTTTTAGTCGAACCGGCAAATATACTTACAAGTCGCCGGTCCTTATAAACGATATAAAAATAATGAATTGTTTAATAATCATTCACACTTTTATATCTTTACATTAAAATAACTTTTTATGACATAAAAGTAAAGCTATGTACACACGATTGTCATATATGAAAATATTAACATACAAATTGTAATAAAATGCCTTTTCCAACCGTGTGAACTCACAATTTTTGTGTGGCAACATTCTCACAAAATGTACTGTCCGTGCAGTGTACGGAAATATAATGGTCAGACTTCTTGACAGGATATTGCACGGTCACTTGTTATTATCTGATGTGCTTAATTTAGTGGACAGTGGGCAACGCTGACCATAAATATTAAGAGACAATGTAGTGACAATTTTTGTTGACAGATAAATTTATTGTCCAATAATTGTGTGACAATGAAATTGTAAGGTTTTATTTTACTTCTGAACTGACAAATTACCAACTGGTAAATATTTTCCTTTGTAAGTGCACTGCCACCATATTGCTATATCTTATAATATTGTAAAATCTATCTAAATTATTGTGTGTGCATAGCTTAAGTAAGAAAATAATCACAGCTTCTAACAATATACAAGTGAGCAAATTTCGTTTAAGTAACTTATCTGGCTGGCAGCCACTTAACGTTTATCCACTAGCCGCCGTCCAAAAACATAATATTCAGCTCATATCACTGGCAACAGCTGTTTTCGTTTATATTTATTTCAACAATTTTATGTGCCAAAATAACAATTTTATAGTTTTAATTGAAAATGGAATTATTACAAAATTTACATGTAATTTCTTATTTACTAAATTAAAAGGTCGAATTATATTAGTTTTTGCACTGCTTTTCGTTATCAAATATATATAAATGACTTTTTCTTATCAATTGAATGAATTTTTGAAAATACCAAAGTAAATTATGATGGGTTGTTCACAGTAGTCATATTTTTTCGTACTATTATTTCAAATTATATTATGACTTTATGACAATCATTTGATTGCCCAATTATGTTTGAAATAGTAAAACTTCAAAAGAAAACTAAACCATTTACCAGCTATGGAGTACACTCTTTTATATTCTGTGGAAGAAGTTTTAATAGTTTTAATTACATTATACAAAAGCGATATATTTTTAGTTTTACGATACAAAAAAAATCTTGATGCAATATATCGAAGGTGCCCTGCTATCTTTATTACTAACTTGAACAATTACTTCATGATCACAATCGCATACCATGGTGTTTCTATTTTATTGTCCAATACTTGTCATTTATTACAAAAATATTCAGGTAAAAATGTTGCCTGTAAATTGGTACACAGCACGAAACAGTTGGAATAAAAGACGACCTAGAACGTAGTACATACGAGTACATTGTACATACGATAATATGCAGAAATACTCACATAATCCCCCGATTATGCTCTGTAAACCGAGTCGACTTAAAAACGAGTGATTTCTCAATACCGAAGTATGTGTATGTATGTATGTGTAGAAACGAAAAAATTTTTGCGGATTCGGTTTACAGAACATACGCCAATATTTTTAATCGGAATCGATCGATTAAAAACATCGATTACGCTTAAAGGATGCGATTAATCGCGATTACGATTACGATTTTAATCGTTTTGCTATCCCTATTATTCATATTATTTAAAATTTGTTCCATTTTACTTGTGTTCAGTCACAATGTGTCCTCCTAAGCAACAGAAAATGTAAAACAAGAGGAACTTAAGGAAATTAAACATATCCTTAGAGGCAAAAAGTAAATGAGTTTGTCCAAAACTAGTCACAGAAAAAACATAAATTTATTTCAATATTGTAAATAATAAATACAATTAGTCAATAGTAAGTTTCAAAAGCATTTAGTTGAACAAGCAGTAAATTAGAAGGTGTACATAATTCACTTTAATGAAAGAGTATTTAATAGAACATTTTTAAGAACTTTAACAATTTTATAACCATTAAAGAATACAATTTTAAAAATATGTTCTATAATCGTAAAAGTTTTAAATATTTCCTTTCTACAAAAAATATTCTTTTCTGTATATGAAATATTGACGACCTTTTAGCGCGTGAAATTATCGTAAGTGACATGGCAGAGATGAAAAAACATTTAAATATAAAATATGTACAAAGTAAAATGTTATAGTTTAATTTTAAAACCTCTCGGTTTTTAGTTTTAATTTTAATTAAATTTAAAATTAATTACAAAATAGTTCAAGTTTTAAACAATGGAAAATACAATCAATGTTTATCTGAAATAGAAATAATACCAAAATTTCTTTATAAACATACTGGAATTAAATTAATTCATTTTTAAATTTGGTGTTATAATTGCCTAAAAGTAATCCAAATATTTGTACTGTGTATTTACATATCTTTGTTATGTATGACGAGATATGCCAATTGATGTCCAGTATAATGCAGCGGTTAAAATTGAAAGTCCATGAAAGTCCAATTTCTTGTTTCATATTTACTTTCTAGAAACATGTAGACAATTGTGGTGAAGTAATTGAGGGGAATTAACGTAATTTTACTTTGCTGTGTTTTGAATTATAAGAAAGTCCAAGTACAATAAAAATTTCATAAATTTATTATATTTTGTATGAATGTTCCAGCATAAGGAAATTTTAACAATCATACGTCGCCGCTATTCCACCATCCAAAAGAAGTTCGTTTTCGTTTGGTATGTGGTGAGAAATAGAAGAAAGAGTGCTAGAGTAGATTGATGGTGTATTTTTTTTTAATTCAGTTCCCCCTCTTTGTCTTCTTAAACAATAGTATTTTTAATTAATATTT
This sequence comes from Dexiosoma caninum, assembly GCA_963924685.1. Classification (NCBI taxonomy): domain Eukaryota; kingdom Metazoa; phylum Arthropoda; class Insecta; order Diptera; family Tachinidae; genus Dexiosoma; species Dexiosoma caninum. The sequence continues at coordinate 37,003,046 of OZ004729.1, read as the reverse complement.
CCCGATAAATTATAAATGGAATGTTTCATTTCATTTAAAACTTTTCTTGTCTTCATAGAGGGATTGTTAGTTACTTTTTTGTTTTGTTTTGATATTTTGACTTAAATTGTTCATATTTTAATTTACGTAAAGTGAACGATTTCCATTTCTTTGTTTGTTTTCGCTTGGAAGTGTGAATGTATGTGTCTAGCAAGTGAGTGGCTTAGATAAACACAATTTTTAATATCTGCATTTAAATGTTGAGGTACGAGTAATTTAAAGATTAATTTAACAAATAAATCATTTATTTGTCTTCCGCGAAATTAGTTATGCATTACATAACAAATTTCGCCCATTTATCTAAGAGAAAATAATAAATTTAATTTTAATATCAAAGTGATCCTATCGCTTACATTGTCAGATACTTTTTTTTCTGCAGCACACAATCACAGCCATTTTTATAATTTGCATTAGCATGTTATGAATTAAATTTCAACCACAAACATAATTTAACCTAACTTAAAATATGCATGTAATTTGCCAGTTGTGTTTAATAACATATTCCAACAATCTATTTCATTTTGCTTACAATCAGAAAACGTTCAAAACATTAAATTCGCGTGTTAATATTAATTAGTTTTGCTGTTCAAAAATTTCAACTTGCATCACAAATATTTAATGAATTATTATTTTTAAATTTAAATGAAAAGTGCAAAATGTACTCGCAGATGAATATATGATGAAATATTATAAAGCAAATTAGGAATGAAGCAGCTGAAATATATGAGATTTAATTTTCAGTTATGCCGGATGTAATTTTCCCTTTAGAAAAATTATAGTTGCCACCGATGGTATGATGGCGAAAAAAAAAGAGTTTAAGCATTAATTCAAATATATGCAAATATGTTTAAATTAAGCAGAAATGTCTCCTCCTCATAAAAAAAAATTTGTTTTCTTCAAATATTTAACATATTATTCAACACTTTTCCAAAGTTGCCTCATTTAGCGATTTTTAATTTGTGTTTGTTATGACATTTTTAGTTTGGCGACTTTTTGACGAGTTTTTGACTTTATACTGAATACCACATTAAATGTATAATTAACAAAATTTTTATTTTTACCATATTGACCCCTGTGCGCGAAATTACCGTATGTTACAAAAAGTAAAATTTACAGGAGAGCGTTTTTATTTATTTTTTTTTATTTTCCTGGCAGCATTAGCTGTTACATACGATAAAATGTACATAGTGTTATCTTCATAACTATAACAGCAATCGCTATAATATTTGATCGAGAGATGAATTAATGGATTTAAAACAAATTTGCATAAAAAAGGCGATTTCGAAAAAAGTGTAACATACGATAATTTCGCGCACAAGGGTCGATATGTTGACTTAATAATAATAAAACACATAGTTTCCAAAGTACCCTTTTTGCCTAAAAGCATCAATTGAGCACCTTATTCAAGTGGCAGCGAGTGTGTGTTCATGTGATAATGTTGTTGAAAACTTTAACTATGCCTGCGTTTGAAAACCATTTTAATTCGAATTTACACAATTCTGCCTAAAGTAAAAAACCATGCAAATTAAGCCAGCTCACGCAAAAAACACACATATGTACGTAAAAAATTTAATGCACGAGTAGCTAATCAACACACACACACGCGCACACATACCTTATAACCCAGCAATAACAAATTTGTATTTAATTAATTTTTAAATAAACTAATTTAGTTTCAGACGTTACAGTGTTTTATTCTTCTCTTTGAATTAAGCTTTCAATAATAGCACTTGGCTGCTGGGTTGTGCTGCAATGTAACCCATTGAAAAAATTGCATATGCACGAGAATTAAACTGCATAATATTATAATTTATGCACATACACAAATCAAAAAGAATAAAAAAGAATGATATTGCGATGTGACCTGAACACATACCCACCATTAAAGGAATGACTAAAAAAACATTTACACTTGACATACAACACAGCTGTGTTTTTATCAGTGTGACCAGATTCTAAAATAACATGAAGCTAAAATGTTCTTCGGTAACATTAAAATTATTTTAAGTAAAAAAAACAAAAAATTCTTGAAATTTACTAAATTAATTTTATACATTATGAAACTTACAAAATAAATAAACGTTAAAACGATTGCACATATAACACGAAACGCTTTAATATATTTTAGCACATACTTACTGCCAACAATTACACTCCACACACACTAAGATTTTAGGGAATTATACAATCCCCCACTAAAAGGGTCTCCGTTTATAGACACAACTCGTAACAATAACAGTAAGGACTAAAAACAATCTTAGGGAATTATACAACTACTCGCCAAGACAACGTGTAGTGCTGAAACCACTAATATCCGCAGATGCTGAATGTAAGAATATAATACCTCGGCAAATTAGCAGATCTTCTGTCAACCGACTCCCTTTTGCTTTGCTATGCTGCTGCTTTTTCTTGCGAACTTTTTGAACACGCTATTTTTATTTATTTTTAATAATATAAGAGGAGCTAAACCTTCACTATCTCACGGTGCAGAGCCGCAGCGCATGTGATTGTCATTATAGAGGAGCCTAAAGAAAAGAAAAGAATCGCCAAAACCATAAAAAAAGAAGCTAACTGTACTATTTGAAGCTAAACAACAAAAAATTTGCAACATTTAGTTCCAAAAGAGCTAATATGGTCACACTTGTTGTTATACACGTGCCATCTCCTGTTCGCTCTCTCTCTTCATGCGCTTGTGTTATGCCTACCACGGATGGAAATCATGGTACAATTTTACTTTTTCTGGTATATTTCAATCTTGAGGGTACCATGTTACTACCGCGACTTCCATCTTAGAATTTAAAAATTTCAATGGTGAAATACACAAGTTTGCAATTAAATAATTTTTCTCTTTTTTGTAATGTTTGATTGTTTGTTTTGCATACGCAAATACTCACGGATTCCACTTTGCATAGTCTTTCCACCATTAAAATAAAAATTATTGCAACGAGGAGGTTGAGATTAAATTTCGTTTCATCTAAATCGTATTAAAATGCAGTTGAGCTTCGATTATCCGGGTCGCAAGGGATCGCCATTATTACCGATAATCGAGAAACACCGTTAAGAGAGAACAGAATAGCCGAAGTTCAATTGTATTACTATTTAAGACCAAGTAAATCCCACTTTAGACTTGGAAGTTTTGTTGCTGTAATTTTTAAAAATGTTGCTTTGAAATTGCATTAGTGTTCACATTAGGAAATTCTGCTTTTTCGCCTTTTTCTTTCTTACGAAATTTTTCCACCTACAATACCAATACACCTACATCAAACTTCAAGCTGAATAGTGAGAATTGTAAAGCAAAAGAGAACTGCAGAGCACATGAAACGGTGTGCTCCTCCCAAATCTTTTTTTACCTCTCTCGCCAACAATCGCAAGAATTGATGCAACAAAAATTGCAAGTGTGTAAAGTGAATAAAACAATTGCCATGGTTAGAAGAGACTACACGCTTCTACTATTGCCAATTTGAGCCCAACAAAAGGATTATTAAAGTCAACAAATTCGTGTTTTTTAAAGTAATAGATTTAGAGTAAGAGATAATTTATTATCAAAAACATTTTATAAATATTAAAAAGTACATTTTGTTTTCAGAGTTGGTACAAAAACAGAAAAGACATTTTCCGTCCCTGATGCCTCCTACATCAAGCGATTAAAATGCAAAAACCATAAATTTTCCACTCAGGTTAAATAGTCAAAAATGCAAGAACAAAAAAGTATGCAAACATGGCCCATACTTTTACAGCCATCAACACACATTCAACACTTTAATTAGGTTTTGAGTGCTTGTTTGTTTGCCGGTTTTAGCAGATTTCCTATTAAAATTTAAATAAAAACGTTTAAATGTCATGTGTATTTCCGATTAATGTTACATGCCGAATTACAATTAAATGACTGTTCGCTCGTGCAACCAATAGTTTGGCATTTGGAAAGTTTGTGTGTGCAACAGTGAATGAATTATGAGCGGTGACATGGTTGAAGTGTGTGTATGTGTATACTTTTAGAAGCACACACACACACACAGGCCCACACGCAGTTTGAGCAGGACAATTTGGAAATTCTATTATTTAAAAGAATAATTGGAAAAGAGAAGCCCAAGCATTGATTAGCAGTTTTGTCGTCATTTTGCCAAATTCATCGATTTTGCATTATAAGATGATGATCGCTTGACTTGTGAAATAAAAAAATGCAGTTGAATAATTGCAGTCTATCACAGAGAAGATGACATTACTTTTATCATTTAAATAATATTTTGTTTTTGTAAAGAAGACGCAAAACTAAACAAAAGCGGCAAGCGCTGTTTATGTATCAAAGATTCTTACGCCAATAAAATTTATATGAACAAACCATAATAACGCGGCGTCAAAGCTGTGCGGCCGGAAAATTCTAATTTTAATAGTACGTTAGCCAGTAGAGGGTGTGGCAGAAATAAATACATACGTAGATAGTAGGTATTTATACAGTGTAACCTCGGTTAACGCAACCAATAGAAATTTTGAACTGTTGCGAAAACCGAATCAAAAATTTCTATGCCTGTTTTTCGATTAAAAATATATAATATATAAATATTAAAGGGCTTATTTAAAAAAACAATGGTTAACTTTTACAAAAAATGCATTTATTTAACTAGAATGGAGAATAAAGGCAAAAAACACAAAATTGTTTTTGGAATAATTAAAAAATACACATTCTATGTAAATTTCTACAGAAGGTTGTTATCAAGTTGAAGATTCATGTTTTTAACGGAAAAAGAGAGCAATTTTCGACTGTGTTTTTTTTTTGATGACATATTTTTTATATTTAAAAAAAATAATAAATTTAAAAATAAAAGTTGCGCTTATTGACGGTTGCGTCAACCGAGGTTGCACTGTAATTGTTGACGCAGCATGCTGCCCGTTTTTGTTTTAAAGCATGTCGCATTTATGGCAGTTATGAAGTACATACGCCATGGCCACAACGATTTTGGTTGATGATTTTTGTTATTGTAGCTTTCTTAATTTTGCAAAAAGCCATTTGAGTTTCGTTGTCATACACTATAATAACAATTAAATAATGTTTCCATAACATACTCAGTATAAAGAAACTTTTCTTTTAAATTTTCCTTAAAACAAGATGTCAAATTATGTCATACTGATTACACCAGTTTCTTTAATTTCATTTCGCGCTCTTTCCCAATTTATTTTGCTGGCATGTATATTATCCATAGCATACTTTTTGGCAATTTATTTTTAATGTCTTGTAATACTATCTTCTTTTATGTACGGTATAAAATTTTATGAATACTTTTTCTAAGAAAGATGACACAGTATACACACGCACATCATGTACACATATTTATATTTATAAACACAAACAGCAAACATCCGAACACGCTGTTGCTTTGACAGCACTACTTTATCACTGTCAAATGAGAAAAGAAAAACAAGTGTAAGTAGTACAACAACAACAATAACAAGAAATGTTATGTTACTAATACTAATACTAGTACTAACGCCAAGAAAAAAAAAAACTAAAAAAAAAAATTAAACAAGGCTAAAGGAACAGCAATCTAAAAATTGCATTACTTTCAATTATTTATTATTTCCATCGATACGAAAAAATTAAAAAATTTCTTTTTAATTTAAATGTACCCAAGAATTGATGAATGGATGGATGGCTTAATCATGTCACGGAGTAAGAACAAGAAAATTAAGGTTATAATAATTTTTGTGTTTTTTTTTTTCTGGCAATTTTAAGTTTATTGAATTAAAATATAACATTGGGTACGACCTTTTAGAAAATTTACACATTACATAATTTTCAAAGGAAGGGTCTTTGCAAAAATAACTTTTTAGTCAAAAGTAATTTAAATTAATATTTAATAAAAGCAATACCTCTTTAATAGTGCTTTTCGAAAGGCTACTATTTCAAAAGGCACTTTTTGAAAAGAAATGTACTTTTTTTTTAACATGTGCTAATTCAAAAAGTAATTTTTTGAAGAAAAAAAAATGTTTGAGCGTTACTTTTGTAACAGAAACTTTCTTAAATGGTAATCTTTAAAAACCGACATATTTATATGTATATGAAGATAAATTTGAATATATAGATACAGTAGAAAATCGATTCTTGCCACTTATTCAAAAATTTTCTCATCTCAATACTATTTTCAATTTATTTCGTTAACCACTTTTTAGCCGAGACGTAAACGCAAGTGTTTAACGAGCTCTGTTTTTAAGGTTGTGATCATATGCATATAACAAAACATTACCATCCGCAGCAATATACTTTTCTTATCTATATCACTATTGTTGCATACTTTTAGAATGAAAATTATTAAACAATTATGTAACTATTTTTCGACTCGCGTTGAGTAAATAAATTTTTTTTTTTACATAACTGTCTTAAAAATTTAATTTTTCACTTTGCCTTTTAGATACACGCATTGTCAACCTAAGGTTGACTAATTGTAAAATGGTCTAGGAAAGTTAAATAGATTTAAATCTTATAATAAATTGTTTGTGGTATAAAGAAAAGTTATTTGAGGAAGCTGTTTAGTTTATTTTGTTTGAACATTTCGTAATTCTTAAATATTTGTCGGGAGTTCTTTTATAAACATGTGCAATGTCTTAGATTTTTTAAAGAATTTGTTTAAAAGTCTACAGATGATTTTGGTATTAGCATCAAATGAAATGTACATATAGACCAGCTAAACCATATAACAAACATAGATGGATAATTATCAGAAAAAGCTATGCATATTTTGGATTTTATTCTAAAATTTAAAGGAGAACTACAAACGCTTAAAAACTCTTTATTATTTTTATCATTATCAATAATTTCTATAAAAAAAAATACCGCAGTCATGACGACTATGTGCCATAAGGAGCTTATATATTTATAAGTATGAAAAAGAAAAAAACTTAAACTAAAGACTCCATTGTTATGCACATTGTTTTTGTATTAAAATTAATTAATTAAAAAGAAAACATAAGAGGATTTCAAATGATGGACGTATTCGTAATAACTGCACGACACAATAACAGTATAAATTATAACAAAATTGAGGGCCTTATTTTATAAAACGCAACACTAAACATTAAAGACAAAAAAAAATTCATACAAAAATTTCTAGCACTTAATGTGGACTTTTACAAATCACTTTTAGGAAATACTTAATAATGCTTAGTGAATTTATGTTACTTGTCAGAATGTGCAGTTCTTTGACTACTTAAATTTAGTAACATCTTCAATGTTTTACAAACGTTCTCATTTAAAAGATTTCTCCGTCAACATTTCTCTTTCTTGCTCTATGTGGCATTATGTGAGGTTTTTATTTATTTTTTTTATATGTAATAAAAAGAAAGAAATATTTAATTACATATCGCACTTCATCAACAAGATAGTATTAACTAAAATATTAACAATTTTCTCTACAATCCAAAAACTATTTTTCTTTATATATGAATTGTATTTGAGCATCTAAATACAATACTTCATGGGTTTTTGAGATGAAAAAGTAAACTGAATAAGAGGAAAATTTTACAGTAGATAGATATTGATGTTGTTAGTTGATTTCTTGTAAAATTTAAAATTTTAAAAATTTTGAGTTAATACACTCTCGTTGGATCAAGGGCGATATGTATGTCTGTTTTATATATATATATATATATATAATAATGATGGATTATCATGTTTTTGTTCATAGATTTTTGGTTAAGTGTTCGGTATTCAACTTTAATTCTCGATGGATTAGTTGAATTTTGAACATAAGAATCTTGAATTTGTAGTCAGAAATTAGGAAAAATTCTTTGATTAAGTAAGCATTAGGGAAATAGTACTATATGGATATGCTTTCATCCTCAGTTATTGAGTTTGCTTTTATAAAAAAATACTTTATGAGAATATCTTAACGCATATAAAAATACATTACACATATTTTTGCGGGACAAAGCACAATTTCAAAATTAGAATCATATATTAAGTAAATCTCCCAAAATAAATTCAGTTAATATTAAAAAAAAAAAGTGTGAGGAAATTATTTTCGAACAATAAATTGTTGGCTATTAAATGGCAGCGATTTTTTTCAAATAAAATAAAATGGCAAACTTTCAAATATAAAAAACAAAAATTATTCAATTTTATAATTTTCTATTTTGCGTAAAAGAATATTTTCCAATTTCATACACTTTATAAACATTCAAAGTTCTAAATAAATTTCGCACATTCGAAAATAAATTCAATGATTCGAAATTTAAATTATGGTGTTTTCTTTTCTAACAAAAAATGTATCAAAATTGTGTCATGTGATTTGGCAACAAAGTGGAAAAATGTTAACCGGATTTTGAAAAAGTGTTGCATATTTTACGTTTACAAACGAACACATGTTTCGCCATAAAACAGTAAAGTACAATTATTCCAAAACAATTAATTTAAAATACAAAAACTGTTTAATTATTACTAAAGACGAACTAAAAAATTATTTATATTTTCATTAACAGTAATAAAACCAGCTTTATATATATACATATATGTATAGTGCTGCATTCATGCCCTTTTAAATAAAACGAGTGTAGAACATGTAGCAGTTTTTTTTTCATATTAAGGGGAACATCAGGAGAAAATAACGCGTTACACATTTAAAATAACACATGTTTTTCAGAAACGAACATAAAGAAATCAGGCAGAATAAATGCAGAATACTACTCAGAAAAGAAAATACCATTAAAACGATTGTCATCAAAAATAAATAAATCTTTTTGTTTATAAATTTGTTATTTAGAAATCAAAAACTGTAACTAAAAACACAACAAGGAAAAATGTAACAGTAATATTCTAGCTGACAGTATGGGTGTGTGTGTGTGTGTTAAACCCTGTAGAGAGCCTGGGACCAAGTGTCTCCAAGTCAACACTTTTGTCGATTGGTTTTGGTGATATTCTGGTGAGATTGTCAACTAACTGTCCACACATAAAAAATCGGAATATTTAAAAAAAAATTCTGCAATAACTAATGTTTATAACAAATAAAATTAAATACAAATCAATAAAAATATATGTTGCACAAATAAATTGCAGTTAATTAAAAAAAATATATGTATGTATGTATATATATTTTGCACTTTAAGGTAAATTGCTTTTAAAGTTCAAAAAAGTTTTTTTTAACTTTTTTGTATGAACATATACATATTTAAGAGATACATATTTGAGTTTGACATTTTTACTAAATCGTTTTTAATATCAGCATAAAAACAGTTTGAATTACTGAATTTTAAATAATCTTTAGAAATAGAAATCCTTGTAAAGATTCTTCTCCAGGGAACATCGACATTTTCTTTTATTTACGTTGATTTGACTAAAAATTCTTCCCACATTTGCAGAAGAATGTGGAAGGACCATAACCCTTTTTCTCTTTAGTAGAAGCACTGACTTATTAATAGTTGTCGCCTTTTTTAATGTAACAAGTATTCCAGCGTTGCCCAAAATTAATAAATTATACTAAACTAAAAGCAACAAAGTTGCAGTGTTTTATGTGTTTATCGAAAAATCGGCAAATATGGCAGGTCTGGTTTGATGAGAAGAGAATAGAACGTATCTTTCTCTTTGCAGCTTCAAAACGATTTTTTATTGTCTCATTTTGTTGTGGTGAAAATAGTTTCCCTCAAGAACTACCTACAACAAGGGACCAACGTTATTAGTAGATTTTCAGTGACAAGCACATGTCAAATGTCTATAGTAAATTTCAGTACTGCTAACTAAGTGACTAGCAAATTAGTACGGTTTTACTATTGTCATTTCCTGCAGGGAATGAATTCATTTAAACGTGTGCAATGCAAGTCCATATGTGTATCTAATGGCCTTTATTGTTATAAACTGTATGTGTGTGTACAAGAGCGAGGTTACTGAGTGGTTAAATAACAACTATCGGCTGCAACCACAAGAATAAAACCCCAAACAAGCAAACAAAATGCAACAACAGTCTTTTTTGTTGAGAACAATTTGGCATTTCTGCAAAAACAAAAAAACCATTTACAACCATTTTGGCACAAGTGTATTTGTTTTGAGACAGAAACAGCAACAAAAGCACAAACAACAGGACAAAAAATTTTATAAAAAAAAAACCTGAGGCTGTTACAATTATTTAAATGTAAATTTTCCAGTATGGGTGTGGCCCTCTTAAACACAAAAATCCACACGGTTTAAAAATTTACCACAGTTTAACAACAACAGAAAATACAGTTACGAGTACAAGATGAAAAAAACCTGTTAAAAAAAGTGTTTGTTTTTGTTTTAGTGCTAAAAGACTGAAATAATCCAACCATTTTTGGAATTTAATTTGAAGGCTTTTCTTGACCCTCACTAAGTTTAAATCAATTTACAATTGTTTTTAAATCGATTATTATTAATTTTTTCAAGTACACAGAGAAAAATAAAATCAAGATTCAATTAAAAAAGAATAAAGATTCAATTAAAATAATAATTTGATCTCACGAAAATTGCAAGATTAATTAACAGTTGCAATTGAAGAAATTTCACTACTTTTTCTCAATTTGACCATTTCATGGCTGCTTAATTGCACTGTTTTCAGAGAACACCAAAATCAATTAAAATAAACATGGATTCAATTTAATTCTTAATAAAGAAATTAATTTTTACTGAGAAAAGACTTAATTGAGAAAAATTTTAATTATTATTTTTTTTTGTATTTACATGCAGTTTGATTGTGAATTTTTAAATTGAATTTTTACTTTTATTTCCTGTTAATTACTGTTAACGAAATACCGAAAATACAGACACACAATATAATTCTAAAATATTAACGACCTCGAGCTTAATAATAAATCAATACTAAGATAAATTATAAAAGAAGATCAAATAAAATAGAAGATTTAAAACACAAAATATTTACGGCCTTATGCAAAAACCATTGTTAAAATTAATGTCTGCTTGAAGTAAGAATTTTGTATGCGAAAAGCGGGTTTAACGTACACTTAAACTATACCAATCGCTTTTGGATAAGGAGAGGGTGTTTATATTTATTTTGTAAATAAAAATAAAAATAAAAATAAAAATAACGCCAGCACTTTTTTCAACTAGGAAGTATGTAATAACAAACTTAAATGTTTTTGATTAAAATATTTATTCCTGCTTAAGTAACAAGCAATATCCCAACAACTTTGCTTTGAAGCTTTGTTAGTGGCTTTCTTAGCCAGCCACAAGCTTTTTGATAAAGTAGATTCAGTAGTTGGTTGCTGGTAGTGGGCAAAATAAAAAAAAAAACAAGTCCTAGAAATTTCTTATGCTGGATATACATCCGCTTGATTTTATCGTACTTCGCAGTAACTGAAAAAATCATTTTAGATTTTATAATCCCCACATTTTGTGTTTGTGTACGTATTTATGCGATTCTAATTAAGAACACCAATCTACTTTTACTTAAAACGGTATACAAGAGATACCCAGAATATTCTTCTTACTCGAAGGTTGTAATAAAAGCAATAAAAAAACAGTATAAGAGAAATATAAATATAAAAAATATATATACATATAAACAATTAAAACAGTTGTAAAGATTACATTCATCGAGCAACAATACGAGTATACATACTTAAATAACCTAGAAGAGGGAATATCTAATAAAAAGCAATTAAAACTCGAACCTTTTCATAAGAATATGAACTTTACAATATAATCAACCAATGACGCTACAAAAACTAATACTCGCATTACTGTGATTGAACATGCATGTGCAAGCATGCAAAATTAGGAATAGGATATATCCGAACAAAAGGTAAACGTATCTATTTCTAACTTAAAAAGCACAGTATTTAAAAAAAAGTTTTTTGATAAATTTATATTTTGCAAAACGAAACGTCAATCAACGCAATTATATAAAAATTTACATTTTAAAATGTAAAATAAAACAAAAGTGTCCTTCAGAATATTACTTCCTCAATAATAAGCTTTTAAATCAGTAACTTATAAAAAACTACCTTTTAAAAGAGTGCTTTGCAAAAAAGTACATTTGAAAAAAATTACTTTCCAAAAAAGCGTCTCTTAAAAAATACCTCTTTAATAGTAGTTTATAGAAAAGTGCCTTTTAAAATAGCAACTTATAAAAATAGTACCTCTTTTTACTACATTTTTAACTAGCAATTTTTAAAAAAGTACGCCTTTTAAAAAAATACCTTTTGAAAAATTACTTTTTAAAAGAGTGTATTTTAGAAAGTAACTCTTTAAAAACACCTTTTTCAGTAGGGTGGCGATGGTCGAATTAGTCTGCACGTTGACTATAAAACGAAAAATATTCCTGGGTTCTACCACCCCTGCTTCAGACTCATAAAAACATCTCGCATTTTCTCTAATGTGCATTTGTGTGGCTTTGTGTCAGTTGTTGTCGCAAGGTTTCTGTGGCGAAGACATAGTCACTGGTCACTGAACAGTAACGGCCCTCCTTCGTCAGTATTGTGTAGCACCGGCGAAGTAAAATAAATATTAAAAATGGCTACTAAAACGAAGCTTAAAAATTTAATACGTCTCCTTGACATAAGATGCGCTCCAACACTGCTATAAAACAGCTTTACCTTCTGTCATTTCTCCCACTATCCCTTTCCAGCACAATGTACCGCATATCTAGGGGTCATCTCCTGAGTGCTGGTCCAAGATAAAAAAAAAATAAAAATTTATGAAAAATTACCTTTGAAAAAAGTAAGTTTTAAAAAACGCCCCTTGTAAAGTAAAACAAGTACTGGTACTTTAATATAAAAGGTGCTACGTCATATTTTTCTGACAATGGCGATTTTTTTACTATTTATTTGCTTTGGTAAATAAAAATTGCCTAAAAAGTTAAATGACCACAATTTTGACAAATTTTTAAATTTAATGCCATGACTTTTCTTTCCAGTCATGTAGGAATCCTAATTTCATACCCTTATTTATTGGGATGTTTTTTTTCCTTGAACCAGTTTTAAGGTGATGTCTCCTAGGTAAGCAATGCTCGCCCAGTTCGTTCTGCAGAAAGCATTGCTGTTGTTCCCGATAATGTGACAGAAGAACCGTCAACCTCAATTCGTGAATGGTGTTCGCTATCGCGAGAGGATATGGACCTGCACAATATGTGGTTCCAAGAAGATGGTGCCACTTGCCATACAGCCAATAAAAAAATTGCTCTTTTACGCCCGAAATTCAATGACCGTGTTATCTCACGTCTTGGCGATGTTAATTGGCCGTCACGATCATGTGATTTGAAACCGTTGGACTTTTTTCTTTGGGGATGATTAAAAGAAAAAGAGTACATCAATAAGCCAAGAACAATTCAAGAGTTAAAGGATGAAATAATTTAGCACATTAACGACATCGAACCGCAATTGTGTCTCAGAGTCATTGAAAATAACGACCATTGAAAATATGGCACCGAAGCCGAGCCGAGCATTTGGCCGATATTTTGTTTCACGCATAATTGTCACAGTACCTTCTATCATAATAAAAAAAGTTAAGATAATTCTCTGAAAACTTTTTGTTTTATTTACAATTAACATCGTGCGTTTTCATTGGACCAAGCTTTATGCATTTTTCTGTAATTTTTTTGAAGTTATTTATTTTATTTAACTAAATCAACCTTTTTTTTTAATTTAAAGAGAAACATACATATATTTTAAATAAATTTTATGAGTACTTTTGACATGACAGTTTGTTTATTTAACATAAAAAGAATGTGATACAAGAACGTACAAGTTTATTGACAATGTAACGATTCTTTGTTGTTGGCAAGACAACAGGCGAAAAACGTTAACAACCATTTAACTTACAACTGAGTTTACCAACATCAAGACAGGATTTTTTTTTTCTTTTAAAAGCAGTGAAAAGACTGGCCAAAAAAATTAAAAAAGACATATGAAAGGTAAGCTAAGGGAATGATTAAAATAAGACAAAATCAAACAACAATAACAGCAAAAACAATGTTTATAAAAAATATGATAAAGAAGAGTTCACAAGACGTGAACGTCAATGTCCAACGTCAACGACAGAGACTATTAGTTTCTGATCTAAGAGGATGCCTTTGGCTGTATGTGTTATTGTCCTTGATGTCCTTGGGTACACGTGTAACATCCAAAATCAGCACGCTTTCCTTGTTAACAATATTTATGAACATGAATGAAATCTATTTTCATATAAAGTTTCGAAGAATATTTTATTGCTTTCAGTAAATGAAGTGGATTAAAATAATGCCATAGTGAAAAGAAAAATGAAAAAGATTTCTTTTTTGGTCCACATTTAAGTATCCATTTGTTACTTTTCATTAAGAATCTTTTAAAAAAAGATTATATTTCTTTTGAAGAGCTTCATGTCCAGCTAAAGATTTCCTCTTGTAGAAAAACAAAAAAAAAATTTTTTCTGGACGTTGCGATAGCTCTCAATTGCAAGGTTAAGGACATTTATATTAAAAGAACGACCGTGTTTATTTCAAATTCAGATTGGCTTAGTATCAAGTACAGGCTGGCCCAAATTGACCATGGTGTCCATCTGTCCTGTTGGAACCATACTTGCGCATGGTTATTCACTGCTGGTCTTAAAAAATTTTCCAACATTGTTCGAGATTTAACACCCGCGATGGAAACGGCAACACCGTGTTTACTTTCAAAAAAATATGGGCCAATTATTCTTTTCGACTGCACCAAACGTTGCACTTAAGTGGGTGTAATTCTCGTTGTTGAACTACTCTTGAATTTTCTGTAGCCCTTGTCCCGCAGTTTTGCCATTTAATTGGGAATGGGCTTCGTCGCTTAAAAAATATAATTGTGATTAAAATCCTAATTTTCTTCCGCTTTTTGACGAAAATAAATTGCATTATGAAGTCGTTGCTGGTACTCTTTCGGTTTCATATCTTGGACAAGCTGACTTTTGTAAGGAAACACTCTTATTGTATGCAAAATTTTCTACAGCGACCCTCGTGAGAGGTCAAGTTGTGTTCAACGTCTCCTGGTTGATGTTGCTCCATCTACCAGAATATTCTCCTGTACCCGTTTAATATTGTCATCTTTGTGTATTGTGTACTGCCCCTTGTTGTCGAAAATTTGCAACCAGACGGTTTATTGTTGACTCCTCAGGTCCAACCCGCACATTAAAATAACGACGATATGCACACTGAGTCATAACAATGGAACACTGAAGCGCTTATCCTGCAGTTTGCTTATTAACGAACCCATTGGAAATGGGATTTGTTGTTCTTAATTAAATTATGAATAAAATCATGATTTTCTTTTGAAAAAATTCTACGATTCAAATTTTCTTTACAAAGTACTGAAAACAAAAAAAAATTATTATAAAAAAGTTATCATTTTGGACCAACCTGTAGAACGACAAGTTTTAAGACTCCATATACTTTTCATATATTTTCATAAGGTCTGGCGAAGTGACTTAATACGGTACAAGTGAAACAGTTCACCTTTATCTGGTTGCCTGCACAACGTTACTTAATTTTAATTTTTGCCATCCGAAGAGAAAAATAATATAAAAATCTTTCACGAAAAAAATGCGCCTTTCATATACAATTTCTCCAGGCGGTCTTAATTGTACTCGTAATATTCAAGCCATTCTACTGATTATAATCTTAAAAATATTCATGCCATAACATTTGTGTGTGTGTGTGTGTGTGTGTGTTTACCAAACTGAAACTATTTAAGGCGGTTTAAAATTGTGCATTACATATTTAAAGAAATAACTATACAATGGAAGCTCGCATACGCGGACAATTACCGACTATGAGATTTTTGTCCCTTAAAAAGAACGAAATGAAATAACTCTCCATGGTAATTTTAAAGCCTTTATGACACGACATTTTTTCTCCGTTGTTAAAATTTTGTAGAAGAGCGCAAATATAATTGTAATGGGAAAATTAATCAGGAGTAAAAAGTACAACTATATTAAGATTAAAGCAAAAAACGTCAAATCGTTCACTAATATTGGCGATACAAATAAGCAACTGTCAGAAAAAAAATGCAAAAAGTTTCAACTTAATGCTGGGACAAAATTGGGTCGAACGACGATTTTTGTCTAGCACAACAAATTGGTCGGTAACAATTCGGTGCATAAATTCGCAGTGTGGCTTACAATTACGGTGAAAAAATTACAGCTGTCATAATCGGCAAAGTTGTTTGCTGCTGTGTTACCGTATAAAAAGAAATTACATGAGAAAATTAAACATTAACAAAAAAAAAAACAACGAAAAAGCAATTTTATGGTAAATAATTGTGTATATTTGACTTAAATGATATATGTTGAAGATTAAACAATTATTAAAAGAAAAATTAACTTTATTTGAAAACAAAAATGAAAAACGGTATCACTGCACTAATTTGTTCGTCGTTCGTCGGCCTATGAAATAGAAATAAATCTATCGAAGAGTTCGTCACGTATGAAGACGGCGGTATTGTGTTAATTTTCATATGCACAAATGTGTTTTATTTCTGAGGACAAAAGTTCGCACCGAAAAATACGTCGTTCGTCGTGATCCTAGCATAAAATTGACGTTTTGAACTTAAACATCATGTTGACAACTGAGCGATTTATGCACAATGTCTGCGATTTTGAGCTTAGTTTTTGATCGTATATTGTTTCTTAGGTTTTTTTTTTAAATTAAAATAAGGAGGCAACATTTAAAAAATATAAATATTATATTGTATTTGTTTCCTTCTGGCTTTGCTGTCCCTTTCTATCATCTTTATATTAATTAATGAAAAATAAATGTAATGTCGTACCGGTTTAAAGCAAGTTGAGAGATTTTGGCAGCTTTCGAAACATGTCCGCGAATAGCGCATTCACTGTGTTTGAATTTGAATTTCTTTTTTCTTTAATTTTTAGGTTGAAGTTCTTCCACACGAAATAAAATGTTGATGGTGATACTTAAAAGTATGTTAATGACTGCGGTCATATTGAAACTCATCGTTCTCTACTGCTTACTTCACAAGGAAAATAAAATAACTATTGAATGGTTTTTCCTAAATACAAAAATACTGGCAGGATGATTTGCCAAGCAACCCAGCAAACACACATAAAAACCAGAGCCAAAATTACGGCATACGATATCGATCAAAAATTCCATACATTTCAATAGAATTTAATTGTGATACTTCGTTTCGAATCTCATACCGTAATTTGAACCCAGTGCCCATGTTCTGTAAATGCCATCACGGGAACTTTGTCGACTGAAACAATAAGCAGTTTCTATCACTAAACTGTTTCTGTAATATTTTTGGCGAGTAATAACTGTCACGTAAGAAAAGTACGCGCAAATTTCCAGAAGAAGTGTGTGAGAAAACTTCCCGCTTTCTACTGTTGACTGTACTTGCAATTAAAAACGAGGCGGTTTAAAATATTCAATTAAATATACTAAAAAAGAAAAGCTATGAAAAAGAGTAATACGGAAAAGGTAAGCAAGTAAGTGAGAGCAAATCGCAAACACTTAATTACAAGTTTTGAAATTTTAACAAAATGTTTACAAAACCATTTTGTAAAAAAGACACATTGAAGTCACAAACTACATTATTTTTTGAGAGCTGCCTCCAAGGCCTGCAATTGCAAATTGTCCATGGGTAAGAAATTTCAACATTATTAACGTAACGATGTTATCACTTTTGATAGTTTTCGAAATGAGTTACGGCCGCAGTTTGTTTCCACTTTTCGAGAAAAGGTGAAATAATTTGATGCATAACTTTTCGACAGGAGAAGTTCTAATCAAATTACAGAACACGGTTAAAGATTTCAATTAAAAACTAATTTAATTTCTTCTTTTTTAACTTGGACCAGCACTCAGGGTACAACCTCTATACATGCGATGCATTGTGCTGGAACTCGCAAATTAGGTTATGGGAAGGAGAAAAGAAGATGTGGTGTTTATGGACATTTGATTTTAATCTTACCACGTCAAAAGTGATAGGAAAGACCTCTGCAGGAAGTGTGTTCCACATACGCCCTTCGGCGTATGAGTTCTCTCTGAAATGTGTAGTGCGATTTACTGCCAAAACGACCACAAATGGGGGCACCTTTAATGATGAAGGCGTTGTGCGCAGGAATGAATGGGTTATGGGAACACGTTCCCTGATTTTATTAGAACACATCCCATTATAGTAACGAAAGAACAACGAAACGCACCCCACGTAGCGACGATGCTCAAGAGAGTCAATAGAGTTGGCTCCCCTACTGTCTCCTATGAGTTTCTTCGCCCTTTTTTTTTTTTTTTTTTTTTTTTGTCTTGGACCGGCACTCAGGGGATGACCCCTACACATGCGATGCATTGTGCTGGAACTAGGAAATTAGATTATGGGAAGGAGGATAGAGGGAGTAGTGTTTATTGACATTTGATTTAAATCTTCCCAAGCTAAAAGTGACAGGAAACACCTCTGCGGGTAGTCTATTCCACATTCGTGCCGTTCGGCCAAAAAACCAATTTTCTCTGTAATGCGTAGTGCGTGTCGCCGCCAAATCGACCTCAAATGGATGCGCTCTTACTGATGATCGCGTGGTACGCGCGAATGACCTGGTTTCGGGAACAAGTTCCCTGATTTCATTAGAACACATCACATTATAGTAACGAAAGAACAACGAAACGCACCCCACGTTGCGACGATGCACAAGAGAGTCAATAGAGTTGGCTACCCTACTGTCTCCTATGAGCTTCTTCGCCCTTTCTTGTACACGGTCGAGTAACTTCAAAATAGTCTTTGAAGCACCGGCCCACACATGACAGCTGTGTTCCTTTTTCGGTCGGATGTAGGCGGTATAAATAGTAAGGAGATCAGATGGGGTGAAGTATGTCTTACACCGTCTTAAAAAGCCGAGGCACTTGAATGCTTTCTTTGAGACCTGAAAAATGTGCTCAGTCCATCGGACATCACACTGGATTTTCATGCCAAGAACATCAAGAGCTTCTGATTCATCAATGTTTATGCCACCCATAATTACAGATGAGGCAGCGTGATCGTGCATGCAGCATTGGGTCTTTTGGGAATTGAAATCGACCCTGTTCGCGTGACCCCATTCCAATATTCTCGTGAGGTCAGCTGTTAGCGAATCATTCATATTCTGCCGCGTCGCCACGATCATAGTTGATGTCGGCCTACGATCAAATAAATATGAATGGCAGATGCTGCTGTCATCTGCGAAAGAGTGGATATGGTAAAATAAAAGTTGTTGATTTTTGTTTAGCAATAGAAATTGTGGAACATAATCCCAAATTGAACATATTGCAGTATGAATATGAAATAAAAAATTTTGAGGATATGGATATGTATGTATGTATATACTTACTTACGTATGTATGAGTATGTAAATTTTATTCCACATGTACTCAACTGCCGGGGGGTGATTGCGTTGTTTGGGAATTTACATAAATGTAACAGAAATATATACATATCCATATGTATGTGTATATATATATATATATATGTATATATTTAGGTGTATGTTTGCATGTAAGGAGTGTGCGTGGGGATGTGTATGAGGTTGTGTCAATATTTAAATTGTAGGCTCGCCATATTAATTCCTTAAGCAGCGGAATTTTGCGTTTCATTAATAAAATTTTTCAAAATTCTTTCTCCTCACATTTTTATACATGTTATGATCCTTATTATTACGTATAATACTCCTTCATTATACCTCTGGTTACGGCAGAAAGGAAGATAAAATACCAAAACTATGTTAATGATGTTTCACATTTTTTCTTCTATTTAATTCTTAATATTAGACCGCAGCTGTCAGACTGAAGGGAAAGTAAGGAGAATGTATGGAAACTAATTGCTGTTGCGATGCTACTGATGGCAGGCCATAAAAAATAATGTTGTTAATAAAAAAGAGAATTTGAAATAATCTAAAGTTAATGGAAGGAACTATTAAAAATTCTGAATATCTGCATAAAAATTAAGGGTTTTAGCAGGCAGCACTGTCTTTCAAAGGACGCCATTTTCCAGTAGCAAAGTTTGGCGATAAATGAAAGTGCGTGGGAAATGATTAAACTGTGCTGAGAAATTCATTGGGAGCTATAAATCAATATGAAAAGAGGGTGATGATGCCCGCGGTATTTAGCACGTTGACTACAAAACTAAAGGTTCTGTGAATGGTCTCTGGCAGGTGCCAAGTCCATACCAATAGTACACACTCAGTTCCAGATCACAAAGATGAAATTAATGAAGTTATCGAGGACATATAGGCGCAAATGTGCGAATTGGTACTGCAAAATTTCACGAAAAGAATATGGTACTGCGATAGTAACGGTTACAAAGAAAGAAAAAGCACGAACTAAAATAAAGTTTTGCTGCTTAATATTAGTATGAGGCGCACTTAACATTCAGTTACGAATAGTAGGCATATGTGCTTGAAACAAGCAGAAAATTAGATTCTTTTAAAGATTCAATACTGGCAACTCTTGAAATGAAATTATTAATTAAGTACGGAATTGTAATTTAAATTTTTTTGGAATTCCCAAAGATTTTTGGAGAGTTTTTGTATAAACATGAAAGATTTTTATCGTTTATTTCGGTTGAAGGTCCACTGATGAGTTAGTATAAGCACTAACGAAATGTACATTACGCATATTAGTTTCAAAAAGTAATTAAGTCCTTTAATCCAAACCAATACAAATTCTTAAATCAACCTCTGTAACTATTTTTTCATTTATTCAACGTGAGTCAAAATTAATTACGATTTCTTAGATTCTTAGATTTTTTGCAAGAATTTAGTTAAAGGTCTACTGATGTTTTCGGTATTAGCAGCAATTAAAATGTACATGTAGGCCAACTAAACCATAAGCAACATTTATAAATAATCGTAATTGAATCAATCTCGTTTTCGGCATATTTCAAGTACGGATTGGGGAAATTAATGAAGAAACCGTACTTGAAATAATTATTCTGTACTTGATTTAAGAAAATTCATACTTACCGTACCTTTAACAGCGCTTGGTATTGATGTAAGTACGGCAGGATTGATTTTTCTTTTGTGTGTATCATTGTGTTACTTTTGCAACGTTGAAACATCGTAAATATCGGCAACTATAACCGGGGACCTATCAACTGCTGCGACCTAAGCAAGAAAATTGGCATTTAACTAACTTTCTCGTGCCTAAGACGGGCGTTCTTCTTCGGGGAGCAGCCGCCAGCTAATAGTGATTTCACTCTGACTGGTTTTAAAGCAAAAGTTGGTTCTACGTTAAAGCCAACCATTAAAACCTGGTTTTACCATATAAAAATATTTTCTTAAAACCATCTTAAAGCCTTTTTTGAATTGGTTTTAAGTTGATGTAATGAAATACAACCTTGATTTTCTTATACTAAAGACAGTGCTACCAAGTTAAAAAATTTAAAACAGCTGGTAATTTAAATGGCGCTCAATGAAATAAGAAAAATTAAGGAAAATTTGGTAAATAAAGTCACTACAATAATTTAAAACAATGAACGCAGCAGCAACAACATTAAAAGAAGTGCAAAACAATAACAAGCGATTGGCTAGTGCATACTGAAAATGCTTTCATCGAGTTGTGGGAAGAGAAAATAAATGAAATTTTATTACACAAACTGTGCGTTAAAACCTGATTTCATTAAACTTATAGTGAGAACGCAAAATCAACTGTTTGTGTTTTTAACGTTAAAATCAGGTTTTAACATTTGGTGTGAAAACACTACAACCTGACCTAACTTCCTTAGTCAAAGATGTTTCGAAAGCACTTGACATTGCCATGCATTCGAATTGGTATTTAAATTTTCATTAATTTAATTAATTTTTATAATACAAAATCAATTTCATATTATTTAACCACTTTTATTTGGGAAAATTTAATACACTTTCACAAAGGACAGCAAAAGTAATAGAATGGTGAATTTGAAACACTCACCCACCCACCCACTCACACACAAACATAAAATATGTGTGCAAATGGAGATGTGGATTTTATGTTCGGTGGTAAATGTATTTGCAAACTAAATTTAATATTGCTGATTGATATCCTTGACGGTACTGCTGTTGTCCTTATTATTGCTGTTGTTGTTGCGTTATTAAATATGTATTGATATTTATATTTCTATATTTCTTCTCATCTCAATAACTCGATGCGGCACATTCATTATGATAGAAAAAATAAATATTTACAATATTAACGAGAAGGGAGAGGATCCCACAAACCTCTTAGAAAGGAGATTGAAAAAAAAAAATTATTTAGAGGCAGAGTGAAATAAAAATGCATAAGGAAATGGAAAAATAAATGTAATTGAAAAAAATACTATACTTTTCTCTATATTTGTAGTTTTTCCGCTTTGGATTTTTAGTGAAATTTCAATAGCCGTAAACGATTATTATTATGATTATTGTTTGAAAAAATATAAGAAATTTTGAAAAAAGGAATATTTAATATTTATTGATTTATGTATTTAGTAAATGCACAGTAAGTGTGGTTAAGAAGCACAGTAGCAGAAGCTCGCAAACTCGTTGTAGTGAAACAGGCCAGATTTTTAGCTAGGAATAAAAATATGCACTATCTTATACATGCACTACTAACTGGACTACTAGCAAAGAACCGGGGAATCGTATACAATATGGTTGTTTGTATGTATGTGTGTTTGAGCCGTATGGACAGGTAAACGGCTTAAGTGATTTTGTTGATGTTTTAGCAGTATCTCTCTGTATATCTGGAAGGTACTATAGGCTATATAAATTTGAAAAATTCCAACTGGGCGCTGCCACGCCCATACAATGTAAATATTTATTTTCGTATATCTTGGAACGGTTCAAGTAAAAGTTTCTGAATATGCTCCAAATGACTTTGAAGTTAAAACAAATCATAAAAATCAATTAAAAACTGGAAGGGATTGGACAAGTGGGCGTGGTACCTCCCATACAAACTAAATATTGATTTCAGTATATCTTAAGAAGGGTTAAAGTTAAAGTTTCGGTATTTGGTCTGAGTAACTTAATGGCCAGTACAAATCATCAATAAAGAACTGAGAGGGAGTAGATTGAAAGGCGGCTATGGCTGAAGTAGTCTGCCCGTTGACTAGTTTCAAACTAAATCATAAAAACATCACGCATTTTTTCTGATGTGCATTAGTGTGTCCTTGTGTCAGTTGTTTTCAGAAGGTTTCACTGGCGAAGGCATAGTCACTGGTCACTGAACAGTAACGGTTTCAGCTGCAACCAATGCACAGGCACATCAGAAAGCCCACCTTCGTCGGTATTGTGTAGCACCAGCGAAGTAAAATAATTACTAAAAATGGCAACTAAAACGAAGCTTGAAAATTTAATATGTCTCCTTGACATCAGAGGCGCTTCAACACTGCTATAAACAAAGAACGTGGAAAAGCAGAGTTGTAAGATAGTAAAGATTCACCTCCTGTCATTTCTCTAACTATCCCTTTCTTCTAGTTCCAGCACAATGGATCGCACGTGGTGGGGATATATCCTGGGTGCTGGTCCAAGA
This sequence comes from Dexiosoma caninum, assembly GCA_963924685.1. Classification (NCBI taxonomy): domain Eukaryota; kingdom Metazoa; phylum Arthropoda; class Insecta; order Diptera; family Tachinidae; genus Dexiosoma; species Dexiosoma caninum. The sequence goes on along the minus strand of OZ004729.1, from coordinate 36,979,581 downwards.
TAGATAAAAGGTGGACGTGGTACCTCCCACACAAACAGAAAATTCAACATTTATTAAACAAAAAAAAAATAAAACATTTACAATTAATGTAAGTTCACGAACATATGCTTTATATTCAACTTTTTTTAATTTAAATAGGTGTAGCGAAGCACGCCGGGTTTTAGGTAGTGAAAATATAAAGAAATATAAGACACACATAGACACAAATAAACAAGTAAATTAAATAAGAATAATGAAATCGAACATTAAACAACCAAACTAAACGGTTAATAACTTGCAGATAAAGGTCTGTGCAAATTTCTAGCGTTAAAGCTGTAAATATATATGAATATATCGGTAAATATGTACGTATGTACACATACGCTGCTGTCTAAAAGTATGCTATAATTATTGTGTGTAAATATAGAGTACGCGTGATAGCAATTTATTTCACATTTAGTATCGCGTATCAAACACGAGTTATCTTTTATGTACACAAAAATGATGGCATACTTCTAGACATTTTATCTATACAAAAGTTGTAGCAGGCTTTTAGAGTTCAACAATATCTTAACAAATTGTAAAACGAAAATAATATAAACATTCGATAAGTTTGTAAATTGCTTCGCATGTATTTTGTTGACTCAGAAAAAAGAGTATTATGAATTATTTTATTTAACTTTGAGTTGAAATATATTTTGCTAAAAACTTTCTATTTGCTCTCAACTTATAGATTGAATTGAAATTTTAGATAAATTTGTATATTTGCCTGTGTGTGTGTGTGTGTGTGTATGCCTGCGAGCGCGTGTATCTATTTGCGGTAATAAATTTTCGGTTTGAAAACGAAAACATCAATTTGTTATTATAAATTTTGCAAATAAAGGCAACAAAATAAACTTTTAAAGCAGCTTTGAATAAATTACTGATTTATATTAACAACGTCGTAACTCCTAAATATTAATTTTACACAGAAACAAACTGAAAATATTCAATTCACATAAAATTCAGTAAAAAATAAAACAATGTTCGTCTGCATTTCAAATATATTTATATATATATATATATGAAATATATGAAATTAGAATATATATAGATATTCCCTTATTAAATTCACTTACAGCTCATTTACACTGACATGAAACTACGAGATTTAATTTGATTTGAAATCTATCTCGAAATCAATACCGTTTACACCACACTTTTGTGGCATTTAGTTAGATTTCATTTTATGACAGAAATTTTTCAGTATAGTATTTGACATTTTGTTCTAAGAAACCAGATGTATCACCTACGACCTCACATTAATGTAGATACCATAGTACACTTCTATAGTCTCGCAAGGCCAGCTGACTGTATTCGTACCGCTGTAAAATTACACGCAAATTTTGCCAATATTCTACCATGATACATTAACGGTTGTATTTTTTTTAATACAATTTGGAAAAAAACATCACTAAGTACTACTAGATTTTGAGTACATTTTGCCAAAATCTAGTGACGAAGTAGATTTTGTTTTGTTTGGCAAATCTAGTAGAGCAAAATCTCGTAAGTACTATATGTCATGCCAATGTAAATGTCCTATTAATATAAAATTAATTTAGGCTGAGTTTAGACGAGGAAACTTTTGCAAGGGAAAAATTTAGTTTGGCAGAAAATTACGGTTGGGGAAGAGATCATCGTTTTTGTATCCGGTACTCGGCGACACTCTTTGTTCTCATTTTAGTTGCTTAAAAAAATTACAATAACAATGGAACAATATTAACAATAATAATGGAATATCGGAATGAAAAACAAAAGAGAATTTCAGATGTTTTTCTTCCCAATGTTTTCTCGTCTAAACTCAGACTTATATGCAATTTTTTTTGTACACAGAGTGAAAACTACTCTATCTCCGTTATATGCGATATGATTGATTCAAATGTTTATTTGTAGAGATACATAAATACATTAAAGTAGAATATTGTACTCACTCTTTCTACGAAATAGAAGGGAAATTTATAAAGAAAAACTATCTAATGGGAATATAATATTGTGTGAACAAACACATGGCATTTCTTACCATCTGCCAGGTATGCAAACATTTCCAAGGATAGGAAAATTAATAAAATTATATAATTAAAAATAATAATTAATGAAAATTAATAAAATTAATTAATTGATTCACACTCAACGAATTTTTATACTGTTACTCAAAACCAAATTTTAGTTCTCTTCGTTAAGTTATTGTCATCGAAATACGAATAACGAATTAACGAAGAGAAGTAAGTGAAAAGCTGATTGAGTTGAGTTGTAATCCCTAATAAGAATTTTACCACTATAACACAATTATTTTATTAGTAGTGAAAATAGTAAAAAAATTACTATTAACTTTTCTATAAATTCTTCGAAAATATTCTGAATATTTTTCATATATAGGGTTATGCATTTAGTGGTTGCCAAACCGCAGGTGTGGCAAGACTATCAGCTGTTGAATATCAGTCATCTGCAATGCCATTTATTTAGTGAAAGGTTTGTCATTTTCGGATTTGATCCTTTAACAACCAAAGAACGCGTAAAAATAGCGAAACTTACAACAAATGCAGTGGTTCAAACGTGGCCACTTTTCGAACATTACGGTGTGATTATGGTCGTCATAATCGACGTACTGTGCTATGAATGGGCAAGAAATTTTAAAAGACTGGAAGCATTACAGATGTGGTCAGGCCTGTGCATTACCGTAATGTGTGCACTACCGAAAACATCGTTCCTGTTAGTGAAGGCGGCGGAGCTGTTACCATCAATTCAGACCGCTGTGACTGTATGATAACCAACTTTTTTTGTCGTGCAATTGAAGATTATAAAGTGGACGATATGTGGTGTCTACAATACGGTGTGGCGATCCACACAACACAGCTGATTTTCACGTTATTGCATGAGAACGCGTAATTTCACATAGCGGCGATTTCGCGCCGGTAGACTCTATTTTTATGGGGACTACGTCAAAGACCTGGTCTAAGCGGTTAATTGCCTAACGTTGGAGCATTTGAAAAACAAACTTCGTCAATTTATCGCCGAAATACTGGCCGAAATGTGCAAGAAAGTGGTAGAAAACCACCTCAAAAGGATCGATTGCTGCAAGCAATATAGAGGCTGTCATTTAACGCTGTGTTTCGAATATAATGACAATATCATGCCTTATAATGAAGTAAAAGTTTCATCGAAATCATTGCTTTGCGTGTGTTTTATTTATTTTTTTGTTTTGGAACCGAAAAATGGATAACCCGTTATTTAATAACAGTTAGGAATTATTGTTACGATAAAAAAATTTGTCGTTTTGTGTCTCTAGATGCAATGTATGCTCAAATTATATACGAATTTCAATTACTTGGAACCTATACGTGTTTATCCTTCATGTCGTTTAATTTTTTACAATTTAAAATTTTGAAATTTTTGTGTAAAATTCGTGACTGAAAATTAAATCTATTTGGTGCTTTCCAAAGTTCATAAGTAAATTTTTTTTCTAAACTCAAAAAAGAGCACATTCAATATGAACAGTTTATGAATATTCTACGATTTCTTATTTTTCTTGCTAATTTGTCAGCCCTAAGGTATGCCAAATATTTGATCAAATTAGTAGTAAGGCCAATGGGGCATTTATGCATAAAACAAAAGCTTAGTAAATATGAAAAAAAACATGTTTTAAGCACTTTAAGAGGTTGTGATTCTTAGAACAAACTTAGAAAAAACAGTGTTATGAAATTTTAATTTCTAGTGCATCTCAAGAAATCCAATTGAATAAATACCATATACATATAATCTACATCTTTTATGTTCAAAAACTCTTTAACTTCAAGAACAAAGAAGGCAGCAATATGCATTGAAAAGCAGTTTTTGCTATTCATTTGGCATGTTCTGGAATACAGACAAACATAACATATGCACATCGCAAATACTTGTAGGACGAAAAATATGTATTTTCAAGTTGCTAAACAAAAACAAAATTGCCATGAACTGAACTGGAAAAGCAAAAGTTTAGTTTTGTTTTTAATCTCGAGTGAAATTCTTTTTAAATGCAGCATACTTTTGAGGAAAATATGAAAAATTAAAATAAAAAATAGCTGCAAGAATTTAAAAAAGAAAAAAAAAATAAAACAAATTTGTTACTGTTGAGTTGAGAAAGCCACACAACTCATTTTTCTCTTTTTCCTTCAAACAACAATGTTACGTTGTTGTTGTTTTTTATTTCTGTTTAAGTTTTTCACTAAACTTTTTAGCGCTTAGAATGTTTTTTTAATTAAAACTAAAAGCTATTTCTAATCAATCTTTTATTTATATTAAAGGAATTTTAGCTAAAACTGCAAAATAAATTACATTTGTATTGCACACCATCGGGAGGAAATATTCAATTAAATTCGTTTTACTTATTCAAAGATACAAACAGTAAAATACTAGATGCAAAGGAGAAAAATGGGAAAAATATTTATTGAGTGGAATTTTTTTAAACACAAAATATTCAATTACTATTGACAAGAAAAACGGATTCTTTAAGGGATTTCAAACAAAAAATATTATGCTGATAAATCAATAACTATTACCCAGTTTAAAATCAATGGAACACTTCAATGAAATAAATGAACGACCCTAAATTAACAACAATTAAAGAAATATTGTGCAGCGCGTAGTTTTAGACTTTAAGCTGCATTTACTCCCTTTTAGTCAAAATGTTTTTACATTTACATAGGAAGTTGAAAAAGCACGACAAAAAATTTTTCTGATGTAAGATAATGCATACACAAATACATATCGTTACCTATAATGCAAAAGGGCATAAAAACCAAAAAACGCACAATTGAGTTGTTAATGGATATTGCTACAGCGCATCAAGAGACACGTCTTCAATAATTTTTAGCTTTAAAAGTAACGACTTTATTAAAGAAATTAAAAAGGTCGTAACAACAAATGATTGTTTTTCACAATTCAAAAATATGTTAAAAATGATAAAAAAAAAACTTAGGTATGCCATACTTTTCTAACACATTTCCCTAATTGTTTTTGTAGCAACATAAAATCATCAGTTTATTTCGATGATATTATATCTCTAACCACAATATTTTTAATTTCATTAAGTTTTTGTCTCTCCTGTGAAATTTTTAATTCTGATGATAGGGCCTTTTGCATTTTAGGTGACGATATGTATGTATACACTTGTGCTCATATAATTAAGTCATTGCTGAAGCCTGGTGTTATTATTTAAATAGCACTTATGTACTTTCTTTTACATCCCTGAAATTTTGTCACCATAAAGTGCCGTTACTTTTTCTACTACTTTTATTTTTCATATAATAAAAACAAAAAACTTTCTGCAAAATTTTTTATAAATATCTGTTAACGGCATTGTAGTTCTGCTCACATAATTAAGTCACTTCGTTTTGAAAAGGTAAATGTATTATTTTATATATTACACCTTGTAAGTAAAGTTATTTTTAAGGAAATTCAGGTTATTTTCAACGTCATTAGTGAAGATTTTAGCAATGGGAAAAGGCAAAACGTCTACTGCAGCTGAAAGAAAAATAATTTGGGAAACATTTCTAAAATATGAAAATATTGCAAAAGTTTCAAATATTTTGGGCTTTTCCCGTGGAAGGGTCAATAATGCCATCCAATATTATAAAAAAAATGAAACTTTTGAAACGTTAGCACGCGAGAAGCCACGCAAAACTACCCCCAAGGACGACAGGCACTTGGTTAGATTGAGCAAGTCGGATCTATTTTTGACCTCCACTGAAATTAGGGCGCAATTAGAGCAATATTACGACATTAAAATATCTGCGCAAACTGTCCGTCGTCGTTTGCAAGAGAATTTGTTGAATGGTCGCATTGCTAGAAGAAAACCGAATGTGTCGAAAAAAAATGTCAAGCAAAGAAAAGCGTTTGCAAGGGAGCATTTGTGGAAAGACTCCAAATTCTGGAAACTTGTTGTTTGGAGTGACGAATCTAAATTTAATGTGTTTGGTAACGATGGTAAGCCCTATGTAAGACGCCCGCCGCTACAAGAAAATAACCCTAAATATACTAAAAAAACAGTAAAGCATGGTGGGTCGTCAGTGATGGTTTGGGGTTGCTTTACGTCGTCAGGAGTTGGTCCAATTGTTAAAATTGATGGCAAAATGACGGGTGAAATGTACAAGAGTATACTCTAAAGCAATTTGGACGGTGATTACGCGGACTGCTTACCCTTAGCTTGGATATTTCAGCAGGACAATGACCCCAAGCATTGCTCGCGCGTGGTCAAGACGTGGATTGCTTCCAAAAATATTAAAACCCTGCATTGGCCTGCACAAAGTCCCGATTTAAATCCCATTGAAAATCTATGGGGGATTATAAAAAGGGCGGTTGCTGCAAGAAAACCCAAAAATAAAATTTTTTTGTGGCAAATAATACAGGAGGAATGGAGTAAAATTAGTCCTGCTCAATGTGCTGCGTTGGTTCACACAATGCCAAAGCGATGTGCTGAAGTACTCAGAAATAGAGGTTTTCCAACTAAATATTAGTCCCATGTAAGGTAGAAATGATTTGAGAATCCATTTCTTCTAATAAATGTCTTTTTTTTCCAGTGACTTAATTATATGAGCACAACATGTACTAGCTATAAAGATGTTAATACAAATAAATTTCTTAAAGTGTACTTTCAACGAAAAGTAATAGGTTAATTTTAAACTACATTGAATTTCTTTTAATTTCATCATATATTTATTTAAAAATTTAATAAAAACAACATTCTGAAAGAACTTTTGTTCCTGGACCATGAGTAACTTAATTATATGAGCACAAGTGTATATAGGTAAAGGACTTATTTGAAATAATTTTTTAAATTGTTGTAACAGAGCACTATCTGCTTGTCATTGAATTTAATTTATCAAAACTAATTATAAATAAATTTTATGTAAAAAGTAATTAAAGTAAAAGATAATTTTCATGGGAGTTAAGGTATGGAGACACGATTGTCATGTATTACAAAATTGACAGAAAAATTGTAATAAAATGCTGAACAACAGTGTGAAATCACACTTTTGTAGTGGCAACGTTATCAAAAAATGTATTGTCCGTGTATTGTATGACAATAATATTGCCACAATGCTGACAATCGTGAGAACACCCCTCATTTACATTGACACGCAATTGCCACACATTTTACAGTCATTTGTTATTGCAACATGTGTTTAATTTAGTGAACCGTACAATAACACCTTTAGTAGATAAATATTTCTGTTGGCAACGCTGCCCATTAATATTGAGATACAATGTTAAACATCGGATCTGGCAACTTTTGCATTAAAATAATCTGACAACATTGAGAACAGACAATTTTTGTTGACAGATAAATTTATAGTGTGATAACGAAATCTTTTTAAAATAGTCTCAACAGACAATTTACTCTTCGGTGACAATTTTTCTTTGTGTGTGTATTGCCACCATATTGCCATATGCTACAATATTGTAAAATCTGACAATCGTGTGTACATAGCTTTATTTGCAAGAGTTATTTTTAGTAAGACTTAATTTTGTGAACAGTACAATTTATGAAAAGTACTTCTTGTGAAAGGTACTTTTAAGAAAAGTGGTTTTTAAAAAGTTAGCTTTTGTTAAAATGCTGCTTTTGTACAAGGGGTGCTGATGGCGAGTAGTCAGCGTGTTGGCTCTGCAACCAGAAAGACCCAGGTTCGATTCCCAGCCGGGTCAAATCAGAAAAAATATTTTTCTGAGTTTTCTGTGCTACAGCACCCTCCTTCGTCGGTATTTGAGCAATAAAACGTCGGCGAAGTAAAATAATAAATAAAATGGCTCCATTAGCTTAAAAATAATGCGTCAAAAAACATCAGAGACGCGACCAACTTTGCTTTATAATTTATACGCAACTGCAGAGTTGTGCAAGAATTAAGCTCTATCTTCCTACCACTTTCACCACCTGTCTATTTCTTCCCTATCCTTCTCTCTAGTTCCAGTGCAATGCATTGCATATGTAGGGGATAGCCCCTGAGCACTGGTCCAAGATAAAAAAAAAAAAAAAAAAAAAAAAAAGTTATTTTGTCTGAAAGGTACTTTGTGAAAAAGTTATTATTTGAAAACGATACTATCTTTTTGTCAAAGGTACTTTTTAAAAAAGATACTATTTTGCATAAGCTACTTTTGCTAATAGTACCTTTTTTTGTTTGAAAAGTACTTTTTGTAAAAGCTACTTTTTTCAAACGAACTGATTCAAAGTGCCTTCTTTAAAAAAGAAATATTCAAAAGAAATTTTCAAGTTAATTTGTAAATCATTTTTTTAAAAAGAAACTTTTCCAAAAGCAGGGAAAAAAACTGCTTCCAAAGAAGTTAATAACATATTTTTACATACGGTTGTCGTTGGCGGAAGTTCTTTTTTTATGTCGATTCATTGAACTCGAAGTAATTAATACTCGTGATGTTAAGTAAATCTACTTTTTTAATCAGAGCAATGGAACTCATTTTTTATTACCTCTACGTAACTATAAAAAGTTATTTATCGCTGTGGTTTAATGCTCTTAATAAGCAGCAGATTATGATAAGTTTCAAATATACAAAAATGCTAATTTAATATAATTTATTTTATCAAAATGCAAATGAATTGTATTTTTTATTATTTCATTTGTTTTACGATTGAATAAATAATAAATTCAAATGTTTTATACATATGTACGTACGAGCACAAATATATAAATAAGAAAACAAAAACGAATTTGGTAGAAAAAATCACATTGATATTAATTTCCTGAATGTTGTTCGTAATAACTTCCTGAGAAGTGGAAAGTAGATGAAAAGCAGTCCCTAAATAATGACTTGTAATATTTTTTTCACTGGGAAATAGTATTTTTGCAAAAATAATTCCAATTGAAAATTGAAAATCTCGTCTTAGATCGCATATTTGTTTTTTGATTGTTTGCATTATGATTTTGCTCACCTAAAGACCTCTTTACGGCTGCATGCCGGCTGGGCGTTGTGGAACGTTTATAGCCCTCCGAAAGAAAAGCTGGCGGCGGCGTTATGGGAGGCGCCGGTATACCAAAATCATTGATGGGTGATGTTGAGGCTGATTTTGTTTTCAGGGGAATATCTGTGGTAGGTGAGCATTTTGTCGATGAAGAGGGCTTATGCGGCCCCTCGCCACCATGATATAAATCCAAATGATGGCGATCACAACGACGTCGCCGTCGCATGTTGGGTGCCAAAGTCTTCATGATGTTTTCGTTAGTTTGATTTACGTTTTGACAATTGCTTTGCTTGTCGAATAAATTGGCGGCATTTGTTTGCGCACCGCCTTGGGAATTCAAACGTAAATAATAGATTTTTAAACTTGGAACTTTCTGCTGTTGTGTTGCTGAGGATAACACTCGTGGATATTGTTCGCTTTGCGGATAGTGTAACATTTATGTGAAAATATATTTTATTTAAAAAAATATATTTTAATTTTTAATATTTTATTGTTTGTTTCGAATAAAATTTTGCCACAAAAATAGTTAAATTTAATTGCTGTTTCTTATTTTGAATATATATAATCAGTTGTGTTGTTATGGGTTGTTTTTAATAATATTTTCTTTATCATAAAATAGTAACTTTAATTGTCTATAACATTTGTTTTTGTTTTTATTATTAATATTCGTTACAGTTTCTTAAAAATTTTAAAATGTCAATATGAGTGTGAGTTTATGGAAGCTTTAATTTTTAATTATTATTGTTGTTGATTAAATACTTAATAATTTCAATAAAAATTTTAATTGCAGTTTATAATTGTTTTAGTTTTTTTCTTCATTATAATTAGTACGTTTTTTTTCTGTGTATTTGTTTTAAATAATTTTTATTGTAAAACCAGAAATTCATTCGAGCAATTTAACATTTTGTTCTCTGCGTCTACGGAAAAACGAAAAGCTTTTTTTTTTTCTTTGTACGCTGTAAAGCTACTAACAGTTAATAAATATTTAATATTTTTATATAAATATATTTCTTTTATAGCATATATTTGGTATTTGTATTTAAATATTTTTTCAGAAGCACTTTAGTTGCAAATTATTTTAATTTTTATAGTTCATATGATTTCATCAATTTATTTTGTACAGTTTAAGAAACACACTGTCAGTGATGTAAATTTAATTGATTTTATTACACGTTTTATATTTTAGTATATTTTATTTATTTATTTTCTTTTTTAACATTAAATTGTTTCTATTATCTTCTGCTTATCATCGTATAATTTCCCTAAATAATGTGAAAATTTTTTGTTAATGAATGAATTTTTTTCTTTCAAGAGGATACAGAAAAGTTAATAAAAAAAAAATTAACTAAAATTAAAAAAAAAATTTGCGGAATTCATTCTGTGTGATGGGCTTTGGAAATCGGAGCAGTACTTAAAGAGTGTATGGTTCCTTAAGCCCGTATGACACTACTTTTATTTTTCATTAAATAATATACAATTGATAGAAAGGGACTGGAAAGCCAGAAAGAAAGAAATACAATATAATATTTACATTTTTTATGTGTTGCCTCCTTATTTTCATTTATAAAAACGCTAAAGAAAAATATACGGTCAAAAACTAAGCTCAAAATCGCTGACATTGTGCATGAGCCCCTAAGTGTTGCTGCGCCTCTGATGTTAAGGAGACTTTTTTATTTTTTTTTATCTTGGACCAGTGCTTAGGGGTTATCCCCTACATATGCAATGCATTGCACTGGAACTAGAGAGAAGGATAGGGAAGAAACAGACAGGTGGTGAAAGTGGTAGAAAGATAGAGCTTAATTATTGCACAACTTTGCAGTTGCGTGTAAATTATAAAGCAAAGTTGCGGCGTCTCTGATGTTTTTTGACGCATTATTTTTAAGCTAATGGAGCCATTTTATTTATTATTTTACTTCGCCGACGTTTTATTGCTCAAATACCGACGAAGAAGGGTGCTGTAGCACAGAAAACTCAGAAAAAACTTTTTTCTGATTTGACCCGGCTGTGAATCGAACATGGGTCTTTCTGGTTGTAGAGCCAACACGCTGACTACTCGCCATCAGCACCCCCAATTCAATTTTGTTAAATTTTGAAGATTTTTCGTAGCAATTTTTAGATATTATTTTACTTCGCTGGTACTGCACAATACCGATGAAGGAGGGCGCTGTGATTGTTCTCAGCTGAAGCCGTTACTATTCAGTGACCAGTGATTATGCCTTCACAACTGAAACCTTCCGACAACAACGAACATAAAAACACACTAATGCACATCAGAAAAAATGCCAGATATGTCTGAAATTTGGGTGGAACCCAGGACTTTCTTTGGTTTTGTAGTCAACGTGTACAGTACTCAGCCATCGGCACGAGAGAAAAAAATCGCCAAAGACTCCAAGAAAATTTGTTGTCTAAAACTTCCAACTCAAAATTGATAAGATCTTTAAGCTTCCAAAAGTATGCTCAATAACTTTAACAAATACTCACATACTGGCTATAAAAGTTACAGAAATAAACACAAAAGGAATTTAAAACAGCTGACTTGTTTACATTAAAAATTGCCCACAATATTTTCGCCACTTGCTACAAACGTACATACATATTTACTACCTTGTATTTGTTAAGTGCTTTTGTTTATCCTTGATTATCTTTATTTTTTTTATTGTTAGTTTCATCTATCAGAAGCTGTAACACGAGCGTAAAAAATTTGACTTGTTTATTGAATTTAACTAATGAACCCGCATCAAAAACTCTTTGTCATTTTTGTGATGACATAATTTTCAGCTTTAAAAGGGACACAAATGAATGAAAAAACTTGCTGGTAAAGTATAATTTTAAGGATAGAAAAAAGGTAACATGATTTTATATTTAATGCTCTTGAAGTTTTATAATATTATTTCAGTCGTAAAACTAAAGCATGGCCTTAGCAAGCAAATAAATGTATTAATTTTTCTTTTCTACCCTTTTTTCTGAAAAGGATACCAAGGGAAATGTAAAATAAAGGCAGTTTCCGAACTTAAATATATTGATGTTGCGTAATTTTATACGCCTTTTTAATTTATTTTTACATTTACGAATTTTTCTTTTTATTTCACTTATGTATGTCAACCGTAAAAGGTTTATTTCAAAACCAAGGATTTTTCATAAACAAAATACATTATTATTTTATGGTAGGCATTCTTTTTGTTATAAAATATGTGATTTAATTTAATTTATATTTCTAATATGATTTATTTGGCTGGAGAAAAACTCTTGTTTCTAAAAAAACATTTTATTATACACCGCTGCACTAAGAAGAAAATAAGACAAACAAATAAATGCAGGGGAAATTAAATGTCCGTTAAACTTAACACTTTTTTAAGTACTACTACATAAAAATCTTAACAACTCATTAAAAGTATAAGTAGGAAACTATTACCGAAACGGAAGTTCTTAGTACTGAACTTGACTAGAACTTTTAAAAGGAAAGCAACAGACCAAAGGAAGTTATAAACACAGACTAAGAGATAATAAAACTAGATGAAAAATATTTGTTTTGCCACAATTTCAAATCTGTTTTACTTTCAAAAATATGTTGCAAATTCGTACCATGAGGACTAAATGAAATATGTTCTTAAATGTTTTTGCCAAATTGTTACTTTTACTGTGGTTGCATAAAATACAACACACACACACACACTTTCTATTCATATGAGTAAAAGTACCAGCAACAAATGGAACTTGAATAATTTTTTATTCATCTTTTTTTTGTTTTTTTTTTTTTAGTTTCTTCTTCCTAAAGGAAAAAAAATAAACGAGTAAAATGAAATTGCTAACATTGCCTAAATGTAGGCAATGAATTTTTCAGCTTTTATGCAATCATGTGTATACCATAAATATGAGCTCAAGATATGTGTGATGAGAGAGAGAGAGAGAGAGAGAGAGAGAGAAAAGCATGTACATGGATACAAAATATATTTAGGAATCTAAATGGATAAAATCATCCTAAAAATGTCATAACAAACTTTGCACTTAAGTTTACTTTTATATTTGAGAGAAGAGTTGCGAGTGCTAAAACCCAACACCACAAGTGTGACATATTGAATACAAATATTATATTTGAGATGTATTCGCATAAATGTGTTATGTACGAGTACGTACATTAATTTTTATTGACATTTAACACAGTTCAAATATTTTGGGAAATTTTCTAATTACAAATGGTTCTCTTTACGTTGCGAAATTAAGAAAACATGCTATGCGCAATTATGGCATTCACTATTGAACGAAATTTCAATGCTTGACAGAAAAAAATATTACATTGGCCTTGCTCTCGTAAAATTGGTGTCGATCCATTCACCATTTCGGCGAAAGCAAGTTAGCGACTCTAGATATTTCCAAAGCATTTGACAGAGTGTGGCATGGAGCACTTTTGTCCAAACTTATTGCTTTTAGTGTCGGTGGTATCTTCTCTCGATTTATATCGAGCTTTCTCAGGGATCGCGCTATAAGAGTTGTTATAGACGGGCTCTCATCTAACGAGTTCAAGATATATTCAGGTGACCTTCTACGTCAAACTTCTAACCCTATCCATTCTTTTGCAAATGACATTGAAAGAAGCTACTCTTTTTCCTTCCAAAAGTGTGACGGTTGCCTTTGATGTTAAAGGGGGGTGCTATTGGCAGAGTAGTTACTTGGCGCGTCGACTCTACAACCATGAGATTCTGTGTCGGTGCTAACAGCGCCCTGCTTTATCGGTATTTGAGCAATAAAACGTAGACGAAGTAAAATTATGAATAAAATGGCTCTCTGCAAATCTGCATTGCAAAATCAAAACAAAACCCTTCAACTGTAGAGTTGTGTAAGAAAAAATCTCTCTATTATACTCATCACTTAACCATCAGTCTCTTTTCTACACTCTTCCTCTTTTATCTTCGACACATGCCATGTATTGTGCTGGAACAAAAGGAAAGGGATAGAGACTGAGAGAGGGATAGAGAGAGAGAGATGACAGGAGGTGAAGCTTCACTATCCTACAACTCTGCTTTTTGCACGTTCCTTGTTTTTTATGGCAGTGTTGTAACGCCTCTGATGTCAAGGAGATGTATTAAATTTTGAACCGTTATTTTGAGTAGTAATTTTGAATAATTATTTTAATTGGCCGGTTCTACATAATACCGACGAAGAAGGGCATACTGATGTGGCTATGGACTGGTTACAGCTGAAGCCGTTCAGTGACTATGCCTTCGCCACTAAAACCTTCCGACAACAACTGACACAAAGTCACACACAAATGCACATCAGAAAAAATTCGAGATATTTTTATGAGTCTGAAACTGCGGTTGAACGCAAGAAATTTTTGGATTTGTAGTCAACGTGCAGAATAAATACTTCAGCCATCGTCAACGTCTTTATGAGCGAAGAGTTGTGAAATGTCGCCTTACGATTTTACGCGAAAATATTTTACACATATGTAGATGTGTATGTAAATATTCAAAGAAAAAACCTTCCGCTGTATAATCTGATTTTGGCGCTTATGCCTTTCTGACGATAATGGCTCCTGATAATTCTAATTACGGCACTTGATACCGTTCGAAACTTCGCACAGAAACTGAATTAAAATTTATTGCCATCGAATGTCGTAATTTACGCCTTGACAATTTCTCTTTATTAAATTAACAATTGTTTTCACCAACATTGAGACGTGTTGAGGGGAACTAACTCTCTAGTTTCCTTTGTTCCTTTCTTTTATTTGCTACTCGTACATCCATTAATTATTTAATCAAACAGAGTTCAAAAGTAGTTGTCAATTACGAATCACGAGCAATAAAATCAATATTTTCAAAACACTTGTCTTCCGTTCTATTAAGTTTTATGCAGTGCTTTACAAATGCATGCATGCCCTGTTTCAATTTGCTCTGCAGTTTAGTTTTTCCGCAACTACTGTCGCTTTCAAGCCCATTGTGCTCTATTCTTTCCCTAAGCAAACATGGAAAATAATTAAACAATTTGTTTTAATACAAAAGAATTTTAAAACAAGAGAACAAACTAAAAAAATAAACAAAAGCGCCAAATGAAATGAAAAAAAAAAACCAAAACACAAAAATACATGAAAACTTTTATACCAGTAGAGAATGATTTTATGAGGAAGTGAATCACGGCAATGAAAGGAAATACACACAGATTAGAAAAGTTGTTGGCTGCAGTGTTTCCCTTTTTGTTTGCTTAAAAGAAATCTAAGTGCTTGTACAATTATTAGCTTTAACTTTAGAAAAAAGGGAGGGAAGGTATAATTTAAAGATCAAAATAATTAATTTGGCGTAGTCAGAGGTCCACGGTCGGTGGGTTCTGCAACTCAAGCGAGAGTAATGAAAGAAAGGCTGTTGAAATGAAAACGAATAGACGTGCCACATGAAGCAGTATGAACCAAGTAAATCACACAACTACATTTAATTTCCTTATCTTATCACACACGCACGCTCGCACATGTACAAAGGTGTGAGTGACTGTGCAATTTGAATGTGTGTTCGACAAAGAAACAAACATCATCTCAACTGTAATTGCTCTACTGCGCTCACATACGCTTACACACACACACACACGCACACATCATTATAACTTTTGTTGTGTGTTTAATGAAAATTAACTTTTGGGTTTGTGTTGAAGCAAATTATTTATGATGGAGTGCGTGCTGTGTGTTTGTGTGGTGCGCAAGTGAGTCTATTACTCTAAGTGTGTAAGTTAAATTGTTAAAGTGTAAATTCACAACAAACAAAATTATATTTAATTAAAAAACGACGAAACATCATTCAAACTGATATTGTTAGGAGTTGTATTTAATTAAAAGTTGCTGGTGTTGCAGGAAAGGAAAAAAAGAAAAAATAACTACCGAAACACTCGCCTATAACGAACTCGGTTAGAACGAATTATCGTTTATAACGAACTAATTTTTATCGTCGCACGTAGTAAATTTAATAAATTTTCTTTATTGTATTGTGTAGCACCGTAATTGAATTAATTAATTTAGCCTCACCTCCTGTCGTTTCTCTTACTATCCCTTTCCTATAGTTCCAGCACAATGCTTCGCATGTGTAGGAGTCATCTTCTGAGTGCTGGTCTCAAATAAAAAGGAATAACCTACCAGAGTAGCATAAACTCTTGTGTTAAAAAAGTCTATAACATTTTATATGGAAGAAACTAAAAAGCGGCCAAAAAGTATTTAAGGAAACAATGGGGAACACTTGACTTGATAACTCTATGCCGGTCTGCAATAGCAGAATAGAAGGACAGACGGAGAATGTTTTACTTAAAAGAAGTCGAGGATGTGAAGATAAATTCGTGAGTTATATACGTCCCACACTGCTGTTAACTATGTTCCACAGCACTGTTAAAAAGTGTAATTTAAAAATCTTTCTTTTTTTAAATAAAAAAATTAAATAACTACTTTTTTTATAAAAATTTTTAAGACAACACTACATATTACTTATTTTTCTTAAAATTTACTTTGTTATCGTAATGGACTAAATGTAGTAGCTCTGTCAACATAGGCATTTTTGGGACGCCACCTGCTCTACTTCCAGAAAAGATGCATGGTACTGTGTCACTTTTTCTGAAAGCTGATACTCTAAAGAGTTGAAAACTGTCTTTGGTTTAACAGGAAATATGCTATAGCAGTTTCACTGAAGGCGTATTTCATGCAAACCTATATTTGGAGTGTTATATGACTTACTAAACATCGACTATAACACGATTATTATATATCTATTGAGAGCTCATTAAGAGCAGATTATAAAAGTGTTGGCAGTATTTTCTTTGGACGATAGGGAGACGAGCTACATGGTGCCGAATATAAGGGAAAAAATGGCATAAAAATATTATGGTAATTTCATTAAATGGACTATTTCGGAGAGACCTGCCTGGGGTTATCATACACCGTTCGAACGCTCCAAAGGAGTAGATTTCAACAACGTATAGTATATATTCGATTGTGTCTCAGGGAAATTGCAATAACGGATGGAATGCAAGTGAAACGTAGATGTTTGTTGAAAATGCTCATAAGTCCCCGTCCATACTGTTGAGTTTTTGCTGCAATAGTTTTTTGAATTCTCTTTTGAAACTGCAGCAGTGTCCTTACATGAATCTTTTGCTTCATGTTTAGTATTTTTTATTCCTCCCTTCTATCTTCTTTTTTTAATTTTTTTTGACATTTCTCAATACCGAATGTAAATATAAAATAACTACCCTGTGATAGAAGGTGTGAATATTTTTTTTTGGATAGACATTTGAAGCACAAGGTATAATTTGAAGCAAAATGGACGCTAAGAAGAAAAATTTTATAATAATTTTTATATAATTTTATATATATTTTTTTTTTAAATTTTTGATTAAATTTCACAAACACGTGTAAACTAAAACAGGGTAGCTATTATTATGATAGATGTTAACAGTATACCAAACGAAAAGAACTAAAATGAAACGTCAAATACACCTCATGTCAAAAGATGCAAATAAGAAATTCAACAAAAACTGCATGTACATGAAACAGAGTTCATACTTGCACTCCTCTTCCCCTTCTCATCAACAAACTCAAAAGTTTTGCAGCAAATGTTTCACAGTATGGACGGGGACTAATAGTGTTCAATGTGCACTACATGTCTTGATGCAGAAAAGACGCATCATATTGTTATCCGGCAAATGAAAGCTGTATAGCAGCAGAATGAAAGTCAGTTTAGCCTATATTCTATTGTTTCTCAGGGAAGTTGCAGCAATAGGGGGCCGGAAATAACAATTTTATTTTGATTTATTTTTTTCCTAAAAAAGCTGCACAAATTTGCAGCAAAATATCGAGAAATTTATAAAAGAAAAATTAAAGAAAATATAACAGACCTAAAGCTTAAACAATTTATTGAAATAAAAATAGTTATAATTATCATTTTAATTTTTATTTAAATTTCGATAGATATCGAATACAAAGCTACCAACAAATGAATTAAAATAACTATTAATTGTAAGTGTAAACTTTTATACAGGGTGGGCCAAAAGTAATCACCCGGGGCATAAGTAATCACCCGATGTTCTTTTGCTGTAATTTTTTTCAAGACAAATTTTGGCACTGCTTATGATATGGGCAAAGGGCCGCCGCCACAGTTGATGACCATACATGCAGATCCAAAGGTTTTTATTAAATAAAATTACAGCAAAAAGACATCGGCTGATTACTTATGCGACGGGTGATTACTTTTGGCCCACCGTGTATAATACGTTCTTAATTTTTATCTAAAAGCTGTATGTGAATAAGTGTAAACCAATCATTAAAATTAATAATATTGTTTAATTCCAAATAACTTTTCACACTATTCTGCGTAATCTCTTTTTCAATACAATTTAAATGTTAATTCAATATGATTTCAAGATTGAGTCAATACGACTTCACTATTGATTCAATTCGATTTTAATGAGGTAGAAATAAAAAATGTTTTTGAGCTTGCCCTATAGAGACTTCTGATTTGAGAAATTTATTGGAGATTTTTTGGAGGAGCTCATGCTTCCACCTACTTTGGCAATGTCCGACTCTGTCTGGTATTCACGGGAGAAACTTTGGCTCCTAGACCATGGCGTTGTTGGATGAAATGTCGCTGTTCAGATCCCTAAGGAAATCTGGACTGAACTGTAGGAGCCTGTTGCTTGATCATAGTTCGTTTTTCTACCTACCACAAAGGGATCAAATTGCGTTGCAAAAGTGAGCCATCTCTTTGGAGGGGCTGCCCGCCCTTAGTGCCAAAACTAACGTAATCTTTCTACTGCCGGAATTTTTTTTGCAGGTCTTGCAAAAGAATCATGCTCACCCTTGGTTACCTGGGTCAGCCTGCGTTTTTTTATTTTAATTTAAAAATTTCACAAAAATTGCAACAGCAATAAAAATACTCCCGCCAAGAGAAAAATTTTTCTTTATTTATAATTTTTCAGCTGGTTTTGGTTGCCGGTCATCATTCCTCAAGATAATGTACGCGGAATTCATTAAGAAATTGTTTGTTAATTGAGATGATTAATTTTTTCAAGACCTTGAAAAGTTAATAATTCAGAATTTTCTTTTATTTTTTTGTTTGAGATACATTTTAGCAACGGCAATCAAAAAAATATCCTCTTGAAAGAAAACAAAATCTTACAAAATTCTTTTGACCAACAAATTAAAACAAACAAAAAAAAAAAGAAAGACATTCTTTTGGTTGCTTAAACAATTTAAATAATAAAGAGAGAGAGAAAAAAAACAATAAATAAATAAATCTAGGCAAACATTTACATGATAAAAATTTAAAAACAGTCATAAATTAACTTCAGGCAATTACGAATTACCATACGTTTTTTGACAAAATGTTTGCCTTCCAAGAAAAGAATGCAAAGTTTTTGTTGCACTGAATTTAAATAAAAATGCTTTTTTTTTACAAAAAAATGGAGAAGAAGAACTTACTTATGGATTTGCTTTTTATATTTTTTTGAAGCAGACCACAATTTGTTAATACTTTTGTAACATCTGTGTATATATACGTATGTATGTATGTATGTATGTATGTATGTATGTATGTGTTGTACACAATTTCAATAATTATTAAATATTTCATTTACAGTTATTTTTTCCGTTTTCTCTCTTTTTTTTTTGCTTTATTAAAAATATAATTTCTTTTTTGATTTATTTATTTATTAATTTAAAATTTTAACAACAATATTCTATAATAGACATGTATTTATTTGTTTTTTTTTCATCTTTAATTTTGGAAGAAATTGTTAATTAAATTGTTAATAAATTTAAAAAAAAAAAGAGCAATTTCTATTTGTTTTTTATTCAAATACAATTCAGGGTCAATGTTTAGCAAAATATTTTTGTTAATGAGAGTTTAACGTAGAAACAACTTTTTGTTGTAAAAAAGAAATTGTTTTTTAAACAAAATTTAAAAAAAAAATTTTTGATTTTTATTGTTTTCATAAAAACCACTTTAGAAATTCAGTCGTTTCTTTTTTAGCGCCTTTTTCTTTGGCTGTTGTTTTTCGTTTTGCACTTGTTTGATTCTTTGAATTTTTTTTTTCTTTCTTTTGCAAAATTTTCAAATTTGTCACAATTTATTTTTGGTTGTAAATAAGAATTTTGTTTTTAACGAATTCTCTTGAACAAATTTCACAAATTTATATCGTTCAAGAATTTGTTTGAAACCAATTCGTAGCGATGTTTGTGTTTAACCACTTGTTAAAATTGAAAATAAATTTTTAAAAATATACAAAAAAAAAAGAAAAATTTAAAAAAATGTTGATTTTAATTTTTGTTGGAGTAGATTTTTTACATCACTTTTTTTTTGGTATGTGCGAAGGTTTTTGTTTTGTTTTTTTTTTCGTTACTAGATTTTGTTGTTTTTGGCAATTGTTAGTTTGAAACAAAAACAAAAGAAAAATTTATTTAAAATATTTCTTTTTTTTATTTGCTGTCTTTTAAAAATAAAAAATAAAAGAAGAGAGCGGCGCACTTAAAAACAAGGCGTCTGCCACGTTCGAAATTCGCCAACAAACTGATAACTGATGCTGAGTTGGTTTTGAACGGAAACAAAATTTAGCCAAAAGAAAATTTTGCTCATTTTTTTTTCTTCCATACACGAGCACAAACACAGAGACACAGGCTCACGTATACAGCCACACACACACATAGTGTAGCCAACTGAGCAGTGTAGAACAAACAGTGCCGAGCAGGGCAGCACAATAAAACGAATAAATTTTTACTG
Source organism: Dexiosoma caninum (assembly GCA_963924685.1). NCBI lineage: Eukaryota > Metazoa > Arthropoda > Insecta > Diptera > Tachinidae > Dexiosoma > Dexiosoma caninum. The sequence continues at coordinate 36,958,878 of OZ004729.1, read as the reverse complement.
TGTTTTAGTTGACATTCAACTGCATCAGCATCGGTTAAAAAAAAGGAACAAATGAAATACGTTCGGTATCCTTAAAAAATTGCAATTTTACAACCGGTATTTTTGAAATATGTGTGTGACATGAATAGCAGAAGCGCTTTAAATGTTTTTAATCATGTGGAAAAAGCATAAAGATTTATATTTTTATTAGGTGTTGGGAAAAGCAAATGGATTGGTTTTTACCAATTCATTCGAATTTGACATTTCGCTTTGTATTAGTTCGAAGCGCTGACGTTAGATGGCGTTTGACAAATAAGATTACGCACAGACAAGTTTGTTTGACTGGTGTTTTTGCCTAATTTTGCCATTTTTATAATATATTTTTTATCCTGTACCAGCACGCTGGAGACGATGCAATGCTGTGTGCTGGAACTAGAGGAATAGGATATTTAGAGAAATGGCAGGATGATGAGCTTCACTATCATACAACTATACTTTTGCACGTTCTTTGTTTTTTTTATAGCAGTGTTCAAGCGCCACGTATTAAATTTTGAATTTTCGTTTCAGTAGCAATTTTTAGTAATATTTTACTTCGCCGGTGCTGGTTGCCATCAACTGAAGCTGATAGAGTTCAGTGACCAGTTACTATGCCTTCGCCACTGAAACTTTCAGACAACAACTGACGCAAATGAACATCAGAAAAAAATGTGAGATGGTTATACGATTTAGTCTGGAACTGGGCACCGAACCCAGGACTTTTTTGATTTTGCAGTGAACGTACAGACTATTTCAGCCATCGTCACCCTCAATTTTTGCCACCCACCAATTTTGGCTTACTCATTTAATACATTTGACTTTTTTGTTACGCTGTAAAGCCATTTTACAGCACTTAATCTATACGTGTTTTTTCTTGTCATTTCATACTCTGCAGTAAAACTACAAATAAACTAATCTCAAGAAACACAAAAAGTTCCACTTATTGCTAAAAAAAAACTGCTGAAAAACATTGCTTTTGTAATTTCATATATTTTTTAAACATTCAATTTGGATTTTCTTATGAATTATACGAGGTTAACAACAATTAAGTACGATTTATAAGGATTTCCTCAGACTTTGAACTCCAAAAAATAAAAAAAAAACGAAAAACCAAAGCACCAAAATGTATGGAATTTCTACGAATTAAAAAGTTTTTCTCAGCGATCAGGCGTTTATTTTGAATTTTTGAGGTTTTCGAATTACCCGGGGTACGAATTATCGCGGTTTTACTGTATTATGTTTTATATTTTGTTTATTTTTTTAAGCATAAAACGGAGGCAATAACTAACAGCCGTCGGCGGCGGTTGAACATGGATCTGTAGGCATCTGAAGCCACCTAATTTTGATTTTTTTTTTCCTTTCTTAAATTCTATACTTCTATATATCCAGGTATCTCGTAATATAATAATTTCTGATATCATTATGAGTAAAATTATCAAATTGAAATAATTAGAAAAAGTTAAAGGAAATATTTAATAATAATAAATCTGTAATATTTTTTCAATTTGTTTATTGGTAACTAAATGAAAAGTAGAAATAGGCTAAACTTTTTGAGGGATCTAACGATTACATCAGTTAGCGAATAACAGCCTTCATATATTTTGTATGCAGTAGTTTTCTCTTAATTGCCGTTTGTATAAGTGCGCTTTTAATTTAAGTCACTAAATACATTTAATAAAAAAAATACATTTAAAATAGCTGAATTTTTAGCTTATTTGCATTAAAATTCCTAAATTTCCACAGAGATGACACATGCGATGCATTGTGCTGGAACTACAGGAAAGGGATAGTGAGGGAGATGACAGGAAAACCTTCAATTGCACGTTTCTTGTTTATAGTATTTTTTGAAGCGCCTCTGATGTCAAGGGGACGTATTACATTTTTAAGGTTTGTTTTAGTACACATTTTTAGCAATTATTTTACTTCGAAGAAGGAGGGGGTACTAATGTGCCTGTGCAATCCACACAGCCGATACTGTTCAGTGCCAAGTGATTATGCCTTCGCCTAATGCACATCAGCGAAAATGCGAAATGTTTTTATTACTCGAACTCTGGAGTTTTTGGTGTTGTTGTCAGTATACTTGAGCCAGCATCATTCTCAACAGCGATAGTGAGATATAAAATTTTAAGATGAAATATTTTCTACAAATTGTCAGACTAGCGCAGAGACTTTCAAACGAAGAGAAAGAAGTCCGAAAATTGTATAGTCGTACATCTGCTTCACGAAGTCTGGGCCTACAATAGGGCAAATACAGCAAATTCCGATGCAGACTGGATATCATTATGTGCACGAAATTCCCATTGACTTAGTTCTTCATCTGCAGATATTGCCAGCCTTAACATCCTACTTTCAAAATGTTTATTCAAGCCAAGACCAAGCAAAATTTAGTATTTGCAGTACATGCCACCCCTAAAAGTATGCAAGCAAATTTAACACAGGTATTACTGGTCATATTGAACAATCAGCAACTTGTTTATGGTATTTTGAAGATAACGAAAGTGAAACTATTTTCTTCGAAATGGAATTCCGGATATCATCGGCCACAGTATTTCTTGGTTTTGGTAAACAGCTCACATTCTTTTTCTGGAGGACAACAGACTTCTAACAGAAATCTATTCTCTTCATAAATTGTTTTAGTTTTTTAAACTGCTGCTAAAGATAACGAAAAACGGTTAATTCTTTCGCAACCAATTCTAATTAGAATTTTTAAAATAGAAGCGCCTGAGTTTTGTGAGTTTTTAAAATTAATAAATGCATTTGGATTTTAAACAATCGGTCTTGCGAGATTAAATGAGTTGGCGATGGTCGAAGTAGTCTGCACGTTGACTACAAAACGAAAAATTTTCCTGTGTTCGACCCCAGTTTCAGACTTAGAAAAACTTCTAACATTTTTTCTGATGTGCATTTCTTCTGTGTCTCTGTGTCAGTTGTTGTCGGAAGGTTTCAGTGGCGAACGCATAGTCACTGGTCACTGAACAGGTGACGGCTTCAGCTGTATCCAATCTACAGGCCCATCAGACCGACCTAATTCGTCTGTATTGTGTAGCACCGGCAGAGTAAAATAATTATTAAAATGGCTACTAAAAAAAAGAAGCTTCAAAATTTAATACGTCTCCTTGACATCAGAGACGCTACAACACTGCTATAAAAACAAATAACTTGCAAAAAAAAGCAGTGTTGTAAGATAGTGAAGCTTCACCTCCTATCATTTCTCCTACTATACCTTTCCTATAGTTCCAGCACAATGCATCGCATGTGTAGGGGTGGTCTCCTGAGTGCTGGTTCAAGATAAGAAAAAAATCCAAATACACAAATTTGCCAAGTTAGTTTGCCTTGTCTGCAGCTTTTGTTGCGACTTGAACAGATGACTCGTACTGATAATATAATCAGTGATTAGCCTCGCTTCGCTTTTATTTTCTGAGCATCTTATAACCGCTCTTCTCCGGAACTGAACACATTTTCCTATCAACACCCATATCCGCTCTACTGAAACGTTTATATGCCCAAACTGATTTTATGAAACTTTAATTAATTTTTAATTTCTAATTTCATAAAAACACTTTGTTAGCAATAAATTTCTCTGTGAACTACGTAAATATTTTATAACATGTTGCCAATATTTCGCCAGGAAATTTACTCTCATTTCACAACTAGAAAAACAACATACAAACGACCGGCATAGAGAGTAACAGATTTTTTTCTTTTAAAAATTGGCCTACTCATTGTTGTTTTTGGAGTTGTAGCTGTGACAGCTTTACATTTTGTAAATCGTAAAAAAAGTAAAAATATTGAGATGTTACAACAAAAAAGAATAATTAATGAAATGATAAATTTTCTCTGGAATTAATTTAATTTTTTTTCCCCAATATTTCACAATTTAAAAAATCGTGCCTTTGTCTTGGATAAATTATTCGACAGATATTTTCAATGGCGTTGAGAAGAACAGGCAGTAAAATTTCTTTGTTCAAGGAATGTAATTTGGAACTTTCCTCATGTCTCGCTCTCCCTCTCACTCTCTTTTAGCTTAAAAGCTTTTGCAATAAATTCACTGAAAGTGCCATTGCAAATTCCGGTACCATTTGCGTTCTTCATTATTAACATGGCTCGTGATATTGTGCTCGATTCGACTGTTGCTGTGTACGTATATACGTCTGTATCTATGTGTATGGTATTGTTATTGCCATTATAATATTGACAATGTATAAGTGTTCTTTGTCGGGGTAGCATTTGTTTTTTATTTATACTTCTTTATCAGGGTTTGAATTTGAAGGGTAACATGTGATCTGCGTAGGGATGTTCAATTTTTCTCTGGCATGTATGACAATAATGGCCAACATGTTGAAAACAAACACAAACACCAACACTAAATTTACTTACATATGTACGTCTTGCTGTACGTATAAATGTTTGGTTTCCTTTTGTTGCCCGTGCAAGTGTTGATGCAATAAAAAGAAAAATACTTTCAATCTTTTCAGTCTTTATATGTTTTATTTATTTCTCATTCAGGATATTTTTTCCCATATTTATGCGTTTGTTTGAAGCCACATTAAAGTATGTATTCTGCGATTACTGGGATTATATATGTATGTAGAAATGTATTTAAAAGTTCTCAACTTTGTAGATTTATTTCAATATATTTTATTTATTTTTTTATTTATATAAATTAAACAGTTTAGATTTAAATATTAATCATAAACATCATTTTTTATTACATTTTATTACAGTTTTTGTTATCGAATTTTATTTTATATAATTTTATTCTGATGTATTCGATTTTACTCTATTCTATAAATTTTTTATTTTTTTTTTCTTGGACCAGCACTTAGGGGATGACACCTACACATACGGTGCATGGTGCTGGAACTAGAGGAAAGGGATAGTGAGAGAGTTGACAAGTGCTGAAGCTTACCTGCCAAAGCAGAATAGGTTTTTTTGTTTTATAGCGATGTTGCAGCGCCTCTGATCTCAAGGAGACGTATTCAATTTATTACCAATTTTTAGTAATTATTTACTTGGATGGTGCTACACAATACTAACGACGGAGGGCACGCTGATGTGCCCGTGGATTGGTATCAGCCCAGTTTTGTTCAGTGCCCAGTGACTATGCCTTCGCCACTGAAACCATACGACAACAACTGACACAAAAGTGTACTAATGACACTCAGACAAAATGCGAAACCTTTTCATGACTTAGTGCCAAACTGGGTTCGAACCCAGAACTTTTGAGTTTTGTACCCTACGTGCTAACTACTCAAGCCATTGCCACCCTCTGTTCTATTCAATTTTATGCTATTCTATTCTATTCTATTCTAAACTATTCTATTCTATTCCCTATTCTATTCTACTCCATTCTATTCTATTCTATTCTATTCTATTCTATTCTATTCTATTCTATTCTATTCTATTCTAAACTATTCTATTCTATTCCCTATTCTATTCTATTCTATTCTAAACTATTCTATTCTATTCCCTATTCTATTCTATTCTATTCTACTCTATTCTATTCTATTCTATTCTATTCTATTCTAAACTATTCTATTCTATTCCCTATTCTATTCTATTCTATTCTATTCTATTCTATTCTATTCTATTCTATTATATTCTATTCTATTCTATTCTAAACTATTCTATTCTATTCCCTATTCTATTCTATTCTATTCTATTCTATTCTATTCTATTCTATTATATTCTATTCTATTCTATTCTATTCTATTCTATTCTAAACTATTCTATTCTATTCCCTATTCTATTCTATTCTATTCTATTCTATTCTATTCTATTATATTCTATTCTATTCTATTCTATTCTATTCTAAACTATTCTATTCTATTCCCTATTCTATTCTATTCTATTCTATTCTATTCTATTCTATTCTAAACTATTCTATTCTATTCCCTATTCTATTCTATTATATTCTATTCTATTCTATTCTAAACTATTCTATTCTATTCCCTATTCTATTCTATTCTATTCTATTCTATTCTATTCTATTCTATTCTATTATATTCTATTCTATTCTATTCTATTCTAAACTATTCTATTCTATTCCCTATTCTATTCTATTCTATTCTATTCTAAACTATTCTATTCTATTCCCTATTCTATTCTATTCTATTCTATTCTATTCTATTCTAAACTATTCTATTCTATTCCCTATTCTATTCTATTCTATTCTATTCTATTCTAAACTATTCTATTCTATTCCCTATTCTATTCTATTCTATTCTACTCTATTCTATTCTATTCTATTCTATTCTAAACTATTCTATTCTATTCCCTATTCTATTCTATTCTATTCTATTCTATTCTATTCTATTCTATTCTATTCTATTCTAAACTATTCTATTCTATTCCCTATTCTATTCTACTCCATTCTATTCTATTCTATTCTATTCTAAACTATTCTATTCTATTCCCTATTCTATTCTATTCTATTCTATTCTATTCTATTCTATTCTATTCTATTCTATTCTATTCTAAACTATTCTATTCTATTCCCTATTCTAATCTATTCTATTCTATTCTATTCTATTCTATTCTATTCTATTCTATTCTATTCTAAACTATTCTATTCTATTCCCTATTCTATTCTATTCTATTCTATTCTATTCTATTCTATTCTATTCTATTCTATTCTATTCTATACTATTCTATTCTATTCTATTCTATTCTATTCTATTCAATTATGTTCTATTCTATTCTATTCTATTCTGCATAATATTTCATTTCGTTGGAGTCTACCGTATTCTAGCTGAACCTTTTTCCCCACAAATATCCCTAGACTCTCATAAAACTGAAAAAAAAAATCGAACAAGAGGATCTCCGTAATCGAAATAATTATACAAATATAATTTATTTCCAAAAATATTATTAAATAAACAAAACAAAAGAGACGAACTATAAACAACCTTACAATTTATTTACTATAAATAAGACACTTTCTTAAAAAAAATAATTCTTTATTAATTTACAGCAACAACTCATTTAAAATTCACAACTGTTGAGTGTGATTAATCAATTGTATACTAGAAATGCTACTGAAATATTTATAGAAAATTAAATTTACAAATTCGCATCATTTATAATACATATTGCCCTCGCTTTTTGGCTGTTCCATTATTGTGCTAAACAAAACATGATGTGTCTCTGTGGCAAATCAAGTTCAAGATAAATTCATAAGAAAATGTAAACAACTGTGAAGGCAACAGATTCTGCATTGATTACAATCAAGCAGGCTGGCAACTAAAATGAAAATGCAAGAAAAACCGCACAAATAAAACGCTCTTATCAACAACGCATACACGCACGCACATTCAACATGAACGATAAATGCACTCAAAACCTACAGAAAACAGTGCAAACATGCACGAACAATAAACAGCTACACCTACACACACACACACACACTCTTTAGCATTCAAAAACTATAGCCAACGCGGCGTGTACATTCTATGTGACTACTTTTCAGGAAGCCTTCCTTTTTTTTTGATTTCAACGGAAAATAACTCACGTGTGCCTGAATGAGCGAACTTTGCATGTGTATGGGTGAACTTACACAAGGTTATTTAAGCGGCAAAACAAATACATCCTATCCGTTCCTTTCAAAGCGCATGTCTCACAAAAGAGGAAAATAAAAGAATGTTACGTAGTGAAAACGTGGAATAACCACGAACAAGTTAACAAAAAGTAGGGGAAATATTGGAAGTTCTTTTACAAGCAAAGCTTTCATATTGTTAACTACCAATAACTTGAAGCTTTTTCATTTCAATTGAGAATTAGAATGGAGCCAAGAAGTATAAACACGTGTAGGCGTTTATGTAAACGAACTAAAAAAAAAAGAGAAATTATGAAAGAGGATGGTATTTTCAAGGAACTAGTGCTGCTTTTATTACAGATTTTCTTTACTACAGTGCAATTAAGAATTGCAAATTGTATTTTGATAAATAATATTGAATACGAGTAATTAATAATTTATAAATTTAATAACCAGGCATTCTGGCAAAACATTAGTCGAATATAAAATATAATCTTAATACTTAAAAAAGAAATTCTTACAAATCTGAAAGTGGCTGTAAAGCTGTTGCTAAATGGAAGTAGTTGAAAAATTATTTTTGGAAATTTTCTGCAGTTTATGAATAATAAAAGAAGAGCAACAATCCTTTAACGAGTGCAAAACTTCCAAAGAATTGAGAAAAGTGGAAGGTAATTGAAAAATAATATATGTACACGATTTTTATGGGCGTGATACTGCCCATACTTCAACTATACCATCTTGGCACGGTAGCATAATTGTATATTTTATTGTTTTTTTGCAATGGAATTTTTGGAAAAACAATATCCGTGCACTTAAATTTCTTCAAAGGGAAATAACACTTAGGCAATTACGATGCCTACCAACAATGGCGACATACTGCACTACATTCTTTCCTCCTTCGCTGGTGCTACACAATACCGACGAAGGAAGGCGATCTGATGTGACTCTGGATTGGTTAGAGATGAAGGCGGTACTGTTCAGTGACCAGTGACTATGCCATCGCTACTGAAACCTTCCGAAACATCAGAAAAATGCGAAATGATTTAGTCTGAAAGTAGGGTCGAGCCCAGGACTTTTTGACTTTGTAGTCAACGTGCATGGATGGGATGGTGGATGACGATGCTGAACACACTGTCTTCAACTCGCTGAAAGAAATGCATTAACGCAACAGGTTTTCCAACGTAATACAGAAGATGCTCAAGTGTGACAATAATTGGAACGCTTTGGCACAATACGGTGCGTCCTACGGATTAGGAAGAGGGAGCTCGATCGGTCGCTATAGAACGATGTTGCTTCTGACGGAGACCTATGAAGACAAGCCGATAGTATAATGCTGGCTACAAACGTAGCCTCTGAATCTTCCCGTAGTAATGCGGAAAGTAGTGCCGGGAAGGAATCTACGCAGAGGTGGAGGAGCTAACAGTTTAGTAGTTATACCAATCAATACAACTGACTACGATTACTGTAGGTTTGGTTACCTCACACACAAAAAAAAAATCAAAGCATCAGTTGACCTCTACCGCAACTTTTTAAATATCTAAGAATTTTTTCATGTTTACAGAAAAACTCTCCAATAATATTGGGGAATTTGGCAAAAATTTATACAAAGCAGATAGTTTATTTGATATTAAATATATTTAATTGTTATATTTTTATATAAAAAATCAGTATACCATTTATAAAAATATATAAAATACTATAACAACATATAAAATAAAAAAATACAATGCTATTATATTTTTTTATTTTTTACTTGGACCAGTGCTCCTGTCCTGGACATTTGCAATGCTGGAACGAAATAGAGAGAGAAGGATAGTGCAGAGAATATAAAAATGGTAGGAACATAGAGAGACCTCAAATCTTGAACAAAGCTTGCGGCGTCTCTGATGTTATTTTTAACCCAACGACATTAAATGTTGTACAAAAAATATACAAGATCTTGAAAATACTTTTTGTATTTTGTATTTCGACACTATGCCAAAATTCTAAAATATCAGTACATATCACTTTGTAGTTCCATGGTGGAAAATCGCCGTAATTCCATTGGTTTAAAAATTGTTTTTTCCATACCGGCTGTTAAATTTCAAAAATATAACAGTAACGGTTCTAAAGCGAGTTTGGAATTTTAAAATTTGTAACAAAAATATTCTAAAGTATTTGAATTTTTGGCAATATATTATGGCCCCGTCGTCTATGACATACACATTGACAATATTATTGTACTGTACGAAAAACGGCACAATTATTTGCAATTGTTGAGCCGCTCTTTACTAGTAAAAAGTAAGTTCATATGTACGTTAAAAAAGTTTTTGTAAAAAACTTAACCAAAACTCCAAAAAAATCCCCATGTATATATTGGAAAAAAAAAATCACAATTTTTAGTTTGAAATAACCAACCAATAGTTAGAAATAGCTGACAGCATTGTCCATGAGCCACATAAGGTCAGACGGATACGTATACGTGATATCAGTATTAGCGGGTGTAATTATTTATTAAGCATACGCCCCGGGCAGAGATAAAAATGATGTGTTTTTAGTGGTAGAAAAAAAGGGAAAAATAATAAATAAATAAATAAAATTATAATTAATAAAATAAAATTTATTGCTTGAATTGTCAAGGTTTTTGAGGTTTTTGTACAGTTTCTAACTAAAATTAAATTTGTCCAGCTAAATAGAAATTTTCGAAAAATATCCACAAAACTAATTTAAAATTAGAATTGTTCTTAGTACAGAACAATAACTTTTACAAAACTTTAGTAATATTTATTTAATTATTTCTTATTAACATAAAATGGTGTCTCAAGTATTTGTTCTTAAAGAGTTCAGGTGCTATATTGACCTTTCCTACTTAGAATGAAAATTATTTACAATAAATATTGTATACTAGTATAATAATATTATTTTTTTTTTTTTTTTGATATATATATATATAAAATCTTTCTCATAGAAAAATGTTGCCCCCAACAAAAGCTCTTTTCCATTTTGTTAACGTCTTCTGATGACAATCTTAATTGAAAAATGTACGTACACACATGCACGCATATGCATATTATGGAGCAAGTACCATCATGTTTAGTAGAAAATATTAAAACGGAGGCAGTAATATCACATATGAATGTTCAAGTGTAAGTGGTTCTGTGTGTATATGATGACGTACACAAGGCTGTTTTAGCGAGTAGGCGTTGATATACATACATATTTTTTACTTCCATTGCTTATTGAAATAAAGCCTTTGTTTTAAAATAATGTTTGCTTATACATTTGAGAAATTCATAAAATAAAAAGTGTGCAAGAAAATGCCGTGATACAGCATAAATGCTCACTCACATAGGCAGAGATAAAAATTACCGTCGCACTCACTACGTTTGCTGTTTGTTGCTGCTTTGCCAGATGATAAGATATGAATGGCATTGATGTTGTCAGAGAAGCAGTGTTTGAGAACGAGAAATATTTTTTGTTTTGTTTTGTAATCGTTTTTGCCATTAATTGTTTTAAACAAGAGAAAATTGTTGTTTATTTTACTTTTTGCGTTGCAGCCTGTTGCATAATTCACTCACACTTGCTTGATTTTATTCTCTGCTCTGAAAATCCTGTATGTAACTCAACTATGAATGTAGCGAGAAAACTGTTGCATATTTACAGGAGCTCAATTTTTTTTTTCTCATACAATTGCAAATTTTTTTGCCTATTTCTGTTATTTGTTTAGTTTTATCTATAAGTCTTGTTGTTATTTACAATAAAATTGTACAGATGTACTTGCATATGCAAATATATTTTTCCGTTTCAACGTAATAGTGACCATGTGTGTAAATGCACACACACACCCACACACCCACAATCAAATCCACATATTGATTTTTTGTAAATTCTGATTTAAATCGCCATATGTTTCATAAAATTTAAATTGAAACTGGAGAAAAACATTTAAATTTTTAGAGAAATTGCATTTGAAATGATGAAATGAAAAAAAAAAATTTAAAAAAACACACACACACAAATTAAAAATTAGAATAAATCACTGTAATTGCTTTTAAATGACAGTCATGTAACATTCATGGCGCAAGTGAGAAAATAGAAAGTTTATCTCACCACAAGTGATTGGTGTAAAAACTACACCGTACTAACCAATGCATTTAGTCATTTGAGTCAAAATTAAGTTCCAGAACAATTCTGTGTCGATTGCAAAATGAGCATTTTATGTTGCATGTATTTTGCAAAAAAAAAAGATTTTATACAGGGTGCCCCAAAATGAGCGAAGGTGTTTGAATTCCTTATAACTTTTTTATTATTATTTTATTATAAGTTGGACACAACTTGGCATCTAAGGAGGGTCACTGTAGAGAATTTTGCATACAATCAGAGTGTTTGCATACAAAATTCAGCTTGTCCAAGATATGAAACCGACAGATTACCAGCAACGACTTGATTAAGCAATTCATTTTCATTAAAAAGCAAACGAAAATCATGATTTTATTCATAACTAAATTATGAGTGACGAAGCCCATTTCCTATTGAATAGTTCCGTTACTAGACAAAAAGGGCTACGGAAAATCCAAGAGCAGTTCAACAGCGAGAATTACACCCACTAAAGTGTACCTTTTGGTGCGTGTTTCGTCGGAAAGGATAATTGTCCCATATTTTTTTTGAAAACGAACACGGTATCATCGTTTTGATTACTCGTGTTAGATAGCGGACAATGTTGAAAAATTTTTTAAGACCAGCCGTGGAAAACCGCAAGTATGATTCCAAGAGGATGGAGCCACAGCGCACACTGCGCGGGACGCAATGCTTTTTTGAAATCAAATATCTTCGGTCTTTTTAAATTAAACTATATCCATTACAGCTTGAACATTATGTCTGCAATTCAAATTTGGTTTATAATACTGAAATAGCGGAACTTTTTCAACTCAAAGAAGAAAAAAGTAAATTTATTTGTAAGAACAATTAATTTTCTCACTAACAGATCATTTGAGTTCCACGGCTTGTTAAAATTATTAAGTTAGTAATCCAGTTGGGAAGTGATTCCAGCAAAAATATTTAATTCCAAACTCGATTATCTTTCTCAAATTTTTTGCTGGGATGTTCCTGCAAAATTTTACACGCCTGCAATTGGAAATAACGTTTCTATCCACAAAATTCGAAAATGCCAGCGCAGAAGTTAGTTTGAATGTATTTTGCTTCTTCTGTGAATCCATATGACGATATATTCACATGTATTATTTATTTTGAAATATAAAGTTCTATAAAATTTTTTTTTTATGCTGGTCCCAGCACTCAGGAGATGACTCCTACACATGCGAAGCATTGTGCTGGAACTATAGGAAAGGAAATGTGTGTGCATGCAATTATTACATTTCGAAAGTTCTCAAATAATAGTCCAGCAACACTAGAAGTAACAAACGATTGTTTCTTCTTCTTATACTTCTAGTTGGCAGCATAATAATAATACAGCAGCAATTTAAACAAATCACAAGTGCATTGGGAAAGGAAACACTGCAATTTACAATAATTTTTCTTTCTTATTATTTCAATAGGAAATTGTTTCGTTTTTTGATAATCTCCTTAAATATGTATGTAAATATTTCTATTTGGTTTAAAACTTACATTGCGACAAAATACATAATCACAGTCTATGATGGATATCTTGTAGAGATTTGAGAGCACAAACAGAAAGGACTTACCTAAAAATAAACAAAAAAGGAAATGTGTGATTATATTTAATTGGAAAAAATATCAATAAATCTTTTGGTACTGCATTCATAAAAATAAGTCTTCAATACCAAAAATGGAAAATGTATGTACGAGTATTTACAAATGTTTTATTAATCAAAAACATTTTTATGCATTTCGTGATTTTTTTGGTCAGCATAATCGACCAAATGTTTTTACAATCGAGAAAATTGTGCGCAAATTCAGCAAACCGGGTCTGTAGAAAATGTAAAACAACTGTGCATGCTGCTCGACTCGTCCTCGTGCCCAGCAATTGAACATCACTGATGCTCAATTGTGAATAAAGTTAAATTTACATACTTACAAGGTTCAATTAACTCAAGAGCTGAAGCCTACTGACCATTTCAAGCGTCATCGCGTCATACGCAGAATGGTTGGTTGAACAGACAAAAGTGAATGGTGACTAAAAAGAAAATCATCTACAGCGATGCGGCACACTTTCACCTCAGTGGATTCGTTAACTAGCAAAACTGCCTCATTTGGGTAAATGAGAATCCACAAGTGATTGTTGAAAAGCCGATGCATCCACAAAGGGTTACTGTTTGGTGCGGTTTTTGGGGTGACGGCGTCATCGGGCCGTACTTCTTCGAAAATGAGGTCCACCAAGCAGTTACCGTGAATGGTGTTCGGTATAGCGGGATGATAACGGACGTCTTGTGTCCAGAAATTGAGGATATTGACCTGAACGATATGTGGTTTCAACAGGATATTGCCACTTTTCACACAGGCAGCGCAATTGCGCGAAAAATTCAATGGCGATGTTGATTGGCCGTCACATCATGTAATTTGACACCGCTGGACTTGTTTTTTTTGGAGATATTGAAAAGAAAAAGAGTACGTCAGTAAGTCAAGAACAATTCCAGAGTTAAAGAATGAGATACTTCGCCACAGAAACGTCATTGCACCTCAATTATGTCTCAGAGTCATTAAAAATATCGACCATCGGATAGAGAAATGCCACCGAAGGCGTGGCGAGCGTTTTGCCGACAATTTGTTTCACACATAATTGTCATAGATCCTTCCATCATAATAAAAAAATATTAAGCTAATTCCTTGAGAACTTTTTGTTTTATTTACAATTACCATCGTTCATTTTGGTTGGACCACATACGTATAATTTCTGGCAATTGGCTTATAAACCTTATACCTTAACCTAACAATTCAATGAATATACACACACACATCGAATGTAACTTTTCCTGATTCCCTTCATAAATAGACAGATTTAAAACAGTATTATAAATGAGCAATAAATTATGTAAGGCAAAGCTAAGAAATTAATTATGTAATCCTACTTCAGGATGCAGCAATACATTATATACAATTAAAATATATGTTGTGCATATTCTAAACGAATTTTACCGCGTCAAATTGAAGAAATATGTACATTTAGCTGTTACATTTCTTCGATAATTTGCCACAATCAATTTAGATTGGTTTTGTTTGTAGTTACACCCACGCATTCGTTACACCCATTGACCATGTTCACACTAGAACAATTATGCTGGCATAACATGGAACCTTGTAAGCAAATTCGGTGACGAGAAAGGTTTTTGGCGGCCATCATTTTTCAATCAGCACAACCCCACATTAGCAACATAAAACTAATACATATACACATACGAAAAGACAGCTTCTGTTTCTTTTTTTTTTTAATTTAATAAATTTTCCGGCCGTTAATTTTTTTCCAATATTTCGTTTTAATAATGTAAAACTTCTTCAGGGAAAATATTTTTTCTTTAATATTTTATTTGAGAAAATATTTCCCTGAAGAAATGTTACATTGTTACAAAAAAATATTGGAAAATATTAAATTTTAGTAATTCAATATATTTCATTCAAAGATTTTAATTAAATTTTTTTTTAAATTTATATTCACTTGTTTTTAAACTTATTTCTTTTAATAACAATTTATATGTATGTATATTATCTTATAACCTTAAAGGTTTGTGTTTATTTTTCTATTTCGATATTTCGTTAACCATCGGTTAACATCTTCAGGAAATATTTCTTAAATTATTTAATAAAAATTTATTATATTTTTTAATAAAAATTTTCTGAAGATGTTAACCAATTGTTAACGAAATATCAAAACAGAAAAATAAAATCAAACCTTTAAGCTTAAAATATAATATATAAATTCTTATTAATTTATATTCACTTTCAGTAAAACCAATGTACATATATATTTTTGCAATATTAAAAGGTTAGGTAAAGTGTCATTCGTAAATTTATGTAATTACCGTATGGTTAATTTCACTGCGTGCAATAAAATACTAACACACAGAAAGCTACACAAGTACATTTTATGCCACATGAATTAGTCTAGTGTGTTTTGAAAAGAACAAAAATTGTGCGGCTTAAAAATTGTTCTAGTGTGAATTGAAACATTCTTACATACATAAAATAGGCTTTTTTTTTGCTTTATTTAGTAATCATTGCTCAAATTGATAGGCAATTTATTTACATAATTAATTCTCTCACATACGGGCTCTCTCGTATACTACTCCCGCCCGTGGGGGAAAAAATATTAACAATATTAACACGAACAACATGTGTGTTTTGATTGCAAGCAAAAACAATAAACACACCACACTTAACGCTCTTTTTTATTGCTATAATAACAACAAATACACAAGGCAAATATGGGTGGTAGTTGTTGTTCTCTACTTTACCGTTATTTTAGTCGCGCAATTACCCTGGGAATTGCAATTCAATAAAACAAAAATTTTTTTTCAACATTTTTTTCTATCACTTTCAATTGATTTTTTTTTTCAGAAATAATTTTACGCACTTGTTTATAGTTTTGTGGAAACTGTATTAATATACTTATAAATGCAATTAACACATTATGGTAGTTAAAGTGTTGTTGTTGGGGTTATTAATAAAAAAGAAATTAAAACGTAAAGCAGAAAACAAAAAGGAAAAAAGAGTGCTGTTGTTGCCAAAATAAATTTACGAGCAATAATACGAGTGTCATTTGACAAAATAACAATTCTGATGGTTTATTTTAATGGAAATTTCTTATTTTATTACCACGAAATAAACAAAACAATTAAAATTTTATAACCTTGTGGGAGAATTTGTAACAATTGTTCCAAATGAACTAGTCCCCTGTAACTTGTAAAATAGTGAGTGGTTATTGAGTTGATTGAAAATTATTCAATGTAACTACTACGAGTACTAGGCGTAACTATGATGGTACGCATTGGAGCCATCACATATGTAGTTGTGCAGTGGTGTCTTTTGACTCCCTCCAATAATAAAGTGACACGAATTCCTTTTCTTCTTAAAAACTGCTACTAGAGGTCATCAAAAAAAAAAAAAACATTTAATTTATTTCAATTATCCACCATGCTATGCCGTTTAAGATTGACTGTTACGCTGCATAGGAAGTGTTAAAACTCGAACCAGTCCTTAACACGTGACTAGTTTCGCCTCATTTCGTTTTTCCATACAAAAATAACACTTCTTTTAGCACAGAAAAAACTGAAGTGCCCCCGAAATTGGACACTTGAAATAATATTACAGCGAACTAATGAAAATATTTTTATAGACCAGCAGCGTGTACGTTTCTTGTTGCATTAAATATTCAATGATTACTTTTTAAATTATAGAAATAAACACACTGACTGTTTATAAGAAAAATTTATTCTAATTATGAACCACAAGCATTAAATAAAAGAAAGAAGAAGAAGAAGAAGAAGAGAAAAAGAAACAGTTATATGTGAGCACACAGCCACACAGTTAATACCATGCGAAGATTGTCGCACTATACAGAGTCTATTAAGTTTTCAAGTTGACACAAGAATGCTGAAATGCAATGGCCACTCCAAGCGTAAACAAAGAGCCTGAATGCGGAAAAATATATTATTTTTAGCATTAAATCGGAAATGAAAATTATGTGTGTGTGTTTTTCTCCAGCTAAATTAATTTACTACTCTTCTTTAATCATTTAAAATTTAAACGATTTTTTTTTTCAAATTTTGCAGGCTCTTGGAGTGTAGAGTGTGACAGGATTCGAAATAAAACGCGTTTAATTTTTCCTCTAAGAAAGCAGCTTCCAATAAGAGATTGAATTTTAATATGACAAGAAAGTGAGTATTTCTAACTCAGTAATGTAAGTAATGACTGAACTTTATAATAAGTCTTTTTGGAAAATACGGTGTAGTGGCGTTCGCGGAATGCCCAATTCAAGTGGGGGGAGAAATGGACGAAGATGGGGTTTCCTCACAGAAATATTATCAGTTGCTTTTAAACGAATACTCCGATTCTTTACATCAGTAACTTGTCCCAAAAGCTAAAAATTTAACACCACTTTCACAACTGCTACTTTACAATGCCCCACAAATTATTTAGTTTTACAAATTATAACCGCGAAATTTTTAAAATTTTTGTAGTGAATTTTCATAACTTCTATGCGTTGCTGATGTAGGTATCGTGCCACTTTCACACGTTGAGTCTTGAAAATGGAAAACGGTAAAAATTGCGCGCTATTGGAAAATACTTTGTTATTGCAACACCCTGTATTTAATATTCATCTTATGGCGAACTGTAATAATAAAATATGTATCAGCTAAGCTGCATTTGGAAAAAGAAGAAGCAATAGAAAATAATAAATGAATAAAAAATGTCATCAAGAGGAAATATGGCACGATTAAGAACGTCAGCTGAACTTCAGTTACGTTGTTGTCATCCAGCAAACAAAACAACTGTGGTTGCAGAAAAAGCAATTGAAATTTACAATTGTCAGTGGCCACTTGCAATGCTTTCTAACATATTCGGTAACTGGTAACTCAACTGTAGTTCGGTCGCCGTTCATAATCGAATATTTTTATACTGATTTCGATTCTCAAAAAGTGCATGGCACTTTTCACTTTATTGTTCTCTTTTATAATTCTTTATAGCGGAATAACGCAGTGCAAATGTTTTGAATGAATAGGACAAAATCGAGCAAGCAATGCAATGACATTGTTTTTGGAACGAAAACACCTTAAGTAATGCACTGTCAATTTTTTTGTTCTTGGAAAAGTGCTCAGGTGTTATCCCCTACGGATGCAATGCATTGCACTCGAACGACATAGTGATACGGATACTGTAGAGAATAGACAGGTGGTAAACGATAATTATAAAGCAAAGTTGTGCCATCTCTCATGTTAATTTTGACGCATTATTTTTTTAAGCTAAGGGCAGCCTTTTTATTTATTATTTTACTTCACCGACGTTTTATTGCTCAAATACCGACAAAAGAGGATGCTGTAGCACAGAAAACTGGAGAAAAAAAACCGTTTATGACTTCACCGGACTGGGAACCGAACCCGGTTCTTCTGGTTGCAAACCCAACACGCTAACTGCTCAGCTATCAGCACCCGTTGTCGCTGTAATTGTGTCTTTAGCAAAAATTTATTCAGTTATTTAGTGCCTCAAGCATCTATTACGCTTTTGTATTGAAGCAATAAATTAAAAGAGAATAAGAAAGCGAAAGCGAAAGAAACTTAACTACTTTAAACAATGCGATTGTCCAAGTGTATAATAAAAATGTTCATTATTTATTTCTTTAATAATGGATGCTTATTTTACTTGCTTTACGCGTTTCTTATGCAAAAACAAACAACTTAAAAACGTTAATATTAAATAGAGGAATTGGTGCAAGTCGAAATGATAAGAACTATTGGACTATTGTGGTTGGTTTTGCGACTTGCGATCAGTTGCAAAAAATTGTGGGTGGTTGTCCGCAACCTTTGACCCGAAAAACATTTTACCGTAAAGTTTGATCTGAAAAAAATTGTATGTTACGATTACTATGCTGCATCCATAATAAAATTTCGCAAGTTTTTAGGTTGTAGAGCTCCCGAATTCACTGTGGCTCTGCGATGTTGAATCCCAATCGAATATATAAAAATTAATGTTTGTTTGTTAGTATTCTATGCGCGCATAAACCGTTTGTCTGCTCGCGATAAACTTTGCTGCACATATTCTGTGCACATCCGAGAAGATTATTTAAATATAAAAGAGATTAACGTGACTGAATACTCATCATCGTATATCCCAAATGGCTAAAGCTAGAGGTTTTAAATTCGGTATGGAGTTGCTGAGATCACTAAGAAGGGATTTTTGCATATTCTAATGCTGCGGGGGTAAAAAAGGGTACAATCAAGAACTTCACTCAGAACCTAAGCCTTATAGAGTAAAGTATATAAATACTGTTGAAAAATAAGCGGACACGTGGGTGGGATTTGTTACATAAACAGTCGAAGCGCGGTATAACGAATGATATAATGTCAGACTTCAGCTTTCGTTAAACTGTAAAATTCGTTTTATATAAAAACGTGAAATGAAAATGTTTGGGATTATTTACCACCCAGTTTTAATTGTTGGTCACTTGAACACACCCACTTACAGGTAGCTGTCCACATGTTGTGTGAAAAAAGCGTTATATGAGGCTAAATATTAAATAAGCAAGCGAAAACGACGTTTTAATTCTTATTTCACAATATTAAAAAAAGTCTGCATACTTTACACAGGCATGCCCAACAGACATGCTTCGGGAAATTACGCAATTAAATAACAGAGTCTTCGCGCTAAAGTTCTTACTGCCCCACGGGGAAGTAAAAGCTTTTGGTCATTCGTTAAAAGAGTTAAGGGAAACGCTAGTTCTTCTATTCCGTCTCTTTTAAAGGCTGATCAAATATTCACTGACCCGGTTGAAAAAGCTAACCTCCTAGCTGAAATGTTTGCAGGTAATTCTCACCTGCCGGAAAGCAATCAACCACTGCCCGCATCCGAGCGTGTATCCGTAACTATGCCAAAGATATACTTTCGGGCTCGTGCAGTTAAAAGGGTTTTATCGGACCTTAACATAAATAAGTCTCCTGGCCCGGATGGAATTCCGGCACTGGTCTTGAAGCAGTGCTCTTCGACGTTATCACGTCCTCTGGCAATCCTTTTCAGCACCCTCTATCATGCAGGCGAATTTCCGTCGTGCTGGAAAGTTGCAAATGTTACGCCGATCCCCAAGAAGGGAGAGGCAAGCAACCCTGAAAATTACCACCCAATCGCAATATGCTCTACCATTTCTAAAGTAATGGAGAGTATGCTAAATTTCCATCTTATGAGATATCTGGAGTCCAATAGCTTACTTAGCGACCGACAATATGGCTTCCGTGGAGGACGTTCCACGGGTGATTTATTAGCCTTCCTGTCGGAAAAATGGTGTCGATCCATCCACCATTTTGGCGAAAGTAGGGTAGTGGCTCTAGATATTTCAAAAGCATTCGACAGAGTGTGGCATGGAGCACTCTTGTCCAAACTTATTGCTTTTGGTGTCGGTGATATCTTCTCTCGATTTATATCGAGCTTTCTCAGGGATCGCGCTATAAGAGTTGTTATAGACGGGATCTCATCAAACGAGTTCAATATCAATTCAGGGGTACCACAAGGCTCTATTCTTTCTCCTACCCTATTTCTTATTTTTCTTAATGACCTCCTATGTCATACTTCAAACCCTATCCACTCTTTCGCAGATGACAGCAGTATCTGCCATTCATATTCATTCGATCGTAGGCCGACATCAACTATGATCGCGGCGACGCGGCAGAATATGAATGATTCGCTAACAGGTGACCTCACGAGAATATTGGAATGGGGTCACGCGAACAGGGTCGAATTCAATTCCCAAAAGACCCAATGCTGCATGCTAACACACCGCCGTATGCATGATCACGCTGCCTCATCTGTAAAAATGGGTGGCATAAACATTGAGGAATCAGAAGCTCTTGATGTTCTTGGCATGAAAATCCAGTGTGATGTCCGATGGACTGAGCACATTTTTCAGGTCTCAAAGGAAGCATTCAAGTGCCTAGGCTTTTTAAGGCGGTGTAAGACATACTTCACCCCATCTGATCTCCTCACTATTTATACCGCCTACATCCGACCGAAAATGGAATACAACTCTCATGTGTGGGCCGGTGCTTCAAAGACTATTTTGAAGTTACTCGACCGTGTACAGGAAAGGGCGAAGAAACTCATAGGAGACAGTAGGGTAGCCAACTCTATTGACTCTCTTGAGCATCGTCGCAACGTGGGTGCGTTTCGTTGTTCTATCGTTACTATAATGGGATGTGTTCTAATGAAATCAGGGAACTTGTTCCCGAAACCCGGTTATTCGCGCGCACGACGCGATCATCATTAAGAGCGCATCCATTTGTGGTCGATTTGACGGCGACTCGCACTACGCATTACAGGGAAAATTCGTTTTTTGGCCGAACGGCACGTATGTGGAATAGACTACCCGCGGAGGTGTTTCCTGTCACTTTTAGCATGGGAAAATTTAAATCAAATGTCAATAAACACTACTCCCTCTATCCTCCTCCCCATAACCTATTTTCCTAGTTCCAGCACAATGCATCGCATGTGTAGGGGTCATCCCCTGAGTGCCGGTCCAAGTTAAAAAAAAATAAAAAAAAAAAAAAAAAAAAACATAGACATAAACAGACATTCCACCCACATACATTTTATCCACAGACATTCATAGTCATTTAGAATGGAAACTATCTGTATTGTAACTTCTTTGCTTCTCCTTGTTTTCTATAGCATTCCTTAAACAAGTCCTAAAATAAGTTGAACGTACGTAATATAAGGCAGTTAATGGAAAAAAATATGCTCATTCGTTATATCTTTTCGTTAAAGCGCGTGTTTTCTATACCGGGCTCAGACTGTACATATATATGAACTTTTAGAGGGTAAAAAAGGCAACAACTGAATTTTGGTACCTCTCTTTGCAATCATATATCTTCAAAAGTATTTCGCATAGGACAAAGCTTTTTTTCTGTAAGCTTTTCTTCTAAAAAAATCTCGAATGCGTTTTCTAAAAAAAATGTACTCTGCGGAAAATTTCACTTCTTGGAGAAGGGACTTTGTGGAAAAGGTACTAATTGAAAAGTATATTTATTGAAAAAAGCGATTTTTGCAAATGTACTTTTTATAGAAATCAAAATCTATAAAAAATGCCCGCTAAGTTGGTTGGGTGGGGGGGGTGGTGTAGAAAAACCAATCAGGTTAATCTAGTAGGGTATATAGCTTTCTTTAATACGGGATTCAGAAGAGTCAAAATTTTCTGCCTCTCCGAAACTTGCAAATCGATTTTAGTGAAATTAAGATGGAGCTGCATTTAAAAAGTCTTATAGGACCAGGATGAAGTAATGGCGACAGACAATTGTTGCCTTTCAAATTAATTGAAAACTGAAAATGTTGATAAGCCTTCGTTCAAAAGGAGACATACGCGATGTACCTTCCAAAAACTAAGAGCAACAATGGGGTAGGGGGCAATTTCCAACCCCTAGAAACTTTCAAATCGATTTTAATGAACTGTAAAGCATAGACAGATCTGCGCCTAGAAAGTCTGATAGGGCGTGTACATTTTCAAAACTGAAATTAGAAGGATGATGGGGAGGAAATGTGTGTCTCTCTAAAATTTTCAAAACGAAGTCAAATAGCGAGAGGTATGGGGAACTATTTCTGCCTCAAATCGATTCTACTGAAATTTAGAATGACATATCCGCTTTGCTTCGACTGAGACAGACATATGTATGTACGATTCGTGTCTCTAATGAAATATATACAGGTATGTGATGGAAATCGATCGATTTGAAAAGTAAATCGTCTTTTGAAATCGACAGTAGCGTGATGATTTTCGATCGATTTCATATTCCATATTTGTTACGTTTCCACATATCTTCTCTAAATACAACTGTATAAAATCTAATAATACAACTGTAAAATATGTAAACATATGTGTATGTGAATGACGTTTGTAAAATATTTAAACAAAATAAAATTTGTATCAACATATTTTATCGTTTAAGAGACAAATCGGATCCCTTAAATTTGCCAGATGAAATATGGGTATTTAAATTTTTAAATTTCACTTCTATATTAACTAGTATTTATTTAAATAGATTTGTTGAATATTTTCGTTTAATTAAGGACGGATTTATAATCATTTTTTATTTATTTTATTACGATTTGAAAACGAATTTAAACTGGCATTATCGAAATGCGTCACATGCGTCTTTTTTTCAATGAAACAAGATGGAATATGAAATCGTCACATATAAATTCATCACCCTATTTGTCGATTTCAAACGATTTTCATCACATACCTGATAATTTTCTTTTTCTTTTTCTTTTTGCAACATGTAGATCGAATTTAAGACAGAGAGCAAGTTACCTTATTTTTGCCACGCGTATCATTTTCATTTCCATTTTCATTTTAATAGCCATCCCTTGAAGATGGATGGTTTCATAATAAACTAATTTGTTCTATTACATCTGTATTGTTGAGCAGAACTACTGATAATCACAATTCTTAAGTATGAGTTAATAAATTATTTGGTTTTTTTTCGAGCGAAACAAAGCAAATTTTGTAAGTGACAACTTCCAATTACCCACTGACAGATGATACACATTTATTTGGCTTTATAAAATTACAAATAAAAATCATTTTTTATTGGATTTCTTTTAGTTAAGTCATTCCAATGTAACAATGCTATGGAGTGATTGAGTGTGTGTGTGTGTATATTTTGTTATCAATTTTGGGAAATAGGAAATACCCGTATGTGAATCATTAATTTCTTACAATGCCTTAATTGACTGAATTTTTTTTTATATCGGACTAGCACTCAGGGAATGAGGTCTTCACATGCTGGAACTAGGGGAAAGACAAGAGAGATGACAAGTGATGAAGCTTTCTTACAACTCTGCTTTGGCACGTTTTTTTTCTTTTTGTTTTATAGCAGTGTTGCAGTGCCTCTGATGTTAAGAGACGTGTTCAGTTTTGAAGCTTTGTTTTAGTAGCCATTTTTAATAATTATTTTACTTCGCCGGTGCTACACAATTCCGACGAAGAGGGGTTTTCTGATGTGCCTGTGGATTGGTATCAGCTGAAACCGGTACCGTTCAGTAACCAGTGACTTCGCCACTGAAATCTTCCGAGATGCGAAGATGCGAGATGCTCCATCCAGGAAATTTTTGATTTTGTCATCAACGTGCAGACTACTTCAGCCATCGTCTATCTATGAACTGTTTGATTAAGGTAAAACACAATGCCTAGAACTGCTGCACAGTAGCGAAATGTGTATTTTAGAAAATTTTATGTATCCTTTTTATATCCATCAAGTTTTATTAGTCAACTTTCTTTTAGTCGCTGTTCGTTAACGGTATTTCACTATTTCATAGTCAAGCTTCTTCAAAAATTAAAAAAAATTACATATTAATTCCTAAAGATACGTGACTAAATTTTTATGTGACAGCGGTTCTATGGCTATTCATGCACTAACTACGCCTAAGCCTACAGAAAATACTTACGTACGTATTCAGTATGCATGTAGAAGTATTTTGTATCGGTATGTGTGTGAACACGGCTCATTGGTATCATAAAGTTGTTCATGCCTTAAGTTAATTGACACATACATAATTTAAGTAATCAAAGAAGAAACCATACATGCTAATAAATATGGATGTGCAGAGGTGGGCGTTCGTAGTTCCAGCTATTGCAGTAAATGGACAACAAGGGTGGCGATGGCACGATGGATGGTAGTCTGCACGTTGACTACAAAACCAAAACCACAACTGGGTTCAACTCCAGTTTCAGACTAAAATTATAAAAAAAAAACATCTCGCATTTTTTCTGAAGATAAAGTTATTAATCCAGAAATAACAATTTCTATATGTGCAATTGATGAATAAGCAATTAATAATTTTTAATCTGTTTGTCGTAAACAAATTAAACTCACTAAAATTCCCCCAAATGTTCTAATTCCAATTAAATTAATTGTAAAAAACAAAAAATTCATAAGCATCCATATCCTTCAAGTTTCAACATAATACCAGCTAAAATTATTGATCCAGATACAGGAGCTTCAACATGAGGTTTAGGTAATCATAAATAAACTAAAAATAAAGGTATTTTAAAATGCTTTGTTATTATACAAAAATAAATTAATTAAAAAAAAAATATTTCATAATAAATAAAAATTTATTGTTCTTGTAATTTTATAAAAAATTAAAATTTCTATTCATTTAGGTAATAAAACTAATAATGTATAAAATAATAAATAAATTCTTTTTTTTTCAATATTTTACAAATTCAACCACGGAGAGGTATACAACTGAGCAGTACGTTAAGATTGTTGAAGCCGTTTATGAAAATGGGCGTTCAAATCAAAATGCATTTCGTGCACATCATGATTTTTTGGTCAACATAATCGACCAAAAGTGAGGGTGGCGATGGCACGATGGATGGTAGTCTGCACGTTGACTACGAAACCAAAAGCAGACCTGGGTTCAACCCCAGTTTCAGACTAAAATTTTAAAATAAAAATAAACATCTCGCATTTTTCTGATGTGCATTAGTGTGTCTTTGTATGTCAGTTGTTGTCGGAAGGTTTCAGTGGCGAAGGCATAGTCACTGGTCACTGAACAATACCGGCGTCAGCTGATAGCAATCCACAATCACATCAGAACGCCCTCCTTCGTCGGTATTCTGTAGCACCGGCGAAGTAAAATAATAATAAAAATGGCTACTAAACCGGAGCTTCAGCACTGCTACGAGTATAAACAAAGAACGTGCGAAAGCAGAGCTGCGAAATAATTAATTAAGCTTCACCTCCAGTCGTTTCTCCTACTATCCCTTTCCTATAGTTCCAGCACAATGCTTCGCATGTTCAAGAGTCATTTCCTGAGTGCTGATCCCTGAGAAAAAAAAAAGTGTACAACTGCGATCACCTCTCTCTTACATTGGAACTATATACAGAAATCTAGCGTGAAAATATGCACAATGAAGCTTTGTTAGCTTAGAAAAGTAAATAATCCATTAGAAACAATTTGACAATTTGAAAAAGAATCTACAGCACACCGTAAGCGGCGTGAAACTCAACGACAAAGTTCCAACCTGTAAAACATGTTTTTTTTTTTTACCTTTTTAAAATGTTGAAAAATGTGTGAAAAAAATATTAATTGAAAATAACAATGCATTGGGAAGACTTTGATTGGCGACCCTTGTTGTATATCACTCAATCCCAACCTTTTACACATCCCAGCAAGCATTGCTTTTGATAAAAGTGTCCAAGCGGTCAACATTTATAATAAGATGATATGTTAATGAAAAAAAAAAAACGTCTGTCAATACACTGAAAAAATATCTCCACAAAATATTTGATTGAAATGAAAATAAATTCTATAAAATGTGATGTTATCCAAAATACATACATACTCGTATTTTTAAAATAATAAAAAAGTAGTTATTTTTTTATTTCACAATACAGGGTGTCCGCCGGGATGATATACTACTTTGTTTGTTTATAATTTTTGATTAAATGAAAGAGAATGTATGTATCTTATATTGATAAATGTTTTATTTAACCCTAATCAAGACAGATAAACTTTGTAACGAATCCAACCAAAATTTGCTGCAGAGGCACATATAAACCCATTGCATATTATATTTGGATATTTTTATATCTCTTATTTGCATTTTTTTTCTTTCAGAGCAGTACTTGTTTCATATTGTAGAATAAAATCCGCATCTTCCGAAAATTTACTGTCGTAATGTTCATCTTAGTTTATAGTTTCTTCAAAATCAATCTCTTCAATAATTGTTTCGATTGCTACATATAAATATATTTTAGACATTGTGGGAAAAAGTTCCGTCTTTACAACTTTGTCTTTGAAAATTAGCCAACAAATATATAAACTGTGTAAGGTTACATTGAATGATAAAAATTGAATGGGAATTCCCCGTAATTTAATTTGTTGGTTCATAATGTTGCCGTATGTGCATGATAGGCACATTATGACAGGATTAAGTATATTTGTGGTTTTACATAAATAAATAAATAAATAGAAATTAAAAAACAGCTAATTTTTTTTTTAAAGAAATAAAATAATTCAAAGTACGAATTCAAGAAGCACCAAGAACCATGACTTCAATTTAAAGGAGTTAGAATACTTCAAAGTGAAAGATGTGTCTGAAAGGCACATGTTGACTGGATTAGGCTTAATGTCGGTAATTATGTATGGAATACAATATCAGATAAATGTCTGCCTCTGTTAGCCTCACAAATGCGAGCCCTTTTGAGCACATTTTTCATTACATTCTCACACATTTCACGCGGTATTTCATTAATTTCATCACGAATATTTTGTTTGAGTTGCTCAAGGGTTTCTGGTATGTTTGCATAAACCTTGCTTTTCAGATATCTCCACAAAAAGAAGTCCGGAGCAATCAAATCATGCGACCGTGGAGGCAAATCAACAACACCATTTCTTGAAATAACTTGTTGTGGAAAGAGGTCTCGCAGTAATTCCATTGTAAACCTGGCTGTATGCGATGTGGCACCGTCTTATTGATACCACATGTTAATCAAGCCCAAAGCATGCAGTTGTTGCGTTCAAATTGCGACAAAAGTTGTTCTTTGAAGACCATGCTCCTGAGCACGGCGTCGAATTGAGGTTGATGGATTGTTTTGAACACTTGAACACTGAAGCAGCAGTAATGTTTTCAGCCGATCTTGCAGTACGTTGTGGTACATGCTTGGGCCTACCACCTACAGTCCCTCTTTCTTGGAAATCATTTACTACACGGTAAATAGTGGGTTTTGTTGGCACGTTGTTTCTCCCAAAAATTTCAAGTAACTTACTCATCGTCACAGTAATCGATGATTGATATTGATATTAAGTGTTTTAAAGATTAAAACACGTTGGTTTATCGAATATTTTTTCATAATAAATTTGCCACGTGTCTACTTCACGACTGCCAAATATGAACTGTCAAGACTAATGTTTACCAAAATGGCGGCAAAACAGGAAAGCAGGAAGCGCTTCGATGAGCTACTGTTTATTATTACCCATGCGGGTCTTATTGCGCAGCGAATGGTGAATGCATGTTTAAGTGAATTACACATTTTTTATGTATATAATTCAGTTGTGTTATTTAGTCATTGTTGGAATAGTAAGTGAACGATCTCTTGCAGGTGACTAGTTGGCATCGTTTATTTGCAAACGGAAAGTTTGTATTTTGCACACCGTTTTTGTTGTGTATTTGGCCCTTTACCTGGAACCGTACATACTGGTGTAAAAACAGGATGACGTGTATTTCTAAATAATTTTTTCGTGTGTTCCACACTTGCTAGAGTCCTATCAAAGTACATACTTCTATCTAGAAAAAATTGGACAAGATTTCATTAAATAAGTGAATTGAAGTGAACATTAATTTGCTGGCTGTGAAACAAATGAGCTTTGACACACAAACACTAATGTATTCGTGTATGATTTGTGTTGGTGTATGGCGAATGACAGTTAAATTATACTTTCAGTTGTTCATTTTCTCATTGATTTTTAAATATAGTTGTTGTTGTTGATATTGTTGTTGTTACATGATTTTTATGGCATTAAAAACAAAAAGTTTATTTAATGTCTGTGATAATTTGCAACAATTGCAGTGCCATTAATCTGAAGCAATGGCTACAAAATACCAATTCACAATGGAAGAGGGAAGAGGGAATAATTGTGAAAAATTTTTCATTTTATTGATTTAAGCATTTCACTTCTTCTTAAAATCAATAATTGCCTGTTTATACCACAGAAAAGTAACTTCCAATATATAAATAATTTAATTAACGTTTCCCGAGTGAAGTGCATTTCGCAAATATAATTTTATGAATTTACTTATCTAACATTTCCTTGATTAAAACTTATTGCATTTCTGAAATTAAAGCATTATTATCATGTTACAACAATATCCTGTTGTAATAAAAGTGAAGAAAATTAATGTCCTTGTACTTTACAAATACTATTTCTATCTAATGCAACCTTCATTATCATTACCATCGCCATAAACAAAGGATAAACGCATACACTAACGAACTAGTAACAACACACACACACACACACACACACACATACTAAAGGAACTCAGTATCTCACACGCATATATTTACAATATCTTTGTGTTGAAAAATTTCTAGGATGAATTATGAAAACAATTGGTGACTCTAGTGAAACTAAAGCTGAATTAAAAACAAAATGAATAAAAAAAACAATAAAATACAAAAAAGAATATCCTTAAACAATTAGCCTTCAACTCGACCTTGAATGTCGTTGGCAAAACTGAAATTCAGCAACTGCAGCAGCGCGCGCAACTGCAACAATAAAAATTAAAAAAAAATAAAGAAATAAAAAAGGAAGTTGCAGCCATCGTAGAGCAAAACCGTAAATAATGTTCGAAAGCAATTAAAATAATTTAAAATTTACCTTTGAAGATAAAAAATAAAAAAATAAAACAATAAAAATGGATATATTTTTACACAAAAAAAAAAACAGAAAAAAATACAAAATGATAATACGAATTCATTACTCATTAAAGCATACAAATTAAATTTTTTTATCATGAACCAGCACTCAGTAGATGACCGCTACACATGTGATGCATTGTGCTCGAACTCGAGGAAAGGGATAGAGAGAGAGAGAGAGAGAGAGAGATGATAGGAGGCGAAAGTTCATTATATAACAACTGTGCTTCTGCAAGTTTTTTGTTTTTATAGCAGTGCTGCAGCGCCTCTCATGGCAAAGAGACGTATTCAATTTTGAAGATTTGGTTTTGGTAACGGCTGAAGCCGGTACTGTTCAATGACCAGTAACTATGCCTTCTCCACTGAAACCTGATGGCTGAAGTAGTCTGCACGGTGACTACAAAACCAAAAAAGTCCAGTTTCAGACTAAGTCTTAAAAACATTTCGCAATATCTCTGATGTTCAGTCGGTGTGTGTGTTTGTATTGGAAACGTCACGAATTTATATATTTACGTGTTGTGTTCAAACAAATAATGGTATTTTATTTATTTGTATGAAAAAAATATTTATTTACTCATCAATATTTATATTGGCCCCATCAAAGTAAACCTCCTTAGATACAATGCACTTGTGGCAACGCTTTTTCCAATCTTCAAACACTCCTCATGAGCACTTTATGGTATCGCCTTCAGCTCATCCACCAATGCAGTTTTTATTTCATAAATCTTTGCAAATTTCCGTCCTTTCATAGGTCTTTTAAGTTTTAGGAACAGGAAAAAGTCTCAGGGGGTGAAATCCTGTGAATATGGTGACTGACGTACGATTGTCTCGTGGCTTTTGGCGAAAAAATCTCTCACATTCTGATCAAAACTTGGCTCACATACGTCTCATGACCAAAAGATACGAAAAAGCAGCATGACACGAGCCGACTGATATGCCAACATCCTCAGCAACTTCTCTTTTGGTATTTCGACGACTTTCAAGAACAATTTTCTTCACAGCTTCGACGTTATGTTCTGTTGTTGATGACGCCCCGTCCAGAGCGAGGTTCGTCGTCGGACATCTTGGTAGAGTTTGTACCACTTGTAATCCTATTTTTTTTACTTAGCGCAGAATCGGCTGTACGTCAAGTGTTTTAGAGCACTTGATTGCATTTCTTAACCTTTTTATCTGTCAAAAACAAACTCAGTAAGTTAAGTATCTGAAACAAATGTTCGGGTCATGTTTACCAACACAACAACAACAACAACG
Source organism: Dexiosoma caninum (assembly GCA_963924685.1). Lineage (NCBI taxonomy): Eukaryota > Metazoa > Arthropoda > Insecta > Diptera > Tachinidae > Dexiosoma > Dexiosoma caninum. Next base: position 36,928,002 of record OZ004729.1, on the reverse strand, counting down.
ACAAATTGTTTACTTAAATGATAAATTTAAGTTGGTAACGCGATCACAATTTTAACTAAAAACTAGTTGTGTTTCATAATAATAAAAAAACGCAGTTTAGTCGTGAGTAAGTTTGGTCGATTCTTAAAGAAACAAATTGAGTTGTGTTGAGAACCCTTTTAGGGGCAGGAATTTTAAAAATCAGTGTTTTTTTTATATTGGAGCCGCACTCAGGTGAAGATCCCTACACATGTGGTGCAAGCATTGTGCTGGAACTAGAGAAAAGGGATATTGAGATAGATGACAGGAGATGTAACCTGCCGAAAACAACTCACACAAAGAAACCCTAAAGCACATCAGAAAAAATGCGAAGTGTTTTATGTCTGAAATTTGGCTCGAACCCCGGACTTTTTGGTTTTGTAGTCAGACTACTTCAGAAATCGCCACCCTCATCTCTGTGTTAAAGTTTATAAAGTCCAGTTAAATGAGAACACAACCGTCTGAGCCTCTGAAAATGATAAAAGGCGATGTGCAGTATCGCAGAAGTTACTGGACACATTCATGTCGTAGATATCTGGAATTTAATTCACTATCGTTCTTCAATATATACTAAAATCTATTATCCATATCGATGATGTCATCGCGAAATGCAAATGCATGCATTTTGGAAAACTCCTATTTTTTTTGTTTTTTCATTTCCTACTTAACAGTCAAAATCAGAGAAAGTATTTAAAAAATCTTCCACTACATGCGGTAATGGCTTAGAATAAATCTGTTACAGTATCAATCTTAAAGTTCTCTTTAAATTTAAAGAAAATGCAAATGAAAACTCACAGAGAAATAGATACAGCACCACGCGCTGTAAATTTCCAAAAGTTAATTTCGTAAATACAAGTCGGTCGCATAATGTTTAAGACTTTTTTAATCCATGAATGTGTGTACATGTTTGTTTGTATGTGTGTTAAAGGTGCGTACTTGAAGATGAACTTGAGCTGCTTGCATGAGCTTATGTATGGGCAAGTGTGCGTATAGATACGTGTGTATGTGTGTGTATTTGCATGGCCAACTTTACTTGAACTTGACAGAGCTGAAACCAGCTAAAGCAACTAACTAAAGGAATACAAAATGTTAAACTGCCACAAACGAACACACGCTGCTCAACTCATCCCCGGCACGTACATACATACATACATATATAAGTCCAACAAAAACTGCATTAGAGTTAACATTTATCAATGTGTTGGTTCGTTACCAATAGCAAGCGCTTGTGTGGGCCAAACACGTGCCGAGTTTTTCAATAGCAAAATAACCGTAGTCATGTAGAACAACTGAGTATGTATTGGTATGTGTGTATCAGTATGTGTTAGCCCTTGAATGCGTCTGTGCAGTAACTTCCGCTTGAAGTACATACATACATACATGCATAATGAAGAAAATCCCAGCAAAAAAAAAGAGTGAATGCGTTCACTATGAATTGGTCCCTTTTCATGACTTCTTACGCACTTCTTCATCTGAATGCATTTTTCAGCGGCATCTTAAATGTTAAGAAAATCATCACTTCTGAACTCATGGAAATCCCATTCAACTCGGCCGATTAATTCATATGAACCTCAGCGCAGTTGCAATTATAATTGAAATAAATTTTTAAATGTGTTACAGGGACTGCTTAAAGCCTCAGTTAGTAAAAACGTAACACGTTGGCGGCGATCAGCTGGCAAATGCTGTAACATAAGTAATGCTCGTTACTATTTACTAAATTGGTATCGTTGAAATTGTCACTTAGAAAATCTACAGAAAATAGATTTTTACGTTGCAAACGTCAACTTGGCATTATTTTTTTTTTTTTTTTTTTTTGACTTGGACCGGCACTCAGGGGATGACCCCTACACATGCGATGCATTGTGCTGGAACTAGGAAAATAGGTTATGGGGAGGAGGATAGAGGGAGTAGTGTTTATTGACATTTGATTTAAATTTTCCCATGCTAAAAGTGACAGGAAACACCTCTGCGGGTAGTCTATTCCACATACGTGCCGTTCGGCCAACATATAGGGTGGCTGATGAAAGCCGATACCAAAAGAAAACTTGCTAACTTTTTTCTATCTAAGTAATCTGGAGTTTTTTGTTTTGGTTTTTGTAGATTGATCCTTAGATTTAATGAAAATGAAAAGTGTGACAATGGAAAAAGAATGGCGTTATCAGGCATTGGAGTCTGTAGTTTTGGTTCAACTAACTAACAGGCTCATTTCAAGAAAATCAACCTTCCGTTGTGCCCCTAGATCGCCTGACCTAACTCCACCGGACTTTTTCTTGTATGGTTATTGTAAACAGGAAGTGAAGTGTAGAAATCGCAACAGATAAATTTGGAGGAACTAAGACAATCAATTCGAGCGACAATAGCTACAGTTCCAGCGTTAACTTTGCGGGCAGTAATGAACAATTTTTTGACAAGATGCCGCACCTGTATCCATGAGCAGGGCTGGCATTTAAATTCGATTGTCTTTAAGACTAATTCGATGTGATTTCAAATGAAAAGAGATTGAAAATATTCCATGCATTACAAAAGATGTCGTTCCAGTTTCTTAATGTAGCAAAATTCATCAGCCACCCTGTATATAAAACAAAAACCGCAACAGCTGACTGAATTGTTGGAAGTTTTACGTTTTTAATAAGCGACACCTAAAATTTAACGATACTGATAAGTCTAACGCTGTACGATACGTTTTTACTAACTAGATCTTAGGCCCATGGTAAAACATAACAAAGTCATGGAACATTCATTGTTTCTACGCAGCAAAAAATTAGACATTAACATAAAAAGTACTTGCCATATAATGACTTACGTTTGTGATTGCCAAATTGAACTACTCGATTACTACATAGATGACACAAAATGATAAAATTCAGAAGTATTAATTGAACTGTTTCTTTAAAGTTTTCTGAGAATGTCTGAAAACATTATCAAAATATATACTATATATATTAGAGACAAGTATATAAATTTCTAAATTACATTAGTTAGTTATTTTAAAACAAAAAAGAAGTAGTTAGTTTTTATAGAAATAAACCAGTTTATAGAATATAACCAGTTCCAAAAATACATATATATTATTAAATTTTAATTTAAGTTAACAAAAAATATGATGCCTCACAGTAAATATTTTAAGAACTCTTAGAATCTTTAATTTTAAATAATATCGTAGACGGACGACAGCTTTAATCTGCATTTGCAGTGTTAATTTAAGTTAAATTGTGAAATCCCTGTGGGAAATTCCCAAATTATTATGCAGTTGAATCAGAAGCATGATCCTCTTGATTTAGATTTAAGCAGTCTTAATTAAAATTAACTTGTGAATTATCCCCATTCCGAGTGTATTAAATTTGGGACAAATGCACGAAATTATTGTGAATTTATACTGAAATTAGTTAATCCACTCTGGCAACCCAATACACAATCAACCAGCTGCTGGCAAATTGTTTATGTTAAAAATAACATTAAAATGAATTCAAAGTCAGCAAAGGTAAGTTATTTTAATTGCTTTTTGGCAAAATAAAAAATAAATAAGAAATGTTTTCAAGGTAACGAAACGAAGTGTAAACTAAACAGTCCTGTACTCCGCTGCCGATCCCAATGCAAACAATGCTATTTCCACTGTCTTATGCAGTTGAATACAAATCCTCATATCGGTGTCCAACTTGTTGAGGCGAAAGTTTTCCGTAAAATTTGTTATCGTCCACCCTTTTAAAAATGCCATAAATGAATTACATACTCGATGAAAAATTATTCATTTCTGTTCTGTATTCCACGTGAAATCAAATTACTCGGAATTTTCATAGCATTGTTGTTGCAAATAAACATTTACACCAAAACAATTCGTTTATAATTGCGAGTGGATTTATTTCAGGTGGAATACGGAACACACGCGATTATTAAACATACTAATTTCCATAATTGTCTTTCTCTTATTTCACGGTGTCCTACTGGGATCCCAACTTGTAGCAGCAACAAGTTCACGTTTATGGTGGCTAGTGCATGTACAATTTTTATATTATGGAACAGTTTCAGTAAAAGTAATTGCAGATTTCTTTCAAATAAATAGTGGTTTTTACCCAATAGAATACCTGCTAATTCTACTTTCTGTCTTCTATCCATTTGATATCGAAGTAAATACCAAAAAAAAAATGTTTGTGAACAAAGAAACAGCTGTTCATTAAATGGAAAAACTGTCGTCTGTCAGGCTAAAATATTAATTCGCATTAGTGAGCTGTCATCTGTCTACGCTATAATATTCATTCGAAATATGTTAATCACATCATTTTACTGAATTAAGTAAAATATTTACTAGTCTTTAAAAATATATACATAAATATTTATTTTCAAAATTTCTGTTATTTATACACATAAAATTACACTTCTCGATTACAGCTTGAACATTATGTCTGCAATTCAAATTTGGTTCAGAATACTGAAATTACGGAACTTTTTTCAACTCAAAGAAGAAAAAAGTAAATTCAGTTATAAGAACTTCCTGCGTAAAAAAATTACCATTTCACACAATAAAAAAGTAATGACTTCTCACGAATTGATCATTTTACTCCCACGGCCTGTTCAAATCATTAAATTGGTAATTCATTTGGGAAGTGATTCCACCAAAAATTGATTAATTCCAATTTCGATAACCTTTTTTAAAATTTTTTGCTGGGTAAGCGCTCATTTAAAAGACGAGTTGTTTTATTAATTGTGCTGGCCAGTGACACCCCAATGTTAAAATCATGCGTTCTTCAGCTAAGTTGAACCAGTTCATTTGCAATAGAACGCATGCATTCACAATTTTTTTGCTGGGATGGTTTGCATGTGCTTGCCTGGGTTTGTGTGTGAAAGCTTTGCTGTCCGCAACTATTCAAATGGGCTGTTGCTATTTTCCTTTTATATTCATGAAAACCATTTAAGCTGGCGTAAATCATAATTACGCGTTAAACGCGTTCTATGCTTTTCTATATTCAAGTTACAAGCAACGCTGTTTACGCGTTTTGATCAATTGTGAGTGTAACAAAGTTCTTTTCCGCTTAAAATTTGTATAAAAATAGAAAGCGAAATGGAGCTTTTAAGAGAATTTTAATAGCATTAACTTTTTTAACACGAAAAATTTCTAATTAAAATATTTGCATGACGCTTGTGACGCACACAAAAGTAGAAACAAATCCACATCATGCGTTCTGTGCGTCCTACGCTTTGTGCTGTGGAACTTACAAAAAAAGGCATGATTCTATAATGAATGCCGAATATCTGACTTTTTCGCCGAATATTCGGTTCGGTTTCGATTTGAAAAAATTGGTTTCGTTCGGACTCTACTAGGGTAGCTTAGTTTAGGTGGCGGACCCACTCCCAAGGAGAACAACACCACTTACGCTGGACTTTAGGCCCATTGTACGTTCACAAGCCATTTACACGCGGCGATCAGAGATTCGCCACACGAAACCACGCCGGGAGAGTTCACTCAATGATGAGAAGAAAAGTGAGACGAAGAACCTTCGCCGTTTTATGGCATGACGAGGGCACTTGCACATGAGGTGAGCACCCTCTCCTCCTCCTCCTCTACAGATTCACAGCTCCAGCAAAAATCCCGAGCCTCCCGGCATGCGTTCCCGTAAGGCAATCACGCGTGAGAACCGCCATTGATGGTCATGCGATTCAAGGATAAGGTTCTCTTCTTGACCAGGTGGTGCAGCAGAGTCTAGCAAACTGCACGACCCTTAATGCTGCTAACGAAACTGGGTCTGTGCATACATCGTCCGAAGAATACCCAGTTTAACCGAGGCAATTGGAGCACCTATGCCCGTCAATAGTTTGGGAGACAATGCCTGAAATAGTCTGCACGTTGTCTACAAGACTTGGGTTCGACCCCAACTGCAGACTACCTCATTAAAATATTTTCGCATTTTTCCTGATGTGCATTAGTGTGCCTTTGTGTTGTCAGATATTGTCGGAAGGCTTCCGAGGCAAGAGCATAGTCAATGGTCACTGAACAGTACCGGCTGGTGCCAATCAGCAGAGACATCAGTACGCCCTCCTTCGTCGGTATTGTCTAGCACCAGCGAAGTAAAATAATTACTAAAAATGGCTACTAAAATGAAGCTTCAAAATTAAATACGTCTCCTGGACATCAGAGGCACTTCAACACTGCTTTAAACAAAAAACAAAGAATGTGCAAAGCACAGTTGTAAGATAGTGGAGCTTCATTTCCGGTCATTCCTCTAGTTGTAGCACAATATATCGGATGTGTAGGGGTACTACATACGGAAGCCATATAAGAGTCACCCTGGAATGGTCCGAGCCCTGAGACAATACTAACAGCATATTAATTGTAGTGAAAAATTTACTCTCTTCAGCATTAAAAGTTCACTAGAACGAACAAGTATTTTTGAAATATCTCAATTGAATTTGAAAAATATTTGATGAATGTGGTCGAATTCCTTTGTAGCACTTGCAATTACCTGTACAGAATGTTGGCCATTATCTGATCTATTGTCCTCCTTGTGAATTAAAAAAAAATTAAAATATAAAAATGTTTATTAAACATATTTCTTTCTCTGTTTTACTGCGGGTGGACTGATTCCATCCTGCATCACTAAAGAGGGTTAAATACTATTTATTTAAATTCATTGCACCTGCTGTGATTTAGATAAACTGGCAAATATAAAGCGAACAAAACGTAGAACGAGAAATTAAAAGTGTTTTGAGCATAAAATAAAATTTTAATTAAACTCTTCGCAGGGCATACGAGAACTCAACATGTGCTTTGCTTATGGTAATATTTTTCTAAGAATAAAATAATTATAAATGCTAGTGGTGGTCTTCTATACACCCCTCAAAGAGAGTAATTATGCGCTTGAAAATTTTTTTAAACTCTTGGTAAAGTATCGTGTTTTTAGGAATTAAAATAATTTTAACGTCCCGCTATGGAGAAGTTAGTGATTTTAGCACAATTTTTGAAAATCGAGTTTTCTAGAGTCGATTCAGACTATTTTCGCGATAATGCCAATATGTATGTGTGTCTGTAGTTATGTGCACATGTACACATGTATGTACATGTAGTTAAAGCGCGTCAACGAATCGGAACGAAATGGGCCGCATTCGAAAGCTATTGCGCGCACTTACTTGTCGTTAGATGACAATCTTCGTTTATTCAGTGCGGAAATAAAATTGCCGAATAATTGGATTTTCTTCAACCCTGAACCTCAGAAAGAGGTGTCGGTCGATTGATGCCAATTTCACTAAAATCGGATCATTCGAAAAATATAACTCTAAAAATCACCCATTTTCTAGACGGAAACAATGTAGCGGATGCCGCAAATTTGACAAAAATCTGTAAAATAGTTCTATAGATATTGAATGGTATTATTGATTCCGCACGGAAAGGAAATTTCTACGCAAGGACATATCGATCGATACACAATTTGCAGTTATACACTTCTGCGATAAAAGCTTTCCGCAAAGTAGATTTAACATCGCTGTTTTAAATAATTCAGACTTGGCAGTTTAGTCGGCTGTCTGAAGAAAAAAACATTTTGCACGCAAAAACGCGATTTCTTAAGTGAAATAAATAAAGGGAAAAAAATCGAAACGTACAAAATATGTTATTCAATTATGGATACGAGTACAATAGCCTTTGTGGAGAATAGTAGTGACATGCTGTGATTGCTGTGACATGCGAGTAGAAAGAAGCGTTTTGCGCCAAAAAGTCTGAAGTTGTGTTACAGATGAATTATGCAAAGTACGTTGAAATAAATGAATTTAAATATAAATTAGTGGAATGCAATTTTTACGTTTAATTTTGCAGCTTTGAAATGACTTTTGCGTTTAGTGTTCATGCCAAACTTCCCAGATTTTTTTTCCATTTCTGTTGTGGCGCGTTGGCTAGAACCACAAGCAATGTCTGGATTTTTTTTTTATTAAATTCACCAACTCTTCTATTTGCAGTTTAGTTGTGTATTTCTCTATTTTACTCGTATATTTATCTCCAAAAATAAAATAAACAAATTAAACTAATAATACGGATGCCCCGGTGGTCTAGTGAATAGTGTACTAGTTTATCAGTTGGGGGGAGAGGCTCGTGAAACACAACAGGTATTACAATGGGACCATAATAAATTGGACCCAAGTGGTATGGGGCCTTTCTTTTCCTTCACATCTAGCAACCTGCCGACCTAAACTAACCTAATATTAATTTCCTTTTCTCGACACTTTTCATTTTTCTTTACATTTTTGTTCCTTTAAATTTGTAAAAGTTTAGCGTAACGAAAATGGCGAAAAATATCTACACTGCGGAATCAATAATATGGCAATACCGCGATCGTAGAGATGATACGGCAGCAAGGGAATGAATAATTGTAAATTTTGCTGCCGCAGAAAAAAAAACTTCTTCACAAGTGCGGAATGGAATTAATAATTAGACCCATTCATTCTATTCGAGAAATAATTTCTTGTCAAATCGATTTTCGATTCCCACTAATTTCTCTGGACTTAAAGAACTTCTCAAATGATGCAAAACAAAGAAGGAGTCAATCATAGAGTCCTGTATCAGACAGCTATTCGAAAGTATATGCGACGATGATTAAAATTTATTTAAAATTTAAATAGACTTATAGTTCTCTTGAAAATTCATAAACATTTTATGGAAAATACAAGCGCAATGGCAGCAGCAAAATTGTGCTGAAGTGTGTGGGAGTAGCGTGTTTTCAAGTGTACGTGCGTACTTTCCTCTAAATATGGACGAGTGTAAATGCATAAATATTTCCTGTGATTAAACTTCGTGTATAATTGGCTTTTATGCTTTCCCAAGTACATATGTACTATATATTTCTCTAATGGAAGTGCACTTGTCTGGGCATCCATATTTAAAGATTTAAAATGCCAGTTTGGTTAATATGGTTGAGACTTTGTTTTTTCTTTTGCTCTGAACTTCTTCCTGTAGTTTATTATTCATTTTATGTTGGTTTCTATTTTATACAATTTTTTATTTAAATTTGTTTCTCGTTGCATTTGAAAGCTTTTAAATAGTTGGAATGGAAAACAAATAAAAGTGCTTTGTGGTTGTCTAAAAGTAATTATGTTGCATTTTATTATAAATTCTCTTTGCTTGAAAAGGATAGAGACAGAGAGCGGCAAAGACATAGAGTGAGAGGGGGCAAGACAGACAGAGCGGGTGTGAGAAAATAAATTTTTGTGGTATTTAAAATGGTTTCTGATAAATAATTTGCATAATTTGTTTAAAAAACAAGATTAAAATTTTTCTAAACAAATTAGATTTAGTGGAGGTGAAGATATTTAATAATTCTACATTCTATAATTCACAGAACATATTTACTACTATCAAACTCAAATATAAGTTGCCATCAGTGTATAATATTCGAACGGTAGGACAGACGGAAGAACGGACGATGGTTATTCTTACTCTGTCAGCAAATCCACAATATATTTTTAACTAATCCTAACAACAGTTATATTGCTTTAAAATAATCAATGACTAATACGCGCTCATATCCTCGCCATAAGGGTAGCGGGTAGGATGCGGCACTTCTCGCACTGGGGTCACACAGAACTTAATCGGTCTTGGTGAGCCAATGTAGGAATGTGTTATCCAGTTTGAGCTGTCGGGCTGAAATTACTTTCATCTGGATTCAGGCAAATTCTTCGGCAACGCGCCCGCTCGCTCGGTGGACTGACCAGGACTCAGTCTGATATGCACGTATCGAACGTGATTCCGTTCGCATTGCCGTTCGTCACTGTAAAGAACTCGATTTTCGGACACTATTTTCGGGAGGCGGAGTAGAGGTGGAACGAGCTGAGCATATGTGGGGTCGCAAGCAAAGTGTGCCATGCTTCGGTGATAAGCGCACAGAACAGATCATTAATAAAGACCGGAGGATTACCTCAGCCCTCAATGGAATTGAATAGTGTGGAGAAGAAACAGTTGGTGGAGTGATTAAGGTGAGCCATTTTTATATTACTTCATTTTTCAAAACGTTTTCTTCATCGTTCGTGTATTCAGAATACAAACAGAAGATAGTGGGCTTAGGAACTTCAATGGCGCCACAGGATACAACCGAGGGTGTCTGTCAAATGGAATCTATTTATCGCCAAATTTTGATTTCAATAAGTCGATGGTTGCGGTCGCCGTATGGTGTAGCGCCTTCCTATTAAAACCACATGTCGCCCGAATCAATGCCATCAATATTTTCAAATAAAAATAATCATTGACCATGGTGCGGTAACGATCTCCATTGAATGTAACGCGAACTGGCTTTTTGTTGCAGAATTAAGATCCAATGATGCCGCCAATGCATTTTTCTGTGTATAATGAAGGCTGTAGGATCTTTTGTGAACTGCTCTCACTCCATAATCCAAAAATTCACCTCATCGCTGAGCACAATTTTGCGATATAAGTTGCGCGAATTTCTAACTGATTTACAAAGTAAATCTGGATAATTTGGTAGCGTTTTTTGAAGCCTCAAACTATTCATGATAATTTGCCAGACTTTACTAATTATAAATATCGAAAAGTGAGCGCAGTTTAACATATCACTTGTCAGTTAACCCGACGGAGGTTTTTCGTCTCACATTTCTTGTCATGATTGACTGAACTCTTCCACGTGAGGATTTCCGCAATAGAGGGACTAATTTTGAAATCGGCGTGGTTTCATGTGGCGACTGTCTGATCGCCTAGCGTGAGTAGCATATGGTATCACAATGGGCCTAAGCTCTGTCCTAAGTAGCAAGTTCTAATACAGTTCTATAAGACAAAACCCTTTATCTCAAAGGGAACATTGACTTCTCCAGTGGGTCGAGAGGTATTATATCTTACTTCCCCGGCGATCAGACTAATATCACATAATTGTGTTTTCAAACTAACCGGTTCTAAAGCAAAAGTTGGTTTTACGTTAAAACCAACTGTAAAAACCTGGTTTTACCATATAAAAATATTTTCTTAAAACCATCTTCAAAGTTTTTTGAATTGGTTTTAAGTTGAGTTAATAAAATACAACCTTGATTGTCATGTACTAAAGGCAGTGCTACCAAGTCAAAAAAATTTAAAACAGCTGGCAATTTAAATGGCGCTCAAAAAAAAAATAAAAGTAAAGGAAAATTTGGTAAATAAAGTCTCTACAATAATTTAAAACAATGAACGCACCAGCAACAACAATAAAAAAGTGCAAAAGAAAGGGAAGTTATTATAATTAAAATGCTTTCATCGAGTTGTGGAAGGAGAAAATAATTTAAATTTTATTTCAGAAACTGAAGGTTAATACCTGATTTAATTAAACTTATAGTGAGACCGCAAAATCAGCTGTTTGTGGTTTCAACGTTAAAAACAGGTTTTAACTTTTGGTGTGAAAACACTATTACACTTAACATAGATTCCACCATATATAAATATTTATGTCATTTCATATTTTAAAATTCCCATGATTAACAAGAGAAAAAGTTTCATAACAAATGAAATAAATTGAAGACAAATATTGGTATGACGGATGAGTTAGAGAACATTTTTCTGTCATCAAGAAAAACTTTATCGGAGCGTATAATTGTTGGCATTTTCCTTTTCTCTTCTAAACATTCCAAAAAGTTGTAAAAAGTAAGAAAAAATTACAATGCATTTTTTTTAACTTATACATGTTTCAAGGACACAGTAATTAAATTTCATTTATTGGTTCTGCTTTTTCACAAATTTTTCTTTTTCTTTTTTTTTGTGGTAACTTTTGGCGTCCTTTCCAGCAAACATCAGTTATAATGAAAATTATTTGGCAAAGCCAAGAGAACTGAATAAAATAAATAAGTTTTTTTTTTTATGAACATTTACTTCTTCTTCTACTTCGTGTTTACCACAAATTGTGCAACAGAAAATGACCAACCTTTAAAGAAAACTGTTTGTATTTTGTTTTAAGTTTTAATATGATAATTACAATTATTGCCAGGCCAGGCCAGTCAGTCAATCAGTCAGTCAGTCAGTTATGGCATGTAACCTTTCTTATTCTCTCTTGCAAGAGTCAAAAAGCGTTGTAATTAAACCGCAACGTTAAACGTGCAACGTTAAATTGTTGCAGCAACACCAATAAAAGAAAACAACAACAAAACTTGGCCTACTGCCCAAAATAAATGTACAAATGCAACTAAACTTGAAAGGTATCTCAACTAACGAAACAAAATAATTTCCATTTCATAACCGTTTTCATAAATTTGGTTTTTAAAAATGCATTCATTCATTCAAGGAATGTGAAAGACAAAACGACCGCAATTACGGAATTTCCTTAGAAATGCAAAGTTCCACTGCTTTGATGTTTATTTGTTTTTATTTCCATTTTTCTACAACATACGACTTTTATCGAATTACAACTGCTGTTTTACTTTCTTGCATGAAGCTAAATGTGAAAAGTCATCAACTGAATTGCAATTAGCTTCAACGTTATTATTGCTGCAAACAATAACATCAACAACAACTGAAATTGTACATTTGAGGGAGAGAATACATTTGGGGTATTCAAACTGTAGTCATAAAGTCATATTTTTTAAATTAAAAACACGAAGAAAAAAACCCGTCATAATTTATTCTGCTCAAATTGAATCTATTTTTTGCACAGTTGTACAGTAGAGGCGATGGTTACAGTAGTCTGCACGTTGACTACAAAACCAAAAAGGTCGGAGTTCGATCCCAGTTGCAGACTAAGTCATAAAAACATCTCACATTTTTTCTGATGTGCATTAGTGTGTCTTTTTGTCAGTTCTTGTCGAAAGGTTTCAGTGACAAAGGAATAGAAACTGGTCATTGCTTCAGCTGTAAACAATCCACAGGCACATCAGAGCACCCTCATTCGTCGGTATTGTGTAGCACCGGCGAAGTAAAATAATTACTAAAACTGGCTACTGAAACAAAGCTTGAAAATTGACTACGCCTGCTTGAGATCAGAGACGCTACAGTCCTGCTATAAAGAAACGAAAATTAAACGTGCAAAAACAGGGTTGCTAAATTTTAAGCTTCACCCACTGTCATTTCTCTAACTATTGCTTTCGTCTAGTTCCGGCACAATGCATCGCATGTGCAGAAGTCATCTACTTGAATGCTAGTCCAAGATAAAAAGTAACATGATACGATGACAAATTTAACAATTGTCGTATCGTTAAAAGTTACTGAATCGCACTACAAATTTTTTAAATTTTTTATTTTAACTAAATGGAGGTGCTGTTCGTTAATATTGAATTTCAATTTAAAATTTTGTTCTCCGATGAAACCTATTTTTTGGTTGAATGGGTACGTACATAAGCCGAATAGTCGCATTGGTAGTGTCAAGACACTATTGTATTCACAGCAAATGCCTGTTTGGTGCACTTTATGTGTTGGCGTAGTCCTTCCTCCATAAGTCTTCAAAGACTATGATGATCAGAATCCGCAGGTTCCTACACGATTAAAAATTTTTTCCTACGTCAATAATCTTGCTGACATGCGGTTATGACAGGACGGAGTAACGCCCGTTTGTAAATATTATCGCAGACTCCACTAAAAAGTTTTAGGCGTTTGCCTCCGAATACTGCCGTTATTTTATTGTAAAACAATAAACACAGCACAAACAGTCTTATTATTTTATGACCTTTTTGTTTGAAGCACAAACAAAATCTTTTTTTAACGATTGTAAAAAATTAGGACATTTTATGACAATGTGACTCAACAGCACACCGTTTGAACTACCCAACTGTTTTAAAGTGACCTTGATTTTGGCAAATTTTCCGACGAAGGTAAAATAGTTAAGAATTTTGCTCCACGTGCCATGTATTAATTTTTTTATTTTTCGATATTTTTTCTTCTTGTGAACGGAAAAGAAACATAAAAACAGTTATTTTTAATGTCATTTTAATCTTTGAAGAGAAATTTAAGAAAAATAAAAGTTAAAAATTAAACTTTATTGTTGGTCGCAAAATCTTTTAAGGCACAAAAGAAATGAGGCAACATGTAAAGCTGTCCATTGAGGGGCCACTTTAATCGTTAATCAAACGAAAATAACTCACGGGCAATTGTGATAACTTTTAAGCAAAAATGATTTCGATTTAAAATTGACGAGCGGCAAGAGATTTTCCATGCAATACTTCTCATTAAACACATTTTCACATACCGAATTAAAGAAATTATCGTTGTTTACATCAATGTACAAATACATACCTGAAACGAAAAGAGTAAAAAGATATTAATTAATTTATTATATTAGTGGAGAACGTTTCAATAAAAATTGTACTGTATTGTATAGAGGGCAGGTTTAGGAATATTAAATTTTTTTTTATTTATTTCGTAAAAATCGTTCAAACATGTGATAACTAAATCCAGAAATGAAATGAAGGGTAGTTTTTTGCCCAACGTTTTTTTCACGAATTGATTCTATATTAAATGAATAAATTCAAGTATAAGAATATAAATATAAAGTATAAGCAGCTCTAAAAAAATATAGAAAACATAAACTAATTATAGGAATTCATGATCATAAAATAATTCTATTAATTAAAGAAATTTCTCCTAATGCTGCTATATTTATTGATCTTAATAAAAATCATCACAATGTTATAGAAGGTATAAAATTTAATAATCCTTTATTACTTCTATATATAATTATATTTTTTAAGTGTTGTTGAGAGTTGATGCCATATTATTATTACTATTTTTTCAATACCATTTAGCAAATCATTTTTTATATCAATACTATGGAGTTACTATTATACATTTTACACTATGCGTATTGATTCAAATCCTTTGTAATATTTTTTGGCCACATATAGGCTTATATTATTACATTATATTATGAATAAATAAAAAATAAAAAAAAAATAATTAATAATCTTCGACTTTCTAGCTGTTCATAAGTAATATTAGCTAAACAAAATAAACCATGTGCAATTATTAAAGCAAGAGAACCAGATATTCCAAAATAAGATAAAGTTATTAATCCAGAAATAACAATTTCTATATGTGCAATTGATGAATAAGCAATTAATAATTTTAAATCTGTTTGTCGTAAACAAATTAATATTAACTGAATTTATTTTGGGAATATTCATTTATATATATGATTCTAATTGTGCTTTTTCCCTTATAAACTATATGTGAAATTTATTATTACATACCTTATGATATTCTCATACAGTATGAAAAATATCATAAAGCATTTTATTACAAAAGCAACTCAATAATTGAGAAAAAAAGCACAATTAGAATCATATATATAAATGAATATTCCCAAAATAAATTCAGTTAATATAAAATACTACATGTGCACGGTATTAAATTTTGATATTCTTTTGTTTTGTTTCATTTTTTAATTTTTTCATTTGATTCAAAATACATTAGTTATGCTGGCCGATGGCAAGCCTAGTGTAGATGAGAATAAAAAACTAAAAATAGAAATGTGTGTATGTTATAAAAGTAAACTCATGGATTGTTATGTTTTTGTTTATAGATTTTTTGGTTTGTATGTTTAATATTCAAACAATTCTCGTTTGATTAATTGAATTTTAAACATATAGATCTTGGGTTTGTATTCAGAAATTAGGAAAATCCACTGATGAGCTAAGTAAGCGTTAGCGAAATAGTACTATATGGATATCCTTTCCTCCTCAATTATTGAGTTGCTTTTGTAATAAAATGCTTTATGATATTTTTCATACTGTATGAGAATATCATAAGGTATGTAATAATAAATTTCACATATAGTTTATAAGGGAAAAAGCACAATTAGAATCATATATGTAAACAAATTAAACTAACTAAAATTCCCCCAATTGTTCTAATTCTAATTCCATTTAAATTAATTCTAAAAAGCAAAAAATTCGTAATAATCCATATCCTTCAAGTTTCAACATAATAAAAGCTAAAATTATTGATCCAGATACAGGAGCTTCAACATGACCTTTAGGTTATCATAAATAAACTAAAAATAAAGGTATTTTAAAATGCTTTGTTATTATACAAAAATAAATTAATTAAAAAAAAAATATTTCATAATAAATAAAAATTTATTGTTCTTGTAATTTTATAAAAAATTAAAATTTCTATTCATTTAGGTAATAAAACTAATAATGTATAAAATAATAAATAAATTCTTTTTTTTTCAATATTTTACAAATTCAACCACGGAGAGGTATACAACTGAGCAGTACGTTAAGATTGTTGAAGCCGTTTATGAAAATGGGCGTTCAAATCAAAATGCATTTCGTGCACATCATGATTTTTTGGTCAGCATAATCGACCAAAAGTGTTCACAATCGGGAGAATTGTGCGGACATTTTAAGAAACCTGGTCTACAGGAAATATGAAAACACCTGAGCATGCGGGCCTGACTGTTTGGTGCGATTTATGAGGTGTCGGTGTCATTCGGTTATACTTCTTCGAAAATGAGGTCGGTTAAGCAGTTACCGTGAATGGTGCTCGGTATAGCGGGATGATAACGGACGTCTTGTGTCCAGAAATTGAGGATATTTAACTGAACTATATGTTGTTTCAACAGAATGTTGCCACTTGCCACACAGCTAACGCCACAAAGACTCTTTTGCGTGTAAAATTCAATGGCGATGTTAATTAGCCGTCACAATCATGTGATTTGACACCGTTGGACTTCTTTCTTTGAGGATATTTAAAAGAAGCCAAGAACAATTCCAGAGCTAAAGAATTAGGTACTTCGGCACAGAAACGTCATTGAACCTCAATTAGGTCTCAGAGTCATTGAAAATATCGACCATCGGATAGAGGATGCCACGGAAGCCGTGGCGAGCATTCAGCCGATGTTTTGTTTCAAGCATAATTGTCATAGATCTTTCTATCATAACAAAAAACTATTAAGATAATTCTCTGAATACTTTTTTTGTTTGTTTTGTGGTTGAAATAAAAAAGCGTAAGAGTAAGTTAGAGTGCTCTCGTGAACATTAACACTATTTAAATAGCATGCTCCCCTCAAAACTGTCAAGCAAACCAAAAAGCTGTAAAATGTCAACTATAAATAAAAGAAAATTAGAACTTAAAATTAGCAATTAAAATTTTTAAAGCAGCTAATTGGTTGACTTTATTTTTGTATATTTCATAATTCTCAAAAATTTTTTGGTAGTTCTTGCATAAACATGTGAAATTTCTTAGCTTTTTTCAAGCATTTGGTTAAAGGTCTACTGAAGATTTTGATATTAACACCAAATGAAATGTACATACTCGTATAGACCAGCTAAACCATATAACATAGATAAATAATAAAAAATATTTTTTGTATTTATCAGTGAAATTCTTTTTGGGTAGAACATTTATGTGTAGGATCGTCCAATAAGAAGTTTCATTTTCATATGCAAAAAAAAGCCAAATCATGAGATGTTTATTATTTCAATGGAAATTTAAAAACTATTTTTAATAAACAATTTTTGTGAATTACACTTGCCTCCGCTGATTATATAAATACTAAATTGAATTGTATGTAAGCAAATATTTCGTCAGTAACTAAATGCTCCAGTTTAGTATTTCCACTGGCTGGTTCTGATCTGAAAGATTTTAAAGATCTAAAATTCCAATAAACTTGCCGTATAAAAAAGCAAAATAAAATATGGAAAAAGAATATCAAACATTTCATTTCAGTCTATTCTCATGTTCAACTGTTTCCAGGAAGTTAAATATTTCTTGTGTATCTTTGTTTCACATTTCGCCATCATAAACTGAAATTAAGCGTTGACTTACTTCAGCTTAAAATGAACAATTGACAGGGTAGAAGACGGAATTGGCTGGCTGAATGACTGTGTGCGTGGCTGCATACCGCCTCGCACTGAAATAAATGCAATTCCGTTTCCTTATGGTTGGTATACTCTTCATCATTTCGCTGTTAAATTCATTTATAAACATTTGGTGGCAGTTAATTGTGTGTGCGTTTCTGTGTGTGTGTGTGTGTATGAGTGCTAAAGACACAAACGTAATTGAAAATTTTTATGGGCTGGGATTTGTTGCAGATAAACAAAGTTTAAAAATTATGCAAATACGGTTTATAAATGTGTATTTGAGTGTGTGTGTGTTTTTGTGTCTGTGTATCTGTGTCTTAAAATAAAATATTTTATACACGTTTAAGGATGGAGAATATAATTTGAATTTAATGATAAAATATTCATAATAGAATTTCTTAAATTGAATTTAAAAATGAAAGCTTTGAGAGATTGTATTCTAAATATTTGAAATATTTGAAATAGAAGAACAATGTTCTTTAGAAACATGTAAATCATTTGCAAATAATTATTTATTTATTAAATTAATATTGGCTCTATGGTTAAGCTAGTCTAAGTGCAGCGTATACAGAACAAATGCAAATTCGATAAATTGATAATCCAAATTTTGTTTATCATTGGGTGCGTTTCGTTGTTCTATCGTTGCTATAATGCGATCTATTCTAATGAAATCAGGGAACTTGGGCCCGAAACACGTTTATTCCTGCACATAACGCTTTCAGCATTAAGAGGGCATTAATTTGTGGCCGATTTGGCAGCGAATCGTACTACGCACTACAGAAAAAACATAACAGAACCAGCAAAAACTAGAGAATGTGTTACAGCTACTAAGCATCATACTTTGCAATCATATACTACATACTGTCTGCATTACTTAGAAGCAGTTATGTAGTGACTTGATAATCACTTGATACAGAAGTATTTAGTGTTGAGACAGGTCGATTTTTATGTAAATTTTGATATACGTAGAAATGAATCGCAATGGAATGCAAGTCTGTTGCATTTACTACCCATTTTTAAACATTTGCATTTTGTAGCAAAGTCGCTTTAAAGCCATTTTCCTCGCTCTAAAATAAACCTAACCAAAAACTACGATCGTTAGTTTAGTATTTTACTTTCACATAGTAAAGATAATATTTCGAGTAGCTAAATGTTTATGGTGCATTAAGAAATAAATTCAAACATTTGAAATTTAACAGTTTCTCAAGTTTAAAATATTTTAAAATAAAAAAGCCAAAATTTTTCTCGTCAAAAAAAATTTTAATTCATTAATTTATAAAAATACAATTTCGTATGCTTTAAAAAATTAAAATCGATTTAAGTCTGTTAAATTTTTATTTAAAAATTTTCTTTTCACTGTGTCTTATTACTATACACGGGAGGCCCGAGCTTTCCTATGAGAAAAAAATTATAAAAATCGCTCAACTCAGTAAAAAGTGAAAAGAGGGTGGCGATGGCTGAAGTAGTCTGCACGTTGACTACAAAACCAAAACACCTGGGTTCAACCCCAGTTTCAAACTAAAAACTTATAAAACAAAAATAACCAACATGTCGCATTGTTCTGATGTGCATTAGTGTGTCGTTGTGTGTCAGTTGTTGTCGGAAGGTTTCAGTGGCGAAGGCGTAGTCACTGGTCACTGAAAAATACCGGCTTCAGCTGATAGAAATCCACAATCACATCAGAACAGCCCTTCTTCGTCGGAATTGTGTAGCACCGGCGAAGTAAAATAATAATAAAAATGGCTACTAAATCGAAGCTTCAACACTGCTATAAACAAAGAACGTGCAAAACGCAGAGCTGTAAAATAATTACTTCACCTCCTGTAGTTTCTCTAACTATCTTTTTTCTTATAGTTTCAGCACAATGCATCGCATGTATAGGGGTAATCTTCTAAATGCTGGACCCAGATAAAAAAAAATAAAAAATAACACACATAAAAATAAATACGTATTCGTAAGTCATATTGAGAACTTCCTCGGTTTTTTAAGTCGGTTAAAAAGGATTTGTAAAATAATATGATAACTTAAAAAAAAACATTATTTTTTTATATTTTTGAAAGCTCTCAATTACATGTGTATACCCAGCTACCAAGGTAAATATTATTACAACTACAAATTTGGCAAAAACAACATTGCTTGAGCATGCATGTCAAAGACACTGCAATAACTTATTTGTAATGTCATTTAAGTGAGAACTGCTCCGATATAAAAAAATTTTAATACACTAGAAAGTGCTGCTGGCTGAATAGTTAGCGTGTTGGCTCTGCAACCAGAAGATCCGTGATCGAAACGAAAAGGTTTTAATTGTGCCTGCGCTAACGGAGACGTGCTGCGTCGGCGAAGTAAAGTTATAAATAAAATGGCTCCCTTGGGCTTAAAAAAGAAAATAATGCGTCAAAATTAACATCAGAGATGGCGCCACTTTTTTTTAATTAACACGCATCTGCAGAGTTGTGCAAGAATTAAAGTGTCTCTCTCTCCCCACAATTTTCACCACCTGCCTATTCCCTACACTATCTCTCTTTCTATTTATTTCCAGAGTAGTGCATTGCATATGCAGAAGATTTCCTCGGAGGACTGGTCCAGGAAAAAAACATAGTTATAGTTAATTTCATTGAAATCTGGCTTTCTGAGTGTATGTGGGTTTGTAGCTATACGGGCTAAGGGTAGGGAAATCGTCAAAAAAAGGTACTAAAATATAACTCTTTCGTCATTTTTCCATCCAGTTATCCCTCAGAACCACAGCCAAGTATTACTTCAGGCGATTGGGAATGCTGCTCTCCCGTTCTGGACACCTTGTTCTGTCCGTTATCCTTTGCCGTACTAAAACTTCTCTTGTGAGAGCACAAAGAGAATTTAAATTTTCAGTTGATGTTAGTATCAAATCAACAATGTTGTCGGGCGTAATCTGGGATCGGATTGCCTTCTCCAGCGATCCCCGCCCGTTACCATTTCGCGGGCAAGAAAAGAAAACATGCTCCGCAGTTTCCCTTATATTGGGGCATTCTGGGCACAGATCATCATCGTTGTGACAATACTTATGCTCTGAAGCATCCATGTCCACTTACCAACTGGGTCAGGTAGAAGTTAACCTGCCCGTGCATCCTATCAGTGCAGTCCGCTGTTCTCCGTATGAGCCTGTGGGTCCATCTTCCTTTTATGGACGTGTCCAATCATGCAGCCATCTTTCCATTGCGTCAATAATAAATTGGGCGGTGTGCGCTAGCCCCGTTCCTCTGCGCAATAAGTTTCTCTTTTTCGGTATCTGCTACCAACCGAAGCAGTCCGTAGACACCGTGCGTAGGTGGGCGAGTGTGTATTACAAACAAACAATAACAGCTCTAAAGTGAAAAGTCTTAGTCCCCTATATACACACATCGTACACACACCCATTCACAATAAATAACCTCAAATGATATATAAAAGAAAAACAAAAGTCAACAATAGAAACAACAAGAATTGCATACTCTTGTCACAGGCTGACTGACTCACTGACTGACTAATCAGTTGACTGAGTGTATGACAAACATTTTACTGCTGCTCAACGAACATAACAAAGCAAATCACATCCAGCCACGTATGTACGTGTGTGAATAATAAAACTCCTCAATTTCTTTATTTTTTTTTCCATATTTTAATTTTAAAGGAAAAAAAAAATTAAATATAAAAAGGCAACTAACAAACAAACCCTGACTGCATGCTCTTGTTTTTACTAACACACCTGTACTGGCATATCGAAAGAATAAGAATAAATACAGCAAACATGCACACATCCATATGCATGTACACACACATACCCATTACTGTTTTATACTGTATTGTTCTCATAGTTGTTGACGTACTCTGCGTTCATAAATAGTTTATGAACATTCTTCTGATTCGCACAGAGTTGTTATACAAGATACATTTGTGATGCACTTGTACGGTCATATTCATGTGGAACCAGACAAACTCAGATCATATTTCATTCGCCAAAAGTAAATGTTGTTTGATTTCTAACATCATTTAACATTTAACTTAAATTTCAAATTAAAAAAAAATAAAAATAAATAAAAACTGGCATGTGATATGTGGGTGCACGCACACCCACTATCGGACCGCATAAAATTTTGTCTCGATATTTATATATACATATATATATATATATATTCCTCGAAACACAGTTTGACCACATCTTATACATATATAAAAATGACATGTTTGTAAGTATGTACGTGGCTTTACGCCTTATGGACAGGTAAACGGCTGAACAGATTTTCAGGATTTTTTAACTGTATCTCTCTGTATATCAGGAAGGAACTATAGGATATATAAATTTCAAATATTTCAAATGAGCGTTGTCACGCCCATAGAAAGAATTTATTAAGTTTTGTATATCTTGAGAACGGTTGAAGAGAAAGTTTTTGAATATGGTCCAAATGACTTTGTAGTTAAAACAAATCATCAGTCAAAAACTGGGAAAGATTGGACAAGTGGGCGTGGTAACTCATATACTATCTTGAGAACGGTAATAGTTAATATTTCTGTGTTTGGTCTGAGTAACTTAATGTGCAGTCAAAAAGTGGGCAGAATTGGACAAGTGGGCGTGGTTGCATCATAATCACAGAACTTCAACATTTACTTCAGAAAAATAAAAAACAAAAAGCGTTCAATATAAGTTCATGAACAAATGCTTTAATTTTTAATGTTAAATATGTGTAGTGTAGCCAATAAATAAATAAAACGAGATACGGAATTTTAAATTCAAATAATAGACAGAACAAAACAAAATGACGGTAGTTGTCATGATATTGGCTTTCTACAAGTGAGCATGCTTTTGTCTTGGACCAGTGCTCAGGTTTTGTCACCGCAATTGCAGAGACTGTGCAAGAACTAAGCACTCACTCCCCTTCTGTAACTTCGTCACTGTATGTTCACTACACCAGATCCTAACCAACTAGTAGCGGCACAATGTACCTCATGTGTAGGAGTCTTCCCCTGAGTGCCGGCCCAAGAAAGAAAAAAATACCAACGAAATAGGGCGCTTTTAGCACAGACACAATTTAAAAATTTTTGGTCTGGCCCGGTGTTCTGTTGTATAGTCAACTATTCAGCAGCACAGCTCCATCGGTATAGTGACACTTCAACCTGGGCCTGAGTAAATCCGAACAGGAAGCAACATTTTCAATAACTTTGTGCCGTAATGAAGATCTTTATTTTAATTATTATCTGCGAAAGTTGTCTCCCAAAGCGTCTATGGCTTGTCAGGATAGACCAGCGATTTGCCACTGACCTACAAAAATTCATCCATCACTATTAAGTCGCATAATTTTGGGGAATAATTTATGGCTGCATTACGGGAAATTACTCTTTTAAGCAAAATTACTAAATCAAGAAAAAAATCAACTGAATTCTATGTCAGAACATTTTTTTTTTTTTTTTTTTTTTATCTAGGACCAGCACTCAGGAGATGACTCCTACACATGCGAAGCATTGTGCTGGGAAATATAGGAAAGGTATAGTAGGAGAAACGACAGGAGGTGAAGCTTAATTAGTGCATTGAATACTTCATATGCAACATTTATATATATTTCAATTTAATTGTCAAAAAACAAAATAATTTCTTTTGCAGGCCAATTCAATTCGGCAGATCCGTTCTTTTTTGCAAAATTTGTGTGAATGAGTTTTCATATGGGTTTGTTATTTAAAACGAATTTATATAATATTTTGGTCTCGCTCTACCCCGCTCTATTTTACCACTTGACTTGCTCATAATTCTCTCTTGTGACTTCATCACATGTTTTAACTTTTAAAAAACGAGAGATGCCAGAATGTGGATATAAAATCTTGTCACACTTAACTTTCATTTACCGACTTGGTACAGCAGGATGGAATACTGTTTTTCTTCCAACTTTGACTGCACTCCTCCAGAGACTATTTTAATTCATATCATTCCCACTGGCACGATCAAGCATGCGATTACATGCTTTACACAAACTCAAAGTACTTGCGTTCGTACGCATGGGAAATAAACAAAAAATGTGGCTGCATAAAAGTTCTTCTTTCCAAACAATTTAACTTCTCCAAATAATCTTTTATTTTTTTTCTTTTGAAAAATTTATCTTTACACTTGAAGGACAATTCTTCAAATACAAGCCAAGCGTTTTTTTTTTTTGTTGTTTCCTGTTTGCGGTATTTTATAAGAATTTTTCTGTGCAATTTTTGGCAGAAGCTTTGTTCACACAAAAAGCTATTCCGATATGCAATGTCATTTTTTGTTATAAACAAATTTACATAAAATATCGATTAAATATATAAAAACTGAAAAATCAAATCTGTAGGCTATCACTCTACATCTTTCACCCACACTATGCATGAAAAAAAGAAAAAAAAACTTTACGGCCTTTGACTGCTGCATGTTTTAGCTGCAAAATATTAAAATGAAATCTATCCATGCAGCCTCGTTATATAAATTTTCAACGAACACAAAAGACTTTTCTTCGCGCAGTTCAACTTTATTACAATATTTTTGCTTCGTCTTTAACAAAATAAAAAAATTGTTTGAGCATGAAAAGAAGTGCTTGTGGAACTGGAAGTAGTACAAAGCGTGCCATACGGCTGGTTTATTATACACTGCGATTTATACTTTATTAGCGAAGTTTGCTCTTAGAAAATATTGAGAACACTAGGAAAAAAAAATAGAAGCAAACGTTGTTAGAGATGATGGGTTTGTGAAAACTGCACATACCCGTTCAAAACCAGAAGAAAAAATAATAATGAAACATCAATTATGAAATTACGAACACAGAAAAAATTCATGAATTTCTATGGGGCAAATTTTAATAATTTATTCATTCGTTCATATTTTTCATGCTCAGATTTACTGATGTCAACTACGGCAGAATTATTATGGCCCATAAAATACAAAAGAATACCCCCCTCATTTGCTCAAACAATGCCACAACTCAAACATGCAGAATATGTAAGTGGTTTTTTAAATTGTGCGAAAAATACATACAAATAGTTTGTAGACTCGACACTTGAGAGAAAATTATTATTTAATATTATTTTATGGATTTCCACGCACAAGAATTTTCATCATTTTGAGTTATGACGTTATATGAGAAAATGAGGGATTTAGTGCGGCTTACAGCCAGTGATGCCAAAGTTGTTTTCTTTTTTTTTTGTTTTCGAAAAACCTTACAAACGATATATTTTTTTTTTAATTTATACAACAATAAATTATCAAGCGTTATAGAAGTGGCATTATGAACCGCTCTCAACGCGCATTTTTTCTGATGTATATTTTTGTGTCAGTTGCTGTCGGAAGGTTTCAGTAGCGAAGGCTTCAGTTGTAACCAATCCACAGGCACATCAGAACGCCCGCCTTAGTCGGTATTGTGTAACACCGGCGAAGTAAAATAATTACTAAAAAAGGCTTCGACAACAACTGAGCACAAAGCGACACAAATGCACATCAGAAAAAATGCGAGCTGTTTTTATGAGTCTGAAACTGGGGTTGAACGCAGGAAAATTTTTCGTTTTTTAGTCAACGTGCAGACTACTTCGACCATCGACACCCTCTTTGTTTTATTTCTTTCTGTAAATTGTAAATGATACTTGGTAACCCATACAAAGTGATAACTACGTCATTGAACGGGAAGTGATGCGCACGGCGTAATTTTTAATCGTAAAATTCTTAGCTGTTGTATCAGGTCGATGTTGTACAAGCTGTGTGGACTGTAGATCTCATATAGTAAAGGGTGGTTAAATTTCAAGGGCCGATGTTGATTTTGAATAAAACACAAACTATTTAGGAAATTATTGTAATTTTATTTTATTATGATATATTGGTATTACTCAATTATGTATGGAACAAAATATCGGCCAAATGGGCGCCGCGACCACGGCAACAGTGGATGATCAATTTTCGAAGCAAATCATCTTCAGTGATGAGGCACATTTTCACCTCAGTGGATTCGTCAATAAACAGAATTGCCGCATTTGGGCGAATGAGAATCCAAGAGTGATTGTCGAAAAACCAATGCACCCACAAAGAGTGACTGTTTGGTGCGGTTTATGGGCTGGCGGCATCATCGGGCCGTATTTTTTCCAAAATGAGGCCGGTCAGGCAGTTACTGTGAATGGTGTTCGCTATCGTGAGATGATAACGAACTTTTTATGGCCCGAATTGGAAGATATGGATGTGGACGATATGTGGTTTCAGCAGGACGGTGCCACTTGCCACACAGCTAACGAAACAATGGTTCTTTTGCGCAACAAATTCAATGGCCGTGTTATCTCACGTAATGGCGATGTCAATTGGCCGCCAAGATCATGTGATTTGACACCGTTGGACTTTTTTCTTTGGGGTTATTTGAAAGAAAAGGTGTACGTCGATAAGCCAGCAACAATTCAAGAGCTAAAGGATGAGATAATTCGGCACATTAACGGCATAGAACCTCCATTATGCCTCAGGGTCATCGAAAATTTGGACCATCGGATGGAGGTGTGCCGCCGTGGTCGCGGCGCCCATTTGGCCGATATTTTGTTCCATACATAATTGAGTAATACCAATATATCATAATAAAATAAAATTACAATAATTTCCTAAATAGTTTGTGTTTTATTCAAAATCAACATCGGCCCTTGAAATTTAACCACCCTTTATATGGAAGAATTTTCTTTTAGCCAATCGTAACATATCTGCGGTGAACATAAAATAGAAATGAGTTGCCAGAACAATTTTAAGGCCTGTTGAAAATTTAGAATTCTAAACAATTTGTTCAAACACAATGTTAATAATTACACTAAACAAATTCTGCTCTAGTATCGCGATAATTAATAATACCTTACGCAAACACCTTATGGTCCTTCGAACCTCTATATCTGCCTGCAGACGTTACGAATTGCCAGCATATACAACGAAGGCACTTCCACATTCCAAATAAATTCAAATTACTCGGAATTCTCATGGCATTGTTGTCTCAAATAAACCTTCAATAACAACAAATCTATTATACGCCCTGTTCTGTAAACCGAGTCGATTTAAAAACGAGTGATTTCTCAATACTTAAGTATGTGTCTGTTTGTGTAAAAATTAAAAATTTTTGCTGATTCTGTTTACAGAATATACACGATAATCAAGAGTGAATTGGATCCGACATGGAATGCAAACAATTGTATTCATGACTGTCATTCCACGAATTTCAACCAAGTGTTGCCGTTCCTCATATTCTAGGCTGCGAATATACACAAAATTAAGTATATTCAGAATATTTTGAATTTAATCGAACTACAATTATTACAAATTAATGAAAATTTTCTGTCGTGTTCAAGTTCACAGTTAACTTATCACAATATTGTGAAGAAATTACATTTCTGATTAGTATAATGGGAAAGAACAGTTAATCTCCAACGCCAGTTGAGTAGAATACGTATTTTCTATGCCACTACACACGTCATCAGTACTTTTTGTGTCAAGAGGTTAGGAAAATGCATACGAGAATAATCGTTATTGTCCACATATTACTAACATAGGTTGCCAGCTTTGTTGTTTTTTTTTTTGGTTTTTTTCTTAGTAAAGGTCATACTTCATATATTCCCAAAGGTCCGTTTTCAGTACAGGTGAGAACGACGATATTACAATTTTAAAACTTTCTAACTGTATTTCCTTATTAAAATTTTTTTTTGGTTTATTAGCACTCCATCGGATGGCAATGAAAAACCACTTGATAGTTATTTTGTCCTTTCATTGAAATTAAGAAGAAGAGGACAATACTTATTCAAAGCGTAAATATCTATTTCAATCATGATTAAAATTTATATACCAAACTGTGCGATATTTATTTATGCTCAAATAAAATTTAAGCACATTTTAACTTTATCACTCAACCGTGCTTTACACTCTTCTACACCATAAAAATGGCTGTTTTTGGTTCACACGTGTTTTATTAGCATCTTTAAAACCACATGATGTAATTTGTTGCCTCAGAAAAATAAAAAAAAAATTATACATTAAACGAAAAAGAAAAAAAGAGCACCAAACGTCTTGGCGAATATGAAAGGAAAAATATGAAAAATGATATAAATTCACAAGGGTATTGGAAGCAACATACCATGACCTCCTATAAATTCTTATTATCTCACTAATGAGATCCCTCACGAACAAAAATATATAGAAATTTATAAAGGCGAGGAAACGCGCAAGACTTTAATAAATAAAAAAAAATAAATAAATATAAATTTTTTCGGAGTTATACTCTTTTTCGACAAACTGTTTTAAAATTGTAGCACACGAAACACTCTTCCGGCAGTTAATAAAACATACGGTGTGCTTAATGCCACATACGCTCGTTTATGTCATAAATGCTTTTTGCTTAAATGTGGGTAAATTTCAATAATTGAAACTGATGTACGGCTTGATGTTGTTTTAGTCTGCTTTTACACTTTGGTAGGCAGACGAAGTTGGTAGCAGAGGGGACTAAGATGTAAAGTGAACAGTACCTTTCGCAATTTACATCTTGTTGCTTCATATTAGTTTTCTTTAAAGTACGTCGCCTTCGCCTTCGCCTTATAATTATAATTTTTATGAAAAATTATTTCTATTTATTTCATTTCATAACAGTTCACTAATTCTTTCTTACTTTAAAAAATTTTCTTTGTCATAAATAAAAAATTCTTATATCTACTTCAAGTAAAGACACATGAAAATTAAAACAAAAAGAATTAAAGAAATTTCTGTCTGTCTATTAATTTTGCAAATGCAAAAGTTTTAGGCAACACCAAAAAAAAAAAAAAAAATACAAAAATGTTTAACTTTCAATTGCCAAAATGTAAAAGCAGACGACACTCAGGCAATTAATGTCTGCCGGCAAAGTAAATGTGTTACATTCCTTTGGAGAGGAGAATAGTGCAGTGGTGCCAGTTGATGTGTCTAATGGTGATTTCTCTTCTATGTACCACAAAAATTATAAAAGCTATCATAAATAAACTGTTTTCCCAGCCCTGCTGTTTGTTATTAAACGAAAAAAAAAACACAATTTATGAAAAATTGGGACGCCCTGATTGTATCATTTGAAAAAATAAGTTTGTTTAAATAAATCAAATAATTCTTCCTCGTCAGATAACGAGTATGAATCCTATAACTGCTTTTAACAAAGATACGGATGTGGCAACAGCCTAATTTTTTAAAGACTTTTAAAAATTTCTTTAGTTATCAATTGTTAGGAGTGTTGTGATTCACAGAATACCAACCTACTAGTTTTAAATAAAATGGCACACTTTTTGGTAGAAACGAAGCACACCAAAATAACGCGGAGGTAACGCTGCGCGGTTGGGAAATCCAATTTGGAGAAAATTAAGTTTCGGCGCCCCTCTCAGAAAAGAAAAAAATACCCCATCCCATAGAATTGCAATTGAAAAATAAGAAGAAAAAAAATAAAATAATTAGCGGAGAGCCTTAGTATCCGTAATTTTTTGACCATTTTTGCATATGAAAGAGGTCTATTAAAAAAATTTCTTTAAGTGTGCCCCCCAAAAGAACACCTTAGTCATTTGTGGTCCAATTGTCAAAACTATTTATGAATATGGAAAACGTGTACTACGTTTTTTTTTTTTAAATTGTTGCGGGATGAGGGAAAGTGCCCGACCCAAAAATTCATTATCAAATCAATGTCATTTGGGGAGCAATTTTCACAATTTTTTTTTACATATGGAAAGCGTGCACAATGTTGTTTTATGGAAATTGTTAGGGGGAGGGGGAGAGGGAAAGTGCTCGCCCCAAAAATTCATTATCAAATAATTCTGTCATTAGGGGACCAATTTTTTTACATATGGAAAAGGTTCATAAAATTTGTTTTTTTTTTTTTGGAAATTGAAAGGATTTTATTAAAAATTTCACAAAATTTTTAAACATCTTTCCAAAAGTTTTGAAGTGATGCCCATATTGACCACGTTAAGATAAAAAATATATAATTTCTTCAAAATCTTGTACTGGTACTTCAGAGGAGTTTGACAGTTCGTTAAAAAATTAAGTTGGCTGCAGGAGGTGAAAGAAAGAAATTTAAATTCATAGGTAAATATTCATCATTGTTGGCATAGCATTGCCGCTTTTTTTTAGCTTTGCCACTTCAACGTTCATCGCTCTTTTTAGTGGGTAAATGAGCAGAAATTTTTTTTCCAAATGTGTCTGCTCTAACAGCCCCTTCTTCGTCGGTATTTAGGCAATAAAACCTCGGCGAAAATAAAAAATAAAATACATCTTCTGCAGCTTAAAAGTTAATTCACTGTAAAGTAAAATTCACTGCAACTCCGCTTTACAAAAATTCTAAAAAAACACGCAGCTGCATACTCGCTTTCTGTTTATATTTTCACCATCTATTTATACTCTGCACTATTCATTTGCAACTAGTTGCGATGTCTACATTGTATACGTAGGGGACACTGCGCGAGCATTAAAAAATCATGGTCCAATTAGCGGGTCAATGTTTATGACAACATGGGCTAAATGTTACTGAAGCAATACAGAATAAAAAGTTATAATAATAAAAAATATGCTTGAAAATTAACAGAAACAAGTTTTGTTTTGTTCAATTATCACTTCTAGCAAACTTTTCATTACAGAAATTATAACTTTATTTTCCACTTTTTTTTCGGAAAGTGTATGAAAACCAAGAACAAACAAAACTTTTCCCCATTTTAATCTTGAAACCGCTTTATCTGAATTGTTTTAATTATCACCTCATTATTAAGCAAACAATCTGGCGAACACATATATATATGTGTGTGTGTGTGTGTGTGTTTGTGTTCTTCTTGAGTTTATTTTGGTTGACAGGATCCTTGTTATTATTTCCATTATCACCGTTCAGTATCGTTGAAATGTTGAAAAAAGCAAAGAAAGCAAGAAAGAAAACAAAACAAAAAAAACTACCTCCACAGAACAATTCACAAATCAAAAAAAAAGGGCAACTTAAATGTGGGTAATTCACAAGCCCAAACACACATGTAACACACACACACACACACACACACAAATCCGAAAAGATAAATTTGTCTTCAGTGGGGTAGAAGGGAAAGAGGGCTGTGATACAAATGGATTTGCTTATGTTACACAAGAATCTTTTCTATGAAGAAATAGTGTTTGTTGTTGTTGTTGTTGTTGTTAATGTCTCTTTAATTTTTTCCCCCATTTTATTTTTAATTTTGTTCTTTGTTTTAATTTCTGAATGAATTTTGTTTGTATTTCTAATTTCAAGGCGTTGTCCTTTCTTTTTGCAACACAATGAGTGGAATAATAGACAACAAAAAAATTTACGACGGCCGAGGATTAGGGAAGAAACGGAATTTGGGAAATTTTTCTGTTGTTTGCTGGTGACATTCAAAAATCGCGTTTGATGTGCGTTACATTCATTTTTCATTCCTTCCATTTCTCCGCTCGCCTGTCATAAATCTTTATCACCCACTAAAGTGTATAACAATCGCCGTTGCACAAACACACACACACACACACACACACACACACACTTGCTGGTTGCTTGTTGAGGTGGGTCCTTGTTCTTTTATTTTTTCTCCACTCTTTTTTCATTTTACTTATTCATGTTGCACGTAATCAAGTGCTTGTATGAGTGGCAGTTGTAATAGTTTTGTTTGTTTTTTCATCGTTTCGTTCTTTCCTACTTTCTTTTTTTTTTTTTTTTTTTGAGTGGTTTGGCTAAACTTTTGCTAACATGACGCAAAATCTAAGCAGCATAGAAAAAAAGAGGAAAATAGCGAATAATGGAAGAAAATAAAGGAACGGTATTTGCAACCTCAAGAGGTTTATAAAAGTTTAGGATGTTACACATTATTTTTTCTTTTGTTTTTATTTGCGGTATTTGTTTCTTTTTTTTTGCTGAAAATGTTTCTTGTTTGACAAAGCGATTACATTTTTGTTTAAATTTTTCAAAATCCGAATTAAAATTTAAAAATTTTCTTCCAAAATTGTTGACACTTCTGGCCTATTGCAAGTTCGGCGGATAATGTCGGGTGACTAACGTCTGACCCGCGTTAATTCTTGAGGACAAAAGTTGTTCTCATGTGTCCATGCTAACAGAGACCTGCTTAAGCGGTATTTGCGCAGAAAAATGTCAGCGAAGTAAAATAATAAATAAAATTTTTGTCTTTTGACTGAAAAAGCAACTCTGCATTAAAAATTACTCTAAAATGCACAACTGCAGAGTTGTGTGCTACAAATGAGCTCACCATCCTTCTTTTCACTTCACCACATGTCTCTTTCTTTCACTATCCTCTTCCAACCAGTCCCGATGCAATACATTGCCTACGTAGGGGACATTCTCTGAGCACTGGTCCAAAATACAAGTTAATTGAAAAATATTTACGTGCTGTATATTGCACGTGATAAAGATAGCGAATTTTTATGAGTAAGACG
This sequence comes from Dexiosoma caninum, assembly GCA_963924685.1. Lineage (NCBI taxonomy): Eukaryota > Metazoa > Arthropoda > Insecta > Diptera > Tachinidae > Dexiosoma > Dexiosoma caninum. Next base: position 36,895,835 of record OZ004729.1, on the reverse strand, counting down.
CGTATTATTTATTCCACAACTCTATTCTACAGTATCAAGAAGTACGTCCCTTCTCTTTTAAATTTTCCTTTATTAAGTCTTTCGAACGATGATAGGCATACGTTCACGCAGTGCTGTTCGGAATTTTCCCGTTAATGTTACACAGAGAAAAATGTTATTGTTAAAACCATCAAAAGTCATCAACATTTTTTTTTTTTTTTATCTGAGACCAGCACTCAGGAGATGACTCCTACTGTAGCCATTTTTATTATTTTAATAACATACAAACAACAAGATTTCACTTTTCCTTTTGATGTACTATATATGTAAGCCAATTCGATTTCACATTAAATTAAGTTTGCAACAAGGTGAGACATTCTGTTGGATCATAATTGTATAAAAATAAAACAAAATTATTTTGATATTGAATCAATATGATTTTATTGTTAATTTATCACCAAATTAATATAAATATTAAATTCAACGCGAGTCAGAATGAATTACGATTATTTATTTATGTTTGTTTGTTGTGTGATTAAGCTACTCTGTATGTACTTTTCATTGATGCAAATGTCAACTAATTCATCAGTAGCCATTCAACCGAATTCTTTATTAAATTGTGCAATCTCACATGTTTATATAAGAAACTCTCAAAAAGTTGTATACAAATTGAAAAAAAAACATTTTAAACTAGTTTCAAGCTGTTCTAAGTTTGTTTTAAAATTTGTCATTTGCTTATTGCCCAATGTTCAATTGATCTGATTCAACGTTAATTTGACAATAGTGTATCTTAGTACGAATATCGTGATTTGTAGGTTGTATTGTTGCATTAACGCGATAAAACTTTAATTTTAATATAAAATGGGATTTGACGTGTTGAACATTGGTGCATTGGTACTACGCATTTGTGTGTCCTTGTGTCAGTTGTTGTCGGAAGCTTTCAGTGGCGAAGGCATATCCGCTGTTCACTGAACAGTGCCTGCATCAGCTGTAACCAATCCACAGGCACATCAGAGCGCCCTCATTCGTCGGTATTATGTAGCACTGGCGAAGTAAAATAATTACTAAAAATGGCTACTAAGATGAAGCTTCAAAATTGAATACGTCTGCTTGACATCAGAGGCTATGCAGCACTGATGTAAAACAAAGCACGAGCAAAAAGCAGAGATGTAAGATAGTGAAGCTTCACCTCCTGTCATTTCCCCTACTATCACTTTCCACTAGTTCCCGCAGAATGAATCGCTGAGTGCTGGCCACAAGATAAAACAAAAATAATGTTTATAAAAAACAATCTTCTCACTAAACAGCTGTTCATGCCCAGAAAACACCAAAACTTACCAATGTGGTGACCTTTTCTTATTTAAACAAAGCGATTATGTATTTTTGGTGATTTGTTAAATTTCGCTCGGGATTTAAGACCCCAATGGTAGTGAAAGGGTAAAGGTAATTTTGAAATTCTTTCGTTTCAAATCCATGTGAATCAATGTTAAATTTAACATGCTTTTAATCATCATTGCGTCATGTTAATTTTACATTTATACAATTGGAAACCTTCCAACAGCAACTGACACCAAGGCACACATATCTGCTGGGAATCAATTGATAATACTGCAAAGGATTCTATAATCTGTGGGCTGTGAGTGTACAATAACTTTATTAAGAAAAATACTCAGTGACCCATTTAACGCTACAAAAAATGCTAGAGGGAATGAGCCGTCTACAATGGAACTGCTGTAGAAGCTCCACTGTCGAATAATTGCAAACAAATATACAAGTTCGTTTTTCAAAACTCTATTATTAAAATTACAGAAATATACATAAATAACCCCATGTAGATCCTCTGGAAGATCGCATTATGCACCTCGCTACACGTATAAAATTGGAAAACGAGAAAAAAAAATAATTTTTTTTATTTCTTTCAGGTTTAAGCCTCGTTCTATTAAACAACAACATAAATGTTCAAGCTTTAATAATTGGCACGAGGAAATGTTAAAGCTTTTCATGTACGATTGCATGTGCTGCAAGTAAATAAATATTTTATTAAGAATTTTATTACCGCAAACTTTTTTTCTTTTACTCTTTTAACACTTCTTTAAATATTATTCTTTAATAACCCCTACTTGCTTTTCTTATCATCATTTTTTTTCGTTATCGTTGAACAAGTTCCCTTTTTATTTGCTGCTTGTTCTTTTTCTTAATTTATACCAGCATGTGGGCACGTGTGAGTGCAATGGTGTGAATATAGATTTTTTTGTATCCTTCTAAAAGTTTTGCATCTTTTTGAGACTTTTTTAAACTTGTTCATTTTTATCGAGAAGTTTGTCTGAACATGTTGTGAATGTGTTCGAATAGCAATTTAATGTTTGCCAATATAGAGTTTCACATACTGCACACACACACACATTCTCATACACAGATGCTCATGAGAAAATTTTTTACGCATCAGGATTTTAAAATTTCCGGTTTTATATACTTTAAGCAATAAACACACACACACACACACACAGAGGAGCTGGTGTTTAGTTTGTTTGCCACCAGATGATTTAAAAAGATTCTTAAATTATCGAATAAAGAGAAAATTATTCCATTTTTTATAGCCAATGCAAATGGAAACTTTCCACATCTAAACCTCAATTCTTGTGTATCCTCAGCATTTTCAGAATTGTCAATAAAAATTGTCTATTTATTGCAGACCGGCAATTGTGCAAGCTCCATTCTATTCTATTCTGGAAAGCTGCATAGCACTTTTCGTTTTCTTTATTAAAAATATTATATAGCGAAACAAATAAGTTTGCTCATTTCGCATTGAGTGAGAGCAGCAGCTACACTACTTCTTCTTAAACACATTTGGCCACTGTATCTCAACATGGTAGCAAAACTATTTAATAAAATTTTACTCCTGCACAGGGCTTTCTTTCAGCTTTTCGAGAGGCGAGAGGTACGCAACGACACGTGGACGGCAAAATGTAGCCTAAACATTTAATTTTATATTTACTAACTGAGGATACATTTTGGTGTCGACGTCGACGTTGACAACCGCAATAAGTCTGATTTTATTTCATTAAAAAACGTAAATAAATTATCAATGAAGAAGTTTGTTTTAATGTTTGCATTTTTAGCTGCTATAACTTATTTTTGCATAATTAATTTTATTTTTATAATAATAAAACATTTTAATATGGCAATCAGTGTTGCCAAAACTTTTTTTTTCAAAAATTTTCATGTCGACGAGAAACATCTTCTTTTCCGATTAAAAATAATTTTTATTGAAATAAATATTTTTTTAAAACAAAATCAACTAAAATAGATATTTACATACATTATTTTTGTAAATTTTTTATACTCGAAGTATGATAATACATTTGCTTTTTAAATTTTATATTAATTTCTTTTGAAGGCTCTAAATATCTGCATCTACGATCAGATTTTTTCAAAATGTGCTTAGAATACAATACAATGAATGTTGTTGGTGTTTCTAATTAGTTTGTTCACATTCCACAAAAAAAAATCATTTCAACGTTAGCTGTTGCTATCACAATGGGCCTAACTGCTGGCCTCCTAAGTGGGCGTCTCCTTCGGGGAATGTCTGCCACGTAACCTAACCTAGCTGCTGCTATTGCCATATTGCATAGACTATTTTTTAAACAACGAAAAGCTTCAGAAGCAATCGAAACGATCTGCATTGAAAATGACATTCTCAAATATTTCAATATTTTCTTCACCCAAGAAATTGTATTCTTTAAACTTGAAGTGACGCAATTCTCGCCATTCGTCTTCAATTTGTTGAATATTATTCGGATCAATGACATGTGGACGACCAATTTCGCTGATGGAGAAATACTTTTATCAACAGGTTTTTATGAACAGAAACTTCAAAGAGTTCTAAATAAAGGATGTTCCAACCATAATGCACAATGTTTATTGTGAGTCACACCTTAACGTCAAGTTTATTTTATTGCCCAACTTAATTTTACATTTCTTTATTTCAGTGTTTGACAAATTCAACCATGGAGAGGTACACAATTGAGCAGCGCATTAAGTTTGTTGAAGCCTTTGGGTGAAAAATTGTTTTTTTGCCCATAAAATACCACTGTACGCGGTATTCAGTCCATCCATTTCTGCAAGAATAACGCAGTTAAATTTTTGGCATCTTATTTCTTTGCCCATTTTAAATTGTTAAAAAAGTAGTTTCAAATTTTAATTAACTTTGGTAGTTTGTTACAATTTCTTACTAAAATTGAGAAATAACTGAAGGGGTTTGCTTTATACCTATATTTATGTGTGTATGTATGTGCGAATGTGTGTATGTATGTATGTAGATAAGTATGTTATGCTTGTCTGATATCCTGTCAAAGGTTATTTTTTTTAGTTATTTTTTTTGTCAAGATTGCGGCAAGAGAAAAAACCCATCTTCACTGGCTGTGTTTGCAACAACAACAACAACCCCCTGAAGTCATGTTCAATGTTCTTTTCAGTTTTATTGTCCTGATTATCCATTTTGTATCCTTTTGCTTTCTTTTTGTGTGGTGGTATGTATTTGCAAAATTGTTACATGAATATCAATCGTTTTTATTTATTTATTTTCTTTTTAACCTTATCCTTGACTAGAAGAATTTCACAATTCAATAGTGTTATTTTTATGTTTATTTTCCTACTACATACACGCAAACACACATACATATACATATATTTATTACCAAGGAAATTTTCACAGCAGGGCTTATAAACTTGAAGGAGTTCAAATTAAAATGAAATGGTAATATCGAATTTATCAATTGCAAACCAGGTCCAAATATATGCCCGAAATAGTTCAGTTGAAATCTTATACTTTTCTTAGCTAAATGAAATTATTTATCTATGTTTGTTGTATGGTTTAGCTGGCCCATATATATGTATATTTCGTTTGGTGTTAATACCGAAATCGTTTCCTCTCGGGCCACGGATACTTCCGAAAGTACCTGTACAGGGCAGATGGTCCCGACTGCATTTACTGTGGTATTACGGATGATGATGCAGAACACACTTTCTTCGACTACATCAGATGGCATACTGAAAGAAATGCAATGGCGCAGCGGGTTGGCGAATTCACTCCTGCCAGCGTAATAGGAAGAATGCTCGATTGCGAGGACAATTGGAACGCTGTGGCGCAATACGTAGGGTACGTTCTACGGAGAAAGAAGAGGGACCTCGATGCGTTGCTGCATAGCAATGCTCACACACTAGACTGCGGTAGCACCCACTTAAAGCGTTGACTTTACATGCCGAAAGTAGAGGATTCAAACCCTTTTCCACTCATACAAAATTTTCTGATTTACAGCATAGCGGTCAGCTTCGTCGGAATTCCTGCACTGAAAAAATAATGTGGACGGCGAGGTAAAAATTAATGCACGGCGGCTCTGCTCAATTATAACATTTATTTTATTTATTTATTCTAATGTTTAACATTCATTCCTCCTCACTCCTCCAGAAAAAATTTTAATATTAAAAACTTTCGAAAATATTTGAAAACAGAAGAAAATATAAAAAACAAATATTCGGACTTCTTGCAATTGCTTTCAAATAAATATAAAACCTCCTTTAAACTTATTTCCACTGCTGTTACTGCATCAAGTTATTTTCATTTCTGCCAATAACTATTTAAGAATATTTTTTTTAGTTGTGCATACGATGCTTTTACAGCTAAAAATTGACCTTCATTTTTAGAAAAAAAATTGTTTCTTTTCTGGTAAAATTTTATTCACAAAAACGAGATACACGCACACCCACACACACACACAAAACCTTCAAACGTGTGGTATTTCTTGCCTGGGGCTTATTTTCAAGCAAATTTTTTTTTTGTTTGTAAAAACCTCTAACTTCGTTCTTCATATTGTGTGTTCTCTTTCAGAACATTTATTTGTATAATTTTTTGGCACAAAAAATTAATGCATGTTGGCTTAAGGAGATGATGCATTAGAGAATACAAATGTGGATGTGGGGAAAATGTGGTACAAATTTTAAAAATTTCGATTTAATAACTGCTTTAATGTACCATAAAAAAACAGTAAACAAATTTTTATGAAATATTTCTATTTTTTTAAATACAGTAGAGTTCGGTTAGAGTTAATTTTGCTTATAATCAACTGTTCTTAAGTCCCACAATCAAAAATGCATGAAAATTTATGCGGTTATGAAACATATAACACTCCAAATATAGGTGTGCATAAAATACGCCTTCACTGAAACTGCTGTAGCATCTTCCCTGAGAAACAATTGAATATACCAAAAACAGTTTGCAAATCCTTGGAGTATCAGCTTTCAGAAAATGTGCCAGAGTAACATGCATCTTTTCGGGAAGTAGAGCAGGTGGCGCCCCGAAAATGCCTACGTTGAGAGAGCTACTACATTTAGTCCATTACGATAAAAAAGTAAAATTTAAGAAAACTAAGTAATATGTAGTGTTGTCTTAAAATTTTTATAAAAAAAAGTAGTTATTTAATTTTTTTATTTAAAAAAAAGAATGTGGAACGTAACTAGCAGCAGTGTGGGACGTATTTAACTTATGAATTTATTTTCACACCCTCAATTTTCGTGAGGTGTATTTTAAAACTTTAAATTATTTATGACAATTTGGTAACACCTCCACTTGTTGTCTTAAGCTATGTTCACACGATTGTCAGATTGTAGAATATTATATGATATGGCAATATGGTGGCAGGCAATGCACTCACAATGAAAAATTGTTACCATCTGGTAATTTGTCTGTTCACACTATTGAAAGAAAACCATACAATTTCATTGGCACACACTTCTGTGACAATAAATTTTTCTGCCAATAATAATTCACCGTTCACACGGTTGTTAAATTATTGTATGGCAAAAGTTGCCAGATCCGATGTTTAACATTGTATCTAAATATTTATGGGCAGCATTGCCAACAGAAATATTTATCTGCCAATGGTGTTATTGTACGGTGCACTAAATGAAGCACATGCGACAATAACAAATGACTGTAAATTGTGTGTCAATGGAAATGAACGGTGTTCTCACGATTGTCGGAATTGTGACAATATTATTCGCATACAATGTACCGACAAGAGTTGGGTTCAAGTGAGCGCTCTTTTCAGTTCAGCTCTTTTTGGTGAGCTGGTTGGTTAAGTTCGTTCAGTAGCTCAGTAGTATCAGTTGACTTTTAGCACATTTGATTTTGATGCTCAGTTGAATTTGTCGCTCAGTTGATTTTGTTTCTGAACTGATTTTTTAGCTCATTTGATTCAATCAAATACAGCACCAAGGCAGCTTTAATCAGTAGTAGAAAGAGAAAAAATGTTTTTGGTGCTGAAATTTGTTATTTTCGGGAAATTTGTGAAATGTTTTACATGGGCTAATATAAATATATAAAAAATTTTAATAAAATTTAGATTATTATTATTCAAGTATCGAAACTTAAATCAAATAAATACAAACTACATGACAAAAATTTATTTAAGAAAAAATAGTGTTTGCACTAAATCGCCAATGACGTGAAATATTCGCATCTGGCATCATACAAATTTTATTTAAAAAAAATTTTTGATTCTGGTAGCACTGATAAACCAATAAAATGAACGAAAAAAAAACATGGCAAGCGCTCTTCACTGAACTAGAATCATGAAAAAAAATAAGCGCTCACTTCGTTCAGTTTACTGAATCGTTCAATTGAGCTAGCTCAGAGCTGAACGACACAACTCTAGTACCGACAATATATTTTGTGACGATGTGGCCACACAAAAATTGTGTGTTCACACGGTTGTTGCATATTTTGTAACAAGTTTTCTGTCAATATTGTAGTAAATGACAATCGTGTGTACGTACATACCTTTACTGTGAGTTTAGACGAGAAAACATTTGGAAAAAACGATCTGGAATTCTCTTTTGTTTTTCCTTTCGCGGTCGCACAGACGAATCTCGCCGACAATCTCCTATTATTGTGATATTTGTAAGCAATGAAAATGAGAACAAAGCGTGTCGCCGAGTACCGAACACATAAACGGTCCCCACGGGTCATATGCCTACAAAACTAAATATTTCCTCGTCTAAACTCACTCCTAGTTAAAAAATAAATAATAAATTTACACTCACAGCAAGTAAATAATCAAAGCCACAGTAATATAAAAAAATTCTATGAATATATCTTTGAAAATAAAAATAACTGAAGTGAAACAAATTTAAATATATGAAATTCCAATGTCTGCGTTGTAAACAATTTTAAAAAATAAATATAATATTGAAAAAAAAAAAAAAAGAAACTAACAAAAATGCTCGGTCCCGCAGAGTTCTTTATAACTAAACACCACTATATTAGCTAAACGAATTTAAATACATAAATTTCTTTAAATCTTTAATCTAAAAAAGTTTACAGCAAAAAAGAAAACAATATTTATGAAAATTATTTTCTCAAATTTATAGTAAAAGCAGAATCGTAAAATAAATTAAAAATAGGGATTTTAGTGCTATTTTATTTTTAGATGAATATTTGAAAAGAAAACAATAAAAAAAACCAAATGTATTTTTGGAACATTTGATGTTTAAAAATAAACAAGCTTTTTCGTCACTCACAAAACAATAAACGTGTTTAGAAAGGAAAAACAAAAAATATTTATAAAAATAGAAATTTAAAAGCAATTAAACATTCTTAAAAGTTTATAAAATAAACTAAATATAGAGTAATTTTGTGTTAAAAGTTTCGAAGAATGCTGCTTATGACATGTACTTTCTAAAAATTACTTTCATACCTCTAATGAGAATTATTAGACTATAAAAAATTATTAAAGTGCTGATGTGTTAGGGAAACGTGAACTGTTCTCCATCGCAATCAAAGGATTTTACACTTATTTAAAAATTGTTTTTACATTTTTTTTCACATTAATTTTTTTTTTATTAATACATACATATGTGACTAAATTGATGCAAAAAATCGATTGCTAAAAACTTCGCAATAGAGAGATTATTTAGTGTGAAAAATTCTATTTAGGTCTTAAAAAAGTGTACGTTACAGAGAGAACTTCGCTATAGGGAAGTACGTTATAGGGAGATCAAAATGTATGAAAATACTCACAAAAATGTTGTGTTCACGAATTTTATTTCTTATAGAGAAGATTTCGTTGTAGAGAAGTTCGCTATAGAGAAGTTCGACTGTATCTACTAGCGTGGTATTTTCTTTAAATCTATATAATTTTAATTTTCTAGTGGTTTTCATGCCAAAAAGTAATTAATTTGTGAATTAATTATTATATGAAATTGTAACATTAATTATAAATTTATAGGAATTTTAATATAAGAAACATTAGCTAATAAACTTGAAGTGAAATCAGCACTAGTGTTTTCTTTATTCAAAATCCAAGTGAAAGCCATTAGCGAGGCAATTGCCTCTTTCAACAATATGAATAAATTCCGCTAACATTGTTTTTAAATCGCGGGAAAGGCAAAGTCACCGCCCACGCATCATCACAGTTTACAATTCGGTATGTAGACTCCTCTTACGATGTTTAGATCCACTAAGAAGGGATTATTGGATATTGTAATGTTAAGGGAGTAAAAAAGGGTAAAATCGATAAACTTCTATCTCAGATAGAATAAAACTTACAAAAGCATATAAATGATGCTGAAAAATAAGCGGACAATTGTTTGGTACTCTTTCCATATAGTATGTACTCGTACTTTTAGTGGGTAAAACTAAAAGAAAAATTAATTTTGGTATCTCTCTTTGAAATCATATATCTCCAAAAATTTTGCACACACGAGTAGAACAGAGCTTTTTTCAGTTATATTTTCTTTTTGAAAAAATCTCGGGTGCCTTTTTTTACTTCTTCGAAATTCGAAAATATATCAAGTAAAATTGTACTTTTATCACATTTAAATAGTGCACATGATGTAAATTTTTTACTATATTTATACACCCAATGATATGGTTGATATAAGTACATTTAAGGTATTTTTGAAAGGAGCATAACTATTTTTTATCCACTTCAATGATATGGGTAGCAAATGAAAAAAAATGGTTGAGAAGAAAACCTAAAATAAAGTGAAATGAGTACTTTTTAACAAAACTGCGTGCTGAAAATTGCACCTTTTAATTTTTTGGAAAAGGGACTGCTGCAGAACAATAAAAGTATCCAAATTTGATGCAAATGTCTAACCGTAAAAATATCTATACAAAAGTGGAGTGCCTTGATAGATTACTGCGTGAGCATTAGTCCTTAAATATGGAAATATGGTGGTTGCGGGTTCGATTGCCGCCTAGACAAGGGTCTGGCTGTTTCTGCAGACTAGCTTGCATTAAGAGCTTAACAGACTGTGTCTTATTTAAAAATAAAAACATACAGTACAGATTAGGTAAGTTGCTGTGGGGTATCGAAGCGCACCCGCTATATATAAAGGAGGAAAAAATTTTCGTTAATTAATACGAATTTTGCAACATCACGAAAAGGCTTGACATACTATAATTCGTGCTATAGGAACTCCACTGTAGTTAGTAAACGCACATGTAATTTACGGGCGCTGTAAATTATTTATGAAACTGTAAAAGAAAATATTAAAGCTTGAGGAAAATGTTTACAAAAAGTATACAAAATGTTAAAGCTTACATTGCCACACGAATGCTACAAAAAACAAAAAAGCTTTATATCATGTGTGCAAAGCTTTGGGTTCAGTATTTTATAGAGCTAAAACACCCTGTGCAATGCAGCAAAGCTATCTCCTGCAAGCTATTTATTAAGCTTTGCTGTTAAAATTACGAAAGCACAAAAATTGCTGTTAATAAAATTCCAGTCAATTTAAAATTTTAACAATTGTTAATGGGGAAAAAAAAAAGAAATACCATAAGCGAAATTTTTGGCCGTTATGCAGAGATGTCCGCTAAAAAGGAATTGATTAATTTGAAAACAAAATATAATATAAAAATAATATAATAAAGAGTGGTTAAATTTTAAGAGCCGAAACGTCAAGTTTTTTTCTGCATTTCATTTGACATTTCCCAAATTCAGACTAACTCAATTTGAACCATGGAAAGATACACAATCGAGCAACGCGTTAAAGTTTTTCAGGCTTATTATGGAAATGGGCGTTCAAATCAAAATGCATATCGTGCACTTTGTGATTTTTTCGGTCAATTTAATCGTAATGCGTACAATCGGAAAAATCGTGCAAAAATGTTAGCAAACCGGATCTGTAGGAGATGTGAAAACACCAGTGCATGTTCGTACAGCTCGTACTGCAGAAAATATTGCTGCTGTTCGCGATAGTGTGGCAGAAAAGCCGTCCACCTCAACTCGTCGTCGTGCCCAACAATTGCACCACTCACGCTCGTCGTTGATGAACATGGTGCATAAAGACTTGCATTTACACGCTTACAAGGTCCAATTGACTCAAGAACTAAAGCCTCTTGACCATTCCAAACGTCGTCAATGGTCAGAATGGTGGCAAGAAATGACAACAGTGGATGATCAATTTTCGCAGAAAATAATCCTCAGTGATGAGGCACATTTTCACCTCAGTGGATTCGTCAATAAGCAGAATTGCCGCATGTGGGCGAAAAAGAAAATTTTCGGAAGTGAAAATTTACACATTTTCAAATCGTACAGTTTTTGTTTTATTTCATCAGCTTTCATACGTTTTCATAAATACGACAAAAAATTAAAACATTGTCTTTCATTCTAAATATGACATTAAATATGACAATTAAGAAGCAGCTTTGTAAACAACTGAAAATTAAAAAAAAAAAGTAGACAAAAAGGAAAAAATATAGAAATAATTGCTGGTATTTTGAAAACAAATCAAAAAACTTGCTTGAAATTCGATTTTATTCTTAAAAAGTTGTCAAACAATAATAGTGGGTGCGCGCGTATAGTTGCGGTTCCGATAGAAAAAAGGAAAACTATTCAGGGATTTATTTTATTTTCACATTAAAATTGGTTTTACATATTTTTAAGACAGAACTTAACTATTTCGGTCCTATTGGGATAATGCCTCCCAGAGAAACTTTGAAGTCCTATTTTTTTCTATAGCATGTAAATTGTGTTTTAAAATGGCCCAGTCGCACTTTTGAGTTTTAACGTATAAAATAAATTACGGTACCCAATTTTGCACGAGTTTCTTGCGAGATATTATCATTAGTTGATGTGAAGTTCTCATGAAGGCAACATCATTTACTGCTTATATTTGAGATAAAATTAATAATTTTAAAGAAAAAGTGTCAGAACAGAATCGACATTTCAAGCTATTGGTAAATCAATGGCAAAATTTAAGGGTCGATCATCGTTAAAGCAATACCAAAATATTAATGATGACAGTAATAAATGTTTGGATAGTTTATCAGGAAGTAAATCATAGAAAGACAGAATTGATAAGTTTTTTAGTTCCACTAGTAGACATGATAGAAACAGGCAGAAGGCATTGTGAAATTTCAAAAAGAGTTTCTTACGGACGTCCGTCAAAACGTCAACGAAATCTTATTAACATAGGAGATCATACGCCCATTCCGTCAGAAAAAAGATAGCGCTGCGTACGATGCAGCACCATGAAAAAAGAGAAAAGAACTAAAACTATATATGTTCAAACTACCAAGTAGCATTATATGAAATTTGGAAATTAATTACATTCATATGAATGAAATTTGCTATTATTATTTTTTTTATGTACAGTACCTGTAATGATAAAAATAAAATGAATTATAAATGAAAATTTAATTTTTTTTGCCATTAATTGAAAAATATTTTTGACGAATTTGTATATGTTTTCATTACTAATGGGACAAATTGTCCCATTTGCAGCAAAGATCCGGTTGGGATAAGTGACCCAAAACATACTATTGGGATAATATATCCCAGGATAATTCAAGGACTTATGGAAAAACAAATAATGCAGAACGAACATCATCAAAAATTATCCCTTTTTAATATATGCAAAAAGATTTTTCATTTAGATATCTGATGCGGTAAAAAAAAATCCGTACCGAAAGGGTTAAGAAAAAAAAAAACAGTATTCCTGACCATTTGAAATATTTTTTTTGAAACGGTAATACAATTCCGTTTAACTTTTTTTAAACGAATTCAAAACGAAAAGTTTTGGCGTTTCACGTTCTCTGTAGAAGACAAACACGTTTTCATTTTCACTTTCATACCAATTTTTTTCTGTGTCATAGTCTGATATTTTCATTAAACACTTTTTTCATTTACAGACTTTGAAAAAGACCTGAGAGTTTTTAGTTTTGTTTTGCTTTTTGCAGTAAATCAGCACACTGCTAGAAAACTCTTCATTTAGACAGTGAATTTCTTCGTTGTATCAATGAAATTTGTCACTATAAGTGAGCTAATGAATGAAAAATGTTTCCCTATATACACTTAACATTATTTTTGCAGATCTATGTCATACATAGAATGAGAGTATTAATTAACTAAATGAAAGTCGAACATTACATGAGTGAAACGTTACCACACACTAATGAAATAAATAGCCGAAGTTATTTCACTACCTAATGATAGACGTTTATTTCATATAAATTAATACGTTTCATAGGAAAATTTAAATCGAATGTCCATAAACATTATTCGCTCTATCCCCCTCCTTTAACCTCATTTCCAAGCACAATACATTGCATGTGAGGGTGCCGCTCCAACAAAAAACTACAAAAAAAAACGAAATATCGATAAGCCAACTGTATTGGTGTCGAAATTCTATGAAGGCTTTTTTTTTAATAATTATGTTCTTGCGCAAATTATAATTGGTAGAATTTTTTTTTCATAAGAAAAGTTTTTTCTGTGGGAAAGAAATTCCTTCGGAATATTCGTGCTTTGGCTGATTGTAAATGTTTTGCTACATTTATACGAAGGATATTTGTAAAAGAAAGTAGTTTTCAAGCATGGCTGGTTACACACGATATTTAATGTATTCGTTTGTGTTGCCTGATTTTTATACTGGTAACACTGGCATGAGGAATACATGTTTTCATAATTTTTTACACACTGTCTACTACACGGTGGGCCAAAAATAATCACCCGATATATTTTTGCTGTCATTTTATTTAATAAAAATCTTTGGATCTGCATGTATGATCATCAAAAAATTACAGCAAATTGTGTACTATCCCATTTTAAATTCCCCAAATATTCTTCACAAAAGAACTGAAAACAATACAAAAATATAATTAAAAAGTTATGAGGAATATAAACACATTCGCACATTTTGGGCCACCCTGTACAGTGATTATACAGGGTGGCACAAAAGGAGCTATTTCGTTTGAATTATTTACAACTTTTTTAATTATTATTTTTTCTTTGGTTTTTTTTCAGCATTTTGTGAAGAAGACTTGGGGAATTAATTATGAAACATTCGAAATGAAATCATGGCCATTACAGCCGAAATTTTGCGAAAAGTTATGGAAAATATGCTAAAAAGAGCACGTATGTGCGAAGCAGAAAATGGACAGCATTTACTGGATATCATTTTCCAAAGCTGATTGCAAAAAAAATTCCCCAATAATATACTGTATTTAACAAAAAAAAAAAAAAATTTAATAATCGCATAAATAAAAAAGTTGTAGCCTACACAGTTTATCAATACAGCCGACACACAAGTAACGCAGCAAACAGTTATAAATGCCGACACATTTACATTAAACTAAGGGCTGTCAAATAACCCAAATTTCTCAAGTGCAATATTTGGTAATGTCTGCATTGCATATGCAATGCATATGAGTTCACATTTGTTTATGTTGTTGTTGTTAGCGGCAAGCGGCTAAAATAACTTTAGCCTAATCACGTTACACTGATAATTCCCAGGCTTCATATTTACAATTAATTTATATTTAATAATTTTAAACCACTCAATCATGTATTAGGAAATCACTCAAAATTCATGATTGCCTGGTAGATTTAATTTATTTTATATGTATAGCTATAAGAAAACTTAGGCATAAGAATTTGAGTGCATTATGAAATGTCACTCAAATTGTAAATCTAGAATCTACTCATAAGTTAGTATATAAGTAGAGTTAATTTTAAAATGTCAAGAATTATTAAAGAAGACTTAGCGAGCTTCACTAGGAGCTCTAAGTAAAATTTAATAAACACTTAAGTGAGCTTCTTTTACGGAGCTCAGTGAAAACCAAAGCTACATAAAA
Source organism: Dexiosoma caninum (assembly GCA_963924685.1). Classification (NCBI taxonomy): domain Eukaryota; kingdom Metazoa; phylum Arthropoda; class Insecta; order Diptera; family Tachinidae; genus Dexiosoma; species Dexiosoma caninum. Next base: position 36,880,720 of record OZ004729.1, on the reverse strand, counting down.
TCAGTGTTGTTTTATTTGGTTTCCACTACATGGCGATCCTGCCATACATCCACTACAAAGTTATAAACCATTTAAACCATATAGCACCTTTTGTGCCACCCTGTATATTAATACGTATTTAAATAAGTACGTGTATGTATGTGCGTACTTCTGGTACAGCCACACGCACGTATGATGAACATTATTCTCGCATGAAAAATATAACTCATACGCCCCACATACATTTCATTTCATTCTTAAATAGGTACCTGTTTATTTATGTATTTATTAATTAATTAGTATTTTTTGTGAAGATCTGTTCCCATGCAGCATTGTTGGCAGTCAAGTACTGCCTCTGTTGGACACTAATTCATCGTTACATAACACTCGTCAAAACGCCATTAATCACAACAGGACATAAATTACTTGTCCCTACAAGAAATGCCGATGCACAAAGTTATGCTTAAATGTGTGTGTGTGTATAATTGTAAAAGTATTTAATAAAATGTAACATGTCAAGTGTGTAGTACTGTGTGCACTGTTTCTTTTAATGGCTAAAACTTTTACGCTTTTATTAACTGCAATTATTTCTCTGTACTTTTCATTTGCTCTTTCATAAAAATTTTACATCTTTTAATTGCTGGTGATGTGATGCAGTAAAATGTATTCGTTCGTCTTAATTGTATTTCTGCAACCCGTCCCCACTTCTTTTGTCAAGACATGGATGGCATTGTTATGGAAAAAGGCATATGAGACAAATATTGAAGCAATGACTGGACTGTTGTTCGGAGTGCGGTATTGATGTTTAATGAATTAAAGTTCCTTTCGCAATATTATAAAAGAAATATTTCAAGTTTATTAGTGCAAGATTTGTCTTATAAGTAACATTTTTCTTTATAAGCCGGTTTAGTTAGTGGCAGAAAATTTAAATATTTACAAAGATTTTGCAACAATTTGCTTGCCTGAGACGCTACTCAGTATTTACACACTAAGCACGACTGCAATATTTAACGATTTAACGATTTAGCGACATTTTAACGATTTTTCGTCAAAATAACGATTTGTCGATTTCGTCTGGTCGGTACTTAATGACACCAAACTTATTCATCTTCTTGCTGCTTCTAACAATTCCATCCAGTAATGTGATTCAGTGAAAGCCAGTTATCAATTCTTCTTTCTGGTGGCCTCTAATAACTGAAAATATACAAAACGCGACCTTCAACTCTTGAAACCGTCGCAAAATCCAGTTGGACAGAAGTAATTTTTTGATTTTGATTTTGAATTTTTTTTTTATTTTAAGCAAATGTGACAAAAAAAAAAACATGATACCAAAAACGAAAATGTAAAAATTTTGTAAAAGAATCATGTCCCTTAAACATTAACGTTTTTTAACAATTATTTTATGAAAAAGTACTGAAAACTACTACTTAAAATTGTTCAACTTTCAAGGCAATTGTTTAATGCAATTATTATTTCTTTTTAATAGTTTTTATTGTGACTTAAGATAAGCTGTCGTATTCGTAACAATTTGTGGAATTTATTAAAACGTTTAGAAATTGATTTTTGTATGGAACATTGTTTATTGAAGATTTTATAAATCAAAAATATTTTTTATGAATCTTGCAGTAGCTCTTTTTCAGTCAAAAACGATTTTGTAAACTTGTTTGTTTGGCTTTTTTAAAAACAAAGTTTAATAAATTTAAAATTACGAGTATATAAAATTTTTATTTATGTTTTTTTTTTTGTGATAATTTTTTTTCTTCAGAGCTTCAGATCAAACTTGTTCTTACATTAAGGGCTGAAGGCCTAGCTTTAAGACAGCATCATGCACTTCTTCAGCGAAAATTTGCGGATTTGAGTAAAACTCAACAACACTGGGTGACTTCACCTCATAGAAGGAAATCTTTAAAGCAACGCTAAAAATATAACACAATTAATTAGAACTATTTGCTGTTGGAATTAAATAATACAGAAATTCTTTCTTGATTTTCATTCATTTGTAATAAATATTACTAAACATATTTTCATGTATCATCAGGATTACCACGATTCTTTGGCAATTTTATCTGGCAGCCCTGCAATAAAAACTCTTCTTTCTCCCTTTCCCTCTCTTTCAATCTTTCACACTCTCTTATGCTCTTTAGCAGAAATATTTCATATGGGATTTGCTTGAGTGTATGCAATGTGTTGAAGAAAACATGCGTAAAAAATAATTGAGTTAAATTTCTATTTGCGTTCATGTGTGTTTGTGTTTGCGTTTCTGTTTATGTGTAGATGTATGTGTCCTGAAAAATGTTATAAAATTTGCTTCTCGTCAGTAGCATTTATAGTGGACTTTGTTAATTCCATTTTCCTTTCTATTTTCCACTACCGAGAATAACTCAAGTATGAAATTGCTAATTTTGATGACTAGACCATCCATTAATTTGGTGACTTCAAGGAACTATGAAATCTTGCCAACTGTCGCCAAACTGTTGGTTTACTTACAAAAACATATGCACTCATATGTGCAGTATATTATATGCGTTTCATGTTTTCCTGTTTTACCATTCCTTGCATCCGCCGCGAGTGCAGTCAATATCATCTTTTAGAACAAAGTTAACTGAAGGGCAGCATTAGAAACAAGTTAAATGCATTTTTCTTAGCTTTTAAGAAAAAACCAAAATCATGCTGCTAGAGAAACGTTCTATAATTCAAGAGGGAATAAAATTAAACGAAAACCATAAACTAGGGTGCACCCAACATATACATAAAAAAACAAACAGTGGGGAAGGGGGTGGGGGAATAAATGCTTGCTTTCTTACGAGAAATGTCAAGTGAACAAAAGCAGTGAAAATAAAACTGGATTTATAATAAAAGCTTAAAATAAATTATGGAAAATTATAAAATAGAAAACAATCCCCAGTGCGGTGCTGAATGTTTTGCAAAAGCAAATCACTTGCTTTGTGAGAAAATTGAATAGGGGAACAAACAAATTAAACGTCGCATAATAAATGACAGAATTCAAAGATGCAGAGGGTGGCCCAAAATGACGTAAGGGGTTTGAGTTCAAAGCGCCCTGTTCCGACGAAACACTTCACCAAACGGTACACTTAATGTACTTAAGTGTGTGTAATTCTCGCTGTTGATCTACTCTTGGATTCTTCGAAGCAGTTTACTGCAGTTTTGCTTATTAATGAACCCATTCAATTGGGAAATTGGCTGCGTCGCTCATAATTAAATTATGAATAAAATCATGATTTTTTTTATGAGAAATCAAGTTAAGCGATTTTGGCACGTTGTTCAATTGTGTTCTGTTTCATTTTAAATTCTTTAAAGTCTTCTTTGCAAAATACTGAAAACAAAAAAAAAATCCACTGATGAGCTAAGTAAGCATTAGCAAAATAGTACTATATGGATATGCTTTCCTCCTCAGTTATTGAGTTTAGTTTTGTAAAAAAATACTTTATGAGAATATCATAAAGTATGTAATAATAAATTAGACATACATTTTTTTAAGGGAAAAAGCACAATTTTAAAATTATAATCATATACTAAAGAAAAAGTTTTAATAAAAAAGTTATAAGTAATTCAAAGACCCTGTACAACGCAAAAGTGCTTTGAGCATATAAAAACTTTATTTGATGTAGTGACTCAATTTTTAATATATTTTTGCTACATTTAATATTAACAATATTAGAATATAGATTTTCGCTGCTACACTTTCTTTTTTTTTAACATGCAATTTACGAGGTTTGTTCAAAAGAAAAGGTAAATTTTGTTTTCTTCGATTATAATGACGTGGTGCATCATCAGTTCTTGCCAACAGGTCGTACGGTTAATAAGGAATACTACAAGGAAGTTATGCAACGTTTGCGTGAAGCAATACGGCTCAAACGATCGGAATTGTGGGGAAAAAATCATGGATACTGCATCACGATAATGCACCAGCACCTTAATGCCTCAACCACCTTATTCACCAGATTTGGCTCACTACGACTTTTTCCTATTCCCCAAAACTGAAGAGACTAATGAAATGAAGGCCTTTTGCCACAATTGATGAGATGAAGTTAAAATCGAAGAACGAGCTGATGGCCATACCGAAAAGCACATTCCAGAAGTGCTTCGAGAATTGGAAGAAGCGCTGCCATAAGTGCATTATATCTAAGGAGAATTACTTTGAAGGGGACAAAATGGATATTGATGAAGATATAAATACTTTTGAAAAAAATTTAATATGCACCTGTTCTTTTGAACAGACCTCGTATATATAATATTTTTTATATTTTCCTTTTTTTGGTTGAAACTTTCTACATTAATATTTTTATTTTTAAGTAATAAAAAATAATGATTTTATTTCCGTCATTTAAATCCCGATTATATCCTTCTCCGTTGGCATCAGCACATTTGCTTTGTGTTTAATTCAAATAAAGTACAATTTATCTGCAGGTTCTCTTTTTTCATAATTTTTTTTTCTCTTTAAGCCAGCACCCCCAGTTTTTACCAGCGTGAAATGTTGTGAAATTAGAAAAACAAAAAAAAATCACGATTTTTATAGTTGCAGATTTATTTCCAATTTACTTTATTCTGCCCCATTGTCGAGTGTGTGAAACAAATTAAAAAAGAAAAAACGAAACAAAATAATACACGATCTTTCTTCGTTCTTCTTATTGTCGATAAGTAGCCAGAAGTAAATATTTGTATTGCGTGGCTCCAAGCATAAAGTATTCATATAAAGTAGCCAGAAAGTAGCCATAAAGTAGCCAGAAATAATGTTTTCGTTTTTGTCTTCTCTTCAAATTGAAGCAAACCATTAAGTAGAATATTTTTGCTGTTTTCTACCACCTACCAATACCTTAGTTGAAGTAACAAAGAGGCTACTGCTAATTGCCGCTTTATTTTTTTGAAAAGTAGCTGTAGTTAAAAAAATTTAAATGCTTCGGAATAATACAGCGTCTACCGCTACTTCTACTTGAAAAAGTTGGAGCTGTAGCCGTAGCCGTAATTAAAAAAAAAAGGTAGGTAAAGTAGGAATTCAAACACTGGTTTTCACATCTATTAGCTGCCTGAAGTTTATTATTCCTTTGCATATTTAAATTTGCAATGAATATAATCTTATGTGTGGTTATGCAAGTTGTTATATTAAAAAGAAAAAAAAAATTAATAAATTAAAAATTACGGGAAAAACTGTTGAAAATTTCATATTTTCTGTTTTATTGAGAATAATGAAACTGCAATTGAAATTTATCACCCGAAATATATTATCGATCGTTGACGTCCCAAAAAGATATAATTAAAATAGTCCTAAGAGCATCAATAATTATTCGCTCATTTTAATATTTTATTGTTAATATTTTTTTTTTATCAGATATAAAGCAAATATTTCCACTCTTTTTTTTATTTAACAAAAAAAAAATAAATAAATACATTCAACGTAAATAAATATTTGCCAACATGATTTGTCATGACTTTACCGAGATATTGAAATATATTCTCAACAATTCTTTATCATAAATAAAATAATTCTTTAAGCAAAGAAAGCAATTTTTAAAAAATTAAATAAAACTGCTTGTCTGACGCATAAATAATTGTATTGTATCTTTAGCAACAAGTTTCGAAGCACATAAGAATGTGTAGTAACTATGACACAGACTTTGCTAAATGATTTTATAATATTTTTTTTTCCATTTTTCCATTAGACATGATGTTGTAGAGAATATCTATACATTCATGCAACTTAGAATAATAAAGCAATCAGTGATTTATTGTTGACAACAAAAGAACAAATGTAGACTAACGCTGCTCGTGCACTGCTACAGCTTTTGTTGAAATGTCTTCAATAAAGGTCAAGATCGATATGCATGTTAAAATATTTATGTTCGTATAAAAAATGAATGAGTTCATACTACAATTTATATGCAAACAGATAAAATTAAAAATATGAAGAACGGCAACAGTGGCAAACGAAAAAAGCTGAAGCATAGTTTCAGGCTTTTATGACTGCAGATTCGTACGATAGAACCAATGTACCAACTTTGCTAACAACCAAGTTGTATGCATGTCATACATACGATACCGTTTAACGTACATCATTTTGTAATCATGTTGTCATGAAGTGAAGACAACATTAAATATTAACGCGTATGCTATAGGGACGACGTATTCCAGCAAGAACCGACCGTCACTTTTATTTTTTTTTTTTTTTGTATTTAAACTTCTATAAAAAAAAGTTTTTATTTTTATAATTTATATTTTTGCAATTGCAAAGTTCCGTCATGGATTTGTAAAATTTAATAAAATTACGCACATCAGTTGAGTTCTCATTTTGTCTCGTCCGCAAATAATATTTAATATTTACTGTAAGGCGGTCTGAAGAATAATAAACATGAAACAGTGTGCGACAAATGTTACCACGGTGTTGTACAACACGCCAAAAATCTAAATTTTTCGATTCTTCTTACAACCGATACACAACTTAACACCACCGAGCCCACATATGTTGCAATCTCTTGTAACTACAACCTCTTCAAATTTTACAGCTGTTTTATCGTCTGTGGCTTACTTTATTGCTGGATTAATATCTTTCGGCAAAAGAAAAACGAGCACACCTCCGTACAAATACAGGGTGGGCAAATTTGAGGTTATGAAGTAAATTGGCAGTCAAATAATGAAATATACAGAATGGAGCTGTCATACTTTGATATTTATTTAGTAAAAAGTTGGGAAATTTTAACCATAACGCTACACTTTTGAACAAAGTATTTTAATTGCGAAAATTTATCATCAAAATGGTGAAAATTTTACTGTATCACTTTGTAAAATTCGAGCAGCTTTTCCTCGTAATCAGCCTTCTTCTGAGACCGATGTGCGTAATTTAATTGCTAAATTCGAGGCTTACGCTACTGTTGCAGACAATAGAGAAAAGTGAAGCTTTGTTGCTAAATGTGATTAAAAATTTTGTGAAATGAGCGGACGTGCTAGAGGTGAACATTTGCCCGACATCATATTCCGTTAATAGTTCCCACATATTGGTATCAATAAAACTGCGTGTTATTAAACTTCCTCAGCTCAAATTGGCACTCCCTTTATATAGACGGGGTTGAATTATAGTTCAACGAGACAGACTGTTACAACCATCACAGTCATCCATCTCCTTGGCGATGAGATTAAATCACGACTACTGTTTAGGGAAGCAGTGGCACGTTTCTGTAACCATTGACATGTGCCATCGGTCAATTCATATTAAAACTAAATTAAAGTTACAAAAAACATGAAAACATAAGTTGGTTTTCGTACTCATCTTCTGCTTCACAGAATGATAATAATTATTTCGATTCGAAATTTCCTCACATACGTTACAGAAATCAGACACAGTTTTCACTTTGGCTTTAATAAACTATTCCTGTCACTGTCTGGCGTTTAGTCCGATTAGGAGAAACATTTTCGGGAAGACTGACATACCGCACCTAGAATGGCTAAGAGAATCGGATTGGAGAGAGCAGACTGGTTTTCTAGAGCGACCAGATTACGGGATGTATCGCAAATCTTCGGGTGGAGCCCCCTTCTTCCAACCTAACCTAACCTAACGGTTTGTATAAACTGTCATTATTCCTGCGATACCTAAAAATATGCTTTAAAATTTATCTTCTAAGATCCATATGCTTGAAATAATGAATGAATATTTATACGAGTGTGAATATTTTGTAAAGTTTTAGTTTTGGCAGTTTGAAAAATTAATTTTTTATTTCGACAGCATTTGAACACCCACCCACACAAACACACTCACACTTTATGATGAGAAACTAAAATAAATCTAATGAGTTGGAAAAAGTGTCAAGTAATGCGAAAAAAAATAAAAGAAAAAAATGTAAATGACAGAAAAAATTAACGAAAAAAAAAATATAAACAATTTAAACAAATACAAAACATTGTAATTAAAATTGCAATGGCACTATGTAACACACACATACACAGCTTACACACCTTCAAGTGCATGGAAATAATGATTTGTGTACACTGTACAGGTATCAGTTAGTAGCACAATTATTATAAAGGGAAGTTTTCAAAAGGAAATAAAATAGCAACAGTTCAGAAAAATCATAGCATAGACAGAAAAGAATGAGACAGAGAACAGCAAATAAATACAGTGATGGAATTTTAATACACACAGCAGCAACGCGGAAGAAGTATAAGAAAAAAAAAATGCTTAATGGAAAAATGCCATGGCAACAATACTTAGGGAACATGCAACATCAGCAAAGCACACCTTCACACACATACACACGCGCGCACACATTAACTAGAGTAAACATGAAGAGGCAAGAATTCGTTTGAACATAGCAACCTGTGAAAGGAGAAAAATTCAGATGGAAACAGTCAAGCATAAAATTATAGCAACACTAAAATATTCTTCGAAAGTATTAAAAGGTGTGAAAAAAAAACTAAAATATTCATTATAAATATTTCTTAGCAAAATTACAAACAAAAAAACAAATGGAAAAACTAGTTGACCACATGAAAATTAATGCAGATATTGGCCCAGGCAAACTGCCATTTGAATATAACAAAATGCATCTCATAGAGAAATGGGGTAAATTTTCTGAGCAATCGAAAGGCTTAGTAGGACCGCCAATTAAAACTACAAAAGAATGGCAAAGAGTTAGTATGATATGCACTACATAATTAATATTATATTGCCTAAAATTATTTCTACTTAATCATATCGAGCCTTTGGTGGAATACCGTCGTAATTCAAAAAATCGTGAACTGAGAAAAATGCATTTGAAGTTTTGAGCCATCTTTTTGATAGTATTTTCGTTTACTAAAGTTATTTTTTTACAAGTTTTTAAATAAAGAGGCATGTTTTGTAATGTTTTCTGTTCGTAAATTTCTTGTCATAAAGGAAATATTTCATTATTGCAAATAAATATTGTTGGAAATAGCTGGAGGCAATAAAGACATTTATAGCTGTAGAATCTGAACAGTTAGAGATAGAACCATGATATTTTTTTTTGCTTTAGATATATATTTCCCCAAATATCATTTCTGCATACCCAGCTCAAAAAATTCAAATTTTGAATTACTACGGTATTGCACCAAAGGCTCGATATGCATAAAGCCAATTTAAAAAGAAAATTGGCTGCTAACAAGAGGAATTTTTAGCCTACTAAATTTGAGCTCATTAGAACAGAGTACTGTGGAACTTTTGCCAACGCAAACGCAAGTAAACCTAAGTGGCTCTGAAATGGGCTTGACAACTCAGCATGATTCCGATGGGGCGGAATCAACATTTGGACCTGAGGAGCTGTCACATTCTATTGAATGCACACAGCCACATTTAACAAAAAAATAGAACATCGAAGAATAGACGGGAGAACGAACAATTAGCAATATTAAAAATCCAGGCGAAAAATCAAGAGGAGATTTAAAAAACCAAATCAATAAAAAAATCTCAGAAATAAAAAAAAGAAGGTAAATTTTGAAATAAAATTGATAAAAGCCTAATTAAAAATAATCTAATAAAAGAATAAAAGAAGTAAGATGTCTATATTATATACATCTTATATACATATATATATATACTTATATATAGTCTCAAAATTTTTTTATGTTTTCACTTTATACAGTGAACTCGCAGAAACGTGAACATCCAGGAACATGAACTATCCAAAAACATGAATATATTTTTTTTTACATTAACTACTCTAAAACGTGAACAAGGCTGAAGGCTCTAAACCGTGAACTTTTTATCGAACGTTAAAATTAAATTTTGTCGGCTTATTTAAAAATTTTGGGATTCCCCGCAGAAGAATTTCCTAGTTTGTTTTTTTTTTTTTTTTTTTTTTTTATCTAGGACCAGCACTCAGGAGATGACTCCTACACATGCGAAGCATTGTGCTGGGAACTATAGGAAAGGGATAGTAGGAGAAACGACAGGAGGTGAAGCTTAATTAAGTATTTTCCAGCTCTGCTTTCGCACGTTCTTTTTTTGTTTTTATACTCGTAGCAGTGCTGCTGAAGCTTCGGTTTAGTAGCCATTTTTATTATTATTTTACTTCGCCGGTGCTACACAATACCGACGAAGGAGGGCGTTCTGATGTGATTGTGGATTGCTATCAGCTGAAGCCGGTTTTGTTCAGTGACCAGTGACTATGCCTTCGCCACTGAAAGCTTCCGACAACAACTGACACACAATGACACACTAATGCACATCAGAAAAATGCGAGATGTTTATTTTTATTTTAAAAATGTTTGTCTGAAACTGGGGTTGAACCCATGTCTGTTTTTGGTTTAGTAGTCAACGTGCAGACTACCATCCATCGTGCCATCGCCACCCTCATTGTTGTAAACAACTTTTGTTGCATGATAAGTAGCTTTAGTATTGTTGCTAACTATTCACATACTGCCTAAAATTTTTTTTTTATCAGATTACACGTCCCATGTAAATATTTCTAATCTTTCCGATTCATATAACGGTTACACGGATTTAAAATTTTATGTTTTAGGAATAGCTATACTGGGATAAATGCAGACATTTATTTTTGAACCACACGCTTTAAATCATTAAACTCAGATGAAAAAAAAAAAAAAACAAAAAATAAATATGTAGGAACAAAAGAAAGGCATAAAGGAAATACAATTAAAATAGAAAAACTAGTCAATAAGGAAGGAAATATAAAGGAAATGGATCCAAATATAAAAGTAATAAATACACTCATACAGACAGACACATTGAAAACAGAAATAAACAAATAAGATTTGCCGAAAGATAACTCACTCGCCAACCTAAGCAAAAAAATAAAAGAAAAGCAATAACAAAAAATAAATAAATAAACAAACAATGAAGAATTGGTTGAAATGAAGTCAAAAATATAAGGCAAATATGATTAAAATCAAATCACAAGTCAACAACTGAAAGAAAATCAAATTTATTTTCCGGTGCAACGTCAGACTTACTAACTCTCGCTCGCTCGCTCTCTCTCTCTCTCTCTCTCTCGAATTCTCTTTCTCTTGCTTGTGGGCTCAATTATAACAAAAGGAATTATAGCAAACAATTTCGCTAAGAGAGCCACCAAGGAGCACAAGAGATTTACAACTACAATAAATGTAGCTTAAAAAATTGAGCATGTGCATAAAATCCACAAGAGAAAAAAAAAGTAGAATATAAATAAGAACAAAGAGTAATCAACAATAAGTGACGTTTATTGAAATAAATATCTTCTAACATTTAAAAATAAATTTGGAGCAACAAAGAAATCCAACAATAACAACAACAACAACAAAAAGAAACTCGATAGCAAAATTATCTACGGTAAATTCTCCCTTCAGTGTACAGCAGACCCAACTGGTATACACACACATTCCGTCATTAAATATCCTTTCGCATCCTTAGAGAGAAAAATAGAATGAAAACAAATGAAGAGGAAAATGTTTTGACGGTTGAAACAAAATAAACAACAATGATGACTGCTGGCTGGCTTTTGTCATCGTGTGTGTGCGCGGAAGAAAATTAATGACGTTGCTTTAGATGAAAACAATAACTATACCAACGACAGCAGCAACGACAACAATCACACTGACAATAACAAGTCATCGAGAGACTGGAAGGATGTGACAAAAAACAAAACAAAACACAGAATATTTCATAGTAAAATTTAGCTAAAAATAAATTTTGTTTGTGGAATTCTTATGTTGCTATTGATTTTATGTTTTTCGAATGGGTTCCTTTAAGGTTACACACCCATGTTCTTCCTCTGCTCGTGCATCGAAACAACCACCCGTCTGTAACAGGGCTGTATTTTTTGTGTAGCAACTGTGATGGCATGTTGACTTGAAAGATTCCCATGTTTATTATTACGGACTTCTAGAGGGATGCTGTGGGCTGAATTTTTTCTGATGTGTCTCTGTAAACAGCACCCACCTTCGTCGGTACTTGATCAATAAAACCTCGGTGAAGTAAAATAATAAATAAAGTGACTCTCCATTAGTTTAAAAAAGTTAAAGAGGCGCAGGAATTCTGCTTTACAAAATCTGAAAAACACGCAACTGCAAAGTTGTGTAAGAACTACAGTCCAACCTAAATTCCGACGCAAAGGGTAACGTAATTTAGCGCTTTGCATTTACGCTGAAATGAGTAACATAAATTAGAGCGTTAACGTCTCGATAGAAACAGTACTCACTTTGATTAATAACAAAAACTCTAAATAGAAATAAGAAATAGAGATAAATCACTAACTTGACCTGAAAACATCTAACTTGTCATTACTTTTCAACAATTCTTCTTGGAGCAAACAACACTTCTTTACGCGCTGTCAAAAATGGATTTTCCAATTGCGAAATGTTGACCCGCGTTATTTCGGTTGTGTTCATAAATTTTGCCAGACAAGGCTTTGCGTCGTAATTGAGGTTGGTCTGTTAAGCTGTCTATCCTGCTTATCACTTGTTCACCTTGTCTCTTCTCTACACTATCCCTTTCCAGCTAGTTCCCTTGTATGCATTGCATATGTAGCGGACTTTTCCTCAGCCATACTTCCATCCAAACAATTCCAATTAAATTTCGCACGAATTTGGATAAAATTTTTACGATAAGGAAAGTCGATTATCCACCACACGCACACAAATTTCATCTTCTATTTCATACCGCCACACACATTAGCCTCCTGGATATTTTGCTGTATAGTACAATCCCTCTAAATCGGACAAACGCCAGTGCAGACTACTCGTATCCAGTAATTGGGACAAAACGATGTTTCGGGCAGTTTATAAATATCTCCCTTATTGTTTTTTTATCTTGGACCAGAACTCAGGGCATGATTCTGATTCATGATTTCGGTTTTTTCTGTTTATAGAGCGCCTCTAATGTTAAGGAGACGTATTAAATTTTGAAGCTTTGTTTTAGTAGCCATATTTTTTATTTTCCTTCGCTAATGCTGCACAATACCAACGAAGGAGGGCTCTCTGATGTGCCAGTGAATTGGTTACAGCTGAAGCTGGCACTCTTTAGTGACCAGTTACTATGCCTTTGCCACTGAAACCTTTCGACAACAATTGACAAAAAGACAGAAAAAATGCGAAATGTTTTTATGATTTTAGTCTGAAACTGGGGTAGAACCCACGACTTTTTGGTTTTGTAGTCAACGTTTAAACTACTTCAGCTTACGTCAAGTATTTGTCGTTATTTACCGCTAGACAAAATACATACACATTTGTGTAAGAACACGAACAAAGGAATGCGAAAACAAATAAAGGCACCGGATAAGGAAATTTTATTTTTACAAGAACTTAAAAATAGAGCAGACAAATTGCATAGAGATAATAAATATTTTTAATATAATAATTTTAATTAATTTTAATTATCCCAAAATATTTAATTTATTCATTTCACTGTTGCTAATGCAGATCTTTAGTCAAATTTTATCATTTAAATAAATAAATTTTTAATGACTTTTAGTCGGTTTTTACATGTTTTCCGTAAATTATTTAATTACAAAATTGGTGGCCAAAACGTGAAATTTCACGTTCTGGAAACTTCTCATGTAATAAAGCCAAAATCAGTTAATAATCTTCAATTGCAGGTCACGCTTTAAACTAACAGAAGGCATATTTTCGACAGGACGCACATTGAGATGATGCAAAGGCCTTCCCACAGCTGCAACACTTCTGGTCTCTTCAAAATTCTTTATAATCTTGCCAATTCCCTGTACAGTAGCTCGATTATGATGACCATAATCACCCAAATAGCCACGTTTTCACTACCAAATTTTCAGTAAGTTTTCACTTTTTTTACGCCTTTTTCGTTTGTTAAACGATCCACTTATGTAAATGACAAACCTTTCACTAAATAATTGGCACTGCAGATGAATTATATTTAACAGCTGACAGTCTTGCCAGACCGACCGTTTTGCAACTACTAAATGCATAACCCTATAAATCAACTTCTCTCACTGTTAAATAAAACTCGTTTCATAAATTTACTTTTATTACTTTTTTCAATTAATAACGTAACGTGAATATTTTTCATCAAAAGATTTAAATTTAATCAACTACATTGTTTAATGGAAGAGAACTGTTTTCTTTATGAATGTTTAATAAAGTTACGCTAAAAAATCAAAGCATAAATTTAGGGGATTTAAAAAAAAATATTGTTTTTGTTTCTTGACGTTATTTCATTATTATTATTTTTTGCTTTATGGCATGTTCTTTACTTCAAAATTGATATAAAAAATTTTCTTTAAGCACAAATTAATTCTTCTGCCCATAGAATGCCTGAGTCTTTCATTTGCTTACAAAGTAAATAAAAGTTTCTGAAAACTTTGCAGTCTTATTTGCCCAAATACCTTTATTTTTAATTAAAGCACAGAGTTCCAGTGAAAACAGTAAAATTAGTAGAGAACTAAATTTTTTTTTTTTTTTTATAGAAAGCGGTTGAAATTTTGTATAAGCAGCATGACCGGAAATTAAAAGAAGAGTTTTCTTTTTGCGAATACCAAAAAAAAAAAGAAACAACTAAAGGGAAGGAGAATTATAATTACAATGTACATAAAACGGGTTTAATTAGATGAATTGAAGCATGTAATGAGATACTGTGTACTAATAATAATGAGCTGGATGTGGGCCATTCATTTAAGTAAAATGTTAAACTTTGGGAAAAGCTAGAACCTGAAGTCGACATTTCTATATTATTGTTGAAAAATTCGTTTTACAAACATTTAATGTGAAAATAAATCTCTGTTAGACTCATACATGCTGCCACCATTTTACATAACTTAGAAAAATATTTGTGAAACTACAAAAAATCAGCAAAATTTTTATTTTCCATACGAGTATCATAGACACATGTGCACAAACATTTCTATATACATGCATACTTCAAATGTATATTTATATAGATATATGATATATTTAATTTTTCTGTCCATGTAAATAAAAACAGAAAATTCAAAGGAAAAACCCCCATCTACCTTCAGCCTGAAAATATGCTTCAAAATAATAAAAACAGCAAATATTTCTATACTAGAGGTTCGTGGTGTGTGTATGTGTGTGTGTTGAAGAGAGATGAAAATAGAAATAGAACACTAAAGCAGCAAAGAAAATGAAAAAAATATCAACCACAAATAAATAAAAAATATAAAACAAGATTTGAGAAATTTTCTGTTAATAAGCCACAGAAAAAAACAATAAAAACAACTGCTGCTATATTAAAATAATTGTAAAGCCGAAAAACGGAGGCAAAAATCACTAATCACTGCACGACTGGGGTTTTACTAAGCTTCCTTCATAATAAAATTCTAAGAAACTAAATGCAGTCTCGTGGGACACACACACAGCTGCAAACAAACATGCTGCTTCAGTATTTATTAAATATTAAATTAAACATTATAAATGCATCCGCAACCCAAAAGCCTATTGAAATAATTATTAGTTTTAAATGAAACTAAAAATGATGTGTGTGTGTGGAGAGGAATTTAAATGTAAATAGGAGAGATATTATACACCATTTGATACGTTGCTCATTTTCCACTTAGCACAACCGTCTTAAAAAATAAAGTTTTTTAAAAATTATTGATAACTAGATTAACCCAGTGCGATTCGTTACCACACATCTTAACGACAGACCAACAGTTTCGCAACCTCTAAGTTGGCAGCATTGCGTAGTACAAACTCACAGGAACTCTATATTGAAAGTGGCGCATAGAGGGCGCAGTAATTAATATTTATCTATAATTTACCAGCTAGTAAAATTGACGCGAGTTTAAGATCTTTGATTCATTTGTAATACCATCAAAAATACATTATATTTTAAGTTGAATAATAAACTATCAGTATTTTCATAAAAATATGTTCAGCGGCGTAGGCTGGAACAGTAGAACAAAAGTCCAAACATACAAACATTCACATTTATAACATTAATAGGATTAGGAAATTAGTGATACAGTAAAAGCTCGATATAGTTAAGTAGTTTGCTGTGGGAGTGCAAAATAATTCGTTCTTTGACGTGACTTATTCACCCTTATTCACACTGTTGTCTTGTATTGACGGCGCCAAGACGAACAAGAGTGATTAATTGTTTAAGCTATAGCAGAACCATTTTATTTATAATTTTATTGCTCAAATAATATAGCCACTTAAGAAAAACTTTTGATAAGACGGTATTGCGTATTGAAAAACGGATTTTATGGTTGCAGAGCTAACACGGTAACTACTCAGCCAATAGCAGCCACAATGCGTGAATGGCGATTTTGAAGTATCATAAACCACACTCGTCCAACATTTGCCAAAGACTCGCAAAAGCCTCATTCAAATGAGTAAAATACGATAGAAATAACGATCTTGCAATGGCCGTCAATATGTTTAAACAATGATTGTGGGTAAAATAGAAACTGACACGTAGAACCATCATCAAAAAATATCATTTGAAAGAGCCAAATATGATTGTTGACTGCTAATAACCTTCCAATGCTGGCTAAACAGCATAAACTACGATTCACTCGTCCTACAATCGTCGTGAGATGATTGCGCTCGTCAGATAATCTTCCAAATGTCAGCTGGGAATCGATATTCGCGGTCACACAGAGGAAAATGTTGCCGGCGATATTCCATTATTATTGTTAATATTGTTCCATTGTTATTGTTATTTTTGTAAGCAACGAAAATGAGAACAAAGCTTGTCGCCGAGTACCGAACACAAAAACGATGCTCTCTTTCCCGCCCGTAATATATCTACAAAATAAATGTTTCCTCGTCTAAACTCAGTCATAGAAGTCTAAATGGTGTTAGAAAAACAAAAACTTTTCTTAACTTTTCTTAAAACTATTCTTCACCTTTTCGAGCTTCTACTGTATATAATTCGTACTAGTAGACGACCACGCCATCAGAAGTATTTCAATGTTTATTGAGTGTGATTTTCTCTTAATCTGTATTAGAGCTGTAATTCGATATACATACGTATTGTCATTCAAGTATATGCGTATGGTTTGATATATTTTTTACAATTTTAATAAGAAATACTCACATTTAATGAAACAAGTTTTTAAGTACAACTCACCTAAAAATAGAAAGAAAAAAACAAAGCACTTTTATTAAAAATTTGTTAGACGTTTATAGACGTATGAAAAATATTTCTAATTATTGAAAAATTCTTTAAAAGTGTATGTACGAGGTTTGTTCAATAGAAAAGGTGAATTTTGTTTTCTTCGATGACAATGAGATCATGAGTTCTTCCCAACAGGTCGTACGATTCATAAGGAATACTCCAAGGAAGTTATGCAACGTTTGCGTGAAGCAATACGGCTCAAACGATCGGAATTGTGGAAAAAAATCATGGATTCTGCATGACGATAATGCACCAGCACCCAACACCCTAATCATGCCTCAACCACCTTATTTACCAGATTTGGCTCCCTGCGACTTTTTCCTATTCCCCAAAACTGAAGAGACCAAATGAAAGAAAAGCGTTTTGAGGCAATTAATGAGATACAGTCAAAATCATAGAACGAGCTGATGGCCAAACCGAAAAGCGCATTTCAGAAGTGCTTCGAGGATTCGAAGAAGCTCTGACATAAGTGCATTATATCGGTGGGGTATTACTTTCAAGGGGACAAAATGGATATTGATGAAGAAATAAATACTTTAAAAAAAAATTCAAAATTCACCTTTTCTTTTGAACAGACCTCGTATGTATAAAACCTGTAGTCCATACAACATTTAATATTAAAATACATTTGCCTTAAAGCATGCAACACTTTTAATATTAAATAATGCTTCGTTATATGGTGAGTCACAGATTTCGTTAGAAAAGGAAATTCTGCGTAGTTTCGTTTTGCATGTTTTGTTTCCATACGTTTTCGACGCTTTAACTTCTGCCATAAAAAGAATTCACATGTCTGAAAGTAGAAATTGAAATAATTTCAGCAGGCAAAATTATAAAGCACACACACACAATTTGCCTGCCACCCCTAAAAGTATGCATAAGTATTTCTTAATGTAATTTTTTCATTTTAAATGAATACAATACATATGTACGAGGTGTGTTCAAAAAGTAAGGTGACTTTTGAAATTTCTCGGACAAGGTATTTCGATCATCGATTTTCTCGTTGTTGTTGTGTTGGTACACAAGTCCCGTTGTTCTCGGCGATTTTCTACTATTTAAAAAAAAAATTGGAGCAACGTATTTGCATAAATTTTTATGGGAAAAATGCTATCAAGTGCTCTAAAACACTTTGAACTGTCAACTGAAATGTTGACAGTGGCGTACTGCTGATTCTGCTGTAATTAAAAAAAAATGTTTACAAGTGGTACAAACTCTTCCAAGATGTCCGAACAGAAGCCGGCGACACACGTCGCTCTGGACGCCCCACCACATCGACAACAGCACATAACATCGAAGCTGTGAAGAAAACTGTTGTTGAAAATAGTCGAATTAGCATACGTGAAGTGGCCGAGAATGTTGGCGTATAAGTCGGCTCGTGTCATGCTGTTTTTTCGCTTGTTTTGGTCATGAGACAGACGTATGTGAGTTAAGTTTGTTCCGATATTTCTAAATTTTGGTCAGATCAAGAGAGAGATTTTTTAGCCAAAAGCAACAAGACAATCGTACGTCAGTCACCATATTCAACGAATTTGGCCCCCTGCGACTTTTTTCCCTTTTCCAAAACTTAAAAAGACCTATAAGAGGACGGAGATTTGCAACCATTGATTAAATAAAATCTGGATTGCTGGATGAGCTGAAGGCTATACCAAAAAGTGCTTATGACATTGGAGAAAAAAACGTTGGCACAAGTGCAATGTATCTAAAGGGTTATTACTTTGCAGGGGACAGTATAAATATCGATGAAAAAAGAAATATTTTTTCATAAAAATATAATGTAACCTTATTTCTTTAACACACCTTGCATATGGGCATTTCCACACAAAAGTCTACCATGACGAAAATATTAATGTTTATAGAAAAGAATTTTTTGACTTAAAATTTTATTATACTGACAATCGTAAAATTTTATCTTAAACGCAGCGTTCAGTTCATAAATATTTAACTCTTTTTTCTTTAATATATGTATGTACTTCTTAAGAGGCAGTTCTACCAGAGTACAGTTTATGTAAATTATTTGTGGGTAACCCACTTCACTTCCTTGTGGAGTGGCCGAAATTCAATAGAATACGAAATCAAGTTTTCCACAATTCCTGCCCAAAATCCTACCTGTCGAATCCGTCTCCAAATAATATATCGCTAATCTCACAATATCTCAGGAAAATAGGCCTATATGGAAAAATTTGATGGTATCTTTATGTATTTTACCCAAATGAATGTACTATCCGATTTCAATATTTTACCCTAATCATTATTATCTTATTATATTATACTACGATGTCATTGCTCGTTTAATATTAACATATAATTTGTAATTATTTTGTTAATAATAACAATAATAATAATAATATTTGTTTCAGTACACTATAGTACCGATTTGAGTCGTTTCGGTTTGCGTGTATTTTATAAATTTGGTTCTTTGACATTTTGATTCTGATTTGCGAACACAGAAAATTACATAATCAGTGCACGCAGCATACTCCAAAAGTATTCATATATTGGCAGGGGCAATATTTGCCAAAGCACACAAACATATGTATATAAATGATCTGTGCAAAGATTTATATGGAAATGATTGTAAATCTAATCAAAAAGTGGCAAAAATTAGCAGCATCATCGAAAGTTCTCAGAGTGGTGGTCACTACTAGAAAACTTAAAAATTCCATATTGCCGTGTATGTGCAGCACTGGTTGACACACGTAACACGAACATCAGGAATATAGCCGGTCTTGATATAAACAATACAAAGCTCAGGGAAAGCTCTTTGATCACGGAAAATTTGGAATTTTTGCCAAATATGCAACTGGTGCAGTGCAGAAAGCTTGCTAGAATAGACAATCAAAATACAAAGCGTCAGAAGGCATCAGATATAGCGTTTATATCAGAGCACTGGTGCAGTGACAAGGGTGGCGAATGCTGACAAGTGGACTACGAAACCAACAAAGTCCTGCCCCAGTTTCAGCTTAAATCATAAAAAACATCTCGCATTTTTTCTGATATGCATTAGTGTGTCTTTGTATCAGTTGTTGTCGGAAAGTTTCAGTGGCGAAGGCGTAGTCAGTGATCACTGAACAGTACCGGCGTCAGCTGATACCAATCCACAGGCACTTCAAAGCGGCCTCCTTCATCAGTATTGTGTAGCGTTAGCGGCGAAGTAAAATAACTACTAAAAATGGCTACAAAAATAAAGCTTCCAAATTGAATACGTCTCCTTGACATCAGAGGCGCTGCGATACTGCTATAAACAAAAAAAAAACAAGCAAAAGCAGAGTTGTAAGAAAGTGACGCTGCACGCTCTTTGTCATCTCTCTCACTATACCTTTCCACTAGTTCCAGAACAATGCATCGCAAGTGTAGGGGTCAGACCCTGAGTGCCAGTCAAAGATAAAAAAAAACAATTATATTGTGATTTGCAGAACAGAAGTGTTTAAGGACATTGAATGTTCGCTAACTTTTTTCGTCATTTCTTCCATAACTTGTTTGCATCGATAAAAACCTACCTTTAAAACAAGCACAACCCATGATGTATCCCATCATCAGCGTAAAGTTTTTCTAAAGTTCAACCTTGATGCTAATGAGGTAGAAGAGGAGAACGTTGCTTGATGTACAAGGCAAAGGGTGTTGCTGAGGGCGGGTTGCGGGGGTTTGTTTACTGCTGTTATTATTTACTTTGTTTTATTTTCATTTATTTTTGTTTTTTTACAAATTTCCACTTAATATTTATTTACTACTGCGGCTTTATTGTTTTTATTTCTTCATTTACTTAGTTAAAGTGTCAGTGCATGAGTGTGACGGAATATACTCGTCTGTATGATTAAGAGTAAAAGCCTGTATATGTGGAACTGTTTATGTATAGATGTGTGTGTGTGTGTGGGTAAGTTATTTTGTGTGTGTGTTTACGTGTCTCAAGTCTGTGGGACAATAGGCAGTCATAAATTCTGTCGGATATTTGTTGCAGATTTCTTTGCCTTTAAAAAGGAAACTCATAGAAGCATCGTGTCGAGTTTTTTTTTTGCTTTTTTCTACCACACATACATACAAACATATTCTCATGAAAAACAACTGCAGGAAACTAAGTATGCCTTAGAAATGTGCATATTCTATAGGACAATTTTATAGAGAGAACATCAGGCTGTGTGTATGACTGATGATTTTTGTTACTGTGGCTTTGTGAAAAAAAATCAATGTCAAGCCGTAGCTAAAATGCTGCTGCTGCTACTGGTGCTGGTGCTGGTGCTATTGCTGTTGCTGCTAATGACAATTTGCATAGAACACATGTTAATGAAAAAAAAAAAAAACATTGGATAGTTTTCCATATGGATTGCTGACGGAATAAATTATTGCATTCATTTATTTCAATTTATTTAATTTTAGTTTTTTTTTTTATTTTATTTTAGTTTTAATTTATTCCGTTCTATTTTATTTTAAGTTTTAGTTTTATTTTAATTTTTATTATGTGCTATTCTCGTTTAATTTCACTTCATATTTTATTATTTTAATCTATTTGAATTTTTCTTCAGCACCTTTTTTCTCTTCAATTACACTTGAAATATGATGTGTGTATGTGAATTTGAAATGGATATTTTTGATTGTATCGGAATGTTTTTACGGTTTGGAAGCAACATTCTTAAGGCCTTTCAATGTGGTTGGTGTGCATTTATTGAACTAAATTTTTATTGCTTATGTATTTATTTATCGCATTCTTAAGATAATAATAATAACTCATGTTTTGTTCTTGCTTTTGCTGTAAATAGTTTGTTTTACGTCTTATCACAATGAAAAAAAAATAATTTTTTTTTATTTTAAATTTTGTTGTTGTTGTTTTTTTTTTATAAAAATACTAGCGAGTTAATATGTGTGGGAATAAAGCTGGTTGTTGTTGTTGCTGTTTTTTCCCTTATCAGTATATGGTTTTGAAAATGTTTTAATATTGTTTTTTTTTTTTTTTTTAGATTCAACTTTATGATTTATTTAACTAATTCAATTGGTATTATTTTATTTGTAACTGTAAAAAAAAAGGAAATTCAATTTTTACCACCAGGTCTTTCATCATTGAGCTCCCAAAAACAGTACTCGCACAGTATTACATTCCCATGAAATTAAATTCAACCATTCGGCCAACGATTTTTCAACGAAAATTGCACAAAAATTTGCAGAAAAAAATTTTAACATTTAAATTTAGTGGGTCCTTAGGGCATGCAAATATTAACGATGTAAATAATTAACAACTACACCGGTTGCAAATAGAGGGTTGTGTAAGACATCTCTTTAAGTGGTAACATTGAATTTTTTGTTTATGAAACAAAATGAGCAAGATCCATTCGACCAATCCATTCATTTGTTTCATTTCATTAACAAAATCTCTTTTGTCAATCTCGTAAAATACATCATTGCCAAAATGTCCGCCTATAGCAGCTTTTCCTGTATGCCAATACAGAAAGAAAACAACAATAATTGCTGGTAAATATTGTTTTTTATTATTTTTCTATAACCGACGTTATCAACGTTCTTCTGTACGATAAGAATAATGGAAGCGAAATTGCCACTCACCGATAAAATCATTTTAAAAGTTATTGTAAAATAAAAATTACAGGCATAGAATCTAGTAGCGCTTCATTTTTAATTATCTTCTAGTTTCACTCGCCATGTAGCGCTTGAGAGCGGCCTCAAGAAACAACAAAATTTTTACGCAACAGTGCCCGGGGTAAAAAAAAATTAATCTGCATTTTCATGAATTCTTAAGCACTTCTTTATCGGAATTAATTTGTAATGCCATCTTAAATTTTAACAAGTTTATCAATCACTTTTGAACGCAGGGAAAACATGCCGATTAATTCATCTGAACAATACAACGCAGTTCCAATTTAATTTTTGTACTACGAATTGTATTCATGATGAGCGGTTTTGTTAAATATGAACACATGCCAAAACGTAAGCTAAGCATGGAACATTCATGGGTTCAGTCAATTAAAAATACGACATTACTCTTTGCCCCCACCCTGTATATAAAGAATCTCAAAAGATTTTGTTTTTTCCAGTTCGTTAAATTATTGCCGACTGTATTCAAACGCTTAATTTATTTATTAGAACAAAATGGAAAGATTTAAATAAAATTGTTATGCTCATCTACCTTTAAGTTCAATTAAAATCAAAAGCAAATTGTCATCTTTAATATAAAAATAAATTGACATCAATTAGTTTGGAATATCAAACCATGACAGCAAGTAAAATCAATCAGAATAAATGAATGAAAAAGGTCTATAACAATTAAAAAGGAAATAAAGAAAAAAAAAATCAGTTGCACATGCCACTGCACATGACACATAGATGTCATAACAACAACTAACTACATGGCAAGGACAGCGTTTGTACAATGATGAAAAAGTACAATGAAAGAAAGAGCAAAAATGACTTATTTAACCAACAGACATGAAGATACAGAAGCTGTCAAACCTAACGGACTAGTGACCAGACCAGGCAACAAATGAGCAACAGGATTCTAAATAAATGCCAGTAAGTGCAGCCATCATAAAAAAGTATACGATTAAGAAAAACTTTAGCTACGATAAGGAACGAATAGTGGGGATGATATAGAGCTAATCTGTAGCAACAACAATTGAGGGAGCGTGCAATCAAATAACTTTGTTGCATTTATTTGCAGAGGTTAGAATCAAATAATTGTATGAAACAAAAATATATGTTTTATTTTTTTATATTTTTATCTTGGACCAGCACCCAGGAGGTGACTCCTACGCATGCGATGCTTTGTGCTGGAACTAAAGGAAAGGTATAGTGAGAGAGATGACACAGAGCGTGAAGCGTCACTTTCTTACAACTCTGCTTTTGCACTTTTTCTATATGTTTTTGTTTTTATAGCAGCGTAGCAGCGCCTTTGATGTCAAAGAGACGTATTCAATTCTGAAGCTTTGTTTTAGTAGCAATTTTGTAGTAATTATCTTTCTTCGCCGGTGCTACGCAATAGCAACGAAGGAGGGCGCGTTGATGTTAACTGTGGATTGGTTTCGAGATGTTTCTATGATGTAGTCTGAAAAAATCCTGTTGTTGCCAAATTAAAATATGATGCTTGGTATGACGGCATCGATGAACCACCGCTTCTCCTGTGGCGCAGAATTTCTCCAAACAGTACGTTAACTTTGTGTGGAGATAGCCGTAAAAAGAATCTGTATCAACGGCATTACGGGGTTAAATATTGTCTAGTGACGGTAGATTTCCGTATCACAGGCAGAGTAGTGTGCACGTCTCAACTGTTGCTCGCATCTTCCCTGACTTTTTTTTTTATAATTTTCTCTTAAATTTTTCTATGGATATATTTCTGTGGACTTTTGACAAAAGATCATAAGCCGAAACAAAATTTTTTTTGTATTGTAATCGTAAAGGAATCTTCGCGAGACGCCGTGTTTACACTATGAAAAGTAATCTACACAAAAAGTAGCCCACTTATCTGCAATTTTTGTTGATTTAGTTTGTAAGCTTGATTTTAATAGAGATGGTAATAGGAGAACATATTACCGACAATATAACTTACTTATAATATATTTATATTTATTTTAAATGCAAATAGTAACGTAAAAAAAGACGAAACAAAACGACTTTTTTCGCCTTCCTGAACAATTTTAGAGCTTTACTTATGATGTTTTGCCCAACGTCCACAGATTTTACGTGTGTGAAATAAATTTCAATGTGAAAACCGCAGCCACAAACGATTTCTCATAACAGAGTTTCTGTGCCAGTTGACAGGCCTCGTTAGAGAACTCCTTGAACCACACTTTTCCCGGATGACCAATAATCTTTAACATTGTATCAAATTTGCTTTCACAGTTAAGTTAAGTGCTGGTTTGTCAGAAATGATTTGTCTCTTCACACACACATAAATAAATTTTTTTTTTATATTTTTATGGGTAAAAATATATCAAATTTCTTTCAATTAAGGAATCTTTACAAAATTAGTTAAATTTATGCCGTAGAAAAACGATCCATCTCCGTTATTAATTCAATCACATACATTAAATTCGTTTAGTTGCACGTACTTGAAGTGATTTATGAGGCTTTTGACAGAAAAATTATGTGTGATTTAATTTTTGCTCGTGGAGAAAAAAAACCGAAATGTAAAATAATTTTCGACCACACGGATCTTATATTTTCAGACAGCCAAACTAAATTTGCTTTTTTTTGCACAAATTTCATGAAAACACCATAAAGTGAATGAGTCATTTCCAACAATTTTTTTTTATTGTATCTTTTCTTTTCTCTTAATAATTGACAATGACCTCTAATGACTTTATGGCGGCGTCTAGTAATAAAAAGAAGAATAAGATATGAAAGGCGACAAAAGTTAATTTGTTGTTTTTGCAAAACAAGCAAATGTTAAATGTTTCACAATTTGGCAACAATAATAGTAAAGAAAACGGACAACATTTTACAGTTACTGCACTTAAAAAAACAAAACAATTTTCTAGCTCTATCGATGAGTTTCCTCACTCTCTCTCTCTTCAGCAATAACTAACGAGCTTCTCTTTAAGTGTGTATGTGGGTGCAACAAAAAATAAATAAAATATGAAAAAAAATAAGAACAAAATGCTGGAAAGGGCAGTTTTTTAAAACAAACAAAAAATAAATACTCGTATATATTGTGCATATTTTTAGGTGCAGCAAATAAATAATTTTCATGTGGTGCCTTAAGGAGAGAGAAATTTTTCTTCGCCAGATCGCTTTCAAGCAAACTTTCATATGTTTTCATAATAAACACATAAATTTCTATTTAATCAAGCACGCTTGCTGTACGCGATTCTTTACTTTACTTTTTTTGCTTTCTTAAAATTTTGAAGCAAAAAAAAATCAAGATACATTTTGTGTGTGAAAAATTGTTTACAAATGTATGCATATATTGTTGTTCTTTAATTGCAGGCCATAAATTTTTAACAAATTTTCTTAAAAAAAAAAACCCCATTCATTCAATAACATACGCAAAACACAGAAAAAAATTCAAACACATAAAAGCGTGTGTGTAAGTAAAAATATGAGGTTTTAATTTTTGAAATATTTTTTTAATGAACCGGAAGTCACTGTACGATTTTTTTTAGTGTTTCTTAAGAAATTAAAAAATAATATCAAAAAATAAAATTTCAATGTTAAATAAATATTTTTATGATATTCATAAAAATATACAATATTCTTTACGAGTGGGCAGGAATTTCTTATTTTAAAAAGAAATTTTTAGCCAGTCAAACACAGTGGAGAAATTTATTTTTAATTTGTTAAGCGAAGTTAAACCAAAAAATATATTTTCATATTTAAAAATATAAATTTTTCTATTGTATGTGAAATATTTTGGAAAACACAATTAAAAAGAAATATTTTTTTTATTAAGCAAATTCGCAAAATTAAAAATTTTTTAAATTGGTCTTCCCCTTCGCTTGGCCACGAGTATTTTCGAGTGAAATAAAGTAACATTATGGGACGGGTAAGCCGATATATGGAACTCCATTCAACCCTAGTTTTTGGGAGGGACGCGCTTTGTTATTTCTTTCCAAAGTTGGTGACACTCTTTGTTTGATTTGAGGCAAGTATGATTTACAATTTTTATAGAACTACTAACGAGCCTTTCAACAAGGACTTCTAAACTTCGACAGCTGTTAGATAACGGCCATCCCGTTCAAGCTACATCTGTCAAATTTTCAAGTTGTCATTTATTCAATATGTTTTGCAAAATCACCAAGGATGGAAGCGTCATCAAACAACACGTGCAAATAATAAAAATAATAAAATAGTTTCATCAAAGTATGTGTTCTGTTCGTTCTGAGGTCCGTTTCTGGATGAATGAGTACATCAACAAACAAAATTATCCACTTTGGGACGATACCAATTCACATGAGATTGAAGATCCTCCAATGCATCCCGAAATAGTCACTGTTTGGTGTGGATTTTGGGGTGGCGGTGTCATCGGTCCATATTTCTTTGTGAACGCCTTTGGTCAGGACATCACTGTCATCGGCGGGCGCTATAGGTCGATGATTAACAACTTCTTTTGGCCTGAATTGAATGATGTGGACACCAACGACATTTGGTTTCCACAGGAAGGCGCTACGTGCCACACAGTTCATGCCACGTTGGTTATTCTGCACGAGCGATTTAAGGCCATGGTCATTTCACGTGGAGGTGATGTGAATTGTTCATCGACATCGTGCGATTTGACCCCGTTACACGTTTTCTTGTGGGGTTTTCGTTAGTCGCCGTTGTCTGGAAATAAGCCACAACTCACAGCGGTGCTCAAAGCAAACATAACCCATGTCATCGGTCAAATTCAGCCAGAGTCATGGAAAATTTGACATTTCGGATGCGCTCCACTCAGATAAGCCGTGGCTGACATTCGAACGATGTTATATTCCACACATAATGGCATTAATACTTCTTTCAAACGCATAAAAAATGTCGATCACACACACTTTGTTTTATTTCAATTTAATGATAGGAAGCGCTTAATGAAAGACCCTGTAGTTTCATAGCAGAAGGGTCCTTGGAAACTATTAAAATGAAAATATCGGCCGCCACAGGTATTTGAAATATACTCGCAGTTTGCAGCCCGATAACAACATGGTTTTTTGCATATTAAAACTTTGGAATTTTCATAAAAATTATGAGTGGTGGCAGGCAGCAAATTACACTTTCCCTTTTAGTCACTAAGAAAACAAAACACAAAACAGTGTCTTTAAGATGGACACACACACACACACACACACACACACACACACAAACAGTCATTTCCAATTAAGAAACATTTCATTTAATTGTTTCTTCGCATAAAATTATTTTTGCGTTCATTTAAAACAATTTTGAAATAATTTTTTATATCAGCAACCAGACATGATTTGATTAATTTTTTTGTTTTTTTTTAATCAGACTTTCTTTCATAACAGTCGCCTCCCTTAAATGGTTTCAGGTCGAAAACCTTTTAGGTGTGTTGCTCTTTATGAAATACAAATAACTTTTTTCTTGCTGCAGTTCATTTATTTATTTTTTAATGACACTAAACAAATTTTACGAGTCTACGATTAAGTGAACAACAATAAAAGCAACCAACACGCAGCCACATACATACACACATCTATCAAAGTCGTTTAATTAATTCCACATTTCAATTAACTTGTGCTTTTGTTTACCAATCACAATGCATGCACACACACACACACACGCACACGCCCTGTTCCTTACACTTATTCTATTTTCTATGCACAATTGTTTTCATTATATTTGAAACAAATACATTTATGTGCCTCTTTTTATTGATATCAGCCCACTGTATGGAATTTTACTACACATTTTTATGGGCTACTGTGTCAGTCGTTGACACTGTATTTTGTTTAATGTACAACTGTCGAGTGGCAGAAAGCCTTAATGGCAAAATTTTGATTTAATTTTCTGCTGAAATGTTTCAATGCGAACTGTGTTCAATGCGGCAAAGCCAACTCAATAAAACACCCTACAAATGCATTTTCCATGCAACTTGTGTAAAAACGCTACGACATGCATTATAATCTCTTGTCAATTTTCTCCTTCTACTCTTAGGGACAATTTTTACTTAAAAGAAGAGTAGAGAATTTCTTTTTAGCGGTCAATATTTTCCATTAAAATAAATAAATAAATAGATTGTTAAATAAAACATTAGGAATTGAACTGAAGCTACACAAAGAAAATTTTAAAATGTTCAATTAATAATATGATTTTGTATTATCGTTTAGTCGTGGCAAACAGCTTTTGCTTCTGTTTCAATAATATAGGGTTATCCTTTTCGAGGTTTCAAAACCATCGGTCTGGCAAGGTTGTTCGCTGTTAAATATCTGTCGTCTGAAGTGTCATTTATTTAGTGAAAGGTTTGACATTTACAAATATAGATCGTTTAACAGCGTAAAACTAGTTAAAACTTTTACTGCAAATGTGGTGTTTCAAACGCGGCCACTTTGGTGGCATTACGGCGTGATTATGGTCGTCATAATCGATCTACTGTGCAAGGAATTGGCAAGATTATAAAGCAATTTCAAGAAACTGGAAGCGTTACAGAAGTGATCATCGAAATGTGCGCATTACCGGCAATATGGTTACTGTTAGTGAAACTATGGTGGATAATCTGGCATTATAATATGACATTATGGCCGTATGACACCAGACTTTTTTGGCTTAAAATTGGAGATTATGAACTGTTTCGTCAAGACGATGCCACGAACCGCACAACACGAACGATTTTGGCTTTATTGCAAGAGAAGTTTCCAGAACACGTAAATTCACGTTTAGAGCGTTCTGGATCTTGGCCATCAAGATCATGCGATTTGACGCCGTTATACTTTTTTTGTGGGACCACACCAAAGAGCGTGTCTACGCGGATAGTACCTTAACGTTTAAACGAAGGATGATTATTGATGGAAAATTAAACGTAAATCAGCTTGAAACTACTTTAAAAAGTTTTTTTCTGTTTGTATACTTGGAATTCTCAAAGACTTTTCCAGAGTTTTTATATAAACATGTGAGATTTCTTAGATTTTTTTAAGAATTCGTTTCAATTTCAACTCATGAACATTACACGTTAATTCATTCCACTTAATTGTAATTGTCATTTTAAAATAAATTCTATTAAAACAACAGTATAATCCCAGTGAATTAGAACTGCTTGACAATAATCGTTATTTTAATTTGAAATTGATTTCATGTTGAATGGAAATTCAAATAATATTGGCTCAACATATATTTTACGTTACTTGAAATGACTTTGAATCATCATGATTTGTGACATAAATTTCATTCTGATTGAATTGCAGTAACATATTAAATCAGCAGGAATTAAAGTGGTTGCAACAGCAAAAAAATTATGTTTTCCGATTATTATAAAATTAAGTTGAACTAACATGAGAAAACACCACCGAAAAATATAAAATCAAAGTTTTGCTTTTCGTTTTTAACTTGATTTTTTTTTGCGGTGTAATCCAGTTGGACAGAAGAGTTAATTTCTGTAACATCACGCTACCTTCACTGATGGTCTATTATTTTATAATAGTGCAGGCTATACAGTTTGATGGATTAATTTGCCTTGCAAACATAAAAAAATATATTGACAATTTTTATGGTTAGAAAAAAAACAACCGATTGAAAATGCGCAATGTGAGTGTACATTTCTATGGAAATGTCCATATTCAATTATGAAAATACTTGTTTTTGCTTAAACTAAATTCTGTTAAATTTTTAGACAGCTAGATTTTTGATTACAAATGTAATTGATCGCATGAGAAAACTAATTGAAAACCATAACATTTGATAAGAGTTTTTATTGAAAACAGTGTGGCGTCGATTATACATCGTTTGCATAATTTTTTTTTTAACTTGGTTTAGCACTCAGGAGATGACGCCAGCATATGCGATACATTGTGCTGGAACTAGAGGAAACGGATAGTAAGAGAAATTATAGGAGGTGAAGCTTCACTATCTTACAACACTGCTTTTTGCAGGTTCATTGTTTTTTTTTTCAGCAGTGTTGTAGCGCCTCTGATGTCAATGAGACGTATCAAATTTTGAAGCTTCGTTTTTTTTTAGTAGCCATTTTGAGCAATTATTTTACTTCGCCGGTGCCACAAAATACCGACGAAGGATGGCGTTCTGATGTGCCTGTGGAATGATTACCGTTACCGAATCCGTAACTGTCCAGTGACCAGTGCGTATGCCTTCGCCACTGAAACTCTCCGAGAACAACTGACACAAAAACACACAAATGCATATCAGAAAAAATGCGAGATGTGTCTATGGGCTGACAAAAAAATTTTTCGTTTAGTAGTCAATGTCCAGACTACTTCCATCATCGTCACCCTAAACCCTTTGTTACACACTGTTATTTATATGGGTGCCTTCTTAGCCTAACGCATGGACGTTAGTATAGCAATCTGTAGTACGATTCAGTTAGTTTTATTTCCAAAATCATATCGTCAAATTTAATAGGTATAACGAAATTTGATCGAATTTACAAGTCAGTAATATTTTTAAAGGTATTCGGTATTGCTTCAAGTCAGCTGTTATCGTTAAGTTTGAAACAATAATTTGTGTGCTGTTTATTTTGTTGACAAAATATATGTGGCATTTAAAATGTTGTTCTTAGACTATGCCTGTTTCTTTGCTACGTATTTACAAAAAGTTTTGATATCTTATATATAAAACTGACATGTATGTGGGATTGTGCCTTATGGGAAAAAGGAAACGGCTAAACCGATTTTCTTCAAATTATCACAGTATCTCTCCGTATATCTAGAAGGAAGGATAGGCAATATAAATTTCAAAAATTCCAAATGGGTCTTGCCACGCCCATACAAAGTAAATATTTATATTTGTATATCTTTAGAACGGTTCAAGTGAAAGTTTCTGAATATGGTCCAAAAAAAAAACACTAATCAGCAGTCAAAAATTCGAAGTGATTGTAGAAGTGGGCGTGGTACTTCCCATACATACTAAATATTGATTTCTGTACATCTTAAAAACTGTTAAAGCAAAGTCTTCCAAATTTGGTAGAAATTACTTTGTAATTTAAAAAAATTATCGGTCAAAACTGGGAGGGAATGGACAAGTAGGCGTGGTACCTCTCATACATACAACAAATGCAAAACCTACTTTTTGATTTATAATGATGTATTTTGGCTAAATACGTCATAATCACAGAAGTTCAACATTTCTTTCAGAAAAAATAAAAAAAAAATGTTCAATATAAGTTCATTAATTTAAATAGGTGTAGCGAAGCACACCGGGTTTTAGCTAGTTGTGTATATATCTATGTGTATGGAAATAAATAATTTAAATTGCAGTTCTAAAACATAATAAACAAATAACATAAGAAATAAAATAAAAGCATAACAAATTGTTTGTTTTATTTTTTTTATTTTATTTATTTATTTATTTTATTTGTATTTACATATTCCTCTGAGTTTTTCAAATATTTTTACAGGCAATGTCACTTGATTTAATTATTTGTCTACTATAATTAACATCAAGTTATAAAATTGCACAATTGTTAGTGCAAGCAACATGACCCGTCAACAAGTTTAACAATTGTCGAAGCTTTGATAGTTACTGAAACGCACTATTGAAAGTTGAGTCTTCAATTCTTGCCCAGACCGCCTAGCCACACGGTGGGCCAAAAGTAATCACCCGATGTCTTTTTGCAGTAATTTTATTTAATAAAAACCTTTGGATCTGCATGTATGGTCAACAACTCTGGCGGCGCCCACTTAGTCCATATCATAAGCAGTGATAAAATTTGTCTTAAAAAAAAATTACAGCAAAAGAACATCGAGTGATTACTTTTGCCCCAACCAGTATAAAAAAAATTTAATTTGAAATGTACATAAATTCCTTGAATAAATTGGCATGTACGAACGAAACAATTAGGAAAAAAAAAAACAATCAACAAAATGTCGGAAAACTTGATTATTTAGAATGCTGTTGCTCCCAATCAATACGTCTAATCGAGTACTCACTGTATCTCAAAGTGATATTTTTCTTTTCCAAGTAAAAGTGTCATTAAACTGCTTAAAGTAAAACGTACGTGCCTTTGAAACACATTTAAAATTTTAATACCTTAAACCGAAAAAAAAATATATTGAAAAAATAAATACTTTAGGCCTTTATTCGCTTCTACGCCTCTAAGTCTTACATATGTTTGTTAATAATATTTGTTCCATGACCTCGAAAGGCAATTGAGCTAGTTTGTGTATGCACACAGCAATATTAACTAAATAAAAAAAAGAAAAAACACTATTTTACAAACAATTTAACTAATTGAAATTGATTTATGTTTTAGAATTTTTCGCACATTTCTAATACAGACGGCGACGACTGATTTTTGAAAGCCAAAAATTTATACATTTCAAAATGTTTAATAACAAAAGGCAATAACGAAAATAGAAAATACTCTACAATCACATACTCGTACGTACATGTGTAATTATTATGAATTATGAGTTCCATAAAAGATTTCAATATAAAAAATATTTCTTTATTATTTGTTGTGTGTTTGAATAAGCCAGAGTGTTTCTATTGGGCCAATGCTCAGGCCAGCTCTTCAGCAAAGGGCTTCCAATAATATTTCGCAGAGTACTTGTGATATATATTTTTTGATAAAAAGGGAAGAAAGTACTAAATAAAAAAAAAATTCATGTTGAAGTAGGTTCAGTACAAATTGTGACAACCATAATAACTTTATGTCTGCGTACAACCCCTTAAGCAGCTATTCACACGAGGCAGCCAAACCCTCATTTAAATTAAACATAAAATATCTTAATATTTCAGAAAACAAAATTAATTCACAAGCAACTGCCGCAGCAATATTTAAAGTATTGTCAGCATCCATGCTACTTTTAGTTTAAAATTCTAAATTTATTATTAATTAAAGGAAAACTATCACATTTACTCCACTGTATTGAGTAAACTCTTTTTTATTTATTTTTAAATTTGTTGTAGTGCATTTCATAATTTGTACTGCTGGCCCTGTTTGCTTTTGGCCTTTGATTTTTCTTTTTCAACTGTTTGCTTTTGAAATATTTGCAAAATAATTCCAATATCTACAAAGGAATTCCAATAATTTGTTAATTCCATTTCATTGTTTGCCCTAAATTAATTTCTGCACTTTAAGAAGACAATTTATAATGGGCAACAGTAAAAATGCTCAAAGAAGATGCAAATCACAGAAAAAGTAACACCGAACGTTCGAAAATTATATCGGAAAATGGAATAAAAAATTCGATACTTAATAATAAAGGGTTTTCCAACAGAAACTTGCGATCTTTGACAGCCACCTTGTTGTAGCTACATCTGTCAAAATTAGTTGTCATTTATTCATTTGGGGGAGTAATTCAGCAAGTTGTTGGACTCTAGATATTGCATTAGGTGGAACTTCACCATACTTTCCATTGGGGGACCGAATTTCGATTGGCCGATAATTTTCAGGGTTGCTTGCCTCATCGTTTTTGTGGATCGGCGTTACATTTACAAGCTTCCAGCACGATGGGAATTGACCCGCATGGTACGGAGTGCTGAAAACGATTGCCAAAGGACGTGCTAACGTCCAAGAACACTGTTTTAAGACCAGTGCAGGAATTCCATCCCGCCCAGGAGACTGTTGTTGTGCTTCAAACAACAAAGTGTTAATATAATAAAACTTAGCGAGCTACATATGTTTATTATTTTGTCATAAAATAACTCTCGATATATTAGTTTTACAATGAAATTCTTGAGTCGAGCCGGCGGTAATATTTGCTAGCCGCTGCTACTTATAAGTGATATAAGAATAAAAAATTGTTAAAAATTTGTTCACATTTTTATAACTTTACATTAAGTTATTTTTATAAGAAGAAAGAAAGAAAAACCTGTACTATCTAATGAAATACAAGTGAAGAAATTTTGTTTGGAAATTTTTATGTGGCTGGCAGCCACTGAACGTTTATCCACTAGCCGCCGTTCAAAAAAAACATTCAGTTCCTATCACTTGCACCATCTGTTTTCGATTATATGTATTTGTTTCAACAATTTTATGTGCCAAAAGAATAACTTTATAATTTTAATTAAAAATTTAATTGTTACAAGACTGATAGGTTAGCTCTTATTTACTATATTAAAAATTCGAATTATCGAATATATCGAACATAAATAGCTGTTTTTTCCATAGCTGCTGAATGAATTTCTTGAAGTATACACTAAATGTTCATAGCAGTCATATTTCTACGTGTTAATATTGTAGAACATATGACTTTAAGAGTACCTTGTGAATACCTCAAGTCTGTTTCGAAAAATCACCATGAATCGATATAGCATACACCATCACGTGAAAATAATAAAATTGAAGCAGTTGACAACAGACCCGAATTTTCATCGAAAAATCATTATCGGCGATTAGGCCCACTTCTGGATGAATGGGTACGTGAACAAACAAAAATGTCGACTTTGGGACGATAACAATCCAGAAGAGATCCAAAGCTTCCAATGCATCCCGAAAAAGTCATTGTTTGGTGTGGATTTTGGCCTGGCGGCGTCATCAGTCCATATATCTTTGAGAACGTCGGTAGCCGGACATCACTATCAACAGTAAGCGCTATAGGTCGATGATTAACAACTTATTTGGACTGAATTCGATGATCTGGACACGAACAACGTGTGGCTTCAACACGGGCGGTTTGAGGGCATGGTCATCTCAGATGAAAGTGATGTAAACTGGCCACGGAGATCGTGCGCTTTGACCCCGTTAGACTTTTTCTTGTGGAGTTTTCTTAAGTCCCAGGTGTAGGCGAATAAGCCAAAAACCACAGCGGTCCAATTCAGTCGGTCAAATTCTGCCTGATTTATGGAAAATTGGATATTTCGTATGGGCTCCACCCATGGAAGCCGTGGCGGACATTTGAACGATGTGATATTCCGCACATAATGATATCAATAGGTCTTTCCAATGAATAAAAAATGTCGATAAAATTTCACACACTCTTTGAGAGAGGAAACCTTTAATGAAAGACCCTGTACAATACAAATGCAAAAGTAAAAAAAAGGTCCCAGCTCACATGGGTCCAAATTATTATGATCCATTTCTGATGCCTATTTATAAAAAACTTCCACGTGTTGTAGTGATATAGACCAGAGTCTCTGCTACGAATCGAACCTGGAGCCGCCTGCATAATAAACTAGCGCAATACTCATGTGCGGCATGTGCTGGAAAACAATATCCTCCCAACTGGCCTTCGAACCAGCTGAAATGGAGATGCCTGTGGACTTAGGGCCCGATGAAGGCTCCAACATCACCGAAGAAGAGAAAGATAAACTCTTCACCGCTCCTGTTCATGGCTGAGGAACTGACGACGAGAAGGTTCGACTTAGTGGAGCCGCTAGAGGGCGGCTAAAATACTTCCTGGGTAGCAAGGAAGCTTTCTTAACAGTAGGCTGGTATGAAGCGACAACGCTCTAGCAGCACAACTCTGAATCTGAACTATTCCCGAGAACAAGTCTGTCGATTTTGTGTAAGTGACACATTGTCTGCACTTGGCTGACAGAGGTTTCAACACCTGGGTGGAACTGTGGTAACTCCAAACAACCTGTGGAACACTACCCCAAATAGTGCTTGGATTCCTTAAAAGCCTTAGAAAGTTTAATATGATGAGCTTTGCACAATAAATCTTATTGGTCGCGGTGCTTCCTGGCCCCTGAGATAACAGTAATAATCCAATAATCTGGACAAATCAATGTTTCGGACAGTTTATAAATTTTACCTCTATAGTCCGGACAAACGTTTTTTTCATTAATAGCATGTCTTTGTTTTACCGCTAGACAAAAGAGTGCGAAAATAAACAAAGGCGACAGGAGAAGAAATGTTATTTTTAATAGAACTCAAAAATAGAGGAGATAAGTTGCAAAGAGATACGTGTATCCAAACAAAAATAAGTTCTAATTTCGTAATTAATTAAATGTACATAAATAAATTCTTAAGAATATTTATTTATTTTTTGATGCTGATCTTTTGGAAATAAAAATAATTTATAAGATTTTTTTTAACTACAGTGCAGACGATCCAGTAAGCCGGACGAAGATTTAAACTATATCTGTCCATATTATCGAGGTTACACTGTAACTTTAAAATGTACCTATACAAAAGTATCTATAAAAAAATTACCTCTAGGAAAATTACCTTTAAAAAAATTCTTTTCTAAAAGCATATTTTAAAAGAAAGTACTTTAAAAAATTACCTTTTAGAAACATACCTTAAAAAAACACCTGCTGAAAGTTTAAATTTAAGAGTTCCTTTTTGTAGTAGCACATTTAAAAAAAAAACCTTTTAAAATGTTACACACATTGGAGAGAGTAAATTTTAAAAAAATTCACTAAAAATTTATTTTTTAAAAAAGTACTTTTAAAAGAATAAATTTTACATTTAAAAAAAATACCTTTTCAAATAGCACAAACAACTAAAAAAGTAGCTTTTAAAATCGACTATACATTAAAAAATTTACTATTCAAAAAAGTATGTTTTTAAAAAAGTGCATTAGAGAAGAACATTGTAAAAACGTATCTTTTAAAAATATACCTTTCAGTACATTTTAAAACAGGCCATTTAAAAAAGTACCACTTTCGAAAAGAACATCTATTAAAAACGGCCCAACTAAATAGGTATTTCTGACTTAAAAGTGTGAATTTACAAAAGTTGTCCTTTTTCTTCATTTTCTTTTAAAAAAATACATTTCAAGCAGTCTAAAAGTATGCTTTAGAAAGTCACACTTAGAAAATACCTTTTAAAAAATTTCTTTAAAAAATTATTTTAAAGGAGGAGCACAAGCAAATTTCAAACCAATTTGTCCAAAATCTAATTAAACACGCAGTGATGTTGAAAGCTGTTTATAATGAAAATTTCAATTATTTGTAATAAAATTATGGCATGAAAATTTCATTAACACTTGAGTACTGGGAAATTTTTGAAATCAAGGACAGAGATTTAGAGGAATAAAAAATACTTAAAATTTTATGGAAACTATAAAGGCAAACCGAAAATAACAAAAAATATAAATGTATACATGTATGTAGTATGTATCTATGTATATGAAAGAGAACATTTTTATTTTCCAGACACTTGAATTAATAAAAGAACAAAAATAGCAACAATATTTACTCCATGACAAACACTAAACTGACACAAAGAAAGGAAATTTGTCATGTTTATGAAGAATTTTCTTCATGAATATTTAAATTAAAAGCACACAAACACTAAAATGTGTATGTGTATGTGAAATACATATGTATGTGTATGCCAGCACACATATCAATGTATGTACATATGTAAATATGGATGTGAGTCGACGTGTTGGTGTAGTCTAGCAGCCTTTAACAGTATGCAGTGCTTATTTTTGCCATTTGGATTTTTTATGTTGCATTATTTTTTTTTTTTATTCATTTTCATTTGGAGGTTCACGACCTCAGACACTGTTTGTGCATTCGTGTGGTTGGGTTCGGTTTGATTTCGTTTAATTTGAACATTTTTTTAAGTTTATGAAGAAAAAATTCCAATAGTTTTGGTGCAACAATTTTAAATTCTTAAAAAAAATATTTTTGTTTTTTTTTCTAGAAAAACTTTACTTTACGAGTATTTCCATTTGTAAGGAAGTTTTATCAGACCTTTAATTTTTGCTTAAAGTAAAGAAAATTGTAATTTTTCCCTGAATTAAACGAAGTGGTTAAATACACACACACACAGAAAAACTAACACACACACCAACACATACAAACATATTCCGATTTCAATTTTTATGGCATAAATTGAGGAATAAAAGAGGCATGTTAAACATTTCTACACAATTAAAAATGAAGCATGCCAAATACAAAGCGAGAGATAGTAAGAGAGACTGAGAGAGCGCGATTAACAAGCAACCTGACAGATGCAGTGTGGCCACTTTGTGTGTAATTACCAGCGTTACCATTTGTCAAGTTTTTTGAAATGCCAAAAAGTTTTAAAGTTTTTAGCTTCAAAAACAATTATTAATTTTTATTGTTTATTAATTTTTAATTTACAGTATATATGATGAAAATATTATTTGATATTACCAGGTCTGCTTTCTCTGCTTATTACTGCAACAGTGTTAAATGTGTCTAATCACTCTTTAATACAACTGTGTCGTATTAATAATTAAATAGTTTTTTATGCCTGTTTTTTTTATAGTTTTCTATTTCACAAAACCGTGGATAAGTATTTAAAGAGAAACGTTAAGGATACGGGAATATTTTTAGTTTTAAATAATTCTATTTGTGTTATTAGTTTTAAGCAGCAATGCAAGTGGAGGTGGAAAATAGCGTAGAATATGCAACAAACATATCGGAGGCTCCCTAAAAAGCTAAAAAAAATGGGGAACTATTTAAAATCGTAGGAAAAATAAGAAT
Source organism: Dexiosoma caninum (assembly GCA_963924685.1). NCBI lineage: Eukaryota > Metazoa > Arthropoda > Insecta > Diptera > Tachinidae > Dexiosoma > Dexiosoma caninum. Next base: position 36,841,731 of record OZ004729.1, on the reverse strand, counting down.
AAATTTAATGTTGTTGTTTTTTTTTTGTATTTTGTGAATTCAAAATATATCGAGCCCTGTGCGCGAAATTATCGTATGTTAAAAAACTAAATTTTACAGGAGAGCGTTTTTATTCCTTTTTTTCATGGTACATGGTGTTATCTTTATAACTATAACAATTATCGCTATAATACTTTATCAGCAGATGAATTAATGGATTTAGAACCAATTTGCATAAAAAAGTCTATTTGGAAAAAAGGGTAACATACGATAAATTCGCACACAGGTGTCGATATGTTGTTGTGTTTCTTTTTTTCATTATTTGAATCTTTTGTGGGAAAAAGTTTGTTGTTAAAAACTTTTTTTTTTTAATAAAAAGTTTTTCTTAAAAAATATATGGTAATACTGGTAATTACACATATTATGTGTGCTAATATAATAAGATAATACTTTCAAAAGGATGCAGGAGCCTGCTTCATGCCCCCTCGAAGTGGGATTTTCAGAAATTTAAATGCGATTTTTAAAACTTCACTTACAATTTTTAATAAATGCTTTTCGATTATAAGAAATATGAATAAGTTAGGTTAGGTGGAGTACCCTCCACGAAGAAGAACGCCCCACATACGTCAGAGCTTAAGCCCATTGTGATACCACAAGAACACCCAAGGACTAGGCGGGAATCGAACCCTTACCTCCAGATTGATAAGACTAATGCTTATGCACTGGGCTACGGAGGCACCCCAAGATGTGTGAATATGTTAGCAAAAAAATATCTGAAAATTAGTTTTTTTAGATCTTTTCAACTTTCATGGTTTTTCCATTACTTTATTTGAATCATTAGCAAGTAGATTTCTTATACAAATTTATTCAAATATAAGATGGTGGAAAAAATTACACAAAAGCTGCAAACGATGGATATTTATGCCAATATTTGCTCAAGCATTTTGGTATGTAAGACATTCGACTTTTTCAAAATTTAGTAAAAAGCCAACATCATACGTTCAAATCACAGCTGTGAAATTTCAATTAGGATTAGTAACCAAATACATTATTTTTCCAAAAGAATCGTATAATTCTCTTGTAGGAAATTTCTGATTAGTTATTTATTACAATTATATTAGTAATTCATTACGAATCTGAAAATAATCATAAATAATCAATAGTAATCAAAAAAAAATAAACCCGATTATTTTAAAGGATTATTTTTATTATTTTCCAAAAAAGCGACTGATACGCAAACTATATAAGACGGAACCCACGTAAGAAATAATTCCAGCCAGGCGATAACTCTTCGTCAGCGTACAGCTGTTTTACGACTGATGTAAATTTTATGTTTAAATAAATAAAGAAAAACATATATGTATCATGTGTAATTTCTCTTTGAACAAAGCCATGTATACTTATCGAATTCTTCAGTGGCAACACTGGACAGTTGACAATATTGAAAATTTAAAGTGATACAAAAGAGTAAAGAAATTTTTAAGAGCGCTACTTGACTAATAAAACGCATTAACACAATCATTTAGCAAATCACAGCATATTTTGGGGCTAAACGGTAAAAGGCAGATAAAAACAATTAGCAATTACAATTTGCAAATAAAACAAAAAGTTTATTATTCATGTGATGTTTATTTAGAACTTTCATTTTTGGAGTTAAACCTGTAATACTTCATAAAAAATAAACAAACAAATAAAAAATTAAATACTTATATAAAAAAAAAACACCCAACGATGAATAGACCTGCTAAATAAATAATATATCAACCGGCATTTTGCTCCATCATGACGTCTCACAAAATATCTCGAAATTTGTTTTAAACATGGGAAAAGTATTTCTAAAGAATTGTATGGAATATCAGTGAAATAATATTGGGACGTTGTTGGCATTTTTACGTTCATTTTGGCACTCTTAATTTATGCAAATTTAAATTATATTAATTGATCATTTTTAACTTTCAAGTTTTTTTTTTTTTCAAAATATAAATACAATAGTTTTGTAGATCAAATGAAATGTCGAGCTGTTCCATAATACATTCCATATATAATAGTCACATGAAATGCCAGTATTGCCATTTTGAAGATTTTCGATTTTTAAAGCGCTTTTCTTGGTCTCGTTTTGCTATTTTTAGACGCTATTACCATTTTTGTGGCGCTTTTGGTGCTTTTTTTTTGGGATATTAATGATTTCATGTAAAATTTCTTTGATCCTTCGTCTCTAATAAAGAAAATAAATAAAGATCTGGCGAATCAGGAAGCGAAGTCTACAATTTTACAAATTATTTGTAGAAAAGTATATTCATTAACAAGCTAACTTTGTTATTGGTGTCCTTACACAAAGGCCGAATTCGAAAGAACATTGAGCTTAATGAACTTATTTAAGCCAAAGATTAGAAATAGACTTTCTTTAAACGCACCCAATTCATTAATGCATTTTAAATACCGGCTAAAACTATAAAAAGTTTAAAATTGCCTTCCAAGTGTTTACATAAAAATTAATTAAAGCCAAACTTATGAATGATCTGATTATTTCATTCAAACCGCATTGTGGCTTCATGATTATGATTATGATTATGATTTGTATGTTTCAAAATGAAATTGTTTTTCTATAAAGCTTTATATTTATTTTCGTTTTTAATAAACTGACATTTTATTCCCCCCTGTTCTGTAAACCGAGTCGATTTGAAAACGAGTGATTTCTCAAAACCGAATAAATGCTAATTTGGTGTTCTAAAAATCACACGATTTCCAACATTCGAACTTGCCTTTGAATAAGATTTTTTAAACGTCAATAAAGCTACTGAAAATTTGTTCAAAATAATGTTTATTCTTATTTAAAAGTGATTATTTTGGAAATGGTTGCTGTTTTTTTTTCTGTAATTACCAGCCGTCATACATACGCATATGGACGCAATGAAAAAGTGATATCTGAATTGACAAGCTGTGAATGTCACGGTAAATTAAAACAAGTGTTTTACTTCGCATTCGAATCAATTTAATACAATTAAATATTTTATTTTAAAATCGCTCTTGGCTGACTATTATAGAATTAAATGTGTTTTTTTTTTACATTTCAACTGAAATGTTTGAAAACTTTGAGGTCACATATTCTTTGCATGTGCGTGTCTGTTCTCTTTTTAAATGAATTAATTTCCTAATAATGAAAAAATATTTAAAAATTTTAGCAAATTTTGGTCACACAGCTGGAGAAAAAAGATTTCTTATTCAATTAACAAAAAGTAAAGCATATGTTATCTACTTTATCGTTGCCTGTTTTAATTTTGATTAAAAATTATTTAACAAATTCATTTGTGTTATTGCACTTCCATTAATTCATTCTTAACCTTCAATTTTTCGTGAGTTTGAAATATAAAAGAAAAAGAAATGTTCACTAATTAACGCACATTATTTTTGTGTGCAATTAGCAAAAAATTCAACAATAGAATAATTTAATTGCTGTGGGCTAGCGCGGAAATACATAAAAGTTGTTTAAATAAGAAAAATATAAAAATTACTTTTGAGAAAATTTTATAATTTCATAAAAGATTTGAGTGCTTCAATTTATTGTTTAACGATTATGGAATCAACAATTACTAATTCTAAGCCGTTTCAAGCCGAAAGAAAAAACGGCGGCGGAGGCTGCCAATTGGGCCGCTAGATGCATGTCTCTGCTATGAATAGGAACTTGATTTGCGTAAATCAGAAATTTGCCAGAAAAACACTAAAAAAAAAAAGGAATTCAAATTTACGATGTGGGTGCCTCGATATTCTCAAACTGGGAACTCAGCTGAGGTTCGATTGCCACACATAAATTATAATAAATTAGTGGCAAAAAATAAAGTAAAAAAATAATGAAATATAGAGCGTGCATTCGGTACGTCTATACGGAATATTACGAAGAGGTAATGCTTATATGTTTAAGCACGTGTCTACACGTTGTCTGCACGTTGACTACAAAACGAGAAATTTTTCCTGGGTTCAACCACCAGTTTCAGACTCATAAAAACATCTCGCATTTTTCTGATGTTCATTTCTGTGTCTTTGTGTCAGTTGTTGTTGGAAGGTTTCAGTGGCGTAGGCATAGTCACTAGTCACTGAACAGTGAAGTGTTCAGCTGTATCCCATCCACAGGGACGTCAGAACGCCCTCCTTCATCGGTATTGTGTAGCACCGGCGAAGTAAAATAATTAATAGAAATGGCTACTAAAAACGAATCTGCTGAAACAACAAATAACGTGCAAAAAGCAGTGTTGTAAGATAGTGAAGCTTCAACTTCTGTCATTTCTCCTACTATCCCTTTCCTATAGTTCCAGCACAATGCATCGCATGTATAGGGTGTCATCTCCAGAGCGCTGGTCCAAGATAAAAAAAAAGAGGAAGCCCCATTCGATTTGTAAAATTATTTCACAAAAGAAAAAGAATTAACACTCCCAACGGACACAGGATGGCATGAAAATTCAGTGTGACGTTCTTTCGACTGAGCACATTTTCCGATATCTACGAAACCATTCACTTGGTTTTTCAACGCGATGTAAAAAATACCTCACTCCATCTGAATTCATAACTATCTATATCACCGATATCAGACCGAAAGTGGACGGGGCGGGGCGGTGCTTTAAAGTCTGTTTTATCGTTATTTTAATGGAACGTGCTGCAACGATATCAGGGAACTCGTGCCCAATACTCGCACATGTGTACATTTTAAAATGTAGATCCAAGTTTCGAGCAGGTAGCGTCGCGGTCACTGCTGGTGTAAAATAAAATCAAAGCAATAAGAAGTCATAAAAAATTATATTTGATTGAACCGATAACGGAGACCAAAAATATTACGCAAATCGGTCAGTGGGGCTTTTACAAAACTCAGACCTAACACGAATATATATGTAAGTGGCAACATTGGTTAATAAAGAAAACATGTACTGGAATATCAGAAACTACCCTGCAGTTATTATTGTAACTATTTAAGTTTTTCGAAAACAGATCGTTAGCTGAAATGCAAAACCACGTAACTAACAAAAATTTCGAAATTGATTTTTTGATTGATTATGATGCATTTCACAAAATTGCATGTCCTCGCAAATTTTTTAGCTATTTTATAAGCGAAAATCAAAAGAATATTACTACAAATATGTTCATTCTTCCTCCCGTAAAAAAGTAAAAATATTATTTACGTGGTTTTGCATTTCAAGTAACGATATATTAGTTGTAACTATACAGTACCAAAAGTGATAGAAAAATTACACATACAGGCAATGAAAGGCATGCATAACATGTTCTGCATTATATTAGTAAAGATTTTTATGAATACAATGAAAGATTTCTCTGCATACCCGATTCCTGTCAATTTACACTTTTCTCAAAGTCTTCATTTTCATAATTTCAGAAAATCTTTACATTTTCTTTTTGACCTTTTTTCTATTTTTTTAATTGTTGCTTTATGCTCTTCATTTGACTAATAAATATGTGACGCAATATTTTTTCCACCGTAAAAGTTGATATCTTTAATTGCCTTTGTCTGCCTAAAAGCAAGATATCACACAAATACAATAAACAGGTGCCATAAATAGAACGTAACATTATTCATATCCATCCTTGAAATATATAACATGGTTTGTGCGTTTTCCACACATATAGTTCCTTATTTTTGTATGCTTGGCAATTCTCAAATGGTTATTGGAAGTCTTTATATAAACATGTGAGATTTCTAATCTTTTTCACAAATCAATCATGAAATCAATGAATATTAAATCAATGAATTTATGTTGTATATAGAATGAAAGTCCGTCATTAGGTTCGTGAAATAATTCCAGTTATTTAATGAAATAATTCCGTTACTGTTATGTCAAAGTTTCATTAATCTAACTTGAACTTTCATTTGCTTAATTACATAGATAAGCAAAAACTCGTACATATAATAAAACATACTCCATTGGTACGATAAAGCGCTTCGTTTGCTAACTTTTTGCGTGTGAAGTATCGTAGTGCCACCCATGTCAGGGCAGTAGATACAGAAGCATGCGGCAGTATTCGTATTATATGCAATAAATGACACTACATTAGTGTGTTTTCCAACGGTGACCTCCAAATACTGGGCAACTGGGTGGCGATGGCACGATGGATGGTAGTCTGCACGTTGACTACACAACCAAAAACAGACCTGGGTTCAACCCCAGTTTCAGACAAAAAAATTTTTCAAATAAAAATAAACATCTCGCATTTTTCTGATGTGCATTAGTGTGTCTTTGTGTGTTAGTTGTTGTCGGAAGGTTTCAGTGGCGAAGGCATAGTCACTGGTCACTGAACAATACCGGCTTCAGCTGATAGCAATCCACAATCACATCAGAACGCCCTCCTTCGTCGGTATTGTGTAGCACCGGCGAAGTAAAATAATAATAAAAATGGCTACTAAACCGAAGCTCTTCAGCACTGCTACGAGTATAAAAAAACTAAAGAACGTGCGAAAACAGAGCTGCAAAATAATTAATTAAGCTTCACCTCCTGTCGTTTCTCCTACTATCCCTTTCCTATAGTTCCCAGCACAATGCTTCGCATGTGTAGGAGTCATCTCCTGAGTGCTGGTCCTAGATAAAAAAAAAAAAAAAAAAACTCTAGTTCTAATTAGCCTTACTGTGACACCGGGGCACTATCGCGGCTCCATCAACCCCGTCCTCTTACTTCTCCTATGGAAAGGAATATGAAGTGAAAACAATAAAAGGTCGCTAACCAGATGGCGACATGTGCTGGAAAAGCAACATCCACGCAAGTGGCCTGCGAACCAGCTGAAATGAAGATTGCTGTTGTTCTAGGGGCCGGTGAAACGTGCAACATCACCGCAGAACAGGAACATAAACTCCTTACTTCTCCTGTTCATGGTTGAAGAATTGAGGCTGAGAAGGTTCGACTCAGTAGAGCCGTTAGAAAGCGGCTAAAATACTTCCAGGGTAAACGATATGAGATTGAGGAACAGTCAGCTGCTACGAAGCGACAGCACTCTAGCAGTACAACTCCGAATCAGAAGTATCTCCGAGACGAAGGTTTGTCGATTTTGTGAAAGTGACACATTGTCCTGCACTCGGCAGTCAGAGGTTTCTACATCTGGCCTCTACACAACCTGTGGAACATCAGACCACAAATAGTGCTTGGTTTCATTAGAAGCCTTTGGATGGTGGCGTCTAATATCATGGGCTTTCCACAATAGATCTTCTTGGTCACTAACTTTTAATCACAAATTTTATTGATACAATGAAGGAACTTATTCGAAAAACGAGAAAAATAAAAACTAATGTTCCAACTAGTATACAATTATATAGAAATGAAGTAGTTGGTCTCCTATAACAACCAATGTAAAGTCGATAGTTCGATATATGAAAAAAGGACCGATAGGCAATTACTCTAAAGTAAAAAGCAACTAGTAGATTTCTAACCACATACTAGTTATTTCCTCTACAGGGTAATTGTACAAACAATTATTGAAATTCTACTATTTAACGAAAGAGTGCAGTACATTTCTACCAGTCCCCCTTTATTTGAAATATTTGCATTTGAGTGCCTCCGTGGCCTAATCTATCAATTTAAAGTTTGGGGGTTCGATTCCCGCCTATACTATGTGTGTGTTTCTACAGATAAGAAAGACATATGTATGAATTTGGTAAATATTAAAATTTGGTAATAATTAAAAAAAACCTTCTCTGTTCCGCTATAAATCGCTTTTATAGCACTTTCAAAGTGGACAATAAAGTGCAAATATTTTAAGTAAAAACAGTGATAAATGCAATGCACTTTTCGAGAATTGAAACCACTATAAAATGTCAATTTCAATATTTGCAAACGACTGTCTCCGATTGGCTAAACAAGCGTTCAGAGTTCTACAAGTACTCAGGAAATGGCTCTTATACATGTATGAAATTTTAACAAAATTCCTGCACTATGCAGTCTCAGACAGACGGACTGACGAACATAGAAAAATTTCTAAACCAGTAAAATTAACAAAAAAAAAGTTATTCTATTTAAACACACGGTCTATGGTTATGCATATTTTGCTCAAAGTAAACACAGCAAAAATTCCTACATTTTAATTGATTTATAAACAAAACAATTTTCTGTTGTTTATTTTTTATATAAAATTTTAAATTTAACTAAGTTAATAGATTTCCGGTTAAGAGTACGGAACAATTTTAATAGAAAACACAAAATAATAATAAATTTGAAATAAAATGTTCAAAGAAGAGAGTGTGAGAGAACTGTTTTGGGCAAAGATGAGGAAAACAACAGAGTTTGAAGTTATAAACTCTTAAAATACAACACCATTAATATTGTGAAAAAATAAAGATTCTAAAATACAACACATACACATAGGCACGTGCATAGCATATACACATACAAAACACACACACACTCACACACCCAAATGTGCTGGAGTTTTCTTTTCACACATTTTTCCTCTTTAAAGCCTTTAATGGCCGACTTCTTTTGAAATAAAATTTTCTTTTTTCAACTTTGCACTTCTTTACTTTTTTTATTTATCGAATAAAACTGCATAATTTTATTAACTTCAGCTACAAAAAATTTCCAAAAATTGCTTCATTCCCATTTCAGCAAATATGTTGTATTTATTTTATTTGCACATTTAATTTTTCGTTTATTTATTTAATTATTGTATTGCTAAATTTTAATTAATAATAAGCAATATACATATAAAGTAGTATATATTTATATAGTAGATTATCACATAATTATTTATATATTTTTGATTTTTTTTTTATTATTATTATTTTACGAGTATAAAAAATCAACGAATATGCCGCCGTACGCTGCGTATAATAAACGCAAACTAAAGTTGAGTTCATTGAAGGCGGGTATGCGAAAAAAAAACGCATAAAAATTTTTGCTATAAACAATCATCACGATAAAACAAGAATAAATATGAATGAAAATTATATGAAGAGAAATATTCGCCTAAAGAGAAACACTTAAAAGAAAGGAGAGTTATTGATGAAAATGAAGAGAGTGAGTGCTACCACATTTAATGGTGCATGCCTTTGACCGAAATCGGCAAAATCGGTAGCGAACACTTGGCCCAAATATGTCCGCTCTCATGCTGTCTACAAGAAGAAGTTTTTTTTTACCAACAAGGTTTAGCCAAGGTGAGTTTACTAAACAGGGCGCAAATTACGGCATTCGAATCGAAACGAAATTTCAAACAAAATTTTTCATTCTATATCAAATGCCATAATTTGGGCCCAGTCCGTTTTAATTCTACAACAATTACAATATTTCAGCAATAACTGACTAATTGGTCGAAATAGCACAGCTGTGCTATCCCTACCACCTCCTATTAAGTGAATTCGTGTCGGTTACATCTTTTCGTCTTTCGATTATCTTTCGAAACGGTACGAAAATATGCCCTTAATTGGCACCAAGCCATTCTCTGTACATACAAAAAATCACTGAAATAATGTTCTTAGAAAATTGAAGCAAAGGAAATTTGCTGCTCAATGGCGCTCTTGTCTAGGTCGGCGGCAGGTATGGTTACTAAAAACAAAGCGTGAAAATTGAATACGTCTCCCTGACATCAGAGGCGCTTCAACACTGCTATAAAACGAAGATCGCGCAAAAGCAGATTTGTAAGACAGTGCAGTTTCACCTGCTGTCAGTTCTCTAACAGCCATACCTAAACAAGAGCGGAAAGCGTTTTCTAGCTGTCAAAAATTCCCATGCCCATACAATTTGTATGCAGCATACCGAATTACCGCGGCGTCAACGCAAGGGTAACGCTTTGCAATTGGAAAATCCGATTTTGACAGTGCCTTTAATAGTGAAGTAAGTTGCAAATAAAGAAGTTGAAAGAAATAAACATAAAAAAATATTTGTTATTAGAAAATGGAGGTAAGTAAATCCTCTAAATCGTCCATATAACTCATTGTTTAAACTTTTTTTTATAAAATGCTTATTTAAAAATCGCAAACACCAATAAACTTTATTGTTAAAATAATCAGGGTTGTTATATTTATTTTTTTGATAACCCTGTTTTTATCGTCTCGATCTAGCGTTGCCGCTTTTATTTAGGTATGGCATTTCAGTGTAAAAGCTAAGCGGAAAAAACGTTCCGTTTTCCGCTCTTGTTTAGGTATGTCTGTAACTATCCCATTCCTTTCAATGCATTACACGTGTAGGAGTCATCACCTGAGTGCTGGTTCAAGATAAAAAAGATTGTCATTGCAGAATAGTTCTTCCTTGATCGCACAGCTTTCGGCCTTGCATGGGAATACAATTTCAAATTTAAAACATGCTTTACATTTTATCAATATGGCATCTCGTTTACGTTACAGTTAATTATTCTCTCCATAATATACTGTTATTTAATTTTTTGTTTGTTTTGTTTGTTTTTTCTTCTTCAACATTTGGAAGAAAAACAGCAGTTTTTAAGAGAACCAAATAAAACGATTAATAAATAGCAACAACAAAATGATTTTTTTTTCGTCAAACTTAAACAAATAATTCAAAGGAAAAATAAACAAAAACAAATAAATTTAACATGTGCACTAAATAAATGAAATTAACTTGATAGTTGACGAGTAGATTGGAACCAAAAGCAAAACGACAATTTCGACGGACTTACATCAGATGATGCTGCCTGATACAAAAAAAAACAATCTGGAAATTATGTGTGTACACGGAAAACTACATGTCCATCCATACATACTCAATGTGTATGTATGTATTAATCGCTGATTTACACAAATAACGTCATAACTCAAAAATGCGAAATAAGTCGTCATATCGATTGTACATTCATCTCTATTATATGTATTCCACTTTTTTTCTTTATTGGGCTGCATGTAAGTTTTGTGGACAACTATCTTCCTGGATATTATTTGGATAAGTATTTGGCAGAAGTATTATAAGAATATCTTTTGTACATATGTTCATATTTTTATTCGTTATTTTTTACAAAGAATCACAGGAAATAAAATTTTAATCAAGCAAAGTTTATTTATTCGATAGATCAATCCATGGAAAAAGATTTCGGGCATATGTATGTACACCGCGGCTGTTTTTAACGATGCACACTCTGGACATTCAATTTCGCCAATTTTTTGCGCATTGTTGGCCGTGTGCCACGAACAGCAATAACAATGTTGGACTCCAAGGCGTCAATTGTTCGCCGATTTATCAGTATAAAAAAGTGATTTCATGTGGCCCTGCAGTAAATAATCGAGACGTGTTAGTCAAAACGCACTACTTTGAAGGCGAAATAAACTTATCGCCAAAATTGAGTTTCAATAAGTTGATGGTAGTGTTCGCCTTATGGCACGTAATGCCTTCCTGTTGAAAACACACCACATTTCAAACAAACAAATTATTGATCATGATGTGGCAACGATCAGCGCATTTTTCTGGATACAATGGAGACTGCGGGAACTGTTGTGGATTGGTTTTACTACATATGCGGCAACTTTGTTAAACCAAAAATTACCCTCATCTCTGAGCAAAATTTTGTGTTCATAAGTTGCGCGACTGGAGGACTAATTTTAAAGGAAAATCTGCGTTGTGTAAAAACGTCAATCTATTCATGATGATTTGCCAGATTATACAGATCATAAATTTCAAAAAGTGAGCTCAGTATAACAGTTCGCTTATTTAACTGTAAGTTTTATTAAGAGTAAAAACACCTTTTAATTTATACGAAGCAAACGAAAATGCAGCGACGGCAACGCTGTGCAGTTAGAAAGTTCAATGTTGACAAGTGAATTTGGCTGCAGGAGTGAAAAAGAAAAGCGAAGTACTTACTGCCGTATTCACTAAAATTTATTTTGAATTACAAAAGCTTAAATATCCATACAAAATTCTATTATTATACTTATTATAGGCTCAAAAATTTTTATGAATACGGCAGTTTAGTTCCATTCGAGTTAAAAAAGTCTTCTTGATTTATTCTAAAAGCCAATTTGTACATATCGAGCCTTTGGTGCAATACCGTAGTAACTCAAAATTTGAATTTTTCAGCTGGGTATGCAGAAATGATCTTTGGGGAAATATAGATACATACAGTGGTGGCCACGAATTTAAGACACGACATGTAACGAGTATAGTTATGATCATTTTTACAACCCTGTAATATTAAATTTAATCTTGGGTTTTTTCAGTGCACCCTGTAATGTTAAAAAAAAAGTTCCGTTATTTAGTTTTGCTTTTTTTCCCCGTTTTGTTGGTATTTGCATTGTATTATTGTGAAAATGTGCATTTGAAGCTGGACACGAATTTAAAACATATAAAAAATATTCAGTTTTTAAGTGATTTTTCGATATTTTGTGACGGTAAAAGGTAAGCAATCAACAAGTTATTAAATTTTATTGTGGGCTACATCAAAATATTTACTTAGAGATGGCCAGAGGTACTTGGAGTTCGGATGCCGAGCGAAAACTCATCCAACAATTGAATAGTGATGGAAAAACAATAATGGAGATTTCCAAGCTACTGACATGTTCGCGATCCAAGATTTATAACGCCCTGGAACACATCAGGCAGCATGGAAACACCTAGAGCTAGAAAAACGACACCCAGGGAGGACAGTTTAATTTATAAAACAGCTGCTAAAGATCCTTTCAAGAGCTCAAATAAAATTAAAAGTGAAATTTCAGAGGATTTTGGTATAAATCTATCTTCCAGGACAATAAGAAGGCGTCTCAATGAAAAAAATTTACGTGGGTGCATTGCACAACGTAAACCACTTGTGTCAAGAAAAAATATTAAATCCCGGCTAGAATTTGCAAAAGAACATATTTATAAAACTATGACATTTTGGAAAAACATACTTTGGAGCGACGAGTCGAAGTTTTGCCGTTTCGGTTCTGACGGAAAACGGTATGTATGGCGCCCTCCAAACCAAGAATATCATCCAAAGTACACCCTTAAAACTGTTAAGCATAGCGGTGGGAATATCATGGTGTGGGCAGCATTTTCCTGGCATGGTGTAGGTCCCATTCACAAGATTGCCACTAAAATGGACCAGCACGTATACAAAGACATCTTAACAAGTACTATGATACCATTCGCCTATGATAACATGCCTCTATTGTGGAAATTTATGCATGATAATGACCCTAAGCACACTTCACGCCTAGTGAAGAGTTGCTTAGAGGAAAACGGTATTACTGTTCTGAAGTGGCCAGCTCAATCCCCGGATCTCAATCCAATTGAGAACCTGTGGAATGATGTTGAGGAGCAAGTGCGATCGGCAAAGCCAAAAAATTTGGGCGATTTATGGGAAGAAATCCAAAAAGCTTGGTATAACATTCCAAAGGAACATTGTAGGGCATTAGTTGAAAGTTTGCCGAGGAGATGCGCTGCTGTGCTCCAAAACAAAGGATTTCCCACAAAATATTAAGATTTTTTATAAACCTAAGATTTAATTTAGTGAATTAACCTTTATTTTGCCTATGTCTTAAATTCATGACCAGGCTAAAACTTGCATTAATATGAATAATATGTTAAAATAGTTCCTAACTAAATATAAGTAGCAAACAATTGTTGATTTTTTTTCCATAGCATTACTAGGATTTTTGAAAAAATAAAATGGATTTAAAATTTTTTACATAAGATGCAAAAAATATCAGGAATATGTCAGTGATAAGTCGTGTCTTAAATTCATGACCACCACTGTATATCTAAAGGAAAAAAGATTATGGTGCTATCTCTAACTGTTCCGATTCTAAAACTACAAAGTCTTTATTGCCTCTAGCTATTTTCAACAATATTTATTTGGAATAATGAAATATTTCCTTTATGACAAGAAATTTACAAACAGAAAACATTACAAAACATGCCTCTTTATTTAAAAACTTGTAAAAAAATAACTTTAGTAAACGAAAATATTATCAAAAAGATGGCTCAAAACTCCAAATGTATATTTCTCAGTTCACGATTTTTTGAATTACTACGGTATTGCAAAGGCAAAGGCTGTTATATGTTATATATGTTTTAAAATTTTATTGAGGTGTCGTTTAATAAGGAAATTTTTAAAAGTAATTTTCTTAAAGCGTGCTTATTTAGAACGTACTTTTTTTCAATGTTACGTTTTTTGGATACGATTAAAAATTTTCCGACTTTATTGAGTTCATACATGCTCTTTTTAATTCTGCTCATGATGGAATTACCAGGTTCCGGCATAAGAAATTATTATTCAGTAGACTACTGATAATTCGTGCCCCATTAAATCGAAAATCGTAATAATTCGTAATCCCTTTCAATTACTATGACACAGTTCGTCAATACTTATTTTTTTCTCGACACAAAGTCTATATCACCTCTTATAAATCGTGATCGCAGACTTTTGACTTTTTGTATGATGCATACCCTCGAATGACTTTCATTTTCCTTCTAATGAAAAATTGTTTTTTTTCTTCATTCTGATAAATAAATAGAAACATATGTACATTATATTCATATTTTTCTTACGTCAACCTTGTTAAACCGAAATCTTTAATTCCAAAATCTCTGTAATTCGTGAAAAATTCCTGTTTGTGTGCGTTTACATATCATCGGGATTCTACTGTACAACAATATTACCAATATAGCACGTAAAGAATTAAATAATTTATTTGACAGTTGCTGTTAATTTTAATGAACTATTTAGAGGAGAGCATGACATTGTCTGCGTGGGCCCTTACCGATTTAATGGGTGCGAGCAGTAGAGTCCGACTATGCTGGGTACGTTCACTGTGCTGGGTATTGTGTCATTGTGGAGTTGAGCTGAGGAGATGGTCGGTAGAGAGGGTGAATCAATCCTCGAGGCGAAGGAGGATTGCAAGGTCTCGAGGCCCTTATGGCCTTTTCTGGACGGGGCAAGAACCACACGGCTACTAGGAATAGGTACGAGAGACTTGAGGGTTCTGATAGGTCTTTTGACTGGTCACCGCTCGATTAGAGCCATTATCAGCAAGTGGAAAAGAGGGCCCTGTGATCTTTGCAGGTTATGCGTGGATTGCGAAGAAATCATGGAACACATTGTCTGTCAATGCTCTGGCTTGCAGCGAAGCAAGCTTAGGTAGCTGGGCATCGGGTTCCTATTGGGGAAATGCGATATCGCGAATCCTGATATAGAGGTTATTAAGGGCTATGCTGACTGTAGGATGGCTGATATTGGGTGTGGAGGCGAAAGCTGCCTTTCTGCCATCCTCTTATTCTTCTTCCGCTCCACTGTTTTCTATTCTTTTAATTCTATTCTATCTACTTGAATGGACCTTATGGGTCTCTGACTGGAGGTGTTATAGGTAAACTTGGGCAACACCCTTCCGTACCTAACCTAACCCACCTACTAAACATTTTCTGCTGTTGTAACTGTACAGCCTGGAAGCTGTTTCCCAAAACTACAAGTTTTAAATTTACAAGTAAGAATGTCTTAAGGTTTTTTACTTGCAAATTTGTAACTTGTAGTTTTTGTGAAACAGGCCCTTGGTTTAGTACGCCTGGATTCGACATATTAACTTGTATATAAATTTTTTTCACTCTTTAGAAACTGAAAATAAAATAGATAAATAAATCAAAATAAATGTGCCATAAAAATATAAAAAAATAAATTAGACCCTTAAAAATTACAAAATTTATCGTTCAAAAGAGATGTGGCAAAAATTTTCCATCAGTCGACAACAAACGCATAATAAAAATAAATAAATAATTCCACATGTTGATTTGGCGACAAGAAAAATTTAAATCGAAACAAAATATTGAAGGGAGGAAAAGAAAAATTACGGAAATTTATTTGTGACTGGTCAATGATCTCAGAAATTGTATTGGAATTCTTTTACACACTTCTTGGTAACCACAAAAAACTGTTCTGCACATGTTAACACACACAGGCACACACACCCAGCTCATAAAGAAAAATATTAATAAATACAATAAACGCCACTTACCGTTATTATTGCTGATGGCAAATCTTTGCTGCAACTGTTGCGCCAACGCCTGATGATGCTGAGCAAGCGGTGTCAATGGCGGCGGCTGTTGTAATTGTTGCCCAGCCCCCAATTGATGAGGCGCCGACTGTGAATGTGGTACGCCGCCAGATGTTGAATTTTCATTTGAATTGTTAATGGAAATTGTATTGTTGCCATTGTTGGCGCAGTTGGTATTGTTCGTATTATTCGTGTTCACACCGGCCGTTGAATTGTTATTGCTTTGCGTAATGGAGGCAGGGTTATTTGTTGATTGGCCGATGCCACCTCCATTGCAACTGCTACTGCCAGTATTGGTTCCATTGAGCATGGAACTGGCCTGAAATTGTATCGCTAACGCATTGTTAACTTGTTGTTGTTGTTGCTGTTGCAGCTGCTGCTGTTGTTGTTGTTGTTGTTGGGAAGAATTAATACTATTGCTAAGGTTGCTACCACCGGTGGTAGCATTAAGCATGGAATTATTTTGGACGTTTGTGGGTAGTATGGTGCTGCCATTGGGATTGTTGGTGGAATTATTAACGGCATTGGAATTATTGTAATATGACTCGTCACCTGCAAAAGTTGTGGAATGAAACAAAAAAAAAGCCATACAATGAAATGAGAAAGCTTTTCGTGGTGAGAAACAACTAACAACTAAAGCGTATAGAAGCTTTTTCTCTGCATTGTAGAGAAAATTGTTTGAAGAAACTTTTTAGAAGAAACATTTTCTTATAAAAAGAAAGTTCAGACTGAACTTTATGAGACATTCCTCTGTGGGTCTTTGGGAAAAGCTTTCAGCAGTTTTAGCACAGAATGCAACCAGATGCAATTTAAGCTTTCGCATTAGCTCGTTAAATGACACTTTAAATTATTTTTTAAATGGATGTTGGATAATATGCGAACGAAACGCAACACATTTTTTTCTCTCAATTATTTAGGTGCTGTTTCCCTAACACAAGTGGTAATAGTGACATCTACAAAAAATTTATATGAAAACCCTTTTGTTAGTGTTTTTCATATAAATTTTAAATAGTAACGTTTATCAGCAGAGTAAGAAACAGTCATTGAATCATGCTAATAACAAACGGTTGACTTTTCTCCCCGACTTCACGTTGTCCATTCGCAAAGAATTAACAACAAAAACATACTTATGTATGCTCGATGCGTATTGTAAATATTGCGTCAATCAAAAATGTATTTTTTAGCTGTTTCTGTTGACAAGCGATTTGTACTCCTATCAGAAGTATTTAGCAAAAAAATAATCATAAATCGAAAAATGATTGAAGCGAAACGAAATATAAACAAAATGAATTGTTAAAGTCTTGCAATCAGACAAGAAGACAAAAATGAAAATACTTAAAGAAACGTTCAGACGAGGCAAATCTTCTCTTATAAATACAGTGAACTCACGATATGATTTTTCTTTTATAATTAAAACAAAGCCACTTCACTTCACCAATGATGCCACCAGCCTATAAACAGCATTTATCTGGATGTAATGGAGTCTGCTGAGACTATTATGGATTGCTTTCACTCCATCTGCTGCAACTTTGTTTATTAACAAATCCGATAAACCAAAAATTGCCCAAATTGAGGACTTATTTTAAAGGAAAATCTGTATAATTGGGTGGCGTTGTTTAAACGTCAATCTATTCAAGATGATTTGCCAAAGTATACTGATCATTAGAGTTGGGTTCATAAGCTCTTTGAAGTGAGCGCTCTTGTCAGTTCAGCTCTTTTTGGTGAGCTGGTTGGTGAAGTTCGTTCAGTAGCTCAGTAGTATCAGTTGACTTTTAGCTCATTTGATTTTTATGCTCAGTTGAATTTGTCGCTCAGTTGATTTTGTTTCTGAACTGATTTTTTACCTCATTTAATTCAATCAAATACAGCACCAAGGCAGCTTTAATCAGTAGTACAAAGAGAAAATATCTTTTTGGTGCTGAAATTTGTTATTTTAGGGAAATTTGTGAAATGTTTTACATGGGCTAATATAAATATATAAAAAATTTTAATAAAATTTAGATTATTATTATTCAAGTATCGAAACTTAAATCAAATAAATACAAACTACAAGACAAAAATTTATTTAAGAAAAAATAGTGTTTTCACTAAATCGCCAATGACGTGAAATATTCGCATCTGGCTTCATACAAATTTTATTTAAAAAAACTTTTTGATTCTGGTAGCACTGATAAACCAATAAAATGAACGAAAAAAAAACATGGCAAGCGCTCTTCACTGAACTAGAATCATGAAAAAAAAATAAGCGCTCACTTCGTTCAGTTTACTGAATCGTTCAATTGAGCTAGCTCAGAGCTGAACGACACAACTCTACTGATCATAAAACTCAAATGCCCTTTAAAAACGCTTTTCGCATAAAAATAAAAGTTTTATATGTTATACTTTTCATTTATTGTTTATTGGATTAAAAAAAAAAGCAAAAAAGATTTCTTTGAGAAACTTTAAGTTATTATACGAAAAATTATGTGATTTCCTTGTGCCGCTAATTTTGTGTGCACTTAGTAAGAAATGTTGATTGCTGAAAACAATTTACAAACAATTTCAAAAAATACAGAAATAAACTACATATTCATAATTTACAGCTTTACACTAGTTCATATTTCATAGTCAATGGAAGGAAAAAAGTGTTACAATTTCAGAGTGTTCATATTATCATATATACTACGTTCAAAAGTTCCGAAAAACAATTTAAAGTTTTTGAAAATTTAAGCTCTTAAAGCTCATGCACTTCATTAAACATCTCCCATGACGTCATATATTTGTTTGGTTGGAACTCGCCTTTAGACAAACCATTTTTTAAAATGATGCATACCATGTTAGACGAAGTTTACCCAGCAAACATAAAACACTAGTTACTAGTTAATTTAAATCACACTCGCTATATAAAAGTGAGGAAAACTGTGCATGGAGCTAAAATAAGAAATTTTTTATAGTTGAAGTAAATTACAAAAGCCCTTATGACACTACATTTTTTCTCGATTGTTAAAATATTGGAGAAGAGCGCAAGAGCAATTGTAATGGGAGAGTTAATCAGGTGCAAAGAGTACAACCATATTAAGTTAGATACCAAAAAGTCAAATCGTCCACTAGTGTTATCGATAAAAAATGAGTAACTGTCAAAAAAAATGTAAACAGTTTCAACTTAAAAGTGACGTTTCGAACTTAAAATCTTTTTTATGTTGTCAACTTAGCGATTTATGCACAATGTCTGCGATTTTTAGCTTAGCTTTCGACCGTATATTTTTCTTTAACCTTTTTTTTTTTTGTAATTAAAATAAAGAGGCCACATTTAAAAAATTCAAAATTTTATTTAGTATTTGTTTCTTTCTTGCTTCGCTGTCCCTTTCCATAAATTTTATATTAATTAATGCACTATCATCATACGGTCTTAATGAGCTTAGCGGATGAATAAATTAGAAGTTTTAAATAAAATCGTCAAATGTCAAGATTAGAACTGTCATTTATTGACTTTTATTTTAAACATAATTGACAAAATGTAACAACGGAACGCTGCATGGAATTGTTTTTTTAGAAAGAAAATAGTTATGGAAAACAAGGCATTTGTGCCCGTATGTGGGTCATAATTACTTCAGTAGCCTTTCATTCCTATCAGACTCCTTCGGGGCGATTCAATGCACGAAGAATATTTAACGGAATCGTATTTTCACGACTTTGTGAATCCAATTGCTGATACAAGATAAGACAAGATAAGATCTGGTACAAAGACCGGCTCCGCGATATCTTATGGATCTTTTGTCCCATTTATCTGTAATGTAATGTAACCTCTGAAAACCTCCCCTAAAGCAATGAAAGTCAATAGAGAGGATGGTGAAGCCCGCCTAATGTTATCCGTACACAAAAGTTCATAACGAAAAGGTAAAAGTACATAACATGCGTTACTGCGCACTCGTGCTGGCAGCTGTAAAAAAAGTTTAAATAGTGTTTTTCCATAGAAGAAGTTACACCGAAAACATTTTCACGCGCTTTTAAAATTACATGTATAATTGCTAAGAAACAATCTAAGTCAAAGACAAAAATTTAAGTCACACCGACAAACACTAGCAGAACGGAACAACATACTGTTTTCGAAGGCTGCTACACCTTCATCTTCAGTAAAATGGCAGAAACAACTAGTAGAAAATACAAGAAGAAAGAGAAGAGCTCGAAAGCTGATAGTTCTTATTCACGACGGAAAAGTCAGAGCCAGACGATGAAAAAACTTATGAAAAATATGAATATATAGACTAAAATAAAAAGGGGATTTAATTGAAAACTATTTGCTCATTTTAAATTAAATTAGCACTAAAATATATTATTTTATTTTATATACTTTTGGCTAGAAAACGTAACTAAATCAGTGTGCCAGTCTGAAGAAATCCAGATAATAAGACCTGATCATACTGCAAAAAAAAAAGCTAAAAAGAAGAACAGAAAGGAACAGAGAACAAAGTTTCTTTTTCTTTGAAGAATTAATTTTGCAGACTCTACAAACTCTCATTTTTATTAATATTACTTAAAGTTTTTATTAATTTCACACGAAATTTAAAACTATGGTGTTCACAAACAAAATTTGACAAGTCGAATGTAGGTCCACTGCTAACAGTTGACTATCAGGGGTGTCATAGAAACCAATCTTATCGGAATTGGATGTGAAACCGATAAAAAAAAAATACTTTGGTGTCACGAAATCCAATGTTATCGGTTTTATGTTCGAACTAGAAATAATGGCGGTTTTAGGTGTCAGAGAAACCAATGTTATCGGATTTTTATTAGAAATAAACCAAGCAGCCGACTGCTGTCAGTTTTCTGGTTACAGAGACAAACGCCCGATAGGGTCTCACTTCACCTAAACTTTCATCAGCATCCACTATGACTCGGAAATGCAATAAATACATGCCGTATTTCCCTTCGCCTGGAAGTGTGAGTTTAGGCGACGAAACATTTAGTTTGGTAGAATATTAATGATGTTCGTTGCTTACAAAAATAACAACAACAATGGAACAATATTAACAATAATAATGAAATGTCGCCGGCAAAATGTTTGCCTGTGTGAGTGTGAAAAACAAAAGAAAATTACAGATGTGTTTCTGCCAAATGTTTTCCTGTATAAACTCGTACGAACGAAACTCCGTCCATTTCTCACTATTTTTTTCTTTCTTTCTTGACCATTAGAATGACTGTGAGAGATAAAATGTTTGCTGGGTTCTTACTCTATTGTACGTACTTTCGTTTACGTTTTCAATGACTGTGGACATTTGTGGATGTTTGCATCGTTGTATGGATGACATTGCCAACCAATAATTATTGTGGCCACTTGAGTTGAATTTTAATTGAGTCAAAAGTCTACCTGTCAATGAGTCAGTTACTGACCACAGATAATACTATAATTGGCAGGTTGCTTTGCCTGAGCGAGTATGTTTAACAAATGGCTGTCTATATGCGGGTATTTGTACTTAAACAATAATTCCAACTATAAAAACATATAAAGACTTCTGAAAAAAATTTAGTTTTTGCGAAAATATTTTGCAGAGAAATCAAAAAGGCAAGACAAGAAAATATTCGTGCTTACAAGTGTTTAGTTTTTTAAGGAATTTATAAAATTTAAAATAAATAGCAAATGCTATTCACTTCTGTGGAGGGGGTATCGGGATTTCAATATTCGTTCTTCTCACAGTTGACATATAAAGTTTTAGAATGTTATTGGGGGGAGTTTTGGAAACAGTTGTCTATTACAGGCTGGTGAAGTGATGCGAAAACCTTAGGCAATCATTTGCAACAGACACACTGTACACGCAAACGAGGCTCTTTCGACCGATCATGGGCGGTATAATCCCATAAACGGCTTACCCCAAATACTTGGCTTAAAACGTATGTCTGGATGAATAGCCAGCACCACTGGCACCAGAATCGAAAGTAGTGGACTAATCATTCGCCCGCCCTAAACCCTATAAGAAACCGGTTAGGCCACGCTTCTCCTAGGAACTATTGGATAATATATATACCTATAGTCTGATTTTTTGGTTTTGCGGGACAGCCTATTTAGACTTTAAAGTTAATTTTTAAAAATCTTGACCCATTGTAATGACAACAATCACTTCCCTTCGGTCATAGATCATTCAACTTTTTGATAACATATGTACTCGCATATTGCACTTGATCAACAAGAGCGCATTAAGTAAAAATTTTAATATTTTCAGCACGAGGCCAAGAACAGTTTGTCGTTACATTTTAAGTGAATTGGAAAATCCAAATAAATAATGGGGTTTTTGAGAAGAAAGAGCAATCTGAATAAGGTGAAATTGTTGCAGCGGATAGATATTAATTAATGTTGTTAGTTGAATTCTTGCAAAAACTGAAAAATTTTAAATTTCGAGTTAATACTCTCTTGTTGTGCGTTACCATAACTTACAGTCCAATCTAAATTACGAAACAAAGCGCAACGTAATTTAGCTCTTAGCTATTACGCTGAAATGAGTAACCTAAATTAGATCGTTAACGGTGCGCCAGAAACAGTAATGTCTACTCACTTTGATTAATAAAAAAAACTCTAAATAGAAATAAGAAATATAGATAAATCACTAAACTGACTTGAAAACAACTAAATTGTCATTATTTTTCAACAATTTTATTTTTTTTTGCACCTAAATTTAACTTTTTTACGCGCTGTAAAAATTTGATTTTCCAATTGCAAAGCGTTGACGCCGCGTTATTTCGGTTGGTTTCATACATTTTGTATGGCCATTATAAATTTTGACACCCAGACAACGTTTTGCGTCGTAATTTAGGTTGCTGTGTTACGCGCCTTTTCCAAACGGAAAGTACAGTGAACTCGCGGTAATATAAACTAATTAAAACTAAGCCAGTTGACTTTTGCGAAATTGGTCTTATAAATGTGTTTATGTTGTCTAAATTCCCTTTAAAAATGTTATTCCCATTAAAGTAAAAGTTTATTATTGTTTGTTTGTTTGAAAAGAAAGCACAATTGATTTTTCAACAAAGAAAAAAAAAAACTTTAATTCTTTCAAATTCATGATTTTTCCTTTGCTATTTTTTTTTGTGTGCATGTAAGAAATTTTTATTTGACAGATGAAGGAAATCCCCAAATTATTATGCAGTTGAATTAGAATTGAACAACTATTATCTTCAATTATATTTCAACACTGTCTAGATGAAACCCTGTAAAGCAAACATAAGGGGTTCATATTTTAGAGCTTTTCGAGTATTCAATGTGAGGAAAAAAGTGTTCTTATTTTGAGGTGTTCATATTTTGGGGCGTTCATATTATTGCGAGTGCACTGTAAGCAGAAAAATAGCTTATGAGCAACTAGTAACAACACTTATAATTTTTTTTTATCTTGGACCAGCACTTAGGAAATGACCCCTACACAAGCGATGCATTGTGCTGGAATTAGGGGAAAGTGATAGTAGAAGAAATGACAGCAGGTGAAGCGTAACTATCTTACAACTCTGCTTTTTGCACGTTCATTGTTTTTTATAGCAGTCATGTAGCGCCACTGATGTCAAGGGAACGTTGTGAGGCCTTATTACTACTACTTCGTAAATGACTACTTTAAATTCAAATAATTTTTTTAACATAGTTGTCCGGATTTTTATATCGTGAAATTAGAACATTTATTTTCATTTAAAGAAGAAGTGAACTTTGAAGAACTTGTCAAATAAATTATAAGACCGAAAAAATAGTTTTTTTTGTTCTTTGAATTAATATTCAAAATTATTAATAGTAAATTTGTGAATTATTATATACCAAATTGGTTGAAAATTAGAATTCAAAGAAGAAAAAGAGAATTGAGTCCAGGTAAGAAAGGATATTATACTGAGAATATTTAGAGAAATATTATATTTCTTTTAAATTGCAATATATTATTTTGATTTCCAGTCACCTATTATCGGGATTCACTGATCCGTCTATGATTCTGTTATCCAGTTATATAGAAACAGGAGAATCCTCCGACGAAGGAAGATTTTCTGAGGTGCATGTCGATTGGTTGCAGCTAAAGCCGTTAGTGTTCAGTGACCAGTGACTATGCCTTCGCCACTGAAACCTTCCGACAACAACTGACACAAAGACACAGAAATGCACATGAGAAAAATATGCGAAATTTTTTTATGAATCTGAAACTGAGGTTGAACCCAGGAAGTGCATACTACTTCAGCCATCGCCACCCTCATTGTTTTTATTTGGAAATGATATCGCTTAATCCATATGCGGATTAATCAATAAGTTTAATTATTTTGGAAAATTGCTTATTTTAAAAAATTACATATGGGAATCACACGTCTGTTTTGAAAAAAGCTCTTGTGTATGTCTACCAAATACTATATTCCGACAATGCAATAAATGAGTTGTGAAAGAAGATTTTGTTACTTATAATATTTAATAGCAAAAAGGCCAGTGTTGCATTGCAATAACTTTTGCCGTTGAAATTGTAAATTTATATAAATTTTCACTCACTTGGTTCTTGTATGTTCCCCAGGGGACTCTCCGGTAACAGTATACCTTTTAGAATGAGTTCTTCTCGATTGGCACGTACAGATATTTTGCGTTCAAGGGCTGAAAATTACAAAGGAATGACAAGTTATCACAAATTGCTTCATAATAGAAGGAAGAAGCAGAAATAATGAAAAAAGTACTTTTAAAAGCTTCTTTCTTTAAAAGTTAAATTTTTTAAATACCATTTATTTTTTAGGGACCTTTTATGACAACGGATTTTTAAAGGTACTTTCTTAAAGAGTAACTTTGTTAAAGATAGATTTTTAAAACGTATATTTTAAAAGACGCCTTTGTTAAAGGTTCCTCTTGACAGGCCTCTTTAAAGGACTTTCTTAAAAGCTCTTCTTTAAAAAGTGCTTTTGCTTGAGGTACATCTTAAAGTACTTTTTTTACAGGTACTTCTTTTAAAGGTATTTGGAAACAGATAGGGAGAGGGATAGAGAACAGACAGGTGGTGATCGTAGTTAAAAACTACTTCTGCATCAGGTACTTCTTAACGTACTTTTGTTAGATATTCTTTTTTTGAAGGTATTTGGAAGTAGAAAGAGAGAGGGATAGTGTAGAGAACTAATAGGTGGTGAAAGTGGCAGAAAGATAGAGCTTAATTGCACCACTCTGCAGTTGCGGCGTCTCTGATGATTATTTTGACGCATTATTTTAAAGCTAATGAAAGTCATTTTATTTTATTATTTTACTTCCTCAATGTTTTATTGCTCCTATACAGACGAAGGAGGGTGCTATAGCACAGAAAAATTGGAAAAAAAGTTTGCTTGACCGGGCCGGGAATCCAACCCGGGTTCCTAGGCTTGCTAACACGCGAAGTACTCAGACATCAGCACCCTGGAGGGTACATATGTTAAAGGTTCCTTTATTAAAGGTACTTAGGTTAAAATACCTTTTTGTATTTTTGATAAAGGTACTTTTTTAAAAAGTACTTTTATTAAAAGTACCTTTTGCAAGGTATTTTTGTGAAAGGTACCTTTAAAATATAACTTTATTAAATGCACTTTTAAAGGCACTTTTCTTAAAAACATTTTTGTAAAAAATTAGTTCTTTAAAACGCACTATTTTTTTAATTTTAGTTCTTTAGGCAACATGTTTTTAAACGATACTTCTTTTCAAGAGGCAGCTTTTTAATAAGTTTAAAAAATTAGAAAAATGTCTAAAAGTTACATTTTTAAAAAGCTAATTCTTAGAAAATTTACTTTGTTAAAACCATATTTTTGTGAAAATGTTAAAAAATTTGGAAAACTTACAATTTGAGGCAGCTACAAATTTGTCACTTTTCTTTTTCCGCCGCCATTTCCAGGGTTTGAAAAAACGCCCCAGAGCGCTTAATTTACTTTTACGTTCTAAAGGTGGTGTACGTGTGCCAGAACCTAAACTATTTGTACGCAAAGCAGCACCATTTTGTTTTTTAGCTAAAAAGAAAAATAAAAGGAAAACACAGATTAATTTTTGTTTTTTTTTAAATTAAAGAAAACGTTTTTTACAAGCTGTAAATTTCAAAATTAAAAGTCGTAAATGAAACTCTTTGCATCGTTTTCTAGGCAGAGCTCTTAATAAAAGTTTACATTGGGAACATATACACCGAGCTAAATGGCAATGAACAAATACAATTTAATTTCCATTTTTGCTTCATAGGGAAAAATATTTCCCATAGAGTAAATTCACAAAATTAAAGCACTGTTTGCATCATACCCAATTTTAACTGTTTCAACCGCGACAAAACGAACTACGAGTAACTCAAAAATACCTTACGCGTGGCTAATTATGGGATTTCCCTTTTATGCTTAAACTAAAAACACATTAAAGTATTGCCAACTTTTAAAATTTATGTACGATAAATCATCACTGTTTTACGCCACCTACTGGTCTAAATTAATCTTTGGAATAAATTCGTTACGAAAATTACCAATTCAAATTGTGGGAAAAATGTTTCCCATTGACGTGAAAGGGTTAAATTCCTTTTATATACTGGAATTTAAATTATGAATTTAATTTCAAACATTATTCAGCGTAAACTAGTGATTCCAACAAGATCTTTTAAATATGAATACAAGCGAGATGGTCATTATCTCATCAGCGCTTTAAATGGTTATTACATTTCTAGAAGATGAAAAAGAAAAACACCTGATTATAAATACAAATAAATTTTACCCAATTCACAAGTAGAGAAAAACTCATAAAATCTTAATTGTTCAAATTTTACTTTCATTGCATGCCTTGTACAAATTAACCGGGCAACATCATCGTTGCCGGCATCATTATCTCAACGATTCACTTTTATTTTTATAATCATCAACATGTTCATACAGTGACTTCCTGTTTGGCCGTGTATTTAAACGTTATAAAGCATTTTTTATCTGGTTGTATGAGCACGTGTGTGTGTGTGTGTGTGTGTGTGTGTGTGTGTGTATGTGTGGGTTTGTTTATGTTTTTATTTAGACTTGTTTGGTTGTACAAACAAATGCAATAAATGGTTACTGTGAGGTGAACAATTCGTGTAAAGCGTTTTGTTTTAATAACACACTGACTGCCATAAAGTCCAAGAAAGAAGGAAAGAATGATGTGCTGATGTTTTTGTGCACGAGTAACCACTCCCCTTCCCAAGACATTTATTAGATGAATTCATAACAGAAATAAACTGGAAACAGGTAAAAATAAACAAGCCTCATCATAATTCTCCACATACATATATAGAGATGTTTTTATTTTTCTTCTTTTTTTTGTGTGTATTTATTTCTTATTTATTTTTTTATTGTTGCCACTTTTTAGTATCTAAATACAGTAGCAGTTATAACTGTCAGACCGACAGTCATATAGTCATGTTATGTTTTGTTTGTTGTACAACATTTTCTTCTGCTATATTTTTCTAATAAAATGGAAATGAATGTGGAGAAAAGTAATCCAAAGAGGCCAGCAAACTTTTCATGAGGTAATAATTTGCTGCTAACAAGCTGTAATAAACTATGAACATGAATGGGAAAATAATGTTGGCCGAAGTACAGCAAGCAACTGCACACAACTCTGCAGTTATAGTCGGGCAGTATTTGAAGGTCTAGTAGGAAAATATCCAGAGAAGAAAATTAATTAAAGAAGAAAAATTTATTTATTGTTATGGGAAATAAAGTTGAGCCGAAATATGGACATTTCCAGCATCTAGAAAGGAACACTTGGGATAAAATAAAGAAATTTTGATTTTTTTCATATTCATTTTAATTTTTTGTAGCATATTAATGGGACAATAGTATTTATATTAACTGAATTTATATATATGATTCTAATTGTGCTTTTTTCTTTACTTTATGATATTCTCATAAAGTATTTTTTTTATTTAATTTTTAATTTTTTTTGCTTTTGTAATAAAATACTTCATGAGAATATCATAAAGGGACCATAGTATATTTATCAAGTAAAATCAACTCATCAGGTGCCGTTGTTTGCTCGTTTGTGTTTAACACGCCTTTTATATGTCAAAATTTGTTTATATTTATGCGCGCCAATATCATATTTACTCATTTGTTCAATTTGAGAGAGCGCGCCATTAGCAGCTTTACTCATTTCTTTATTTTCAGAGAGGGTTGCAAAATCAATTAATTTATTATAAATGAAATTAATGTTTCTACTCATGATCTAAATATATAAGGTCTGCTCGATATTGAAGGAACTCTAAAATATTTTACGTTTCCAAAAGATCCAGAAATAAAGAGAGTGTGGATCAATTTAATTTGTTTTATTTATTTTACCTTTAAAATTGCAAAATATTTCAACAAAAAAACAAACCCCATATATATTAAAAACAAATCTCGACGGTGACGTCACAGTAAAAATAATTTGAACTGTCCAGCAGACCTTATATATTTAGATCATGGTTTCTACTGCTATTGTAGCCTGTTTGTGTTTACTTGTGGGAGAGCAGTAAAAACAAGTTTGACATATTTGGCTAGTTTTGCACAATCAAAGTGCCTGTTTTTTTTGGTACCAGTTGTTTTGTTGTAGAGATGCGGCTACTTGATAAATATACTTTGAATGGTGCTATGTACAGGGCAAAGGTATCTTATTATCGATTTTTTGTTTCTGATGTATAAGCAAAGAAACCTGGTATCACGAACAGGACACAATTTTGAACTGGTTTTCGACTGCATTTAGGAAAATTGAAAACTTTTCGAATTACAACACAATGAATTTTTTTTACACTAAAACAAAATAATAAGGGCATGAAAACGCTTAAAATTTTCATTTGCGCAATTGTGCCAGAAAAGCACTAAAATGTACGGGAATTTAGGCAATTGGAGATAATGCAGTATCTGCATTACCATGTCTAGCAAACCTCAATATAAAATTTTTTGTTTTAAGGCAATACAAACTCTACGAAGCTCTGACTGCTTGTCTGTAGAAACACCCAGGGTCTAAGCGGGAATCGAACCCGCACCTCCATATTGATAAGACTAATGCTGATGTACTAAACTACGGAGGCACCCTATGAAATTAAAGGCTCGATTATGGATTGCAACCGAACTGTTGTTCAGTTGCCAGTTGCTAAAAATGATAATGAAGGTAATGCATCTGGCAACTGCATTAACTCCCGTTGTCAAAATTCCAGCGTGTGAATTTTTTAGTGTTTTTTGGCAACTGAACTGAAGTTCGGTTGCAATCCATAAACAACTCGTAAATAAAATACGAAAAATTAAAATTTGTGTCTAAAAATTGTAATTTAGTTTTAAAAATGCCTTAAGATAGGCAGAAGATTTAACTGATCAGTTTATTTGCAGAAGTTGCTATTTGTGATAAGTTAACACTAGAATTTTTTTAGGAAAAAACTGACGACTTGCTGTTTTGCTAAATGCACAATAAAACTGCTCAAGTTTACGAGTCTACAAAGTTTGTGCAAATGAATTTTTATGCAATTGTTGACATTTCATTTGCGTAAATATGCACAGTTTACAAGGCTTTTAAGCGTTTTCATGAGCCCCCTTAATATGACTTTCCACTTGATGCTTGTCATATTTGCGATTCTCCTTTTTTTAGTCCAAATTTAAATTAGAGACATTGAAAGACAGAAGCATTTTGAAATTTTCTTTTGAACTGTCTTAAAGTAAATACATTTCGAACATTAGCAAGACAAATGGATTTTGTTTTAGCTCAATTTTCGTTGTTAACTGTTAACAAGCATTTAAACATTGATGTGCGAAAAGTCATATGAAGAGAAAGGATAAACTGTCTAGTACAGAGGTTCGTGTAATGTTATAATAAGAATATAATGAGATATAATAATAAAGTGAACAAATCAAAAGGAAAAAGAAAAATATATCAGAAGGAAAATACGTTGTCGATTCGATAGCTCAGATAGAGCTATCAAATTGTGTATTAATTGAGCCACTGAAATACAAGAGCGTTCTATTTCAGTTATCTGAAGTGAACGAAAAATATAGTACTCACTTCAATGAGCTAATAAACCCAAATATAGTTTAAGGTAAGTCATCTGAACAAGAGAGCAAAGTATATTTACACGAAAGAGTTTTCGATAAAAAGAGAAGTCATTGTAATGGCCGGCTACCTTCGTTCAATTGAATTATGTCGTTCGTGAAATCGCATGGAATGCTCACGTTATTGAAAAAATATACCCACAAGCGTGCGTCATAACTACTTATTTACTCTTTAGTCTGAGTTCACACGATTCATGTTTTAATAACATGATTCTTACTCTTCCTTCGTTGAACTCACTTTGGTGTTCACACAATGCATGTCATGTTGGCAAACATGTACATCTAGTTTGTGTGTATATTCAAATTAAGAATGAGAAAGCGAAACGTACTAACAGTACATGCACATGAGTACTCGTTACCGTTCCCCTCGTTACGCTCGCCTATAAAGTAGCAATCATGTCAGTAAAACATGAATCGTGTGAACACAGTCTAAAATTTATACTTCCAATATTATTAATTTTTTTAGAGTTTTGCAACAAATCTTTTTCCACACGATCCCTCACTAATGCTCACGTGCTTGACTCCACATAAAAACTGCTCGCAACAACGTTTCGAAATTTAATTTTTAATCAGCCAATTTTTTTACTTGATAGAGAAATATACTAACTATCACGCGTTATCACTGCAATAATATGTACTGCGTATTTCGAACATCGTTGTTAATTGTGAATCCTCGCAAGGAATTTTCCTATTGAGCATACCCAGACTCAGCAGAAATCATTCGTTGTGCTTTGCAACATCAGCTAATTAGCATTTAGAGACATGCAATTTTGTTAGCAAAAAAAAGTTCTTAGTTTTAACTACTCGTATTTCACTTTTATTTAATTTTACAGATTTTCTTCGCAATATCTTTTCAGGCTGGCATAATCAAGGCAGTTTTAATAAATTTTGCGGTACTTGTAGTATGAAATCACACGAGACGTATGAAGAAAAATAAATAAATACTTAAGAAAAACTCATTAAATGCACAAGTTTTATAAGCGGCATTCCCGCGCTACGAGGGTTTGCCCCAGAAAGTCTGGAAAATAATTTATCTAGAAAAAAATCGCTACATTACTCCATGAGGGTGGCGATGGATGCAGTAGCACGTTGACTACAATACCAAAAAGACCGTTCAAAAGACCCAATGCTACGTGCTTACACACCGACGCATGGCCGATCACGCTGCTTCACCTGTAAGAATGTGTGGTACAAATTTTTTTTTTATCTGGGACCAGCACTCAGGAGATGACCCCTACACATGCGAAGCATTGTGCTGAAACTATAGGAAAGGTATAGTTAGAGAAACGACAGGAGGTGAAGTTTAATTAATTATTTTACAGCTCTGCTTTTTGCACGTTCTTTGTTTATAGCAGTGTTGAAGCTACGGTTTAGTAGCCATTTTTATTATTATTTTACTTCGCAGGTGCTACACAATACCGACGAAGGAGGGCGTTCTGATGTAATTGTGTATTGCTATCAGCTGAAGCCGGTACTGTTCAGTGACCAGTGACTATGGATTCGCCACTGAAACCTTGCGACAACAACTGACACACAAAGACACACTAATGCACATCAGAAAAATGCGAGATGTTTTTTTTTATATAATTTTTGTCTGAAACTGGGATTGAACTCAGGTCTGTTTTGGTTTTGTAGTCAACGTGCAGAGACTACTTCAGCCATCGCCACCCTCATATTGAGGAATAAGAAGCTCTTGATGCTCCTGGCACGAAGATTCAGTGCGATGTTCGATGGACGGATCACAACTTTCATGTCTCAAAAGAAGCATTCAAGTGCCAAGAATTCTTAAGACGGTGCAAGACATACTTTAGCCCATCTGATCTCCTTGCTATGAGTATTTATACCTCTTACATCAGACCGAAAATGAAATACAACGCACGGTGTATGGCACGGTGTTTCAAAAGTCATTTTGCAGTTACTCGACCGTGTACAGGAGATCGCAACGAAAATCTTTGGAGACAGTAGGGTAGCCCTCTCTTGAGCATCGTCGCAACGTTGGGTGCCTTTCGCTATTCTATAGTTACTATAGCGGAATGTTTTCTAATGAAATCAGCATGTGGAATAAACTACGGGTAGAGATCTTTCCTGTCACTTTTATTGAACAAAACATTTAATTCGAATGTCCACAAACACTACTTCCTCTGCTCCTCCTACCATAACCTAATTTCCTATTTCCAGCCCAATGCATCGTATGTCTAGGGGTCATTCCCTGAGTGGTGGTTCAAGATAAAAAAATAAACAAATAAACCAGTTGTTCTTACCATATATTTCTGCAAATGTTTCCAGTACCCTCGTGCATTATTCTCGAACGGAAAACTTTAAGCGAATAGTTATTATTTTACATGAAAATTTACAATGACGTTCACAACAGCGTAAAGTAAAGTGGGAAATTGTTGGATTAATGCAACAACGATGGCAATAACTTCTAATTGTCATTCTTTGTGAGCATGCACTATGGGATGATATACGAGTACTATAATGAATTGAAGTTTTGCTTTGATATATCCAATGCTTTAATCAATTGGAACAGATTTCGATCTTTTTTTTTCAGACTTATGAACAAATTTATTAATTGAATAATAATTAAAAACTATATAACTCCTAAAAAAAATATAAATAATAAAAATAAAAATAAAATTTATTTAATAATAAAAATGTATTTAAAATACAACACACAGTCTGATAGTATAACTAATGAGAAGATCCACTATGGAAATAATAAAAAATAACAATTTATGCTTTAGTAGACCATTTTATTATATTTGTAAAGAAAAATTTCACCTAAAGCGGTATTGATTGAACTATCGCATTGAAAGGCGAAATGTCTGTTTTAGGCAGCATCAGCTGATATAATTACAGCGTTGAGCATAAAGCTATGTACGCACGATTGTCAGATAAATTGTCATAAAATGTTTAACAACCACGTGAACTTACAATTTTTATCTGGCCACATTGTCACAAAAAGCATCGTCCGTATATTGATTTAGTGCACCGTACAGTATCACCAATACAAGATAAATACTTTTTCAGTACATTGCCATATCTCAAAATAACTTAAAGCATAAAAGTTCGTCTGAATTTTTTCCACACTAAAGGCCACACTAAAAAACTCTAAAGTCCAGCGATTATATATACCAGATAAATTCATTAGCTATTTCGCCCGTCAGTTGATTCACAGTTTTTAAGTATTTTTAAGCCAAACGTCAAACTTAGTTTACTTTTGTAAAAATGTTTAAAAAGACTTGTTATGAATAATTTAATGAATATAAAAATTTAATATTACGTAACTATTCTTTTAATTATTCAACGTTAGTCAAAATTCATTACGAATATTTATTATATATATGCAGCATTTCATTTGGTGCTAATATCAAAATCTTCAGTAGACCTTTAACCAAATTCTTGAAAAAAGCTAAAAATTTTCATATGTTTATACTAGAACTCCCAAAGAATATTTGAGAATTACGAAATATGTAAACAAAACAAGTCGAGCATTTCGACTGGTAACTGGCGAATGACACGCGCTATGTTTTCCTCCAAGCCCTGAATCGAAGCGGGTTTGTCCGCATAAACTTTAAACTTGTGATATATCACGATCTTGGTGGTCAATCGACCGGCGCAAAACGTGAAATTATGTGCTCACCGAAATGTTCCCTCAATAAATCCATTGATTGATGCGATGTGTGGGAAGTGGCGCCGTTTTGCTGAAACCAAATGTCGCCGATATCACGAGATTCAATTTCAGGCATCAAATAGCCGGTTATCATGGCACGATAACGGTCGCCATTGACGGTTACGTTCGCACCGGCATCATTTTTTAAGAAATATGGACCGATGATTCCATCGGTGATGGTGTTGCAAATAGTACCGATTATGTTGACCATAAGTTAAGGGAAGTGCAAGAAACAGATTCCTCACAGAACGTGCATTTTCGTAATAAAGTTGAACGATTTCTAAACGTTGTGCAGGCGTAAGTCTTTCCATTATGAAATGCCAAACAATACTAAACATAAATTATATGACAGCATGACCGACTCACACGTGATCTGTCAAAAAAAGGCTATTGAAAAAAAGTATATCTACTTGAATCACCAATTACAACAAACATTTTATTATTTGATTTTAAATCTATTTAATTTTTCTAAACCTTTCTTCAGCTAAACCATATAACAAACATAAATAAATATTCATAATTTAATAAAAGAAATGCAGAATAAATTACTCTTTGCAATAATTAAATTTAAATTGAAATTTAAATTCAACTTATGGGTCGCTTACGGATTGCAACAGTATTTGCGTTACGTTGCCAGGCGTCAACAACAAAACCACACTAATGGATCGATTATGTACTGCAACCGTGGTGGTTGCCACAAAAAAAAACACAGAAAAACACTTGAGCTTAGGATATTGCGATTAATGCAGTTTCGATCTGCATTACCTGCATTACCATTTTTAGCTACTGGCAACTGAACAACAGTTCGGTTGCAATTCATAATGGAGCCTTTAATGTACCTCACAAAATAACAAAATAAATTGACTTCCATATGATGAACAAATTAAAGCCCAATAGAGAAATAAAAAAAGGTTTCCGAAAAGTAGTCCATTAGTTGGAAAAAGGACATGTCTTAAGCAAACATTGAAATTTTTCATCCCATTGTGCCTCTTAAGTTTTCAATACAAGAGCACAAAAAATTCTTTTGTTAATCATTTTCATAAAAAGAATAAATAACGCGATTATTTTATAAGTTTATTAAAAAGCGTTATTTGTTTTACCCCTTTCGCTTCCTTTACCCCACTCAACAACTTATGGCTTCTTCGTCTTATACTGCTTCTTCTTCTTCTTCTTGATTAGCATTGTGGAAAAACAAACGCTTAAATTAACAAAAAGAAAATATATTTCGTTAGACGTGCTTCCAACTTGTGTGTCGCTCCACTGGGAAATGATTGCATGCAAGTGCGCTGAGTATTTCGTTGCTTAATTGTGAATTTATGCGAAAGTGTCACGTGAATGTGATGGAAATTTAGCGGTATGGAACAATAAATTTCTCTAAATTAAATGTGTTAAATACACCAAATTTCCACGAGCTGTTTATACGAGTAGTATTAACAGCCAGCTAATGAAAATTTATCTTCGAAAGCTTTAGAAGGAGGACACAATGAAATTAATAAACTTCTTCCAATTTAACAGACAAAGTTATTTAGTGCGTTAATTATTTATTTTGAAATTTAGAGAAATAGAAAAATAAATTTTACTACAAATGAAGAAGTTAAACGAGTGACAAACAAATTGTATGAAGGCAATTCGTGTATGCAAAGCTTTTGTGAAATTCATGGTCTCTATAAAAGAGTAAATTTTACTGACAAATAGATTTGCAATACTAAAAACGGCAAGACAATTAATAAAATATTAACAACGATATTAGTGTAATCAGCAAGAACGTCGAGCGTTCCGTTTTATGCGGCATAACGTTGGTGGCTTAGTTGGTGACTGTATAATAAAAAGGTTCTGGGTTCGAGCCTAGTATCCGTCTAAGACATAAATTCAGAAACAACATCATAGCGCTCTCCATCGTCGGCATTGTCTAGCAGTAACATCGGCGACGTAAAATAATTAATAAAATGGCTCCCAAACCCAGCTCCAAAAATTTAATGCATCTCCTAGACACTAGAGAAGCTGCAACCCTTCCATGAAAACCAAAAAACGTGCAAAAGCAGAGTTAGAAAAATACTAAAGCATTCCTCTGTATATTTCTTCAGCACGTGTCATCTCTCTCACTACCCCTTTCCTATAGAAGTTAACGCTTCAACGATAATAAATTGATATGCATTTCGTATTTTTCTTTTCAAATTCTGCAACCAACTGCACTTCTCAGCGCGCTGTTAAAATCGCATTTTCCAAGCGCACAGCATTTCATCAACAAATTATTTTGACATGAGAATTTTTGACAGATAAACAACGCTTGTCGCTTTTGTTTAAGTTCGCGTGTAACTACTGTGAGATGAAGTTAAATTTATATCTCTGTGCATTTCTTTTTACTAAAGCAGGGGGTAACAAAACCATTTGGATTGATGAAATAAATACAACAACATATTTTTGTGAGAACAAATTAAAAATCCCAAAACAAAAACTTACTAGAAGCTTTCAACGATTTCGCAAGTAGTCTGCACGTTGTCTACAAAACCAAAAAATTTCGGGGTTAAATCTCGGTTTTAGACTCATAAAAACATCTCGCATTTTTTTTCATGTGCATTGGTGTGTCTTTTTGCCAGTTGTTGTCGGAAGGTTTCAGTAGCGAAGGCATAGTCACTGGCCACTGAACAGTAACGGCTTCAGCTGTAACCAATACACAGGCACATCAGAACGCTGTATATTCTATTGTATAGGCATTGCACCGGAAGGACGTAGGTATTGGTGTTTTTGAACATTTGATTTAAATTTTTCAAGATCGCAATTGGCCGATAATTTATGCCACATACGAACCACATTCGTCTAAAAGAACCGATTTTCTCTGGAAAATGAGCATCGCTGGAAGATCAACCGGAAATTTATGTGCTCTTGCTGACAACTTAGTAGTACGTAAAAAGACACAAGTTTTGCGGGAAAGGTTCCCGTTATCGTTAGGTCACATTCTATTGAAGTACCTACAAACAACACGGCGCTATAGTCACAACGCTCTTCTGTCGCTTTCCTGCGCGCGTTGAAATTCCTTGTTTTGGTTTTAATTTTCTCATGTGCAACTCATTTTAAAATTAATTTAACAGTCTCTTCTTAATGTCAGTAATTTTAAAAATTATACGAATAGTTTGAACACACAAAAAAAACCAGCATGTTGTCTGTCAAAAAACAAAATTTTGCAACTAATGACTGCAAACTGATAGCAGTAAGAAATCTAGATACATCGTACCAAATTTTTATAATTGAAGTCATGTCCAAGAAGAAATGATCGTCGAAGCGCATGTGCTAAAAATTGCAGATTTTGAAGTGATTATTATTGCATTGAGATTAAATTTACCAACTTGTTAAAGCATACAGTAAATCCAAAGTAAGACTTACAAACACATGTTCATATGTATGTATGGATGTACTTACAAACAAATTGTATATGTGGGTAGGTTTCACGGCCCGTCAGACATCCTGTGTCCGACCCACTTGGGTTCAAAGCCTGATCTCGTTGTGTTGCCATCACCCCCGGTGTCAAAAACCCCGTTGGCTGGAAAAACGAATTCGTCCCCTACACATCCACGAGACATGAAGTGTCGAAGCCCCCACACAAGCCGTCCTCTGCCTAATTAGGGCCGGACAATGGCAGAAGAGGTGTTCTACCGTCTCCAGCTCTTCCTCATCCCGAACAGCTGGTACAGAAGTCGTTGAAAGGCAGATCCAATCTGCGAGCGTGCCAAACTATGCAGCAGTGCGCCGTCAGAAGCGGCATCAAGGTGAACAGCTGCCCACGAGTTGCAGCTCTACCAAAGGAGC
The DNA here is from genome assembly GCA_963924685.1 of Dexiosoma caninum. Taxonomy (NCBI): domain Eukaryota; kingdom Metazoa; phylum Arthropoda; class Insecta; order Diptera; family Tachinidae; genus Dexiosoma; species Dexiosoma caninum. The sequence goes on along the minus strand of OZ004729.1, from coordinate 36,804,324 downwards.
AGACCTCCTACAATCGTAACGTGGCAAAGTCAGTTTCGACGTCGAGCAAGTAACCTCCCGCAACCACCGCGATTTTGGTGTTCGCCTGGTGCAGTCGGACACCCACCTTAGCCAGACCCTCCGTGACAACGTTACCAGGAACGTCCGGATGCCCCCTCACTCAGACAAGCTCCAGGATAGAATGTCGCACCTTCTCTTTGAGCGATACCCGGCTATCATAGACCAGTTTGAATGTCGTGTAGACATCCGATGAAGACGCAATAGCCGCACAGTGGCGCCAAAACCCATATTTTAGCGTTTTAATTCATATCTCCACAACAGAAATTTTATGTGAGTAGCTCTTGAAACAAACGGAAACTTCCGACGAAATCTTGGAAGTGTAGGAGCAGGGGTACAGGTACCACCAATCGCAGTAATTATTATTTTTCCTAAATCTGCAGGAACTACAATAATGAGTAAATTTGATGTCGGTAACACGCACCTGCCATTGAATGACTTCGGGTACGGATTATGTAAATATCGATTTTGGATCAGTTCTTTTTTTAATACCTTTAGAATTTATCAAAAAAAACTAGTTTTCTGGTAGTTTTATTAAAAAAATAACTTTATGTTGGCAAACGGAACGCGTGACGCTATTACTAATTCGTACAAAAAATAAATTACAATAATACAAAAAATTTTTCTAAAATGAATCTCATTTGTTCAACCATTAAAATAAAATTTAAATCTCTGCTTAATTGAGCCCAATTAATAACTTTATGTCCACTTAAACTGAGAAAAATTAATTTTTTTCCATTTCCAACATAAACAATAAAAACAAAAGCACTTCCACAAATAATTTTTATTACAAATTTCAGTAAAACATTTCACTAAATCCCAAAACTTAATCGTTCCATTGTTAGATTTATTGCTTTTTTCAAATTACTCGATCCAAATATGATTTAATTACACAAAGTTTTTTGCTTTTTCCTGCCTATTTTTTCAGTTTTCACATTGTTTAATTTCAACGTGTCACTACAAAAGCACCTGTACCTATTTGACATTTATATTTGGCCTAGTGATGTAGAATTGTATGCAATTTAAGCGAGTACTTTTAGCTTTCACTTGAACTTTTTTTTTTTAATACGTGAAATGACCGTCTTTGGGTCCTATGTGCACCGCCCAGATGTCAATAAAAATCTGGATATTCTAACCGTATACCCCGTGGTATCTCCACCACGCTACCCTTTTATGACCAATATTTCAGCCTGTTATATACTGCACAGCTCAGGCAGTCTGAACTTCATCCTCCTATCATACCGAAGTAACTGTATATGTACATGTCCATGTCCATGTATAAATAGACTACTCGTATAATTCAAATATATTTTCGATACATAGAAAGAGAAGAGCTCTGTAAATAAACATATTTTCCAAACTTGAAATACTACTAATAATTAAAGTTTTGATATTCCAGGACTTCGCTTTTATTTAGTTTGATAACACCCCTTCTAGAAGGTGAAAATTTACTTTTGCAAAGTGTTGAAAAATTTCTTTGAAACTTTTCTTCACTACTAGACACGCAAAGTTTACTTTCAGAAATTTTGTGTTTTTTTAATGGTACAAGGTGGGCCAAAAGAAATCACCCTATTGAAAGATGCTCTTATTTTTGCAAATGGCGGCCAATGTCAAATCTGTTTTGACGTTTGTGAACTAGACAGATGTAGAATACATGCCAAACACGTGTAACCTACGCCCAAGCAATACTCAATCTCGAAACCGAAGTTGACGATTTTTTGACCAAAATCATAATGAGCGATGAGGCTCATTTCCACCTCAGCGGGTACGTGAACAAGCAAAACTATCGCTTCTGTGGCACCGAAAAACCACGAGATATGCACGAGGAGCCATTACACCCGCTCAAAGTGACTGCATGGTGCGCTGTTCACGCTGGAGGAGTCATCGGGCCATTTTTGTTTCGAGGATGCCGCTGGTCAAACGACAACAGAGGACTGTGCGCGCTATAGGGCCATGTTAACCGAGTTTTTTCTGCCGCAATTGAACGAATTAGGACTGGAGGACATGTGGTTCCAACAGGACGGAGCAACAGCAGAAACTGCGCGAGCCACAACCGATATTCTGAAGCTGCCGTTCCCGGGTCGCCTCATCTCTCCTTTTGGCGATTTGCACTGGCCTGCAAGATCGCCCGATTTAACCGTCCCAGAGTTTTTTTGTGGGGTTTTTTGAAGTCCCGTGTTTACGTGAACAAGCCCGAGACCCTGGAAGCCCTCAAGGACAACAGAATCAACAACAAGCAACAAGTGCCAGAATCTGTCGACCGAAGTTCTCGCGTATAGAAATCAATTATGACAGCGCCCATTTGGCCGATATCATCTTCTCGACTTGACCAATACAATTCTAAAGGTTCAGATAAACATAATCAAAAAACAGAATCGAAGTTTTTCATTTAGAAAAAAATTAGAGCCAAATCACATCGGATGACTTCTTTTGGCACACCTTGTACAAATAATTAAAGTTTTGATATTGCAGGACTTCGCTTTTATTTAGATTGATAACACTTTTGCAAAAATTTCTTTGAAACTTTGCTTCACTACTAGACACGCAAAGTTTACTTTCAGAAATTTCATGTTTTTTTAATTGTACAATTCAGCGGTTTTATGCAGCTTCACAAATACAACTATAAATTGTTTTGCTTTTGTATATCGCTATAATGAACGAAGAAGAAAGCAACTTTGCAAAACTTTGCGGCTACACGAAGGTCTGTACTAATTTTCATTCTCCGTTCCCATTGCATGAGCAATTAGTCTTCTCAATCAGGAGATGCGTGTTAGATTCCCGCCTACACACTGGGTCCTTCTTGTGGTATCACAAAGGGCCTAAGCTCTGGCTTAAGTGGGGCGTTTTTCTTCGTGGAGGGTTCGCCACCTAACCTTCCCCCTTCACCAACAAATTCAAGACTGTGCAAAGTAAATTTGCATCTTCTAGAAGGGGTTGCCATTCGGCGATTGATTTTATTTAGTTCCCTCTGTATGCACGTGTGAATTTCCCTCTTGTGTGTGTGTGTGTGTGTGTCCATGTCAAAATTGTTTACATGAAGTGTTATCAGAATTGATATTTAACAAGTGGCTTAATGTCAGTATGCATCTAAGTAAACGACTGTTTGTGAAATAAAAGTTGGAACGAATCGCTACTACTTGCAATCAACTGTGGCATCAGCGACACAAACACCGCAAAAGACAGTGTTTACAAATGAAAACGGCAATCAAGATCTTTGCTCCGAATTATATGTTTGTATGAAAAGTATAAAAACCTGAAAATAATAATTATCAAAAGGATAAAGAATGCAAAACAACATCGCTAACGAAAAGTTCAAACAGAATCGCATTTACAAACAGCTGCGGCCAGTTATACGAACTCTTTTCGAAAACGCACGAACAACAACAACAAACAAACAAAAATATCAAAATGAATTGAAGCAAACCGAGCCGTAGTCTCTGACTGACAAAAACATTAAAAGCCAAAGTGCCTGCAATGAATGCCACAAGCACATAAAGCACACAATTGCACACACTTGCAGACAACACACGTACACATGTGTGTAAAAAAGTAATTCATGCATAATGCTTGACTTGCACTGACTGCCGCTGCTAATGGTATTCGTCTGACTTCTCGTCTGCTCAGCTAGTATGTTTGTTCGTATGTCACATCATATGATTATTTCCAATAAATACTTGTGAGTCCATTTAGTTTTTATTCTGTTTGGAGCTTTGTTACTGTTGTTTGTTGTTAATGTTTTTTATTGCCCCATACGTATGTGCATATGTCTGTATGTAGTATGAAATCATATGGACTCGTAAACGCTGTACATTGTTGATCTCATTTAGTTCCGCTTTAATATATAAATTGCAACTACCCAGCAAGACAAAGCAGACGAGCTTCTTATTTCAGGCCTTATTAAAGGCCTGCTAAGGCATTTTTTTTATTCAATTACCATACTTATGTAACAGCCAAAGAATGTCTTAAGCGCATGCTACACGCATCAATATTCAGCTTCAATATTTGGCTTTGGGTTAGTATAAATATTGAAGCCTCTGACACACTATGTCAATATTATTTTTTCAATATTAATTTTTTTTTTTTTGGTTTTTCAATTGTAAACATATAGAATTTGCCGTCGGCAAAATACATATCTATTTATTTCTTTATTTATTAAAAAAAAAGCACTGGTGATATTTTTTTATGTTTTTCTCACTATATTTTTTACTTTGCACGTCCCAAAACCCCATTAATGAGCGATATATTTCAATTAATTCGATAACAAAATTTTTTAACACTATTTGTAATGCGTCACAACTACGATGTGCAGTCATAGTTACGAGAAATATAATGAATATTGACAATAACACTGCCACACTACGTCAAACTACTTCAAAAAGCATTTTAATATTCATCAATATTACACAGAGCGTATATGTGTGACTATTTTTTGCAAACAAACTTACACACAGACAAATATTGAAGCTGAATATTGATGCGTGTAGCATCCACTTTATAAAAGGCCTTGGGGATTCCGTATAAAATATGGGGTACACATTCCACACTTCCATCCAACCGTTCATAAAGTAGTCGCAACTCTACAGCAAAACACTACCAAAACCAATAGGCATTTTGTTTCGATAAAACACCATAAAAATGTCAATAACAAATGCCAAAACAAAAAAAACAATTAAGAGTGCTATATTCGGCTGTGGCGAATCTTAGATTCCCTTCACTACTCGTTATATCCCATATTCGTCTGAATTTCCGCCTAATTGTTTAGTAGTACCGGATTTTTTCTCAACTTTTGGATCTAGTCATTTCGACCAGCAATTCAAATGCCGTAATGCCGTAAATAGTAATTTTGAACTTTTGTTTGAATTCATACTACATATATCGATTTTAAAGAATATTTAATTCAATTCGTAATTAATTGTAATTAATTTTTTTTCCTTGAATAGGAAAGATGACAACACTTGGAATTTAGACACGAAAATAGAGCAAAACAAACATGAAAAAAGAAATTAAAAAAATTACTTCGTCATGCGTTGGTATGCAACTTTTTCACCCCAATTTTTTCTCTACACCGCTCAACCACAACTAAAAAAATGTCAAGCAAAAGTTGCAGCGTTTATTGCAAAGTGTAAATATGGTATAAGTGTGCTCTTAGATTGAGCAATTTTACTTAAAGCAAGTATGAGTTTGTAGCAGGCTATGGATTTGTGAGTGAGTGTGCAGCACATGTGCCGTACATCAGTGTGTGTGGTTTGTTGCAGAGTTAGGAAAGAAAAATGAAGCGGGTTACAGAATTGCTTGTATCGAAAAGTTACTTCAATTCTCTTTTTTTATATTCTCATATATTTGAATTGTTGCTGTCTCTATGAAATTTTTTTTTTTTAATTGCTGGTACAGGCTGTCTGCATCTAAACACTTTGGCAGTTTTTTTTTTATCTGGGACCAGCACTCAGGAGATGACTTCTACACATGGAACTATAGGAAAGGGATAGTAGGAGAAACGACAGGAGGTGAAGCTTAATTAACAATTTTACAGTTCTGCTTTTGCACGTTCTTTGTTTATACTCGCAGCAGTGCTGAAGCTTCTTTAGTAGCCATTTTTATTATTATTTTACTTCGCCGGTGCTACACAATACCGACGAAGGAGGCCGTTCTGATGTGATTGTGGATTGGTATCAGCTGAAGCCGGTATTGTTCAGTGAACAGTGACTATGCCTTCGACACTAAAACCTTCCGACAAAAATTGACACAGAAATACACACTAATGCACATCAGAAAAATGCGAGATGTTTTTTTTTTAATGATTTTAGTGTGAAACTGGGGTTGAACCCAGGTCTGTTTTTGGTTTTGTAGTCAACGTGCAGACTACTAACCATCGTGCCATCGCCACCCTCAAGGGAAAAATTGCTCAATCTAAAAGCATACTATGGAATGAATCGAGAAGGCCTTCCAGAAGGCATCCGTACTGCTTCTATTTTCCGATGGGTACTCAACTTAATCGATAATATTTGTATGTGTCTGTGAGTGAGTGAGCCTACACATGCATATGAATGTATGCATGGGCTTGTAAAGATGTTGATAATGATAACGTTATTACCATTGTTGTTGCTTACAAATTACAATAATTAGAAACGGCAACAATAACAACAACGTGAATATTTTGCTTTAAGAGTCTTCAGTTTGCTCTGCTTTTGAAATGTAAAATGACTTATAGAAACCCTGCCGGCAAATTGACTACTAACTCGATGTCCTTTCGTTTACTTTCCCAGTGAAATCCAATAGTTGAGTAAATTTTATTCAAATTAAAAAATTTACTCTCCTAAAAATTGTCTCTAACACAAAAAAAGTAAACGAATGGAAAATGTGATCACTAAAAATCAGAGTATAGTAGAACTATGATATGTGCTGACTTCTCAGTATATACACGTTTTTGGTATTTCATACAGAGTATTTAAATACAGGGTGCGGCTAAACTAACGAACTATATGATGAAAAAAAAATTATAACTTCTTTGCTTGTGAATATTTAGTTTATTGTTTCAATTTCAGGAACTAAACTTGGGAGAATATATAAAAATGGAATATTATACAGGGTGGCACATAAGGACCTATATGGTTTGAATTTTTTATAACTTTTTTAATTATTATTTTTGCTTTGGTTTTTTTTCAGCATTTTGTGAAGAAGACTTGGGGAATTAATTATGAAGCTTTCGAAATGAAATCATGGCCATTACACCCGAAATTTTGGGAAAAGTTATGGAAAATATGCTAAAAAGAAAATAGACATCACTTTCAGGATATAATTTTTCAAAGCTAATTGCAAAAAATTCCCCAATAATATACTGTATTTTAAAAAAAAAAATATAATAATCACATAAATAAAAAAGTTTTAAACCATTTAAACCATATATCTCCTTTTGTGCCACCCTGAACAAATGCGCAAAGAACTAAGATTGTTTTTCCATTCCATGAAAATAATCGTTCGATAATTAATGCTCAACGTGCATACAGAAGATTTTATGGTGTAAGAACTGCTCCAATGGGTTCAAAAATTCGTTCGTTGTTGGATAATTTGCCTGAATTTGCGACTATCCAAGATTTCAGACGTACGGGCAGACCTCGAACTGGCATATCGAACGAAAATATTGAAATTAATATTGAGACAGAGTGGATCAAAAAATGCGAACGAGAAAACGATCTGCCCAGTTGCAGTTTTCTAACCGCACTCTTCGGCGAATTTTGAAAAACGATTTGCACCTCTTCCCTTAAAAAATCCAACTAGTTTCGCATTGCGTTTGGGATATGCTAGAGCAGTTTTAAATCTCGTTGATCAAAATTAATAGTTTTTGTAAAATTTAATGCTGACTGACGAAGCCCATTTTCACTTGAACGGTTTTTCAATCTCAAAGACAAAGATTAGGTGAATAAGCCCCAAACCTTGCAGCAGCTGAATGGCAACATTCAAAGAGAAATTGAACGTATACCACAAGAAACACTCAGAAAAGTTATTGAAAATGCTATAAAAAAGAGCATATTTTTGCGTAAGAGAAAACGGTTCTCACTTAACTGACATTATTTTTCATAATTAATGTAAAAAATAACATGAAATAAACTTTATTTTTATCATTTAATTTCTTGTTTTTTTTTCATTCGTCCACAAACCGGGTCTGTAGAAAATGTGAAAACATCTGTGCGTGCTCGCCCAGTTTGTTCTGCGACTGGCGGCGTAATCGGGCCGTATTTCTTCGAAAATGAGGTTGGCCAAGCGGTTACTGTGAATGGAGTTCGCTATCGCGAGATGATAACAGGTTTCTTGTGGCCAGAAATGGATGATATGTCGTTGCAACAAGATGGTACTACAAGGAAGTAATGCAACGTTTGCGTGAAGCAATACGACTCAAACGATCGGAATTGTGGAAAAAAATCATGGATTTTGCATCACGATAATGCCTGTTCGTGATTTTTTGGCCAAAAACAACTTCCAAATCATGCCTCAGAGCCAGCCACCTTATTCGCCAGATTTGGGTCCCTGCAACTTTTTCCTATTCCCAAAATTGAAGAGACCAATGAAAGGAAAGCGTTTTGCCACAATTGATGAGATAAAGTCAGAATCGAAGAAAAGCGCATTTCAGAAGTGGTTCCATGATTGGCTGAAGCGCTGGCATAAGTACATTATATCTGAGGGGTATTACTTTGAAGGCGACAAAATGAATATTGATAAATAAATAAATACTTTTCAAAACAATTCAAAATTCACATTTTCTTTTGAACAGTCCTCGTACATGCATATGCGGACTAGTCACGTTATTTGCAGGGTAGTTCGCAACTGAGTATGTATGCGTGTCAGTGTGAATGTATGCAGAAATAAGCTTTACAAGTTTCATTGAACTGTTTAGATTTTTATTTTGTAGATTTTGTATGGAGGTTTGATTTCAAAGAAAAGTATTAATACAGTAGAATCGCGAAAAAGACAACCCAATTGTCCCAAAACTCATTAACTTTTCAAAGTATTTAATTTTAAAATTTAAAAAAAAATACAAAATTAACGTAAATTTTTCTGAAATTACACATTAGATTGGTTTTCACTCTTCAAAATAAAGTATCATTGTAAAACATTTTTTGATCTAATTTGCGGTTACTTTTTGACATTGACTTTTTTTAGAGAAATTATTATTTCAAACAAGTCACTTTAGGATTTCAACGAATGTGGCAAGACATCCATTTCTTAATATTTAACAGAATTTTGACGACGACTATACAAAATCATATAATTCATAATAAATCTTTTTATTTCAGGGGCTACTCTCTATTGCGATGCGAAGCCTAAATGCGTTGAGATGACAATTTGATACTCTCTATTACTTTCGGAAATCTTTTTGAAAAAGTGGCAACACTGATATTGGAAAAGAAAATAGGGCAAAGATTGATAGTAATGAAATGTTAAAAATATTTAAAAAAGGACAGTTAAGACAAAGGGTGGCGATGGCTGAAGTAGTCTGCACGTTGACTACAAAACCAAAACAGACCTGGGTTCAACCACAGTTTCAGACTCATAAAAACATCTCGCTTTTTTTGATGGGCATTTCTGTGCCCTTTTGTCAGTTGTTGTGGGAAAGTTTCAGTGGCGACGGCATAGTCACTGGTCACTGAACAATAAAAGCTTCATCTGTAGCCAATCCACAGGCACATCAGTACGCAGGGCTCTTGCGCAACTCTGCACTTTTTGCACAGCACAATCGGCCGTCTCTATGGTGTTACATTAATTTTTACGCTAAAGGGCAGCTATTTGATTTATTATTTTACTGCGCCGACGCTAAAATAAAGACGAAGTATATATATAAGGTTGTACTGATTGGTTTTATAAACAATGGTCCGGCAAGACTATCAGCTGTTAAATAATATAATACTATCAGCTGTTAAATATCTCTCAGCTGAAGTGTCATTTAATTAGGAAAAGGTTCGGCATTTACGAATATGGATCGTTTAACAACGGAAGAACATTTAAATATATTTAAAACTTAATGAACAAATGTGGTGGTTCAACTTGGCCACTTTTCGAGCATTACGGGGTGGATATGGCCTTTATAATCGACCCACTGCGCAGAGAATTGGCAAGATTATAAAGAAATTTGAGGAGACTGGCAGCATTATAGATGTGAACAGGCTTGTGCATCATCGCAATATGCATATTGACGAATACATCGCTTCTGCTAGTGAAGGCGGAGGAACCGTTACCATAAAATTCAGAGCGTTGTGGCCGTACAATTGAAGATTATGAACTGGACGATAAGTGGTATCGTCAAGAAGATGGTACATTAGATTTAATTTCGACCAGACGTATCTACTCGATTTTAAACCGAGTAAATTGATGCGAATTCGGTTTAGAGAACACCTTTTTTTTAAAAGGCAATACAAACTCTACGAAGCTCTTATAGCTTGTCTGTAGAAACAGGCAGGGTCTAAGCGGGAATCGAACCCGCCCCTCCATATTGATAAGACTAATGCTCATGCACTAGACTACGGAGGCAGCCGCCTCGTTCTAGATACGAACAATTTTTGCGGATTCGGATTACAGAATATACCCGTTTATATATTTTTATTTAATGTTGTTTAAAAAAATTACTTTTTTAAAGTGAACTTTTTCAGAATACCAAGCCGGTAGCAATGCAGCCGATAATTAGCCGGTTGACCAAAACAAAGGTCTAAGATGCGATATTCTGATTGAAACTACTACCATTTTTGTTTTTCTTCTCCCCCACACATGGAAAGTCGAAATTCAGTGAAAGTTTTATGTTGCAAATGTATTCTAGTGGGAAGACCACCTGTCCCAGGATTACAATAAAGGAAAATTACAATGGATGTTGTTAATGTATTTCATTATTTCTGGAGCGAAATGAAACAGCACAATTACACAATTCCGCATTATAAACTCCAATGTGGTTTATAATTTTATTTTTCTATTCCTTTTGTCTTCACTTCTAATTTACTTCATATATTTAATTTATATTTCTGGTTTTGCGGTTGTGTTGGTATCGCGTCGTGTTTTCCAACAATGATTGGTTAAACCGCAAAAATGATATTAATTAATTAATTAATTAATTAAAATAAAATCCGTCTAAATATATTTTGCCACCAGTTTTTGTGTGCTTTATGCGAATGAATACGATTTGATTACTAAAAAAAAAAACCTGCCATAATGCTGCTACTTAAAAATTGTATTTTCCATTCGTTTAACCCATTCAAAAAGTTATATGACGTTTGAATTTAATCAAGTTGTAAAAATAGAAAAGAAAATTCGTATAGACAAAATACGATGTTAAATGTAATACAAGAATAGTATAATAGACACACCTTCTTAAAATTAGCAGAAAGCTTTAAACTACTCGTACATATATGGTCGAATCCTGCGTGACGAAAACTACTTTGGAACGTGTTTTGGGATTAAAATATAAACATTTTTTGGTGTTTCAAAAGAGATACCTTCAGCCTATAAATAGTGTTAAGTGGAATTTAAGTGCACTTTCGAATAGTATAACACACAATTTGTTAATAAATATTTCTTGGGAAATAATTGACCTCAAAGTTTTGCGGCACATGCTACAAAAAACGGAAGAAAGTTAACTTCGAAATTTTTAGCGAGTTTTGTATCATAAAACACATAAAATCTAATTAAAAAGAATTGTATCACAACCTATTTCCCGCCATAAATGTTTATAGTTTTTTATCAAGAGCTGCGAACCCATTGTGACGCATGCTACGTGACACACGTTACATTTCTAATAGCAGCATATAAATAAACGTAAACGGATTTGACATCAAGCGTTTTGGTAGTGTCGAGGAAGCTTTAAAATTTGTACCTTCTATAGCTGTGTTGTACATATTATAATAATTGACGCCTAGAACCATGCTATAAATGCGATTATACAGTCAAACAGATAATAATACGTACCCCTTAAATAATCTTTATTTTTCCAAAAATTGCTGATATTTAAAAAAGTTAATAAACAAAAAAATTTTAAATGAACACAAATATTTATTTTATTATTTAAATTTAAAATTAAAAACTTTAATTTAATACTGAAGAGCACAGTCGAGTCGCTCATTAATGGTTTTTTTCGTTGTACGCGGATTCCATAGGTTTTTTCGCGAAATAATTCGCACTGTTTCTGAATGAACATTAATATTGTGGTAATTTTTCTAAGTGTTGTTTTAGGATTTTTACTTACAACACAAATTTTGCGTGGACGTCTAGTTTTTGGCTTGCTTGCTACGGATAGAGACTCAGGAACATTTTTTATTACAATCTGCCCTGTAGATATTCCACGTCGAACAATTTTAGCAATTAAACTCAAAGAATTCCCATCTTTCCTTAATTTGAAAATATGTTCACGAATTACGATAAAAATGTCCTTTGTTTTCTTACTCATTGTAACGAAATGTTTCCCTAAAATTATTGCAGTCTTTACGAATTTGCTTATAAATTAACACTTTCCGCATATTATTCCTTCTTTCAAAAACCCGCTTTCTATTTGGCACCGTACGTATAATTATCTATGGTGCCAGATTAAGTTGCAAGTGTAAAAGTACAATAAGCGGAAAATTAACCGGACTTTTTGTAGTTTGTTTCTGACAGTGTATCGATGCCTTGCAAATACAAGCATAGCTATCGAGCAGAAGACCAGGGTTATTCTTAAACTCCAATTTTAGAGGGAGTACGTAATATTATACGTGTGAGGTGCACATAACGCGGGTCTTCAGGTCGCTTGGATTGACTCTTATGCACAAATTTTAATTAATCTATTAATACATAAGAAAAGAAATGTGAAATGTAGAAAGGAAAACTAGGTTTTTATTTTGATTGAATGTTTTTAATTAAGCAATTAGAAATTAAAAAAAAACGCTTTCTTTCAGTGCAATTGCACCAAATCATTCTCCTTTTTATTTTAAATCACCAATACGAGGGCTACTAGGAACAGCAAATAATATCAAACATTTTTAAATGAAAATGGCTTTATTGTGTAGCGAAATATTCCCTCGTTCAAAGCATTCATCTTAAAACACCTCCAAAACATGGTTTTTGAATGCGTCAACTGCTTCTTCGGCGCTCGTAAAACGTTTACCTTCGATAATCGGGAACAAGAAGGAGTCATTGGGTGCCACATCAGAACTGCACGGAAGATGAGTCGTAAATTCGATGTTTTGACTGCTCAAAAATTCAGCTGTTAGACGAGATGTGTGAGACTTCAGATTGTCATCCTGGAGAATGATTTGCCTTCGGCGGTTAGTTTTACGAATTTCTTCGAAGACTTCCGGCAAACAAATGGTCATGTACCAATCAGAATTGACCGTTCTACGTTGCTCAAAAGGAACAGTGGCAACATTACCCACTCGGCCGAACAAACATACGAGCATTTTCTTCGCTGTGCTTCTTCCACGAACAACTTTTGCTTCGTCACCTGTAACGATTTTATACACGTTTATTGAAGCAACAGGCTTGAACTTTTTAATCATTTCCTTACACAACTTGAAGCCAGCCTTTTTTTGAGCGATTGTTAAATTATGGGGTATCCACCGAGAACAAATTTGTTTTCTAACTAATTGTTCATGCAAAATCGAATGTATTCAAGTGAAACTAATGTGCAAGGATGCCTCTATCTCACAATATGTCACATGGCGATCTTGCATTATCAGTTCAAGCACTGCATCGCTGTTTTGTGGTCCAACAACCAACTTTGGACAACCTTCAGGGAATTCCGCGGCGACCGAACTACGACCACGATTGAATTCACTATACCAACGATATTCTGTGAATTTAATGATGTTTTATAGCAAAGAACTGAGTTCTTCGAAACATTCGTGTTGAGATAAACAAGGTCGAAATTTGTGAAAAATTATACAACGAAAACTTTCTCTTGAAATTTTGATTTATTCGTCAAATTGATTTTCTTAACTCCCTGTAAACAAAACAAATAGCACTGTGAGTACGTTTATGCTAAAAAATGTCAAACTTTATCATAGCCTTGCCAGATTTTAGCTTTTGTTGCTGGCTCCCAAAATATAAATAGTACCTCTCGTACATTCTCCTTTCTCTTTGTGGCCACTACTGCTTTAAGGCGATTCGCTTCAAAATTTGATTAACAGATAAATTTAAGAAAAAAAATTGGACGCATACTAATTCACGAAAAAAACTTTTATACTTTAAATTTAAAATTTAAACTGATTCACTTTGAAATTTGATTAATACGATCTATTTGTGTTGTTTTCAAAACTAAATAAATGGGACTTATTATAAGTGACGTTGGCGTAGTCGTATTTACGACAAGCCAATATAAAACATGTGGCAGGTGTTGCCACACATTCTCGCGTTTTCCTCACGACAACGACACTCATAATAAGGCCTATTAATTCGTAAACGTGGTCCCGCAGTCAGTGCAGCTGGCCACCCCTGATATATTGCAATATCTTAATTAGTACGAGTATCTTTAAAATCCCTTACATAATTTCATTTAAAACTAACCTTAACGAAATTTCTTCTCTATTTCAAATTTCTAAAGCCATTTATTATTTGAAATAATGCTTGACAAAAGCAACAACTTAACCCTAAAACCCATTTAAAGTACTTATTTGCTTAAATGAGTTTCTTTTTTTAGAGACTCCACAAAGCAAAACGAAAATCGCGATTAAACAAAGAAAATGAAAATGAAACTCATAACGACCTAAAGGCGTTCCTCTATGGATGCAATGAGTGCTTGAGTGTTCCATATTGAAGGCAGCCACGATGGGTTCGTGTGGCAAGTGTTGGTGTCGTAAGTGCGTGTTTAATTTTTATTTTTTCTTTTCAATTAATTATTTGCATGATATTTAACAATTGCTTTTTTTTGTTATTTGATTATTTTAAATTATTTCAGTCTTGTTAAATGGGTGTTGATCTAGATAAAATGAATGCACATGCTTAGGACGATGCAATAATTTTAGATTAAAGTAAAACAGATTGGATGTGTGGCAAAGTTTAAAAATGTTTTTCCATTTAATTAACATATCAGTAATAAAGTGAAGTGACAGCATGATCCAAGATGACAAAACGCTAATTTTTTTCTGAACGGATGGCACCTACACATGCAATTCTTTGCGCTGGAACTAGAAAAATAGGTTCTGAGCGAGGGTTAGAGGGGGTAATGGGTATGGCCATTCGATTTCTGTCTCCCCACTTTAAATGTAACAGGAAAGCCCTCTGCAGAGAGTTTATTCCACACATATTTATTGAGCCATTTCGGTCTCTTTGCGATACCATCCGAGACCGGAGCAAAATCAGCCTGATTACCCCAGAGAACCGCTTCATTCCCAAACCATACAATTTTCTTTAGAAAACCGACCAGTCTGCTTACTCCACCCCCAACAGCTCATCCAGCACAACCAAGGTACAGAAGTCAAAGTAGAATCTTCGAGCATCGATCAGTGCAATACACTAAAAGGCGGTGAAGCACTGTCTCCTGTTCGTTAGGATCATCCCAGCTGATCCAGCAATAGTAACGGCAAAAAAAAAACGAAACACACCTCACATCGCGACGTTAATCAAAACTCAATAGAGTTCGTTAGCCTAGTGGCCCTAGTGAATTTCTTCGCCCTCTCCTGTATACGGCGGAGTAACTTCAAAATAGACTTCGAAGCACCATCCCATACCCGGGAATTGTATTCCATTTTCATACAGATGTAATGGCACAGTAGTACGCAGATTAGATGGAGTGAAGTATGCCTTAGAGCGGCTTAAAAAGCCGAGGCAATTGTACGTTTCTTTTGAGCCTTGGGAAATGTGCTCAATTTATCAAACATCAGCCTGAATTTGCATGACAAGAACATCCAGAGCTTCTGATTCCTCAATAGTTATACTATCCCTAATAATAGATAAAGCAGCATGATTGGGCATGCCTCGCTGTGTAAGCATGCATTGTTAAGATTTATATCTGTTTAAATCGATGCTGTTCACATAACCCCGTTACTGTTACTCTGCTACGAAAACAAAATCCTTCTAATGCACTCTTCGCTTGATTACAAATTTATAAAAATCTCGAACAATCAAAACGAAATATTTTTCTTTTACAAATGCAATATCCATTTAATAAAAAACGTTTGCTTTAGTCGATCAACAGATATTAGAAATACTCAATGGCATAATTTTATAAACATTTTTGCAATCTGACAGCCCGTAAATGAACCAAATTTACTTGAAGTAATTTTTCCTTCCGTGCCAAAAAAACTTTTATTGCACCAACTACGAATTAGAGGACAAAACGAATTACCAGTACTGTCACGTGCAAGGCCTCGTTAAGAAGGTGGTGTTGCATGGAGTTGTTGTACTAACACACATGTTGTTGTTTTTCGAGATATGCCAAAAACAACTAATGCAAATATTACAAAAACAATATGTTTTTGACGGTTATTGTACAAACGTAGATACAGCAAAAAATTGCCGCCTGTTTTAAAAACACCACCTTATTTGATACGCCTTTGTCACGTGTGTGTAACTCATTCTAATGATCAAGGCGAATTGAGTACCAGGCGGCCTTACCCTACAACAATACAACACTAAGGTACAGTGCAATCTGTCAAGCAAATTATGGGTCGGTTTTGATCAATAGATGGCACGCTCCAAATTTATGTAAATAAATTAATGAAAATAAACCAGTTTTGACAGTTTGTTTTGAAACAGATTATAAATACCGCTAATCGGGGTTTATTAATACAATATTGGCGCCAAGCAAATTCGTCAATTCGCTTTGCTCGTCAAACGTCAAATTTTTTGTAGGCTTGTGTTCTGTTAAATATAACATAACTTAAAAAGAACGTGTTAAATTAGTGTAATATAAGTTGAATTTAAATTGATTATTGCAAAGAGCAATTTATTTTGCATTTTTATTATTATAATATTAAATTTTTTATAGTTATTAAATTATTCGCAACCACTTTTCTAAACCTTTGCACAAACGTAAACAAACTTTGACGTTTGGCGTAAAAATATGATGCAAATCGTTGACTCAGTTGACGGGCGAATTAGCTAGTGAGCTTGCCTGGTAATGAATTTGCCTTGACCGCTAATAAGGTCGCCTGGTACTCAATTCGTCTTGCTACTGATATTGTTGTCTCACTAAGTCTCATAGCTAGAAGTAATGTCATAAAACAGGGACTTATTAATCATTCGTATGCGATTTGTTGTACTTTTCCCTGATCCATGCAGTGACTTTTCCTCTACGAAAGTATTTTGTGATTTTATTTTTTCAGGCCAATAGTTTCATACAAAAGTAGAAAAACCTATTTATTAAATGTTTAGCTTTGAATATTTTATTTAGCTTTAAGGCAAGTCTCACATTTAGCCACCCATCCCAGTACTCGTTGCTTTATGCAGTCATTAATCCCCGGAAGTTTGAAACATAATTCACTTTAATGTCTATTGACTATAAACTTTTGTTTTCCAACAATGTTTTTAATTCTTCCTTCTCATTTAAATGATCTCTGGCTCTGTGTTAATTTCATATTTTTGCTTTTGTTATGTAACGAGGTCAGTTTACAAAAGTCTTGTTAAAAAAAGCATAAAGATTGAGTTTATTACACTGTGTGACAAAAAAAAAAATACCTGGGATGTGAACTCTTTTTCGAGTACAGCAAATTAATATTTTCCAAACACCTCCAAAAAACTAGAGTTACGGGAAAGAGCGGTTTTTCGTACCCGTATGTTCTTATCAGCATGTAACTTATGGGAATATTAATCAATTATTTCTAAATTCGTTTGTAAATTTACAATCGGTTGATATTCAACCAAGTTGAATACGAATATTCCTGTCACTTTTGACGTGGCAATATTCAATTCAAATGTCATTAAACACTACTACCACTATCCTTCTTCCCATAACCTAATTACAGCACAAAGCATCGCATGCCTACGGGACATCCCCTGAGTCTAAAATAGAAAAAAAAGTTACCGGCAAATAAGTGCATACCAGTTTTTTATAAAAGGTACTCTTTTCAAAATGTACTTTATAAAAAGGTACTTTTTAAATTACTTTTTAAAATGGTACTTTTTTCAAGTGGTTCTTTGTTTGAACAGGTACTTTGTTTTTAAAAGGTACTTTGGAAAAAAACTGTTTATACTTTACTTTATTTTACTTAGTTTCACTTACTTTTATTACTTTACTTTACTTTACTTTACTTTACTTTACTTTACTTTATTTACAAAAATAAAGTAAAGACGTAGAGTTTTTTTAGCAGGAACAATTTTTTCAAAAGGCATTTTTTAGAGGTACTTTTTTCAAAAGGTACTTTTATTCGATATGTACTTTCCTCAAAAACTAGTTTGCTTTTCAACTGGTAATATTGTTGGTAAGTAATGTAATTCTATTGCTATTTTTTTTTTCAAAATGTGCTTTTTTCAAAAAATACTTTTTTTCAAAATTAATTTTTTTTTTCCAAAAGTACTATTTTAAGGGTACCTTTTAATACAATCACCAATTAATTAATGCAATTTCAAATATTTCAGATTTCTGGGCGTTTTATTTTCTTATAAAATATGGCTTCTTAATTTCATGCAAATTTTTATAATTAATTTTTTTTTTAAATTTTGAAAAACGTTACGCAAACTATTTTTTTTATATTTCAAAATAAAAATTTAAGACTGTGGGTGGACGCCAATTATAAATTTTAATATTATTTTCTAGACTTAACTAAACTGGCGTTAATTAAAACATAATCATTTTACGTGAGCGTTCGTTGTAACTGCCTAAAGTGAGTTGAAAAAATAAAAATATTTTTTTCTTATACTTGACAACATCGTTATGACGAAAGTTTTGTTGCTTTTAAAAACCACCAAGAAATAATTTATATGAAATCTGAGCTGTGGCCTGATCTTCTATTTCAGATTTTTATACGCAAAAGCAAAAAAAGTAAAGAGACTGTACGAGTGATTTGATTTGAATTGCTATCAGAAAACTTTATGGCATCTATTGCAAACCACAAATGGGTCATAAAGAGACTACACAGTTGTTATTGTAAATGTAAAAAAAAAAATAATTCTTTCAACTAAGAAATTTTAAATTAATTTATGCTTTGCAAGGAAAATCTAAAAAATTGATTAAAAATTAATAGAAAAATATTTTCTTCTCTAGAAACTGATTTCGTAATAATATTGGTACCTCCTAAGTTCAGTAGGTATTGTTGGGTGCGATTTGGGCCCTTTTTTAGAAAAAAATTTCTGGATATTTCTGGCCAAGTGGCTGCACAGTCTTTACCATGATTTTAATCAATTTGGGAAGGAACATATGGAAAAATTTTAGATTTATTTCAAATAATGATATACAATATCCGAAATATCTGCCCTTGGGCAACCTCAAATGGCTTTCGTGTAACTGGAACATATTTTCCATCTAAGCGCATGCAAGCAACATGTCATATAAGAAATATGTTTCCCAAATGACTATAAATGCGCACTACGCACAAACAATATTTTCAACTGTGCTTTTTATTACTCTTGTAATTTTTTTTTGTTTAAATCGGCCTAATCAATGAACTGGTAAACGAACACCATGAAAAATGTTTTTTTTTTGTTTTTTATTTATTTTCTTTTTTTTTGTAAAATGCGATATAAATGAAAGTATTATTAACCATTTCAACAGCTGAAAGCATATGTAGGTTCAATTGTTGTTTCTGTTCATACATTTGCTCATGTGTTTTCTTATTTAACGAGTGTGAAACCAAATCTAAACACAGCGGCGCTTCTAAAAAAAGTTTAATTGCAACTTGCAATAGAGGTGGCATGATACTTTTTCAAATTCGAACACACATACATATACAAATATGTATGCCATACACATGCCGATACATATAATAACACAGCTTGCATTTTCAATCCTCAAAGACTCTGCCGAGATCGGAGCGTACGATTAAATCAAACCTGCGCGATTTCGTGTTCGAAACGCTCATGTTCAAGCATACGGGAGAAACTGTGTCATGATGGCGACTCTTTTATATGAATCGTTTACGAAGTTCCGAAAAGAACATTGAAAGATTCTAAAATTCCTTCTACAGACGAGCTTGGAAAAAAACTGAGTTGAAAACGACCAAAAATAATTTTTTCACTGTTGTTATGCCGATGAATTAATTTTTCGGGTTATAGGAGAGCCATTTTATTTATTCTTTTACGAGAGGTACCATATATATTTCGAAAGCTGGCAACACTATTGTCAATAGTTAAAATCTGGCAACACAATAATAAAGTTTGACATTTTTGGATTAAACGTACGAAAACATTTTGATGTACTTGAGTTAAGAAAATCAATTTGATGAAAAATCGGAAATTTAAAGAAGAGATTTTCTTTCACCAGCGTTCGTATATCGCTGTCATAATGAATTCAATCTTGGTCGTAGTTAGGTCGTCGAAGAATTCCGTTTAAAATTGCTTGTTGTACCACAAAACATCAATGCAGTCCGTGAACTGATAATGCAAGATCGTCATGTGACATATTGTGAGATAGAGGCATCCTTGCACATTAGTTTCACTTGAATACATTCGATTTTGCATGAACACTTAGTTAGAAAAAAAATTTTTCTCGTTGGATGCCCCACAATTTATCAACCGCTCAAAAAAAAAAGCTCGCGTCAAGTAGTGTAAGGAAATGGTTAAAAAGTTCGACCGTGGTGCTTCAAAAGTCGTGTATATATAATTGTGACACGTGACGAATCGTGGATTTAGGCGTATGAGCCGAAAATAAGACAACAATCGGCCGTGTGGGTATTCCAAGACGAGCTAAATCCAACAAAAGTTGTTCATTGGAGAAGCAAAACAAATGGTCGCCTAATTGTGCGGCCTGTTCCTCTTGAACAACGTAGAACGGTAAATTCTGAGTGGTACACGACCACTTGTTTGCCGGAAATCTTCGAAGAAATTCGTAAAACTAACCGCTGAAGGCGAATCATTCTCCAATGATGACAATGTGAGGTCTCACAGATCTCGTCAAGCAGCTGAATTTTGCAGCAGTCAAAACATTGAATTGTTTGCCGGATTTGCTATTGTTGCTATTTGTTTGCTATTCCCGAAATATACATAGTGCCTCTCGTATTGCAGGGATGCTTTAGAAAAACTTTCGCTGAGGCGTTATTGAGTATTGAGCCGAGGTCTTCTGTTGGCAGAGCCAACGGCAATATAGCGATTTTTAAGGAACGTAAAACACACTTCACTCCTTCAATAATCGCCAAAAAAAAAAAAAACCCAACGATTTTGGTGAAAAATAAAACAACACTCGTGAAACCATCATCAAAATGACCCGCAAAAATATCTTTTAGAAAAGTCGAATACTTTTTTTTTACTACTAATAGTATTCCAAAGTACGTAAACGACGATTCTTCCGATCAACAATCGTCTGCATGATTAAAAAAAAAGTGGCGAAATGATCGCACTCGTCACACAATTATGAATATGCAAGCTGGGAAAAACAACATAAAAATAAAATTACTTTTGTTGCTATAATATCTACAAAATTAATTAACCGGTGACAGTTTCACCAGTAACACCATAAACAAAAACGTTAAAAAAAATAAAAAAAAAAAATAAAAAAGTGTATCAAACACACCTAAACGAACATTCAATCCCTTAAAACTTTACGAAAGAAAAAAAAAATACATTCACATTTTATGTAAAAAAAAAATGGAAAATGAGATAAAACCAGCCAACCATGATGAAGTAAAAGGTAGAAAACCAAACGACATTAAACAAAAAACACTGAAACAAAATTATGAAATCAAAATAGAAATAGAAAGAAAACACTAGACCCATTTAATGGATTATAAATCAGAATATTATCAGTGAGAGAAACTACCCCGAAGAGATTTCCGCTACACAGCCGAACAAACGAAATGTCAGGACGATTATCAAGAGTCGTTAAATGATCGCTCTTGTTCAACAATCTTACAAATGCCAACTGGGAATCGACCAAGGCAAATTCATTACATCAGCTGATTCAATGATTTGTTAAGGCCATGTCAGATAGAACTTTGTCGCTTTGCGTGACGTTTCCAACTTTGACAGAAAAACGTAAAGTAAAAGGTGTATGACACAATAAACGCTTTGACAACACTCACGAATTGTTTGTTTACCAAAGAAAAGTGTTTGATAATTATGCTATTTAATTTTTTGTTATAAAAATAAAAGTTTATAATGTTATTTGACGATATACAATTACAATGTTCTTCTGTTTGAAAACGAAAAGAAGAGAAAAAAAGACACGAATAAAGAAAATTATTCAAACTGGTTGTCAAAGCACGCAAAAAGATAAAAGATGTGCAACTTTTCACTTTGCGCTGTGTTAAGAATACTTTATGTGACATGTTTCATATAAACGTGTACATTTCATCTTAAATGTCAAAGCGAAGCAAAAGTTCTATGTGACATGGCCTCAACGTATTTAAACGCCGAACGACAAAGATTGTTTAATTTTGTGAAAAAGTTAAGAAATGTGGTTGTAAATAATTTAATAATTATAATAATTTATTAACAAACCTTGGAATCGACATATAAAAAGTCAAAATGGTGTTCGAAATAAAAAATTAAAATGAAAACAAAAAAGTTAAAGTTAAAAAAGTTAAGAAGCACTCAATGCGAATAAATACCAAGGTGGCCGCATTAGCTAAAATTCTCATCAGCTGATTTGTGTTCAAGTGTCAAAGTTGTGTTCAACACAAAGCATGGGTTAATACATAAATTGTTTTGACAACTCGAATGAAATTATTGTATTTGTAAAGAAAAAATGCTGTTGTTGTAGGGACGAGATCACCTGGTATGAATTTGCCTCAGAAGCACTTAACTTTCTAGAGTACAGTGTGATCTATAATCTTCTATAATCTTAACTTTTTCGGGCTTCTACTGTACCAGTGCATATTTATTTATTTAAATTCTTTTCTCTGTTACTTTTAACTATTTCACAGATACGAGCGAATGAGAGGAAAACAATCTATTTCCACCAACAATTAACAGTAATAAAAGTTAAATAACAACAACAAGAAAAACAAACAGAACGAAGATAACACGAATTTATTTTTAACTTTTGCTTGTTTTAACGTCAACATTTGTACTGGAGTTGCTTGTGTCTGCATGAGTGGGTACAGGTTCAAATAAAATAATAATTAATTTATTTTTTAATCGTTTGTTTTCTGTTCCCAGTAATTTTTTTTTGCTCAAATTGAAAAAAGGCTTAATTTATCAATAAATAATTTATGATTTGAAAGAAACACAAATGTTCTGCCGCAGAAAAGACATTTCAGTTTTTTTTTTTATAATTTTTTTTTAATGTTAATCAAAATCAATTGGATATTTATTTATTGTTATTTTTCTCTAATTAACTATAAATTGCCATTTAAATTTGCCGTTTAAATTTACAAAATTTTATATGCGGGATTTGTGTTTATTTACGATTTCAATAGCGGCAAGTGATTCATTTATGGTTTTTTCATTGTAAAATAAACAAAATTTTTTCCACATGTGTTTGATATTTATTTTAAATTTTTAATAATAATTTTAGGTGCCACGGTTTCGTTTTACTGCTTAAATATATGAGTCAATAGCGCCAACATGCCTTCATTTTACAATGTCGCACAATAAATTGCAAATATTTGTAGAAATTTTATTGTTTTTAGAATTTTATCTGGATATTATTTTTGATAAGTGCCGATGTATGTGTGTATAAGCAAAATTCCTTAATTAGTTCTTAAAAAAAACAGGGCAAGTCAATAAATATAAACAAATATTTGCAATAATTTTGTTTTCAGCTCAATTTTCAAGCAAAAATTTAACAAATTTTCAAAGACAAGAAAATGCATAATTTTTGCCTTAAATTCATTCGGGAGGTGACAGTTGGTAAAGATAGAAACCAAAAGATTTTTTCATTAAACTCGTATAAGATACTAGATTAACCGGGTGCGCTTTACCGCCACCGATAGACATTTTAAAAATTACAGAAACAATATGCACGACCAGTACTACAGTATTTATATTTCGGGAGTAGCAAACAATAACAAGGACCTTTAAATGAAAATGGTTTTATTGTTTTTTGAAATATTCCCCTTGATGACAATTTACTTTTACATTCGTTCAAACCATTTGTCACAGCCGTTTTTCCATTCCTCCTTAGGACACCTCCAAAATATGGTTTGTGAACGCTTCAACTGCTTCTTCGGGGCTCGTAAATCGTTTACCTTTGATATTCGAGAACAAGAAGAAGTCATTGGGTGCCAAATCAGGACTGTACGGACGATGTGTTGGATTTAGCTCGTCTTGGAATACACTTGGAATTCACTATACCAGTGGATTTTGACGGTACTTTATCGCCATACAAAGAACTGAGTTCATCGACACGTTCTTGTTGAGATAATCCCCGTCGAAAGTTGTGAAAAATAATCCAACGAAAATCTTCTGTTGAAATTTACATTTTTTGGTCAAATTGATTTACTTAACTCTCTGTAAACAAAGCAAATAGCACTGTGAGTACGCTTATGCTAAAAAATGTCAAACTTTATTATAGTGTTGCCAGATTTTAGCTATTGACATTAGTATTGCCAGCTAGCGAAATAAAAATAGTAGCCCTCGTCAAATCAACAACCCAAAAAAGATTGTTAATAATAAATCTTAACGAGGATTGGTGAATTGCAGAATACTAAAATAATTTGCAGCGATGCCGCAGTGCTACAGTATCAAAACAAAACAAAAGCAAAGGGTGGCGATGGCTTAAGCAGTTAACAGGGTGATTACAAAACCAAAAGTCTTGTGTTCGAAACCAGTTTCGAACTAAAACACAGTTCGCGTATTTTTTATGCCCAACAGTTTTGTCCACTCCCAATTCGGCCAGTTAAGAAAGATGAAAGCCATTGAGTATGGGTCTGTAGCGTTTAGCGACATATTCAGCCAAAGCCGTTATATAACCAGCAGAACGGCTGCTCCGGTGCCGCCCAGACTTGACAATACCTCGTATTGTCCCATCCTCTTTTAGCTGAGCAGCTAAATGCCGTAGTGTTTGTGCAGTTGGGTATCACACGACCGGGAAATCTACGTGGAAATTCACGTTAAGCTGAAGACTTATTACGCAAAAAAAAACGATACAATTATTATCAGCGTTCTTAGAAAGCACGTCTTATTGACGTGTATTTCGTATCTGTTTATTCCACAAATGTCAGAGTAGAAGCTAAAGAAAATTATAGTATATGACTTGTGCGCCAGCTAGTAAAGGGTGATTTTTTTACCGTTGAAGTTTTGAAAATTTAAAAAAAAAACACGGAAAATTTTGTGAAGTCAATGAAATATTTATTTTAGACTGATAAGTGAATGCCTGCCAATTATGTTCTAAAGATTATTTCATGTAAATGTTGACCGCGGCTACGCTGTAGGTGGTTAATCCATGAGTTGCAATTGTGGCATACTTTTTCCAGCATTTCGGCCAGTATCTCCCCAATTGCAGCTGCATTGTTGTGTTTCAGGCTTGGAATTGTGGCTGGCTTGTTCCTGTACACGGGAGACTTCACGTATCCCCGTAAAAAACAGTATAGTGGAATCCAATTGCATGATCTTGGCAAAACATGAGATTAATTGCAGACCAAACATGCCTGTCAATAGGTCAATGGTATCGCGTGCCAAGTGACATGTGGCACATGTCAACCTAGTCCAATTTTTCTTTTGGGCAAAAAAAAAGTCCTAGATCATCGCACGGAACAAGTCCAATTGTTGACAACGGCGACGAATTCACATATCGCTATCGTCCTTGATACTGGCCGATAGAACAGCAATAAATTCCTCGTTACACAGTCTGGCCATTGGGCTTGGTATATTAATGTCGAATAAAGAGGATCTGGTGCGAAATATGGTCACAACAGCTTGAATGGCCTGTTCGGTGAGTCGATTCTTACGACCAAAAAATGGACACAATTTACGAAACACATTTCTCACATACAGAAAAAAATGTTTTTGATATTTAAACACGAAAATCATTGATTTAATAAAAAAAATTTCTTCAATTTTCTGTGATGATGATTTTTGCATCTTTAATAAAAAAAAATTGTGGGGTCGTTTCTTGAAAATATTTCGATTTTAATTCAATAAAGAAATATTTTAAACCAAAGAAAAAAATTGTTGATTTAAATTTTATTCCCAACAACGATTTTTGTTGTTTTGTAAACTTTTTTAATTAAACGTTGGGTGGAAATCAAACAAAACTTTTATTGATTCAACGCGGAATGAATTCTATGTTCTGTCTTTTTTAAGTTGCAATTTTGCTAAACATTGCCTTTGAATGAAATACTAAGTGTTTGTTGACTTTTGTGCCATATTCAACAACACAGATCTTTGAGAAAAATTTTGGTATATTTTTTATCTGTGCACAGTACGAATTTTGATAATAAAATTCAATGATTTGCCAACGTTGTTCGTTTGTTAGACAGTTCATGGTAAAATTGCAAACCTTACTGACATTTTTGGCATTGCCACATCTCTCGACTCTTTTCTTTTTTTTGCACTGAAAAAATTTACACTGGAAAACCAAAGAGCAAACAAAATCGCCCGATATAGTATAGGCCGGTGATATTTTACGGCATCCTCCATAACAGCCGATTTTTCTTGCAATAACCATTTAAAGTTGTGATATTATTGCAAAATTATACTGACACGAAATTTTAAGTAAATACTTTTGCTTATTGCTGTAACACAATAGTGTTTTTATATTTTTTATTGAAACAATTTCCTAAGATTTTTTGGTAGACTACTGGTGCCATTCTAGAAGAAATTGGCAAACTTGTGCCTCTTCGGTATATCTGTTGACCTTTTCATAAATTTATTTCATGCCGAAAATTTGATGGCAATGTAGTCTTGTAATTCGTGTGAGTAACACAAAAGAAAAACAAAAACAAAAGTGTAGTTACAACTTCTGTTGCCAACAATTGATTTCCCTTTTACGCTTCATTCTGTGTATTGGGTTTTGGCTCCCAGCCAATTTCAAGTTACCATTCGTACTCTAGTAAATTGCGGGAAACTGTTCAAAAAACTTCTATTGTTTGTTTTTCATGGCAAAATTAAAGTATAAAATGAAAATCAATATAAAATGTCTAGTCTAGTAGAGAGAGAGAGAGAGAGAGAGAGAGAGAGAGAGAGAGAGGAATCTTAAAAAACCAAACCTGCAGATAAGATAAGTACATTTATTGTCGTATTAAAAAAGAACAAAGTAAACCTCTGGAGGCCACTTAATTTAAAATCCAAAATAAGAAAAAAATAATAAAATTGATTATTTATACAAAAAAAAAAAAAAAAATCTGGTTTTACAACTCGGTGCCACTTTCTGCCAAAAGTTCTCTGTAAATGTCAATGTTTCTGCTTCAAATCATCAGCACTACTTGAGCCTCACTTTGCAACTTAAGAATATTAAATTTGCACTAAACACCTGTTTTTCCCACTTGAACAACAACTTGACACCTGTACAGGTATCTGTTGCACAAGTGTGTGAGAAAGCGACAGAAAATTTTCTCAAATCATTTTCTAATTCTATTGTTTTGTTTTGCAAGCAGAGGAAATAAAATGGAATTATTAAAAGAATAGTGTTGTTATGTAACTGCAGTATGCTTTTTGAACAATATCATTTCCTTAGAATTCATAAGGTGGGTCCTTCACTAAGCAGGCTGGCTGTGCATTTAGCATAAACCGGAAATTATGTTAATGACACGGAAGTAAAACAGCAGCGACAATATACGTTCTCTTTTCTTTATGGTTTTTATTGTTTTTGTCTACAATTAGACAGAGAGACTCTTAACTTGCAGTCAGTGCTTGTTTTAGCAAATCTTTTAGGGAAAATAACAATTTTTAATTAGTATTTGCGGTCAAAGTTTGCCATGTCGGGCTGAGGATTTACAATTTAAAATAGCAGGCATTTGAACAAGAACAAAGAAGAAAGTAATATTTAATATATAAATAATTAAAATGGGCTCATGATCGGAAATATACAGACAATCAAAATTGTGAAGAAAACTTAAACGTAAACTTCATAGTATTTTCACACTGAGTGGTTTTAAAAAAGCAAAAGTTGGCTTTGCGCCAAAAAGCTGCCATATTTTATGCACTTTAAATATGGCAATAGGGAAAGTATAAATGTATACAAATTAATTTTTAAATAAAGAATAAAATAAAACCTTGTCGTTGCCAGTAGCTTTTTTTGTTTGTCAAAAGTAGTCGGTATTTCCTCTGGTACTGCCATATTTTTAAAAATATTAATTTTATTTTATCGAACAGTTGTAATAATGAAAACAATTTAAAGGTCACTTTATTATTCAGTTTACCTAAAGTTAATTTTAGCTATCAGTAACTTTATTGCTTAGTTGTAATAATGGCACTAAAACTTGGTTTTATCACTATGAAAATATTCTCTTAAAACTATATTACAACCCTTTTTGAATTTATTTTAAGTTGTTTTAATGAAATACAGCGTTGATTTCCATGTACTAAAGGAAGTGCTACCAAGTTAAAAAATTGAAAACAACTGGCAATTTAAATGGCGCGCAATGGAATAAAAAAAGGAAAATTTTATAAATAAAGTCACTACAATAATTTGAAGCAATGGACGCAGCAGCAACAACAATAAAAAAGTTCAAAAGAAGAAGAAGCGAATAGTTGAAATTTTAATACACAAACTGTTCGTTAAAACCTGATTTAATTAAACTTATAGTGAGAACACAAAATCAGCTGTTTGTAGTTTAAACGTTAAAATCAGGTTTTAACTTTTGCTGTGAAAATACCAAAATTATAAATAACACGGACAAAAACTTGCCAAATGGACCAACATGCTGTTTTGGAAGGCTGATACACCTTCACCTATAGCGTTGTTCGTGTGTAGTCTACTGTGTGTGGTTATCAGTACCCAGAAAAAAAAACACATGCAAACAAAAGAAATAGTTAACACATGTGTTCAATTACAAATGAACTGGTTTAACTTAGTTAAAGAATGCATGATTTGCACACAGGGGTGTCACTGGCGAGCCTGTGTTCACATTTAACAAACCAGCACGTCCTTTAAATTAGTGCTTAGAACCCATAAATGTTCCATGATTTTTGTAGCGTTTAATGAGTAACAAATTTAAAAATTTATTTGTGTAGTTGTTCATATGAATTAATAGGCAGAATTTAATGTGTTTTCCATGAGTTCCAAAATGATAATTTTGTTAACATTTAGTAGGGCATTAAAAATTAATTCAGATAAAGAAGTGCTTAAGAAGTCATGAAAATGCCAACTCAAAGTTAACGCATTCACTTTTTTTTTTGCTGGTTAGGTGTAAATTATTAGCTTTATATATTTACTAGATTAGCCCGGTGCTCTTCGCTACCCCACACTAACTCATCTCATCTCGCCCACTTTTGTATAAATATTGTTACTCTAGCCCAACAATCTGCTTCAAATTTGGATACTTCCATTCTTATATGAACAGTCCCTTTTCCAAAAAATTTAAAAATGTACCGTTTTCAAAACGCAGCTTTTCCGAATAGTACGCATTTCACTTTATTTTGGGTATTCTTCTCAAAAATTTTTTTAAGAAGAATACCCATATAGTGAAAGCGGGTAAAAAATAGTCGTCCGCCATATTGAGCTTGAAGATATTTCATGCTCCCTTCAAAAATCCCTTTAATTTGGTACCCATATCTTGCGGGTGTATAAAAATATTTATAAACACTATTTAAGTGGGATGCAATTTTAATTACGAAAAGTAAGAAAATATACTCGAGATTTTATCTAGAAGAAAAAATTACTGAAAACATTTTTGCTCTATGTGCAATACTTTTGGAGATATATGATTTCAAAGAGAGATACAAAAATTATATAATTTTTCTTTTAGTTTTACCCACTAAAAGTACATATATGGAAAGAGTACCAAACACATGCGCTCCTATTTTTAAGCAGCATTTATATGCTTTTGTAATTTTTATTCTATCTGTCTTAGTTTCTGAGATATTAGGTTATCAATTTTACCCTTTTTTACCTCTTTAACATTAGAATATTCAAAAATCCTTTCTTAGTAGATCCAAACATAGAAAGCCACCCCTACATACAAAATTTGAGTCGATGATGATGGGTAGGCGGCCACTTTGGCTTTCTCCCCCAATTTAAAAAAAATGTTAGAGTAATTTTAAAAAATATTTCAAAAATTGGTCCACAAACGACGAAGTAATTTGATAATTCATTTATTTGGCGGGCACATTTCGCCCCCATTTAGTTGACCACTTGCGTATTCAAAAAGCATTTTGAAAATTTAACCACAAATGGCAAAGTTATGCTCGTTTATATTATAAAATCTATTAAAAATTATGTGGAAGGAGTAACATAATTTAAAAAAGTGGGTGTGGTTAAAAAAAGTAGTCAATAATTCATTCAAGAGTTCCAGTTAAATATTGTGAAAATTTCAGATAGATCGGTACAGAGGTTCGATTCCATTTTATATATGTACGAGTATATAGATTATTTCTATTAATAGAATACGAGAATTTATTCGCCGTTATTTTTCCCCGTAATGAAGCTCTAAATTTGACATTTATAACTTACACTTGTCCGTACTATTGTTTGGTTTGGTTTTGTTTTCATTATTAACAGTGCACACATATTTGTTTTTGTTTTTTCTTCTACTTGAAGCAAACTGTTTTGTTTGGATTCATCAAGTATGTATTGCGAATAGTGAACTATATTGCTACGAGCCCATAGCCGTTACTCTGTATTAATTGTTAAATAGTGCCTAAATATAGCCTACTATCAGGAGCATTTTCAAGAGAATATCTAAAGCCTACATTTGAAATCGATTAGCATTTCGGGTATTGAGAAAGTTGTCTAAATAACCTTTAAAACAAATTATTGAATTTTTCTTCAAAAAAAAAAAGTTATTACAAATAAATCCTTGGCCTTAACAAATTGTTAATATGTAGTTTGTCTGTATGTATTAGAATTTCTAGTAATGAAAATTATTTAAGTACCCCCAGCTGGCATTTAGAAAAGTTGATTGTCAAGCGCAATCATTTCGCGACATATTTTTTAATCGTCCAGGCGTTTGCTGGCGTAGTACTTTGGCGATCTTTTGTAAGATTTTTAGTAGTCAACGATGGTATGCGATTCTTCCAAATGATATTTTTACATATTCAAGCATTCTCAAACGAAATCACCAAGGACCAACCAGGAAAACGCCAGTATTGGTTTTTGAATAAAATTTGACCCAAGTGGTCTGAGACTTTTGTTTACCTTTATATCCAGCAACCAGCCGACCTAACCCAACCTAATTCCATTGCTAAACCGTTTTGTTGATAAATTGATGTATCAGTTTGAAGTGGTACATAAGAACAGGTAATGAATACCTTCAAGCAGTGGTATTCAAAATCACACGACTGCAATTAAGCGTTTGTATTTGTAGCTGCGAAAAACATAAAAAATTTTGGGCCTATTTATTATGAAACATATTGTTCAGGGTATTTTATAGCGCTTTTTTGTCTAGTTACCCTTTTCTGAATACCCTTTCAGAGGAAACTATTCGAACCAACCAACCAACCAACCAAAACAGATGAGCAAAATCAAATGACACCAACAGCAAATGTGAGATCTAAAGTATGCAAATCAGGTTCGCTTCAGTTCACGAAACAATATACATATTAAATATTTTTATGTGGAGCAAATTAAAAACACATCCAAATAAGTACAGTGATGTTAACTGAGGAACATTAAAATCACCATTTAGACATTCATCTGCAACCAGAGGATGCACGGTTCAAGACCCAGTCAGACCAAAAATTTTTAAATTGTATCAGTAGTAACAGCGAGCTGCTTTGCCGGTATTTCAGCAATAAAACTTCGGTGAAGTAAAATAATAAATAAAAATGTCTTGACTTCGTTGGCAGCATACGGAGATAGCCTCTGCCAAAAAGCATAGGAAGAGTACTAAGTGTCTCTTTCCTTGAATCGTATTGTCGCGCTTCCCACGGCCCATATCAATTGGAAGGCATGTCGTTCAACTCGACATTATCTCGCGAAATTTTCGCAGAATTTGGGGGGCCTGTGTCGGCAGAGGAAGGAGGAGACGGTTGCTCACCTCATGTGTCAGTGCCCAACTCTTGCCATGAAATGGACTCTGTCTGCTCGTCGGGTCTAACCTCTGCCTTAAGTGAGGCGTTGTACTTCGGGGAGGATCCGTTACCTTACATATCCATTCCGCAAAGGTGGTTTTTGCGACCGTGCCATAACCTACGTGTCATTAGTAACCGCGCGCTACCCAGCTAATTAGTTGAAGAATAACCACATCGTTCTTTTACTTCTATTAATTTAATGTACAGTATACAGTCATTTGACTAACGAAATACGAAAATATGTATAAAATATGAACAAGGAAGGTTGAACTTCCTTTAAGTACGAAGATGACAGAATAGGCAACTCTTCGAGATCCAACTAGAGATTTGATCATGGACTGTTTATTCAGGTGTCCGTGAGACTGTAGTAAAACAGTCTTGGTCTTGTTTAGAGCCACGGGCAGCCAGCGAGCCGGAATTCTCTAACAATAAATGAGGGTTGAATGATTGATGCGCTTCTTGTGAGTGGTTAGTTGAGGAGGTTAGGAGTACTTGGTGTTACCTCTGAAAAGTTGGAAATAGTGTGCTGGCATGGGTTCGTATTCGTGGTGGCTGTGTTTAATACCTAAAGTCACGAGGGGAGAGTAGTTATTGGCCTGTTCGGGACATATTAGTCGTATTAGGATACACATATGTTCTGATATAACCTTTACTAATCTCGGTGCTGTTGCCACTCAACAGTAGTCACCGGAGGGTGTCTTGGACTATGTAGTTGGAAGTTCCCATATTGCTTTATCTAAGGAAAGAGATTTCATGAATGGAAGCCTGTATTAAATATCATGTTATTAAACCCTCTGATGTTACAACACCGGTGTTAGACACAACGAAACACCTTAGCAAGGTGAAATATCATACGCAAAAGAAAACTATTATACCTGGATTGCAATCCATCTGTATCTAGTCCATCACTAATTGTCTTTCCATGTGCCCAAGGGGCCGGTGGTGATCGTTAGAATTCAGCTGCTGTTAAACACACTGTCGGATTAAGCCTTCGGGCAGGTGCCGACGTAAAACTTGAACACAATTTTACCTATCCTAACGTAGCATAAAATGTCTTACTTTTAGTTAATTAGAAGGCAGCCGCCCAAGGTGTGTCGACTCAAGTAACACCGTTGGTGTCTAGAGGACGTCAAGCCACTCTATGCCGGTCACATATGGCACTCAGTCCATCAGATTCAACCGACAGCACAGCCCCTAGTTGTCTAAGAAAGGCGTCCAAGGAATCTCAGTCTCGACTTAGCCAGACCGGGGCACTCACAGAGAAAGTGCACAACAGTCTCCATCTCCGAATTCTCCTCACAGCTCCTACATGGGGCATTGGACGGAATGCCCATCCTCTAAGCATGAGTGCTTAGCTTAGTTAGGCCAGTTTACCCGTTATTTTTACAAACAGCACGAACAAAATATTTTTATTTGTGTCAAACTCAGTTTTTGTGAAGAGTTTTGCACGATTCTTTTGGAAGCATTGTATACGATTCGTATGGAAGAGTCGCCATCATGATACAGTTTCCCCCGTTGAGTACAGTTCAGTAGAACGAGCACCATCGGAATACCACTTCGCAGACGATTATTTTAATCGCGCACCCATATCACGAAAAAGTCCTCTACGATTGAAAATGCTAGCTGGGATAGCACGAAGGAAACATTATTAAGAGTACCTGGCGTGACATTGCCACGTCATCATGTACATACATGTGTACATATAATCATGAATGGTGCCAGTTTTATAGGGGTGTGTTAGTGAAAATAAGTAATAATTGAAAGAATAAAAACAATTTATTTGTACATATTTGTCGAGTTCAATGACAATAACAAACACATTTCTATTTAAATTCTTAAAACATTTACTAAGAAAACAAACTATAACGATGTTGTAAATAAGTAAATACAATATAACGAACATAATGTTCACACAATTATATATTCATATTTTATTTACATACCAGGCCAGAAATATTGATTATTCATTTATTCCATTTTCAATAACTTTTTAATCAACCATCTTCAAACTTACCTGAAATGAAAAAGAGAGAGAGAGAGAGAGTAAGATGGATGAATTAGGAATCATGTTCGTAAGTAAAAAAAACTGAAATACATAATTTTAATTTGAAAAATATTAAACCGAGTTAAGCGTTTCATTTTATGCCCCCCTTGAAATCGATGCATAAGTAACAGAAAATGCAGATTGCCGGCTTTTAAAAAAAAAATCCTTCAAAATCCCTTTGAAATGCCTTTTTAAGCAGTAGGAATTAGAGGATTTACTGCCGTAATCATAACAATTTTTAGGATTTATAAAAGCTATATTGCATGAATATTGTATGGAAATTTGTCTATTAAACCACTTTTTAAAAATAAAAAAAAAATTTCATGCACACGGCAGTTAATAGTTTTTTAAACCAACAACATTGTTGTAATTTATAACAATAAATTAACATACATACGTACGGTACGTGTTAACAATGCAACTAAAAGCTATTACAACACACATTATTTCAATATTCATGATGTTTAAAACACAATAACCCAGCAGCAATACGACTCGCATTCCCCTCAATCAATTTCCACTCTTCAACAAACCCAACAACACGCTCCAAATACAATTTGCAATTTACTATTTTTAAAAATCAATTTCAAGTTTAATAAATCATGGCTTTATTTGTTTTATAATTCTCATATAAGAATATATTCTTAAAACCATCTTTATTTCTTTAATGAAATACAACCTGGATTTTCATCTACTAAAGGCAGTGTTACCAAGTTAGAAAATTTTAAACAGCTGGAAATTTAAGTGGCGCTCAATGAAATAGAAAAAAATGAAGGAAAATTTGCTAAAGAAAATCACTACAATAATTTAAAAGACTGGACGTAGCAGCAACAACAATAAAAAAGTGCAAAAGAAAAAGAAACGATTGGGTAGAACATGATAAAAATGCTTTCATCGAGTTAATGGCTGTCAAACACAAACTAAATGAAGCAGCTTGCTCAAAATTTATAGATGACGGTCTTACATTTAAAGTTACTGCGATGGAAATTCAAAAAGTCAAGTAGTTATCAAACAGCCCTCGTATCTTAATTGTCTGCTGGTGTTTTATTGTCAACCAAAAGAGCATTGCATTTCTTGCCTGATTTTGCTCAACTCATTTAAAACATTTGCACTGTATTCTTCCGCTGCAAAGCCGCTTCACAGCGCTTGCAAAGAGACTTATAAAAAACTGTAAATATGTTTAGTAAATAAAGTGCAAAGTGCAATGCATTTATCAAGAATCATCATCAGTATGAGTGTCATTAAAGTTAAATACAGAAATTGTTGAAAATATTTAATATGGCAAAAATTTCACGATACGCAAAAAAATTATTTTTGCATTTAAAAATGAGACAATGTAATTTTTTTTTGCTCTTTTTTCTATTACGGGCACCAAACCCACTCTTAATAATCGTATTACGTGCGGCATTTTACACGCAAATCAGCAAATGAATTATTGAAATCAATAAATTTAACATGAGAAATCATTTCCATACTGATTGCCATCGTGAATGTTTTGTCATTTTGCTTTCTTTATAAGAATTTTTATTCACACCTTTGAACTTATCTTATGGCGGTATTAGTAATTTAGTTCATTTAACGACTACACCCTTGAGAGAAAAAACAAAATGAACTTCTGCTTCTATAGGTTTTAATTTCTTAACAAATTGCATTCCGTACCACACCCAGATTATAAGTTTGAAAAAAAATAAGAAGAAGAAAAGATTATAACGATGAGCGCAAAGCATCATCATCATCACCTTTAACGATTATGAGAACGATCATCATGAATATAAAAATTTTAAAACAAACAAACAATTGAAAAAAAAAACATGAATGTCGTGCCAGCAATAACATTTCAAACTATTCTATCATTGTTATGGCGATTGCAAGTGTTGGTGTACCAGAGGAGTGCATGCACGAAACTAATTGCCCAGCTGTTCTGTAGAATTATATCCGTGAAGAGTTTTAAGCTGCAAATAAATAGTGCTCACGTGATAATAAGTAAGTACTTATATCGCTGGGAAGGGTTATAACGAATGAAAAAGCTTTACTAACTTTAAAAAAGTACTAGCTTCAGAATAAGTCATAAAAACATGTCGCATTTTTTCTGATATGCATTAGTGTGTTTTTAGGTCAGTAGTTGTCAGAACGTTTCATTAGCGATGGCATAGTGTGTCACTGATCACTGAACAGTACCGGCTTCAGCTGTGATAATCCACAGCCATATCAGAACGCCTTCCTTTGTCGGTATTGTGTACACCGGCGAAGTAAAATAATTACTAAAGATGACTACTAAAACGGAGCTTAAAAAAATTTAATACGTCTCCTTGACATCAGAAGCGCTTCAACAATGCTATAAATCTAAGAACGTATAAAAGCAGAGTTATAAGGTAGTGGAGCTTCACCTCCTGTCATTGCTCTCATAATCCCTTTCCTCTAGTTTCAGCACAATGCATCGCATGTGTAGGGATCATCCCCTGAGTGCTGGTCCAAGATAAAAAATATATAGATTTTTCTTAAAGGGATAGTAGGAGAAATGATAGGAGGTGAAGCTTTATTATCTTACAACTCTGCTTTTTGTGCGTTCTTTGTTTTTATAGCAGTGTTGTAGCACCTCTGATGTCAAATACGCGTATTAAATTTTGAAGCTTCGTTTTTAGTAATCATTTTTAGTAATTATTTTACTACTCCGGTGCTACACAATACCGACGAAGGAGGGCCTTCTGATGTACCTGTGGATTAGTTACAGCTAAAGCCGTTACTGCTAAACTCATTGTACAAAAAGAAATTAATACTCAACAAGATTCAACTTCACATTGAAACCAAATACTTTTTATTTTTGCTATTAGTTATTTCTCAACAATAATAATTTAATTGATACTATTAATCTCTTTACAGGTGAAAATTTAATAAATTTTTTAACTAATAATACAAAATTTTTAATCAAAATTTTGTTTCTCTTTTTTTCTGTGTGAAGATGATATTTCCACTGCCGTAAAAATAATTGCAAATTTTTCTTACAAACAAAAAACCTTTCCGCAATTGCGGAAATGAATGATGAGACCCATTCATTTACTTTTGGAGTGTATTTGGAATTTATTATATGACCTGAAATACACGGAAGCATATAAAATTTAGTAATATCAATTAAAAATTAATTAGATTTTCACTAGTAAAGAAATCAATAGTAACAATCAAATTATTATTGTTGACTTAATTCAATTAATTTTCAATTACATTTTTAATAAGAATAATTGAAATTTAATTAAATATATTGAAAATTAAAAAAAAAAACGTAATAGCAAGTAAAGTATTTGAATTCAATTCGAATGCTTATTGACATACTGAACTTAAAAATTAATAAAAAATTTAATTGAATTGATTAAACTTTTAATTCAAAAAATATATTTTTCCAATTAAAGGTTTGAAATAAAAATAAAAAAGTTAAATTTTTTGCTGTGTATACCAAAGGTGTCCCAATACAATAACCAGAAAAAAAAACACATTACGATCTGTAATACTTGCAGTCTTTCTAAAAGAACTGCTGGGTGGCTGGGTGCTATTTGTCAATAACTAAGAAAGCAAAAAATAAATAAATAAAAAAAAACCCACATATTTTATTCGCAATAAGTATGTATCTATGTGCAATGCATATCAATGGCTACTAATATTGCGCTGTTTAGTTCGTTTTCAATCTCTATTTAGATAAATTAGACATTTTATTACTATTTTTTTTTAACTAATTTAACTGTGAGCCAAGTGATAGAAAAGGAAACGAACGAAAACAAAAAATGTAACGACTATAATAAATCAGTTACTAGTTGTTCAACTATGGAGTCAAGGTTAGTTCATGTTTATGATTATTTAAATTGATAAATTTGAAATTTTCAGTTGTTATTTTCTATTGTTTTCTTTCTTTTCACTTGCGAGTATATTTACGGACATGCAATAAATTTGGTGAGTGAAATATAGGCAGGAAAATTCCTAATGACACAATAAATAAAAGCACTGAGTGTATAGTCAATCGAGGCGAATTGAGTACCAAGTGGCATTATTAACGCAGGTGGGTATCATCTGTTTGAAGCCAATCTGTCAAAATTTGTTTATTTCCACCACTTGCATATATATAAATTTTGTGCGCGCCATCTGTTGATTATAACCGAACGAAAATTCTCTTAAAACTCTGGATTTTCTCTTTATTATCATAAATTTTTTTCAATAAATTTAATGCGCGTCATCTATTGATTGTTGTAGCGACAAGGCAACCTGGTACTCAATACGCCTTAATTTCAGCAATGGAACTTTTCCTATAACATTTACTTGGTTTATTCATTAATGAAATATTACAGATATGTTAATACTGAAATCACCAGAACAAATAACAAAAAAATTTTTTTTTTTTGGAACCGGCAATCAGGGGATGACCTCTACAAATGCAATGAATGCATTATGCTGGAACTAGGCAATGAGGTTTGGAAAGGGGCGATAGAGGGAGTACTGTTTATGGGCATTCTATTTGAATCTTCCCACGTCGAAAGTGACAGTAGAGACCTCTGCAGGGAGTTTAGTTCACATAAATTGTGTTCGGTCAAAAAATAAGTTCTCTCCGTTGCCAATTCGACTACAAATGAGATAAATTTTTTTTATATTTCATATAATGTTTAATTTTTTTTTTTAAATATTTAGGCGGTGATAACAAATTTATACGTTTCGGTATTTTCTAAGTTATTGACAACGAATTGTTGGTGAATATTTTACTCTAAAAAGCATATTTTTGCATATTATACTCTTATAATATGCAATATGCAAAAATATGCACCAACAATTCGATGTCAATATTCTTAAGAGCAAGGGGCACATTTTATGTATCTTTTTCAATTTGGAGAGAAAATGCAAAAAAAAGCAATTACGTATTTGAATGACCAGTTGGGTATGAGGAAGCTAATCGGAATATGGGTCACGAATTCGCTCACAATCGACCACAACGGCAATTGTATGACAACTTCGGACGACTGTGCTGGAACTGGGAACTGTCAATGAGTATCAAATACAAACTAATGGCTCGATTACAACTGGCAACCGAACTTCAGTTGCACAAAAGCGCTAACTGAAGATAAAGCAGTTTCGAGCTGCTTTATCATTTTTGGCAACTGCCAACTGAACAAAGTTAAAAGTTATTGACAGGAACAGTGTCGCACTTTCAGCTAAAAAAAAAGGGAAGAGCAAGTCAAGAAGTTATTGATCCACCCTCGCATTATTATACTTTCTTGAGTTCTTGAGAGGAACTAATTTATTCTTGCCTTCGTAGTAGAAACAAAAATGGTTTTGCGTTTTAAATTTTATACTAAATATTGACCAGTATATTAAAGACAATGTTACCTCTTTATGATGTACAGCTCATTCTCGGTCAATGTTTGTTCATTAAGCACAGCGTAATAGTAAAACAACAACAGATTTTCAACATTGTTTGGTTACCAGCATGTAATTGAAATAATCGACAAGAGTCAACACCACCCGCGAAACCCAAAGGAAAATTTTTCGCTTTCATTTCCTGACAACAATGACTACCATGTTCTCGGCACTTAAACCCAGTGAGATTTTCAATATGATACGACTTGCTGGATTAAATTCAAATTTATTAGCAGTTCTATTTCAGTGTCCATCTCTGTATTCAAATAAAGTTGAAGCTATAAAAATGTGTTTTTTCTTTCATGAAAAAGTTTTCCTGCAAATCTTTGTTGTCGACTTAAATTACTTTTCCTTTCTTTTTCTTTTTGTAGTGGGAGTGATTCTTTTTACGTCTTTACTTTTTCGAGCTTGTAATATAATAATAAAAGATGACATTAATTTCATAGACTTTAAAAAAAGTTTTTTTTCTAACAGCTCCGTAAGTTTCAAGTGTAAATCTTTGTATACATATTCGCACAGTGAGCTGACAAAGCAGATTAACACGTCCTTATCCTCCTTCGTCAAGGACATGCCTTAACGAAGGTTAACAATTTATGCCAAAAAAAAAAGTCGTGGCCACAAGCCAGTCTGCCATTAATAAAATTGCTATCGACAAAATTCTATTTATAGCGAATGAACCATAAATTTTGTATATTTTGTCAATGTTAAATCAATGTTAATCATGCTGGCAGCATGCTAAGAAAACCGTTCCTGTTTATAATCATATTGTGTTTTATTAATGTATTTAAAAATAAACATTTTGTTTATTAATTTCGGTAATGGAATGAACTCTTCAAAACACTGACTTACTACTGACACACATTTTAACACATTTAAATTGGTATCCATTTGACTATACTCGTTACCAAGCCCAGCAGTAATGTTGGCAAATGTCAGCGTTAGTAACTCTTCTGTGCATTTTAATTATTATTTACTTTCTATCTTGAACCAGTGCTTTGTGGAAACCGCCTACATGTGTAGTGCATTTGAACTGGAACTACAGTCAAACTGGGTTAATTCGTGCCGCGTTAATTCGAAATAAACGACTGGTCCCTTGAGAAAAATGCTTTAGCTCGTAAAATATCCATACATTTTGGTCCCCTAGTTAATTCATATTTTTTTGCAGTTCAAAGTAAAAGACCAAAAACGTTATTTCCTTTCTTGATAAAAAATAAAAGTCGTTCTTCAATGTTCAAAAGTATATCAATTATTTCATTAATTCATTTTTTTCAATTCAAAATAAAAATTAATATATATCAGAATGAAAATTTATAAAGTAATGGTAACTAGATAGTTTTTGTTGAACATAAAAACATGTATTAAATATTTTAAAAACATATAAATGAGGATTTCCAACAAAAGTTTGTGGAAATCCTTATAAATCGTACTTAATTGTTAAAAACCTTTTATAATTCGTAAGAAAATCCAAATCCAATGTTTAAAAAAATAAAATTACTAAAACTAAATGTTTTTTCAACAGTTTGTTTTTTTTTAGCAATAACCGGAATTTTTTGTGTTTCTGAGATAAGTTTTTTTTGAAGCTTTACTGAAGAGTATGACAAAGAAATGACAAGAAAAAACACGTCTAGATTATATATATACTTATATACTAGGTCTGTTCAAAAGAAAAGGTGAATTTGAAAAGTATTTATTTACTCATCAGTATCCATTTTGTCCCCTTCAAATTAATCCCCCTCAGATATAATTCACCAGCGCTCCTTCCAATCCTCGAAGCACTTTTAAAATACCCTTTTCGGTATGACCATCAGCTCGTTCCTCTATTCTGACTTTATCTCATCTATTGTGGCAAAATGCTTCCTTTTATTGGTCTCTTCAGTTTTGGGAATAGGAAAAAGTCGCAGGGGGCCAAATCTGGTGGATAAGGTGGTTGAGGCATGAGACAAAATTACGAACAAGCATTGATACAACATTTTTTTTACACAATTGCTTACACGTATTGCTTCATGCAAACGTTGCATAACTTCCTTGTAATATTCCTTACTAACCGTACTGTTCTGTTCTTTTGAACAGACCTTGTATATTTTTATTCAATACAAATGCATTCTCTACTTCCCTGCGCATTCCACTCAATAGCATCCCCAGTAATATACTCTGTTGGTTTACGGAGCGTATGACCAACCTACTTCCATTTACGCTTAAAGATTTCGTAGCGCAAGGATTCTTGATTGCTAGCTGTCCATAGATCCAAGTTGGATATAATGTGAGCAATGAATTTTTGTTTTCCTTGAAATGTTGGAAGCTTTTCCTATAGGATTTAGAAGCCCAAAAGATCGACGAGGGCAGTTTATTTGATTGGCAACATCTGTGTTTGATCCTCCTCTGTTGTCGATGATGCTTCCCAAGTAGCAGAATTTCTCAACATTCCCAGACTGAATGACTGAGAATTCATTGAATTACGATTATTTATACATATCGAGCCTTTGGTGCAAAACCGTCGTAATTCAAAAAATCGTGAACTGAGAAAAATGCATTTGAAGTTTTGAGCCATCTTTTTGATAGTATTTTCGTTTACTAAAGTTATTTTTTTTACAAGTTTTTAAATAAAGAGGCATGTTTTGTAATGTTTTCTGTTTGTAAATTTCTTGTCATAAATAAAATATTTCATTCTTGCAAATAAATATTGTTGGAAATAGCTGAAGGCAATATAAACATTTGTAGCTATAGAATCTGAACAGTTAGAGATAGAACCATATCATTTTTTTAATTTAGATATATAGTTCCCCAAGATAATTTCTGCATACCCAGCTCAAAAAATTCAAATTTTGAGTTACTACGGTATTGCACCAAAAGCTCGATATGTATAAATAATCGTAATTCAATGAATTCTCAGTCATTCATGGGGGTGCTGATGGCGAAGTAGTCAGCGTGTTGGCTCTGCAACCAGAAAGACCCATATTCGATTCCCAGCCGGGTCAAATCAGAAAAAAGCTTTTTCTGAGTTTTCTGTGCTACAGCACCCTCCTTCGTTGGTATTTGAGCAATAAAACGTCGGCGAAGTAAAATAATAAATAAAATGGCTCCATTAGCTTAAAAATAATGCGTTAAAAAAACATCAAGCGCGCAGGGTGTCTAGGCTTTCTCAAATCGTACCCACATACCTTTTACTTTCTGTCTCTTAATTAACACGTACATATGTGTGTATGTATGTATGTATGTATGTAGCCATAAATATGCATATGTATATAAATTAAAGTATTAAAAACAAATGACTCATAACTTTGTTATTTTTTTTTTTGTTTTCAAAGTGCTCACGTTTTAAATTAAAATCTATTAAACAGTGTTTCATTCATTCATTCATTACACTCACACATCACGATCCACTTCCACAAATAATTAAAAATATTTTGTGAGAAAATATTGCGCAAAAACAAAACAAAATTTACATACTAACCTACTCTAAGCCAATAGCAACAACAACAACGACAGCGGTGAAAACGAAGAAAAAATACTCAATAAAAGTGAATAAAAAAATTCGCATAAAAACAAAAAAACGGAAAGAAGACAAAAAATAGCGTGAGAAAACAGGTTTCTTTTTGCTTGAAAAAAAAAAATAAAAAAAATTAGAAAAGACAATTGAACAAGTCGTTAGTTACATTGTGTGTAAAAGAGGATCTAATAAAAAAAACAAATAAATTAAATGGCTGAGATATTCAATTAAATCTATAAAAACGAATGTAAAAAGAATTCATAGCAGACACGGGAAATACTGATTTTGTACTGAATGGCACTTTAATATTCCACTCGATGTTGAAAGACTATTTTATTATTAAACAAATTTACTAGTAATTTATCCATGAAAAGCACTAAAATTTTAATTTAAGATTTGAATTTGCATCATTTTGGAAAAAAAAGTTGTTCGAATATTTAAGCCGATAATGAAATATATTTGGGAGAGTCACAATGTCTGTTATCAAGTCATATTGTCATAATGTCTTAACATTTTAAAATAGTTTAAGCAAATTGTTGTTGTGCTTTAAACAAAAAAGTTATAAAATAATAAAACTTCGCCAGCTACATATGTTTATTCTTTTGTCATAAAATAACAGTCGAACTCTGAGTCGTACATTGAAACTCTTCAGTCGAAAGGGCGATAATATTTACAATCCGCCGCTATTTATAAATGATATAAAA
Source organism: Dexiosoma caninum (assembly GCA_963924685.1). Lineage (NCBI taxonomy): Eukaryota > Metazoa > Arthropoda > Insecta > Diptera > Tachinidae > Dexiosoma > Dexiosoma caninum. The sequence continues at coordinate 36,760,994 of OZ004729.1, read as the reverse complement.
TAAAACATTGTTTACAAATTGTGCACATTTTTATACCTTGCTATTAAATAACATTTGTAACGTTTATCCAGTAGCCGCTGTTCAAAAAATTATTCAGCTCATGCCACTGGCAACAGCTGTTTTCGATGATATTTGTTTCAATAATTTTGTGTGCCAAAAGAACAATTTTATAATTTTAATTAAAAATGGAATTATTACAAAAATTACTTGTAAGTTCATCTTTACTATATCAAAATGTCGAATTATGTATATTAGTTTCTTCACTTGTTTTTAGCAGTTTAATACCAAACAGTAGTAAGTATTTTTTTCCTTAACAGCTGAATGAATTTTTTGAAATAGCAGACTACGTGGACATTATGACGGTTTGTTTATGAATGTCATATTTTTTCGTGTTATTATTTTAAAACATATGACTTTATGACTACCTTGTGAATACTCCAATTACTTTATATTATTAAAAATAATAATTTTAAAAAAGTACTTCTTACTAAAAGTACCTTTTAGAAAAACCATTATAAAAAAAGTATCATTTAAAAAACTACCTTTAAAAAAGAACTATTTAAAAAAGTACATTTTAACAAATTTCTTTTAAAAAGTACCGTTTTAAAAGAACGCAATAAAGTACTTATACGTTAGTATAAGTACCTTTCAATATTTTATTCCATTACTCGGTGAACCGGCCACGCGCTGTTGTAGATGTTATAATAGTTTTCTTTAAAAAAAATATATGCCTTATGTGTTCTTCATTAAAATCCGCAAGTATGGTTTAAAAAGGATGGAGCCACAGCGCACACTGCGAGAGACACAATGACTCTTTGAACTCAAATACCTTCGGTCATTTTGGGCCATCCTGTACACCTGTACACATAAATGAAAACATGTAATTTTTATATATAAAGATTCTCCATTATTCATTTGTGGTGGTTTCCTCGTATGCTTACGCTTCAGCACACTTAGTTTCGCCATGCAATTTTATAAATAATTAGAACTAATAAAATTAGCACGTGTAAACTACCTCAAAGTATCCCGTGGTAATTTTTTCTTGTTTTCCGTAAATAAATAATTGTGGGCAATTAGCACAAATTTATGGTATTTTTAAACAAAGTAAACTACATAAATATTGAAAAATTTCAAAAGAATTTTTGTGGCTTTTTAGAGCGCCAATATGTCAAGTTCATGTGAGTGCTTATTTTGAAAACATGAACAAAATTTTTGTTTTTACGTCAGACAGAGAAAATTATTAAAATATGAACAAAATTGGCAATAAAAATTTTATTCATAAAAAATTTAAATACAATAGGAATTTGTTTTGAAACATGGGCGAGAGAAAAGCAATTTAAAATTCCAGTGAGCCCAATAAATCTCAAAATTGAAGCATAAAAAGCAATAACAATTTTATGTAAAAATTTTTTGAAAGTGTTGGCGTTACTCTACAAACGGCTCAATGACCGACGTTTATGTGTTCAAAAGAATTAATGGTCTTCTCATATGCCTCAATCTGTATTTTAATTTAATTGATTAATTTCATTCTATTATTGAAAAATTTATTTAATTTTGTTTAACGTAGGGAAGGGCAAAATCTGTGCCAATAAAAAAACCCTAAAATACCATAAAATCTTCAATTGAATTCACATTTTAATATCAAAGCTCTGTCAGTCTGTCCGTCTATCTGTCTTGAAGAGGAAACCCTCATATTTAAAACGTTACCATTTGTGTGTGTAGCCTGCTGCGTGTACACAGTTCTACCTTCTCCCTCCCTACCAGTTCTTTAGTTAAGCAAGCACACAAACGCACACCCACACATAAACAAATGCGTAGACCAGACAGAATTTTTCCATAATATTTATTCATAATTATACTTCCTTTGTGCTCTCCTATTTTTATAATTAATCAATCACTTGAAAAGCAGATTATTGCAACAACAAAAAAAGGCCAAAGACCGATTGAATATCTACGCAAAATAAAAAGAGGACCAACCAGCCAGCCAGCCAGTCAGTCAGCCAGTTAGTGAGTTAGTCAGTCAGTCATGCACAATATGCCAAGATGCTTGTACAAAGTGGAAACCACTTAGACCAAATTACTAATTATGATTATTAGTTTTTATTTTTGTTACTCTTCAAACGCAGGCAAAAACTCAAGTAGTTTCAGATAGAACGAAAACCCAAAAAGAAGTAAAAAACAATGAAAATAAAGATGAATAAAATAAATTTAAATGAAAAGATGTAATACAGTAGATCGAGCAGTATTTGAGAAGGTATAATTTGTAACGATTAGATAATGAATTATGAAATGTTGTAACAAACAATTAAAATTTTAATAGCACTTTGTTTAACGACTGTCGTCATAGTGGTAGGAATTGAACCCAGAACATTTGGTGGGGGTCTGTATCACTACAACACTCGAAAGTTTTTTCACAACATGTATCACAATGGGACCATAATAAATTGAACCCAGTGGGACCTTCCTTTACCTTTACATCCAGCAACCTGCCGACCTAACCTAATCTAACCTTTGGTCAGGCGGCCTGATTGCGCCTTTCTTTTGTGAAGATACGGCCCAATTTGCATGACTGATGACGGCATTCGTTACAGAAACATGGTAAGCGAGTTCTTGTGGCCTCAACTGGACTGCATAGATGTGGACGACATGTGGTTTCACCTACAACACCGCGCATGAAACAATCAATTTATTGCAGCAACGATTTCCAGAACAAATGACCGCAAGAAATTCTAATGTCAACTGCGATCTCGCTTAAAATCTCGCATTTATATGAATAAACCTGAACCAATTCCCAAGCTATAATCCGAGATACAACGCGTCATCGTACAGAAAATATTATTTGCGGGAATTCAATTCAATTAAATGAAAATTATTTTCAGTCTTTTTTTTCCAAACAATATTTTAATTGCGCCAATCAAATTCCCTTGTTGAAAACAATTCAAAATTTTTATGTGCATGTGTGTTCTATATCGAATTTTAATTGAATTTTATATGTTAAAAAATCTCATGAATACAAATATGTATGTCAATTGACATGATTAATTTCATTGCAGGCAGAAAATTGGTAAACATTTTCAATTGGAAGAACAAAAACTGTGCGGAAAATTTTATGAAATGAGTAATGGACTGTCATTAGAGCCCTCGGGATCTTTTAACGGATATTTTGTTCCATATTTAATCGGACTATGTCTTCCAATAATATGTCAATCCAATAAAAAATCACAACTCTCTCAAAAAATACGTGTTTTTTTTTAAAATGAAACTGTACATTCTTAGTGAGAAACCCTTTATAAGTGTTATTAAATAGACAAAGCTGGTTAAAAGTATATTCATGCAGTGCCAGCTAATACTACCGCCAATAGTGAACCGCCGCTGATTGTTTTCCGACGGCATAGGAATCCATTTTATTATGATAAAAACAGCTGATGTCATATGATTTGTCACATGAAAATGGAATGCTCGAATTTAAATTTTTCCATTTGACTTTTACAGAGAGTGGCAATGGCTGAAGTAGTCTGCACGTTGACTACAAAACCTAAAATTTCCTCGGTTCAACTCCAGTTTCAGACTCATAAAAACATCTCGCATTTTTCTGTTGTGCATTTGTGTGTCTTTGTATCAGTATTTTGCTGTGCGACATTTGACAAGTCAGATGTGAAATAACATGTCGTCTTCACTAGCAACTTCACTAAGGTCCTGCGTAATTGTTACGTATCCTGTACAGCATTTGGTACGCTAAACGCGAAATTTAAAGAGCAACAATGTTTTTTTTTGCGATAAGTTCGCCTTAAAAATTTAGTGCACTTAAGACTAATTGAAATCAAAGTTGGAGTTTTATTTCCAAATTTAATTTCACTTACGTACTCAGTCTGAGTCAAAAAAATTTAAATTTAAAGTGCTTTGGGACTGACAAGGATATTTGTATACATTTTAGCAGCTTTTCCTAGCTCTTCTGCACACATATTGATATCATTAATAAGTATGAGAGCCTTGACGACAAAGTAGAGTGCCACCATAATGTGTATAAAATGCAAATAAAAACATCTCTCATAAAAAAAAGAAAAATCAATGTGTACAGAAAGGACAATGACACTTACGACTCGAACACTACGTACCACATCAGCATTATTTGCACAGAATAGAATCAGGATGCACAGGATACACAGATACAAGTATTCTCCAACAAAATGTATTCATATGCACACCTGTGCTCCTTTATAGTTTGTAATGTCACACAGCCAGACTTTTGTTCACATAAAAAAAAAAATATCCTTAAAGCACAAAAGATACTTAAATAACTTTGCGTTCGTTACAGGATTAAATTTGAAGACCGAATAGCTTTGAAAGTGCAATTGTCTTTTTACATTTCATTATTAAATTTCCACATAAAAGTTACTTAGAAACAGTCAAGATACATTTAAATTTTTTGTCTCATGTGATAAATTTAAATACCGGAATGAGATCACGGGAACAGGGTCGATTTCAACGCTCGAAAAACCCTCTAGATGTTATTGGCACGAAAGTTTAGCATGATGTTCGATGAATTGAGCACATTTTTCAAGTGTAATACATAAAGAGTGGTCGAACCATAATGCACGATGTTTATTGTGAGTCACACTTTAACGTCAAGTTTTTTGTCCAACTCAATTTGTTATTTATTTCTGCCAGCGTTTGACAAATTCAACCATGGAGAGATACAGAGTTTTACGAAAACGGGCATCAAATCAAAATGCATTTCGTGCACTTCTTGATTTTTTTTTAGTCAGCATAATCAACCACAATCGGGAAAATTGTGCGCAGATTTCAGCAAACCGGGTGAAAACACCGCTGCATGCTCGCCCAGTTCGTTCTGCTGAGAACATTGCTGTTGTTGGCGATAGTACGTCAGCCGGCGACACTTGCATGCTGTTCGCTATCGCGAGATGATAACGGCTTTTTTTTTGTGAAGAGAAATAGAGGATATGGACCTGGACGATATGTGGTTCCAATAGGATGGTACCACTTTCCAAACAGCTAACGAAACAATGGCTCTTTTGCGTAAGAAATTCAATGGCCGTTTTATATCGCGTCATGGATATGTTAATTGGCCGTCACCAACATCTGATTTGAAACGGTCGGACTTCTTTCTTTGGCGATATTTAAAAGAAAAAGTCTACGTCAATTAATAAGTCAAGAACAATTCAAGAGCTAAAGGATGAGATATATCGCTCATTAACGACATTTAACATAGTTCCTAGTTACAGCACTATGCATTGCATGTGTAGGGGTCATCCACCGAGTGCTGGTCCAAGAAAAAAAAATTATGTCTCAGAGTCACTGAAAATATGGACCATCGGTTAGAGGTATGCCACCGAAGCCGTGGCGACCATTTGGCCGATATTTTGTTTCACACATAATTGTCGCAGATCCTTCGCAGATCATAATAAAAAATATTCAGATACTTCTCTGAAAACTGTTTGTTTTATTTACAATTAACATCGAGCGTTTTGGTTGGACCACCCTTTACTTTGCCCCATCGATCAGATTTACTTTACTATTTATACTACAGCCGTACAAAAATCGCATACACTCTCATGTATGAGCCGGTGCTTCAATGTCAGTCGATTTTGAAGTTAATCGACCGTTTGCTTTGCTTAAATTTGTTTCGAAATCAATCAAATTAAAATCATGCTGAAGAAGTTCCAGCATTCGTAAAACTTATCGTGACGGAACCACAAACGAGTTGAATATTTAAAAATTATGTGCAGTTCAGAATAAAAATGTTCTTGAAAATTTGTGCCAGTTGTTGTCGAAAGGTTTGAGTGGCGAAGGCATAGTCATTGGTCACTGAACAGTAACGACATCAGAGACGCTACAACCCTGCTATAAAAACAAAGAACGTGCAAAAGCAGAGTTGTAGGAAAGTGAAGCTTCACCTTCTATCATTTCTCCTACTATCGCTTTCCTCTAGTTCTGGCGCAATGCATCGCATATGTAGGGGTCATCTCCTGAGTGCTGGTCAAAGATTAAAAAAAAATTCTTTCCTTCTGCTAGTTCGTTTTGGAGAAGTGATAATTTATCGATTGTATTAACTTATCTATATCGTTTCGAGTGGTTTTTTTGGAGCTCCATACGTCGCCTTTTTAAACTTTTCTTTATATCTTTGGCAATTGCAGTCGCATCTATGAATGATATATCAATGTTTACGTCTCGACACGTGAATATTCTGCATCAATGGCCATTCCAATATACTATTGTAGTATTTCTCGACTAGATCTCTGTTAATACACCCTAATGTATGCCCCTAATGTCAAAGTTCGAAAAAAGAGAATATGAAGTAATTCGGTGTACGAAGCACTTTTATTCGCCTGTGAGCTGGTACTGTCTAAAGTGCATGATTCATAAGTAACAAAAGAACAATGAGTGGAAAGACTAGATAATTAGGGATGTTAAAAATTTGAGTTTCATTACAAAAAAAAGTATCACCAAAAATGTAAGAATCATCATTATTCCCGTATTCTATTTACATTGAAAATATACGCATATAAAGCTAAATATTTATATCGACTCCTTTGGTTAAAGATTTTGGTCATTGGATATCGTAAAGGTCCACAACGTTGTTAAATGCCATCAACTTATATCCGCCCATCTTTCTCCGTTTTCCAAAAAAATTTACAGTTTTATTGGTAAAAATAAGAAGTTTCCTTTACATATTGGGGATACAAGTTTATATTTTTAATTTTTCTAGTTTTTTGACCTCTCTTTATATTAATAACACTAGTTATTTAAGCTTAAGGTCTTTTTAATATATTTATTATTTATTACGATTCGATATTTCGCTACTCCTTTGTGTAGCTTCTTCAGGAGTAGCGAAATATCGAATCGGAATAAATATTAAATATATTAAAAAGACCTTAAGCTTAAATAATTAGTGTTATTAGTTAATATTTTGGTGAAGAAAATTGGAATAACAGCTTGCTCCTTTGGTTCAAAAATACAAGCACAGTTCCATTTGGAAAAGCTACCTCTCGATTTTTCATGTTTAACCAAGCTCTCTTAATATGTTAACAGAGCCCTGTTAAGGCAACTGGTTTGTGTCTAGGGTTTACATTTTGGAACTTTATCTTCACATGTGTAACCTGCACTATTTCAAGCGAAATTCGAATGTGAAAAACTACTGCCGAATTATTTAAGGAAATCAAAAATATTTTGCTTTCTTTCAAAGCGTTAAATTAGGAAGAAAAAAATATGTATGGCCGCTAAAGCGAGAAACCACTGTAAGTGAAAAATAAAAAATTACAAACATGAAAACTTGAAAACTCTCACTCACCAGTTGGATTTTCTTTGCTCGCTTGAACATTATTCGGTGGATTAGACTGCAATATATCGGACAGTGACAAGGAGGAGGCAATCAATTGCCTTTTCTCCTCAAAATTTAAATAATCCATGGAATTGCTGCGCTGAGGTGTAACGGTTATTGTTACTGATTTCTGCATTTTGGCCACAACACACAATTGTTGCTGCTGCTGCTGTTGTTGTTGCTGCTGCTGCTGCTGCAGTTGCTGTTGCTGTTGCAGCTGTAGAGCATGTTGATCATCCTCTGGCTCTTCGCATTCGACAAGCGATGTGGCCAAAACCAATGAATTATTATTTGGATGATTTAAGTCCTGGCCGTTGGCACTCGCTGATGGCTGATAGTGATTTAGAAATTGATATGAGGGATTTTGGGAAATGGCAGCTGAATATGAGGGGGGTGGATTTAGAGGCGTGGGTGATGATGATGGCTTCATAATATGGCCACCAACGCCACCTACTGCCGAACCGTACGCGTGATGTTCATTGGCATTGATGGCGGCCACAAGAGACGCTAAATTGTTGCGACTATTATTTATGAGTTGGCTGCTATTGTGTTGCTTTTGCGTTGGCGGTGACTGGGACAGTTGCTGTTGTTGTTGTTGAAATTTATGTTGCTTTTGCAATTGAGCCAAGAGCTGTTGCTGTTGTTGCTGATATTGTGGCGGCGGCAGATATTGTTGCTGGCCATGTTCCTGTTGTGGCTGTGGCTGTGGCTGTGCTGGCAAATGTTGTTTCTGTGGTTGCAGATGTTGTTGCTGCAAGTGTTGTTGTTGCTGTTGCTGCACTAGTTGTGCTTGCTGTTGTACAAAATTTGTGGGTATATTCAATTTATTACTACGCATAGACATTTTGAATGAAATTCTCTGTATTTCGCTGTTGCTTTCTGCGCAATTAATTTGTTACTATCGAAATGGCATGTGAAATGCATCTAATGACAAGGGAACAAGTGTAAATTATTTAATTGCCTTCAACAGGTTCACAAGTTGTAGCACTTTTTTTTTTTTGAAATTGTTTTAAGCACGAAACGTTTCATTTGGTTGGAATGGAAAGGAGAAAAAAAAACAAACTTTGTAAATTGTTGGCACACGATTCTTGCTTTCCGACCACTTGGTGATATGACGCGCAAGTTTAGTTTTGTGTTTTATTTTATTAACAACTTATTTGTGGCCAGTTATTTATTGTTTGTTAATTGTATTTTTGCTTATCAGAAGGGTTGTTTAAGGTTATTTTCTCTCATGTTGGTTGTACAATTTGTCTGGCCAAGATTATCAAAACATCCACCCCCTCCATTGTGTAATTTTTACAATTTTATTACTTTATTTTTAGTATTGTTTTTGTTGTTGTTATATTGCTGTGTAAACTTTTTCGTTGTTATATTTTTCTAATGCGATATATTTTTTTTTGTTTCAATATTTATAAAAGAAGTGGAAATTTTCACTGTTCCAATTGTAGAAAAAACACTTTTGGTGATTAAATTCTTATGGCATCTAGAAGCACAATTTTAAAGTAATTTTTAATGTCAGTTAGGTTAGGTGGCGGACCCTCCCCGAAGGAGAACGCCCCACTTTGGCCATTTTCCATGTCAGAGGTATTAAATAAGTTTTTCTTTTCAATTTTAAGTTTGTCATTCTGTTAAATACTTTTCAGAATTAAAAAAAAATTAAAATAACGATTTTATATCAATTGACTTATTCACAAATTGAACTCCTTTCGAGAACTTCCAATTAAAATATTACAAAATAAAGATTAAGATTTGAAAATGAAGTGTGATTTTTTTGCTTTTTCATTTTTCAGTGTAAATTTCGCCACTTTGAGAAATATATTCGTGAACAGCGTTACCGTTTGGTAGACGCCAATAATTAATAATAAAGAAATAAAAATTGAAACAACTAAATTAAGATACAGTAAATCGGTTTCTTGCATTCGCTTAAGTTTTTATAATAGTGTGGCATTTCCAAAGCAATTTTGAAGTGATTTGTTAAAAGTCGCGCGATTTTGTGGGGCAGTGCATCAGGGCCTTTATGGATTTAGTTTTGTTTTATAACAAACCCAGTATAACTGCTCAAATTGTTTTTGTTTTCAATATAAATGGCGAACGATTATATTCACCTCGGCTTCTATGAACAGGCAATAAGTAAATTGTACAATATTAACAATTGTGTAGAAAGTTGTCTTTTTTTTGTTCGTTTGCTTTCGAAATAAAGTTTAAAGAAAAATATGTTTGAAAACAGCCACTTGATGCATCATTCGTGTTTTTTTTTAATAGCCTTTTTGGTGATACTCTCTTTTCACAATATACCCTCTTTTTCTCTACGGTAACGCTGTTCGTGACATCAGTCGTAAAGCAGCTCTGGCCTGAAGAACAGCTTACGCGTCATCGTAATTATTTCCTGAGTCGATTTGGCAGCGACTCGCACTACGCATTACAGAGAAAATTCGAACAACAAGTATGTGGAATAGACTACCCACTTTGTATTGTTAAAAAAAAAAAAAAAAAAAAAAAAAACCAAAAAAGGCCTGTTTTTGATGTTTGACCGACGAGAGTTTTGCGTCTCCACCCATCTGTAACACAATAAACTGTATCAACTTACGGTTCCTTCTGGCATTATCTTTGTTAACCATTTTGCTACTTCCTATGTGAGGGCATAGGCCGTTTACAGTTAGTCACAACAGTAATTTTATAATACTGTTAATAACATTTTGGGCATATGGTCTAGTCACTCCGCCCATATCTGTGCAGTTATACCAAATTAAAAAAAAAAAAAAAAACACTGCAAATTTATTTTCAATATACATGGTGGGCCAAAAGTAAACACCCGATGTCTTTTTGCTGTAATTTTATTTAATAAAAACCTTTGGATCTGCAAGTAAGGTCATCAACTCTGGCGGCGGTCACTTAGCCCATATCATAAGCAGTGTCAAAATCTGTCTTAAAAAAAATTACAGCAAAAGAACATCGGGTGGTTACCTATGCGCCGGGTGATTACTTTTGGCCCACCCTGTATATTGAAAATAAATTGCAGTTTTTTTTTTTCAAAATTTGCCAAAATCTACTGAACCGAATCGGTTCATTATTTCACGACATCTAAATGAGCTCATTGTCTTTCGCGTGTCTCACGCGTGTGTGCGAGTGTGATGGAGAATTGGCTTCGAAGAATTGAACTAGTCGCAAACGTTTCAAACTGTTCATGATTTGCTTTAAAAGAGCAAAATTCTTTCAGTCGAATTTATATTTACTTGGCTTCTCATAGCCCCACTACTTTGTAATCGGAGTCTACAATCATTAAACACTTCTTTAAATGATTTTAAACAGTATTTTACACAGAAATATGATGTTCAACTAATAGGCCATGCGTTACTTTTACTTCAAACACTTAACATTTCAATTGAGTTAATAAACCTTTAACCCCGCGGAAAAGTTCCCCTTCCTGGACGTCGTATTGTATTCCCTCTTTTCTTTTTTTTTTGCATCACTTCAAAGCCCATCAAAATTAACTCATCAACACTTGAGTTAAAATTTTTTGTCATTTTATTAACACACACATGCAAACATCCATTCAAACCTATTCAGCAGTATCATTAACTTAAATGTTTTAAATTCTTTCATTAAGAAAATAACAAAACAAAACAAAAAACCAGTAAATTGTATAAAAGACGGTAGAAAAACGAAAGGAGTTTAAAACAAACATGCTGGGGGGAATGCAAAGCCATCAAGCACATGCATGAAAAAACGAAGAAGACAAAATACAGACATCTCAAGTGTGCCCTCTCTTCTCTGTCTCAACATGGGGTTGGCAGCCCAGCCATCCATCCATCCATCCATCACACACGTATGTAGACATCATTGAGGGTAAAGCAATTTAAAATTATGAATACGAATAGAATTGATGAATGCAAAACAAAGGAAAAAACAATATTTAAAGGAAAGACGACACGGGAAAAATATTGCTATAAATTTGCATAACACAAACCAAGAGGAGTCGCAGCGAGATGGCATTGGAATGTGACTCGAAAAATAAAAATACATCTATTCATTATATTTATGAAAATAACGTTGCCATATCGCAACAGTTAGTGAAGCAACTGCCAAAGCCTTGAAATTGATTTTGCTTTGTCAACGGTTTTAAAACTACAGCCACACGTTCAACATTTGCTTTCAAATTTTTTACACATGCAGTTTCTCATGCTGCACGCAAGTTTTGAGCAAATTCATTTATTAAGATGGATTCGCTGTACACAAGAATAGGTAACAGCTCGATTCCCGCCCATAATTTGAAACAAAAGTTGCTCAGCAAATTTCGAAGCAAACTCTCTTCGAATTTTAAAAGTATGAGTGTATTACAGGGTGGGCCAAAAGTCACGCCTGCCTGTAAAAATTGAATAACTTTTTTGTTTATTATTATTATTATTTTTTATTTTTATTTATTTTTTAATTTAATATTAGCTTTGTACGATCTAAATTTTAATTATGAAAAATAATATCAGAGAGATGACCTCCATTTTCAGCGATGCTCAATTGGGCTCTTAAACAGGCGTTTTGCATAACTGCACGCAAAGTTACAGGCTCTATTGCCCTGATCTCAGCTTCAAAGTTGTGTGCTTTAGCTGCTCTATAGTTTGGGGCTTGTTAACATACACTCGTTCCTTGAGATAACCCCATTGAAAATAATCAGGGGCAGTTAAGTCTGCTGAATTTCTATCTGAATTTCTTGAGATAATTCGGTCTTCAAAAGTTTAAAAAGTAAAATTCTGCCACTTTGGTACGTTGCTCGGTCGTTAAATTTTGCATGGTGGTGTAACACGGTTCGATGAATAAAATCTAACAAAAAATAATAATAAACAAAAAAATTATTCAATTTGAACTCGCAGGCGTGACTTTTGGCCCACCCTGTAGTAAAAAAAAATTAGAGAAAAGCAAAAATTTAACGTGTAACCCCATGTAAAACGAGAAATGCCTTCCATGACTTTCAGTGCTGCGTATGTTCATCGATGTTTCCGTCCATTATGGACCAATTTTTCCTTTATTTTCTATTATTTTTTCTATATTTTTTTATATTACGCACATCCATACATACATACACATACACTGAAAAAAAATAAAACTAACTTTTAATTAAAAATGTTGTAATATTAATGAAAAAATTATTGAGATTTTCATCTATAAACAAAGTAATAGTATCAATTAAGTGCCTGTATGAAGATAAATTTGGAAATTTAAACCCTAGACACAAACCAATTGCCTTAACAGAGCTCTGTTAACATGGGTTGCTGGTCCAAACACCTTTCTCCATTTTTGTGAAATTCATCTTCTAGAGAAATCACAAATTTGAAATTTCAGTAAAAATTAAGTTCTTTTATGAAAAATCCTTCTGTTTAAAGTTTTGGCCATTGGATATCATAAAGAGCTACAGGGGTCATAAAATCTACCAGTTTCTATACGACCATCTTGCTCCGTTTACCTGGAAGGAATTTGACATTTTCTATTTGTAAAAATTCCTTTACATATTGGGGATACTACAAGTGTATATACATACATATATAGAGCATTTAATGAACTGCTTGCTCCTTTAATTTATATCCATTTGTTCCAAAAAATATAAGCACAGTTCCATTTGGAATAGGTACCCCTTGATTTTTCATGTTTAACAGAGCTCTGTTTGGCTTGTGTCTAGGGTTTAAATTTCGAAATTTATGTTCTCACAGGTTAATTATGTTATTATTGTTAAGCTATGTTCACACGATTGTCAGATTGTACAATATTGTAGGATACGGCAATATGGTGGCAATGCACTCACAATGAAAAATTGTTACTGTCTGGTAATTTGTCTGTTCACACTATTGAAAGAAAACCATACAATTTCATTGGCACACAGTTCTGCGACAATAAATTTTTTTGCCAATAATAATTGACCGTTCACACGGTTGGTAGATTATTGTATGGCAAAAGTTGCCAGATCCGATGTTTAACATTGTATCTAAATAATTATGGGCAGTGTTGCCAACAGAAATATTTATCTGCCAATAGTGTTATTGTACGGTGCACCAAATGAAGCCCATGCGACAATAACAAATGACTGTAAATAGTGTGTCAATGGAAATGAAGGGTGTTCTCACGATTGTCAGAACTGTGACAATATTATTGGCATACAATGCACCGACAATACATTTTGTGACGATGTTGCCACACAAAAATTGTGTGTTGCACATTTTGTAACAAGTTTTCTGTCAATATTTTAGTAAATGACAATCGTGTGTACATACCTTTAGTCAACAAATTGAACAATTTTCAATTAAATTTTAAATAATAATAATTAAATATTTTCAAAATTTAATTTTAACCACTACCCGCTTGATTTAGATTTTAACATTAGATTTATCTAGATAAAACCCGTTAAAAAATTACAAACAATAAGGTAGATATTCATATTTTAGAGCTCTGCATAGTTCATATTTTAGAGTAGTACATGGAAGGAATATTTTGGGGTGTTCATATTATCACGCGTGCACTGTATATGTACCTCGTTTGTCCTGCTATACTAACATCTGTATAAGTTTTAACTTCTATGATAATCGGTTGGGCATAAATTGCCCCCTATGGGCTTTGCCGTCCTTTTTTACCACTGTCTTTAACATTTATAGTATTAATCTCAGTTTTCTTTAGTCAGAATCCAAATCATTTAAATTTACTTTATTTGTTATTTGTTTTTCTAATTTCTCATTATTATTGAGTTATGGAGATGATGGCAGCAACTACAAAATCCTTTAATTGTTGTTTCTTCTCTATTTAATTCCCTAAAATTGTAGAACAATTAAGGCCTTCCTGCATCCAAATTTGCTTTAAATACACAGGAAAATAGAAAAAATGTTCTTTTAAATAAGAAATAAAAGAACAAAAGAAAAAAAAAAAACGTTAAATGCAGTAAATAAAAGTAATGAAAAGTAAATAGGGGAGCCTAGCGAGAAGAAGGGCTTAAAGATTTCATCCCAACAGTCAGCCACTTGACAGACAGCAGCCGTTATTAAAACCCATTGTGTATCTGTGAGTGAAGAAACACAATACACAGCGCAACAAAAACACAATCCTAAAAAAAAATAATCAAACAATTCAAACAAAAAAAGTAAAAAAAAAAAAAAATATTTAATTGAAGGAAGTTGTATAAAACAATTGAGGGTTTTATCTGTCCACAAGTTATATTCATACGTGTAGATAGAACGTTGTATCATGTACAATCATGATTATTCATGAGAGAGAGCTGAAAGCGGAAAGCACAGTGGGATTAAAAATCAAAAAAAAATAATTTAAATTTTTGGGTCGATTATGGAACTTCAGTTGAGTTGCCAAAATACTGGAGTTATTGCAGTGTCAAGCTGCATTACCTGTATTACCATTTTCAGCAACTGCCAAGTGAACAATAGTTCGGTTGCAATCCATAATCGAGCCATTTCACTTGCCATCCGTAACAACATATTTGGCAACTGGAACTCAACTGAGATATGTTTGCCATACATAATCGAGCCATTAATTATTATGGAAAGAAAAATTTCAAATTAAAAAAAAAAAAAATTAAAAGAAAAAAAGTGATTTTTGAAGCAAAATCGCACAATTTTTCTTGCAAAAATTTCATTCAGAACCGAAAACTATAAAAATCCAATTTCGTTAAAAATACAATTTGATATTTTAAACAAACACAATTTTTTACTTAATAAATAATATTAAGTAAAGGTTTCTTATCTAGGAAAAGTAAACGGCAATCGATTTTACAGGCCATCATCCCCGAAGCCTCTCGCTAAGTTCAATCCATTCATGCGTATCAGAAAAAATGCGAGATGTTTTTATGACTTAGTCTGTAATTGTGTTCGAACTCAGGACTTTTTGGTTTTGTAGTCAACGTGCAGACTACTTCAGCCATCACCACCCACTTAAGTTACATACACAAGCACACACACACACTCTAAACTGAATTCATCTTGAAACCAGTCAGAATTGACTGCCAGGATCTCAATACATCGAAATTGAATGAAAACTCCATTTTCAAAAATTGGATAAAATCAGTAGGTAACTTATTAACGGGAGTCAAAAATGTCATATGAATTCTGTGGTACTTTTCTCTGTACGATAATCCTTTCACATGAAAATAAAATTGTGACTAATAGGCTGACTGCTAAAACAAATCGTCTAAATTCAAACAAATAAAAGCTCGTTTGCTAATGTCAACCATAAAGTACCGAAGCATCAACTCTGAAATTGAAACAATTCGGCAACACAGTGAAGTAAAATGTCTCGGCATACACCTTGACCGTCGATTGACATGGAAATCGCACATTGATGACAAAATAACGCAGTGCAACTTAATTTTGCTAATTGGCAGAAATTCAACCTTAAAGTTGGATTGCAAACTTTTACTGCACAATGCAATTCTAAAGCTAATATGGGATTCAATTATGGGGTACCGCCTCGGCAACAAACATTAAGAAAGTTCAAATCAAAATTTTACGCATAATTATTGCAGCTCCATGGTGTATTAAAAACTCTCGAATTCACAAAGTCCTAAACGTACCGTTGGTAAACGCCGAATTTTCAAAGTACAATTGCGAGTATATCAGCAAACTTTAACTTTAACATCTAAGCCCGCTAGCACGAAACATACTTAACTTTGGAGGCCATACTCGGTTGAAAAGAAGGGATACCCCCCTCGCAGCAATCCGTGCCCAAGACAGACGATGGCACCGATGAAATATAACTTTTTGTCCAGCACTGCCAGGTTTTAAATACTTTTCTTCTTTTAGTTTTAAGATTTGTATACTTGTTGTTAGTTCACTTGGTGAAGATGCAACAAATAGATGAAATAATAAAAAAAAAACTCTGAAACCCCATGCGCTACAGTCCTTTTTCGGCGTTTCTAATATTTGTCGAGAACAATTTGTATCTATCGAAGCAGTCAGCTTAATCCTATTGATAATATAAATGTGAATGTTTGTATGTTTAAATGTTTGCATGTTTGTTGAACTCTACCGCCCAAGGCAAATTCATTACCATGTAAACTGTTGCTATTCGCCCGTCAGCTGATACAATAATTTGTAACGTATTTTTGTGCCGCACATCAAAGTTTGTTTACTTTTGTGAGAAAGTTAAGAAAAGTGGTTGTAAATATAATTTAATAATTATAATAAATTAATATTATAATAATAAGAATGCAAAATATATTGCCTTTTGTAATAATTAATTTAATTTTAACTCATATTACACTAATTTAACACGTTCTCTTTAGGTTATGTTATATTTAACAAAACACAAATTTGACGTTTGGACGAAAGGCGAATTGACGAATTCGCCTTGCGACAACATTGTATTAATAAACATTGCTACCGCCTAAACCGCTCGACAGATTTCTATGAAATTTGGAAGTAGGCATATACAGTCGAACTTCTCTATAGCGAACTTCTCTATAATGAAATCTTCTCTATAACAAATAAAATTCGTGAACACAACATTTTTGTGAGTATTTTCATACATTTTGATCTCCCTATAACGAACTTCCCTATAGCGAAGTTCTCTCTGTAACGTAAAATTTTTTAAGATCTAAATATAATTTTTCACACTAAACAATCTCTCTATTGCGAAGTTTTTAGCAATCGATTTTTTGCATCAATTTAGTCACATATGTATGTATTAATAAAAAAAAATTTATGTGTTCATGTAAAAACAATTTTTTTTGTCTTAATAAATATATTTGCTACATAAAAAAAATGTAGTCAAAATTTTCTGCAGTTTCTCTATAACGAATTTTCTCTATAACGTAGAAATTTGACGGTCCGAAACTGATACGTTATAGAGAAGTTCGACTGTAGTATATGATCCAACTTAAAATATGGGGATTATTTCATTCGCTAAAAATGGATCAAAGATCCTGATAATGTTCTAAAATTATATTATGAATGCCTGCCATCTGGCGTCCATTTTACTACAGGTTGAGGAACTAACTATTTGATTTGTCATTTAGTAAGACACAACACCTAGCGCCGACAACTACATAATTGGGTGGCGTGGTGGTAGCGAAGCGCACCGGGGTTAATCTAATTTTAAATGAAATCAAAAATATTTAAGAATTTTATATAAATATCGTATTCCATTTACTAATGGAAATCGTAAAATAAAATAAAAATTGTTAATTAAATCGCCGCTTTGAAAGCCATTTCTAACTGTAGTTTCAAACATTGTTTTGTTTTACAAATTTAACCAACGTCCACGTACGTGTGGAAAAGTAACAACTAATTAAAACTAATACTCGTATCGGCGCCACTTTAATAATTTTAATGCTTCCATATTAACCGAATGGTGACATTGCTATACCATCATTTCCCACTACATCCAATCTAAAACCGAAATACTGTAAACTATAATAACAAAATTAAATTATTAACAAAAAAAAACAAACCCAACAAACCCAACAAACCATTACAATTGAAATTTAACAAAAGAGCAGCGAACCAACGACACAAAAGCCACCAGCATCAGCATCATCATCTTGTCAACCATTTAAACGAGGCTCATGAATGGTTTGTTACATTTAAACAACAGCAAAAAAAGAATGTTATTGTTTCAAATTACTTTTTGAAAAGTGAATTACAACATCTCAAGAGGAAGAAGAAGCAGAAGAAACCTCAGACTTGAGACAACAGGAAAACATTAAAATGAGTTTTTTCTTCTTTCTTTTTTTAAATAATAATGGACAACGAGAAACCATTAAATATGTAAAAATTATTTCATAATTTTCTAAACTGAAACGTTGATAAAGATGAAAGGAAAATACAATCTCAATTTGCGTTGTTTTTGCGTTGCGTAGCTTTTTTTAAATCTTTTTTTTTTTTTAGCAGAGCTCAGGAGAAGTCTCCCAAGTATGCAATGCATGCGTTATTATATGTGTTATATGTTGACGAATTCATTTTTAAGCCCAAGAAGAGCACTTTGTGTTTAAAGATTTGAAAAAAAATTTATAACCCTAGACATAAACCTCAGCGCTTAACAGAGCTCTATTAACGTATTAACATAGATCTGTTAGGAATTCTTAAATTTGATTGAGATTCTTAAAAGTAGAATTTTTAAAAAGCAACCATTATGGGCGACCAGACTAAAATAGAAGGACGTCCTTTATCTTTTGGCATAAACGGAATCTTCAACAGAGCGAGTGGAACTTAGTTTTTCACAATTTTCCACACTTGAAATTTTCATCGGCCAAAGTCAAGATTTCCGATGAACCAGAACTTTGACAGGCTGTAACTTGATTTCAAACGCATGTAGATACGTATACGTATACACAATGTTATAGAAAATTTTAGGATAATTAAAAAATATATATACTTTTTTTTCATTTATTTGTTTCATAAAATGCTTTTATGATTTATTCTGAAACTGGGTTCGAACCGAGAACTCTTTTGGTTTTGTAGTCAACGTGCAGACTACTTGACCCTTCGCACACATTCCTTGGTTCTAACTAAACTTATACTGGAATTTTTTTCGACAGATCGCTGTTAGGCGCCTTGACTAGTGCTCCTTCTCATACATATATATAGAAGGTGATTTTTTAAGAGCTTTCGGATTTGATTAAAAAAAAAACACATAAAGTTTAGAGAAATATATGAAATCTTTATTTGAGTCAATAGAACGATATAGATGATTTCATATAAATGTTGACCGCAGTTCATACGCTGTGTCCAATTTTTGGTATACTCTGTCAACATATCGGCCGGTATCTCTCGAATAAATTCTTCAACCGTTGCGGACTGGTCCCTATAGACATGAGTCTTAATATGGTGGCGCAGAATGAGCTATATGGTTTGAATTCTCTATATTACTTTTTTAATTATTATTTTTTCTTTGTTTTTTTTCAGCATTTTGTGAAGAAGACTTGGGGAATTAATTATGAATCATTACACGATCGAACAACGTACAAATATTATTGAATTTTATTTTTTAAACCAACAGTCTATTGTTTTGACACAGCGTGCATATCGTCGTTATTTTAATGTGCGCATTGCACCCACACCAGATTTAACAGCTGCTGACAGTTTTCGTTGGGGATATTTGAAAGAAAGAATATACGTTAACAAACCAAGAACCATACTCCAACTAAAAACCAACATTCGAAATGAAATCATGGCGATTACACCCGAAATTTTGCGAAAAGGAAAAATGGAAATGGAAAATATGCTAAAAAGAGCACATATGTGCAAAGCAGAAAATGGGCATCACTTACAGGATATTATTTTTTAAAGTTAATTGCAAAAAATTCCCCAATAATATACTATATTTATTAAAAATCATAATAATAACAGCATAAATAAAAAAGTTATAAACCATTTAAACACTATAGCTCATTCTGCGCCACACTGTAGCACCACAAAAATAGTCTAAACTTTAGACTCTAAAGGCATTAAATCGCACGATATAGGCGGGCAATTGCTCGAAAGAAATATTCGTTGGCATTTACACATGCAACTGCAAGTCTGAAAATATCAATATACTCAAACTTTTTCGAACTTGCAAGTAACTTTTTGGCACTTGCGGCCTGTTAAATGTCAAATGAAGAAAGAGTGTTTCCAAGTACAAGTTTTCTATTAATTTACTAGTACATATTACTATGAATGAAATGTTGATTGATTAAATTTGATTGCATTTGATTGCATTTGTAAAAAAATAAGAAATAAAAAGGAACACAACTATACAAAAACACTTTAGTTGTTGGCAGCATTTTTAAAGTGAACTTACACACATGTGTGTAAACACTCAAAACAACTTACCAGGCATTCGAATTTATTTTTTCGATGATAAAACGTATTTGCTACTTGCAAGTAATCACTTACGGCTATTTTCACAATATCCGATTAAAATTTAATTGGAACTTTAACAGTCGGTTAGGTAAAAATGTATTTCACAATGTATGTATATGATTAACATTTAACTGGCCCCATTTAACGAAAAAGTGTCTGTTAAATTTAACCGAACAAAATGTGCCAATTAGCTATAAAATCGAACTTATGCATAGAGAATTGTAATTGAAAAATACCAAAAAAGTACACATGTAAAAAAAGATTTTAAAAAATCGAAAAGCTGTATTTATATTTCTTCTATATTTATAATTTTAAAACTTTGATACAGAAAAAAGAAATTTTGTTGTGAAATTAGAGGCTCTACGAAAAACGAAATATATAAATATTTTTACAGACCAATATTTCACATGTCTCGCTTGTTTTTTTTTTTGAATTTCCAAGATGGAACAATTTATTGCTGATGAAAATTCCGCCATTTCCTTTAGATATACCTTCAATGTTTTTTTCCACAAACATTAATATTTTTTTTTTTTTTTTTTTTTTTTTTTTTTTTTATCTAGGACCAGCACTCAGGAGATGACTCCTACACATGCGAAGCATTGTGCTGGGAACTATAGGAAAGGGATAGTAGAAGAAACGACAGGAGGTGAAGCTTAATTAATTATTTTGCAGCTCTGCTTTCGCACGTTCTTTTGTTTTTATACTCGTAGCAGTGCTGAAGCTTCGCTTTAGTAGCTATTTTTATTATTATTTTACTTCGCCGGTGCTACACAATACCGACATTTTAGTATTTTTCGTAAACAAACACAAACAATATTGCCATACTTTTGTTAAGTAAGTTAATGATGGTGAAATTGAAATCATTAACCGTCGATTGAATAGTGTCTGTTAAGCAAACCTCCAGTTAGTTAATTTTCTGTTAAAAGTAAAATAATCAGACATTATGAAAATGGCCGTTAAATGTGTAAATGCAGGGTTAGATAAACCGACAATAACTTTTTATTAAGAAAGTTCATCCTTGAATACATTTTCATCATTCAATTTACAGATTTCTCGCAAAAGAATCAATATTTGATTTCGTATCTGCCCTTTAACCTTCTTTGGAAGCATATTTTTAATTGAATAAATTCGAAAATTTATAATTTTAATGCAAAAATCACTTCATTTCGCAACAACAATGAAAAAACTCACAACAAACATGTTGCCAAACAACTATGTACATACGAACAACAATTCAAAATGCAATTTTCGACAATGGAAACGTAGTGAGACTACACAGTCACTAGTGCAACGTGCCATTTTATTTTTGCAACTGTTCGTTTTTGTTGGTGGGAACTGTATGAACATTTCGTTGTGTACGGAATAGAAGAATATTTTTTGCAATTTGTATTTTTAGTAGTGATTTTTTTTCTGTATGTACTTGTTAACTTGTTTGAAAGTGTATTTAGTACAATGAACTTTTCTAGTTCACCAGTTAAAAGTCATTCAATTCAGCCGCTCATTCATTATTTCGTTCTTGTTTCAATACAAAAAAAAAAAAAAAACCAAATCCATGCTTTTCATGATTTATTTCTTTCTCGTTTTTTTTTTTTTTACTAATTTCCTTGTTTTTCCGATATGGTTTTTCACAAAAGCAACAAAATGACCAACTACCACAGATATTTTTTATTGTCTGAAATATTGATTGATGACAGCTCATAAAAGAAAAAAGAGAAGAAAAAAGAAGAGTGTAGAAAATATGAAAACAATTTAATAAATAACAAAAGCCATACACCACAACACATTTAATTTGTCACATGAATTAAAAATGTTGCAATAATTGCAATATCTACAATGGCAAAGCTTTTGGAAAGTGAGAAGTTTTCAATTAACAATAATTGTTAAGAATAACGACAATCTATTCTATAGAGATACACAATACAGTTTGTCAAGTAATTGTATGCAGAATGAAAAAATTGTTAAATCTGTTTTGTACGAGAATTCATTTAACTAATTTTTATTCGTTTATGACTAAAATATGCCAAAATTTGCTAAAATAACTGAAGTACACGTAACAAATTATGAATTTTCTTAGAAGTCCAGTACCCATACTATACTCTGTCACTACATTTCAATTTGTTTTAAAGGTGTGACTTTTGAAAAAGCATGTATGAAAAATTATGTTTTAAGAATGGAGCTTTTAAAGAACTGCTACTTAAAAAAAGTAAAGTCTGTAAAAAGCAATATTTAAGAAATACTTTGAAAAAAAACCTTCTTTTAAACGGTGCCTTTAAAAAAAAAGTAATTTTTAAGAAGGTGTCTTAAAAAAAGTACATTTAAAAAATTATCTATTAAAAATCTACCTCATAAAAAAATTGCTTCTAAAAAAGTACTTTTAGCAGAAGTACCTTTTAAAAAATAGTACTTTTAGAGAAAGTAAATTTTAACAAGTACTTTTCACAAAAAGTACTGTAGGCTGCCTTCTACTTTATTATACTTTGCTTTTTTGAATGTAGTTTTTTAGGTGTCTCCAATCTTTGCATCTTCATGCATACAAAGTTCAATTGACTCAGGAACTGAAGTCAGCTGACCATGGACAGCGAAGGGAGTTCGTTAATTGGGTATTGGAGAGACAACATGAAAATGCTGATTTTGCCGATAAAATCATCTTCAGTGATGATGTCCATTTCCATCTTGATGGCTTCGTCAATAGGCAGAATTGTCGCATTTGGGGTGAGGAAAATCCTCGAGTGATTCACGAGAAGCAAATGCATCCTCAACGTGTCACTGTGTGGTGTAGGTTTTGGGCTGGAGGAATCATTGGACCTTTTTTTATGAAAATGAGGCAGGTCAAGCGCAAAACAGTCAATGGTGTTCGGTATCGTGAAATGATAACCAGTTTTTTCGTGCCTAGAATTTGACTCATGACATTTACAAAAGTACAGTAATACTACCTGCAATGCAATAGATTATTTCCACGTTATACGCAAGTAAACCCATTGCAAATTTCAGAATACAGCACTAAATAGGAAATCTCCACGTTAGATATATGGGGGAAAATGTGGTAGACCTGAAACCTGAATAAGGAAGGCTTATTGTACCTTAAAAAAAAGTAATTTTTGAAAAAAAAAACTACGTTGTAGGTAACCAACTTTTAAATGAAATAACTTTTTAAAAAAAGTACGTTTTAAAAAATCAGCTTTTACAAAAAGTACTTTTCAAAAAAAAGTTCCTATGAGAAAAGCAACTTCTAAAAATTACTTATTTCAAAAAGTACCGTTTAAAAAAGACCTTTAAGAAATGACTTTTAAGAAAATAGCTTCAAAAAATTACTTTGACAAAAAGTAGCATTTAAAAAAAGTTGTTTTCAAAAAAAATGTCCTGTAGAAAACGTACTTTTTTAAATAAATAGTACCTTAAAAAAAGTATTTTTCAAAAACTATACCGTTTCTTACAACAGCAAATTACATACTTTTAAAAATTCATAAGGCTAAGCGTTGAGTTTAACAGAATAAGACCCAATAAAATATTTATTAAATTTAATTTAAAAATTTAAAAACGTGCCAACAATTTTCAAATAGTCTTTGAACAAGAAATAGTTTTATTTTTCAAATTCTGCTCACGTCATTTATATACGAGTCATAAATTTTTCATGAAAATTAAGTTTCGAGAAAATATTTATTTTCTTTAATATTCTTTGAACTCTGATTGAGTATTGTTGTATCATGAAATATTTAAAAAAAAAAAACAGTCAAAGACTACTTATTATTCAAATCTGTTAGAACGTAGAAAATTTTATGGTTTCTTTTTTGTTTCCCTAAAAATTTAACTTAAAAAAATTGTAAACAAGCCAACCGCATGCACACCAAAGGCATTTATTCATTAATTCGTTACAATTTTTAATCTGGAAAGTAGTAAAATAACAGAAAGTATTTAAAAAAAATGTTGTAAGAAAAACATTTAAATGCATAAATCGGCCAAGAGGCAAATTTTATGAAATGAAAAAAAGTTGAACAATGAAAATCTTAACAAACAACCAGCCAACTCAAAATAGAAAAGTTTTTCTAAGAAACATAATTTAAAGAAAGAAAAAAACCACAACCGCCAGACACAAGACACACTAAAATGAAAAAAAGTTCAGACAGTGAAAAGGGCCATTTACTGCAAATAAATTGATTGAGCTGGAGACAGACACATCAGATATGCAAGAAAAGAAATTTGAGAACAAAATGCCAATAAAACAATTTTACTCAGGGAAGGGAAAGCCGAGGAACGAATCCATTAAACTGCAAATGAATTCAGGAATATGTATACTCGTATTTTCGTAGACGTGTGTTTGTTTTAGATATTTTGTGAACGCATAGAATACTTGTTTATGACAAATAAATATCATAGAAGGAATGCGAAGGATGCAAAACATACGACAACGAGAAAAATGGTTGGCAAAAAGCAAAGGGTAAGCAAATCACGTGATTGAAAGAACGTCAAGTTTCCAAAAACAGAAAACCAAAATTGAGGCAGATGAAAAAAATATTACTGAAATAAATATTTTATTAATTTCATTTCAGGTTTCTAGAATTCTAGAATCTGCAAGACAAAGATTTCAATATGAAATCGAAAACAAAATTTCTGAGAGCAATAAAATACATATTTGGGATATTCAAATGGTGTGCTATTGTCAAAAACAATTTCTGTTGTGGTAAAAACAAACAAAAAATATCACAAAACAGTAAGACTGTTTTGAATAGAGTTTGTCCTAAAATAATGACAGAAATCGGAAGCGAAAAGCTGAAATTCTTTAGTCGAATCTACGATAATATTTACAAGCCGCCTCTTCTTAGAAATGGCATAAAAATTAATAATTGTTTAAATAATTTTCTTACTCTTTGTTATCTTAACATTAAATTTTATTTTTAATAAAAAGTTGATTAAGTCGCTAGGCTTCGCTTCCCCGGCTTTGGGGCCAATATATCCCTCTCCAATTTTGATGAAATTTAAAATATGAATATATCTCAGTCTAAAAAGACATATAGGCTATACAATTTTTTTAAATGGAACCAGAAGGGGAGGAGGTGTATGGTTAGGGAGAATTAGTAATGCCTCTCGAAACTATCAACCGATTTTAATGAAATTGAAAACACATATATCTGAGACTTGAAAGACATATAGGCTGCAAGCAGATAAACACCGTGTGCTACTACGCCAAGAGCACTTTCTTACTCTACACTCTTAGAAAAATTTATCTTCTTCGCATTGATGACCCGATGTCATCAGAGTTCTCACAGGCATCAATCTGATGACAAGCGTCACCACAGAATTTTGTCATAATTTGAGTGTCATTTATGCTCCGACTGGAATGACATCAATGCAATGCCACGTAATACTTATATATGTATATGTACATACATACATATACATATGTATTATTGTGAAATATATAAAAAAGAAAAGTAAACAAAGTTATAATGGGTGTACTTTGTATTTGAATACAAATTTAATTGTTTAATTTTTTAAGTTTGTGTTTAAACGCATTTTTAAAAAGTTAAAAAACTTGGTACGGCGTTGATGTTCACGCATCATTATCACATGTGTCAGCAACATTAAAAAGAATGAGAGCCAAGAGAGTAAAGTGTCAAAAAAAAGTGTGATTGCATTAATGACAGATTTCTCATCATTGGCATTGATGACCAGCTGATGTCAAGATCAACATCACAATGATGAAAAGTGTCTTGGGAACGAAGGCACATGACTGACATGACATTGATGTCAAATTCCATTAGGATAGGACGGTTTTTCTATCAGTGTAGTTTTGTATACGAAGTCTGCTACATGAATTTATATGAAACTTTGCGTTTCTCAAACATGATATGCCAATGCCAGAATAATGAAAAATTAAGAAAAATAGCGAAAACTATAAACAAAACAAAGATGAAAAATTAAAAATATCATGAAATAAATGGCAGAGGTTTTATTTAAAACAAGTCACTTTATAAATACGAGTGCTGCTTGAAGTCAAACGACTTGTAAAGAAAATAATGAAAGAACACAAATCAAAAGCTTAGAAATGTACTCGTATAAGTGAATGCAACAATGTGATCCAAACTAAAAATATATTTTATGAAGAAAAGTCGTATCTTGTGAAAAATATAAATTCACAGGACATGTCAAAATAATACAACAATTGTATGATTAACAAAACAATTTTTGAAAAGTTCATTCCACTTCACGTTATTTATTAAAAATATTTGCGCTTTATTGTTCGCTTTTAAAACGCTGTAAAATTGTTTTGTCTAAGTTTAGACGGGCGAACATTTGGAAGGGAAGCATTTAGTTGGGCAGCATATTACGGGTGGAGACGAGAGCATCGTTTTTGTGTTCGGTATTCGCCGATACGCTTTGTTCACATTTTCTTTGTTTACAAAAAAAAGGAAACCATATTAATATTATAAATGTGAATGTGTGTATGTTTGAATGTATGTTCCACAATACCACCGAAACTGATGCGACAGATTTTTATGAAATTTGGTAGACGGAAGTTTATGGTCAAACTTAAAATATAGGGTACTTTCCATGGGGTAAAAAAGGATCAAAGATCCTGATAATTGCCCAATAATTATATTATGCATGTCCTACTATTCAATGCTGCCAACTCAGAGGATGAGAAACTAACTACAGGGTGGCCCAAAATGAGCAAAAGTGTTTGAATTCCTTATAACTTTTTTATTATAATTCTTTTTTTGTTTTCACTATTATGTAAAGAAAACTTGGAGAATTTAAAATGGAACAGTACAAAATTAAACAACGTGCCAAAATCATTGAACTTTATTTCTCAAATCAACGATCCACTGTTTTGACTCAGTGTGCATATCTTCGTTATTTTAATGTGCGGGTTGGACCCTCAGAGCCAACAATAAACCGTCTGGTTGCAAATTTTCAACAACAAGAGGCAGTAAAGCACCTTCTCGGACGTACGGTGCACACGGATCACAATATTGAAAGGGTGCAGGAGAGTATTCGGGAAGATGGAGGAACATCAAGCAGGAGATGTTCGACACAACTTTGCCTCTTACGAGGGTCGCTGCAGAGAATTTTGCATACAATAAGACTGTTTCCATACAAAATTCACACTGCGAGGCACACAATGGCTATTTTACGCGACATCTATGGTGAACAAATTATTTACCGTACAAGCGATTTCAATTGGCCTCCGCGTTCACCGTATTTAACCGCTCCAGACTGTTTCTAATGCGGTTATTTAATAGGATGAGTCTATATTAATAAGCCTAGAACCATACAGCAATTAAATAAGATAATATGCGCGACGAAATCAACAACATAACACCTGAAGTTTTGCGAAAGGTTATGAAAAGTGTTTTGGAAAGGGCACGAATACGCGAAGCAGACAATGGCCATCACTTGCGAGATATAATTTATCATAATAAAATTAAAAATATTCTTCATTTATGTACAGTATTTAAAAGAAAAAAAATCTAATAATAATGTCTTAAATAAGAAGTTATAAGGAACTCAAACGACCCTGTATTTGTTTTGTCATTTAGTAAGACACAGCAGAAGCAGAAGTCGGTTTGGAAAATATTAAGATTTAATTTGATTGCTCACGGATAAAAGCTAGTAATAACAATAGTAATGGAATGTCGCCGGCAACATTTTCGTCTTCCTTCGAATGCCTTTTCGCGAGAGTTCCAGATGGTTTTCTGTTAAATGTTTGCTTGTCTAAACTCAGACTTTAAAGAACAATAAAGTGAATTTATTTTAAATTGGGCAAGAAATGCTATGCACTTTTGGTTGAAAAGAAAACACTATCGGTTTCAATTGTATGTTACACGCTTTAATATTTCAAGTAGATTTTTGGAAAAATTTTATGAAAGAACTTACAAGTCATATTGTAATTTTTTAAAATTAAAAAGAAAAATTTAGTAATTTCTTGCAGAGTGACATATGTACTTACATATGTACATATCGTCACCTGAAATGCAAAAGGGCCCAACAACTAGAAAACTCAAAATTGAGTTTTTAATGGATATTGATACAGCGCATCAAAACACACGTCTTCACATATTTTTAGCTTACTATTTTTAAAAATAACGACTTTATTAAAGAAATTCAAAAGGTCGTAATAACAAATGATTGTTTTTCTAAATGCAAAAATGTTCGAAAAATTGTAACAAAAAAATGTTAGGTCTCCAGTACTTTTCTAAAATGTTTCTTTTATTTTTTGTGTAGAAAAATAAACTAATCATTTTATTTGGATGATATTGCGAAAAAAAAAATTATATTTGTAACCACATTTTTCATTTTATTAAGTTTTTTTCTCTTCTGTAAAATTTTTACGTGATGAGAAGCCCTTTTGCATTTTAGGTGACGATATGCACATAGAAGAACAAAATATTTTCCTTAAAATTTCGAATGCTCGTTATGTGATTTTAGAAACCCTTATCATCCAATCATTCTAAACATGTCCACTTATTTTCTTAAGAATTTTTGCCGCCGAACATTTACGGACTAGTTGAAATGATTAATTAATTTGTTATTTAAATCATCCAAAGGCTTAAAAACTTTTAATTCAACTTCATATTATTTCTCCGAAACGAGTGCTGCAACGCACTCTCCTATGCAAACGCCCATATCAAAAAATTAATTCGTATGCAGTACACTTTGTCAAACACATTCATGTACAGGCATCCACAAAAATTATACATCATTCTTTAAGAGACGACAAAGGAATCCACATATGTATATATGTATGTAGTATATAGTAAATACATATGTACAAAAATATGTTTATACATACTTGTAAAGTCAAGAAAATAAAATCCCATGCACATTTACAACAAAGTATATAAGTACATAAACAATACAATAGCAACACATCAAAAAAAACTTGTATGCACGTTCTTAAAGTGCGTTGCGATGCACAATGATGCCGGCATTAAAACACACAGTAACAACAACAACAATGACAAAACCCACAACAACAGAAAAGGCATACGGTACCAAATGTTACTTGGCACCAACAAATAAAAAAATTAAATAAATAAACAACAACAACAAAAAGTGGTTGGCCCCCATCACATGGCGAATATTCTATCTGGCAACAACTACAACTGTGGGAATGGTGGATGGTAATGTGTTTTAAGAGTTTAGTGGGAGAGTTTTAAAAACAGAAAGTGTTTTTTATTTTTTATTTACGTTCTCGGCTGTGTTGTGTTGTGTTAGAAACACATTTGGGACGAAAGACGAATTTCGTGGTGCTCAACGAATTGGTCAGTAAAAGTTTTTTGCCGCGACAGATACAACTTTGTTGCTTTTCGTAACGGTTTTAAGTTTGATAGAGATGTGTAAAGTAAAAGTTTTAAGACACAATAAAAACTTTGACAACACTCGGGCATGTTTGTTTACTAAAAAAATTGTTTGATAATATTGCTAATAATTTTTTTATTATGAAAATAACAGTCAATAATGTTATTTGACAATATATTTTATCAATCTGTATCAAAGGAAGATACGATTAAAGAAAATTATTCCAGCTGATTGTATGTTCATTTCATCTTAGATGTCGAATCTCTAACGCAGCGCGAAGCAAAAGTTTTGCCTCAAATACGCAGTGTGGCGCACAACGAAAAAATTACAGCTGCCATAATCAGCAAAGTTGTTTGCTGTCTGTGTTACCTTATAAAAAAAATTATTTGAAAAAATAAAACATTAACAAAAAACAATTTTATGGTAAATAATTTTAAAACATTTATTAAATTAAAAATTAACACTATTTACTAATATATAATATAATATAATATAAATCTAAATCAAAAACGCTGACTCTGTACTAATTTGTTCGTTGCTCGTCGGCGTTTTAAATAGAAATAAATCTATCGCAGAAATCGTCACGCACAACAAATTTCGTTGACGGCGGTGGTGTGTTAATTTCCATATGCACAAATATGCTTTAATTCTGATGACGAAAGTCCGCAACGAAAAATTCGTCGTTCGTTCCAATTGTGTTCCCATTATTAGCTTTTATTTTATATATATGTGGTTGTAATGCTTGTTGTAGATTTTTCTTCTTTAATTTCAAATCAAGAAAAAAATAAAAATTATGTATTTGAAATTGTGAGAGGGTGGGTGTTAGTAAATATTTGTGAGAACATGTTTTATATTTGAAATCTGTAACTTATTGTAATTGAAAATATATACGAATGCGTGTCTGTGTTTGCCTCCAATTAACCAATGTTTCCAACTTTTCGGCAAATGGGATGGGATAATAACTTAAAGCGCAGTTTACTTGAGGGTTACAGAATGAAGTTTCATGTTCATAGAAGACGAGTGAAAATACCCGTTCGGCCATTTAAATTAAAAACAACAATAAAAAAACTCAAATTGTTTTTGTTTTCAATATAAAGGCCGGACATGTATTTTCACGCGGCTTCTATGAACAGGCAGTTAATACACTCTCACTTTTTTACTAATTCACTCATTCTTTTTAAAACTAGATGGGGACTTGCTTAAAAATTCTAGCTAGTTTTGTTTCAAATTACTATTACTTATGAACAGTGATGCTATATTGATAAATGAACTTGCTTTTAAATTGCCTAAAACTTGCGTGCAGCCGCGTAAAAGCTATTAATTCACATGCATTTTTATCTGCTGTATGTGCCAACAATTTGATAGAAAAACTTGGTCGTTCGACTGCAGAGTTAAATGAGATGGTATCTTGCAATTATTACAATATCGACATTTCGCAACCTGTGACATTTGTAATTTGGAAAATGGGCGAATAAAACTTTATTTTTCACGCTTAATTTAAAAAAATGTATGTTACACATTCATGTTCTTAAATTATACACCGCAATCGCAATACTTCATAAACGAAATCACCCTGCAGAGACAGTAATTTCATAAAAGCTTTTTTACCCTACCCAATATTAATTGAAATGAATCGACATTGTACAATAATAAAGGTATATATAAAGAAGTTATCTGGCAACGTCCAATATGGCTAGAAACGATAAAAGTTGACAACACTGCCACTTTGTTTGTGAAATAATGGAATTGTGTACTTTGCACTCATCCTCAACACTGAAACGCATGAGAATATGTTGAATACTAAACATTACAAGAGTATAAAAGAAACAAGAACTAAACAGTCAGACAAACACCACTACATTGTAGTACAACGGCATTATGAACACACTGAGTGCATTGTCGTTGACTTCTTTTCAAGCCCTAGACCACGGTTTGTCATTTCGTTTGTAACCTGCGCAACATTTTGGATTATGGCCGTAAGTTTATGCAACTGTACGAAGGTTTTCGTTACCGAGTTTGATAGATAAATAACTCTAAAGCCCAAAAGAGGAAAATTTTGTGGAAAATCAGAAGTGCTAAGCGGCATAACATCAAAATTT
This sequence comes from Dexiosoma caninum, assembly GCA_963924685.1. Taxonomy (NCBI): domain Eukaryota; kingdom Metazoa; phylum Arthropoda; class Insecta; order Diptera; family Tachinidae; genus Dexiosoma; species Dexiosoma caninum. The sequence continues at coordinate 36,729,432 of OZ004729.1, read as the reverse complement.
AAAAAAGACAACAACAGTATATTGTACAATTTTTAACCGTTATATTACACACACAAAAATTCAAGTTAAAAATCAAATTTGATTTTATATTTTTCGGTGGTGATTTTACTTCATACGATTTTTATGTTATTTCAACTTTAATTCCTACTGATTTAATATGTCCGTACAATTGAATCAAAATGAAATTCATGTCACAAATTATGATAATTTAAAGTCATTGCAAGTTGGTGTAACGTGCAATTAATTTTAATTTAAAATCGACTTTTATTTATATAACATATCTCTATGTTAATTTTACCTGATTCAGTGTTAATTTTACATTGAGTTTGATTATGTTTAATTTTGCTATATTGTCTTATTAGATTGCAACGGTGCATTAGCGAAATAAAACTTTAATTTTAATATAAAACGGGATTTTATGTATTTAACATTGTGCAACGTTATTTTTACTGCGAAAAATATATAATCAATTTGTTTTAAGGTAATTTTGATATTTTTTCGTCTCCAAACAATGTGAACTAATATTAAATTTAAATTAAATCATTATTTTTCCAGAAATTAAACATGATTTTAATCAAGATTTAGTCCTGTTAATTTTACATTCGAATTGTTTTGTGTGAATACCATTTCCAAAATAATTTTCAGAGATATTACGGATTATATAACATCAGTGCACTTAAAAATAAAAAGGAGAAGGAAATTAAAAAATGTAGTATGAAAACAAAATATATAAATTGTCAGCAGTGCTATTATTTTCGCCGTCATTGTAATTGTCAATATTTTAATTTCGTATTTATTATATTTCCCCAGTAGGTATATATTTTTCTCTCCTTCAAAAAATAACTTATGAAAGGGTTCAGAAGATTCGACTATAACTAGCCACATACGTACATACATATGTGCATACTATTTGTGGTATATATTATATTTTTATTATACTCAACAGGGCTGTGCATGATAGCTTGAGAAAATTAATGTAGAAAGAAAATTTGTATTGCATTTTGAAACAGTTTAATTATTAATTTAATAATTCTAATAAAATGTATTTCGTGAATTTATGTACATAAGTACATATGCTGATGGCTAGTCAATTAGCAAAATTCACTTGTTTGATGTTTAAAGTTGTGCAAAATTGCCAAGATCCAAGATGGCCCTTCATAATCCAACAGGTATGGTCACAAAATTTTACAACAACAATTCAAACGCTTTCATAGGGCGGCATTATTGTGCAACACCAGACCCGAAATAGTGCTTATATTCCTCAAGAGCATTACATTGGCGGTCTAATGTGAAGAAATTTGCACAATAGATTTTCTTCGATCAGTTTACTTTCTGACACCAGAAATAATAACAATAACCACCACCTTACATTTTTTAATGGCGTTAAGTTTTCCAACGCTGCATAAGGCGCGTAGAAAAATATGCAGAACAAGAACAAGCATCTTTTGTGTGCAAATAAATAATAATTTTTAATTTCGTTTTAGATTTTTGCTCGCTCGGTGTAAATAAAGGAACGTCTAGACTCGGCCAGACTAGATTTTAGTTCGGTTTAGTTGCTTTTTAAGTGTTTTTTTTTTAATTTAAATCTTCATAGCAAAAGCCTTTGCACAAAAAATCAAAGGCATTTGCAAAAGAGGTAAAACACACCAGCAACAATCTATGTAAACAACAATATGTACATACATATATTATAAATTATGTCTACGTACATAAATCGTAAATTGATGTACAAATTTGCAACATACAACTCGATGTTCGTTATATGGCTTTCATAAATTACCATAGACTTTTTATAAGCAACAGGGAAATGGCGTTATTTTATTATTATTGAGTTTAATTTTATTTTCAGTTGCGGAAATTTTTGTATCCAACGGATGTGGTGGACAATACACAACGTTCAAAATTATTAATATACATATGTATGTATGTACATATGTGCGTATATATAGAGGGTGGGTAGCATCGAAAACAATTTGGGTGCTGAACTTTGAGAGACTTGATTGGGCAAAGGAGCTAATGAAACGACATTAAACATGGTATAAAAAAGAAGAAAGAAAAAAAGCTCCAGCAAAAGTTTGCGTGTTGTCAACTTTTTCCACCAGTTTGACGTTAGATCACACCCTGAAAACCGCTAAATTAATTTGGCGGCAATTGCGAAAAGAAATGCAAAACTACATCATTGTACAGAAAAATTAATGTTTTCAAACAAGTGCTACCGTTTGAAATAGTGGCGTTATTCACAACTTGAGTTCGCGATAAAAGAATATACGGCATGAGGGCATCGATGGCTTAAGTTGTTAGCACGTTGACTAGCAAACAAAAAATTCCTGGGTACGACCACAGTTTCGGACAAAGTCATGAAACCATTTCGCATTTTTTTATGTGCATCAGTGTGTCTTTGTAGAAGTTATTGTCGGAAGGTTTCAGTGGCGAAGGCATAATCATATAAAATAATTACTAAAAATAGATACCAAAACAAAGCTTCAAAATTAAATACGTTTTCTTGGCTTCAGAGTCACTGCAACACTTCTGTGGTAGAATACCGTTAATTCTAAGGGATCAGCATTTTTTTTACGAATTATAAGAGTTTTCGAAATAAATAAATTTCGATTAAGCGGCGTTAAAATAAAAAAAACACGATTTACATGGGTTTAGACTGTCGACACTGCACAAACCATAAATTAGGACGCTTCTATAGTTCAGGTTATTCAGTTTCTTTTTTAGTCGTTTTATTTAACTATCTACAAAATTTCGATTATGATGTCTCTTTTTTCTAAAATTGATGAAAGCGATGGAGGAGCAATACCAAATTTTTTAACAACTACAATTCTTTTTTCTCTATTATCAATTGCTAAAATTATGTTGTAAAATTATAATGGTAGTAATCTATGCGTGCTTTTTCTTATCATTTCTACGTCATACTTTTCAGTAAAATTGCAAATAAATTTATCTAAAGAAACACAAAATAATTCCGGTTATTGCTAAAAAAAAAAAACTGTTGAAAAACATTGCTATTGTAATTTAATTTTTTTGAACATTATATTTGAATTTTCTTACGAATTATAAAAGATTTTTTACAAGTAAGTACGATTTATAAGGATTTCTTCAGAATTTGAACTGTAAAAAAATACGAATTAACGAGGGGACCAAAATGTATGAAATTTTTATGAATTAAAGACTGGTCAAAGGACCAGTCGTTTATTTCGAATTGACGGGGTACGAATTATTGCGGTTTGAATGTATAAACAAAAAATGTGCTAAAGCACAGTTGTAAAAAAGTGATGTTTAGCAACATGTCATCTTTCTCACTATCCCCAACCTCTTCTTCCAGCACAATGCATCCCATGCGTATGGGTGATGCCCTGAGTACTGGTCGAAGATAAAAAATAGGTCCCACGTATAAACGTAGTATCCGTTCAATGTACAACTCTTACAAGAATCTTTTTTTTTCCACATTTTCTCAAAGAAAAATCGGCTCATGTAACAGTTGCCCTCGTGCGAGGAATATTCTACGATAACAAAATTCACTCGTTTGACGATCGAAAACACTCTTCATGAAATTTTTAGCAGAATCGCCCAAGATGAGTATTACAACAATTTAATTCAGGAAGCACTACACCCTATCATTACACGATTCATATTACAAATGGATATCTATTATACATATATACAACTGCCTTATTGGTGTTGGAGAAAATTTATTTGCGGTGATTTACACCAGTTTTTTTTGTAATTATAAACTACTGACCAAAATACAATTTTTGAAATTTTCTCTATCTAGTTTACATAACAAGCATTATTATATTCATGCTGTTTTCCTTCGTGATATTCGATTCAATGAAGATAAGATAAGATTCTATCATTAGAAAATGGCATACAACCAAAAATTATTATAATATCTAATATTCCATAGTTGATGAAAATATTGAACAAAAAAAAAAGAAAAATATCATCAAAATTTAACAGACCTTGCCAAGGAGTGCTAATAAACAATGGACCCACATACAATTACACTTGACTTCTAAGAAAAATATTTTGAAAGCTGTTTTGGAGAACAAAGGTGATTCCATAAAGTTATATTCGTTAAAATGAGTCTCAATCAAAATGTTAACAACCAGAATGACAAACTTAATTTAAAAAACTAAAATACCCATTTATGTATAAAATTTATTTTTTTAACGAGTTTTACGAGTTCTTTCATTTATTTTTACTTTCTTGTTTGGTTTTTACGTTATAGTTTTTATCATGTTAAGTTGTTATTCTTCATAATTTTTTTTTTTTAACAAAATGTGTTCTAATTATGATTTATTGCTTTTAATATCATTTCAAAATTAAGGTAAGTAACTTCGAAATTTTCTATTACATTCACTTTATTTATTGTTGTTGCTTTTCAACCATTCTAACAATCTGAAATTTTAACGCTTTTTTACAACTTTATTTTTTTAAATACATTTTTTTTAAACATAGCCAAGCGCTTAAACACCTGTACGGTTCAAAATGTCTGATGTCTGGCGGTTTATTATTCATAGTTTTATTTTTCTTTGGGTTTTTTACAACAACAATGCACATGTTTTGTAATGAAAAACAAAAGCATAAATTTTAACGTAAAACAACAACACGAAAAGAGTAATGCCCAGAATTACAAAACATACAAAGAAGAGGCAAAGAATTTTTATTGTATTTGCTGCATATTTTGTTTTTGCTTCCAATGAAACAAACAAAAAGTTGAGAGTGAGAAAAAAAAAACCAAACAATTCGTTTGGCTTTGGTGTATTTGAATAAATGAATACATATATAAACGCATATGTACATACATATTTTTTACTTTTTACCAGTCGTTTTAGGTTTAGGACAAATAATAACCGGGCACAAAGGTTGATTTAAATTTTAAAATATAAAATAACGCTAAAACACAACTTAACAAAGTAAAATATCAAACAAAACAAAATCAACAACTTTAACTAGACAGACACTCAGGAGAGTGGTTAAACCGGAATTTTTTTGTTATGGAACAGTTTTGTTGGATATTGAAAGCAACAACAACACACAAATTATTTTTTTAGATTTTAAGGTGGTTGAATTTTAAGGAATTTTTACAGACTAACATTTTTTCGGTATAATTTTAAAAACTTCTATAGAAAAATGCACTTTATAAAAATAATAATTCAAATCATATATCCGAATACTAAGTGTTTAAAAATTTTAAACATGGAAAATATTGTAATTTTTTTTATTTCATCATTTCAAGCTTTATCATATTTTTTTATTTCTTTTTCAGTAAACAAAAACTCTTATTCACACATTATTTTTAAACTATATTCTCACATTTTTTCTATTCTTAATGAAGTATTATTTAGTGTTTAGAATAAAATATTAGAAATCACAAATATATTATTAAAAAAAAAACAAACAACAACCACACGCACGCGGCCATCCGTTTATTAAAACAGTAGTAAAACACAATCTACACTTAACGGCGTACGAATATTTACTAAAGTGGTGCCATTGCATTACCAATTCCTCTCTCATTTTTATTCGACTAAAGACAACAAGTGCCGCCAAGTCTACGATGAGGAATGTAAACAATATATTTCCTAGTTTTTCTTTTATTGCTTAAATTCGGAAAAGAAAAGGAATACAACACACACAGAGTTACCAGAATAAGAATAATGATTTCAGTAAAATGTGATTTGGCGATTTTATTTGGGTTTTTTTACTGTGTATCATTGCAGAACTTTTTTTACAATAAATCGCAATGATAATTGTTTTAATAACGTGTCCAAATAATGAAGTATTAATAACTGTGTATCAGTGCTTCGCAGTAACAAGTGATGATTGTTTTAAAATTTTAAATGGATTTTGTAAGGGAGGAGTAGTAGTTTTAAATACCGTAAAAAAATTTTTGAAAAAAAAATTTGCTTGGAAGTTACAAGACCTTAAATGTACACAAAAACTTGCTTTTTGCCTTTTTAAGTAACAATATCTCAAAAATCTGACGTGATTGGGTTATTCAGAGGTCCAATTTGGGGCCGCACCTTCCGAAAAGAATAGTCTGATTATTGGTTAGAATACCTTATCTGAGTGTGTTATATAATTTTGCTCAATAAAAAACGTTAGTATTATGACCAATTTTCTTTCAATTATATTCATAATTTTGTTTTTGACAACATGCCTCGAAAAGGTTTGTGTCAATATTCGACGATAATGGGACATTAAAAAAATTAATTGTAGGTATAATAGTATTTTTTCAGTCTGGCAACGTTATTTAGATATACTATTTCGAGTGCGTTAAGCGAATGCTAAAGAAGGAATAGAAAAAATAGAGCATGCTAATGCTAATAGTATTACCAGCTCACTTATTTAGCTGTACGTTTTAAGAAAATATGGCTGTCATACAACTGAATTAAAAACTACTTCATAATTTACGATTATTTATTTACGTTTCTTGTGCGGTTAACCTATCTTATATGTACATTTCGTTGGCCTACTCATCTATAGACCTTCAACCAAAAATAAATACTCCCAAAAAAATATTTTAAAATAACCGAGTATACAAACAGAAAAAACCAAGTAGCTTTTGCAAAAATTAGTTTATACAATTAAAATATCTTTTTTTATTTTACTATTTTTTTTTTAATTTTTCAAAACCATTTTACATTACACATTGATTAACAATGATTGTATTTAAAAGGCAAAATAAAAATTAAATTGCAATATATGTATATAAATTTGCATGTTCTTTTTTTATTTATAATATTTTTTTCTTGGACCAGCACTCGGGAACGAGTTGTTGGAACGAAAGGAAAGTAAATAATAAAATAAAAATAAATAAAAGAAAATAAGTATAATTATTAATTTATTTAATTGTCACCTAAATGAAACAGATTAATTTAATACGATGTTTTAAGGAATATCGGAACTAGAGTGTTTTTAGTATTTGAAAGTTCATTAAAAACATTTTTTTCCAATTGTAGACATTTGCTTATATCATAAGTCCTTTGTTACCGATTTAAAGTCACTTATAAATTGTTTATTCTATAGAAACTTGCTTTTCACAATTTTATTTTAAACTTTTTTCCTTATTTCGAATTACGAGGTCAAATTCTGCCTATCAAGTTTTAACTCTCACTTTTTTGCTAATACATTCATACTTTTAAAATTTTATGAGAATTTGATTTAAAATTCTCTGGGCAAGTTTTGTTTCAAATCTAGGTGAATTCAATGTTTAATGTCAAATTGTTGTTGTTGTTGTTATACTATTGAATTTACCTGGTATCAGTACGACTTGTTTCAGATTATTGGCAAGAAAACAGCTGATTATTTTAATTTTAATGAGCAAATTTGTAGTTTTTCTTGTCGAATGCTCTAGTCTTTGTCTATATATATTTTTTAGTACCTCTAATAATTTCAATGAAGCATATACATAATTTCAGTTGTTTTCGTGACGACATTGTGAAAATAAAATTGCTTTTAAATTGCTCAAAACTTGCATGCAGCTTATATCACAGCTATCAAAACACATAAATTTTGACCACCATTATGTATAAAAAGTTTTAAAGCAAAAATTTAAAGTATGGCTTCAGCGTTAAAATTCTCAAGCCAGCTTTGTTTCCACTTAAGGGCACGAAAACTGCTGATTATTATTTTTATGAACAAGGATGCCATATTGATGAATGCTTCAAACTTGCGTGCAGCCTACATCATAGCTTTCAATTCAAATGATTTTTTATGTGCTGTATTTGTAAAACTTTATACTGAAAGTTGGACGTGTGGCCTTTAAAATTAAGTACACGGTAATTACCTATAAAGTTTTAACCCTTAATGTCCGCGTCACAAATCCCAAACGTCTCTCTTTACAGCAATTTTTACCAGCAGATGAAAAGATAACTTTGTTTATGGTCCACCCTTAATCGAATGAACACATTTGAGAATTCAAAGACAAAATCCAATTTATTTAAATTACAACAGCAAATAAAGTATTTTATTTTAAGTAAAAACATTAAACTGATAAAATGAACTAGAAAATTTTTAAAGTTACTCAAACGCTGCAAATTCCATGTGACAATACTCAATGGGAAAACGCCGGTAATAAAGAAGGCGCAAACTCAGTCATTGTGTTTTTCTTTTATTTTGATAACCGGTGAGAATTCTGTTAACAAAGCAAAGTTGAGATATCTGATAATGAAAACGAAAAAAGGAATGTAAACAAAAACCTAAGAAGTTTTCTTAACGCTTTCATTATTGGTTTTTTTTTATCGCATGTGAGATATTTTTTTTCTGTTAAAGCAAAAGCTTTTAAACTATAAAAGCTTCGCAGTGAAACGTTATTTTGAAATGAAGAATTTATGTGAAATAATTCAAAATAAAAGTAATTTAACATACTTGATAATTGATACAAACTATTCGAAGTAGGTGTGCACATACACACTTCTTAGGTACATACATACGTATGTATATAAATATGCATGTGCATATTATTGTACATAAATATGTATGTATGTATAATATTATATTCTAGCACTTACGCTTAAACGTGCATTCGTACCATTTTATTTTCCCCCTAAAATGAATATGGGATGAATGGCCGTGGCTTCACTTACCTAAAAGAAAAGAATTAAAAAAAAATATATAAAATATGTGGAATAAAAATATTGTTTAAAATATTTTAAATAAAGGTGACAAATTAAAAATTGTTTTCCTAAATGTAGACAATAAAATAATATAATTTTATTAAACAAAATAAAATTAAATAAAAGTTGAAGTGAAAGAAAAAAAAATAAATATATGTATGTAATTAAAAAATAAAATAAAAGTAAATAAACTAAAATAGCAATTAAAATATAATAAATATAAAAAGTCATGTAAAATGAAATAAAATAAAACGACGGAGAAGTTCAAATGAGCAAAAGATTAATAACAGATGACACTCATTGACTCTCTTGAGCATCGTCGCAACGTGGGGTGCGTTTGGTTGTTCTATCGCTTCTATAATTGGATGTGTTCGAATGAAGTCAGGGAACTTGTTCTCGAAACCTGGTTATTCATGCGCATAACGCGTTCATCATTAAGAGCGCATCCATTTGTTATCAATTTGGCAGCAAATCGCACTACGGATTACAAAGAGAACTCTTTTTTCGGCCGAACAGCGCGTATGTGGAGAGGTTCTTTCTGTCACTTAACGTGGGAAAATTCGAATCGAATATCCACAAACATTACTCCCTTACACCTCCTACCATAACATAATTTCCCAGTTCTATCACAATGCAGCGCATGTGTAGAGGTCATCCCCTACACATACGGCCCCAGAAAAAAAATGAAAAACAAAATAAAACAATATAAAGTAAAAAGTGTTTAAATAAATACCCAATAAAATAGAACAAAATTAAAACGTATCTCTATTGTTTTTTTTTTCAAGAAGGAATCCTTCTTATTTTTATAAGGCATATCTTTTTGAAAAGATCAAGTAGAAAAAATAAAGGCTTTTTATTAGATATTCTTCTTGGTTTTGTCATATATAAAATAAAAAGCAAGCTAATATAATCAAGAAGATATCCGTTTGAAGAAAATGATGATTTACACATGATCATATAGGAACCTAATGAAAGCAATAAGAAGTCCTGTTTTTCAGAAGAAAACCTAATAGAATCAAAAAGTTTCTCTGTGTGAAAAATGAACTCGCGATGATATGATCTCATTAAGACACAGCCAGTTCACTTTCGCCTGAACAATTCAGGTATATTTTTGTGAATGGCAGCTAATTTCTCTTTAAAAACATTTTCTCCATCAAAATAAAAGTTTCTTATGTTAAATTGGATTATTAAAAATAACAAATTTTCATCTTTGAAGAACTTAAAATTCTGTGATTTCCTTTGCTTTTTCTTTTGTCTCTATGTAAGAAATTTGAACTGAAAACAATTTAAAAAGAAACTAGCTTGGGAATTTCCCCAAATATCCGTTTCATTTAGATTTGACAACTCGTTACAAAATATAAAAATAAACAAAACTGTACATACTTTAGAGCTTTGCACAAGTTCATATTTTAGAGTAGTTAATGGAAGAAAAAAAGTGTTCTTATTTTGGTGTATTCATATTATCACGAGTGCACTGTATCTATATAAATAAAAATCAAATCTCATTCGTTAGTAATCGCATCAATTGAGAACCGTTACACCTATTTGGCTTATAATTTTTCTCAAATGTTCGTCATTAAAGAAACTTAGATTTTTACGGAAAAAAAATTTACCACGACCACTTTTCTCAAATTGAGCTAAAATCGAAGAACGGCTAGACTGATTTGTCCAACTTTGTTTTAAATCTTCACATTCATCGAATTTAACTTTTTAGGAAAAAAAACTGATCACGTCCATTTTTACACCCACTTTTTTTATATATCTAAAATTGATGAACGCCCGGAATAATTTGTCTAATTTTGTTTAATGTTTGTAATAGTCCATAAAAGTTTTTTAAGGAAATAAAAACTGTCCACGCCCACTTTTTTTTAAATCCTCGGCTAACTTCATGTACAAGTTTAACTGTCCACGCAAAATAGGGAAAGAAAAATAAAAATGTCGCGTAAAATGTGTTTTGTATGGAATCAACACCATAAATTTGGCTGCCTTCTTATATGTACATCAGTATGCAATGTCAAAGCCGTGTTTAAGTAAAGTAAAGTACTTTGTAACACCGTCGACGTTTAGAAACATTTTTTTGCTTTGCATTATAAAAAAAAACAATGTCTGCGAAAAACTTAATTTTAGAAAGAATTAATAAGAATAATTATTATTATTTAATAAAATAATTAATTTTAAATTAAAATTAAGTATTAATTTCATGGACATTTTGTAGCATTCTTCTTTATTCGCCATTGTATATAAGAAGCATATTCAATCTGAATGATGCTTTTATTAGCCCAACTCACAATCTTGTGCATATGGTGTTGCATCATTGCATTTGCAAAAAGGTATAGCATATTTTTGGCATTGCTGTGTATTTTGTTACTGTTGGGCAAAAATATGCTATACCTTTTTGCAAATGCAATGATGCAACACCATATGCACAAGATTGTGAGTTAGGCTATTGTGTTTATTTGCGCATCAACTGTGCATCTGATCACTTTAGGAATGCCATACATCGTCAAAATTTTTACGGTTGCGTTTGGGAACATGCGACATTGTCACACTGCAAAGCAGTTGACATTTAGGAAGGCAGCCTTTCTGTGCAATTAATGAAGTATTATTATTATTGGGACAGAACACACCACGTAAAAGAAGATCTATTGTGCAAAGCCCTTCATATTAGACCCCCTCCTAAAATTTCTAAGGAATGCAGGCACTATTTGCGGTCTGCTGTCCCACAGCTTATGTATAGGCGCCGTAATTCCAAGCAGATAGTGAAACCTCTGTCTGCCGAGTGCAGGACAGTCGCAAAGAACGTCTTCAGAGCTTCAGTTTCACTTCAATATACGCAATTTTTTTTCATTTAGTTCCTCCGATTTTAATGAAATTTAAAACATAGATAGGTCTGTGTCTAGAAAATTCAGAGAGACTATAAGTTGAGGGTGATAGTAACATGAGCTGGTAATGGAATAAAATAAAATAAAAAGTCAAATGAAATAAAACAAAATGACATAAAATAACGTATGCAATGCACAGAAGAGACAGGTTGTGAGAGGAAGTGATGATAATGCCCTTCTTAATTCTTGAACAACTAAATAGTTTCACGTTTTTTTTTTTCATGTAATATAATAGTGTCTTCACACTGACTGGTTTTAAAGTAAAAGTTACTTTTACATTAAATCTAACTAGTAAAACATGTTTTGACCATATAAAAACATTTTCTTAAAACCACCTGAAAACCTGTTTTGAATTTTTAAAAAATTTTGAAGTTTTAATGAAATCCAACCTTGATTTTCATGTACTAAAGGCAGTGCTACCAAGTTAAAAAATTCTAAACAAATGGCGCTCAAAGAAATAAAAAAATAAAGGAACATTTGGAAAATCAAGTTACTACAATAATTTAAAACAATGAACGCAGCACCAACAACAACAAAAAAGTGCAAAAGAAAAAGAAACTATTGGGTAGAGCATAATGAACATGCCAGCATCGCGTTGTGGGAGGAGAAAATAAATGAAATTTTATTACACAAACTGTTCGTTAAAACCTGATTGAATTCAATTTATAGCGAGAACGAAAAATCAGTTGTTTGCTGTTTTAACATAAAAATCAGGTTTTAACTTTTGGTGTGAAAACACTTAAATTTAATAAGTAGCATGCCCGGTGTAGGAACTGTGGGGAAGATTCGGAGAAGCAGAATGTTGCTCTGTGAGTGCCCCGGTCTGGCTAGGCCGAGCTGATATTTCTTGGCGCGCCTTTCTTTGACACCTTGGGGTAGTAAAAGTAGACACGTATTACGGTTAAAATCTCATTTTTTATACAAAGAGAATCACATGATAGAACAAAAGAAAAATAACATTTACTGTCTGAATTATTAAATAGAAAAAGCAATACTCTCCAGTTTGTAGCAGTGTTCGAATAATCGCATGCCCACTTTTTTAGAAGAAGTTGCATTACACATCCTCTTAGAGCACTCTTTATCCATTTACGTAGAAGTAAATGCGCATATAAACATATAAAATTCATGTGCCACTTTTCAACAATCAACACAATTAAACAGACAAATGCACTCCGCTCCCACTGTAAATGACATTCTAAAGTGCAGGCTGCACAACAAGTAAAAATTCAAAAAAAAAACTAAATAAATGGATGAACGAATGAATGTATGAAAAAGACACAACCAGAGAGAAGTGAATTAAACAAGTGAATAAAACTTAAAATATTCATACATGAATAAGAATCTGAATTCAGCTGTAAATAAAATAACTAAAAGAAACGAAAACTGAATAAGAAATGCCAGCACCAGCCGTACAAGTGACAGACAGGATACTTGTAATGGGCATATAAAATGACAATAATTGTAGCGATGGCATTAAGACCGTTTAATAATTGTTTAAATTTAAAGAAATAAAAAGTTAATTTTTTTAATTTATTTAATTGAAATGCATTAGTGTTTGTAACAAATGCGAGTAGTAGTATTTAAGACTATGAGGGGTCCATTACATGTCACTGGAAAATTAGAAAAATCAGGACTGTGAGCGATAAATTTAATTTGATAAATTCTTTGCCACTGTTAATAAGTATAAAATAAGAAGTATAAATTTTTTTTTTTTTTTTTTTTTTTGTTTTTTTTACACAATATATATTATTTATTGAATCTTCAAAATCAATTGAACTAACAATAAGTATTCAAATCTTAAGAACTAATTGCTAATTATTATTAAGTACAGCCTAGCTGTACAAAATTATTTATTGCTCGTATAGTTTTATTTCCGCGTCTACTACGTTCGGACTAGGGAAAGAGTATCCCTTCTTTTCAGTCGAATGAACCCTCTTTCGCTTAAAATATTTCGGGCTAGTATATTTGGATGATCTTGGAGTTTGGTTAGGTATGACGTTGCGTATGTTGTTATCTCTTGTTTGACTGTCGGAATATTTAAATCCTTGTGTATGTTAGAATTTTTTATATACCACGGCGCATCTGTTATCGTATAACATAAATATAAGTATAAGTATAAATAAGAATAAAATTCCCCTTTAGTAAATTTATATTATTTAAGGTATTCAAAATATGTACTTCAGAAGTCACTTTCTGTATCTAAATTACAAAATTATCACGACAAATTTGTAAACTGGCAAAGGCCATGATTGACTATCCATATCAAAAATAAATCTGATAGAATTCTTCAAAAAACCGCCACACTACTGACAGTGCTACACTGTTACTCAATCTTCGTCATCAACGTAGAAATGCAACTCTAATCGCATTTTAGTTTATTTTTATCAAATACAGTTGACGCCCGATATAACAAACATCCGCTTTAACGAAAGTCAGATATCAACAATGAACATATTTTTCCTTTAGCTACTTTATATTACAAACGGTGTACTTATTTAACGACCTGTTTAACGCTACAGGAGAAAATAAATTCAAAGACTTTACAAGTTTCTTTTTTAATCTTCCAAATGACTATAAATATATCTGGTAGCCATGTCTCATTATGTTTATGTTATTTAAACGAATCTCGCAGTTTAACGAAAGCGTCTGACATTATATCATTCCATATACCGAGCTTCGACTGTAATTCATAACATTATGAAATCGCATAAATCGCATTTTTAGCCACGCTATCACTACGTTATACACACGCTATTTGCAAAATGAAAATGGTTTATACATTTTTTGAAAGTTTCAAAATATTTAATTAATTTTTTAATTATTATTACTAAAAATTTAATTAAGAATTGATTCAATTAAGTGAATAATAATAACAATTTAATTAATACAATTAATTTCTTGAAAGCTGAAAATCGAATTAATTTTTTAATTGATATTACAAAAATTTTAATTAAAATTCTGTTTTTTTTTGTGTGGCATATCTATTAGTTTTAATGTAGTCTTGCCAATGAAAGAAATTGAGATACACCGAAAGAAAAAATGAGAATAGCTTAACCCAAATATGTATCTAAAATCGATATGACAAGAAATTAATCAATACATTTCTTTTTTAAATTTTCCGACATTTTACAGATTTTGTTGAAATTAGCGCCAGCCGCTACAGTTTTCTATAAAAGTCAGTCAATATGAAGAATTGATTTGTCGAAGTCTTTTGAAATTATTAGAAAAAAGAACGCAATGGGCGTTTTAATTTTTTTCTTGAACCAGTGATCAGGGACAAAGCATTGCACTGGAACTAGATAGAGGGAGGAATAGTGTAGAGAATAGGCGGGTGGTGAAAGTGGTAAGAAGATAGAGAGAGCTTAATTCTTGCACATGCAAAGTATACGGTAGCGTGTCAATTATAAATTGCGGGGTCTCTGATTTTCGACATTTTATTGGCGAAATGGCTGAAGCACATAAAATCAGACTTGACCGGGCCGGGAATCGAACCCAAGTCCTTCCAGTTGCAGAATCCACACGCTAACTACTGGGCCAAAACGGATTAGATTCTGATCGGATCAGTAGTTTAAAATTTATTTAGAAAAAAAAACAATTTCTGAGAGCAAAACATTTTTAAGAAACAACCCCCAAACTGCACTTTAAAAAAATTCGCATTTTTTGGTTGAAAAGAAAACGCTATCAATATCTTTCGAATGCGGCAAATGTTAACCCGCTCGTTAAGTCAGGAGATGTTTACACATACGAGGTCTGTTCAAAAGAAAAGGTGAATCATAAAGATATTTTAATTTTATATTTTATTTTTGGTGCTTGATCTGGAATAATTGGTACATCATTAAGAATTTTAATTCGAACAGAATTAAGACATCCTAGTTCAATAATTGGTGATGATCAAATTTATAATGTAATTGTTACGGCTCGTGCTTTTATTATGATTTTTTTTATATGTGTTCTTGCCAACAGATCGTACGGTTAATAGGGAATACTACAAGGAGGTTATGCAACGTTTGCGTGAAGTAATACGGCTCAAAAGATTGGAATTATGGAAAGAAGTCATGGATTCTGCATCACGATAATGCACCAGCAATCAACACCCTAATCATGCCTCAACCACCTTATTCCCCAGATTTGGCTCCCTGCGACTTTTTCTTATTCTGAAAACTGAAGAGACCAAATGAAAGAAAAGCGTTTTGCTACAATTGATGAGATACAGTCAGAATCGAAGAACGAGCTGATGGCCTTACCAAAAAGCTCATTCCAAAAGTGCTTCGAGGATTGGAAGAAGCGCTGGCATAAGTGCATTATATCTGAGGGGGATTACTCTGAAGGGGACAAAATGGATATTGATGAAGAAATTAATACTTTTCAAAAAAAATTCAAAATTCAGCTTTTCTTTTAAACAGACCTCGTAAACCCAATTGTGATAAAAACACAATTTTCAAAAATTTAAGTAAAATGAGTAACTTCCTATAGCTTATATAGGGAAGTTAAAAATTTATTATTTCATACTATTGTACTTTTAAATTTCATCGGCCTACTTTCGTCATCAAATTCAACAACATTTTAACATTAACAAATAAAGATAATCATTTGGAAACTATTTACGCAAGACATAAGAAGCAGCATAAGGATAAGCAGAGTAGGCACCAGCATAGGGAGCAGCCACATAAGGCGAGGCATAAGGATAGGCGGAGTAGGCAGAGTAGGCGGCAGTGTAGGGAGCGGCATAACCAGCAGTATAAGCGGCACTGTAAGGAGCAGCAGCAACTATGGGCGCAGAGTAGCCTAGAGGAGCAACAACAGCCGGTTTGGCAGCAGACATGGCAACAATGGCAAACAAGCACACAGCGAACTATGGAATTGCATTTGAAATAAATTAGTTAATGATTGAAAAAAGTTTCTTCTTTTTGCTTACAACACTTACGAATTTGTACATTTTGTTGAGTTGTTTTCTTTGCAGAACAAATGGAAACTGATAAAAAAATGTGTTATCAATTCCACTATTTATACTTCTCAAAAACCAAATTGAACTGATTTAATTTCCATGAAATAATTTCAATACACTTTTGAAATATTTTGCATATTTCTTAGGCACATCACGTCTCTTTAATGGTGATAAAAACATAAGTTTTTGAAATCAGCAAAAACAAAAATCGAACATTCTTCGAAACAATTAATTATTTTTTTTATAACTAGGAAACAGTTGACATTAATGTTATTGTTAAAACCACAATATTTAAGCCAAGTTAGCAAAGCAAGCGACCTTAAGCTTTGGTACGTGCTTGGCTTCTTTTAAATTATTGAAGCAGCGCGTCTTTAGAAGGCAATTATGCGCATGCGCGACTATAAAAAGCTAAAAGAATTACACAAAGTTATCAGTCAGTTAAATAAAATCTGCAAAACGAAAACAAAATGTTCAAATTCGTAAGTGTTTCATTGAATAAAAAAAAATAAAAAAAAAAAAAAAAAAAAAAATGCGATTTATTACAATTCGTTTGATAGAAAAAGATTTCTTGAAATCATTGGAAAGCACGTTGTAACATGTCAAATCTACTTTAATTCTCTTGCAGTTCGCTTTGTGTTTATTCGCCGTTGTAGCCTTGGCGGCTGCTAAGCCTCATGTTGTAGCTGCTCCCGTGGCTGCCTATTCTGCTCCTGTAGTGGCTGCTGCTCCATACACTGCTGCCTATGCCGCTCCCTACAGTGCCGCCTACTCTGCCTACTCCGCCTATCCTTATGCCTCGCCTTATGCTGCTGCCTACTCTGCATATCCTTATGCCTCGCCTTATGCAGCTGCTCCCTATGCTGCTGCCTACTCTGCATATCCTTATGCCTCGCCTTATGTCTTGCGCAAGTAGACACTTAACAAGCACGAAATTAATTTGGTTTTAATATGGATTTAAATGGCACATGGAAATAAAAAATAGTTAATTTGCTCTTATAGAGTAAAACTTTAAAAGCAACATGTATTTTTGTATTTTTAATTTTTTGACTCGTAAAGAAAGAATTTGTTTTCTTTTGTGGAAAAATGTGCAACATTGTTTTGTTAGTGAAGAAAATCATTTAGAAGCGTATAATTTGCCCTTCAATCCTCTTTAAACGAGGTGACAAGATATGGGAACATAGAGAAACGGTTATTTGACGAGCTGGTAAAAAATGAGGCTGAACTGCCGAACTGTCATACCGCTCAATGGGTCGGAATCCAACTAAAGCATGGCAAGATACAAATAGAGCAAAAGCTCTTCAATATTGCCCAGAGTAAATGGTCGAAGGAGGCCTACTTGATCTACCAGTAAGTTAAGGTTTTTCTTTAAACACACAATTTGCGAAGTTTCGTCACTTGCCTGCAGAGAATATACAGGCAGGAATCGAAACCGCAACCACCACAATGCTCCCACATTGGGCATTAGTGTCAGAGGCACAAACAGATTTAGTGTTGTCAATATAAAAAAGAAATATGAAATAAATGAGAGCTTGAAAACATTTTATTTTGCTGAAAAGAAAACACCATCCAACACAAACATAAAAGACAGTTTTAAAGAAATTATGTGGCTCGTTTTAAGTAATTTTATTTTCATAAGGATATTTTAATGTGACAATAGTGAAAACTTATTTTTACAAGAAATATCTGCCAGTTTTCAGGTGATACGGTGTAGCTGCCGTCTTCAAAATATTAAGTAGCCGACAACCAACTACACTTGTGGTCTCGGTAGCTTGTAGTCTGCAGTGGTGAATGTGTTTAATGCATCAGTGTCATATAGGTGTACGCGCTAGAAGATTGACATCTCTAGAAGTTCTCGGAAAGAGGAGGAGGAGGAAGAGGAGGAAGTGACAGTTGAGCAACTGCTTACTCACTTGTGGTTAAAAAGTCGTCTTCCTGGCTGAAATCACGCAGTGTCACATGAGGAAAATATGTTTATTTATCCAAAAACTCAGGTTGGTTTAGCACCGATCAGTTGAGGTGATGATGGGGAAATATTATATTTTTGTTTTCCATCCCATTCGTGAAGCACAACGTGACTTACAAGGACCCATTGGGCTGTATTAATTTTTCAGTAAAATTAAAAAGCCTTCTAACAAACATTCTTAATGTCATACACATGCAACTTACACGACAATGCGTAACATCGTTGTTTTAGGAGGCCTCTATAGCGCTCCTCATCAATGTGCTACATGAATTTTCATCACTTTTGAGGTGCTTCTGCTGTATGCGAATTAAATTTTTTTTTGAAGCGCCAAGAAGGCAAATCAAATGTCCATAAACACTACTTCCTCTATCCCCACCTCCCAAAACCTTATTTTCTAGATGCAGCACAATATATTGCATGTATAGGGGTCATCTCTGAGTGCTGGTACAAGATAAAATACTTGTTTTCTATTATAGACCCATAAAAAGATCTCTAACGACGTTATATCGCGTTAACGAGGAATAGTTTACCAATTTTAAATCATCAGTGGCTTTCGTTCTTGGGTCAATTTGATCTTCTTTCGTAAAATACAACACGCTGCGTTTCGATAGATGCTTAAATTTTGAGAACGATGACGAATCGACAGATGATTTGGAATGAATGCACTACTGCATTTCTTTGACACGCAAACATCCGGTAGTGAAAATGTAAACTGAAATTTATTCACTATAGCACGCACAGATTGTCGGCTAGGATGATTATTACTGCCAAAAATTGCAGTGAGTGCTCTTAAAGTTACGACGACAATCGACTGAAAATTTTCGTAAAACATTTCAATTCTTTGTAATAGTTGTTCCTTTGAGTAATTTACCATAACGAAAATGTTTACTGATTATTTTGCCATTCATAGTTATTTGACAGCTTTAATAGAGCATTCACAATAGAGCATCATCGTTGTTAGGCTCCAGTTCGAAAGTTTTTAACAATACAAATCACTAACAGAAATAGAATATGGGAATTAATATATTCCAACATAACACCGAAAAGCTATTGTATCAATGAATCATTAGCATCATGAAATGTGTTCATTTTATAAACGATTTTTATTCAATATGAAAAAAAGTTTTTTCTTTCGATTTTCAAAGTAATGCATTTAAAACAAAAGATTACATTGATTATTATGTAAGTAGAATTATGAAAAAATATGAACAGGTTGAAAAGGAATATAAATAATATATGAAATATTATTTCACACAAAATGTATCATCATACGTTTTTTGTTAAATTAACCGCATTTTTAACGCAATGAACTCTATTCTCCTGAATATTGTCTCTAGTTTTTCTAATTTAAGGATGCAGTTAAATCTCGAAAAAAAATAACCTTTTACACTCCGGCAATTATTTAATTTTAAGATTTTTCTTTTCTTTCACATTCTTAGTTGGTACAAAAGCGCGTGTTATGCAGGCTAAAGACGATGCAACAAGTTTAAGCAACACATTTATCAGTCATGTTGCATATATTCAAAGAAACAATGCAATCAACAAGAAACCCATAAATGAAACATCAACTCTAAATTGGAAAAACACGGTTAACAAAATACAACTGTACAGTTTGCTTGTTTCCACTGAAAAGAATCAGTAAAAACACTAAGGGCTTATTTCTGATTTAAGAAAGAACGCTTTCATTCGCATTCTATGAGAAAGGACATTGATTTCGATTTCTCTACACACTTTCTATGCGAACAGTGACTCGATCTAGAACTCGAATGAAAACGTAAGTGTTTTCATATAAAATCCGATTTCTCTGTTAAGAACGTGTTGTCAACACTGAGAATGAAATGTCAAAATCACTCACTTTTGGTTTTGCTTTCGTAAGAGAATTTACATATGAGTATACATACTTGTAAATAAAAAAAGAAGAATAAAAAATAATACTAAAAAATCTAAGTAAAATAAATAAGTATTTACAAATGGATAACAAGTGGTAAGTATAAACTATTCATATGATATACATATGAATGTATGTATTTAACAATTGTTTTTTCAGTTTAAAGAAGTCAACAATGCAGCAACTGAAACACTTTTATAAAATTAAAACAAAAAACACAAAATTTACAAATATTTTTTTAAATTTTCTCACCCTTTTATTTATTGATACTTTCCACCAGCTGATCACACTTACACGCAGTTGTATTAGCTTTATAATAACTTTGTAGTATTTTTTAATACTTTTAACAGAAATATAATAATTTATGATATGGCATTGCTTCTACTTATTAAAACGTAAGATACCAAAATTGACATACGTAACTTAGTGCGAAAGAAAGTGAGTGCCAATGAGAAATCCAAATTGATTCGAATTCGAGCGAGTGCTTTTCGTTCGCTTAAGTTATCTTTCTTAGCTCAGAAATAGGCCATAAATAACGATTCGCACTATGCAACCAGAAAATATCAAAATATTTTTATGGTCTTGAAACCTCGAATGCAATACCAATTGAAGCCATAAACATGACTACAGACTATGCAACCAACAATGAAATTTGACTGGTTGCATAAACATGTTGCATCCTCTGTAGACACCATTATAACAATTAAAACGGTGAAAAAATAACGATTCTTAAGAATTTTTAGTGCAATGGCCGCAAGAACAAACAATTTTCTTACGAATAACCAAAAAAAAAAAAAAAAAAGAACTTAAATTTCGTTTTCATAATTTTACTCTGCAAGAGTAAATAGAACATATTTATTTTCATCAGTCATTTAAAATCTATACAGCAGATTACTTTCCACTTTCCCCAGGTAACGCATTTTATTTTGTATTTACTTGCGCAAGACATAAGAAGCAGCATAAGGATAAGCAGAGTAGCCAGCAGCATAAGGAGCCGCTACATAAGGCGAGGCATAAGGATAGGCGGAGTAGGCAGAGTAGGCGGCAGTGTAGGGAGCGGCATAGCCGGCGGTGTATGCAGCAGTGTAAGGTGCAGCCGCCACTACGGGAGCTGAATAGGCGGCCAAAGGAGCAGCAACTACATGAGGCTTAGCAGCAGTCATGGCAACAATGGCGAACAAACACAAAGCGAACTATAATTTTTTATTATTATTTTTTTTTTAAGTTTATTAATAAATTATTTAACTCAGTGAAATTAGTTTATTTAATACTTACGAATTTGAACATTTTGACTAAAGTTTTGTATGGCTTTGCAGATCTAATTGAACTGATAATTATTTGACAAAATTTTAAGGTTTTTATACGAAAAGAGTGTGTTTCTGTGTACGTGTGAATTTGCATATTTTGCTCAACTGCAAAATGCATTTGTGAATGGAAGGCCACTTGAAAATGAAGCAGAAGAGCTCATTTACTGGCCTTTAATGTTTGACTTAAAGCTTAACAGAATTTTAATTTTTGTAAAACAGTTTCTGTTTTAAATATTTGCAAAATGCTTTTGCCGATATAAATGAGAAGGAGTGCAGAGGGAGGGAGGAGGCGGAGGTAAATGTTGTTTTATATTTCGTTACTTGTCTTCTTTATATCACGATATGTGAAATGGGTTTGAAATGTCTGGAGATTTAATAAATAGAATTTTGTAACAATTGCAGGTTTTTCAAAACCAAGGCCCCCGTTTGTGTTGCGTATGAAAGTGAATGTCTAAAAAGTTAAATTGGCAAAACATTTTTTAAAAAAAATAACGGCCGTGAAGTGCGCCATATATTTTTTTAATTGCAAGAGAACTTTCATATGTGCTGAACGTGTGTGGATAATTCTTTGCTGGCTTCTGGAAAAAAATGAACTGATTAATTGCGTGCCTGGGAAGCATTATCAGATATGGGCAAAATTTGATTAGCTTGCGAAAAGAAAAACTTGCGAAAAGAATTGAAATTTTTAAGGGTCAAATATTACAAAAATGGTTCAAAAGGGGGTTACCCCGTTACCATATGTAAGTGCAAGTCCCAAAAACTCAATACACTCAAAGTTTTTCACCAATACAGCTACATTTTTCGAACTTACGAGCATGATTGCCACGTTAGGGGGTTTCCCCCAAGATTTAAGGATATTTTTTCCATTTAGGGGCAAATTTAGAGGGTAAAATATTTTAGGGGATTTTCCATTTGTTTGTCTGGTATGATAACATGATAATAGAAAATATTACAAATGCATTTTCTATCACGGAGTAACTTAATTTCATTCGAAAATATGGTATGTAGTTGGGAAAATAAAGAAATGTTGGTGGCAATACAAAATTTCCTAGAATTAAACCAAAACAGTTTACTGCAAGTAGAATAAAACACAAAAAAAAAAAACATTTGTGAACAGTTCATAATGGAAACATAAAATCAAATAATACCAAGAACTATTGTGAGTTAGATGAGCTAAATGACTGACGATTTGAAATCACTTGCTTATTTTTTCAATGTATTTCGTTTAGAATTTAATAAACATGCTATAATATATTTCATGTGATTTGTTTTCTATTTATTTTTGTATTAAAATTGGGTTTTTTTTTTTTTTTTTTTTTTTTTGCTACATATAAAAACTTAACAATGAGCAAATTTATAAGAACACTGCTTTTTTTGCAAATAATTGTTTTGCTGTGTTTGGCAATGTCGTGGTTTCATTTTCTTTTTAGCAGTCAGCTGGTTATTTTTTTCGAACATGTTTTTGAGGTTGCCAAAGTAACACAGTGTCTTTAGAAGTCATGTAAATATATAGTAATTTTACCATCATGTTCTTTATTTAAGACAAACTTTATATATTGTTGTATAAAAAATCAATATGGTCAATAATTAAATAATTTTTGTGCAAATTTATAAATAATTAAATGCAAAATTTAACCAAATTTCGTTAATGAAAACACTGGCAACTTCGCAATTATACATACATACATACATATGTATGTAGGTATTTTGTTGTGCTAATAAAAAATTTATGGTTTGTAAAGCTTCACGCTCTTTTTTTTAAATGATGCTTTCTTAAAGCAATTATTGACAATAAAGTAGCTCCTGACATTTTATCTTTCTATATTTCATCTAATATTTTTATTCACAATGCAAAAATATAAACAAATATAAAACGTCAGCTGTTTTCTCGTGTTTTCGAAAAATTAAAACCACGCCGAAAAATGTAAAATCGCGTGATTTACAGAACAGCTTCAAATCGTCGGCGTGGT
Source organism: Dexiosoma caninum (assembly GCA_963924685.1). Taxonomy (NCBI): domain Eukaryota; kingdom Metazoa; phylum Arthropoda; class Insecta; order Diptera; family Tachinidae; genus Dexiosoma; species Dexiosoma caninum. Next base: position 36,705,847 of record OZ004729.1, on the reverse strand, counting down.
TTCAAAACGGTTCGTTGTTTCAAATCACGTGGTTTGTAGAACAGGCCTGAATATGATAGTCGAAGTTCAGGGAAGAGTTAATAATCAATAATCAATATCTGAAATGCTTCAAAATTTCAACTCCAATAATACGTGCGTACTAGCGAAGGAGATTTATCGATTCTGGATATTATTTTAGAACTCTAGATCGAAAATATGTATATCGAAATACATATATATAGTTGCCTTACGGTTAACATCTTCCGATTAATGTTTCAGCATGCAAATATTGGCAATATTGTCAAAAATAAATTTCATAATTTATATTTCTGTTTTCTATACAATCTCGTCTGCATTTCCATGTATTTCATTTCAATACCAATTTAAGAGCGAACTGACAATAAAAACGAGTACGACATTGACGCCACAATTATAATGAAAACATCAAAGGGAATAGCACCGAATATAAAATGTTAAACCCCTATTTGATTTGAAAATTGTACGTTTCAAAATTACAAACGAAACCATTGATTTCCTATAAAAAAAAAGAAACATTTTCAGAACAACAACAGTTGACAAAAAACAAAAAAGGCACGCAACACACACACACACACCTACATTCTACCTTCGCAAAATCACTACCCAGACGGCCTTACGAAAAAAGACGTGCTTGGCCAAGATATGTATGTAAATTGAAATGGCTGCAAAACTACAGGGGTTTTAAAAAAAATTTTTTCCTATAAAAACCAAAAATCGTCAAGCACAAAGTATCAGTTCAATTAGTTCTGTTAAACAATTGTACAAATTTACAAGAAGAAAAATGTTCAAATTCGTAAGTGTAAAAGACAAAAAATATGTTAAACGAAATTATGTATATGGGATATAAAATTTCTATTCTAGTTTGCCTTGTGTGTGTTCGCTGTTGTTGCCTTGGCTGCTGCTCAACCCGGCATAGTGGCACCATTAGCTGCCTACTCTAGTCCCGTAGTGGCGGCTGCACCTTACACAGCTGCCTACACCGCCGGCTATGCCGCTCCTTACACCGCCGGCTATGCCGCCCCCTACACTGCCGCCTACTCTGCCTACTCCGCCTATCCTTATGCCTCGCCTTATGTAGCGGCTCCTTATGCTGCTGGCTACTCTGCTTATCCTTATGCTGCTTCCTACTTGTTGCGCAAGTAATTTTTTTAGCATAACGCGATTATTGGTTGTTAATTAGGCGCTGTTGTTAGAGGCATTTTGTCAAAACGTAACTGATATGACTGATGAAAACACATAAAAAATTAAAATAAATAAATTAAATTTGCTTTGATAAAGCAAAATCTGAAAAACGAAAATGTTGGTCTTTTCTTATTCCAAGGTGAATTACTCTACAAGCTCTACAAGAACAGTGTTGCTCATTTGACCGGCCATATGACCGTCATTGCTGACCGAATTATCGGTCATTGGGTAGAACAAAGTTTCTATCATTTTCTGAAGGGCAATATGAGAAAAATTACCGAAACTTCTGTGTACATGTGATTTTGTATCCTTCTCCAACTTATGAATTTTGTCGTTCATAGAATGTATATCCGAACTGCTCACTCTAATGTTCTTTATTAGTCAGCGTAGATGGATATATCGGTCACTGCCGACCAGTCAGCGTTGAGGCGATATTAAGGAAAATAATTTTGTTTTAAATTTTCATTATCGAAACTTCAGAGAAATATTTTTGTATTATTTAGAAGAATAAATAATCAAATCAAATATTTAAATTTTTGGTGAATATCTGAAATGTACTACAGTGGAGTGCGGCTATAACTAACACCGGTTTACCGAATTTTTGCTTACAACAAACAAATGATACGGTCCCAACCGTGTTGCATTAATATTTCGAATAAATTACAGTCAAAGCGCAACAATTCGTAGCCCGTTAATTCGAAAACCTCTACAATTCGAAATAAACTACTGGTTCTTTCGAAAAAGCTCTTTAATTCGTAAAAATTCCATACATTTTTGTACCCTCATTAATTCGTATTTTTTTACTGTTCATTGTATGAGGAAATCCTTATAAATCGTACTTAGTTGTTAAAAAGCTCTTATAATCCAAATCCATTGTTTAAAAAAAAATTGAATTAGAAAAGCAATGTTTTTCAACAGTTTTTTTTTTTTTAGCAATAAGCGGTATTTTTTTGGTGTTTCTTTACATAAGTTTATTGGCAGTTTTACTGAAAGAGTATGATGTAGAAATGCTAAGAAAAAACACGTCTAGTTTACTACAGTCAAACTTCGCTATAATGAACTTCGTTATGTTTTATTCAATCCCTTGCAAAAACTTCGTGAGTGCAAAGTTTTCCATACAAAAATGCACTATAGTTATAACGAACAAATTCTGAGTAGCCTCTCTCTATATGGCGAAATATTCATTCAAATGCCTCAATATTACGAAATCAGAATAAATTTTAAACGGTAAACTCCCGTTAGTCAAAACAGCGAAGTATAAATGTATTTACAGGAGCCTTTGCAAAGCCTCTATGCAACGAAATAAGAATGAAATTTAAAGCAAAATGGTAAAAACCCGTTTTGAAAAGCAGGAATTCTTAATAATTGTGGAATTAATGTATTGAGTTGATTATTGTCACAAAGAGTAAAGGGTGGCGATGGTCGAAGTGGTCTGCACGTTGACTACAAAAAGAAAAATTTCCTGAGTTCAACCCCAGTTTCAGACTCATAAAAACATCTCGTATTTTTTCTGATCTGCATTTCTGTGTCTGTTGTTGTCGGAAGGTTTTAGTGGCGAAGGCATAGTCACAGTAAAAAATAAAGTATGCTTTAATTAGCATTTTCATGTTAAATAGAATTTGAATAAAGAAATCTATAGTTAAAATTTCATTATATCAAGGCTTTGCTGATTATATTTATATAGCGAAGCAATGGCTATAACGAAGTATTTTTGCATCCCCTTGGAATTAGTTATATCGAAGTTTCACTGTACCATTATAATATTACAATATAATTTGCCTCAATTGAAGAAAAAGAGAATTTATTTGTGTGAGCTACTACAACAAAACTTAAGTTATAAAATACCATAAGTATACAATTAGTTAAAAATAATTACTAAAAAGAAGAATAGGAAAGAGTAAAATTAATTGTCGTGATGTGAAACAGATTGCGGTATTGCTATTTAAAACAATTTTAATTTAATAATAATAAGTTAACTTCTCTGCGTAAAATCTACAATTACTTTATATCAGAATACTAGAAAAATAAGTTACGTTCGGGAATAAAACTGAAAAATTTTCTTTTTAAAATCTAATGCGTTGCTTGTTGCCCTAATGTTGGCTGGTATAGTCTTCCAGAGACGTATAGTGGGTATAAAGATTTGTCAGTGCGATATTAGCGTATGATATCTCATAGGTATTATTGATTTGTTCCTTTCAGATCGGGTGAAATTACGACAATTGTACATTTTTTCGGGTGCTGATTAGTGCTGATTATTTTGCGCAGTAGTGCTATCGTTTTTATTTTCACGGGGTCATCGAGAGGAACACCGCAGATTTGCCTAGAGTAGTAGCTAATGTGTTGAAGATTTGAGGCCAAAGACGTATCTTGTTATTTTATTAAAGGGTGCTTTACATTGTCCCACAAGTCGTACGACATGCCAAATTTTTGTCTAAAAGAGCACAAGTCGGATCGTCTAAACGTAATATGTAATGAAACTATAAGATTTTGAGAGAAAATACGGATGAAAATTTGACAGTCGTGTATGGCTCTCTTGATTTTTTAAAATTTTTCAAAAACCAACACACACCATCAGATCAGACATACATTTTTATGTAAACAAATGTGAGAAAGCCAGGGAGGGAAAACTGCTTTCATAAATTTATACCAATTATAAAATCGAAATGTACATTTTAGACCACGACAGCACAATTTTATAAAAATATAGGTATATTTTCCAAAAGTACACTAAAAATTTAGACCACGAAAATAACATCTTCGAAAGTTATAAAAATATTTTTCAATGTTATTAAAAAAAAAATTCAATTGCACATGAACTTCATCCCTGGGGAAAACAAGCAAATAGCTGTAGTTAAAATAAATTAATATGGTTTCGTCTTACTTGATTTTATCCATACGAATGGTGTAAACGCCAGAAAACAACCGTCCGATTTTGACTTTCTTTTTTTGACATACGGATGGAATTTTCATTTTATTTTCTCTCACATTTTACGTACGACAAAACTTATCGTTTAAAGCGGCCTTTAGTGTAACGTTTAACCTCGATATGATTTTTGTGTCACAGTTTGAAAATATTTCACAAGCATATGTTAGTTTAGGAATCAAGTCAGTTTTTGCCGGGAGCAGCCGGCTCCTAAATGGAATAGAAAATTGTATTGGCCACAAACTACGAAGCATCGAAGATGTTTTTCCACAGGTTGTTGAAATGTGTCGTGACCAAGTTAACGTGTCATTGAATTCATTGTGGAAATTTCTTTTAGATAGTAAAGTAAAACGATAAAAAGAAGCGGAATAACCAGAACTATAGAAGCGTCTTATTTCATGGCTATGTAAATCGTTTTTTTTTATTTTTATTTTCACCCCGCTTAATCCAAATTCCTTTATTGCGAAAACTACTGTCATTCGTACAAAATACCTGGTCCCTTCGATTGCGATTTAATGGGATACTACTGCAGTACGATTATAGTGAGCTTCGGTTATAGCGAATTTTCGTTTATAATCAACTGAAATAGATGACACTGCAAAGTCTATATTGTTAACAATTTTAAAAAATAAAGAAAATATTAAACAACATACACCTACATATATTCTTATAATTTTTTCGATCTTTTTCTTGTTGAAAAAAATATAAATGACGTAGAGACACACTCAAGATGTTAGAGATTATAAAAGTAACATATACACAACGAATTAACTATAAAACAGGTACATTAAATGTTGCTCAATGTTATAGACATCTAGTTAATAATATCTAATAGAAGTGAAAATAATTTTACATTGTAAATACTTTTAAAATAATTGTTATTTGAATTATAAAATTTTTAGTATTTCACAGATATCAAATTTATGAATGTTTGAGTTTTTCAATTTTTGATTTAATTTTAGTTTTATAAAAATTAATTTTGTCAATTAGTCGTATTAAAAAATATTTTCCTTGAAGAACTTTTACATTGTGAAACGAAATAATGGAAAAAATTAAAATTGAAACACAAAATGGTACATATAAGATCTCAAGCACAATAGATTATAATTAAATAACCTATTGAACATAATTATATATAAATATTTAATTAAATAACATATAAAGACTACCTTTTTTTCTTAATACTTTTTTTAACCTTTTTTATTATTTTAACAATCTATTTTTTTATTTTTTTTATTTTTTTTTATTTATTTTATTATATTTATTTTATTTTATTTTATTTATTTTATATTTTATATTATTTTTTTTTTTTTTTATTATATATTTTATTATTATATATTTTATTATATTTATATTATTTATTATTTATTTTGAAGATGTTAACCGAAGGTTAACGAAATATCGAAAATAAATATAAAAATAATAAATAAAAAGAGAAAAAACCTTAAAGCTTAAAAAAATAGATTGTTAATATAAAGACTACCAATAAAAAATTATTTACTCCGGTTATAACGAAATAATATTAATTCGTTTATGTGTGTGAAGTTTAAGTTTGAAGTCAAATGACTTGAAAAAATTTAAAACTTAACTTGTCATTAACTAAAAGCATTCTATGAAGTTTTATACAGAGATACACATACAATTTTTTAATTTTTGTACTTCATTATTTTATTTATCAATTTCAGTTTTTAATTTCTTTTTTTTTCCATTAACAAATTCAACAAAAACAATTCAACATTTTTAAGCAAAAAAAACAAAAAAACTATTTGCGCAAAACATAAGATGCAGCATAAGGATAGGCGGAGTAGGCGGCATAAGGAGAAGCTACATAAGAGCCGGCATAGGGATAAGAGTAGGCGGCAGCATAGGGAGAGGTGTAAGCAGCGGTGTAGGCGGTGCTATAAGGAGCTGCCACTAGAGGAGCAGAGTAGGCCAAAGGAGCCACAATGCCAGGTTTAGCGGTAGCCAAAGCAACAATGGCCAGCAAACAGAAAGCGAACTGGAAGTTTGTAATTGAGTTTTATTAGTTTTTATTATTAAAAATTATGATGCACAATTAAAACTTACGAATTTGAACATTTTGTTGTTGTTTATTTTTGGTTTTTTTTTTTGCAACAGCAGTAATTGAACTGATATTAATTTGTCAAAATGTTTTGGTTTTTATACTCAAAGTGTACGTTTTTTCAATTAACAATATCAGCTGTTCTTTTAGCCAGGCACGTCTTCCTGCTGAAGGTCAGCCAGCTGTCTGTCTGTCTGTTGCGTTAAAATTTGAATTTAGTGTAAACTTGGCTTTAATTTTAAATAAAAAGTTTCATATTAAAACAAAATTAAAGAAGACCAAATTGTGCGGGAGTTGTTGCAGTGTGTGTGTGTGTGTGTGTGTGTGTGTAATTTTTTGGCTTTAGATTTATTTATTTTTTTTTTTAGCGTAATTAAATATTCTGTAGGCATTTTATAATTAATTTCATTTATTTATTCTAATGTAAATTGAAAGTAACAGAGCAACGATGAATGTTAATGGCGTAACACTTTTTTTTGCTCGTTTGTTTGTTTAATATTCCAAATCAACAACGTTTTAAACAAATCACTCGTATTCGATTATTAATTATTTGAATATTATTGATTGATTTTTTTGTTTCATTTTCATGTTTTAAATCCATAGAACTTTTGGCCTTGGCATTGCTTCACGTATTTTAAGGAATTATTGCAATTAATTTTTAAGCAAACAGAAGAAAATTAAAAGTTATATTTTATTATTTTTTTCAAGATACACAATGATCACGTGATTGGGAGCAGTTCTTTTCTTTTCGATAAAAGTTTACAAAGAAATGTGTAGAAATGTGAAAAGATTTTGTGAAGAGTAAAAGTGGTATCACGAAAATTAAATTTTTTTTTTTTTTTTTTTTATCTAGGACCAGCACTCAGGAGATGACTCCTACACATGCGAAACATTGTGCTGGGAACTATAGGAAAAGGATAGTAGGAGAAACGACAGGAGGTGAAGCTTAATTAATTATTTTGCAGCTCTGCTTTCGCACGTTCTTTTGTTTTTTTTATACTCGTAGCAGTGCTGAAGCTTCGGTTTAGTAGCTATTTTTATTATTATTTTACTTCGCCGGTGCTACACAATACCGACGAAGGAGGGCGTTCTGATGTGATTGTTGATTGCTATCAGCTGAAGCCGGTATGGTTCAGTGACCAGTGACTATGCCTTCACCACTGAAACCTTCCGACAACAACTGCCACACAAATACACACTAATGCACATTATGCGATTATTCACGAAATTTTAAAACAGGATCTGGATGACATACTCTTTAAAAAATAAAATCCGCATTCCATTCTATCGTTCAATTCTCTTAATAAAACTTTGTGTCAATTATTACGTTTTTCATTTAAATTTGAAAATATAAATTTTCTACCAGACACCCTGTATAATAAGAATTATTTAGGAATATGGCTGTTAATTTTTTTCCTTAAAAAACTAAATAAAGTTTTCGTTAAATTTAAATGTAAAATTTGTAGACCGGTTTTGAAGTGAAGTTTCATTTATTTTAAATTGCAATTTCAGTTAATTTTATGTCCAGCATATTTTGAGTGTATGTACACCCTTTGCCTGTAAGTGTGTTTGTATTGTTCACAAACGAAACACATAAAATATGTAACTCCACGTGTTGGTCCTTCGTAATCTGTTATGTGTGTGTGTGTGTTGTGTTAAGAAAAAACTTTTAACTTTTAAAACAACATAAACATTGCATATGTAAATCTACTTGTAATATCGCTATAATCTTTATTTAAATCCTGCATGCAGCACTAACGAAAATGTTACACAAGTTATTTTTGGGGAGACAATATTCATGGACATTTTTAATCTTGTTTAGCCAGTTGATACGAAATACATATGATGTTTCCATTTCTGAAAAATGCTTCAATGCTTTTCATATGCGAGTATATTCAAAGTAATTTTCAGCATTCGAAGAAGAAAATTTACTGGGAATCTGCAAGCGAAGCTTTAAATTGGAAAACTTTTATATTGGAAGGTTGGTTTTGTTATTTTATTTATTAGTAAATAAATATAAAAAATATATATTTAAAATTATATAGAAAGCACATAAATGTTTGTCATTCTCTCTTGCATATATTTTAGTTAACGCCTTAAGTTATTTGTTTTTGGGTTCATCAGCAATACAAGAAAAAAGAAATATTTTAGTGTTTTATACATTCCCTTACAAAATTAAAAATACGATAAAATAGCAATACACTACAAATTTGCCTGTTCACAAGCTTATAAAGGCATATCCTGTCTTCTGTTAGAAAGCGAAAGCCAAAATTTGTTCCTGTATTTATGTTGAAAACAACAATATAATTGAAAAATATTTTTCTACTTTAAACACATGAACGAATTTTTTTCTTTCGTTTTCTAACAACAGGCAAATTATCGTTTTTTTAAACGATCAACCATACGACTGAGCTTGTGAATTGAGCAATTATATTTAACATTTTTCTTTAAATTTAAACAATCAATCGAATTAGACTTAAAAAGACACTTTCTCTTATTCCATATTGTCACAGATTTTCTTGCGACCTTTTCCATACTCAGCCAAATGCATTCAATACTTCAAGACCATATGGATTGGTGAACTAAATAAAAAAAGGAAAAAGTGTGTGCATGGTTGTCTAATTGTACCATGGGAAATTAAATGGCATATTGAACAATACTGACACAATTGGCTCAAGCAACAAAGGCAACCTCTAGCAGAAAGAAAAACGGAAATCTAAATATCAAACCAACTCAAAAAAACTATTACAAACAAAAGAAAAAGAAGAAGAAGAAGGAAAGATGCAGGAAAATGAACTGGAAGGTAAAAGAAAATAAATGAAAAAGAACGAGAGGTTTTATTTTACGTAATTTTAAATGGACTGTTGCGTTGTTTTTTGTGGTAATTTTCGTTTATTTATTTACTTTTTTTTGTAATTGTTTGCACCAGGTTATTATCCCAATTAAACTACTGATGATGATGATGACCGAGCAAACCATACTGAAAATAATATAAAATTCGAGGCTAATTAAGTGCAACAATTTGTTTTTTAAGCAACTTTGCTTCCTATAACAACAACAACAAGAAAAAGAACAAACTAAAACCTTTAAGTTGCTGCTTTTAAAGCAAAATATCATTGAACAGAAACGTATTTAATTATGCCAACTTTACATCCCTGTTAAAAATTAAAAGTCAAAACACACAAACCATGCCCGATCAACAGCTGACCAAACTAATTGCTGTGAATAGCAGCCAGCCATAAGTTATGCACCTTGATTTTCGATAATGGCAGCAGCATGTTTTCTACACACTGGCAAACACACATACACACACTCATTGCCCATATTTTCTGTGCACGTTTATGCATATCATCCATCCATCTATCCATCGATCCATCCCCTTTAGAATAAATTAAAAACGATTTTCAACTTAAAATTCTGGTAGTAACGCCTTTTTTTAAAACCAACATAAAACATTAAATGCTCGTTATTATTAATAACAACAATGAAATAGTTTGTTTACTGTGACACCAACATGACCTTAACTATTTAGAAAAAAAAAATGTGTTTTGTTTAAACTATAAATACACACAGTTTTCATTTAATTATTATCAGTTTAATTAAATCATTTGATAGAACACAACAACCTCTTCGAAAACAAATCAAAATGTTCAAATTCGTAAGTTTGAAAAGCAAAAGTTTGAATTTTATTAAACGATTCTAAAGGACTTTAATCGAACAAATTTTTTTTCTCTAATTCAAGTTTGCTTTGTGCTTATTGGCTGTGTTTGCCGCTGCTGCTGCTAAACCAGATATCGTTGCCTACTCGCCCTACACCGCAGGCTATACTGCCGCTTATAGTGCACCTTATGCTGCTGCTTACTCGTCTTATCCTTACGCAGGTTCTTATGTAGCTTCACCTTATACATCTGCTTATTCCGCTTATTCCGCTTATCCTGCTTATCCTTACGCTGCTTCATACTTGCTGCGCAAGTAGTTTGCTAGTTAAGACATTTAATGATTTTCAATTATTGTTGCGTTCTTTTTTTTTTTGTTTTGTTTTCTTGTTTAGAAATAAAAGTGCACTAAAAAATACAAAAAAAAATTTTTAACATTTTTTTCATTTCCAACATGATAAAAAAAAATCTAAAAAGCTGAAAGAGATATTTTAAACAGAAAACTATAATAAATACGAAGGCTGTGTAATAACTACATGACGTTTTGAATTTCCCTCGCAGTGACTTTAAATGCAACACTGCTGCCTGCAACCACCATCTATTTTTTAGCAATCTGCGTCATTTAGTTTGTGTTTGACAGCCATTAAAAGCAGACAAAATCGTGAATTAAAAAAAAAAAATGGAAAAAAGTGAATTGCTTGTGTTAATTCAGTATAATTTTATGCGTAATCATTGAGGCTAAGGAAAGGCTTGGCAAATAAAAAGCAGACTCGGTGGTTTATTGAATGCCGTTGTGTTCGTACCAGTACAAGTGACGCCGTATGTGCAGGTCGCCTAAAAGAGATCATCACGTGAGCAAACGTCGATAAAATTCATGGAATACCTAGAGAAGGGTAGAACGATCCCTGGTCAATATTATTCACAGATTTTTAGATAGATTCGTTATTGATTTAAAGCAAAACCAACGGCATGGGGCGAAAAAAAGTGCTGTTTTATCAAGGGAATGCACGAGTGAACACGTGTGTGTGAACTGCTACCTCCCATCCAGCATATTCTCCAGATTTTCATACCTGCGAATATTTTCTTTTCCTAAAGCTGCCGAAATGGCGGCGTTGTAAGAGATTTGGGTTGAATAAAGGGGTCATTCACAAAACAAACGCCTCTAGTGAGGGCCTCCAGAAAACCTATTACATTACACGCTCGAATTTCGCAACAGGTTATTTTTTGCACTTTATTAGATACATTTTTTAAGTCTATGAAAATCAGGGAATCAAAAAAGAAACGATTTTTTTGGAATTTTTCCTCAACGATATCTCTCGAACGAATCACCTGATTTTAGTCAAATTGGCAGCAGTCAACGTCTCTCATGAGATTAAGAGGTGAATATATTTTGAAGGTATACAAAATTATAAAGTATAGAATTTATTGAAAAAAAAAATAATTTTTGAATTCAAACGATCTGAATCGGTTAATTATCTCACTACATCTAAGTGAGCCTAATAATGTTAGAATACGGCCATCTTGGTTCCGACCCATGAGCACTTTTTAAGTTATGAGATGCTTTCACATACATACAACCATATATGGGCATTTCAAGTGAAATTGAGTAAAAATATAGCGGATTTTTTTTCTGCCAATAAGCGTAAGTTATAGCTCTTAATTAATTAGCCCTACAATTGGTGTTAAGGTCGATTTTGGGCAATTTTTTGTTTGGAAGACAATTGCAAAAAAACCAAGGCATTCGAACGTGTTAAAAACAAAAGTGGTTTTTGCGGACAACAATTCAATTATTGTGAACATTTTAAATAACTTTAACATGAATACATTCAACATAATAAAGTGTGTGCAAATATTTTGTAATATAATATCCAACATAATATTAAATATAATAATTTAATTTTTACTAATTAAATATCTATAGTTATGTGCTAAATCATCTGTATCTATTTTAAAGTTAATTCTATCTGACTTTGGTATACAGTTGACTCCCGATAATTCGTAATCGCAAGGGACCGGCCATTTCTTACGAATTTCTTAAAATAAAATAAATTCGAATTAACGAGAATTTTCTTATTTACTAAAACGATAAAAAAAAATTTGTTAAAAATAAAATACAAAATAAATAAAATAAATACATAAAATAAAATAGCAAATTCATTTACTAAGTGTAAAATACGTGTAATTTTAATAGCAAATAAAAATTTGTTGTTTTTGTAACACCGACAGAGTTTTATGCGTTCCCTTTGACATTTTTCTTTATTATTCATGTAACAAACTGATCTTCAAAAAATAAACACACACACACAAGCAAAAGCAGGGAGGGAAACTGGTTTCATAAATTTATACCAATTATGAAATCAAAATGTACATTTTAGACCACGACAGCACAATTTTATAAAAATATACGTATATTTTCCAAAAGTACACTAAAAATTTTGACCACGAAAATAACATATTCGAAAGTTATAAATATATTTTTCAAGGTTATTAAAAAAAAAATTCAATAGCACAAGAACTCCTTCCCTGGGGAAAACAAGCAAACAGCTGTAGTTACTTGATTTTATCCATACGAATGGTGTAAACGCCAGAAAACAACCATCCGATTTTTACTATCTTTTTTTGAAATACGGATGGAATTTCATTTTATTTTCTCTCACATTTTACGTACGACAAATCTTCTCGTTTAAAGCACCCTTTAGCAAACAATTACGATTTATAAGACGTAAAGAAGAATTTATTTGAAAAAAAAATTACGTATTAGCGAGGGGACCAAAATGCATGGAAATTTGACGAATTAACCAGATTTTTTCGAATTATCGGGAATTACGACTTATCGGGGTACGAATTATCGGGATTGGACTGTATTATTAATCTCTAACATTTCTTACAAAAACCTAAAGATTTATAAAACTTTTACTTACACACGAAAAAAGTCAGAAAGATTGAAGAAATCTAATATATTTGATAGTTAAAAATATGGGATAACTTTCTTTTTATATATATGCAATTGTATGTTAAAATTAATATTGCGTGAATGTCATAATAATAATTTAAAATATTTTTTAAGTAAAATTACATGTATGTATAAAAAGATATTTTAAATGGATATATTAAATATAAATATTATAATTTTCTAAATTATATACATACATTTTGTTAATGTTGTATGACATTTTAAAATATTTTCAATAATATTCTTTATACAATTTTTATGAAATATGTCATGTAAAAAAATGTTTATATTAATTCCAAAAAGGAAAAATTTTATAGAAAATAATAAAAATTTTCTGAAGATGTTAAACGATGGTTAACGAAATATCGAAAAAGAAAAATAAAAAATAAAAACAAACCTTTAAGCTTAAAAAATAATATATAAATTGTTATTAAATATAATTCATATTAAACTTTGACAATTTTACGACCCACTGTAGATTAACAGGATCTGTCAGTAGATCCGCGAACGAATTTGTACACATTAAACAAATTGCATCGTTGTTTTTATTTTAGAAAATAAAAAAATATACTTATATATATCGTTACATAAACTAATCAAATCATCTTCTTCTGCCATTTGTAGTGCGTAGCGGACAGACAAGAAATAAAATTCCACCAAAAAATCTCAAAAGAAAAAACCGGAGTATTTATGCTGTCCTTAGATATTCTGGCAGTTACTCTGTCAGTCAAAGATGCCGTCAATCTATTTCAAATGTATAAAATCATTAACAACATCAACATCAACATCAACATCAACATCAACATCATCAACTTGCTGTACCACTTCCAGCAAAATGCATGTTTATCAATTGACCACAAACAACAAACAACTCGGCAACATCCTGATGATGAAATTCAGATCTGATTGCAATATTTTAATGTTATTGGATGTCTATGAACTACGAATTAATACGAAAATTTGCTTAAACTTTTAAAGAACTGCTACATAAACAACAGCAACAACAACAACAACAACCACAACAAACATTCTATCGGATACCAGCGTAACGACGTAAAGACAGATGGAGACCAGGCAAATAAAACAAGTATTGGATAAATTAAATGAAACAAGTTAGAAAAGCAGTTACCCAGAGTGATTAATTTAATTTAAATTCTTTGCTTTTTGATTTAAACAGCAATTGCAACAGCAAAAGAAGTTTAAATAAAGGAAGCTTGGCCAAAGTAAATTCGGGCGGAAGAAACTCATAAATCAGCGAGTGGCCACTGAAAAAATAAATTCACTAATCCAAAGTGCATGACATTTCTTGCCCGATATTGCCCTCTTCATTTAAACTATTTGCACTTTATTGTTGTACTATAACACATTTTACAACACTTTAAAATAGAAGATTAAGTTCAAATATTTTTTATACCTAAACTAGCTGACCCGGCCACGCTGTAGCTGCTGTAATAGAATTCCTTATACTCGTAGTTCCTTATTGAAATCTTCTGGGGGTGAAGTAGCGTAGTGGCTGCATATAGGGGCAGTCGATATAGAGGCATCGATATAGAGGTAATCGCCAATTATCTAAAGACCGGCCATTGTGGTTATTTCACTGAAAATAGCGGATCTAGAGTGGAAAACTCGTTAAAACTCCTAATCACAGGTGTCATTCATCCCATAGGCATAGGTAAATAATACGTTAGTGTGTCTTCTAACGGTGACCTCCAGATACTGCGCGTCCTCTGATTGTAATCAGCTTTACCGTGACACGGGGGCACTGCCGCGGCTCGAACCAACTCCATCACCTTACTTTCCTTATGGAAAGAAAAACGAAGTAAAAATAATAAAGGAGGCAGCAGTGCCTCATGGAAAACAACATCTCCGCAAGTGGCCTGCGAACCAGCGACAATGGAGATTGCTGTGGACTTAGAGCCCAATGAAGCTTCCAACATCACCGCAGAAGAGGAAGATAAACTCCTCACATCTCCTGTTCATGCTTCAGAGACTGAGGACGAGAAGGTTCGACTTAGTAGGGTCGCTAAAACGCGGCTTAAATACTTTCTGGGTAAGGAACATGAGTTTGAGGAAGCAAGGAAGCTTGCTCAACAGCCGGCTGCTATGAAGCGACAACGCACAACTACTAGCAGCACAACTACGAACCATACGAGACGAAGTTCTGTTGATTTTATGAAAGTGACACATTGTCCTGCACTCGGAGATTTCTCTATTTGGGTGGAACTGTGGCGCCTCCACACAACCTGTGGAACACCACAACTCAAATAATGCTTGGATTCCTTAGAAGCCTTATGATGGGGTGTAATATGAAGGGCATTGCAGCTTAGATCTTTTTCGTCGCAGTACTTCGGGGCCAATATTAATAAAATTAGTTTCTGAGAAGCGGAAGTTGTTCCTGCCTACCCGTATAGCCAATCTGAGCCCTCTGGCTCTATGAAGAGTGCGCACCCGTACATAAAATGGGAGTGCTACATGCTTAAAATGATCAGCCTAAAGTCTCCCTGATAAAAATTGCCAGTTTTCATATTTTTCCCATTATTTACTCTCCCGTGCCCGAAGCATAAAAATTGACTATCAAATCATTCAGACCAAAATGAGAAACTTTAGCTTTAACCGTCGCAAGATATACAAAAATCATTATTAACTTTGTATGGGAGGTACCACGCCCACTTATTCAATCATTCAGTCATTTGGTTCATATTCAGCAACTTTCACTTCAACCGTTCGCAAGATATACAAAAATAAATATTTACTTTGTATGGGCGTGGCTGCGCCCAGCTGGGATTTTTGAAATGTATATAGACTATAGTTCCTTCCAGATATACAGAGAGATACTGTTAAAAAATCCAGAAAATCGGTTCAGCCGTTTAGCTGTCCATAAGGCACAAACACACACACACATATCATCATCTGAAATGCAAAAGGGCGTAACAACCATAAAAAAACACAAAATTAAGTTTTTAATGGAGATTGGTACAGCGCATCAAGGCACATGTCTACATAAATTTTTAACTTTCTTTTTTTAAAAATAACGACTTTATGAAAGAAATTCAATGGGCAGTTTTTACTAAGCTTTCAAAATCAATGTATTTCTTGTTGTTGAGAAATAATGAAACAATAGAAAAACGTTACCAGCTGACTCTTTTTGAGACAAAATTTTTAACGTTGTAAATAAACTCATCATGTTATTTGGATGATATTGTGAAAAAAAAATCATATTTGTAACCACAGCACTTTTCATTTTATTAAGTTTTTGGTCTCACCAGTAAAATTTTTAAAACTGGTTTTAGGCCCTTTTCATTTTTACGTGGCGCTATGTACATACAATCATGTAATTTTCATATATAAAGAACAAGATTGTAAAGTGCAATGCACTTTTTGAGAAGCGAAATCACTAGAAATAAAACGAAAATTTAAGCAAAATTTTATTTATGAAATTTTCACCAACTTTATCAACTCAAAGAGAGATTTCTTCTATACGGTTGTATTAGAAAAATCAATAATATTTACAACACTTACAAGGCTTGGCTTTTGACAACTTACAGCTCTGTAAAAGAAAGGTGCCCCTACCGTGCAGAAATTTTAGGGTTGAGTAGTTGAATTTCATAGAATGGTTAGGGAATGGGAGGCCTCCATTTGTGGTCGATTTGACAGCGAATCGCGCCCTAAGAATTACACAGAGAATTCATTTTGTCGGCCGTGGGAAGCTTCAAATCAAATGTCTATAAACACTACTCCCTCTATTCTCCTTCCCATAATGTAACTTCCTAGTTTTAGGACAATGCATCGTATGAGTGCCGTTTCAAGACAAAAAAAGATTGTGTTACACTCAGCTGGGGTATTCGTTTTCTCTTATGGTATACTCTTACGTTTTTATGTTATGTCACGCAATAAGTTCAGTTTAAATTTCTTATTGCGCAAATTTTATTCGATTTACAATTTCTTTCCAATTCTACTGAATTAATCAACCATTTTTTCATTTGATATTTTCCGCTTTTTGGTGCAACTTCATTCGAAATCTGATTGTTCAGTGGCGGTTATTCAGTGTTGTTGTGTTATTCTTGCTGTTATTGATTTAACAACAATGTGTGTTTTTCCATTTTTGAAATTTTCCTCTATTTTCCATGATGTTTGGTTTGGGTTCAAAGCGAAAAAAAAAACGTTTTAACGAGATTGAGGTCTGAAAATGTCTGCAAATACTGAAGTTTATTTCATGCCGTAATATTTACTTTGCAATTAGTTTTCGTTGCAGGGTATTAGATTAGGAAAGATTTTCACCTGTTGGCAATTGAAACAATGTGTTAAGAGAGTTTGCGAGAAACGCAAATTTAATTTTCGTGATATGAAAAAAAATTGTTGGACATAAATATGCAAATTTAAAAACTTGAATAATGCTGAAAATTTGGTTGGTGTTTAGAAAATCAGTTTGGTTTAAATTGCGTGCAAGATTTTTTGCTCTTATTTTCGTAAATGGAGTCTCTTAGTTGGGTGTGATGAAGTAAGATTCAGCGATTAAGAAACGCTATTAAAAAAATTAACTTTAAGGGTGCTGCCGAAAAAGTAAGCACGTTCACTCTACAGCTAAGAAGACGTGAGTTCAAACACTACTCCAGCCATATAAAAATTTGATGACGTGTTGTCTATGTATATCACACCGGAGGCCGGTATTTTTTTTTTTTTTTTTTTTTTTTTTTTTTATCTTGGACCAGTGCTCAGGGGCTATCCCCTACATATGCAATGCATTGCACTGGAACTAGAGAGAAGGATAGGGAAGAAATAGACAGGTGGTGAAAGTGGTAGGAAGATAGAGCTTAATTCTTGCACAACTCTGCAGTTGCGTGGCCGGTATTGGAGCAATGTAGAATAACAAGAATTATGATTTGGCTTAAAAATTTATTCCTCTACTGAATACCAGAGGCGCTAAAACTCTGCTTTCACAATTAACAAAACGCGCAACGGCAGAGTTGTGTAAAAATTAAGCAAGTCCCAGTGTATCACTCAGTCACATCGCCTGCCTCTTCCCCTTGCAAAGCAGAACTTTCCTGGTGGAGAACTTAGGCTTTCCAGAGTTTTATTGCTCTTAACCAAAAAATTTTACAATGTAACCATTTTTGTTAGGTGGTCAGAATCGTACTTCTTCTACTTCTTTATCAAACAAAATTAAATTTAACTTAAAGAATATTTTTAGGCTTATATTCATTTAATGTTTAATTTGTTTTTTGTTAGTTGTTTAACATATAATTGTATATTAAAATTAATATTGTGTTAATGTCATAATAATAACTTAAAGTATTTTTAAGTATTGCATATATATATATGTGTATGTGTGTATATGTAATTTTATATATATATATGTGTATTTTATGTATATATATATATATGTATGGATATATGAGTATATTTATATATATATGTATATGTATATGGGTATGTGGGATTATAAGTAAACATATATAAAAAGATATTTTAAATGTATATTTAAATGTAAATATTGTAAAATATTTTTGAATTTTATACATTTTGTTAATATTGTCAAAAATTTAAAATATTTTGAATCATATTCTTTTCACAATTTTTATGAGACATGTTATGTTAGAAAAATTTTTATATAAACTTCAAAAAGAAAAAAATTTTAAAAATAAAAATGTCCTGAAAAAAAATAAAAAAAAAAAAAAGAAACCTTAAAGCTTAATAAAATAGATTGTTCAAAAAATCATTTTTATATAAAATTACACAGAAATTGGCAACAATGGATGAAAGGCCACATAATTAAAAATTCTTTTTCAAAAAGAAAAAATTTGTTAAAAAATAATAAAAGTATTTTTTGCAATATATTTATTAAGCTTGAGGTCTTTTTCTTTTATTTTATTTGGTTTTATTATTCGATATTTCGTTAACAGCTTGTTAACATCATCAGGAATATTTTTTTTTTTTATAATTTTTTTTTTAATTATTCCTGATGATGTTAACAAGCTGTTAACGAAATATCGAATAATAAAACCAAATAAAATAAAAGAAAAAGACCTCAAGCTTAATAAATATATTACAAAAAATATAATAAAAAAGGTCAATTAATAATATAATTAAAATAATAAAAGTAATAAAAATTTCTTGATTTTAACAATCTATTTTTTTAAGCTTTAAGGTTTTTTCTCTTTTTATTTATTATTTTTATATTTATTTTCGATAACATCTTCAGGAAGTTTTTAAAAAGAGGAAAAAAAAAAAAAAAAAAAAAAACTTCCTGAAGATGTTAACCGAAGGTTAACGAAATATCGAAAATAAATATAAAAATAATAAATAAAAAGAGAAAAAACCTTAAAGCTTAAAAAAATAGATTGTTAAAATAATAAAAAAGGTTAAAAAAAGTATTAAGAAAAATTTCTTGATGTTAACCGATGGCTGACAAAATATCGAAATAGAAAAATAAAAAACAAACTTTTAAGCTTAAAAGATAATATAGCAATATTTAATAATTCTTTTGTTTTAAAATGAAAGCGTCTTGCAATTTTCCAGCCGTACCATTGTTTTTAAAAAGCCTTTTCAATTTCAAAAATGCGACAGTTCCGTTTATTGGCATCACAACTGCGAAACCATGAGTGCCTTACTTTGGCAAAGTTTGCACGGTTGCATTTGGGAATACGTGACAGAGTTGTACTCCAAATCAACATGTGTTTACGAAGACAGTGTATTTTTATAATTTTTGTAGGGGCGTGGTGCCGCCCAATTGCCTTATGAGGCGATTAAAATGAATTATTAGTTGTGCAGATTGCAGCAGAAATAGAAAATTAAAAAAAAAACTATTTATATCAGCGTGACAGGAGAGAAAGGCATTTTTCAAGTTTTGTTGAAAAAGTGATAGCAACACACACAAAAAGAAATTTGAAAGAATAAAATCTACATTATTTTTAATCTCCTTTCATACCTTTTTTGTGCTGTATTTTGATAATAAATTTAATTAATATATGATTCTAATTTTAAAAATTTTGCTCTTTCCCGAAAAATTATTACACACTTTATGATATTCTCTTCAAATATTAAAAAAAAAAAAAAAAGCAAACTCAATAACTAAGGAGGAAAGCATATCCATATAGAACTATTTCGCTAATGCTTACTTAGCTCATCAGTGTTTTTTTTCCTAATTTCTGATTACAAATTCAAAACCTGTGTGAAGATAAATTTCGAAATTTAAACCCTAGATACAAACCAACTGCCTTAACAAAGCTCTGGTAACGTGTTAACAGGCCTCTGTTAAACATGAAAAATCGAGATTTACCTATTGCAAATGGAACTGTGCTTACATTTTTCGACCAAATGGATACAAATTAAAGGAGCAAGTAGTTTATCCAATCCCCTTCACAAAAATATAAACTTTTATCCCCAATATGTCAAGGAATCTTGTTACTTTTGCAAATAAAAAATGCCTATTTCTTTAGAAGATGCATCATATTCCAGGAAACTGGAGAAAGATGGGCGGATGCGAATTGATGGAATTTATAGCTGTTGTGGCCCTTTATGATATCAAATGGCCAAACCCCCTAACATTAGGTTTTTTCATAAAAGAAATTCATTTTTACTGAAATTTCAATTTAATTAATTTATGCTTGAAAAAAGCTTCGCTATATAACGAATATTTCACTATGACCTGACATTATATCATTCGTTATACCGAGCTTTGACTATATTTAGAAAAAAAAACTAATATTTTTTATTTCATTTCTTATAAAATCTTCAAAGCCGTTTAAAACTTTAATTGGAAATTTAATTATAGAACTCGAAACAAATTACAATTCTTATCAGGAGGCAAATTTTGCAATTCATTGCAATCGTTTAAAATTATCTCTATCTAAATGTTTTCCAATAATTCGCATCATTATCCACCTGTGCATCATTAGGACTTTATCGTGCTTAGATGAGGAAGAAGAGGAATTCGAGCCATGTAGAAGGCCATAATGACAGGCATAAAATATGTTGGAAAGATGTGCTGCTGGAAGGACGTGAGGCGTATGGAAAGAGTCATGATAAAGTGGTGCTGAAAGTCGCACCAGCAACAAGTTTATAAGTTGAAGCCTTTTAACTGGATTCTACACACACATACATACATATATAAATAGCAGCAGCATCGTGAACAAAACCATTAAATGCTAAAACTATTATTCGTATTACAAACACCCACAGACACACAGGCAAACGGTGAGAAGTTCTTGCGGTGCGCAGAAGGGGAGATAAATTAAGGAAATTAATTGCATTTCAAGAGCATATTGAGTTGAGTACTCCCATCTTTAGACATTTATTTATTTTATTTATTTATTTTATTTTTTTTTAATTTTTATATGCTGTCAATTACCTTCTTAAGCAACGTACACACGATTGTCAGCTTTTACAATATTGTACAACATGGCAATATGGTGGCAATGCACTCGCAATGAAAAATTGTCACCTAAATGTAAATTGTCACGACAAACGATTGAATCGTGTAGTGCTTCCCTTGTAAGGGCAGTAGATACAGATACATGCGCCAATTGCCTAAAGACCGACCATTGTGGTTATTTACCACTCCTGCAAGAGGTGCCCCTGCTTTCTAGAGAGGAAAAATCGATAAAAATCGTCATACCAGGTGTTATTCTTACCGTGCCTATGGGATGAATGACACTACGTTAGTGTGTTTTCTAACGGTGAGCTCCAGATAGTGGCCGCGCTCTGATTGTAATCAGCTGTACCGTGATACCGGGGCACTGTCGCGGCTCCATCCAAATCCGTCCCCCTATTTCCCTTATGAAAAGGAAAACAAAGTAAAAATAATAAAGGAGGCAGCAGTTCCTCACGGAAAGCAATATCATCGCAGCGGAAATGAAGATTGCTGTGGACTTAGGGACTGATGAAGCCTCCAACATCACCGCAGAAAAGGAAGATAAACTCCTCACGTCTCCTGTTCATGGCTCAGGAACTAATTACGAGAAGGTTAGACTCAGTAGCGCGTCTAAAAATATTTCCTGAGGACGAGAAGGTTCGACTTCCTGGGTAAGGAACATGAGATTGAGGAAGCAAGGAAGCTGGTTCAACAGCCGGCTGCTATGAAGTGACAGCAGCACAACTCCGAATCATAAGAGACCCCGTTCTGTCGATTTTGTAAAAGTGAGACATTGTCCTGCACTCGACAAACAAAGTTTTTTCCACCTGTGGCGGCTCCACACAACCTGTGGAACACCTAACAATTTCATTGTCACACAATTGTTCGACAATAAATTTGTCTGTCAACAAAAATTATCAGATCACACGGTTGTCAGGTTATTGTACGGCAAAAGTAGCCAGATCCGACGTTAAACATTGTCTCTTTTAACATTTATGGACAGCGTTGCCAATAGAAATTTTTATCTGACAATGGTGTTATTGTATGGTGCACTAAATTAAGCACATCTGACAATAAGAAATGACCGCACATTATATGGCATTTACCAGCAATGGTGGGTGTACACAATTGTCACAAGTGTGACAACATTAATTTCGTACAATGCACTGACAATACATTTTGTGACAATGGTATCAAAAAAAAATTGCTAAATTCACACGGTTGTTAAAAATTTTATTACACTTTTACTGTCAATATTGAAATATATGACAATCGTGTGTAAATAGCTTTACAGCACAAACTTTCCAATCTAATTTGTTCTATTATAAATTTTCTCCAAATTTATTGTGGTTATTAGTTTATTGGTCTGTGTGTCTACGTTCGCCCATCTGTCAATTTATCTCATTGTTTTTAGTAAATTTAGCATGTTGTCCGATTATTGTTGTTTAATGACCGCAACTTAATGCGATTCATTACGAATATTGTTACAATTATTTAGTTACGTCTTTCATGTGAATTATGTTTTCGTTTTAAAGCATCTCTAAAATGCGTTTCGTATTCATTAGGTAAATTACAGATCATGGGCTGGCTGGGTGAGTTGGGTTGTTAAAACACTCAATAAATATTTATTGTGTTCATGTAGACGAATCTTCAATTGTGGCAATGATTTGAATGTGCGATAGCAAGTCATGCCATGGAATTCTAATGACAGGATAGCAAGCAGCGAGGATGTGCTTGAAAACATTGATGATACTTTAGTTGGAGATTAGGAATCAATTAGATTACATTTGGAAAAGAATTGTACTGATTATATTTAAATAATTTCTGATTACTATTTGATTACGATTACTAGTAATCGAAAATTAATCTGGATTACTGGAAATTACGGTAAAATAATCACAAGGAATCAGAAGTAATCAAAAAATAATTCGATTACTTTTAAAGATTACATTTTGATTCTTTTTGATTATTTTAAAAAATTTTGAATTTGAAAATTTAAATTATTTTGAAAAAGTTATTTTTTAAATTAAGTTGTAATATTTTCCAAATAAAAATTACAAAAACATTACTGATTTTAACCTTGGAAAATATTATAACCTATATACCAATATATACAGGGTGGCGCAAAAGGAACTATGTGGTTTAAATGGTTTATAACTTTTTTATTTATGCGATTATTATAAATTTTATTTTTTTTTAATTACAGTATATTATTGGGGAATTTTTTGCAATTAGCTTTGAAAAATGTTATCCTGTAAGTGATGTCCATTTTCTGCTTCGCACATACGTGCTTTTTTTTTATCATATTTTCTATTTCCCTTTTTGCAAAATTTCGGGTGTAATGACCATGATTTCATTTCGAATGTGGCATAATTAATTCCCCAAATCTTCTTCACAAAATGCTGAAAAAAACAAAGAAAAAATAATAATTTAAAAAAGTTATAAAGTATTCAAACCATATAGCTCCTTTTGTGCCACCCTGTATATAAAGCAGAATGTGTGTTTATTTGATTTTTAAATTATCTTACTCCTTCCATATAGTTTTTAATAGATTTTATAATATAAAAGAGCTAAACTTCGCCATTTGTGAACCAGTTTTGTAAATTATTTTTGAATATGGGAAAAGTCTACAAATTTCTTAAATTGCGGTGGTTGGGGGAGTACGCTCACCAAAAATTGATTATCAAATAACTTCGTCATTTGTGGACGAATTTTCAAATATTTTTTTTTAGTATTTCGTCACCGTGAGTTTTCGTTATTAACTTTTCCTTCCACTTCAAGCCAAAATAAAGGCCCGAGTACCAGTAACATTTTTTATCGTCTTTGCCAATAGAATTGTCAATGGTCAAATTCCATTCATTTAGTTTGAAATTCACATTTAATGCAATAAACTTAATAAATATTCAAAAATAATTCAAAGTAATCTTTGAAAGTAATCGAATTAGATTTTGATTACTTTTGATTCTTTTTGATTATTTTGTTGTAATTTCAAGTAATTCAGATTACTTTTCCATTACTGGTAATCGTAATCAATTCGTAATCGTGGAAAACTGAATGTAATCATAATTTAAACATTACTTGACCCTTCAAAAAAAAGTAATCAAATTACTAATGAATTATTACGATTAATAATCATTACTTAAGGGCCATTCAGACTATTATACAAGTATTAAGACTTTCATCACATTTTACGATACAGAAATCTAAATACATTTATTGCGACTGTCAAAAAATCTAACGTAAACTGACATTTTGTATTCACACCATCACACTTGAAATAAAGATTAAAATTTTAAAAATGTTAAGCCTTTATATGAAGAAAAAAATAACAAAAAATGGACGGCACGCCACCGGCGGCGGAACAGTTGGCTTGTGAATTTTAATCAAATGAAAAGTATTATCGTTTAGAAAATTCTCAAAAAATGAGAATGTATTATGGGATGTCAATTTTTTATCGTAATACTTGTGGTTTTCATAACATTTTGCGTTCACACTATCACACTTGCACGTATTATTTGAATTTGTGACAAGTATTATTACAAAGTATAATAGTCTGAACGGGCCGGGCCATTAACAGTTATGATTTTTAGTGACTTCCAGAAAACAGGTTGCAGAAACCGCCATCCAAATAACCGTAATGAAAAAGGTTTTCATGGTTGAGTAGCACGTCGTGAGCCATTGGTTAATTTACGCAGGTAGTACCTTTCTAAGCCGAAAACTTTGCTGTCGTCTGCAAAAATAACAACATCTCACCAAGCTCTCCAGTCGCAGTGCTACTGTAGCACCAGCCTTCTGAACATAAACCAACCGAACACAACGTAAAATTGGGGATTTTGAGGCTTATGTGTTTTTCGGCTGTTATTGCTCGATATGTACGGACAGACAAGAAATAATTGGATTTAAAAACACAAATTACCAACCCATTTGTTAAACACACACACACACATATATACATCGCCACATATGCCTTCATACGCTTTTGTGCGAAAAAATAAATGCTCGTAGTAGCCAGAACCAAAAATCACACAAAATACATGTTTTTTTTTAATTCTTCTAGTTTTTTGACCTCTTTTTATATTAATTACACTAATTATTTAAGCTGTAGCTCCTTTTTATATATGTAATATTTATTTTTATTCGATATTTCGCTACTGCCTTGTGTAGCTTCTTCAGCAAAACAGGTTTTTTTTTCTTCTTTTTTTTTTATTTACGAATTTTCTTTAATACACAATATCCTTATAAAATTCACGAGGAGAGATCCAATTACCTTAAAAAATATATTTAAAAAATAAATATTTTTCGCCCACAACCTTTACAGGTCTTTTTTTTTTTTTTTGTTAAATTTCATTAAATTTAATTTGAGTGACTTTGTCTTTCGCAGCAGGTGAAAAATATTGCATTACAAGTGCGTGAGTATCCACTGGCCAGCCGATAAAATCCATTCGTTCTTCATTCATTCATTCGCACTCACACTTGTGATTTAATTTATGTTCTCTTATTAACTTTGATTAAGTACAAATGTGTGCGTGTCGTGTATTTAGCAATTAATGTTTGCAAGTACGTTTTTTACCGTATTTTTAGACAAGGTCACTTTTAACGATTTAATTAATTGAAATTGTTTTTAATGTTCGTTATGTTCGAGTGAGTGGATGGATTAAAGTACGGAAAAATTAATGATGAGTTCTTCTGTTAAAACAGCGTAAAGAGGACAGAAAATTGTTGAGTATTTACAAACATGTAGTAACAGATATTGTGCAAACACTTGAGGTTGTAATTAATATTTCAATTGTTTGAATTAAACATTTAAACAAGTGTCATGATTAATTGGAATGTGATATACTGCAGCTATTTGCCGATGATTTACTTGACTTGACTTGGTAAAGAAACAAATTCCAATTGTCAATGAAGCACAAGAAGAAGGCCTCGTTAGGTTAGATTACAAGGGCAGTCGCTTGGTTCCGCCAGTTAGGTCTCTATGTGCTACATTAGGACCGGGCAAAGGTTCCACTGCCTCACTACAGCATCCAGATGCCCTTCGAAAGTTGAACAGCCTATTCAGCTCCATCCCTGATTCCTCTTCCGACACAAACAAGCTAAAAGAGTCGAAGTTCATCCTACCAGCATTAGACAGTGCAGAACATTGCCGAAGGAGCTGAAGTACAGACTTCTCCTCCTCAGGATTATCACAACCTCCTGCAATAGTTATTTCAACCCACACCAATGCTCAAAGCATGAGATCCAATAGCCCAGTGTCGCGTAAGCTCCAAACGAACCCGATCCTTACTGAACACCCGTAATATGCGAGTTCTACGTTCATCATAGAGGAACCATAGACTTCTGGTCGTAACTAAGAATCGGTGATATACCCTCCCTGGTCGCTCGCACACACAGGAACGTATATAAGTGTCACCCTAGACTGTCTCGCCATGTTTTTTTTTATCTGGGACCAGCACTTAGGAGAGGACTCCTACACATGCGAAGCATTGTGCTGGAACTATAGGAAAGGGATAGTTAGAGAAACGACAGGACGTGAAGCTTAATTAATTATTTTACAGCTCTGCTTTTGCACGTTCTTTGTTTATACTCGTAGCAGTACCGAAGCTTCGGTTTAGTAGCCATTTTCATTATTATTTTACTTCGCCGGGTAGCACCGACGAAGAAGGGCGTTCTGATGTGATTGTGGATTGCTACCAGCTGAAGCCGGTGACCAGTGACTATGCCTTCGACTCTGAAACCTTCCGACAACAACTGACACACAAAGACACACTAATGCATATCCGAAAAATGCGAGATGTTTTTTTTTTTTAATTTTAGTCTGAAACTGGCGTTGAACGCAGGTCTGTTTTTGGTTATCGAGAAACACCCGGCATTCATCCACCACGACAGATATCGAATACATCCCACATACAGCAGCGATTGCCGCTTCACTTTCAGTAATATATCACCTGTTAGTCTCTGATCTGCGCAGCGACGTTTACAGTACTTTTCTATGAATGTGCGCGGTAACATTTTTTCGAATCGAAAAAAATTTTGATCATGACTGCTAGAATTGAGCCCCCGGTCACTTGCGTCAACAAAATATGCTGTTGACTGACTGAATAGCGTGCAAACAGTGCAAAAAATTTCAATTTTATTTGCGCAAACAGCGCCGTTCTTCATTGTTATTTGTGCACTAAAACATTCGCAAAGTCAAATAATAATAATAAATAGAATGGTTCTCCTTCAGCTTAAAAATTAAATGCGACAACTTAACTACACCTGAAACGCAGCAACTATGCTTTAGAAATTCTTAAAACATCCCACTGCAGAGTTGTGCTAAAATTAAGACTTCTATCTCACTTTCTATACTGCTTTCGGTGCAGGCAGTGCATACGTAGGAAACATGTCCTGAGCACTGGTCCAAAAAACTAAATTTTTCGTACAGCTCGATTTCCTATAACGCAAAACTAATCCAGCGTTTTGTAGGGAGTATTACTGTAAGAAATCTACACAAGTGCTGATTATATATATGTGTCGCTGTTAATTATGTAGACAATAAAAAAAATATTAAAAAACATATTTCAAGGCTTAAACTCGTATTTATGCTGAACAAGAAAAACTGTCACTTTAACATTTTTCTTTTCCACTTTTTTTTTACAGTCAGAAAGGACTCTGTTTTTTGTGTTTTTATTTTTCTCTTAAAACCAGTCACATTAACGTATTACACGGAAAACGCTTTTGTTAATTTAGTATTTGAAATAAATTCGAAATGATACCTGCTACACATTATTTGACACACACCCACACACACCCACACACACACACACACACAGCAGTATTGTGTCCCAAAGCAAGTACATGAGAAAAAGAAAAAGGAAATAGAAAAAGATATGTTTTTTTTCTTGTGTTAAGAAACTTATCAACACTTTGTGAAATCCTTTTAATCCTTAAATTGCACTTGAAACTGCTCAACGGTTCTACACTTCCAATAGACAACGATGATGTCAGTTGAATAAAGATGAGATAATGTTTGTGTTTGTGTTTGAGTTTGTGTTTGGTCACACTTTTCTTTTCACACACTTAAGCGCTGGAGCAAATATGGTCGAAATGTAAAAAATAAATGAGTGAATGAATGGTTATTTGTTTCATACCCCAACAAACAAACACACCCTGCGGGAAATGGCAATAGCAAAACTTGACTGATCTGCTACTGCCTAGGTCAGCAGTACTAGTGACTTGTTATACACCAGGCTATGTTATTTACTATAGACATTTAACATATGCCTGTCATGGAAATTCTACTACTGACGTTGTTCACATGTAGTCCATAGGGTGGCAGGTAGTTCTTGGGGGAAACTGACAGCATTCGCATCTATTTCCACAACAAAATCAGACAATAAAAAACAGTGTTACCATTTTGGCGCTTTTCGAGAATTTTATGGCGCTTTATTGGTCTCAATACCCTTTAATTTTTCTGAATACTCTTTTTTGAAAAACTGTTATTTTTCGACACGTTTTCTATTTTTTGGTGTGTTCAGTGATTTCATGACGATTCGTCTCTAATAAACAAAATCTAAATTTCCATAAATAATCTAACGTTGCAAAAATTTAAAAATGAAGGAAGAGCTGATGAATTTTGCGCAAGTTAAGTCTACAATTTTAAAATTTCTTTGGGGGAAACCCCAAACTGAACTAACTAACTTTGTTATTCGCATACTTTCCTTTTTTAACTCAAATACCGAAGTGGAATAAAATTTTTTTTGCAAAGATTTGAAATGGACTTTCTTAAACCCAGCCAATTCATTATTGTACATTAAATATGGTCTAAAACAAGAAAAAGCTTCTTGTTGCGATTACAATTGGGCTTCAAGTGTTAAACTACAAATTAATTCAAGTCAAACTGACAGACCAAGCCAAATCAGCGTGTTAAACGTATTTTTATATTTTTGCTCTCCACCAAAAACAATTTGTATGAGTAAGAGGATGGCGATGGCTGAAGTAGTTTGCACGTTGACTATACAAAACCAAAACAGACCTCGGTTCAACACCAGTTTCAGACTAAAATCATAAAAAAACATCTCTCATTTTTTCTGCTGTGCATTAGTGTGTCTGTTGTTGTAGGAAAGTTTCAGTGGCAAAGGCATAGTCATTGGTCACTGAACAATACTGGTTTCAGCTGATAGCAATCCACAATCACATCAGAACGCCCTCTTTCGTCGATATTGTGTAGCACCGGCGAAGTAAAATAATAATAAAAATGGCTACTAAACCGAAGCTTCAACACTGCTATAAACAAAGAATGTGCAAAAGCAGAGCTGTAAAATAATTAATTAAGATTCACCACCTCTCATTTCTCTAGCTATCCGTTTCTTTTAGTTCTAGCACAATGTTTCGCATATGTAGGGGTCATTTCCTGAGTGTTGACAGGAAAAATACTCTTGACAGCAGCATTACCATTTCTCAAGTTTTCCCTTCTTTTTCAAGGATGTTGGAATGCCAAAAAGTTTTTAAGATTTTAGCGTTACGAAACATTTTTTTTTAAATTCATTCAAATTTTCAAGTTTTGTTATTAATTTTTAATTTATAAATAAAATATTATTTTATGTTGCCATGTACTGCAAACGATTTTATAATTTTCCACTTCTTATTACTGCAACAGTATTAAATGTGTATATTCCCTATTTAATACAATTGTCCCGTATTAATAATATTATAGTTTTTTATGCCTGTGTTTTTTTTTTTAAGTTTTATATTTCACTAACTATTTAAAGAGAAACGGTAAGGATAATGGAATATTGAAGCAAGTGGAGAAAATAACTAGAATACGCTACAAACACATCGAAGGATCCAACAAAAGCAAAAAAAAAATGGGGACCTGCTCAAAAATCGTGGGAAGAATAAGTTTGTTGTTTAACTTTTATTGTTTGTTTTGATTATCTTATTTTAAATAAAAATGATTTCAAAATATACATTTTTGTGCTTTTTTTTCTTTATATGGACACTTTTGTGGAAAAAAGTTTTTTGTGCAAAAAGTTTTTTTTTTAAATAAAAAATTTTTCTTTAAAAATATATGGTAACGCTAACGCTGCTTGGCGGGCTCATTTCTGCAGGGCAGTATTTCATTAAAACCTTTTTGTAGCCCGATAATGACGATTATGAAAATGAAACCGTTTTTCATATTTACACACACGCACCATTTAAAAAAAAAATTTTTTATTTTCACATATTTCTCTTGTCCCTTTTTACTCTTTTAAGTAATTTTTTTACCCTTGACTACACTTGACGCATTTCTTCATTTCTAAAATGGCAACACTGATGAAACATAATTTTGCAGCTGAAGAGAGAAATATAGTGTTCTCTTCTCTTCTCTTCTCTTCTCGTCAAAGACAAAATAAAAATGTAGACTAAAGATTCGTTGACAATGTCATCAAAAAGTCACCAAAACCAAAGTGTTGACTTGTAGACACTTGGTCCCAGACTTCCTACAGGGTACAGCCTACTGCCAATATCCAATGCACACTGACACCCATACAATAATATTATCAAATTTATATATATATATATATATATATTTAATTCTTTTTTTTCTTTTATTCACACTTCATGTTAAACAGTTGAGATTTTCTCTTGCCGACGAATATAAATTTTACAACTTTTTAATGCAACACAAGCAAATAAACGTTTGTGGAAATGAATAAATGACAAACACGCGTTTATAAATACATTCTCATGTACTATGAGTATTAACTTTTATAGCTGCCATAAAAGTAATAAGAAATTGTCGTTTTAGCACGAAAAGGTCCTCGTCCTCATGTCCTTGTATCTTCACACATCCGTAAATTCATAATGGCTTCATAAAGAAATTATTAGAAATAAGGATTGAAAAAGGCACACAAAAGTGAAATCAAAAACGGATTCCTTTCGCTTCTCAAAACAAAATAAAGTCCTCGTTTTAATGCCAAAAGTAAATATAAATAAATAAATTATGAAGTCAACAAGGATACATATCCTTATCAGTACAACCACACACACACACACGCACGTAAGCACACCCATACACAGCCACACGAGTGCTTAAATGTTTTCCATTTATTTGTCAACATCCATTAACACACCCACAATTTTTCCAAATGCTACAGACGTTCCATTTCATCAGAAAGCAAAGTTAGGAAAAATTAAAAAAAGTACGGTCAACTCTCAATAACTCGAAAAGCGCTAAATTGCTTTTAATTTTAATATATTTAAATCTCATCGCATCTTAAATTGAAAACATGTCCATAAATTTAAAGAAAAAATATGTACACCTAATCCTGTTTTTACACGGTACATATGTTCCAGAAAATATCTTGCAAAACGACGCAGTTTTTCAAAGCATTAGTTTGATTCAACCAACAACCTTCGACGGATTCAAAAATTCTGGGAAACACAAAAAAAACGTTTCTCCTCAGTGTATGATTTATAAAAAAAAATTCAAAAACATATATTAAGATTTTTTTAAATAAAATTTTCCAAATATTTAAGAACTACAAAATTTAACGCAACAAAAAAAATTGTTTAGTCTCTGTGTTTGACTTCTGCAAAAGAAAAGAAAAACAGAAAAAATATTCAGAATTTTTTTGGAAATAAAATTTTCAAGAAATTCAAGAAATGAAAAATTTTGCGAAACACAAAAACCAATATTTTTGCTCAGTGTATGACTTCTACCAAGAACAATAGAGACGAAAAAATATATATTCAGAGTTTTTTTGCAAATAAAATTTTGAACACATTGAGGAGCTAAAAAATTGAACACAACAAAAAAAGTTTTTTTGCTGCCCTCGAGCTTGACTAAAATTTCTTAATACAAAATACTACATCAAAGAGAATGTAGTTAATTTTGTTGTAGCTCATTTGAAATTATTCTCCCTCCTAATAATTTAAAATTTCCTTAATTTCAACTTTTCTCTGCTCCCTTGGATTAGAAATTATCGAGAGTCGACTGTATATCAATAAACGGGCGGTATACGAGTAACCAGCGAGTTCAATTTTCCGTGTTTCGTCCTAATTAAATTAAAACAATTTAAAATCACTGCATATTTAAATATTTAGCGTTTGAAAAAAAACTTATAAAATTTCTTAGATTTATTTTGGAAACAAAAAAGCTTCATAAAATATCTTTTAATACAAAAAGTTCGTTTTAAGAAGGTGCTTTTTAAGAAATTAACTCTTTTTTTAAACGTCTTTTAATGCACAAGTTTTGAAGCGTCATACGTTTATATAGAAAAAAACTCTCACAAACCATTGAGAATTATGAAATATGCCAAACGCAGAAAGCCAAATGGGCACTTTTATAAAAATATTTGTTATGGATTTTTCCATCAGCTACAGAATTTAATTTTGCATTTTAAAATGACTGACTGATTCCTTAAACATTATAAAATAAAGAAGACCATAAAAAATTCTTTTCAAAGTCGTTTATATTCGTATATAATCCATTAATTAAAGAAATGTATCTTCAAATGCAATTAACCATAGGAAAAGTTTCTGTGTGGTCCTGATTTTAACACATGTATAAAAACCTGCCATAAAGTCAGCAAGACTGAAGGGCTGTGTGTGTGCACGTATGTATGTTTACTTTTGCCGTATTAATGTCACTCATAACAACATAACAAAGTGACAACATCCGTTTCCTTATCATTCAGTTACAATATAATTTTGTCAAAACATTAACATGAGCAGTTACAAGTCTATTTCAGTCAGTCATTTATCTTGTCTATTTCCATTCAATTCTTTTCATTTTTTCTTTTGTTACGCTGCTATTGATATTGATACCATAATTTATAAGCATTTTTATTACGAATATTTTATTACAAATAAGAATACAGCAACATATTGCAAAGTTTTTTGAACTAAAGATGACAACGCAAGCAAA
This sequence comes from Dexiosoma caninum, assembly GCA_963924685.1. Taxonomy (NCBI): domain Eukaryota; kingdom Metazoa; phylum Arthropoda; class Insecta; order Diptera; family Tachinidae; genus Dexiosoma; species Dexiosoma caninum. The sequence goes on along the minus strand of OZ004729.1, from coordinate 36,672,813 downwards.
AAGTGGAAAAATTTTTTCATTTATATTCCAGCAAAGTTCACAAAAATAAATTCATGCACGTGTAAGAAGTGATTGATGTAATAAATGGTAGAATTCAATGTCAATCGTGAGTTTACGAACGATCAAAAGGTGCATTAAAATGTCATAAATAATGACATTTGAAAATATGTGTGAACAGCAGAGACAAAAACCATTTTTTCTTACTCGTAACAGAACACTGTAAAGCAATTAACAGTGATGGTGAATTTAATTTCCAGTAATTTTTTTTTCTTGGACCGGCAGTTAGGGGATGACCCTTATACATGCGCTGCATTGTGCCGGAACTGGGAAATAAGGTTATGGGAGAAAGGATAGAGGGAGTAGTGTTTATAGACATTCGATTTCAATCTTCCCACGTCAAAAGTGACAGGCAAGACTTTTGCGGGCAGTCCGCGTAGTACGATTCGCTGCCAAGTCGACCGACCGACAAATGGATGCGCTCTTAATGATGAAAGCGTTGTGCGTTATTGGCTATTATGACAACATAGCGAGCACGGATGATAAATAAACAAACTATTTTCGTACCACCGAACCTTTAATTTTGTACACGCATGTTCTGACACTCGCATTATTTTCAAATCGCATGTAAGTTGCAAATCGCCAAACTTGCTATATTACTCGAACATAACCGGTACTTTTCTAAAAATTTGCAAACTGTACTAAAAGAGTACCAAAAAAAAAAGTACTATAAAATTGATACTTTATCGTCGCTGATAGCGATCAATTAAACAGAGTCTGAAGCCCAATTTTTTGTTATAGAGCAGAGTAATCATAGATCATATTCTAAAATAATTGTTAGACAGTCCTTCCTCTATAAGATTTTGGTACATTCCAGAGGTCAGAAATTGGTACTTAAAAAATCAGTAGACCTGGACCAGCACTCAGGAGATAACCGCTACACATGCAATGCATTGTGCTGCATTGTAGAAGAAATGACAGGAGGACAACTCTGCTTTTTGCAAGTTCTTTGTTTTTATAGCAGTGTCTTGGAGACGTATTAAATTTAGAAATTTCGTTTTAGTAGCCATTTTTTAATAATTCTTTTACTTCGCCGTTGCTGCATAATACCGATCAAGAAGGGCGTTCTGATGTGACTGTAGATTCGATACAACTGAAGTTGCCGGTACTGTTCAGTGACCAGCGACTATGCCTTCGCCACTGAAACCTTCCGACAACAACTGACAGAAAGAGATATTAATGCACATAAAACAAATAGATGTTTTCATGATTTAGTCGTAAACTGGGGTGGAACCCAAGAGCTTCAGCCATCGTCACCGTCTATACATTTTGCGGTTTAAAAAGTAAAATATTAAAATTTTCCCATTTTATCAAGTAACAACAAATAGGAAATTCAGTGTGAACTGCATTATTATAAATAAATATACAACGGAGGCTTCAAAACAGGCTAAAAAAAATGGCGATCTACTCAAAATCGTGGGAAGAATAAGGTTGTTGTTGGTATTTATCTTTTTTTTGAATAAAATTGAATTCGAAATATATATTTCTGTGCTTTGTTTTCATTATTTGAACACTTTTGTTGGAAAAATTTTTTTGTTAAAAAATTAAGTTTTTTTTTTTTCAATACAATAAAAATTACATAATCCGGATAATTGATTGCAGACCCCAATCCGGATTATTACGCATGTATGTATTTATTAAAAATTATAATATGTATATATGTATTTAATTAAAAATCATGTAAAAAACTTAACTCACCTTTTGAAGCTATCAGTTTTTTTTATATCTGAAATAGTGGAAGTACCAACACCATATTTGTCAGCCAACAGCCTTCCACTCATACCTTTACTAAGTTCTTCAACAATTTTTACTGTATCTAAAATAGATAAAGTCTTGTGTGCTCTCTACACTGAAGGCATCTTGCATCAATTCTACACTAAAAACGCATGTGCAACGTTCCAAAACATACTCATCTCACACTAATCTAACTGTATTTTTCAAAGCATGCTGTGATTTTAATAAAAAAATAAATAAAAACGGGTGTTATTCACTCCGGACTATAGAGTTGCAATCAATCCCGATTATAGAATACGCAATGAGCTGCAAAATTCTGTCCGAAATACCGAATATTCCAGATTAGTGGCGTCCGGATTATCGAATTTACACTGTAAAAAGTTGTTCTTCAAAAATATATGGTAACGGTGGTGGCAGCACTGATTCTGTATCAAAAAAAAATAATTTCAAATATGTACTCGTAAATGGAGTGCCATGCGGTCGTTAACAAAGCTGTGTTAAACACTTCGGTTTCTGTCTGCGCTTATACGAGTATATTTTAAAATGGATCTTCACACACATTCGGTACTTGTAGTTTTGCTATTAAAAAAACCTTTTTAAGAACTTAAAACTACAAGTACGTGTTGGCTCTTTTCTATATTTAATTTTATTTCTTTTCATTTCATTTTTTGATACTTTAACGCTTTTTACTCGTATGAAAAAATATCTAATGCTTTCTTTCTTTACATGGGTACTGCAAAATGTTTTTGACATGAACTGAAAGCGAAACAGACACACACTCACACACACACACACACACACACACCCACACATACAAAAGAAAGAACACTAACGGGAGTATTGTGGAGAAAAAAGTAAAAATAAAAAATGAAAGCCCTGCAGCAGCAGCGGCAGCAATAAAACATGCAAGAAGCAAATGTTGGTTTACATGTGTTATATAGAGTGAATTTAAAACAATGAAAAAAAAAAGAAATAAACTAACGCCTTGGAAGAGAAAAAACACGAAACAAAAATAGTGTTTCAAATGCTCAGCAGCTACAAAAACAAACACAAACAAATCGCACCCTAAATACAAAAGCGGCACAACTCAAAATTCTCAAATTTTCAGGAGAGGCAAAAAACTGTTTATGCAAAAATGATTGTAATATTTAAAATAAAATTGGTTCCATTATGAAAGAAGTCTATTTCGAAGAAGGTTTTGCTAAAAATTTTTTAATTTTATATTATATTTGTGGAAATAAAGTATAATTTTAAATTATTATATATTTTTAATTAAAAATAGGTCTTTTTAGTCGATCGTGCGTAAGCAATGCAATTAACATAAAAACAGACATAACGGTATTTTTCCAGTTAAAGAAAACAGTGATGAGAAAGAAATTTTTGAAGTAGTTAGAGATGTGTACTGTGAATTATTTTACGGAAAAAAGTACATTTTGGAAAATTTTGAGTTGTGTCACTTTTGTATTTAGGGTGCGAAATGTTGAGCAGTCAGTCACCTATCGAACAGCTTGCAAGGATACTTACAACACAATACACAACCTTGCTTTTCTAACACAAACATGCTCACAACAGTGTGTATATGCGTGTGTGTGTGTGTGTGTGTACGGATGTGTTTTATGTATTAAAATAGCACACAAACAATCACTGACTGGGTTGAAAAACAGCCAGCATATCGCATACGTAGCTAAACGCTTTATGGTACAGGAAACGGAAGTATTACTGTCAGTAGTGATGATGGCTTCGATAGCGAAAATGCATTGTTTAATATTCAAACACAGAGAGTGAGAGAGGTGGTATAGTGAGTGGTGTAGTGAGTGCGTGTGCATTACAACAAAAAATCTATGGATACAATGTAAAGAAAAAAACTCGACATATTTATACTTTCGCTCTCTCAAGCGCGCGCTTGATTGCATATGCAAGTTGCAAATGTAAAACAGTTTATTTTTAAAAATACATTTTTATGCAAGTAATCACATTATAAATACATAAATACATGTGCACTTACGAGTATGACTGCCTGAATATGTGTAAGAACATGAGAAATTTATGTGCCAAAATCAGCACCGCAATACATCCAACGGTCTTTTTTTTTCTTTTTCATCTTTTGTAATACTTTTAGAAATTATGAAACTTTATTTTCAAGTCATATGAAACTGTCTATGTTTGTGTTTGTGTTTGTGTTTGTGTTTGTGTTTGTGTTTGTGTTTGTGTTTGTTTTAAATGCTGTAGTAGCAAGTACTTCTTTACTTACTTAACAGCTGTACATACTAACTATTTCATACTTGTACTCGTATTATAATTTTTTATAACAAAATTGTTCATTGTACAACATATTTAAGGCGAAATTATTTGGCAGGAAGAAAACAACAAAATTACTAAATTCTATATACGGTAATGCTGTATCTAAAGAACCCTACATCAAGGTTCTTTATACCTTTCGACATGAAGGGGCAGTAAGGAACCTTCCTAGTGCCGGCAGACGACGAACGGTACACACGGATGACAATATTGAAAGGGTGCAGGGGAGTATTCGGGAAGATGGAGAAACATCAACCAGGAGATGTTTGACAGATATTGAGCTCTCACGAGGGTCGCTGCATACAACAAGAATATTGCCATACAAAATACACACTGCAAGTGAACGAATTATTTCCCGTACAAGCGATTTTAATTGGCTTCAGCATTCACCGGATTTAACCGCTCCATACTGTTTCCTTTGAAGTCATTTGAAAAGAAAACTCTATATTAATAAGCCCACAACCATACAGCAATTAAATAAAATAATATGCTACACGAAATCAACAACATAACACCTGCAGTTTTGCGAAAGGTTATAAAAAATCTTTTGGAAAGAGCACGAATATGCGTAGCAGAAAATAGCCACCACTTGCGAGATATAATTTTTCATAATTAATTAAATAATTTAAAAATATTCTCCATTAATATACTGTATTTAAAATAAAAAAAAAATTAAAAATAATGTCTTAAATAACAAGTTATAAGGAACTAAAACCCCTGCGGTCATTTTGAGGCACCCTGTATAAAGGTGCCTGAAAAAAACAAGAAAAAAAAAATTGTTAAAAATTGATTTCTGAATATCGTCTGTTATAATTTAGGAAATTAAAGCGGTGCGCTTCGCTACCCCAACACACGCTTATCCAATCCCGCCCAATATTTTACTGATGCTGTGTAGCGACAACACAGCAATCTGTACGAAATTTGAATAATTTTACTGTGGTTATTCTAAAGATATAAAGAATTTAATATTGTTTTTGTATGGGCGCAACCACGCCCACTTCAAATATTGACCACGTAAAGTGTACATTGCGTCTGCCCTGCATATATATCACGAAGATCGCTCAACTGGTTAGATCATTTTTATTGGAGCTGCCAGGCCCATCTGCAATATTGAGCGAGTAAACTGTCTATTGCAAATTTCAGGAAGATCAGTCAACATTATAGCCTATTACAAACGCATAATTTGTATGGGAGCAGCCACGCCCATTTAAAATATTTAATATTTCAGTCCGGGCCACCCCGTGACATACGGTGAAAATTTCAGCAAATATTGGTGACCAGGTTTAAGAGTTAATTTCAAACAAATAAATATACAAACATTCACTTTTATACATTTATACATACATACACACATATGTAACTAGTTTTTCAATTATTCTACGTTTACGATTATTTATCTATGTAGGTTGTATGGTTTTTAGCTGGTCTATATGCGAATTTCATTTGGTGCTAATACCAAAATGTTCAGCAGGTCCAAATTCCAAAACCAAATTCTTGAAAAAAGCTAAGAAATTTCACATATTTATACAAGAGCTCCCGAAAAATATTTGAGAATTGCGAAATATACAATTACAAGAAACCAAATAGTTTCTGTAAAAATTTTCTTTATACAACAAACATTTGTCGCACATAACTGACCCAGACTTCACAATGTAACAACAGCAAATTCAGAAAAATCCACAGGAATACAGTAGAATCACTGTAATTGTAAACCTCTACTATCAAAGTGGCAATAGTTCGTAATAGAAAAGGTTTCTTTTATTGATAAAAATTTTATTATTTTTTTTTTGTTTCGTAAGGAACAGTGAAAGCACACTTTTTTTTTACAAAACTGTGTGAAACTCAATCAAAGAACTATCGTTTGATTTTCTTTTTCAATTTCGCTGCATAAAATTGAATGAAAACTAATTCGTATGTAAAACTTTCTGCCTCTTTAAAACGAAATCTCTATGCATTAAAAAACTTCTTTAAAAAACAATTGCGAACTTTCGGGATTTTACTGTAAGACTTGAAAAAAAATCATTTTTATAATTAAAGAAAAAGGTTCATAAAATAATTTTGTATGCAAATTTGCTGATTAAACCTTTTGTTAAGCAAAAATATTCGTTAAGTTGCACAAGAATAAATTTCAAAACGCCCCCAAAAGCATACTTTAATTATATAAAATATTTATTTACCTTTATTACACACTCTATATCTTTCTCTCTCTCTCTATCTCGCTCTCACTCACAAACTCTTTGCCGAAAACAAATTATAGCAAGACTCACCTAAAAGAGAGAAAAAAAAATAAGAAAAACATTTTTTCATTATTGTAAATCAAGCACTAAAACTTTAAATTTTCTAAATTTAAAAACAGAAAAGGAAAACAACCGTACAAAAATAAACATTTTTAATAAATTTCAAGATTTTTCTTTTGCTTTGCATCGTTATCGCTCACACTCTGCAATATTTTATGCTTCACAGAATGATGCTTTTAATTAATTTGAAGAAATAAACAACAGGCAAACATTTAGACGCACTCGCACAGATGACTGCATAATAAATGTCATATTTTATGAATTTTAGAGAAAATTTTCAACTACGTAAATAGTGCAGCACAAATATTAAAAATCTTCTTCAGTTTAATATAAATTTAATTAAAAAATATACTCGTCTATGTAAAATTGTTAAATATGAAGTGTCTTAATTCGAAACTCACTTTATCAGGCATGTGTTGTGAAAATCAAAAGATTTCAAATCACAATTGTGATTTCGTGCTGTTCTGAAAATTTACAATAATTTGTACTTTTCGAGGGGTTTTTTTTTATTTTCGAAAACACAGGCAAACAGCTGACTTTTGTCATGATGTGGCGGCATACTTTTATGCATTGAAAACTAATTAATGTTTTGAACAAAATATTTAGTGAAAATAAAACAAAAATTTGATTATTTTTAAATAAAATTGAGAACCTTAAAATGCCTGCAGCTTTGCTGTCATTGCTTTTAGAGGCGATCGTATATTTGTGCTTTGCGACAGAAAATTTCAGAAATAAATTTTCACTCGCAATATTTAAGCACAAATAATATATTTTTTTTAAAACAAAATACCGATTGCAATAAAATTACGCAAATTAAATTGCTTAAGATTTATGACACTACATTTATTTTTAATTTTAATTTTTATTATATAATATGAATTAATTAATATGAAATTGATAGAAAGGGACAGCAACAGCCAAACACAATATAATCGGGTATGTTCTGTAAACCGAATCCGCAAACATTTTTCATTTTTAAAACGAATACACATAGATAGGCGTTCTGTAAAACGAATTCGCATTATTTTACTCGATTTAAAATCGAGTAGATAAGTCTGGTCGAAATTAATTCGAATGTACTATCTTCCTAATAAATTACTGATGAAACATAAAAAAACAAATACCAATTTTTACTTGAAGTCTTTCTTCTATTAAATTAATGCAAAATAATGCATTTAATACAAAATAATCTATTTAAAAAACACTCCAATATTTCTCCATGTTCTTGTTAAAGTATGCAGATAAAGTAGATGGATGAATAAAAGCACATTTTCACTCAATTCATTAGAAAACATCATTAAAAAATCACTTTTAAATAAAAATAAACATTCAGGTATGTGATGAAAATCGTTTTCGGCATTAAAACATTTTGAAATCGACAAATAGTGTGATGAATTTGTATGTGACGATTTGTTCTGACGATTTCATATTCCATCTTGTTTCATTGAAAAAAGAGACGTTTTTAACATGTGACGCATTTCTATCAAGCCAGTTTAAATTCGTTTTCAAATCGTTTAATTTTACTTGAACAAAATGTAAGGAAATACATATACAAAAAAAGTAAAAAAAAGAAATAAAAAATGATTATAAATCCGTATTTATTTAAACGAAAATATTCAACAAATCTATTTAAATAAATACTAGTTAATATAGAAGTGAAATTTAACAATTTAAATACCCACCTTCCATCTGGCAAATTTAAGGGATCCGATTTATCTCTTAAACGTTTTCATAAAACATTCATCCTATTATTTTCTTCCAAGAGAATTAGCGAAATCGCAGCAAAAAAAGCCATTTTATAAATAAAAATTATGAAATATGTTGATACAAATTTTATTTTGTTATTTTGTTTAAATATTTTACAAACGTCACTCACTTACACATATGTTTACATATTTTACAGTTGTATTTAGAGAAGATATGTGGAAACGAAACAAATATGGAATATGAAATCGATCGAAAATCATCACGCTACTGTCGATTTCAAAAGACGATTTACTTTTCAAATCGATCGATTTCCATCACATACCTGATTATTTTGAACAAATTTTCCGAAGCTTTATTGACGTTTAGACGTTTATTAAATTTTATTCGAAAGCAAGTTCGAATGTTGGAAATCGTGTGATATTTAGAACACCAAATGAGCATTTATTCGGTTTTGAGAAATCGACCCGGTTTACAGAACAGTGGGGAATATTTAGTTTTCAAAGCGTTGTCTACTTATTTTCATTAAAAAAAGAACGCTAAAGAAAAATATATGGTTGAAAACTAAGCTTAAAGTAGCAGACATTGTGCATAAATCGCTGAGTTGTCAACATGTAAACGATTTTAAGTTCGAAATGTCACTTTTAAGTTGAAACTTTTTACATATTTTTTTTGCAGTTACTCATTTTTTATCGATAAGACTAGTGGACGACTTGACGCTTTTGCATTTATCTCAATACGGTTGTACTCTTTGCACCTGATTAATTTTTCCATTACAATGTGTTTGCGCTATTCTCCAAAATTTGAACAATGCAGAACAATGTAGCCACACAGACCTGTTCTGCAAATCACTTTTTGTCAAAGTGATTTGAAATCACTGAAATGGTGTTCTGCACACAAAAATTTTAATAATCTCGTGATTAGAAATCGTCAGCTAAATGACTGACGATTTTAAATCACTTGCTTATTTTTTCTATGTATTTCGTTTAGAATTTAATAAAAATGCTATAATATATTTCATGTGATTTGTTTTCTATTTATTTTTGTAATAAAATTGGATTGCTACATATAAAAACTTAACAATGAGCAAATTTATAAGAACACTGCTTTTTTTGCAAATAATTGTTTTGCTGTGTTTGGCAATGTCGTGGTTTACATTTTCTTTTTATCAGTCAGCTGGTTAATTTCTTCGAACTTGTTTTTGAGATTGCCAAAGTAACACAGTCTTCAGAAGTCAAGTAAATATATAGATATTTTACCATCATGTTGTTTATTTAAGACAAACTTTATATATTGTTGTACAAAAAATCTAGTCAATAATATGGTCAATAATTAAATTATTTTTGTGCAAATTTTTTAAATAAGTAAATGTAAAATTCAACTAAATTTCGTTAATGAAAACACTGGCAACTTTGCAATTATACATCCAAATGTAGGTATTTTGTTGTGCTAATAAAAAATTTATGGTTTGTCCGGCAAATGTCGTTTTTAACACGCTTTTTTTTTTAAATGATGCTGTCTTAAAGCAACTATTGACAATAAAGTAGCTCCTGGCATTTTTATATTCTTTATTTCATCTAATATTTTAATTCACAATGCAAAAATATAAACAAATATAAAACATCAGCTGTTTTCTCGTGTTTTCAAAAAATTAAAACCACGCCGAAAAATGTAAAACCGCGTGATTTACAGAACAGCTTCAAATCGTCGCCGTGGTTTCAAAACGATTCGTGATTTCAAATCACGTGATTTGCAGAACAGGCCTGATAAGGGCTTTATCAATTTATCACCTGACATAGTGATGCCACCTAGTTTAATTACATTGTGATTAAGAAACTATAAAATTAACAAATCAAACATGAAGTTGCCACAGGTTGTAGTTACTTATTATTGCCATTTGCTATTACTTTGCGAGTTATATTTTAGAAAATTAGGTACACTTTAGGTACAGGACTTAACAAAAATTAAAAAGTTTTATTTAAAATGTATTTTCGAAGACCAAAATTGCTGACAACTAAAAAGTACTTGACAAAAGCAAATGCCTAATCACACAGGCAAATAACAACATTTGTTACAATATAAACTGTCTGCAATTTTTTTATATTTCTATTCATTTTTTCGTACAAAATCACCAGTTTTACTATTAAAATATATAAAAAAATATATTGACTTATTCACTTGAGGAATTTTCAATGAGCTAAAAATAAAAAAGCAGTCCTAAATTCATAAAATGATTTCAAATCGGCATCCACTTAGCTGCCCGGTTTCAAATCACAAACCATCAAAAAGTTTTGTGCGCAGAACACAATAATGGAAAATTTTTTATCCCTTAGTCGGAAACTGGGCTCGAACCGATAACTTTTTGGTTTCATAGTCAATGTGCAAACTAAATCAGCCATCGCTACCCTCATTATCTGTCATCCATTTTTGGGTTTGTAAATTAGGCCTTCTGCTATAAAACCAGCTGTACCTTTGATGTCAGCGCGACTGGTTGTGTGTATGGTGTGTGTGTGTGCGTATATGTGTCTGTATATATATATGTGTGTGTAAACGGAAAAATTGCAAAATGTTAATTAGACAAAAGTTGCATGTCAAATTAAAATGAATCAAACTTGTCACTGTTAATAGTTCTGCTACGATGAGTTCTTTTAATGTTCAACATCCTTCTGTTTAATTCATTTGGCTCTTTTATTTGCGAATCTCTTAGAAGTGTTAAAGCGTAAATTTTTAATGCAGATGAGATGCAGTTCGAAGTGAAAGAATTAAGAGGAAAATGAAAACTAATAATGAAGCAAATAGAGGAATCTATTTGTTTAAAAAAATAAACGAGAACCGTAATTAGAGCTGAAAGCGATTATGGCAAGTGGCATGTGGGCCAATTTCATATATGGATAACAGATGGCTGCTTGCAGATTTTAATTAATATCCAAAAATAGAAGAAGAATAAATTATTTTCAAACAGTGAAAGCTAATGGCTGCTGTTAGAGATCGTTCGGAATTCGTAACTGTTGAAAATAGAAACAGTTTTGGGGCATTTCAGTTTATTTTAAATACGTTGCCTACTTTTAGGGGCAGCAAATAAAAATTATTGTTCCGTTTTAGCTTTTCGTGTCCGAACTAGTCAGCATATGGATTTGCGAGTGATTGTGCAGCACATGTGACAAAATTGTAGACATGGAACATGTGCTTATGCCGCACATGAGTGCGTCAATCCGTACCGTAGAAATAGTACAAAGTGAAGGTCTTTTCTTAAAAATATTTATGTCCATTGTTTAATCCCCACTTAAATTTGCTGTTGTCAAACCAGAAAACATGTCCTTGAAAATATCCTGTACAAATAAGTAGATTTTCCGGAGCAAAAAATGCAAATAATGGCATTTACAACAACCACCAAAAAACAGGTCTAAAAGAATTTCAATTGAGTTTTTGCTTTCGCTGAGGTAAAAACAAAAAACACACACAGGATTTAAAGGGTTTAAAAAAATATGTGGAAGACAAATACTCGTTGGTAAAAAAAAAAATTCAATCAATTGGTTTTGTAAAATGGTTTTTTCCTAAATGGTTTTCTCATGGAAACGATATGTAAAAACCTGCAGGACCTTAGAGAAACAACAGGTGGTTAAATGAGAACTACATTGTTCTTTTTTCTCAATGGCACTTTTTTTTAATGCAATTTCAATGTTGTGTACGAGTAGTTTAAAAATTAGTTTTCAAAATGCAACTATTTGTCGAGAATAGGACAAAGTTGAGTTAAATTTTTTATTCAGATAAAGACGCTTGAAAGTTTATTTAAATAAATTAGTTTATCGAAGCAAAATTAATAATTTCTTTCAATTTAAATGCTTCTACTCTCATACTCTGCCAATTTACCTGATCTGTTTCCTTTACACTTTTTTTCGCCATTTTCGTTTCTTTTTTCCTCAAGTCAGTCTGATTGTTGTGAAGAAAAATTGTTTTCTATTCAGCTCTTGTATTTAATCTTGTTGTTGTCGTTGTCGTTCTGATGATTGTAAAATGAAAGCCTGCTGTTGCAATTTTTTGTATTGCTTCACTGCTTTAGTATGCTTGCAGCATCAAATACTAATGCAGTTTTCATTATAATTTTTTCCCCATTTTTTTATGTTTTTCTTATAAAGTCCTTTCAGTTAAGAACAGTTTAAGGAAAATAAATACCATTTATTCAACGAGCCAATGTAACAGCCAGCCAGCATCTAGTCAACAAGATGTTAAAGATAAAAACAGAAAATTGCTGGATTTTTTCAACTCAGATCAGACGTGAAAAACAGTTCAGCAAAGGAATTTATTGTGCAGAGCAGTCAGTAGATTCAACAGTATTCTGCCATTCAGAGCCATATAAAGTAAAGATTACTAATTCCTCGGTATTGTTTAGCACCCAGCGAAGTAAAATAATAATTCAAAATGGCTACTAAAACGAAGCTTCAAAATTAAAGACGTCTCCTTGACATAAGAGGCGCTGAAATGCTGCTATAAACAAAAAAAAAAAAAAACCGTGCAAAAGTAGAGTTGTAAGATAATGAAGCTTCAGCTCTTGTCATTTCTCTCACTATCGCTTTCCTCTAGTTCCAGCAGAATGCATTGCATATGCAGAGAGGTTATCCCCTGAGTGCTGTTTCAAGATAAAATAAAAATTATGGATTTTTTTGGCAATGACTTCTAAAATATTTGAAACTTGTTAAAAATCACAACTGAAAATTAAATTCACCGCGATATACATTTAAAAAAAAAAATATTTCGTTTATTTTTCTTAATACAGTCGAACTTTCTTATAGTGAACTTCTATAGAATGAAGTTCTCCCTATTATGAACTAAACTCAAGAACACAGCTTTTTCGTTCCACTTTCAATGTATTTTGATCTACGTATAATGAATTTCCATACAGTGAATTTTTCTTTACAATGAACAAAATTTTGGAAACGAAAATACATTTTACGTGTGTTTTTGTCTCCATATAGTGAACTATTTTTAGCAGCTTTATTTAACACTTGTTAGGAACACTATTTATATAGAAAATAAGTAATATTTTTGGGATTCCCAAAATATGAAAATGAACACAAAAAACTTAATGATTTGACTTTTAACATCAGATGATCGAGTTCAGTGAATGAAAATGATGCACCGGAGTAGTATTTCTCTGGAAAAAAAGTTATTAGTACTTAATAAAGTTGAAGAAGGGACATCAAAGAAAAAAGATATAGCTAAAGGGTTTGGAATTCATTTTAAAAAACAAAGTCAGTTATTCAAGAGAATATAGAAGACGAGCATTTAAGCATTAAGCGTAAGAGACTTTGAACTTGTCTTTTTGAAGACATTGAGGAAGCAATGCTCAAATATATTACGGCCACTCGTTCTAAGAATCTTCCCGTATCTGGAGTATTATTGAAGGAAAAAGCCAAAGAACTGGGCGGTGAACAATGGCAAATATTGATAAAACGTCACCTACATTAGAACACGTTTCCTCCTCACTTGATGTACTACGAACTTTTTTTTGGAGATGGAGAGCAACGTTCCGACAAATGTATTTAAATGTCTTAATGTAATTGAAGCTTTTATTGATAAAGGAAAATGGAAAAATGTAGTTCAAACAAAAATACCTGATTATTTTAAATAAATAAAAAATAAAAATAAATATTTCTGTGTAATGAAGTTTCTGTATAGTGAAATAATTGTTTGTCGCCGTGTAGATTCACTATAGGGAAGTTCGACTGTACTTGTTTTTTAACCTTTTTTATTTTAAGAACAATCTTTACATTATATTTTAAGCTCAAAGGTTTTTTGTATTTTTCTATATATTTCAATATTTCGTTAAGCATCGGTTAACATCTTCAGGAAATTTTTAGTATTTATAAAATTTTTTATTTTTTATTAACTGAATTTATTTTGGGAGTATTTATTTATACATATGATTCTAATTGTGCTTTTTCCCTTTTCCCATTTCCAATTGAATGGGTTCATTAAGAGGAAAAAAAGCTACGGAAAATCCGAGAGAATTATATATTTTTTTGAACATGAACACGAGGTCGTCGTTTCCATTACTGGTGTTAAATATCGAAAAATTTTTTTTTAAATTTTTTAAGACCTGCCGTAGAAAACCATCCGCAAGGATGCTTGCAACAGGATGGATCCACAGCGCACATTGCGACGGACACAATGGCTCTTTGAACTCAAACCCCTTTGGTCATTTTAGCCCACCCTGTATATATATATATATATCTATATATAAATAACACTTAAAAAAATAATTGGTAAAAAGTTTACTAAAATCCGTACCCTGTAATGAGATGAAAATAGAACAGGTTCGTTCATCATTATGGGTTAGTTTTCCCTAAATTCCCACAAATGGCCAATTATCTTGATTACATTCTCTATTAACTCTGCTTGGTAGCATCACTCTTCGTACAGAATCCTCACCATCCGTTTGTATTAATGTTTATGTATTTGAAGGAGGTAAACAAGTTGAAGGACAACAAACGATAACCTAATAATAATAATAAAGGATAAACTAGCAGAGCATGTACTACAGCGACTAGTGGTCGATTATATTGGAGAGATAACAAGGGCAATTATTTCTACGAGTGCATACATTTGCAAGGAAGATGCAAGCGTTTGAAGATTGTGAATTGAATTTAAATTTCTGTTTTATTTTCTATTAAGCTCATTTACGCCCAGAACGACATAACTCAAAAAGTTTAATTTTACAGTAAACAAGTTTCTATTTACAAGCAACTTAAAGAACAAATAAAATAATATTCTGATTTCAACGGGCCAGTAGAGAAGCCACTCGTAATAATTTCCTATACAAGCCTACAATGTAACATAACAATTTAATCGTCATTATTAGTCAAACATCACGTGCTTGGAGTTAAAACATTGTTGAAGTAAATGAACGCTTTTTATGAGGTAAAAAACAAAAAGTTTGTACAAGTTATTTGTAGATTTATGACAAAATAAATTTGTACTGAAATGATTTTGCAAATAATATTGAAAATCGTTTGTGTATTGATTTGCAAAAGATTTATTCATATTTCCTGTGCGACAAAAATGAATTAAAATAGATAATATTTTTCTAGTAGGCATTGTCGAGCAAAACAACAATTTGACTTTAAAATTTTCCAAACACTTCCAAAAATCTACAGTTAGCGGAAAAAACGTATTTTAGTTGCATATCAACCGGTTTTAAAGGCATTAACCAATTTTTGTTTTAGAAAGAAGAGACCTTTCGAAACATATATATTTTATTTAAATAAACTTCAGATATACGAGGTCTGTTCAAAAGAAAAGGTGAATTTTGTTTTCTTTGATTACAATGACATGGTGCATCATGAGTTCTTGGCAACAGGTCGTACGGTTCCTTATTAACCGTTACTACAAGGAAATTATGCCACGTTTGCGGCTCAAACGATCGGAATTCAAAATTCACCTTTTCTTTTGAACAGACTTCGTATCTGGGGTATTTACAAAGTAGTCATAAAGTCATGTGTTTTAAAATAATAACCCGAAAAAATATGACTACTATGAACAACCATCCGTCATGCGTCTCTTTGACACCACAGGCACTGCAAGACTTCTATAAAAAGAAAACGTGGAGTTGTAGAGATTCTACAACCATTTCTTTTCTCTAGCTCCAGCACAATAAATTGCATGTGTAGGGGTCATTCCCTTAGTGCTAGTCGAAGATAAAAAATAAATAAATTTATTTTATTTTTACAATTAAAAAAAAAAAAAAGTAAATGTGGAATTCAAAAATTTATGGTGCTTTTTTCCAGTGATTTTCATGCTTAAAACAGTTTTTTCCCGCTGAAAACTGTTTGCGTGAAGCAATACGGCTCAAAAGATCGGAATTGTGGGAAAAAAAATTATGGATTCCGTTTCACACATTTGTGCTTGTTCGTGATATTTGGCCAAAAAAAAATACCTTAAACATTTCTCAACCACCTTATTCACCAGATTTGACTCCCTGTCATCTTTTCTTATTCTTATTTGGGTTTGTCTTTAAAAATCGGTTTGAAATTGCCCAAGTTATTAAATATTTTATTAAAAGAAAATTTTAACAAAAATATTACACTGCGTGATAAAAAGAAATACCTGAGATGTGATAACATCAGCTATTAAACAACAACAACAGTAATTAAAATATTAAATAAATTTCACAAATTATTTTGTTTACATATATAGATGTAACATGTAATAATAATATGTAATATGTTATTCGAAAGAATTCTTTTGATGAGATCAATAATTTTTTTTCATTACGCTGCATATAGAGATACTCGTGTTGTATGTGTAAACTATATTTTACACACATAAATTTCTCCAGGGTAAAATTACACACTCAACAAAAATTATGGGACACTCTAATTAATTGAAAACAAAAGTGTCTACAGCAGATTTAAAAAAAAAGGAAATTCAGTTTTTTGAAAAAAAAATGTCCGCTCAAAAAAAGGGACTTTTAGAAAAAGAACCATACAAAAAGGGGATTTCAAAAAAAGTACCATAAGAAAAAAATTGCTATAAAATTAAAGTGCCTTTCAAAAAATTACCTGTTTAAAAACTTTCTTTCGAATAATTTCCTTTCGATAAAAGTCCCTTTCGAGTAAATTCTTTTTGGAAAAGAAATACATTTTGAAAGAAGTACTTTTCAATAAAAGTACCATTTGAATAAAGTACCGTTGGAAAGAATTGCGTTTGCAAACGCACCTTTTTAAAAGAGGATCTTTTGAAAAAAACACCTTTGGTGAAAGTACTTTCTAATAAAGTACGTTTTGGAAAAAGTACCTTTCAAAAACTACTTTTTAAAAAAATCAACCTTGAAGAAAAGTACTTTTTAATAAAAGTATCATTTGAAAAAAGTACTTTTTAATAAAAGTACCAATTGAAAAAAGTACCGATTGAAAAAATTGAGTATGCAAAAAGTACCTTTCTTAAAAAAGGACCTTTTGAAAAAAACACCTTTAGAGAAAGTGCTTTCTAATAAAGTACGTTTTGCAAAAAGTACCTTTCAAAATCTACTTTTAAAAAAAGTAGTGATTAAAAAAATTTGTTTTCAGAAAAATCCTTTTAAAAAAGTAACTTTCGTGAATAACTTTTAAAAGAGTACATTTGGCAAAATTACAATTTCAAAAAAATATGTACTTCCGAAAAAGTATATTCTGAGAAAATGCATTGTGTACAAATACCTTTTCGGATAATTATTTTTTTTTTTTACCTGGGACCAGCACTCAGGAGATGACCCCTACACAAACGAAGCATTGTGCTGGAACTATAGGAAAGGGATAGTAGGAGAAACGACAGGAGGTGAAGCTTAATTAATTATTTTACATCTCTGCTTTTTGCACGTTCTTTGTTTATACTCGTAGCAGTGCTGAAGCTTCGGTTCAGTAGCCATTTTTATTATTATTTTACTTCGCCGGTGCTACACAATACCGATGAAGGAGGGCGTTCTTATGTGATTGTGGATTGCTATCAGCTGAAGCCGGTATTGTTCAGTGATCAGTGACTATGCCTTCGACACTGAAACCTTCCAACAACAACTGACACACTAATGCACATCAGCAAAATGCGAGATGTTTTTTTTTTTTTTGATTTTAGTTTGATAATGTTTGAAAAAAAGTACTTTTTAAAACAAAAACAAATATTTAAAATAATTGAAAAACAGTTTTATTTGAACAAAATTGTTTAGTGTAAAAAATTAATACCACACATTTATTTACATACGGATGTATGTACATCAGAATTACACCAACACCAGTGCACAACACAAAACAAAGTTTAATTGGAAAACAAAGAAAAAAAAATACAATAAATATTAAATACAAAAATACACTACAAAAATTGATAGAAATATTACAAGGGCTGAAACGATTGGCTTTCGTGTGGAAAAATAAAACTCGAATCTAAAGACAGCAACGAAAAAACTTTGTTAGAAGGAGTGTAATTTGCATAATTTTTATGTAAATTTGAAATCCTTGAAGTGCAAAATTATTAAATTAAAAAGAGTCAGCTGAACAGCTCTGAATTAATTTAATGTTTTGTGTTGCCTTGTTTATATGTAAAACAGTAGGCGTTGTTCTAAAGGGTGGTTAAATTTCAAGGGCCGATGTTGATTTTGAATAAAACACAAACTATTTAGGAAATTATTGTAATTTTATTTTATTATGATATATTGCTATTACTCAATTATGTATGGAACAAAATATTGGCCAAATGGGCGCCGCGACCACGGCAACAGTGGAAGATCAATTTTCGAAGAAAATCATCTTCAGTGATGAGGCACATTTTCACCTCAGTGGATTCGTCAATAAACAGAATTGCCGCATTTGGGCGAATGAGAATCCAAGAGTGATTGTCGAAAAACCAATGCACCCACAAAGAGTGACTGTTTGGTGCGGTTTATGGGCTGGCGGCATCATCGGGCCGTATTTGTTCCAAAATGAGGCCGGTCAGGCAGTTACTGTGAATGGTGTTCGCTATCGTGAGATGATAACGAACTTTTTATGGCCCGAATTGGAAGATATGGATGTGGACGATATGTGGTTTCAGCAGGACGGTGCCACTTGCCACACAGCTAACGAAACAATGGCTCTTTTGCGCAACAAATTCAATGGCCGTGTTATCTCACGTAATGGCGATGTCAATTGGCCGCCAAGATCATGTGATTTGACACCGTTGGACTTTTTTCTTTGGGGTTATTTGAAAGAAAAGGTGTACGTCGATAAGCCAGCAACAATTCAAGAGCTAAAGGATGAGATAATTCGGCACATTAACGGCATAGAACCTCCATTATGCCTCAGGGTCATCGAAAATTTGGACTATCGGATGGAGGTGTGCCGCCTTGATCGCGGCGCCCATTTGGCCGATATTTTGTTCCATACATAATTGAGTAATACCAATATATCATAATAAAATAAAATTACAATAATTTCCTAAATAGTTTGTGTTTTATTCAAAATCAACATCGGCCCTTGAAATTTAACCACCCTTTATGTGAAAACCATATAAAAACTGCAAATAGTTTCGCAAATCGCAGTCCTTAGAATATATGTGTGGCAGAGTATATGTATACTCGTACATGTATGAGCGGCTGGTTGACTTTGTAAACGATACATAAAAAAAATCGAGATATGAAAAATAAAAGTGAATCAATACACAACAATACAAAGCGATATTCCCTTTAATTTCCGTACATTTAAATAAATATGAAAACTGCACTTTAGAAACCAGATACACAGTTTACATTCAGTGTTGTCAAAAATAATGCTTAGGAAACCGTGAAAAATGTTTCCGGCTGCGAAGTCAAAATTCAAGAACATAAAAAAAAATTTCTAAATTTCTGAAGAAAGGGGGAACCCGCTCCTCATGATCCCATTATAAATTATAGACAAAAATCTCGAAAATCTTAACAAGAACGCTCGAGGACGGTTTAAAATAAATCTTCAATACAAGTAAATAACTAAAGGGTGGGCAAATTTGAGGTTAGAAAGTAACTTGACTTAAAAAGACACAAAAAATTATTTTCTCTATTTTTATATTACAATAGCATTAGTAAAAAATTTTTATTATATTTACTTCCAGAAGAAGCTACACAAAGTTGCACCGAAATATCGAGCAATTTATAAAAGAAAAATAGAAGAAAATATAATAGACATAAAGCTTAAACAATTTTTTAAATAAAAATTATTATAGAAAATAATAAATTGAAATTCAAATTGAAATATATTATTAATTTGACAATAAAGTCCTTTTCAATTTCAATTCAATTGTTTGAGGTGTTATCAAAGAACGAGCCGTTTAAAACCAACATCTAATTTAACCACAAAACTTGAAGAATAAGTTTTTGGAATTAAAATTATACACAATACAAACTATAAAATAGAATTCTAAGGAAAGTGTTTTCTAAACACAAAATAATACAAATACCAGTCAATGTACACACAACCATACACATATACACACATATACCGGCACATTTTTTACTTTTTGTTTTACTTTCTCAGATGTGAAATAAATTTATGAAAAACTTTTGCATTCCCAGTTTCAAAAGATGTTTTATTATATTCGGAGAAATGAAATATTTTCACAAACTACACATCGACCGAAATGTGTAGCGGTTTCGTTGTGGTTCAGCCACATTATAAAGTCCAAAATGCGTTCGCTGTAATTGCCCCAGTAAATGAAATTTAATTAAGAAAAACATCAAATGAAATAAAATATATGTAAATGGAATGATACAAAATTAAATACAGTGCGAAGAATTAAAATGAAATAGAATAAAGTAAAAAAAAATATTATAAAAAAAATAATAAATTTAATTAATAAAATAATTATTTCCTTTCACAAAAATAAAATTAAAATAAGTAAAATAAAATAAAATAATAAGAAAATAAAATTAATAATTAAAATGTTTATTTCATTTCATGAATATAAAATACACAACAAAAAAAGAAATTTAATAAATAAAATGATTATAAATTTCAGGAATATAAAATTCAAATAAATAAAATACAATACTGAATAACAAAATGAAAATATAAATTTAGTAAATAATATGTTTATTTGATTTAATGAGTATAAAATTCAGATACAAAATATAAATTTAATACATAAAATGTTTATTTTATTTAATCCAAAACATAAAATTAAATTAGAATCTTTTTTTTTTTTTTCTATCTTGGACCAGCACTCAGGGGATGGCCCCTACACATGCGATGCATTGTGCTGGAACTAGGAAATCAGGTTATGGGAAGGAGGATAGAGGGAGTAGTGTGAATGGACATTTGATTTGAATTTTCCCACGTCATAAGTGACAGGAAAGACCTCGGCAGGCAGTTTGTTCCACATACGCGATGTTCGGCCGAAAAATTAGTTCTTCAAAGTTAGTAACTTCAAAATAGTCTTTGAAGCACCGGCCCAAACATGAGAGTTGTATTCCATTTTCGGTCGGATGTAGGCGGTATAAATGGTGAGGAGATCAGATGGGGTGAAGTATGTCTTGCACCGTCTTAAAAAACCGAGGCACTTGAATGCTTCTTTTGAGACCTGAAAAATGTGCCTAGTCCATCGAACATCGCACTTAATTTTTATGCCAAGAATATCAAGAGCTTCTGATTACTCGATGTTTACACCGCCCATAATTACAGATGACGCAGCGTCATCGGGCATGCGTCGATGTGTAAGCATTCTGCATTGGGTCTTATGAGCGTTGAAATCGACCCTGTTTGCCTCACCCCATTGCGATATTTTCATGAGGTCACAATTCAATGAGTCACTCATATTCTGCCTCAGCGAAGTGATCATAGTCGATGTTGGCCTACGACTATATGAATATGAGCGAGAAAGGCTGCTGTCATCTAATTAATAAAAATAAAATAATCTAATAATTAAATTAGAGAAGAGACAGGTTGTGAGATAAAAGGAGAGCTTAATTCTTGCACAACTCTGTTTTTTTGAGGATTTGTAAGGCAGAGTTGCTGGGTCTGTGGTGTTGTGTTGACGCATTAATTTTTAGATCAAGGAGCGCCATTATATTTACTAACTTACTTCACCGACGTTTTATTGCTCAACTCCCGACGTTGGAGGGCGATGTTAGCTTAAACACATCAGAAAAATTTTTGGTGGTATGACGGAGATGTGAACCAGTTTCAGACTAAAAATTATATAAAAAAAAAAATCTCGCATTTTTCTGATGTGCATTAGTGTGTCTTTGTGTATCTTTTAGCCTGAATGTCTGCCTTTTTCTTTCCCCTCGTACCGTCTATGTCCGCTACCCAGATAAGGGATATCTGGTTACGTGTATTCAGTACCCAGGTTCTGTAATTTTAGTGAGAACTTCTCGTGTCAAAAAGTTATGAAACAAAATGAAGCAAATTATTCGATAGTTTCTCGAAAAGTGGGAAAAATTGTGTCTGTAGCTCATGTTGAAAACTAGCAAAAAAAAATTGCGTTGTTATGGGTGGTGATGGTCAAAGAGTGGTGATGGTCGAAGTATTCTGCACGTTGACAACAAAACGAAAAATTTTTCCTGGGTTCAACCCCAGTTTCAAACTCATAAAAATATCTCACATTTTTTCTGATGACCATTTGTGTGTCTTTGTGTCAGTTGTTGTCTGATGGTTTCAGTGGCGAAGGCATAGTCCCTGGTCACTGAACAATACCGGCTTCAACTGATAGCACTCCACAATCACATCAGAACGCCCTCCTTCGTCGGTATTGTGTAGCACCGGCGAAGTAAAATAATAATAAAAATTGCTACTAAACCGAAGCTTCAACACTGCTATAAACAACAACAACAAACAACATTGCTGATGTAATAAAATGTGTAACCTGTCACTGACTGCGATGAGTTTTAATTCTTGCGGTATTAGAAGGGTTAAGACACATCTCCGCTTATCCTCGTCTAATTTATTTTTGCTTTGCTGCATCTTTTTCCTATTTCAATTCCAACTCTTCTGGCTGCTGTTTCATTTGTATTTTTTATACTTTTAACTTTAATTACAAAATTTCCTTTATATGTTGTTTATGTATGTTTTTGTTTGTGTGTGTGCGTGTATTTGTTTTTTCTAGCTGAAACATGTATCGATTTAAAAACAAAGTAAAAAAATAAACCCTGACTTTAAGGCCAACACCCGTCAACCCACAACAATGTTGAGGCATTGGCCACAAGCCAATAAATTTCAACATTTGATTTGTTTATAAATGAACATGCTTTTGGACTTTTGTTTTGTTGGCGTCCTTTGTTTGCATATTTTGTTAAACACATAACAAAAGTACAGAAAATAATAATAATTTACGATTAATGATATCAATGGAACACAAACGATTTTCGTTATCAAAGGAAATGATTCTCTACCCTACAGAGCAAAGTGTGCAGTAGTAGCTCTTTTAAGTATTTTACTCATTATAATATACTCGTAATATTGCAGACCCTATGATGTTCACATACTGTGGATCTGCTGTTCTATTCAATTTGAAAATGTCATGACTACTTGTATACTTTTTCTTATCAAAAATTCACTTGATAATGGAAAAGGCTAAATGTCGCCGGAACTCAATGCCGCAAAAATCACAACAGAAAATAGCGTTATAAAAGAAAAATATTGAAAGTTTCCATACGCGGACATTAACTGTCAGTCCGTCACGAGAGATGCCCGTTTATAAGATGTATTATACTTGAGCTATGAACTATCCAAATGACCAAGGCGAACTCACTATATAGGTGGTGTTAATTCTACAACAATTACAACATGACAGAAACAGCTGATATGTTTGCCTGATAAAAAATTATGAGATAAACTCGTCTAATTAGCCGTAGGGACAGGATAGGACAGCTGTACTACGCACAACAGCTGTATTTCGCCTTGCAAATGACAACATTTGTATGTGTTGTACCCAATATTTGAAAATATTTCGAGATTTCAATACGGACATTTTCTGTATAAACATTTTCATGGAATTCATCATGACTTTTTGAAATAATCAGTCAGCTATTTCGGCGCCAACCTTTTTACACATGTGGTATGACATTTTAGTTAAAATGTCATAATTTTTTTTTTTAATCTTGAACCAGCACTGACGGGATGACTGATATACATGCGATGCATTGTGCTGGAACTAGAGGAAAGAGATACTGATAGAGATGACGGGTGATAAAGACAGACTGTCTGGCAACTCTGTTTTTGCACGTTATTTTTGTTTACAGCAGTGCTGCAACATCTCCGATGTCAAGGATACGTATTCAATTTTAAAGCTGTGTTTTAGTAGCCCTTTTTAGAAATTGGGACTTGATGGCATACAAAAAAATATTAAATAGAGTTCGTAAATAGGCAACATTAAAGAATAATACAATTTTCTTTTTCTGTTTTTCATAAATTCTGCCGTCGAGAAATTAAAAAAAAAGAATTATCTGCCTGGCCCACGATGTCACTCGATATCGTTTGTTCACATAATTCCATTTAAAACAAAACCAAAATTTAAAATGTTTTTGTTTTGAATGTTGTTATGCGAACGAACGATATCGAGTGACATCGTGATCCAGGCAGTATATGTTGACTCCACATTATTGCAAAAGTATTGAATGTTTAAGTATTTCGGAGATATTCAGCTGTTGGCGGAATAGTTAACGTGTTTACTCTAAAACCAGTAGCTCTGCGCTCCAAATGTCCGAACAGACCAAAAATTTGTCTATTGTGTCAGCGCTCACAGTGCACTCGTCGTTACAACACTTGAGATGCAGCAACTCTGCTTTAGAAAATCTCAAAAACACGCAACTACAGAGTTGTGTAAAAGTTAAGCACCATCTATCCTTCTCTGCTCGCTCCCTTTTCAAGTAGTTCCGGTGCTGTCATTGCATATGTAGAAGACATCGCCTGAACACTGAGCGAAGCAAAAAAAAATTGGCTGTCCGTCGTCAAGTCTGTTTAGCTATAGTCTCATGAGTTTCAAACAAATGTCAAAGATTTTTAATATGAGAAAAATGTTACTTGTTAAAAATAATTTAATTAAGAATTACAATACGGGAATAACAATGGAAGAATTTCCATACGATAATTATAATAGACCTTGAGTATGAATTTGAAAATTTAATTAAATCAAAATGTAAAATAAAGAATTACCATACGAGAATTCTCTTACAGCTTGACTAGGAATTTAATAATTTAATTTAATCAAAAAGTCAAAAAAAAAAAAGAATTACCATACGAGAATTATTTCACAGCTTGAGTAGAAATTTAATAATTTAATTTAGTCAAAAAGTAAAAAACCTCAGACAAGATTTTTTAGCTTTAACGAATTTTCTAAAGTATTTTTTTTTTGCTTAATTTTAGGAAAAACTAAAATAAGAAATCCATCATGTCTAGTCGCTTACCTCTCTTTAAGATTTTATAAAAATTTTTATTACTACTTTTAAGTTTTGGCTGTGAAATACGATGATATTTTTTTCCAGCTTTTGTTGCTGCAATCGATTGATTTTCTATTTCTTTGATTTGCTGATAGGTTTTTGCAAAAGGTTTCACACAATACTGGCAGGGTAATGAAAGAGTTTTCAACTTGATTTGTTGACGTTCAGCAGCATCTGACTGTAGCAGTTTATGTTGGCACAACATGATTGCAATTTATTTTATTTCGTTTTTATTTTTTTATTAATATTTTATGACATATTTTCTTCCGGTGCTTTTTACGATAAAGGAAATAGTTGCAGAAATTAATAAATAAAAACGAAAACTGAAAACGAAAATGAAACTGAAACTGAAAATCGAAATTTAATTGTTTAATTTTTCCGTTTAAAATTTTGTTTAAACGTTTAAGGGAATACTGAACCGCTAAACAGAAAGAAATTATTTTGCAGTGAAATATTTCAAAGAAACAAACAAAATATTGCATTGTATATGTACATACATACATATGTATGTGTTACTGGCACTTTCAGTTGAACACAAATTTAAATGCAAGAGGGCAGCCACAATTGACACTACCAGCGAGAAATGTTTTTTTTCTTGGACCGGTACTCAGAGGATGACTCCTACACATGCCATGCATTGTGCTAGAACTAGGAAACTAGGTTATGGGAAGGAGGACAGAAAATTAAAAGATTCAATTAAAATAATAATTAGTTTCTACCCATCAGGAAAAACGTAGAATTAATTAACAGTTTAATTGAAAAAAATTTAAAAAATTTGAGTTTGATTGCACTTTCGTGAGAGAACAAGAAAATCAATTAAAATAAACGTAGATTCAGTTAAATTGTGAAATGGAAAAAAAAATTTTTCTGAGCAAAAGCTTAATTGGGAAAAATTTAATTATTATTTCTTTCTGTGTACGCAAAAATTTGAAAAAATGTTTCAAAATTTACGAACTTCCACTCTCTGAATTGTTTGCTTTTTTAATATTTTATCAAAAAATCGGCATCTTTGGACCAAAATCAGGTAATCGACACTTGCATAATTTTGAGACAAAAAGTCATCAAAATGACGATAAAGTCTGTACCTTCTTAAAAATTCTATTTTCCTGTCTTAAACGTAAAAACTTGTTCAAGAAAGATATTACCTTTTTATTTTTAATTAACACCCTTTAAAACAATACTATATTTTTTCAATTAAAAGTTCCATCAACTCCATTAAATTTTTAATTAATTTTTGGATCAATACTGAAATGCACAAAATTACGTCTTATTTTTATTGAAATGTTTATTAATTTTCTTTTTATATGTATATGCAACAATCTTTATACAAATATAAAATAATACCCAATAAGTATTCGAATTTTTATTAAAAAATTTTATTGAAATTTTCAAAATATTTAAATAATTAAACTTTTAATTATTATTATTAAAAATTTAATTTAAAATTAATTCAATTAAGTCAACAAGAATAATTTAATAATACTTAAAATTTTTTTTATACGTATAACGGCCCTTTTCACAATGTACGATTAAAACTTAACGTGAGCTTTAACAACAAGTTTTGTATGCCAAAGTTGCCGTTAAAGTACACGTTAACTTTTAATCGGACATTGTGAAAAGGGCCGTAAATCTAATTAATTTTTTAATTCATATTACAAAATTATTAATTGAAATTTTTTAATTTTTTTTTTGTGTACATAAATGCGCACCAATACAACAAATTAGTGTCCGTTTAGGGTGCATCGTTAATGCACGTGCACAAACAGAGCAAACAACAAAAGCTTAACTCTTCAGCAGAACTTGAATAATTATTTTAGAAGTGAACATTTTGCTCAATCCATTAATTATGCTGCCAACCTCGTACTGTGTTCCGCGTTAAGCTTAAAAAAACACCTAAAAGTAGCTGGTGTAAAATAGAAAATACGTAAAAAAAATCAAAAAATAAGTAGTAAAAACTTGTAAATTAATAAAGTCTAATTGCTAAGTCACTTTTGAACTAAAACATTGTCTTTCTGCCTTGCAACCAGTTCACTGGGCGCCCTTGTTACTTCTTAAACACAACACTTTCCCTAAACACAAAATTGTATTTTTCACAGCGCAAATTAGATTAGAAATGCAAAGAAGGAAAAAGAACAACCAAAAGAAAGTAAAAACAAACAATTGTAAGTAGTCGTTTAATGGAAGCACCATGGCAAAATATGAACCTCTGTATTGATAACAAGCACGAATACAGTTTGCAAATAAGAATTTTTCCACAGCCAAACATACATACATACATTGTAATATATAAGTATGTATGTTATGCATATGTACATATGTACTTATATACATACATATTTATTCATAATGGAATTCCATCCGAAGGATGGTGAATAATTTTTGCATACAGATGTTGTGCATTTCATAAGAACAAATGAAAACCGTATCCAGAAAAAGCTAGAAAGAAAGAGTAAAAGTGCTAAAATGGATGCAATATGCATTCAAATGAGTTAAATCAAAAATTAGCATAAAATTTTAGTAGGAATTAAAACTATCAAAGTACAAAAAAAAAAACTAAACTTTTGAATATTTACCCAACTGCAGCTGATATTAATTAAAATTGGTGGGTGGAAATGGTACGAGTTGGAATGCATTAATTATAAACAAGTGACGGTTTTATGTCACAGTGATATTTTGCTTCCGTTATAAAGACAGATTTTGCATAAGTTTAGAAGGATTTGCAAAGAGAGCGTAAAGCAAATGTTGGACAACACAGAAAAAATAAAACTAAATTTTAATTAAAAATGTTGTAATATCAATTAAAAAATTAATTAGATCTTCACCTGTAAAGTAATTAATTAAATTATTATTGTAGGCTTAATTTTCCATTAAACTTTTAATAATAATAATTGAAAATTTAATCAATATCTGTAGTTAAAAATTTAACAATAATAGTTAAAAATTTAATTAATATGTTCCTCGAATTTTTTTGATCTTTTTTCTTATTGAGGGTGGCGATGACTGCAATAGTCTGCACGTTGACTACAAAACCAAAACAGACCTGGATTCGACCCCAGTTCAGACTAAAATTATCAAAAAAAAACATATCGCATTTTTCTGATGTACATTAGTGTGTCTTTGTGTGTCAGTGATTGTCGAAAGGTTTCAGTGGCGAAGGCATAGTCACTGGTCACTGAACAATACCGTCCAGCGTCCCAGATAAAAAAAAAATTATAGTTTATTTAAATGAGCTTGAGATCTTATATTATTCAACAACACTCGCAGATACAGCTGCGATATTTTCCTCTGTCCGCACTCTACGTATGCGTGGTGGTGATTTAATGTCTAGTAATGTAAATCTGGTGCAAAATTTAGCCACAGGAATAAATTTAGCCGCCTCTGAAGGTCGCCCAAACTGACCATAAAATGGAAGCAGTGCACGATGCACTTTCTTAAACGAACATAAATTTTGATAATAAAATTCAAAAATCTGCAAGCGTTTTTCGCTTGTTAAATTATGGATCAAACTGAACGTATTACACGAAAAACAGCTGAGCTGCCAAAAACAGTGTTGCCAAAAAGAAAATTGCTAACAAATCACCTTTTAAATAAAACTAGCTTTTACCCGCGACTTCACGCCCGCTATTATCTCCATCGGTTATATAGTTTCGGACAGGCATATCTTACTCCTACGTCGCCTCCTGGTTATATTTAAAAAATATAAATATATGTAGCATATGTGTCCTTCTAAACGAAAAAACATAAATACATTTAAATTTCATTAAAATCGCTGGCATGAAAATTGCCCGTACCTTCCCTCGTGGTCCTCGTTTAAAAAAGAGCAATACCCTATAACCTTCCCGGAGTTGCACAATTGCCAATGTGTCTTTTAAACTCAAATACATCCCAGTTTTAAAGTGCATCAAAATCGTGCATCTAAAATGTAGTTTTAGAGAGGCCGAAATTGTCCCCCTATCTTCCTCCTGGTCCTATTGTGGAAAATGTGTATACCATATGAGCATTTTCAGATGCAGATGCATGTTCTAAATTACATTAAAATCGGTTTGAACGTTTCGGAGGGGCAGAAATGTCCCTATCGCCCTATCGCCCACCTGGTCATAATTTAAAAAGAAAGTAATACCCTATATCCTCCCCGGAGTTGCACAGACTAAGTGCACCAAATTTCATCGCGACTGGTCCTCAAATGGCGAAGTTAAGTCCGTTTATATTATAAAAACTGTTAAAAACCATGTGGAAGGAGTAGCATAATTAAAAAAGTAGGAGTAAAAGTAGGCGTGATTTTAAAAAACCGTAGCCTTTAATTGATCCAAGACTCCCATTTATATTGTGTGAAAATTTCAAAAAGATCGGTCCAGCGGTTTGGGCTCCTATAAGGTACAAAAAACAAACAAACACACATTCAGCTTTATATATATATATGTATATATAGATAAGCAAATCTAAACGAATATGAATGCTAACTGAGCACAAATTAATCGGTTAGTCGATTAAGGGCTTAGTGAAATTGGTGTCTTTGAGACCAACGTTTGTCGATTTTGTGCAGGTGGCATTGATAACTTTCTTTGTGATTGTCCCACACTTGGCAGATAGAGGCTGCATAATTTTTGTGCCTCCATGGAAGTTGGGGCACACCAAACCCAAATACTGTGGGGATTCCGTAGGAGCTTTAGAAGTGGGGATGCATGTAATGGGTTCTGCACAATAGATCCTCTTTGTTCGCGGTGCTTTCTGCCCCATATATTGGTTCATCCTACTATGCAAAAATACCTTCACAAATTGTTATAAAAAAATATCAAAATAAATTTGGAATAAAATAATAAATTGGTAAATATGTGTGTCACAACTTCGTTAGGTATTCATTTTTAATGCTCCACGAAAAAAAATTGTCCAAACACAGTAAAAGTCATAAATATGATGCTGGGCCATAAATTGTGGCAGGGAAAACTATTTTGTTTAGTGACACAAGATTGAAATGTTTTATGTGCTGTTTTTTGTTTTTATGTTTTTTTTTTGTAATATTGTAATCTTGAAATATTTTTTGGGTTAAATGAAAACCATTTTCTAGTTTAACGAAGTGTGATAAATTTTTCTAAAATATTTTTGTTTATCCGCCAAAATGAAAATGGATTTATTTTATCACAGCTTTACAGGAAATACAAATCAAGTATTAGAATTTCAGTGGATTGAAAATAGGAAAAAAAACTACAACACTTTAAATAACGTACACGTGGTCGTCAGAAGTGAAATGTTTTCTATTTTAATTGTTTAATAAAAATTTATGGCAGTTGCATAGAAATGACAAATTAATGTCCAGCCATAATCGGCAGTGCTGATTTTTTATAGAATATTCCTTAATTAAGTATGAAGAGATATTTGCGTACGAAACGGCAGTCGTCATTGACACCACTTACATACACTTTGCAAAAATGTTAAAAATACGAGTTAGAATAAAAAGTCTTCTGGTCTGACTTATTAGCACAAGAAAGTTTAGTTTTTACTTTAATGCCTCAACGTCTTTAAAGCTTTCAACTGTTGCAAAAGAACATGAAGGAAAGTGCGTGACACAAATAAGAAATTAAGTCAAGTTTGCTACAAAAAAAAACAAAAAAAAAGGAAAAGCAAAAAAATAGTCCCCCACCAGCAACAAGTTCAAACTCTTTATAAATAAAAACAACTGTCAACATTAACGACAAGGTCGTGCAAGTTGGCTGAATGACAGATATTGAGTGAGAGACGTTAATAAATAATGAATACTCTAAAAAGAAGTTTGCAGATTGTACAATTCCAACCCAGTAAGTGTAGGTAAGTCGTGGTAAATATTGTGGCACCACTTAAAGGAAACCCTGCAAGCACAGATTTTTTTATATTTCCTGTAAGGGATGTCCTGATATTTAAACAAGACTGAAATTGAAATAAAAACTGTTTTTATTTAGCAACATTTTTTTGTTTTATTGAAATGCTCAGAGCTGCAAAGGAATGATGATTTTCTGAATGAAACTTCAAATCATTGAAAATATAACATGTATGTGTGAGAAGATAAATTTCAATAAAATAAATTAAAGACATAAACCATTTCTTTCCACACAGCTCTCCATCCATTTAACAAAGCATTGTTAAGCACTTAACAACGATGGCAAATTTGATGACATTTTGAAGCTTATTGGTCATTCCGGAAAAGTGCGGACATCCCGGTATGTCCAACTATCAGTGATGACAGTTTAACCAACCGCTATTGCAACTTCACTGAGAAACTATTGAATATAAGATATACTAGCCCAACTCACAATCTTGTGCATATGGTGTTGCTTCATTGCATTTGCAAAAAGGTATAGCATATTTTTGCTCTACAGTAACAAAATACACAGCAATGCACATGCTAGACTTAAATTTATATGCAACACTTAAAACCAATAGGATTTATTTGCTATGAGTATGCAACACCTAATTGCAAATAAACAGCTGACTAACAATAATCCAAGACAATCAAATCGTAATCGCCGTATACTTGCCGCTGCTTATTTTCCTCCAAAAAAAAACCAGTAGTGCGATTCATTAACTTTTATTCGACATAATTTTTTTTGGCAAATTTGTTTGTTTTTTCAATCAGCTGTGAATTTTGTTCTTGGAATGAGTAGTGCATAATAAATTAAAAATGTCATTCACAGTTGATAGCACAAATTTGCTATTGCATATATTTACAATCTCAAATGCACAAGATTGTGAGTAGAGCTACTGACTTTTCTAGACCTTTCATTTAATGTATCACAAGACGGTGTATCTTTTCGGCATCACGACTTGTAGTGGGGCACATGTAACACTATTATAAGCATTTTCAACAAATATCTACGTTCCACTTGCATTCTACCCGCCATAAAAATTTCTCTGAAAAACAATCGAAATGTTGAAATCTTCTCCTTTAGAACGTTCGAACGGTGTATGATAACCCTCCCCAAATGCTCGCCTTAATGAAATTATCATATTTTTCTTTATGCCATTTTTTCCCTTGTACATATTTATAATCTGCTCTTAATAAGCTTTTCATAGATATACAATAACCTTATTAAAACCTATGCTTAGTAACTCACATAAAGGATGTCTGGTAGCAGACTTACATTTTCAAACTTAAATAAAAAACGTAATAATTGACACAAAATTTTATTAAGAGAATTTAACGATAGAATGGAAATGTGGATTTTATTTTTTAAACTATTTAAAAATATAAATTTCCCACCAGACACCCTGTATTATCCATTAACTAAATGTCTATAACCTTGAGCAGCATTTAATGTATCTGTTTTATAGTTAATTCGATAAATAAAAACTAAATAATCTACCTACCTGTGTTAATATAAGAACTTCGCGAACAAAATTATTTTTTTTTTAGTAAATTTTTACAATTTGGAAGCGTATTTCTGGCGTTAAACCATTCATGATGACTTGCCAAACCTTAGTGAACAGAAATATTAATACAGTTTGACATTCTCAGCTGTCAAAGCATACCGATAGTACTCAGGCAGCTAAAACTAACCTTTTTTAAATCACCAAAAAATTCTGAATTTAACTAAAAAAAGAACGTGCAAATTGCTGTGTTTAACACATTAATATTCAGCAACAGAACGAAAAGTGTGCATGTCGGAACACTCTTAACAGCAGTTCTTCGCCACAACTCCATTTTCTTGTAGTACGGGACGCGTTAAAGCAAAACGCTTTGCCAAGAAGCTGCACCAGAAACTTGCATAAAATTTATTAACATGTTGTAAAACGAAACCAAATCTCAAGATCAGCAAAAAGCTGAAGTGTGTACAAGTATTTATTGACGTGAAATAAATGTATACAAATTTATTCAAATGTTTCTTTATTTTTTAGATATAAATCCGTTGCCAAAGATTTTTCTTTCAGTTTTTTTTCCTTTATGAAACTGGCAACTTTATAAATTCACGAAAACACAAGAAAACCAGTATTCTTTAGAGCAATAAATTAATGAAAAAGTTAAATTTAAACAATTTATAATAAAATCATGTTAGTAAAAATATTTGCAAACTTAAAGGTTTTTCTTTCACTAGTCCAACTGAAGTAACAAAAACGGAAAATAAAATTGAAAAACAAAACCTGCGAAGTGACAAAAAAATTTAATTCTGTAAATTGTCAATATATATTTCTTTCTCTTATTTTAATTTTTAGAGAGAAAAATAAATTTAAAACAGGCATTTTATAAAAACATTCTTCCACTTTAATATTTGTCAGTGACTACGAAAGTGTTGTAGGTCAGCCATTCAGGCGCCAAAGTGTGAATAAATTTAAGCTAGAGACAGAAAAGTTGAAGGACCTTGTTGGGTTTCAATTCTTTAAAGTGAGTCAGAAGGAATTTTGAAAGTATGCATTTGAAAACATTCAAAAGGAATAAATTAATTCGATTAAGTGAATAATTGCATAATTTTTATTCGATATATTTAGTACAGCTTTAGACGACTAAAAATATTAGGGTAATAATTTTTTATGGAATATTTTTTACTCGAAGAAATATATACTTAATCTTTTTCAGACTAATAAAAGTTAATTAATCTTTTACTCGAATAATTTTATTTTAACCGAATCTATTTTTAATCGAATATTTTTTTTTTGTTTAATTTTGTTTTATGCACAAATGTTAAACAGAGTTTTAATGGTATAAAAACTATTGGAAGGGACGAATAAAAATTAATTAATCTATTACTCGAATAATTTTTCCCCGAATCATATTTTTAATCGATTAATTTTTTCTAGCTATTTCTTTTTTATTACTGCAGAAATGTTAAATGGAGTTTTAATGATATAAAAACTATTGAAAGGGACGAATAAAAATATAATCTATTAATCGAATAATTTTTTTAACCGAATCTTAATTTTAATCAAATAATTTTTTTTATTTTTTTTTTTACTGCACAAATTTTGAATGGAGCTTTAATGGTATAAAAGTTCATTATTATTGGAAGGGACGAATAAAAATTTATTAATCCTTTACTCGAATAATTTTTTACCCGAATCATATTTTTAATCGATTAATTTTTTCTAGCTATTTTTGCTTTAATGCAGAAATGTTAAATGGAGTTTTAATGGTACAAAAACTATTGGAGTTATCACTAAAAAAATTTAATTTATAGCATTTTATTCAACTACTACTTTCGTGGATAAAAATCAAAGAATACATTTATTTGGATAGAGAATTTCAAATGAATTTTTAAGTCACATAGAACTTACGAACTGTAATTGCTTCACAATTACATCAGTTTACTCCGGCCAATCGTTGAAAAAATTGACAATGGAACTTTGAATATCAGTCGCAGAACTTTTATCGCAAATTTTGTTCAGCGATGATGCTATTTTTGTTTTAAGGGATTTGTTTATACATAAATAAAATTTCCGAACATGGAATTGTGAAACGAATCACCAACAGACTCAGACCCTGCAGACTTCATTAAAGTCAGAAAAACGCATCATTGAATTTTATTTCTTCAAAAATGAAGCCGGAGTTCGTGTTGAAGTCAATGGACATCGGTACCGCACCGTGATCAATGATTGTTTGTTTGAAAATATGTATGACATTGAGACATGTAAGATGTGGTTCGAACAGGATGCCCCTACATGACATACAGCAACCGCAACCATTGACATATTGAAATGTCTGAGTGGAAAAGGTCGCACGGTTAGTCACCCCTCGGTTATTTCCTTGTTTAAGCTAATAAACCATCAACAATTGATGGCCGAATGACCGAAATAATGCCAGTAAATTAAAAAATTTTGTGATAAAAATGTCTATACTTTTAATCTCTTATTTCTTATTAGTCGAAATAATGCGACGGTATTTAGTAGAGTTTTTAAACGAACAAAAATTCGTATATTGTAAGGATAACCGATTCACTTTTATGTGATTATTTTTCATGGAAAAATAATGAATGAAAAATATTTTTCAATTATACAGTTTATGTCGCTAACGAAATTAAATTATGAAATGAAAATTATTGAATTGAATTTAATCTTAAATACCGAGCAGCGTATATTTAGTTTCTAATAAATCTTGCCTCTGGCACGTTTAAGCAAAAAGTGTTGATAATTTCTTTTTATTCGCATTACAAAACGTTAATATCCTTTCAAATTGCATTTTGGCTAGAGAAAAATTTCCGCTACCATAAAGCAACAAATGGAATATATATATTTTTCTCCAAACCGACCGCGCACTTCTCAGAAAAAGGAAAACATTTTTTTGCTTTCAAATAACAATGACTAAGAAACATAATCAGGGGGGTAGTGATGTCGATGAGAAAAGTAAAATGTAAAATTAACAAAAGAACAGCGGAAAAATGTATCCTGTGCAAAAAGACATAAATCCTCATTCGCGTAGAACAAGATTAAATAATTTCAGTGAATGAAAAACTGAAACTCACTTTTCTAAAGAAACAAAAATATAATGAATTGCAACATTTTACAATAAAACATTTTCAATTACAATACGGTTTTTATAAAATTTTCAAGTTTCCAAGTAAATTTTGCTTGGAAAATTTCAAACAGAATTTCTTACTTAAAAATGTTTATTTCAATATTAAATATTTGCAAGAACAATGGAACGAAAATGTAGTTATGGATAATAATGCGATAATAAGAAATGACGAAAGAGTCCTTGAAGTGTTTTAATTACACTGGACAGCAGTGAAAATTTAAAAAAAAAATTTTTTTTTGTAATTTAAAGCTTTTATTTAAATTGATATGAAAAAAGTTGCCTGCGAAACATCGAGCAAATTTCAAAATAGTAAACATTTTTAAACATGCACCAAAATATCTACACGCAAGAAAAGCGCGCATGCGCACGGTTACCCTGCCAATAATATTGGACTACATGGTTAATTTTAGCTGAAATGGACTGGTTACAACATAGTCCTATGTAAGGCAGCTGTGAACCATGTCATTGAAACCAACAGCGACAAGTGTTCGTGCTTTTCCTCGTATTTACGATTAATCCATTGCATTAAAATTACTCGTTGCTGTGCTCCATGAAGTAGTTTTTGGGTTAGTCCGAAGGGTTATATGGTCCACCCCTATGACATCGTCATGTTAAATTGTTGGAAATAATATTTCATATATTATCTATATTCCTATTCAACCTGTTCATATTTTTTCATATTTCGATTTGCTATTTAATTTATAAAATAATCAATGTAATCTTTTGTCTTAAATTCATTACTTTGAAAACAGAAAGTAAAACTTTTTGATCTTGAATGAAAAAATCGTTGATAAAATTAACAGTTTATGGGCCCAGAGCTCGCATAAAATAAAAAATTAATTTTTGTTGTTAGTCACATTAATTGGCGTTAGTCGCTACAATTGTTTTAAAATGAATTCTCTTTATCAAATTGATAAGCTTAGTGAAGAAAATTATGACACTTGGTGTGTCCAGTTGCAGTGCGTTCTCAGGCATTCAGAGCTTTGGAAAATAACAAATGGAATTATAAAGAAACCCGAAAATCAAACAGATGCTACTAGATGGGATCAACAAAACGAAAAGGCGTTAACGACTATTATGCTTTCAGTTAAACCATCTCAACTAAAATTTTTAAACAGCTACTGACGCATGGAATAAATTGGCTAGTGTTTATAAGCCCAGTGGGCCATTAAAGTCCTATGTGGACTACACTATACATGCATGTGTGGACTAGTCGCATTATTTGCATGGTATGAGCCACTATTTATGTATGTGTGCTTACTGCAGGCATATAAAAGAGACGTATGTATGTGCCGATCTTAATACATCCATATGTGCAGCATATAGAATTGCACACGAGCAGGCACATGACTACCGACATGAAAATCACTCCTATCGCCAATAAGAAGTGAACGTTTTGTTCCCATGGCAAATCATTTGTGTGGCTTAGATTGGCCACAGGTGATTACACATTAGACAGAACGCGTGAAATTGAATTCGTGCAATGTCATAATATAAGGAATATTGTGAAATAGTGCTAAATTAGTACTTTTGACCTTCAAATCAAATTCCAGCACAATGCACCGCATGTGTAGGGGTCATCTCCTGAGTGCTGGTCCAAGATAAAAAAAAAATCGTGATAAAAAAAGTGCCAACTTTAATATCCTTGATATACTATGAGCATATCTGTTTGGTAAATGAGGATAAAAAAAAGTTATCCTTAACAAGACCCAAAAATGCTTAAACCAGTACCTGCAATTTTTATTTTTTCTTTAAGTGACAACATATTTTTGTGTGGCCATTTGTGGCTCTAAACCTGACAACTGGATCTAAGCAAACAATTTCTTCAAATAAATAGGAATTTCTAAGTCATCCTCAAGACATGAGTCTGTGTCCATTAACAGTGGAATTACAAATTTAAAAGCGGCTTGCCAAACATGGGAGAAATATGTGTTTGTACAAACCCGTTGTGTAGTCTATTCCGCCGTTTGCATGTTTGTCTAACGGCTTGTGCAAAAATTAAAAACTTTAAATATTGCCGCGGACATTTTGTAACAAACCGCTTGTGTGCTGTACGAGTATTGTAAATTTTTTTTCATTTATAACAAAATTTTTATAAAGTGTGGTTGGTCATTGTGTGGAAATAATGAAGAACAATAAAAGAATAATGAAAACTTATGGTTGCACAAGTTAGTTTTGTGTAGACTGTGTGCCAAGGAAAAAATTATGTTTGTCAAACCGCATGTGTAGAAAAATACCTATTGTCGGCGTGTTTCAATGAAGGCCCATTAATTTTTAAAATTAAAACTTCTGTCCGCTTAAGAGAGAATTTTTGAGTACAATTTTTTAAAATTTAGTGACCGCGTCCCGTTAATAGAGTGTCCGGTTATGGAAATACATTTTGTATGAAAAAACTGAAGAAAATCTTTGTTTACACAGTTTGTCCGGTTATGAGAGGTGTTCGGCTATAGGAGCTGTCCGTTAGGAAAGGTTTCACTGTGTATATTTTATTTTTAATTTTTGGCTTTCAATAGGAAAATACATTTTTGTTTTTATATTCTCCTCCGCAATAATTGACATTCAGATTATTTGGATAACATGCCAGCGAGTACAAGATATCCAAAACATATGAAATAAAAGTGTATGAGTGTGTTTCATTTGATTCTTTATCTATGTTTGATATATGGTCTAGACCTTTACCCAGATTTCCGAAAACATATGCTTATACAAGAACTTCCGAAAACTCTTTGAGAATACCGAAATATACAAACAAAATAAATAAAATATCTTATTCAAAGAAAACATTTTCTTATACGACAAACATTTCATTATTCGATTTAAATCTATTTAATTTTTCTAAACCTTTTTGCAATTAGTCAACCTTTGGTTGAAAATGATTGTATGTAAAAGACAAAATCAAAAATTAAATTGTAACAATTGTTTTCATTTATTCAACAAGAGTCAAAATTAATTACAATTATGTGTATTGTATATTCCAGAAGCTCTTTAGTTTTTTTGTTTGTAAATGGTATTAAATTTAATTTAATTTAATGAATTAATGTCATAAAATGTTCTAAGCAATAAAGCCCGTTTCATTGATATTAAAAATACATTTCTTTGTTTTATTATGATTTAAACTTGTGTAACTATAAAAAAAAAGCACACACTGTACTTGACCCTGCTTTTCATATTTTAATTTAATTTTATTTATTTCCAATGTCCCTTACACAAAACTCTAAGTCTAGCAACATGGTACTCAGTACAATTACAGTGAACTCGTGATAATATGAACTAATTAAAACGAAGCCAGTACACTTTTGCAAGATTGTTCATATTTGCGAATGGCCACTAATTTACTTTTAAAAACGTAAAAATAATAGTTTCTTATGTTAAATTTTTTTTATTGCTGGTTTATTGAATTTAAAAAAACAACAATAAAACTTCACAAAGTTATTATGCGAAAAATTCTGTGATTTTCTTTTACTGTTTTTTTGTGTGCGAACATAAGAAATTCTGATTGACGGCTGAATACAATTTAAAAAGAAACAGCTGGGGAAATCCCCCGAAATTAATATGTTGTTTAATAAGAATATAATCGCTACCCTGTGTGTTTCAATTTCAACACTGTCTAGATTAGTGTGGCCCCTATTATACACTAAAAATTTTAAAACTGCTTGACATATCTGGGCACTCCCAAATTTTTTTACTAGCAATAAAAGAAGTATTTAGGCAAAGTTTGCAAATGATATTCCTATTGGAAGGCAATGCTCAACAGCATGTACCATTAATAATAAATTTTAAAAATCACAAATTTTGGTGTTGTTTTAAATTAAGTTCAACTGTTTGGGAAGAACTAAATTATTTTATTTTATATTCGTAGTACAAAATTGATGTGTAATGAATAATTGAAGGAATAATCTCGTAGGAAAGTTGTGAGTGGGGTAACTAAACATGGTTTAATCCTTTGAACTTGACAACTTCAAACTGTCAACAAGTGGTTTTTTTATATGTAGGTTCTGTGGGAACCCACTTTTTGTTGGCAATTTGTACACTTTTTACGGTTTAATTTTTTTCTTTGTATTTCTTTCATCAACACAGCATATGGAAGAATAGAAAAACCGACAAATAAATATTTTAAAAGTAAGAAATTATCAAAATTTTTAGAACTTTGGAGACGTTGAGCACTGCCTTCTACTCCGCTTAGAGCATTGATATAAATATTTACTAAAATGGCTATTAAAAGCGAAGCTTCAAAATATAATACGTCTCTTTGCACCGCATGTGTAGGGGTCATCACGTGAGTGCTGGTCGAAGATAAAAAAAAATTTTTAATTTTTGGGCCTCCCTAGTCTAGATACAAGCCGTTAAATAAAATTATCAAAAATAAGCTGTTCATATTTTAGAGTAATCAATGGAAGAAAAAAAGTGTTCATATTTTGTGATGTTCATATTACCGAGAGTGCACTGTATATGCAAAAATACATTTTAATATGCAATCAGTTGGGCAAATAATTCTCAATGATTGTGCCATATGCACAAAGGCAAATATACAAACATAATTATGAAAACAGAATTATTCTCATAGTTTGTAAAAGTTAACTTAAAAATTGATATTTCTCCTGAAGCAATGTGCGTTACTTATGACTTGAGAGCTGTAGGGAACACTGTTCCAGCCAGTTATTACATGAATAAAGAAATGGTCTTTAGATATCTGAGTGCTGCATCGAAAACAAAGTAATCTTCTATCCCGATTAAGG
Organism: Dexiosoma caninum; assembly: GCA_963924685.1. NCBI lineage: Eukaryota > Metazoa > Arthropoda > Insecta > Diptera > Tachinidae > Dexiosoma > Dexiosoma caninum. The sequence goes on along the minus strand of OZ004729.1, from coordinate 36,632,604 downwards.
GTCGAAAAATTCAATCGTGCATAAAGATGTTCAGGTTGATGCGTGTATGACTGAGTTTAGACGAGGAATCACTTGGAAGGGAAACATTTTGTTTGGTATCATATTACGGGCGGGGAAGAGACCATGATGGTTTTTGTGTTCGATACTCGGCAACACGCTTTCTTTCATTTTCTTTGCTTACAAAAATAACAATAAAATAATGAAACAATTTTCGTCTGTATGAGCGCGAATGAAAAAACTAAACAGAATTCCAGATGTTTTGCTTTTAAAAGTTTTCTCGTCTAAACTCAGTCTATATGATTTTATACATTGGAAAGTAGGTAGGCATCTCATGCCACAATTGTGCAAAACAAAATTGCACGTATTCTGATGCTCTTTAATTTAGTCGTTGATGAGACAACGTCGAGTACACATGCGGCAGATGCTGTCATATTTTTTGCCATCATTACTTATCCAGCAAACATTTCAAATTGATGATGATATGGGAAAAATATTTCATTATTAGTAATGCATTTGGAAAAATGCAATGGTTTTTATTTTATCAAATATTTATGGAAAAAAGGCCACTTAATGACATATAAAATACTCTACGATACGTTTCATAGTGTTACAAATAATATTCAAGGTGAGAAAAGAAAAACGATTTTAGGGTGGCGACGCCTGAGGTAGTTAGCACATTGGCTACAAAACTACAAGTCCTGTGTTCGACGTCAGTTTCAGACTGAGTCATAAAACCACTTCGAATTTTTCTGATATGCAGTGCAGTGTGACTTTGTGTCAGCTGTTGTCGGAATGTTTACGTGACGAAGGCCTAGTCACTGGTCACCGGCTTCAGCTGATACTAATCCACAAGTAACATGAGAGCGTCCAAACAACATTTATTGTTTAATGTGCATATATTGACTATCAAAACTGGTACATAAAATATATTTCGTGTGTTCGTTGAGATAATTTTCTAAAGAAGTGTGTTATTTGAATATAATGATAATGCTGAACAAGAAAAAACATATTTATTTTAAATACGTAAAAGGAGGATCCTTAAAATTGAAACATATGTAAATTTGTATTACATACATATCAAATATACCTAAAGATTTATACATGAAGTAAAATTGTATTATTTTTTAGATGACATCAGCGGTGTGGAAGTTTTTATTATAAAATATGAATTGTTAAAAATTCTCTGCAATGAAAGACAGCGTTAAAAACTGGTCACCGGCTTTTCTGAATTTGCAATGGCGTGTAGTCAGCGTGTCGGCTCTACAACCAGAAGAACCCAGGTTCTATTCCCAGTCAAATCAGAAAAAGTTTTTTCTGAGTTTCCTATGATGCTACAGCACTAGTCTTGCCAGATGGCCTAGATTCGCCTGGATTTTCCAGTTTTTTATTTCTGGTCCAGTTTCCAGTGCAGTTGTTTCATATTTTATATTCTTTTATAATGAAATTAATATTTTGTACAGAAAAATTGCATTCTAAACACAATAAAATTACAACTACATTTGCAAATGTTTAGATTATATCTTTTCATAACTCCAATTAGTTGCATTTTTTGTACATAACTGACAATTTATAAAGTATTATCAGTATCATTTTCTGCTAATTGTATATCAACCCTAGTAATTTTAAGTGCATTTTAGAAATTGTGCAGTTTTTTTTCTAAAATCTAGGCGCAAATTTTGCGTTTTCCAGTTTTTAGGCTTTTGGGATCTGGCAAGCCTATACAGCACCCTACTTCGTTGACGGTGTTGTAAGATAGTGAAGTTTCACCTCCTATCACCACCTATGCACCATATGTCTATAGGTCATCTCCTGAGTGCTGGTCCAATGTAAACAAAAAAAAACAAATACAAAAATATGAAATAAAAATGCTGTTGAAGAAGGCCTTCTTCTTCGTGTGTAAAAAAATGTATAAGTATGGAATCGAGTAATAAATCGTTGTGTCTGACAAATAAGGGCTTCCAGAAGGCCTTCTTACGACTTATTTTCCTTTTCATATACACTCAGGTCTCGTTTTATGCGGATTTTTTTTATGCGGATTCAAATTTATGCGATTTTAAAATTAAAGGTTTTTTTTTTTAAATTTTAACAAATTTTGAAATTTTAGATGTTTTTTTAGCTTTTTTAGCGTTTTTGAGTTAAACCAAGTTTGCATCACTGATATTATCGTTATACATAATTTTTTTTATGCATAGGCGATATGCATGTATGAGTATTCTGTGTATGTTACATATTATTAAAAGAACAAACTGGGGATTTCCCTTCTTTTCAACTGATGTTTTTTTTATTATGGTGCAGTGTTTTTTATTAGCTGGTTCATTTGCTTACTGTGAAGCGAGTGAGTGATTCCAGTGCTTTAACATTTTAAATTTTCACTTTGGGAAAAAGTAAGTGTAAAAATCATAAATGTTGGAAACTTTTTTTATTTGCTTAATGTTTGTTTATCATTTAGGATATAACAATGGAAAAAAATAAAAAAAAGAGACAAACAATATCCCTGGAAACAAAAATTGAAATTTTAGATCGCATTTCAAAAGGAGCAAAATGTACCGCACTTGGAAAGCAATATAAATTAGGGGAATCAACAATTCGAGCTATTAAAAAAAATGAGATTTCAATAAGGAAATCTGTAATTTCAGGAACAAAACTAAGCACTAAATATTCTTCTTACTCAAGAGACACGTTAATTGAAAAAGTGGAAAAAGCTCTCGTTATATGGATTGAAGACTTAACGAAAAAGAAAATTCCTGTTAGCGGATACATGATCACAGAAAAAGCTTTAACATTTTATGAGACAATAAAAGGTTCTGAACCGCCAATTTCTACGCCAAAGGATTTTACAGCAAGTAAAGGATGGATGACAAGATTTATTAAAAGAAATAACCTCCATAACATTCAAATTAGAGGTGAGGCAGCTTCAGCAAATGAGAGCGCTTGCGCAGCTTACCCAGAAAAATTTTAAAAAATTTTTGAAGATGGGGGATATTGCCCAGATCAGGTATTTAATGCTGATGAAACTGGTCTGTTTTGGAAAAAGATGCCAAATCGAACCTACATTGCGAAATCAGAAAAACGAGCCAGTGGATTTAAAGCTTGCAAGGAAAGATTAACGTTTTTACTATGCAGTAATGCTTCGGGAAATAAAATGTTAAAGCCGCTAGTAGTGAATAGGTTTTTAAAACCACGAGCTCTTAAAGGTAAGGATTTGACTTGTTTGCCAGTACATTGGATGGCAAATTCTAAAGCATGGGTAACAACTTCTGTGTTTACTGAATGGTTTCAAAAATGCTTTGTGCCTGAAGTTGAATCTTATTTGAAGAAAAACGGTCTTGAATTTAAAGTTTTGCTAATTGTAGACAATGCACCCGGCCATCCTCATTTGGAACATCCAAACATTAAAGTCGAATTTTTCCCACCCAACACAACTAGCATTCTTCAGCCTTTGGATCAAGGAATAATTTCCACCTTTAAAAAATACTACATAAAAAGCACTTATCAATTCATTTTAAACAAACTTGAAAATGAATCACTTACGTTAAATGAAGTTTGGAAAAAATTTACAATTTTGGATTGCATTATTCTGGCAGCATCAGCGATCTCTAAACTAAGACCGCAAACATTAAATGCATGTTGGAAAACAACATGGCCAGATTGTGTTGCTGGAAGTACTGGTGGGGAAATATCGACACTGACTAATGAAATTATAGATTTAGCCCATCAAATTGGAGGAGATGGATTTGACTCTCTAAACCACGATGATTTAGAAGAACTTTTAGCCGAAGAACCATTAACCGATAACGACGTTGTTAATTTAGTTATTGGAACTGAAAAAAACGTGGATAGTGAAGACAGTGATTCCGAAGAAATTGTTGAATTCACTTCAAAAAAAATTGCTGATATCCTCAGCACAGTTAATGTTTTACAAAATCAAGTTCTTAATATAGATCCAGATACGGAAAGAGCATTAAAGATTCAACGCGGACTAACTGATCTGTTTTCCCCAGAAAACCCAGAAAATTCTTTGATCTCGTGCCCTATTCACGAGATAATTTCTAGTGATGATTCATTTAGTGATGAAAGTGACATTGAACCAATTCCAAAACGATGCAGACAATCATTCAGTGTTTCAGATTAATCATACATATTTACAGAATTTCATTAAAAAATGTTTAAGCTTATTTTTTGGATCATTTTCTGTCCTTTCTGTAATTAATGAATTAATATTATATTTTTGTTTATTTTTTTAAAACGTGTGTTGTTTTTATTGTTTAAGTAAATGAAATAAATATATTTTTGTTGATTTTTTTTATGCGATTTTGTTTTAATTTTTTAATAAAAATTTGAATTTATGCGGTTTTTCAGAATTTTGGAACGAATCTCTAGTTTTTATATGAAGCTAGAGTATCGTTTTATGCGAATTCAATTTATGCGATTATTTTTGGAACGCATCTATCGCATAAAACGAGACCTGAGTGTATATACACTCTACATAACGAACTGACATAACATAGTGTAACCACTATGGTTACACATACATATTTCGTTATATATTTTGACAATCTGACCGCATCTTAAGCGTATAATTATTTAATGAAAACGAAATATTAATTAGAACACAATTTAAGGTAACGAAATTGACATGTACATATATTTTCTATCCGCCAAATGTTGGTGGCATGTTCAGGACACATCTTAGTTATTTGCTTTTAATACAAATTAGTTCACCACAAAGTAATTTAATATATATGACAAGGATTTTGTGTTAAAACATTAAATATTTTATGCTACAAATATACTGCATAAATTATTAAATAAATATGCTGCTCTAAATGAATACAATTGTGATGGTGGGGGGGTTTACCGACTGTTGTGCATTAGACCCATTGAGTTTATCCATGGTATGTGAGCAAAACCGTATTCCTCATAATAAATATATATGATTTAGAAGAAAATAAATAAATAAAGAGGAAAACCACGCAGCCGCAAAATTATATAAAGTTACTTACGTACTACGTGTTAATTAACGTCAAAGTTTCAAAAATTAATACAATTACCTGCAAAAGAAAAGAAAAATAAAATTTATTAATAATTGAAAAGTTATTTTTTTTTATAATTGTTGTGTAGGAGGGAAGTTATATTACGACAAACCTACGCAAACATTACGCACAGTTACCATCAGTTACTATTTAACCGTCGGCGATCAGATGCTGGAAAACCTACGCTGGCAAATTGAACATATTAACCCAGCAAAGAACAAGTGAATGCGTTCACTTTGGTTGGCATTTTCATGACTTCTTAGCCCCTTCTTCATCTGCACTCTTTTTCAATACCATCTTAAATGTTAACAAGATACTCACATTTGAACTCAACGAAAATACATTAATGTCTGTCGATTAATTCATATGAACAACTGCGCAGTTGGCGATGGCTGAACAAGTCTGTACGTTGACTATAAACTTAAAAGTCCTGGGTTCGACCCTAGTATAAGTCATAAAAACATCTCACATTTTTGTGATGTTCATTAGTGTCTTTGTGTCAGTTGTTGTCAGAAGGTTTCAGCGGGAAAGGCATAGTCACTGGTCACTGAACAGTACCGGCTTCAGCTGTAAACAATCCACAAGTAGAGGCGCTGCAACACTGCTATAAACAAATAACATGCAAAAGCACAGTTGTATGACAGTGAAGCTTCACCACCTGTCATCTCTTACAGTTTCTCTTTCCTCTAATCCAGCACAATGCACCGCATGTGTAGGCGTCATCGCCTGAGTGCTGGTCCAAGGTTACAAAAAATATATATTTTAAATAAATTTTTAAATGTGTTACAGGAACTCATTAAGAAATGCTAAAACGTAACCACATCGTGGCACATTCAATGGTTCTAAGCACGCAATTAAATGACGATTTATTTTGTTAAATGTAAACACGTGCTCGCCAACGACGCCCCCGTGTTAAAATCATGCGTTCTTCAGGTAACTTGAACCAGTTGCTTTGCAATAGAACCCATGCATTAACCATTTCTTTTGCATGTCTTTTTTTTTTGCTGTGAATTTACAAAACTACACTACAAAATGTAATTGAAAAAGTATTTGGATGCACGTTAAGAAAAACTATCTTTTCGCAAATAGTATCCTACACAAATAGTATTATTATTATCATCCACTAGTAGGCTGCCCAATCATAAACAAGAAAGACACACCATAAGACTCACACCATCAGCCCAGCCGCAGCTGGTGACCACATCGTTTACTGGTAGTATTCCACGAAAAAAAAGAGGCGGGACAGAAGCCATGTTCAGTCAACATGGAGGGCGGAGGATCCCCATGCAGTCGAGTAAATCCCTGATAGGAACAGATCTAATTTCCCTCAAATCAAATTGATGCCGGTTGAAGTCGGCGCAACCAGTCGTACAAAAATTATTTCTGTCTAAAAAATAACTCTTTGTATAAAAATTAATTATTATTTAAAAAATTAAATAATACTGTGTTCACACAATAATACGGTGTTGAAACAACCTTAGACGTTTTAGAGCACAAAATGTTTATTTGTAGATGTTTTCCCATACACTGAGTTGTATTCAATACACGTAAAATGTACGTGTTTAATAATGAAACTCTTTCGAAAATTTGTAAATAGGGTATGTTCAGTTGTTTTCTATTTTTTAATTTACTGTTTGAAACGGAGACCCATTTTAAATTTTATTTAAATAATTTTTTTAATACTTGTTTTTTAAACTTTTTTATTATAATAACAATCCATATATTTAAGATCAAAGGTTTTTATTTTTTATTTTTCTATATATATGTAAGTATGTCGATATTTCGTTAACCTTCGGTTAACATCTTCAGAAAATTTCCTTGTAAAGTCGACAAAAAATATTTTCTGGGATTGAGAACAAGAAAAAGAAAGAGACGTAGATCGTGCAAGAAAAGGAACTATTATTATGCATTCAATATAAATACTTTTATTATTTTATTTCTACATTAATGATCTGGCGATGTGTGAAATTAGAACACAATAATCGTACTGCGACACGTAAACATGTTTATCTTTGATAATGCGAATACCACATAACAAGTTGCCACTAGGACTAAAATATTTTCCAATAATTTCCACCCACTCATGTGCACATGATATTTTAAAAGTAATTTGTATACGAGTATGGTTTACTATCACTTTAGCTTGTTGCTTTTTTTTCATTAAAAATATATTTACAGCAAAACATTAAAGTGTATTTAATAACTTTATTATTGTATTTCTTTCTTTTTTCTAATTTTTGTTCGTTGTGGCAAAATTTTTGCTTGCGGAAGATGAGCACAGGGATGGATAATACATACTCGTAAAGTCTGTAGAATGTAACTGATATTAAAGCTGAGATTTTTATTATGTGTACAGCACTTTTACATAAATAAATACAGTACAACTCAAAAAAAGGCGGAGGCATAAGGAAAAATGTATAACAATCACTTCGCCGCAATAGAAAGCGAATGCAATTAAATAAATTTTCAATTGTTATTTTATAACTTTTTTTTTTAATAAAAAATTTCGTAACTATTCTTTTAATTATTCAACGTTAGTCAAAATTCATTACGATTGTTTATCTATGTTTGTTATATGGTTTAATTGGTCTATATGCGCCATTCCATTTGGTGCTAATATCAAAATCTTGAAACCAAATTCTTGAAAAAAGCCAAGAAATTTCACATGTTTATACAAGAACTCCCAAAAAATATTTGCGAATTAAGCAATACACAAACAAAACAAATAGCTTCTTTAAAAAATTTTTTTTGTACAACAAACATTTTAGTATTTGATTTTAAATCTATTTAATTTTTCTAAATTAAATTCTTTTTTCAAGAATTTGATTAAAGGTCTACTGAAGATTTTGATATTAGCACCAAATGAAATGCTGCATATTGGTCAGCTAAACCATATAACAAACATAGATAAATTATAAAAAATTTCTATTTGTTCATAATAAAGGAAAGAGAAATTAAGATTTGACTATAATTTAGACAGGCAGCTGTGCTCAGATTCTCAATTTTTATAGCAAGAGTGCATGGCCCACATTATTTACCCAGCAAAAAAACATTGAATGAGTTCACTATGAATTCGTTATCTGAATTAATTTTTAATGCCATCTTAAATGGTAGCAAGATTATCACTTTTGAGCTCATGGAAAACGCATTCAAGTCTGCCGATTAATTCATATGAACATCTGCGGAGTTGTAATTATAATTTAAATACATTTTTAAATGTGTCACAGTTACTCATTAACCCATGCAAAAACATAACATGGAACATTCATGGGTTCTAAGCACTCCTTGAAATGACGAGTTGTTTTGTTACATGTGAACACGTGCTCGCCAATGACGCCCCTATGTTAAAATCATTTGTTCTTCAGCTAAAAATATATCCCGTACATTAACTATTTCTTTTGCACGCCACTTTTTGCTGGGTACTTAAAAATAAAAAAAATAAAAAAAAAAATAAAAAAAAAAAATTGAGTACTTTTGCAATAGCAGCAAATTTTCCAGATCTGATTGAGCAACTGAGTTAGCGACACAATGAACGGAACCTTTTTTTGTGCATTTATGCGAAAACATTATTGAACAACAATCCTAATGGCTTTTTGGTTTTTCCCTCAAATCATTGTTCGATGTCATACTCTTTTGTATTACGGCCTCCTTCCTTATCCTTCACGAGAACATTTATAAACCACAAAACATTAGTTACACGGATAGAGACCGAGAGAGAGAGAGAGAGAGAGAGAGAGATAATGTTTTGCAGGCTTAAAGAAAATACGTGGGTTAAAAATATAAAAACACATACAGCACAAGCCATAAATGTAACAAGGACACCGTAGACTTTTTCTGAGCAAAATAAATATATATGCTGCTTTACAATCAGTAACATTGACACACAAACGCGAACAAATTTAGACAATTACCAATTACTTTTACAAACATAAATATTAACATATCTCTCGTACATTTACATACATATACATACACATGTACATACAATATGACGTGTAAGTAAGTTTCTATGAATTTCATTTCCCGCGAACTTAGTTTTGCTTAGTGAAAAAAATTAAATAATACATTTTTCAGTAATTTTTTATGATTTTAAGGCAGTGCATTTTGCTCTGCAAATTCTTGTAATTACAACCACTGCCATTCAAATGCACAAGATGAGTCAACAAATACTTGAATTTTTTTTTGTTGCTTATTTCAATAAATTTCTGACATTAATACCAGCATTTTTAGCGAAAATTAAATCACTTCAAAATTTTATAGGACGAGTAAATGTTGGCATATTGAAAGCAAATGCTCCTTTTATTTCGCAGCAATAAAATACGTACATACATACTCATTATGTGAATTCACATGAAAGAAATCAAATATGCAAAAATCAGCAAATTGTAGAATATGTACTTTAAAATTCCAATATAAAACCATAAATAAAAAAAGCGGTAGTATTTTTCTAAATTTAGCCATTGTTAAATAATTTATTTTACTGCCTGCCCCCCAATTTCTTGCGATGCTTATCGATCGCTTCAATATATTCAAAAGAGAAAGAACATTTTAAATGTTGTTTTGATTTTTTAATTTAATTTAATTTTATAATTAAGCGAACGCACGTACAATAAAACGCCGAACAATCGAGAAACCGTGTGATTTAGAGAACAGCCCAAAGTCACTCGGCATGATTTTAAAATGATGTGTGATTTCGAATCACGTGATTTTTAGAACAGAACTGATTCTTTATATTTTCATGTGTTTGCATCTTTTTTATTTTCTGCTACGACATAAATAAAAATGTCACTTTTTTATTAATTTCATATATCAATAAAATATTTTATTTTACTTGCTTTGTATGTACACTTAGTCACAAAATTTTACATACGATATCGAAATTTCAGTCAATCTGATCATTATTTTTTGTGTAAGGTAAAATTTTTGAAAATGATTAATTATAAGTATTTAACAGGGCATATTTGTAAACCCATACAAAATCAAAACTTAGATATGGAAGGGCTTCCTCCACTTGAAAATGATGTTAAAAGAGGAAAGGGAAATATTGCCACCGAAATAACAAAAAATCTATTTTCTTCGATGCCTTGAAGGCTTAAAGCAGTTTTTGATGCAAAAGAAGGCCATACAATCCCTTAAATATTTTCCAACAATTCCCAAAGAATTAAACAATATTACTCATTCTGGCTTGAGCATTCAAAGAAGCAGGCTGTATTATCGCTGGTTGTTTAAAACCAGTGTTGCCACAAAAAAAATTTCTCATCAGGAAAAATGTTTGTTCTATAGAAACAAACTGCAAGAAAATATATTTAATGGGTAATATGAACTAAAATTCTTTTCAGATAATTATTTGGCAAACTAAAATATTTGATTTCTTAACACGCATGAAAAGTCATTCCACGCACAGTCAATTTCTATTATTTAATTACAACCGACGTTTTTATGACTGTAAAAAAGTATTAAATTTTATCGAAATACATAAGAATCTTTGTTACGTGACATTGCGCATCACAATCACGAAGTCAAAGCAAAACTAATTAAAATGAGGGAAGATCTACCCTTGCTAGTGGTATAGGGTTCTGGACACGTATTTCTGCAGATAGATGTATTTTAAAACCAAAAAAAATTACATTTGCAAATTATATTTAATATTTGTATTGATTTCTTTATATTTGTGCATCCACATTTTTTTTATTGTAAGAAAAGTCGAAGTCTTTTGACAGATAAACAATTTGAAAACTTATTATGCATAATAAGTAGCCCATACGAAATAAATATTGAAGATGCAATGCATACGGAGACTGATTTTATAACTTTTTTCCATTACCTTACATAAATTAATTTAAATTGGGTATATGAGTCACAATTCTAATCCGGCAACAGCGACTCTTGTTCAGAAAGAGAAGAGAAATATATGTAACACACACATACAACTGCTCTAAATTCAATATGGCGGCTTTCAAAAGGAAGCGGACTATACTTTCTTATACTTTCCTACAATATCGGTATCTAATGAAAGAACTGACTGAGTACGAATGCTAAAGCAACGACGGAACTCCTACCTAACCACATACATAATTCTAATGTCGTTATTGCTTGATGCATATGCATATAATTTATTTTAGACGGTCAAGCATGCTTGGCCTTAAGTAGTTAAAGTCTCCTTATTGCGGAACTAGACTACTCGTAATTAACCGGTAAACAGCCTGGCAACAATGGTTCGTTGAAAGCGATGAACAGGCGATAACTAAAAAATAAATAACTTAAAAGTAGAAATATTTTTTATTTAAATGAAAATGAATTTGAAAATAATAAAATAAACTTTTGCTTTAAAACTTTTACTAGCAACTCATAACGCCGTTACACAATTTACATGATATAAAAGCTTGTCGCTAGATTTAAAATATAAACAAGTAAATTAATTAACTTGATGTTATTGTTTTTAATTTTTAAATTTTTTTTTTTAAATTCACAGTCTTTCCTGCACAGGTGTTTGCGCAATGTACGACAAATTTAGTAGATATTTACGACAAGCTTTAATGTCATGTAAATTGTGTTATAAGTTGATAGTAAAAGTTTTAAAGCAAAAGTTTATTTTATAATTTTTACCCCATTCAGATAAGAGTTATTTTTTGAATTTTTTTACTTTTTATTTCTATTTTATTACGTTTATTAGCGTCTCAAATTTGCTTTTACGATTTAATTTAATTATATTTTTTCCATTTTTATACTTTTGTTTCAATTTATTCTATTTTCATTTAATTAAGGATTTACTGCCGTATTCATAAAACGTATATTGACTGAATTTTGTGTGAAAATTTATCTATTAAACCTTTTATAAATAAAAAAAAAAATGTACGAATACGGCAGTTTGTTTTTATTTCGTTTGTTCACTTCAGATTTTATTTTTATATTTTTTTATTTCACTTTTTATTGTTATTTCTTTCAATTTAAGATTTTTTTTATTTCTTTTAATTTCAGTTTTTTTTTTTTAAATTTCAGATTTGATTGTGATTTCTTTTGATTTCAGATTTTTTATTTCATATAATTTCAGACTGGAAATTTGTTATTTTATTTTTATATCTTTTAATTCCATTTTTTATTTTTTTATATACATGGTGGGCCAAAAGTCACGCCTGCGGGTAAAACTTGAATAACTTTTGCGTTTCTTATTTTTTTTTTTTCAGATTTTATTCATCGAACCGTGTTACGCCACCATGGAAAACTTAATGACCGCCCGACTAGAAATTCTCCCAATACACATATTGGAAACAATTTGGGAATTGTTATCCTAGTTTTCCCCTAGTGGGGCCGAATAAAGAATTTCTTGGGATATTCGAACACAAGCAATAGAAAATACAAATTTAATAAATAGTTTATTATTTTCGAAACAAAATTTATTATATTCTTTTTATTATAAATTCAGTTGTAAATGTTTTCCCGTTTTCATACATAAAACAAGATTTTACAAAAATGATTTTTAATTGTTGGTCTTATACAGGGTGGCCCAAAAGTCACAGCTGCGTGTAAAAATTTAATATAATTGAAAATTGAAATAATGCGGTATTCAAAAATTTTATTTAAAAGACTAATTGTAGCACGGGCCGTGTATGCTGTTGCTCCATCCTGCTGGAACCACTTGTTGGCTGCCACAGGGCGTACAAAATTATAAATTATAGTACGATACCTGTCCCCTTTCACCGTCACTATTTCTGATCTCACTCCACAGCATACCGTACCACTCATCATTTAAATGACTATTTAGAACCACTTCATGTTCCATGATTTTGTTCCGTTTTAGCATGTGTTATTGAGTTTCTGTAACACATTTAAAAATTTATTTTGAATTATAATTGCAACTGCGCAGTTGTTCATATGAATTAATTGGCAGACTGGAATGAGTTTTAAATGAGTTTACAAGTGAGAATTTTGTTAACATTTCAGATGCAATAAAAATTAAATTCAGATAAAGAAGTGCTTGAAGAAGTCATGAAATTACGCAATCACTTGACCTTTGCTGGGTGCAAATCACATAGTTGTTCACCAGCGCCAATTGCACACGCTCAAGTATTTAGTATGATGTGGAGTGGCATCGCAAAGAGTTGTAGGACCCACTTCTTTAAAAATGAAGTTGGTATTGCAGTGACGGTGAATAGGCACAGGTAGCGCTCTATAAATAATAATTGTATATGCCCTGTAGCAGCCGACAAGTAGTTCCAGCAAAATGGTGCAACAGGTCACACGGCCCGTGCCTCAATTACTATTTTAAATAAATTATCGCAAAAAATTCAGAATTCAATTGGCCAGCACGTTCACCAAATTTAACTTCCCCTGACTATTTTGTGTATGTTAATAAACTAAAAATTATAAAGCATCTAAAACACAACATTGAAGCTGAGATCAGGGCAATAGAGCCTGAAACTTTGCATGCATGTTTCAGTGGCGAAGGCATAGTCACTGGTCACTGAACAATACCGGCTTCAGCTGATAGCAATCCACAATCGCATCAGAACGCCCTCCTTCGTCGGTATTGTGTAGCACCGGCGAAGTAAAATAATAATAAAAATGGCTACTAAACCGAAGCTTCAGCACTGCTACGAGTATAAACAAAGAACGTACAAAAGCAGAGCTGCAAAATAATTAATTAGGCTTCACCTCCTGTCGTTTCTCCTACTATTCCTTTGCTATAGTTCCAGCACAATGCTTCGCATGTGTAGGAGTCATCTCCCGAGTGCTGGTCCCAGATAAAAAAAAAACGGCTGTTTACGAGGCCTTCGGTCTGATATAATTTTTCAAAATAAAGAAAAAAAAACAATAAAAAATAATAATAAACAAAAAAATCAAGATTAATAAAATTATATATAAATAAATAATTATCGTAAACAAAAAAAAAAATAGACAAAAAGAAAAAAAGTCTTTAAAAAAGACAAAAAAAATAGACGGTGTTCATTAAAAAAGAGCCGTAAGAAATAAAAAAATCATAAGAATGTAAGCAAAATATTTGTTTATGAAATGCAAATGTTAATAAAGAAAAAAGTTATTCAATTTAAACACGCAGGCGTGACTTTTGACCCACCCTGCATAGATATAAAATTCTTTGCCTGAAGTGACCAAAATTGTAGCTCATGACACGATGATGACACACTTAAGATCATCTATCTGCCAGCCTCTAAAAGTTCTCATTAAAAGAAGTCGTAAAAAAAAGTTTCATTTTATATTGTTAATAAATATTTTTTTGTTTTCTGGCTCGTTGAATAATTCATTAACAATCATCCATCCTCTAGTGATGTGCCAGAAATATGTGCTCACTCGTATATTCTGCTCAGTTTAAGTGTGCGTATACTTGTTGCCTGACTTTAGAGAAATCATATTAATCATACGTCATCGCACCATAAAGAATATGGCAATTCCATGCAATTAATTTTCATGTTATCGTTAGACATGATTTGTTTATGGGCTTTAAAAAAATTTTTTATAAGCCATATAAATTACAAAATAACAGATAATGACACTAACAAAATTATATTGTGAAGTGAAAAGGTTTTCAATTGAATTGAAATAAAAATAAATCATTCATAACAATGTGGAATAGTCAAAAGCACTTTTCATGGTTGATTATGTATTAATGAATCTTGAGGCAGAAGTTATAATAAATAATTAATTACATACATACAATACTCGTACATATACATATACAAGTACACATATTTTTGTAACAGCTGACAAGCAACTATTGACCCACTTGTTCTGAGGCGGAGTTTGCAATTGTTTGTACTTGCGGAATTCTTCTAACGACAACGACGAACAAAAGCATTGAAATTTATTTAATGTGTTTGTCAAAAATTCAATTAAATTAGTTTTAATTCTATTGTTCCCGTTATTCCCATATTTTTTATTTTTTTTTTTGCTGATGCTTTTAGTTAAATAAATAAATGTTTGTATTTGTGCATGGCATTGCATCCCAGCCAGCAAAATAATGCGACGCTGTTTGATTGAGACAATTCTGACAAATGTTAGACTTCATTCTTGCAGACTTCGGACAACAGATTTCTTTCCGACATTAAATATACGACTAATCTGGCCGTTTTCTGATCGATGATATCGACATAATCAATGATGAATTTATATTAGCGACATATTTATTAGCCAATAAAGCTGCTGAAGGTATCGAACTGATTTTTTTTATTTTTTTTTATCTGGGACCAGCACTCAGGAGATGACTCCTACACATGCGAAGCATTGTGCTGGAACTATAGGAAAGGTATAGTAGGATAAACGACAGGAAGTGGAGCTTAATTAATTATTTTACAGCTCTGCTTTCGCACTTTCTTTGTTTATAACCGTAGCAGTGCTAAAGCTTCGGTTTAGTAGCCATTTTTATTATTATTTTCCTCCGCCGGTGCTACACAATATCGACGAAGGATGGCGTTCTGATGATGCGATTGTGGATTGCTATCAGCTGAAGCCGGTATTGTTCAGTGACCAGTGACTATGCCATCGACACTGAAACCTTCCGACAACAACTGACACACTAATGCACATCAGAAAAATGCGAGATGTTATTTTTTTTTTGTTCTATTTAAACATTTATTATTTTTGCAAATGCTTTTATTTATCGTATTTTATGTGAACCAAGTAGTTTCAATCATTAATGGGGTACAATATACGAATGAGAGAGCGAAGCACGAAGCACATGCTCTCCATGTGAATACGGTATAAGAAAATAATACGAATGTGGGACAGCATTTCCCCATGAATTTTCATCAGATTTCTATCAGAAATATCGGCAAAGGAATAAAAGAATTTCCCCCTTGGGAAATGTCTAGTCAGAATTCGTGTCAACCACTTCATACATTTTTTCGGTCAGAAGTCGGACAAATTTTCCAATGAATTTTCATCAGATTTCTATCAGAAATATCGGCAAAGGAATAAAAGAATTTCCCCCCTAGAAATGTCTGTCAGAATTCGTGTCAACCACTTCATACATTTTTTCGGTCAGAAGTCGGACAACATTTTCCCATGAATTTTCATCAGATTTCTATCAGAAATATCGGCAAAGGAATAAAAGAATTTCCGTAGATATGTCTGTCAGAATTACATTTTATCGGTCAGAAGTCAGATAGAATTCGTATACGATTCTCTCTTTCTTGTTGACGTTTCTCTTAGATATCTGACAGATATCGCACTATTTTATTGGCTGGGATGTCACAATTTGTGTGTGTGTTTGATTTAGTGTTTATGTTGGTTTGGTTTTTGTTATTCTTGTTGCTGGTGGTTGGCTGTGTATGTACATGTATTTAAGTGACACTTAGTGTTGTGAATATTAAAGTAGTGAAAAAAAGTAAAGTCATTGCCATAAGTAAAGCAACACTTGAATATATTCAATTCTCAAATGTCTAATATTCCCCCCTGTTCTGTAAACCGAGTCGATTTGAAAACGAGTGATTTGTCAACGCCTCAGTATGTGTATTCGTTTTAAAAACGAAAAATTTTTCCGGATTCGGTTTACAGAACATATCCGACTATTTTTTGGCATTAAATAGAAAAAGGAATTTTCTTTTTTGTTTTCACTTTATTGCTGCTTATAACCGTGGATACTTGTATAAAAAAAAAAAGAAATAAACGCTGGTGTTATAATTATGGCAAGCACTGTACTTTTATATGGCTGTTCCTGCGAGTGTGCGTACGTATGTTAATGAAGTTACTTTTTGTATTTGTTTATCTGGGATGCTGTTCCTGCACACATAATTGATATCGTAATTTTTCCTGCTCATAATTTATTTACTTTTTAAACACTCTTCTGATAAGGATAGAGCGTAAATTAAGGCATTCGATTCGAAACGAAATTGCAAACAAAAATTTATTTATTGTTAAACTTCCTACTAAAGATTCGTTTAAAAAAAGAACTGCTGTTGGCTGAGTAGTTAGCGCGTTGATTCTACAGCGAGAAGATCGTGTATTCAAGCCCTCGTTCAGCCAAAAAAAAAACCGTAATATAAATATATATCACAGCGTGCTCCTTCGATGCTATTCGCCTTCGTCGGCAAAGTAAATAATAAACAGGGCTGAGGGTGGCGATGGTCGAAGTGCTCTGCACGTTGACTAGAAAACGAAAAATTTCCTGGGTTCACCCCCAGTTTCAGACTCATGAAAACATCTCTCATTTTTTCTGATGAGCATTTGTGTGTGTTTGTGTCAGTTGTTGTCGCAAGGTTTCAGTGGCGAAGGTCACACTGAACAATACCGGCTTCAGCTGTATCAAATCCACAAGCATATTAGAACGCTCTCCTTAGTCGGCATTGTGTAGCACCGGCGAAGAAAAATAATTAATAAAAATGCCTACTAAAAACAAAGCTTCAAAATTTAATACGTCTCCTTGACATCAGAGACTCTACAACACTGCTATAAAACAACTAACGTGCAAAAGCAGAGTTGTAAGATAGTGAAGCTTCATCTCCTATCATTTCTCTTACAATCCCTATCCTGTAGTTCCAGCACAATGCACCGCATGTGTAGCGGTCATCTCCTGAGTGCTGGTCCTAGATAAAAAAAAATATATGCACGCAAATATTCCCAAAAAAAAAAATTTAAAAAGATGCACAAAAATATGCATCCGAAATAAATACAAATTAATAATTTTTAATTTGTTTTATTTAAACTGGCGTTTATTGTGAAGTACTCGTTTTTTTTTTTTTTAATTTTCAAATGGAATGATCTTCTATGGAACAGGCAACACAAACGATGCTTTAAAGGTCGCAAGTTACAATTTCTTGCTTAATTGTCCAAACATACGCAAACATATGACTCGTTGGCAAAGTTCTAAAAGGGATACAAAAATTTCCGTGCATTCTATTTCACACTGTCGGAGACAGCAGTGATATTTTAACCGTTGATTAGGCATCACGCTTAGATGTGTTCAAGATTTGCGTGGACACCTACGCGCAGCATCTCATTTCACGGTGCTCTCAACACTGAGTGAAATAAAGTCGATCACTACCGCACCCATGGGCACTCGGAAATACAACATCCTGTACCACTTACCAGTGCACACAGGTTGCAATCCAAATTTATAGTTATCCCTGGTCTACAAATTGCACCTTGCTAAGGTGTTTCGAGCTGTCTAAACTCTGTGTCACATCAGAATGTATTTGAGTTAAGAACGCTTAAGCCAGTAATACTGTTTGTTCGAGACACGCTCCGGTGACTACTGTTGAATGGCAACAGCACCTAGTTAAGTAAAAGTCGTATTAGAATATATGTGTCAAACTCACATATATCCTGAACAGACCAAGCGTATCCCAGCCACCACAGCCACTACGAATCCTTTTCCAAACCAGCACACAAACTCCAACTTTTCGGAGTGGACACGAAGTACTCACTTAAGAGTACATCAGTCATTAAACCTTTACTGAGCGTTAGAGCAGTGGGGCTTCGCTGGCCCCGTAGCAGTAGATTAGAATTGAGCTGTATTTCTACAGTCACACGGAATATGCAAGCATAACCTCCTCAATCTCTAGTAAGATTTCTAGTAAGAGTCACCTCTTCTGTTATCTTCAAACTCCAAGGAAGTTTAAGGTGATGCTAGACCTTTAGCTACATACCGCGGCCTTGCTAAACACCCGTAGGTTTCGAAATAAGTTTCCAAACCCACCTGCGGGGAGGCATCACGCTCACGTTGACAAAATAATAAGACCATTATATATGGCGAACATTGCCTGCCTTTATTGCAATGCCCTTTAAAAAAAAAATGTAAAATATCGCTACGTTTCTTTACGTTTTGGATCGATGATTGATGTTGCCTTTTGAATTTGCATTTTTATTAATAAAATTTATGAATAACAGGTCCCTGGTATTCAGTACCGTTTTTAAATCGTCAGCAATTTCTACTCTCAACAGTGTTTATGATTTTCTAAATTTTAAGCATCTTCTTCTTGACAAGTGAATTTCGTGAAAAGCAATCTTGATTGAATAGATGACTTTGAAAATTCACGTGTAGCAAATTCAGAAATCTTTGTTGAATGCTAAAGAATTGCGCCACAGAGGCACAGAAAGCTGACATTCGATTTTCTTTTTGATAAAATACTCGTAATTAAATATTTCCCTACACATTTCAATCCATTATATCAGCTTTAGTGTGCTTTTGCTTCAATTTGTAACTGACTGACTCACTCACCTTTGTACATAGGAAATTCCCCATCACTATGACTGTGGCACAGCATCATGGGTGAACGGCAACGTGAACGTTCTACGACCACAACGTTCTGGCCCGATACACCAGCACTTTTTAAACTTGATCGCAACGACGACGTATGTATTTCGCCACTGGTGGCAGCTGATGCCGAATATGAACGTGGCACATGACTAAGGGTGCGTCGTTTTAAAGTAGCTGCAGCATGTTGTTGTGAAAGGGATCTGTGTTGAGGCGTCAAATGATGGCGTCCATGATGATGTGTTGAAACTTTAACCGCTGACACCGTATTAGACACATTTGATGTGTTCTGGACACTGGAAGATTGGCCATGACGATAAGCTGGTGCCGAGGAGGCTGACGAGGAGACAGGTGCTGTTGCCACAGATGTTGATATGTTGCCGCTATTAAGTGACAAATGATGCTGCAGCGGCGGATGATGATGATGCTGATGAGAATGTTGATGTTGATGTTGATGCTGGTGCTGATGCTGGTGTTGATGCAATTGATGGTGTGCTGCTGTTGTTGTTGTTATGTTTGAATTTGTATTCGAAATGGAATGTTGTAGCGGCGGATGTGAATGTTGATGGATTAGCTGACGTGACACATTATGCGAGTGGGTGTGCGAATAAGCGCCACCTACAGCAGCAATACTATGCTGATGTTGCAATTGACGTTGCTGCTGTTGTTGTTTTTGTTGTTGGTGCTGATGATGATGCTGCTGTTGCAGTTGTTGCATTATTTGATGATGTGCTACTTTCAAGCTTGAATGGGTGGTATTTTGGGAACCACAAACACCACCGCCGACGCCGCCAGCACCACCACCACCACCACCACCGCCACCAGCAACAGACAAAGAGGAAGTGCCTGCCACATTTGTCATCAATTGTGTGGAATGTTGACTGCTGATGGTCGTCGAAGCAGAAGTAGTGTGTGTTTGATTTGCGTTTCCGGCACTTCCGGTGTTGCCAGCAGCAACTGTGAATACAGCGGGGTTTTTCTCCCATGGTCCGTCGTTATTTGTTGAATAATCCAACTTGGTGAGCGTTACTGTTGTTGTATTAAATGTGGTTGGTACTGTCTAACGCCGTTGCAGCCAGCTATTTGCCACCAACACAACCACTTAATAGAAGTGCTTAACTACCAATTTCTGTGTGTTTTTATAATTTCTTTTTATCTTTCAGCAATTACAAAATCTCTTTTCTGCCTTCGTAGAAACTTTCTAAGTATTTTAATGATTCGTTTTTTTTTTTTTTCTTTCCTGATTGTTACAGTATGACAAAAGTTTTCCAATTATTACGAGCTGAAAGAGTTGAAACTAAAAAGTTGCTGCACCTTTCGTCTGCTCTATTCCGGTGTTTAAAATGTACAGCAACATCATCGTTATCAGCGCCATTACCATCTTTATCTTGGCCTCTGTCACAGTCATTAAGTTTATACGAAAAATTTACACAAAAAGTTTATTTGCAAATTATTAGTTCATTGGGTTGGTTTCTGCTGCTACTGCCGATGCCTGGTGAAATGCCAGTGTAACGTGCTTTTTTTTGTGGCATCCTCATCTGTGTAAATAAACATGACCTTCAACCCGTTCACTCTGTTTTCATTCTCTCTCTGTGTTTTCGGTTTTAATAAAATCGAAATGTATTGTTGGCACTTTTTCAAAATAAATTTCTAAGTATGAATGCATATTTTTTTGGTTTTAGAACATCTTTAATCTTTTTACAGTCGGTTTAATGAAATTTACATAAATTACACATTCCAATTATTTGAGAAAGTTTAGTAAGTGAAGTGATTAGTTCCAGGAAATTTAGAGTTCTAAGACGAAGTAAACAATTCAAAGTGGCAAAATAAAAACTTCAGCAATTCAAGAATTCAAGGAGCTTTTGTGTCCCTAAAGATACTGAGAGCGAATTAAATATACGATAAGAATAATAAAAATTGACATGGATTTTAAGGAGGAATCTTCAGGAAGTTACACGAACTGTCATTTATATTTTTTTCTTTCTTGGAGCAATGCTCAGGGGAACTAGTTCGAAAGGTGGGGATAGTGTAGAGAAGAGACAGCTGGTGAAGTGTTAGAAGCATGCAGACAGCTTAATTCTAACACAACTCTGCAGTTGCGGGTTTCTTTTCTTTTTTTTTTTTTTTTTTGTACAGCAGAGTTGCTGGTCTCAGCTGTTAATTTTTAAGCTAAAACAGAGCCATTTTATTTATTATTGCACTTCGAAGGGCCGTTTCTTTTCTTTTTTTTTTTTGTTGTACAGCAGAGTTGCTGGTCTCAGCTGTTAATTTTTAAGCTAAAACAGAGCTATTTTATTTATTATTTCACTTCGAAGAGCCGTTTCATTGCTCAAATTTCAACGAAACAGGGCGCTGTTAGCAGAAACGCCATTTAAAAATATTTTATCTGCACGGGTCTTGAAACGAGTCTGGTTGCAGAGTGAACGCACTAACTACTCAGCCAATAGCACCCCCACTAGCTTAATTGTCCAAGAAGATAGCGGTTTCGATGGCCGCTAAAACTCTAAATTTTGCTGCAGAAAATGACGGGCCACAATTAGCCTGCGTCTGTTGCCTCATTTTTGTAACAGATGGAAGCTTTTAATCTAATCTAAAGCTATTGTGACACGATTGGCGCAATACGTAGGGTACGTTCTACGGCAAAGAAGAGCGACCTCGATGCGTTGCTGCATAGCGGGGACCCCTCTGACGGGGACCGGGGAATACGGGCCGGGGCCATGGTGCCGGCTACAAACTTGGTGGACCCAGACGTGGGTGAGTAAGGGCGGTCCTGATTGGGACGTCGCTCTGGGCCTGCAAAAAGCAGTCCCGGGAAGGAATCTACCCAGAGAAGGGGGAGGGATTTTTTAGTGGTAACACCACTCGACGCAGTTGACGACGGTCTCTATAAGTGCGAAGGCATTTTCAACCTTACCTCACACGCCAAAAAAAAAAGGTCACACGATTGTCATATACATATTACTATATTAACAGAAAAATTCTAATAAAATGTTGAGCAACCGTGTGGACTCACAATTTTTGTGTGGCAACAACAAAATATATTGTCCGTGCATTGTACGACAATAATGTTGTCACACCTCTGACAATCATGAAAACACCCACCATTGCCATTGACAGGTAATTGCCAGATATTGTACGGTCATTTGTTATTGTCAGATGTGCTTAATTTAGTGCCCCCGTACAATAACACCATTGTCAGATAAGTATTTCTATTGGCAACGCTGCCCATAAATATTACTAGACAATTGTATGCAATAAATTATTTAGCAATGCAGCAGGTCTTATTTTTATAAAATTTGTAATTTATTTACTAATAAGTTTTTTCGATATTTCGCTAACCCTTGGTTAGCATCAACGGGAAAAATAAATTTTTTTTTAAATAAAAATAATTTAACAAACATAAATTCAAAATATTTTATATTATATTTCAAGCTCAAAGGTTCGTCTCTATGTTTATTTTTCTATATATTTCGATATTTCATTAAACATCGGTTAACATTTTCAGGAAAAAAAAAATTCCTGAAGATGTTAACCGATTGTTTTTTTTTTTTTTTTTTTTTGTCTTGGACCGGCACTCAGGGGATGACCCCTACACATGCGATGCATTGTGCTGGAACTAGGAAATTAGGTTATGGGAAGGAGGATAGAGGGAGTAGTGTTTATTGACATTTGATTTAAATCTTCCCAAGCTAAAAGTGACAGGAAACACCTCTGCGGGTAGTCTATTCCACATACGTGCCGTTCGGCCAAAAAACGAATTTTCCCTGTAATGCGTAGTGCGAGTCGCCGTCAAATCGACCAAAAATGGATGCGCTCTTAATGATGATCGCGTCGTGCGCGCGAATGACGGGGTTTCGGGAACAAGTTCCCTGATTTCATTAGAACACCTCCCATTATAGTAACGATAGAACAACGAAACGCACCCCACGTTGCGACGATGCTCAAGAGAGTCAATAGAGTTGGCTACCCTACTGTCTCCTATGAGTTTCTTCGCCCTTTCTTGTACACGGTCGAGTAACTTCAAAATAGTCTTTGAAGCACCGGCCCATACATGAGAGTTGGTTGACGAAATACCGAAATATATCGCACTCTAAATCATAAACAGTCACAACTCGAAATTTTTCAAAATCGTTTTTATTGCATAATCGAGGCCATCGAACAAATCTCTAACGAGCACAAAAATTTTGTTGGCATCAGTCACTGTTTTCCTTAACTGGAAAAATACTGTTATGTCTGTTTTTATGTTATTTGTGCCGGTTGTACATCATCAACTAAAGTGACAGCGCTTATTATTAGTAACGGAGTATTTAAATTTCACGTTAATAGTATTATTTCGAATTGTGACGCTATTAATGAAAAAAGTGTTAAATTTTGTGGTGCATCATTTAAAGTTCAAAAATTTGTCAAAAAGTTTAATGCAAAATTTAATTCCTTAGTTTTCACTTAGCTGGCCGAAAATGTCGTGCCCAAATATTGAATATTATACATCTGCACTAAAACTTTCAAGTGAAGAAACTGATTCTCTCTCGTACAAATAGTGATAGTAGTGTAAATATATTTAGCGATTGTGGGAGTGAATTTGGTCTATTAGAATTCTATTAGAATTTAGTTTATTTGCAATTAAAATAGTCATAATTTCATATACTACACACAACTCACTGAAAAAATTGCAATGAAAGAGTCACAACTCAAAATATCTCCTCATTTTCATAATAATAGCACAAAATTAAAAAAAAAATCAAGTTAACTTTCTTTAAAGATAATGTTCTTTACTGTGGAACACAATTTAATTATAAAAATGCAATCATGGTTCTAAAAATTGTTTTTTGCCTCTCCTAAAAACTTTATGAATTTTGAGTTGTGACTGTTGATGATTTAGTGTGCGATATAGAAAAATAAACATAGAGACGAACCTTTGAGCTTGAAATATAATATATAGATGGTTCCTAAAATAAGAAAGGTAGAAAAAAAAACAAAATATTTTATATTATTTGAAGAGAAATTTTTTTTTTTATATTTTTAATAGACAATGTTTAACAACGGATCTGGCAACTTTTGTCATACAAAAACCTGACAACCGTGTGAACTGACAAATTTCTGTTGACATACAAATTTATTGTCGAACAATTGTGTCACAATGAAATTGTAAGTTTCTCTTACAGTAGTCTGACCTGACTATTTACATTTAGCTGACAATTTTTCACTGTGAGTGTATTGCCACCATATTGCCATATCGTACAATATTGTAAAATCTGGCAATCCTGTGTACATAGCATAACTTAAAGCGAAAGCTAAAAGGCTCTACAAGTGTTACCTAAAGAACTTGTTTTGATGATTTGCCGTTGATATTTTTAGAATTAATTAATATATGTAAATTTCATTAAGCACATGGAAATGTGTTTGTAAATTAGCTTTTCAGGTGTAAGTAGAAGTGTTTTTAAGTACCAACAACAACAACAACAAGTTGTCTTGAAGATTTCAATTTAATTAATTTTGTTTTATTTTCGGCTTCCGCTCAGGCCCGTCGTTGACAAAAACGACTTTAATCAGACACAAATAGACCGCATTTTCTGTTTGTTTATTTATTTTTTAATTTTTTAACGCACTACATATCAAATAACACAAATTTTCATTAATTTGACGTTTCTTCATTCTGCTGCATTAATTTTTTTCCCCATTTTATTCTAATTTAGCACTTGATTTACTTTCTGGATTATTTGTTTTATTTCATTGAACGAACGAAGTTTCACAACAACTTCATTTGATTTTGTGCTTTCTTTTCATGTTTTCAATGGATTTAAATCTACACAAAGGAAGATTATATAAAATAATATATATGTATGTATATATACATACATATGTATCTACATATGTACACACGTATGTATATACAGGGTGTTTTTTTTTTCAGAATGTTATCTAAGCTTGTTTAAGTCACTTTAATCTCAGAAATTTATATATTATTGTTCAATTCACAAGCTCGTAGTAATGTCGTATGTCGATTACACAACGTTTTATTATACAGTATCGTAAATTTGTTGTTGGTAATTTTCATAAAAAAATGTGTTCTGATTACAGGATTTTTATTTTTAATCTTGGACCAGCTCTCAGAGATAACGCCTACACATGCGATGCATTGTATTGGAACTAGGGGAAAGGGATAGTAGAAGAAATGACAGGAGGTGAAGCTTCACTATTTTACAACACTGCTTTTTGCATGTTTTTTGTTTTTTATAGCAGTGCTGTAGCGTCTCAGATGTCAAGGAGACATATTCAATTTTTGAAGCTTCGTTTTAGTAGCCATTTTGATTAATTTTTTTTTTCTTGGACCGGCACTACATATGCGGTGCATTGTGCCGGAACTGGGAAATAAGGTTTTGCAAGAAAGGGTAGAGGGACTACTGCTTATTGGCACACGTCAACAGTGACAGGAAAGACTTCTGCGAGTATTATATTCCACAGACGTTCTTTTCGGCCAAAACACGAATATTCTTTGAAATGTGTAGTGCGAGTCGCTGCCAAATCGACCGCAAATGGATGCGCTCCTAATGATTATTATTATTTTACTTTGCCTGTGCTACACAATACCGACGAAGGAGGACGTTCTGATGTGCCTGTGGATTGGATACAGCTGAAGCCGTTACTGTTCAGTAACCAGTGACGCCAGACTTCGCCACTGAAAACTTCCTACAACAACTGACACAAAGCCACAGAAATGCACATCTAAAAATATGCGAGATTTTTTTATAATTTATGTTGAAACTGGTCTGGACCACATTACTGTTGGGTTTTGTAGTCAACGTGCAGACTACTTTTTGAGGCCATTTCTAAGAATATTAAATTTTAAAAGGATAAATTGTGCAAAAATCTTTTAAATATGTGATAACTAAAACCAGAAATTAAATCTTTCTTAATGTTAAATAAATATTTAATTGATTTCAATCCAATTGACAAACTATAAAAAAAATTGTTTATCGTGAAAAACTTGGAAACTAATTCGTATCAAATTAGAATTTTCAATAATTTCAAGGCATAAAATTAAATGAATGTCAAATTGAATGCCAAAAACATGCCTCAACCACCTAATTCTTGGCTCCCTACGACTTTTTCCTATTCCCAAAATTGAAGAAACCAATGAATGGAAAGCGCTTTGCCACAATTGATGAGATAAAGTCAGAATCGAAGAACGAACTCGGAAAACGCATTTCAGATGTGCTTCGTGGATTGGAAGAAGCGCTGGCATAAGTGCATTATATCTGAGGGGGATTACTTTGAAGGGGACAAAATGGATATTGATGAAGAAATAGATACTTTTCAAGAAAATTCAAAATTCACCTTTACTTTTGAACAGACTTCGTATCTGGGGTATTCACAAAGTAGTCATAAAGTTATGTGTTTTAAAATAATAACACGTAAAAATATGACTGCTATGAACAACCATGCGACATGCGTCTCCTTGACACCACACGCACTGCAAGATTTCTATAAAAAGAAAACGTGGAGTTGTAGAGATTCTACAACCATTTCTTTTCTCTAGTTCCAGCGCAATAAATTGCTTGTGTAGGGGTCATCCCCTGAGTGCTAATCACAGATAAAAAAAAATAAATAAATTTCTTTTATTTTTACAATTAATAAAAAAAGTAAATGCTGAATTAAAAAAATTTATGTTGCTTATTTCCAGGGGTTTTCATGCTTAAAACAGTGTTTTCCCGCTGAAAACTGTTCGCTCTAATTTTGATGTACAGCGAAACCTCTCATAAGCAGATACTCACCGTTGCGGTATTTTGTATTTTTGTCCGGTTATGGGAGGTGCTGCTTATCAGAGGTGCACATTTATTATTTAAAATAATTGCTTTATTTTATAAAGTGATTTGTGATTGAAAAATTTCATTCAGAATAGATTGCATTAACAGATCGGTTCAATTTCAGCCTTTGAGTTTGAAAGTGGTTTTAAATGTTTTTAAAAGCGACAAATTCTGTTCAAGTAAAATACTTCAAACCGGCAATTTCGTATTTTCTGTGGCATTTTTTTTTTTGACTCTCAAGGTGACAACACGAGCTAAGCAAACAATTTCTTCAAATAAACAGCAATTTCTATACAATCCCCAACACATGAGTATGTACATTCGTGTTAACACGGGAATAACAATTTTTTTATGGAATTAACACAAATACGAATCAAGAGTTGAAACATTAAGAAATACTAGGTTGATAAAACTAATGCTTCTGTCCGCTTATGAGAGGCTTTTTGCGTAAAATTTTTTAAAATTTATTGTCCGCGTCCGGTTAATAGAGAGTCCGGTTATGAGAATATATTTTGTACTGGAAAACTGATGAAAGTCCCGGTTCTACCAAGTTTGCCCGGTTATGGGAAGTGTCCAGCTGTAGGAGGTGTCCGTTAGGACAACATGACAACATCTTAACGCAGACAACTCGAATTGATTGTGAATCATAATACCAAAAATTTGCTCACTTTTTACATTAATTTATAGTTGCAAACCTTAAAAAAAAAACCACCCTATAGTATATGCAAATGCCTTTAATTTTGTGCGTGATCGTACTTAAACACATGTACATATTCTCAACGTAGACATTGTGTCATTCTTGTATCACGAAATTAGGATTGTTTGATGAAGAAAAAAATTGAAATAAAAACAAAAACTTCGCATCATAGACAAAAAACAAACGTACAGAAGAATTCGCATACGCAACAACTTAAATTTTAATACACAAATCTTTAAACATACACTTGCAAGCTCTACTATGATGGTGAATACATAATAGAATGATAGTACACTGAACTACACCATTTCCAAAAATACATTAAATTTAATTATGTTAAACGGGTATACCGTAGTGAGACTAATTAGGAGATCACTTCGACTCGAAAAGATAAAAAAAAAAAACATGCAGCGAAACATACCGACCTTTTGACAGAATTTAAATTAGCGATCTATAGACTATTAGTCCAATACACTGCCTGCTAGTCTGCGAAACCACTACCGAAATAATACAAAAAGTGCTTTGAAATTTTTATACATTAAATGCATTGTTGAATCAAGTTCAACAGTTGATCGTTTATAAATTTTTATATTTCAATCGAATTAATTTTTCTATGAATTTCCCTATTGTTCAACATTGGCTGTGAATGGCCCTTATTGTTCCATATGATCTTATGTATTTACAATTCGCCGAAACGGGCGAATTGGGTTTTGTTATACACACTTTTCTTTTTTTTTCTATATATACTTATGTATTAAGACACTCATTATTATATCGTCAATAAAGCAAGAAGCTTTTTCCAAAAAAAAGAGTTTTACTTTCAACAGAAGTACAACAAAATGAAGAAGCAAACATGCATTATACATTAAATGTGAATTTCAAACTTATTGAATGGAATTTGACCAGTGACAATTCTATTGGCAAACACGATAAAAAATGTTACTGGTACTCGGGCCTTTTTTTTGGATTGAAATGGATAGAAAAGTTAATAGTTAAGTTGAAAATTCGTCCACAAATGACGAAGTTATTTGATAATCAATTTTTGGTGAGAGTACTCACCCCCCCCCCCCCCCCCGGCAATTTAAAAAATTGTGGACCTTTCTCATATTCAAAAATAATTTAGAAAACTGGTCCACAAATGGCGAAGTTAAGCTCTTTTATATTATAAAATCAAATTAAGAACTATATGGAAGAAGTAAAATAATTTAAAAAACAAACAAACACACATTCTGCTTTATATACAGGGTGGCACAAAAGGAGCTATATGGTTTGAATTCTTTATAACTATATAAGTATGAGAAAATTTTCTCATTTTTGTTAAGAACACTATTCTATAATTAAATAATTTGCAAGCGTGTTGCTGGAAGCGTTTATCGCTTGAGTAAGTTCTTGATTTCTAATCATTGTCTATTAGAAAGCAAGCTTTAATGTTTACTGGCGGTCTTCTGAGATTGAATAGATATCAGTGCGGATTAGCCAATATACATACGTCTGTAGTTTTGCAAATTAAAGAGGTCACTGCTAAAACTTATTCGGTTGGTTGGTTTAGTAGATTCCAAGTAGATTCCGTTTTAGCTGAGACTTCGCATTAGCTCACCCCTATAGCTACAGCGGATACCTCCGACAGCTGGTCTAGTAAATGTGTACCTAAAAATCTGTGTCGCAATGTGTGCAAAGCCGGGCATTCACACAGCAGTTGAGAAACCGTGTCTACTATACCCTGTTCGCGACAGATGCAACAGAATGTGTGGAAATGGGAAACTTTATTTATTGCACAATTCAAATTGATGGTTATTGGAATTTGACTTTCTTAAGAAAATATTTGTTCCGATTCTTCAGGTAAATGGTGTAAATTGCACAAAAAAAACAAAAAAAAATACGCAATAGAAAGAAAAAATATCCAACAGCACTTTGGAAATTCACTTGCAAGGGGAAGTCAAAAGAAAATTTTCAGCAAAAAACCACAAACTTCTGAGGGATAAAATCTTGAGCTCAGTTCTACTTTCAACATACACTACATTCTATACAGTGTCTTTAGTGTCTTTAGTGTCTTTAGTGGCCGGAAATAGCGAGAAAATACAGATATTTATTTATATGGACTTTTCATAAAATGTTTTTATTTATTTATGATTTATTTTCTGCCAGTGCTTTTTTTTCTTTTTTTTTCGTTACTTTAATTTACTTTTCGTTCAGTTTCGTTTTCGTTGAATTGCACACAACAGTTATTCACAAACCGTAACGGCAAACACTATTAAATTTCAAATTTCTTATTTAGTGTGTCAAGTTCACGACGCGTTTTGCCTACATTCATTCTTATTGTTACTGCTGCTACTTTCTACTTGGCAAAATATTTATATTTTCAGTTATTTTGTGTATTTTTTTCTTTTTTGCATTTAATTTTCTATGCATGTAGGAGCGCGACAGAGTGTGCGAGTGTGCGTGTGAAAATATTTCGTTCTACATAATTGTGATTGCATCGGGCAAAGCAAAGGCTCGAAACTCTTGCAACCAACACCGAAATGAAACTGAAATTTGTGCCATTATCCTTAAATGAAATGTCCTGTTAAATGGTTCTTTTATATAAAAATGTACATAATAAATGTCTGCTCTTGCTGGTGTACATGTTGTTGTAGTTGTTGTCATATTGAAATCAAACAGAATCTAAAGTCCCAAATGAAAAACTGCACAGAGAGCAAGCAGAAAGAGAGCGAGCAAACGAGAGAGAAAATGAGAATAAAAGCTTTGGTGTTGTCAAAAGCTCCTGTAAATATGCCCGAGAAGTGAACGAGAAATTGCGAATGAAAACTATTACAACAATTTGCAAGTCTATGACATTCAGCTGTCAGAGTGAGTGTCCTATAAATGAACAATAGACATTGTTGTTGTTGTTGTTGTTGTTGTTTTTTTTTGCTTGCTTT
The DNA here is from genome assembly GCA_963924685.1 of Dexiosoma caninum. Lineage (NCBI taxonomy): Eukaryota > Metazoa > Arthropoda > Insecta > Diptera > Tachinidae > Dexiosoma > Dexiosoma caninum. Next base: position 36,601,945 of record OZ004729.1, on the reverse strand, counting down.
TTTTTTGTAATTTTTGGGCTAATTTATTTTCCATGGTTTTGTGTAGTATTTTATATGGCTTTTGTTTGCTGCTCTTTAATTTGGTATTATCCTGTCGTACAAAAATAATAACAACAACAACAACAACAACAACACCAAGGAATGTTATTGCCTTGAGCGATGAAAGTTGAGATAAACATATACGGATGGGTAAATGTTCTTAGGATGCGTCTTACAACCATCTACAAACTTTCAACGAAAAAAAAAAAGTATCCTAATGAAAACAATAGTCAAATATCCTTAAATACATTTCGCGAAAGACAAACATATTGTACACGTGTATATATGTATGTATGTATGAATGTCAACTTACGTGTATTTCTAATAAAATTTAACAAGTAAGAAAAATTCTTAATTCCACACCAGGTTCACTGTAGAAATCTGCAGGCACACTTGGGCTAAGACATCTTCCATATATAATCGCTTCTGTCTGCAGCTGGACTATGTCATGAAGGTGATGCTTGCTGACTTTTTAGCGCAGGTGTTTCTCAGCACCTCTGGTCTGCATAAACTCGCAGCACTGCGCAATTAAATTATTCGTATTGGAATCACACACTCCCCAATACTCTAAGACTGATCTACCATACAGACATGTTCTGAAAATCAAATTTAGTAAAAGTGATTTAAAACCAAACAAAAAAAATAAAATGTGTTCTGTATATAGAACGGACATTGTGATTTTAAACTGTTCTCTTACGTATATTTTTTTGTATAAAGAGAAGTAACACTCAGGCAATAATTGCATACTTATAGATGTTACCTTCTACTTTTTTTTATTTTGGACCAGCACTACACATCCGATGCATTGTGCTGGAACTGTAGGAAAGGTTTAGTTAGAGAGATAACAGATGGTGAAGCTTTACTTTCTTACAACTCTGCTTTTGCTCGTCTTTTCTTTGTAGCAGTGTTGCAGCGCCTCTGATGTCAAGGAGACGTATTCAATTTTGAAGCTTCGTTTTTAGTAGCTATTTTGATTAGTTATTTCATTTTGCGGATGCTACACAATACAGATGAAGGAGGGAGTGTTTATGTGCCTGTGGATTGGCACTCTTCAGTGAGCAGTGAGTATGCCTTCGCCACTGAAACCTTCCGACAACAACTGGCACAAAGACACACTAATGCACATGTAGCGAAACGTGAAATGTTTTTTTTATGAATTCGTCCGAAACTGGGCTCAAACCCAGTACCTTTGGTTTTGTAGTCAACGCGCTAACTACTTCTGCCATCGCCACCCTAAAATCACTTGGTTCTTTATGGTTTTGCTTCTATTACAAGGCGAAATGTATAATAAAATATTTCAATAAATTCCTTAATGTGTTCTTCAAGGCCCTTTCACACTATAATACAAGTCTTATGACTTTCCTAATAGAGAGAGAGTGAGAGAGAAATCTAATGCTATTTTATTATTATATAACATTTTGCTTTCACACTATCCCGCTTGAAATGAAATGAAAAGTATAAGTAGTAAGAACAACCCCGGTTTACTAGCAAATGACTTTTTTGTTGTTTTGTTATTTTCTTTGGCTGCTTACACAAAAACACATGCCTGATAAAATGAAAAATATAAGCATTTTGAAAATTAATATTAGTAATAGAATTTAATCGAACTGTAGTTATGACATACTAGAGAAATTTTATCATGTTGAAGTTCATAGTTCATTTATCACAATATTGTGAAGAAATTACACTTGTGAGTGTCCGCTTAGGCCAGCTTTCACTTTATTACCACTTATTATGTGCATATTATAAATAATAAAACAATATTTTGTTACTCCATAGTTTGAAGAAGTAAAAATGCCTTTTACGTTGCTTATGTTGCTTCTGTTCTTTACAGTACTGTACAAATAAATAATTTATATGGAAAAATGTGTGCATTTCAGTTTTTAATGGAAAAAGTGTAAATAAATGATAACAAAGAAGAACAAAATAGAACTAAAATGAGAGAAAACATACAAAAAAGTGAATGTTTTAAGAAAAGACACGAAATATTCGTTTCAAATGAAAATGTTACTAAATGTTTATATGTCAGCCTGCTGCTGGTTGAATACATTTTTCTTCTTTTTTTTCTATTTTAACGTCCATATGCTCGGCTGATTTTTAACAAACGACAGTAACAAACTAAACCAAGTGGGACAGAACCCAGTTTTTACTCGGTGACATTCAACAAACATGAATCAGTATATGAAATGGAAAGCCCAAAAATAAAAGCAACAACGACCACAGGCAAAAACAAAAAAAAATGGATTCTGTTGAGTGAAATATGCAGTGAAAAAAAAAAACAGAAAGCAGCAATGAAATACTCATGCACAAACACTACAATGTTGCAGCTTCTAATACAGGGATAGTAAAAATGGCTCCGACATGCAATAACTACACTGATACCATCAAAAGCTTAAACGTATAATTCGTTATTGTAATATTAGTACGAGTCTATTTATTTCCAGTTCCGCTACAAAATGTATTTTAAATATTGCATCCCCGTTATTAGAAATTGAATAAAAATTTGTACTTGAATTTCGATACAAACATTCACACACACACACACACACACACACACACACACACACACGCACACACACACACACACACTCGCTCTCGTCTAAAGCGAGTTGAACGAACTTTAACTACACTCTCGGGTGATTCTAGAGGATGCTTTTCATAGACTTTAGTAGTGAAAGCAACTGCAGCAGTGTTGTCAACTTTTCAATTTCAAGATGCATCGGAGCAAAAAAAAAACATAAAATTTCAGGTTGAAATTAAGCTCTAACTGGATAATTGTGAGAAATTCTTAAGGCAAATTTCATTTCATACATACGAGGCCCACTTACAAGGGTTATGTAATAGGACGGACAACTTGCTGTAAAATTATCAATTTTTTTCTCGAGTGTGTTTATAGTTCGTCAAAAATGATAGAAATAAAGAATACGCACTAGATCGCTGCTAAAGGTTACCAAGTGCGTTTCATATGTGAAATTTCTATTTTCATTGAACAACTGGAATAGTTGACAACCCTGCAATTAATAATTCACAAAAAATATATTATATCGGTTCTTTAATAAACTAGAAATTATGAGTGAAATACAAACGAAAAATTATACAGGGTGGGCCTAAAGTCCCGCCTGCGTGTAAAAATTTGACTATTATTATTATTTTTTTTTTAAATATATTAGCTTTGTACGATCTAAATTTTAATTATGAAAAATAATATCAGAGAGATGACCACCATTTTCATCGATGCACAATTGGTCTCTTAAACAGATGTTTTGCATAACTACTCATAATTGTGGCGATGGTCGAAGTAGTCTGCACGTTGACTACAAAACGAAAAATTATTCCTGGGTTCAAGCCCAGTTTCAGACTCATTAAAGGATTTTGCATTTTTACTGATGTGCAATTGTGTGGCTTTGTGTCAGCTGTTGTCGTTAGGTTCAGCTGTATCCACTCCACAGGCACATCAGAACGCCCTCCTTCGTCGGTATTGTGTAGCACCGGCGAAGTAAAATAATTACTAAAATTGGATACTAAAAACGAAGCTTCAAAATTTAATACATCTCTCTGACAACAGAGACGCTACAACGCTGCTATAAAAACAAATAACGTGCAAAGAGCAGTGTTGTAAAATAGTGAAGCTTCACCTCCTATCATTTCTCCTACTATCGCTTTCCTCTAGTTCCAGCACAATACACCGCATGTGTAGGGGTCATCTCCTGAGTGATGGTCCAAGATGAAAAGAAAATAATATTCTGACATTTCATTACTGTCAATCTTTGCCATATTTCCTTTGGAATGTCAGTGTTGCCACTTTTCCAAAAAAATTTGAGAAAAGTTTTGCGAAAATAATAGAGAGTGCCAAATTGTTATCTCATCGCATTTAGCTTTCGCATCGCAATAGAGATGCTCCAGAGAAAAAAAAGAAAGACATAGTGTAAGGACTGAGGCACATAGAATCCGTCGTACTTCTTACGTCGCTTTTTCAACTGAAAATTAAATGAAAATATATGTATGTGTGCTTATCAGCTTTTTACCATTCAGTACGTCTACGCTTTAACGAAAAGTACAGGGTGGCTGATGAAAGCCGATACCGAAAGAAAACTTAATAACTTTTTTTCTATCTAAATAATCTGGAAATTTTTTTTGGTTTTTGTAGATTGATTCTTAGATTTAACGAAAATGAAAAGTGGGACACTGGAAAAAGAATGCCGCTATCACGCATTGGCGGCCGTAGTTTTGGTTCAACTAACTAACAGGCTCATTTCAAGAAACTCAACCTCCAGTTGTCCCCCCAAGATCGCCTGACGTAACTCCGCCGGACTTTTTCTTGTGTGGTTATTGTAAACAGGAAGTGTACAAATGGCAACAGACAAATGTGGAAGAACTAAAACAATCATTTCCAGCGATAATAGCTGCAGTTCCAGCGTTAACTTTGCGGACAGTAATGAACAATTTTTTGCTAAGATACCGCACATGCATCGATGAGCAGGGCGGCATTTAAATTCGATTATCTTTAAAACTAATTCAATGTGCTTTCAAATGAAAAGAGATTGAAAATATTTCATGCATTGCAAAAAAAGTTATTCCAGTTTCTTAATGTAGCAAAATTCATCAGCCAACCTGTATTAAACTAAAATTAAATAAATAAAATCTTTCCGTGCGATAAAGTAAACAGCTGATTTTATAACCGTCAACAAAGTACGCATGACACTCATCCGTTGTTACATGAATGTCTGTTGAAAAGTCAGCCACGTACGAGGCAGTCGATGTGCCTCGGCCATAAGTGAACGCCACGACATTATGTTGCAAATTTAAAACACAGCAAACCGCCGCACAATTCTATTATGAGTGAAACTGGTTTCAGTTTCGTTAGTGCACGTTATGGCACGATAATGTTCTACGTCAAATTGTCAGAAAGCACCGAAAAGTATGAGAAAAAACGCATAGTTGACAATACACACTCTGTAAAAAGCATACGCGGAGAAAAATCGTATTTCTCTAAATTTCCCATAAAATTATTTATGACTGATAGGAGTAGCATAAGAAAAGCTCTCACAATTGAAAAGCTTTCCTAGTACGTTGTTGACGCTAAAGTTAATTTCTATTTGTACCTTTTAAATATAGATTTTGATAAGAAATTCCTACAATATGTTGTTGATAAATGTATTTGGCGCATTTTATATTTGTTTTCCCAATTCTTTTCTTTTTAGATACTTTTGTTTTAGATACAAATACAGTATGAACTTGCACAATATTTGCAGGAAAATGTAACAGCTTGTGTAGATTTATTGAAATAAAAAAAATGTGGCATCAAGAACATTGTTGCAGAGCAAATTGGGACAGCCGTAAGTCATTAATTAAGATGATTTGAAATTATTAAAATATTGTCGCTCTAAGGGAAAGGCATTCGCTAAACATAAAAATAACTCTCTCATTTTTGTTTTTTGCTTTCATTCTTTTTATTACAATAAATTCTTTTTTGTTCATATCATGTTGAATCGCATCGCAACCTACAGATTGATATTCTAATGCTAACGCACTAGACTACAGAGGCACTCAAACAGAAGAAAACTTTAATATGTGTTCTTTGTGTACCATTTGCATTTTAGAAATTTTCGTCAATTTATCGAATGTTTATTTCCGAGAAATCATGGCCAATAGTTCGTTTCTGCGAATGTTTGTATTTTTAAAAATTTCTCCCAATTTATCGAATAATTTTATATCGAGAATTCTTCGCTTTAACGAACATTCGCTTAAAAGAATCTCAGATCAAGATTTCACTATGTGCTTTGTTTTCAATTAAGTTAGGTCGGCAGGTATGGCAGGTATGGCAGGATGTAAAGGTAAAGAAAGGTACCAGCCCACTTGGGTCCAATTTATTATGGTCGCTTTGTGATACCTGCTGTGAAAAACCTTACACGTGCTGTAGTGATACATACTAGAGTCTCTGCTAAACTAGAGCACTACTCACTAGACTACCGGGGCATCCTTTCAGTTTTCAATTAAACTCTTGTTAATTTGAAATCTCGATTATTTGCACATTTTCTTTGGTTCCTTAAAGTGAATTTAAAATTATCGAGAGTCGACTGTATGTATTTTATTAGTTTTATAAATTTTCTTACTAATAATGTACCCACTGCTGTATAATTTGTTTCAATTTGTCGCATACTTCAAACAGTAATAGCAATATTAGTTTCACATTTTAAGTGTTATTGGTGTTCATTTGTATTGCCAAATGATAAGAAATCGAAATATTTGTTATCAATTTCATTTCAATATTAAATGGTATCAGTACACAAACATTGAATAGGTTCTCAGCAAAATTCACAACATGTTTACGGCGAATGAACGTTTGATAGGGCAATAGCAGTCAGTAACTGAGTATTTAAGAAGAAAATGTAACAAATAAATAGAAGAAATAAGAGATGGAAACTTGGCTATTCCACCTTGAACTCCCACTTACCCTTGCGCCCCACAAGTGAGCAAAAATAATAAAAAAAAAATTTTACATTAAAATGCATGACTGGTAAAAAAAAATATCAGAGTACTTAACCCTAGAAAGGATAAATAAAGCCTTACGAAGCCAGAAACTGAGTAAATACATTTTATAGAAGTAAATACATCATGTCTGTGCTAAAAACAATGTATGCTTTGGTATTGGAATCCACCATCATAGCAAAAAAAAAAAAAAAAAAAAAAAAAAAACCGTTACCTTAAAATATGGAAGGGTCTTAAGTAGATGCTACACGATCAATATTCAGCTTCAATATTTGTCTTTGTGTGCGCTTGTTTGCAAAAAATAGTCACACATATACGCTCTGTGTAATATTGACGAATATCGAAATGGTTTTGATATTCATCAAAATATTGAAGCAGTTTGACGTAGTGCGGCAGTGTTATTGTCAATATTCATTTTATTTCTGGTCATTTTGAATGCACATCGTAGTTGTGACGCATTACAAATAGAGTAAAAAAATTTTATAATCCAATTAATTGAAGTATATCGCTTTTTGTAATGGCTTTTTGGGACGTGCCAATTAAAAAATATAGTGAAAAAAACAAAAAAAAATATCATCAGAGTTTTTTTTTTTTCATAAATAAAGAAATAAATAGATATGCATTTTGCGGACGGTAACTTCAAAAAATGGTAACTGGCCGATGGTAACTTCTACAGGATGGCTGATGAATTTTGCTACATTAAGAAACTGGACTTCTGACGACTTCTTTTGTAATGCATGGAATATTTTCAATCTCTTTTCATTTGAAAGCACATTGAATTAGTTTTAAAAATAATCGAATTTAAATGCCGCCCTGCTCATCGATGCATGTGCGGTATCTTAGCAAAAAATTGTTCATTACTGCCCGCAAAGTTAACGCTGGAACTGCAGCTATTATCGCTGGAATTGATTGTTTTAGTTCTTCCACATTTGTCTGTTGCCATTTGTACACTTCCTGTTTACAATAACCACACAAGAAAAAGTCCGGCGGAGTTACGTCAGGCGATCTTGGGGGGACAACTGGAGGTTGAGTTTCTTGAAATGAGCCTGTTAGTTAGTTGAACCAAAACTACGGACGCCAATGCGTGATAGCGGCATTCTTTTTCCAGTGTCCCACTTTTCATTTTCGTTAAATCTAAGAATCAATCTACAAAAACGAAAAAAAAATTCCAGATTACTTAGATAGAAAAAAAGTTATCAAGTTTTCTTTCGGTATCGGCTTTCATCAGCCACCCTGTATATGTTTACACTGTAAAAACCCAAACAAATGCATATTGATGAGAAATTTTGCCGTTGAAATGTGTCAGAGCCGTCAATATATATACTAACACAAAGACAAATATTGTAGCTGAATATTGATGGGTGTAGCATGCGCTTTAGCAGCGTCACCATTTATTTTTTAAGAAAAACTTTTTATTTAAAAAAAAAACTTTATTTTTCAACAAAAACCTTTTTCCCACAAAAGTGTTCAAAAAAGGCGCAAAAATATATATTTTTAATTCATTAATTATATTCAATTTTTTTGAGCGATGGTCTGTTTTATGAAAAGTTTTTTTAATTAATTTTTTTTAATTATTTATTTTCAATATTTCGCTACCAAATAGGTAGAGCATCGTCAGAAAATAATAATTTGTATTAACAAAAAAAAATTTTTAAAACTGAAGAAAAAGAAAATATTTTTGAAAGGAAATGAAAATTTATTTTCATTGATATTAAAAATATTTTCTATAAACATGTAGAAATTTGTGTACATGATACATAAATAAACATGTTTTCAAAATTAATTTCTTTTGTACATATCGAGCCAAAAAATGCCTCTTTATTTAAAAACTTTAGTAAACGAAAATACTATTAAAAAGATGGCTCAAAGCTTCAAATGCATTTTTCTCAGTTCACGATTTTTTGAATTACGACGGTATTGCACCAAATGCTCGATATATAAAATATCTGCGGACAATAGAATAAACTATAAAGCAGATGTAGATAATTTAGCACAAAATAGGTCATTTATTAAATAATTTTTAATAATTATGTTCTATTGTTGTTATAGTTACATATGTATATGTTATTATTACACTGTAGAAATATGTTATTTTACATACATGTATATATCCTTTAGATATATGTATATTTCCCCAAACATCATTTCAGCATACCCAGCTAAAAAAATTCAAATTTTGAGTTACTGCGGTATTTCACCAAAGGCTGGATATGTAAAAATGTAAAAAATATTTTTGAATACACGTTTATTTATGTACACATGTACACACATTTATAAATGTGTATAACAAATATTTTTAATATCAATGACAAAAAATTTTCATTTCCTTTCAAAAATATTTTGTTTTTCTTCATTTTTAAAAAAATGTTTTTTTTAATAGAAATTATTATTTCCTGACGATGCTCTACCTATTTGCTACCGAAATATTGAAAATAAATAATTAAAAAAACTTTTCTTAAAAAAGAACTTCGCTCAAAAAAAAAAAAAATATAATTATAAAAATTTAATAAAGGTCAAATAAAAATAGAAGTGAAACTAATATTTTTAATTAATTTTTATTGAAAAAAAAAAAAATTTAACAACCACAAACTTATTCTTATTCTTCCCGGGATTTTGAGTAGATCCCCACTTTTTTTGTAGTTTTTGTTGAAGCCTCTCATGTTTTTATAGCATATTCTACGCTAATTTTTCCATTTGCATTGCTGCTTAAAACTAATGACATTACCTTACCGCTCCTGTTTAAATATTTTACCATGCTTTTTTGAAATAGAAAATTTAAAAAAAAAAAAAACAAAAACACAGGCATAAAAAAACTATAACATTAGGTGTGTTTTTTTACTTTTCTGATAAAGTTCGGTGAAATGAAAGTAAACTATAATTTATCTCAATAAGAGGCAAAAAATGTACAAAAGTAAGAAAACGCAAAAAACCATAAAATTTACCACAAAATAGGTCTGTTCCATGTGCATAACAAAAGTGCCCAAATAAATTTTATTTTAGTGATTTTAGGCGCGGCAAATGCATAATATTGGAAAAGCAAAACATTTACATCGTTGGTAACGGCTGTAAAATGTTGACAAAAATAAATTGAAAAAAAAGTAAAAGCCATTTTTTATTAAATAAAGTGATAAATATGCACAAAATATGTACTTACATTTTGAAATTTATTTAAAAAATATTTTTTAAATTTTTAAATTAAAAACTTTTGTCGTTTCTTTGGAAATTTTCTGATTAATTTCATAGTTTTATATGTAAATAACAGCCGATAATTTAATTCTAGACCGAACTGACCCAAAGAAAAAGTTCGTGCAACTTTGTATAGAAAATGAAAAATTTTACTCTCTAATTTTATGTCAAAATTGTACAAAAATTGTTATCTGGAACGCTTTTGGATAAATTTAGAGCATTCCATCTTACACGTAGTTCACTCAAAGCTAAGCATTTCTCGCAATTGAACTGATTTAGATTCTGAATATATATAGTCCAATTCATGCGCAATATAACTTCCAATTTATACAGTAGAGGTCTAATAATATTATAACTATTATTTTATTCATAAACATTATTTCTAGCTTATTTGTTGCCTATCATATTTAATAATTCTTATGTTACACTTGTAGTCCACCAACTACATATATATGGCCCTATGGGCTCGGTTGGTTATTGTTATAAATAAATAAAATAGAATATCTTTTTATATATGATTCTAGTTTTAAAATTGTGCTTTTTCAATATATATATATATGTATATATAACAATCCATACTATCCCTTTCCTCTAGTTCCAGCACAATGCACCGCATATGTAGAGGTCATCTATCTTCTAAGTGCTGGTCCAAGATAAAAAAAAAAAAAACGTGGGTAGTGCATAGTCTAGTGCATGGACATTAGTCTTATCAATATGGAGGTGCGGGTTCGATTCCCGCTTTGACCCTGGGTCTTTCTACAGACAAGCTTAGAGTTTGTATTGTCTTTAAAAAAAAAAAAAAAAAAAAAAAAAAAAAAAAAAAAAAAATATACACGAAATTTTTCTTCTACATCTTGTCATACGGATGAACGTGAATTTGTATAAAATACACTTACCGGATCCTTTAGTTACCTAAAAAGAGCTTTCAAAATGTTCTTTAAATAAGTACTCACCGAAAGGGCCCACAACAAAGAAGGGCCTTAAAATCGAGTTCAGATATTCTAAGCAAAAAAAAACCGATTAAATAAGAATACAAAAATCAAAAGCAAATACCTGATAAAAGAACACGTCTTTATATTTAAATAAAACAAAATCTTATGCTTTACATTTATTACCATATTTTTTTTTATTCGCTTTTCACCAAAAAACAATCGAAATATAATTAAAAATTAAGATACCGCCCTCAAATATTTGCTACTCTTGGTTAAACAAGAAAAACTTTGATTAACGTTGGCCAAGATTTTTAATTGATTTTGATTTAAATATTTAAAAAGCTGATCATACAGCTCTACCGGCAGGCCATCTAATGCAGGATAAACGCTGTACTCAAGCCAGACAATATGTTGGCAACGCATGGGAACATATAATTTGTCACGCAAAATATTGGAAAGTTCATCAAGTTTACGGAAGCGAGCATAAACTGGCTTATGTTTGAACTGCGTGGAAAGTACATAACGACCAATCGATAATGATGTGTTGAAACCTCTAGCAGCAGTTGAGTCGGCTGGCGTTAAGCCAACAATGAATAAATCTCCCATAACAATAGCAGTCAGTAAGGCTGTGGTTAAGTCGCTACATTCATCTCGGCCACCTATTAACGAACGCAACTTTAAGGTGAATCGTGTTTTAACGGCTAGTGCCTTGTAGCTGGGCTTTAAGCATGATAAACGTAAAACATTTTTGGCATGAAATGAACAAATTGCTGACAAAAAATCTAGAGGCACTTCCACCTGCTCATAATCACTTTGAGCAATAAAACCAGATTCTAAGGCCACTACATAAACGAGTAAAAATAGAAGCTCCGCTTGACTCAATTGAAGGATTTCGAAATGTTGCAAGATATTCTGAACATGTTGAGGTGTACCGCATACTTCAGATGTGTGTGATAGCAAAAGGCATTCTTGGTTTATTTGACCATTTGTCGTTGAGTCGGCACTGTGTTCTAATACAACTGCAATAGAGAATAAATAAATAAAAGAGACTGATGGAGGATTAAAGTTGAATGTGATTAATTTTGAAAAAAGTATTTTTTTTTTTCATTTTCTGTTGTTGTTGTTGTTGTTGTTAAGATTTCAAAGTGCAGTGAAATTAAAAAGGCATGCAAAGAATTCAAATGGGTAAAACACATAAAAATAAAACAAACCTGTTGGCATTTGGGTGATAAATTTTTTTTTATAATTAAACACACACACACACACACAGACATTTTTTTACAAACAATTAGATAATTTTTTATTCAAAAAAAAAAAAAAAACTCAAGCAGCCGGCCGTAACGCTATGGCTACGGCTATGGCATTTAGGGAATCACAAGAAAACATAAACAAGGTTTATCATTTCCGATAAGTATTGCAGGCATTGCACACATTTCAAAAGGTCTGTCTCACTCTACAGTCTTCCAATTTTTAAAGATTCTGCATTAATTTTTTATTTTTTTTATAATAAAATATAAGAAAAATATATAAAAAATATAAAAAATAAGTATAGGATGGGCCAAACGTCACGCCTGTGTGTTCAAATTGGAATAACTTTTTTTGTTTATTATTATTTTTTATAATTTTTTTTTAGATTTTATTCATCGAACATCATATTTTTACAAGCAGGCGTGACTTTTGGCCCATCCTATACTTGATTTTTAACCTTTTTTTATTTTAATAACAACTTATATATTATATTTTAAGCTTAAAGGTTTGTTTTTATATTTATTTATTCTACTTCGATATTTCGTTAACCATCGTTTAACATCTTCAGGAAATTTGTATTATTTTTTGATAGAATAATAATGAAATAATAAATATAATATCTAATATATAAAATTCTCGTGTCGCGGTGTTTGTAGTTAAACTCCTCCGAAACGGCTTGACCGCTTCTCATGAAATTTTGGGTGCATATTGGGTAGGTGTGAGAATCGAACAACATTTATTTTTCATCAAATGGTAAAATTCACCATGCTGACTTTACTGCCACTTTTTTTTACCTACTTTTTCCTTTTTTGCAATATGGGTATCAAATGAAAAGGTATGATGAGGAGATTTTGAAAAGTTCATCATCAACCTAAATCCAATATGGCGACTGACCCTAAAGGGATGAGAACGAAGCCGATCTCCTGTCTTGCTCACTATACAGTTGATAGTAAAAAATTTTAATAATTATTTTTAATGTTTCGATAGCTATCGAGAATTGTAATTTAAGATATTTTTGTTACTTTGATAAAGATTAATTTATTAACCTAAATAAAGCATACTTTCATTGTCTACAACGCTTTCGATTATAAGTAAATCCCCGCACATTTATAGTCAATAGTTATTTTTATTGAACTAAAAAAATGTTTCCTAGAAATAATGTACATGACGAAACAACGTGTGCCGGGTCAGCTAAAAACAGCAAAACTTGTTTTTTTCTCATTAGTAAACAGATTCCGTGCGAAGCCGGGACGGTGATCTAGTAATATACAGTGAATCAAAGTAATATTGGGACAAAGCTAAAATGATTTATGTGGAGATAATTAAGCACTATGTTAACTGATTTTAATGCAAAATTTTCATGCTTTTGTGTAGCTAACACTGTGCTAATTGCCATCTCAAAAGATTATGATTCTTAAGTTTGTCAAAATTAATTTATAAATAATTATTCACAATAAGTTAAAAATGCAGTACAAAGTAATAATGGGACAGCTGCCATCACTATATAATCTAGGCTTTATAACGGAACATTTTGCAAAAATTTTTTGTTTAAAAGTTGCTAGAGTGTATTACAGATTAATTTTTGATAAGTTTTTAAAGAAAATTAAAATATGGCGCCACGGGGTTCACAAACATCGCCTCAAATCAGAAAACTGATATTAGAACATTCGAAATCAGGAAAAACCGTGAGAAATATTGCGGAAATAGTAAATAAACCAAAATCTACAGTGTTTAACATCATAAAGCGATATGGAGGTACAGAAACTTTTCAAAATGTAGCAAAACCAAGCAAAAGAAAAATATTTTCCGACGCGGATGAACGATGGCTTATGCAACAAATCAAATAAAAACCCTACTTAAGCGCTCCCAGACTTGCTGCTGAAGCGGAAATACATCTAGCAAAGAAAGCTAATCCCGAAACGGTAAGAAATGTGTTAAGGAAACACAATTATAATGGCCGGGTAGCTAGGAGAAAACCTTTTATTAATAAGGTTAATAAGCTTAAACGAGTGCGCTTTGCTAAAGACCACAGAAACAAGGATTTATCATTCTGGAATAAGGTAATATTCACTGACGAAAGCAAATATAACATATTCAGATCGGATGGAAGGTCATTCGTTTGGAGAAGACCAAATGAAGAACTGTCAGAAAAAAATTTGAGACCTACTGTTAAACATGGCTTGGGGTCAGTTATGGTGTGGGGTGCAATATCAGCAGCTGGTCCCGGTAACCTTCACATTATTGAAGGAATTATGGATCATAAATATTATATCAACATCCTGCGTGCTAATCTTGCAGAAACAGCAGAGAAATTAGGACTGGCGAATGATTATTACTTCTACCAAGACAATGACCCCAAGCATAAGGCTCACAATGTAAGGTGTTGGTTGCTTTACAATTGCCCACATGTGCTCGAAACGCCTCCGCAATCACCCGATCTCAATCCGATAGAGCACGTATGGGCATATTTAGAAGAAAAATTAAGAAATTACCAAATAAGTTGCAAATCGGACCTAATTAGTGCTCTGAAAGAGGAATGGGGTAGAATAACCCCATAATTCTGTCAAAAACTTGTGAAATCTATGCCGTATCGATTGAAGGCTGTAATAGAGAAAAAAGGCCTTCCAACTAAATATTAAACATTATATATTTAATACTTAACTTGTTACTTTATTACATTGTCCCATTATTACTTTGACAGGATTTTCTGTGTTGTTTTAGTTTTTTTGTTTTTATATCCAAGTGACGGTAGTCAATGTATTTTTTATTTATGTTCTTAATAAATAATAAAAATAAAAGTATAAATATAATTTTATTTTCTTCTTAAACCAATAAATTCAAAAAAATAATTCGAAAGTTATTGGATAAACAGCTTGTCCCATTATAACATTGAGTCACTGTATATATATATTAATATATATATATATAAAAAAAATATAATATAATAATAATAATAATTATATTATTAATTGACCTTTTTTATTATATTTTTTGATATATATTTATTAAGCCTGAGGTCTTTAATAATAATTTCCTATTATTCCTGATGATGTTAACAAGCTGTTAACGAAATATCGAATAATAAAAAACAAAATAAGATAAAAAAAGCCCTCAGGCTTAATAAATATATATCAAAAAATATAATAATAATAATAAAAAAAAATTATAAAAAATATAATAAAAATAAAATATAATATGTAAAATAATAATAAAAATTTCCTGAAGATGTTAACCGATGCTTAACGCAATATCGAAGTAGAATAAATGAACATAAAAACAAACCTTTAAGTTGAAAATATAATATATAAATTGTTATTCTGCATTAATGTCCGTCCATATTGTGAAATTCTAGTAGTGGAATTTTTTGATTTCTTACGTCTTTTCGCGATGCGAAAAAAATTGCAAGTGTGCACAGAAATTAATAGAGAATTTGGTGTCTAATTTCATTTCAGCAGATCTGTGTTAAGACGATTAGTTTGTATGTATTTAGGGTTGAAATTTCGAAATTGAACTTTACACTGTTGTTTTTTTAATAACATTACACGCGAACGCCTATTTCCTCTTAAAAGATAATCCCCCTTATCGTGTTTGGCGTATTCGTCTCGAAAACATGCCGTATTTAAAAAATTGTATCGTAGTTGGCAAAAACGCTAATATATACAACACATGCAACTACAAATACGCCAGTAGTCGAAATACGTCTACGCCAAATACGATAAGGGTGAATAATTCGTCTATTTGACTCTTTTTTTTTAACTTTCTTTTCTTGTTGTCCGCTAAAGGTAATAAGCAAAAGAGCAATTGCAGCATCGGCCTTACAATTCATGTTTTGACGTTTTGTGTTTGACGTATAATATTATTTTGATATGTTCGTAGTGTGTGGAGAAATGGTACGCGAACAATTCACACACACAAAGCATTCATGTCTGTGCAGCTTAATTGCATCAGGCCTAATTTTTTTCGAGTCACAAAAATCGAGCTGGACCTGTATTTATTTCTTACAGTAACCAACTGAGCGTTAGGGTCATTTACATATGCATGTACATATGTATACGTAGTTGGTAGGGCATATTAAATCGATTTCGATACTAATCTACAATTAGTTTTGGGTTTTAAAAAAGCGATTTTATACTGACATTCATTATTGGGGTTTTAAATTTGATTTTATTTAATAATTTAAAAATATTGTCAATTCTAAATGTTAATGTGTTTCTAAAGCTCTTACTACACTAGATTTTTGCTGCATTCTTTAAATTTTGGAGAAGTGCGCAAATATATTGTAATGGCAAAATTAACCAGGTGCAAAGCATACAACCGTATTGAGATAAATGCAAAAACGTCAAATCGCCCACTAGTGTCGTCGATAAAAAATGAGTAAATGTCAAAAAAATTTAGAAAATTGTAACTTAAACCTGGCGTTTCGAACTTAAAATCTTTTTTATGCTGTCAACTTAGCGATTCATGCACAATGTCAGCGATTTTGAGCTTAACTGTTGACCGTATGGTTTTCTTTAGCGTTTTCTATTAAATGAAAATAAGGAGGCAACACTTAAAAATGTAAATATTATATTGTATTTGTTTCTTTCTGACTGTGCTGACTGTGAATACATAAACGTCAAACTTTTTCTTAATTTTCATAAAGAAGTATATGGTGTTTGACAAATCAAGTTTGAAATAAAATGCGGTTGTCAATAAATACATCTTGTTTTAAACATCAAGAAAAAATTAAAATTTTTGAAAAAAAGTTTAACCGACTTAAAAAGTAACTAGAAAGTAAAAATTCATAAAATGTTAGTTTTCTATGCATTGCTATCCATGTGCTTGAAGTCTTTGCTAAGTTTTTAGTCGTTATTTATTTCCTGCGCTTTGAGGAACTGAGGCGCTCAATATACTTCATTGATATCTCATTTTGTAATACGTAATACGTGTTATACATGTCCTTATATACTTACATAAATTGTTCTTTATGTTTTCTGATATAGTGGATTTCGAACTTGGCACCGACTTTAAGCTGTTCAATAGCAACGCATACAATACTAAAATGTAAAAGTAGGTTAAATTTTTTTTTTATTAATTTTATTTTAAACGTTTTAGTACCTCGCTCCGTTAATCTCTTTAAAGTTTTTATTATTTTTTTTTTTTATCTTGGACCAGCACTCAGGCGATGACCCCTACACATGAGGTGCATTGTGCTGGAACTATAGAAAAGGTATAGTAGGAGAAATGATAGGAAGTGAAGCTTCACTATCTTACAACACTGGTTTTTGCACGTTATTTCTTTTTTACGGCAGTGTTGTAGCGTCTCTGATGTCAAGGAGACGTAATAACAATGAAAACAAACACTGCACAATATGACATCTTAAAATAGCTTTAAAACAGGGTCGAACCAATTTTACAGCCGTATTATATAAAAATTTAAAACGCATTTTAAAGCATTTTTAAGCAAAATTCATTAAAATTGTATTAATAAACGAATTTTAGCTTAAAATGCACATTTTAAACCTTGTGTAAATATGGAAATTTTAAAATTGGTTCTACCCTGTTTTAAAGCTATTTTAAGAAGATGTCATATTGTGCAGTGTTTGTTTTCATTGTGATTGTTTGATTGTTATTTGTGAAAAAAACGTTTAATCAAAAAAGTAAGCCGTTTGTTTCGAATAAATAATGGACACGCTATATTTGATCAAAAGAATTGGTAAGAACAAATGTAATATGAACAAAAGTAAAAATTTTATGATTTTAATTAAATTTATAATAGAACGTATTGATGAAATTTCAAGAAACCGCCAAAAGAAAAATTACAAACCAAGAAGCGATCCGTTTTCTATTCCGGACAACCAATTTAAGCAGAAGTACCGCTTTAATAAACAAACGGTTAAAAAAATTGTAAATTTGGTGAGAACTGATATATCTGTAGAGCGTAGAGGTTGCGGAACGTCTCCTGAACTACAGGTTCTAGTATCTTTACGATGCTGGGGACGAAGAGAAGTATATATGTTTGCCTTCAGTGATATTAATGTTAATAATGACACAAAACCATGATTTTAGTTTCAGGATGATGCTGGAGATCTTCATGGTCTGTCACAGCCAAGTGTGAGCTTGATTTGTAAAAAAGTAGCTCGTGCTCTTGCTAAACTTGGCAAAAATTTGATAAGAATGCCAACATCTATTGAAGAAGAGGTGAAACTAGCAAAACAATTTAGAGAAATAAGAAACTTCCATGGTATTGTTGGCGCTATAGATGGAACCCACATTAAAATTAAAAAAACTGTAGGTGACTTAGCACAATATTACATCAATAGGGAAGGATTTTATTCGTTGAATGTGCAGGTAACAACAATTGTAATTTGTAATTTCAAATTTAATGTTTTTATTAATTAGGTTGTTTGCGATGCCCAGCTAAAAATTTTAGATTTATTGGCATGATGGAGGGGAGTACGCACGACTGCCGCATTTTTAACGAGTCTAAAATAAAAGAGCGAGTTGAAAATAAGGAATTTACACAAATTTCAAATAAAACCATTGTTGACCGCACAGAACTAAGTAGTGATGTGTAAACAAACAAAACAAATAGTATGAAACTCGTTATTCAAATACTCTTTTAACTGCAATTAAATAAGTCACTAAAATTGCAATCTTACCAAGCGACATTTTTACTGTTATTAGTTTTTTGATTAATATACAACTTATTATCATACATTTTTTATTCTATAAAAAACAATATTCTTATGAAACACGCCAATAAAACTATTTAGATACGATTACTGCGTGAACTAATAATCACGGTTTTCCATCATTAGGAGTCAAGTGGTAAATAAAAAATTTAGGGCTGCCATCCTCATTTTTGAAAAACCTTAAAACGTATGTTAGTTAAAATACTGATTATTAATATGAATTTTTAAAAAACGTGTTTTAGGATTAAAAAGCGTTTTAACTAAAATGTATTTTAAACATTATTTAAGACTTTTTATTAATACGGCTGTTAAAATTTCCATATTTACACAAGGTTTAAAATGTGCATTTTAAGCTAAAATTCGTTTATTAATACCATTTTAATGAATTTCTTACTTACTTCTTTTAGGTAATATTTATAGGGCTGGAGGCCCATAACAATTACAATTACATTACAATTTTTATTAAAATTTATTAAAATAAAATAATAATATTTTTTTTTTTTTTTTTTTTTTTTTATCTAGGACCAGCACTCAGGAGATGACTCCTACACATGCGAAGCATTGTGCTGGAACTATAGGAAAGGGATAGTAGGAGAAACGACAGGAGGTGAAGCTTAATTAATTATTTTTGCAGCTCTGCTTTCGCACGTTCTTTGTTTATACTCGTAGCAGTGCTGAAGCTTCTTTAGTAGCCATTTTTATTATTATTTTACTTCGCCGGTGGTACACAATACCGACGAAGGAGGGCGTTCTGAAATGATTGTGGATTGCTATCAGCTGAAGCCGGTATTGTTCAGTGACCAGTGACTATGCCTTCGCCACTGAAACCTTCCGACAACAACTGACACACAAAGACACACTAATGCAACATCAGAAAAATGCGAGTTGTTTATTTTTATTTTAAAATTTTTGGTCTGAAACTGGGGTTGAACACAGGTCTGTTTTTGGATTCGTAGTCAACGTGCAGACTACCATCCATCGTGCCATCGCCACCCTAATTATAGTTATAGTTATTAATACACGAATACAATTGTATGTATATATTGCATTTAAGTATTCTTGTTAAACGAAATATACATGTTATATTGGCCATATGGGCTTATTATGCATTGAAATGAATAATAAATAAACAAAGGTCTGCTGAAGATTTTGGTATTAACACGAAATGAAATATAAATATAGACCAGCTAAACCATATAACAAACATAGAGAAATACAACTTACGTAAGAGAAGCTCAGCCATATAACCTCACAAATTCAAATGATATCAAACTCCAACAAGCTCATAATACTATGATGATGAGAACGCTGTTTCATAAAGGACTTGAGACTTTACAACATGATGCCGAATGATATTAAAATTTAACAGAATATTATTGCATTTCGCAAAAATGTTGTAAATTTCGTAAGAAATAATTTAGTTTAGAACACACACTTAAGGATTTTTCTATTATTTATGTCAATTAAATTAATATGTAAAATTTTTAAGTATTGAAATACTACTCAATAACATAATAATAATAATAATAATAATAATTTTTAATAACTCCGTAATTTCTTGTCATATCGATTTACGAAACCCATTAAATTTGCTGGACTGGAGAAACTTTGTCGAATGTTGGAAATTTGCTTTGAATGGTTTAAACTTAGCGGAATGTTTCAGAAATGGCCTGCAAGGTCTTCCGATTCCCATATTTTTTTTTTCTTGGACCAGCGCTCAGGGGTTATCACCTACATATGCAATGCATTGCGCAGGTACTAAATACAGAGAGGATTAGTGTATCGAACAGATGATGAAAATGATGCGAAAATAGAACTTAATTCACAGCTCTGCAGTTGCGTCTATCTGCTGTTAATTTTGACGCATAATTTTTTAAGCGATGTTTGATTGCTCAAATATTGACGAATTAGGACGCTGTAGAATACAGTAATGAAATATATTATTAACTTGACCGGCCCTGGTATCGATCCAACACGATACCCAATCGTGTTATCAGCACCACTTTAATAAAGAAATTACCTAACTCACATATTTCTCCAAGTATAATGTTTTGCATATTTCGACAGACAATCCTTTAAGCTATCATTATTACACTGTCAGAATTTCCGTGTGATTTCAATATGTAAAAGTAGAATATCCTGTCTAATATAAATAATAATTATTCCTGATGATGTTAACAAGCTGTTAACGAAATATCGAATAATAAAAAACAAAATAAAATAAAAAAAGACCTCAGGCTTAATAAATATATATCAAAAAATATATATCAAAAAATATAATAAAAAAGGTCAATTAATAATATAATTAATATTTTAATTATTTATATATATTTTATATTATATTTTATATTATATTTTTATATTTATATTTATATTTATATTTTTCTTCTGAACCTATACTATTTTCATCTAATATACACTAATGGTGATTTCTTTTCTGAACAAATATGTTGCCCTTTCGATGGATAACATTTTCTACAGTTTGCCCACACCTTTAAAAAGTGATACATTTTTTACTGCCACAATGGTACAAAATATTTGAGATTTAATATTAATGTATACTTAGCGTTTCACTGTTTCTACGGTTTTTAGCACCATTTTATCAATAAAAATCGTCAGCAACATTGTTTTCTAATCATCTGCTATTACCTAGAACAAACTGCAAAAACTTTAAACCAAAAATTTATCAATAAAGTTTAAATTGAAATAAATAATAAATTAAACAGAATCTTCTTCTAACAAAAGTCTGACGGACTCTAGTCAAAGTGAAGAGTATATTGATTTTCATAATTCTTATTTGTATAAAAAAGTACTTCACAAAGATGTAAAAAAGGTTAGTATATCACCCCGACTTGAGAGTAGAGGGTCAAATATGTTGCATATTTTGCCAGTTATTTGTGCAACATATTTAGAAAGGAACGAAATAGCTTTTTTTAATGTTACATATTTTTTTTTTAGAATGGAACAGAAACAGTAACGAAATGTAGCATATATGTAACATTTTTGTCAGAAAAGAAAACGCCATAAAAATGCCAGTTATTTGTGCAACATATTTAGAAAGGAACGAAATAGCTTTTTTTAATGTTACATATTTTTTTTTTAGAATGGAACAGAAACAGTAACGAAATGTAGCATATATGTAACATTTTTGTCAGAAAAGAAAACGCCATAAGAGTTTTAAATGTCATATTCTTAAAGGTAGCTATTAAAATCAGACGAAAACTCAGGCAGTGTAGAGCCAGAGCCAGCTTTAATAAAATTTTGATGAACAAATTTGGCACCGGTTTCTCGGCAGGTGGACGGCGAGGCTCATTCCCTGCGTGGAAGTATGGATTCGGAGGAAATTTGGGGAAGTTAACTACTTCCTGACACAATTCCTCTCGGGCCACGGATACTTCCGAAAGTACCTGTACCGGATGGGCAGGGCAGATGGTCCCGACTGCATTTACTGTGGTATTGCGGATGATGATGCAGAACACACTTTCTTCGACTGCGCCAGGTGGCATGCTGACAGAGGTGCAATGGCGCAGCGGGTTGGCGGGTTCGCTCCTGCCACAGTGATAGGGAGGATGCTCGATTGTGAGGACAATTGGGACGCTGTGGCACAGTACGTGGGATACGTACTGCGGAGGAAGAAGAGGGACCTCGATGCGCTGCTGCATAGCGGGGCCCCCTCTGACGGGGACCAGGCGATACGGGCCGGGGCCATGGCGCCGGCTGCAAACTTGGCGGACCCAGACGTGGGTGAGTGAGAGTGGTCCTGATTGGGACGTGGCTCTGGGCCTTCCCGAAGTAATGCGGAAAGCGGTTCCGGGGAGGAATCTACCCAGAGGAGGAGGAGGGAATTTTTTAGTGGCAACACCACTCGACGCAGAAGACGACGGTCTCTGTAAGTGCGAAGGCATTTTCAACCCTACCTCACACGCCAAAAAAAAAAAAAAAAAAAAAAAAAAAAAAAAAAAATTTGGCACCCGTTTTTAAAGTTATTAATTAAAAGCAAAGTTGTAAGATGTTAGGAAAAAACTATTTCCTATAGAACATAATTCTAATTAACCTACAGAAATAAAAAAAAAAAATTATGAGTTTAATCTAAATTAATAAAATAATAAAGTTAGCTACCTCAGCGATCGTTGGTTTACATTCTACAATGTTTAATATCAAGGTTATGGTTTGAGGTTTTCATTTTTATTGTACATATGTACATACATATGTATGTATATACTTGTTTAGCCTCCTAATTTATATAAGTTAAATAAACCTTATTACCAATTAAATTAAAAATACAATTTACACAACATTCGCAAAAAGGTTAAAATTAAATAAAGCCATAAATAACAACAATAACAATAGCAATTCATTATCAATCAAGTTGAAAGTACTACTTCAATGTATTAAGTCAATGCAAAAAAATTATATAAATTAACAATGAAAGTAAAAAACAATGAGGAAAAAACAATTAATAATTCTGAATCAGAGATCCCAAAACAGTGTTCATAGTTAAATTTGTATATGTACTTTTTTGTGCAAAAAGAACTTACCATTTGATTCGTTGATGCTTTTATCCTGAAATTTTTTTGGAGTTGACATTACAACAAAGTCATCAGTTAAAGTAACATCAGCATTCTTATTACTTTGCTTTTTCAAAGATCCACTGACAGAAGAACTAGCTTTAACTGAGGACTCCTCTGTAGCAACAACTGCAGCTGTAGCAGTGGAATGTTGGGACATACTTGTGGCTTTTATTATTTATTTTTTTCACTTGTTTAATTTTTACCACTTTTAAAAATTTTTATAAATATAAATAAGACATATTTTTAATTTTCATTTAAAATTTTAAAACACTAAAGATTTTTTGAAATTGATTTTTGGCATTTTCATTTTACACACACTACACTACGGCTTTTGTGCAATTCTTTATCGTTCTATTATCTTTTGCATCTGAAGCCCGTACCGATTGTATATTTTTCAATTTTATTGTAACCACTGTATTATTTACAAGTTATTATATATCGCAACGCATTTGGCTTGTTAAAAACATAATAAATTAAAAAAACAAAACTTCTCCAAAAATAAAACCAAAATTCTACTAAACAAGGTTCAACAAGTTAAAAAAACTAAATTGCAAAAATTTGTGCCATTTCTTTTGTAAACCTGATTCGTAGCAGAGTTGTAACTTTTAAGTATTATTCTGGTTAGAATAAAATGTTGCCAGTTTGTGTCTTTTTAATGATATTGACAAGATATAGAATGGGTGTATATTTAAAGTTTCCACCAATTTCCCTGAAATTATATATAAACATTATTTATATAATATGTATTTTATATCAGAATATATTTACCATTAAAAAGGTATCATTAAAAGTATTTTCTGTTATAAAATTAAAATTCATAAAAATAAAGTTGTGCAGGAAAGTTAAAAAATTTTCATTAATCTGGTAACTCGTTTTAGATTGTGCCTACTAAATTTTTACTGTGTTGTATTTCGTAAGAAATAGTACTAAAATTTTGACTTTTATAAAGAACAATTTACAACACTATTGGATATTAATTTTCGTTTGTCATTCTTGGCTGGTAAAGTAAAATCACTGTTAATATAAAAATAAATTAAGATTTTAGTATGAGTTTCCTTGGAATTGAACAATTTCCCGATTATAAAGTTCCTGGTGTACAACACCATGACTTTTCACCTTATGAGTCTAATGGAGGGTAAGTTAATGTATAAAGTGTGCTTGATAAAAGAAGTGAAACTTGGGTAAAATATCATGCTTTCAGATCCATTGTGGCTATAGCTGGAGAAGATTTCGTTGTTATTGCAGCTGATACTCGTTTAAGCAGCGGTTACTCTATTCATACCCGTAAACAAAACAAACTTTTCCAATTAAGTCTTAAAACTGTTTTGGGTTCGACCGGTTGTTGGTGCGATACTTTAGCGTTGACAGCCCTAATTAAAGCTCGCATGCAGATGTACGAGCACACGCACTTGAAGACAATGTCTACAGATGCTATTGCTCAAATGCTTTCTATTCTCATGTACAACAAGCGTTTCTTCCCTTACTATGTTTCCAATGTTTTGGCCGGCCTGGATAACGAAGGCAAGGGTGTTGTCTATTCCTATGATCCTATTGGGCATTGCGAAAGAACTACGTATAGAGCTGGTGGTTCGGCAGGAGCGTTATTGCAACCAGTTTTGGACAATCAAATCGGTTTTAAGAATATGAATTTAGATGTTGCTGGAGTACCTAAAGTTTCAAAAGAACGAGCAGTTGCTATTGCCACGGATACTTTTATTTCAGCCGCTGAACGAGATATTTATACTGGCGATGCAGTAATCATTAACATCATAACAAAAGATAGCGTTGAAGTTATAGAGGTTCAATTAAGAAAAGATTGAGTTTTTATGAAAGTTTACTTCAATTTGTATGTATTTCGATGAATATTGAAGAGGGTTTAATTAATTCAGTCTAATAAATGTAAAAAACCTTTTTTTTTAATAATTTGTGGATCTGAAAGAATATTTTTTTGAGGGTTTGATAGTAATAGTAGCAACCAAAATAAAACAAAAAAATACAAAAGCAAACACTACGTAGTACATACATGTGTATAGGTACAAAATCATTTTTTGGTGTGATTATGGCTTGGAGACAATTTTTTCAGATACTTCATCCCATCTGCAAGTATCACTGGAAGCTGAAATTCATAGCACGTAATTAAAAAAGTATATTTTTTTCAATTTTTTCTTTGCTTATTTATTTTCCTCATTATTTACGTACTCTATATGCACATATTTACATACGTTATGTAGGTATTTAGATGTTTCTTTTTAATAATGGAGTTTGAAAGACAACAAAATAATGCTGTATGTACTGCACAAATGATGACTAATAATGAAGGCATACATATGAATGTATGTACATTCAACATACAAATGCCAATAAAATAAGAAAGGCACCTAATTTATATACAAATGTATGTACATAAAAATAATCATGCAATAGTTAGAAATTTAAAACAAATTTTATTTTCTACACATTTCTTAGAAAACTCGTTTATTATTGAGTACAAAGTTCTCCCAGCGGTAACTCGGAAAAATTTTGTCTGATTGATTTGTTTAAACAAATTTAAAAAGGTGGGGCTTTCATTACCTTTTTATTACTTTTCCTATTTATTATTGAGATCAGAAATGTATCGCTAACTATGCTTGCTATATTGCAATATTCAATGTGACCCAACAATAAAGCTGTTGTTACTCCAAGAAGATGTTGCTCTTATGTTTTTTAGTGTTTTTATTGCTTTTTTTTGTTTTCTTTATTATATAATAATATAATTTATAATAATATATGCTGTAATGTAGAGGTTGTTGGTTTTTTTCTTAATTTTGTTTTGAATAATCTGTTTTATTTATGATGTGTATGTTTTCAAATATGTAGTTGAAGTTCGGCTTAATTCAAGAGAAATTTTCTGATTAAAAAAAAAAAACAAAGAAATATATATTAAACATTTCAGTACAGTCATATAGAGATAAGAAAAAGAGGGTAAGAAAGAAGCACATGCGAAAATAATATTTGAAATTAAAACAATGAAAATTGCTAAAAATAAATGTTCTTTTATGTCTAAAATATACAACAAATACTTGCGGGCCTGTGGTTATTAAAGTCGTGTTTAGATTCGAAATACGGATAGGAGATTTGACTTTTTTATATTTCTGCAATTTGATTTTACTTTTTGTTTTTTGACCTTAAGGGTTTTAGACTGAAATGGTGTTTTACATACGTGTGTTTTTAAAGAGTGTTTGTTTTTACATTTATAAAATATAATTTTTTTTCTGTTTTTAAAAATTTAATTTTTAATTAGATAATTATTGTATTTTTTTCATTTTCAAGTATTCATATGTTTTTTCTTTATAAATTTATTATAAGCTAAAAGTAGTGTTATTTATTTTCTCTGTCGGTCGTTAAACGGTTCGGTAACGCATTATTTTAACACGCTTTTTCTTTTCAATTTTGATAAACTATTTATTAGAAGAACTATTACTATATTTAAAGTTTTTTTATGTTAAAAAAAACCAAACTTGGCTGCCAAGCAGTCTTTTGGTTTTGTTTTCTCCTTAGCAAAATATCTCTTTTGTGTATAGGTTTTAGGTCGTGATTCATCATCGATCGACTCTTTGCTGTTTAAATTCTGTCTTTCATGTAAAATATTTTGTATGCAGTTCTAACGTCTTCTGTACTCGTTTCTATGCATTTTGGCATTTTTTTTTAATATTTAAATAGGATTTGTTTTCATTTATTTGCAGTTGTAGTTGTTTGCTTGATGACGATGATGTAGATTTTTTGTTTGGGGATGTGTTATTGATGTTAAACTCACTAAGCCTCAGTCTGAGGTTTTAATTCTTTTATTTGTTTGATCAAATACGCCTTCTCGTCGTTGAACTGTTCATCTTCTGAACGATCTGTATGGAAATTAGTCAGAAATTCCACCAGTTTAGTTTGATTACGTAGGAGTATATCAAGGATGGGTTTGGGTTTGTTGGGATTGGCAACAAATACTTTAAAGACATGGAAGGCCTCAAACTGTATATTACGGGATTTTTCTTTGAGCATATTCATCATTAACTTGAGATTTTCTGGTTCAGATATATACCGTGTCATGACTGTAAAGTTATGACGGTCTAATAGAAGCTCACCCAAAAGCTTTAGGGACTGGCGGCGTGTCACATAGTTCTCCGAATTCAAGAGACGTTGATAGTGTTGGGTGAAGAAGTTATCATAATTCGCTTCCAAAAAATCAGCACATAACATTTTGTGACGCGTCAACAGTTCTTTAAAGGTGGAAAATGCATCCGACGCAATATCAAATGTCGACACTTCCACATATCGGAAGAACTTGAAAAACTCTTCAGAGTGCATCATTATTTTTGCTAATGCTTCATAACGGGCACACTCGCGAAGCATTGTGCCAGAATTCAAAGCTATCTCTGGGTGAGCATCTTCATAGCCGGCCATTAGTGTAAATAATATTTCCGGCTTTGTACAGATATATTCCACAGTGGGGGATCTTGTGCCAATTTGTCTTCTTAAAACATTGTTGAATATCAAAGCTACGTGCTTCTTTCCTTCAAAATCAATACGTTGTAGATTTTGTATTAGCAAGAGCAACAAATTGCTATTATACAATTCCTGAGACAATTGAGCGACTACATAGTCGGCCGGTGGTTCAGAATCTGTACTTCCATACAGTATATTCTTTATACTCACAAGATTTTTACTAACATCTTCCTGCGCTTTTTCCAACTTTCGGTCGCCACCAGTCTCCAAAGCATTGATAGCTTCTTTTAAAGACTTCACCAGTTCCGCAGGTGTCTTCTGTGACTTACCAAATAAAGGCATTATGCTGCGAATGGTGGCGGATTATTAAAAATAAAACCAAAAGAAACTTTTATTTGTCTTTTTTAAGATTATCCGTATGAAAATGTTTGCGTTTTGTCTCAAGTTTCTTTTTTATACTTTTCTTTTGGTTTTTATTTAAAGGGTGTCTTCTTTTTCACAACGCTGACGGTCGTTTCTCTGTGTGCTTGGTGCAGTGTTGTAGTTTATTATGTGTTTATTGCTTTTTTCTTATGTCGTTCTTCGTTCTCTGCTTGCTGCGTGTGTGACTATTTCTGCCGGACTGACAATGCAAGTGTAAGAATTTATTCGAGCACTTTTTATTTTTGTTAACACTGTTTATGTTTATTAATTCGTAATCGCTTTTCATGAAATTTCGTTTGCTTGCAAGTTGTATTTATTTTTAATGTAATTCGGTATTGGAATTTTTTCCGTTTTATAATTCTTTTCAATAAAACTTTTGTAACTTTTCTTCTTCACGAGTTGCGTATATGTAAAAAAGTTTCTTTTTACCTTTTTTATACGGTGATGCCACTTTTACAAAATGCCAAATTGTTTTGATGCTGGCGAGTTGCCAGATTTGATTATTTTACATACATAGAGCTGCCAGGATTTTCAATTCAAAATTATTCTTGAGTTTTCAAATAAAACCCTACTATTAGTATGCTTACCGTTACTTTTGAATTAAAAAATGATATTTAATTGCCAGTTTTGATTTTTCTTATTAGCATTATTTTCTGTTCAGTATGCTACATATATTTGTTTTTCTTCCATGGCGTTCAAAGGCATTGCATATTTAAGAATAAAACACGTGTTTTTGATTGAATTTTGGTATGAAAAAACTATGTTATGTATTTTGGTTTGTCAATTTTATTATAGTTTTTCTTTATTTAAATACGATATTGTTTTTTCCTTTATATTAAATTCTGCAGTTGAAGAATAATATTTCATATTTGAAAGCAAATACCTAAAAGAAATATATATATATCCACAGAAAACCGCATAATTATTAAAATGACAGAAATTTTTTATATTTATATGTATGTTTAATATTTATATTTTTATAATATAACTTATTTAAAAATATTAATGACTAACAATTAAATTCTGAAAACAAATTTTTCTTTAAACCGAATTAAATTATGACAAAAAATGCACCTTCTAATAGAAATTAATATTAATTTATTTCTTTACCCTTAAAACGATAAAGCATTAATATATTTTCCAAATACTTATTTTTCATATAATAATTCACACACATAATACTACATTAATGGGAAATAATTAATTTTTATTAATTTATATAATATTTCTTTTAAAAATTTTACTGATATTTTCTTTTGTTGATTTTTATGGTAGATTTAAAAATGCGTTGTTTTTGAAATTAATTTTATAATGATTTGTTTTTTTTTTGCTTTTTAAAAAAATATTGTTTAAATTACTAATAAAAGCTTTTGTTATATTATTTAAATTTTCGTGTGATTTTTACTTTTATAAAAATATTTTTCATTTTAATTTGCGACAAAAACGGACATCGATATTAGAATATCAAAACTACTTGCTACGTGATTTAAATACTTTCTTAATTAAATTAAAATTAAAAACCTATATATGTATGTAAATGTAAATGACTTTTAATTCTTCTTTGTAATATATGAAATTTTGTAATGCTTTTGATTTTGTAAAATATGGTAGTAGTTGCTTTAAGAAATTTTCATTCGTTTAAAATAAAGTGAAAAATAAGTCAGCAAACTAATTTGCATTGAGCGGAAGTAATTGTTGAAAGAAATACTTTCACATACTTTATGACTTTTGATTATCAAAATTTAAATAATAACGGATATTGAAATTATGATATAATTTTCACAGAAAATGTTTCTATATTTTTTTCACCGTTTAATTAATTTATTAGAAAAAAAAAAAATTATAGATTAACAAAGAAAATTATTTAATGTAATATGTAGTCTGTTTTGCAGCCACTACCAAAAAGCTTAGTTCAAATTTCACAAATATTAATCCGCAAGACGGATTAAATAAAAGTACAAACGTTTTATATTCATCAATCTTTCTTCTATAAAACTAGTCTCTAATAAACCAAAACAATTTTTTTAAAAATAAGTAAAAGCATATGAATAAGTATAAGAAATAAATAAAAATTTTAAAAGCTTTAAAAATTTTTTCACGTTACAAGCAAAAAAGAAACGAAAACAGGACGCATCATTCAAAAGTTGTGCAGAAAGTGTTTATTATTAGATAATTTGTTTCTGCTGGGGAGATAGAATAAAGTGAGAAGGAGAGGTATAACTTGTATTGTGTATGTTCAACAAAATAAATAAAAACAATATGCAACAAGTTTAGCTGCAACCTGACAAATAAAACTCGTAAATAAATTCAAACAAACCACCAAAATCAACTCAAGGCGAATTGAGCTCCAAAACTGATTATTTGAAAAGCTTTAAATAAGCAAAAGTTCTCCTTTTAGAGATCAGTGTATTGCATGTACTAGCCAGTGTTGCCAAATTTTTCTCATCAAGAATCTTCACATTGACCAAAAACAATTGTATTTTCCTATTAAAAATCATTTTTCTTTCGAAATAAATATTTTTTTAAACAAATTCAATTAAAATATTTATTTACATACATTACATTTGTAAAATTTTTATACTCGGAGTAAAACTATCTATACATTTGTTTATTAAACTTTTTACTAATTTTTTTTGGATTGTTCAAAATTTCTGCATTTATTATCAGATTTTTTAAAATTTTCTTGAAATACTACACAATGCACGTTTGGTATATTTAATTGGTTTCTTATTTTGTTCGTAGTCATAACGAATTCTAATGACCATGATGAATTGGACCCAAGTGGATTTTTTTTCATCGGCGACCTGCCCACCTAACCTATCGGTTGCTATTGCCATATTGGATAAACTTTATTTTAAACAACGAAGAGCTTCAGAAGCATTCAAAAGACATTCTAAAATATTGCAATATTCTCTACACCCAATAAATTATATTATTTAAACTTGAAGTGACGTAATTCACACCATTCATCATCAATTTGTTGAATATTATTCGAATCACTGACATTTAGAAGAATTTAGCTGATTGAAATATATTTTCATCCGCAGGTTTAATCAACAGGAACTTAAAAAAGTACTAAATATCATATTTTTAAAAATATTTTATCAAGCTAAAAAAATTTTTTTTAATATTTTTGACATCTCAAAAATCTAATAAGATAAATCTTCATATATGTCAATAATGGTACTAGTAAATTAATGGTAAAGGTCAGTGGTGTCAAATAATTAAAATAGTATTGTAGAAATATGTATATTCTACACAGAATTTAATTACTCATACCTTTTAATGATTTTTTTCTTGGAGCAGTATACGGGTGTTGTCCTCCTACATGCACGCATGTTATTTTGACCGATTGATTTTTTTTTTAGCTACATGAGAGTCTTTTTATTCATTACTTTACTTGGCCGAGGTTTCATAGCTAAAATATCGACGAAGGAGAGCGCTATTAGCGCAGCTAGAATAGGAAACATTTTAGTCTGATCGTGTGTTTGAACCGCGGATCCTCTGGTTAAAGCGATTACGATTTCTGCAATTTACTCGTTGAAATTTCAGTAAACATATACCAAGAAGTTTTACAGTTTACCAAATTTCTGGCTGCCCTGGTATGTTGGCTTAAAGCTCCGGCTATTGCTCGAACTCTTAAGACGTTTTCTTTTAAACCAAAAGTACACGACATTTCTTGGCCTATTTTGCTCTTTTTTTTAAACATATGCATTTTTTTGTTCCCCTATAAAGAAATTTTACAGTAGTTTAAAAGAGAATAATAAAGTGTAAACATTACTATTAAATAAAGGATAAAGTGCTATGCACTTTTTGAGAATTGAAATCACTATTAGATTATTTCGTTATTATATGCATTATAAAAAAATCACACCATCTGTTTAGGACATAACCAAAACAACAGACTATACAAAATATACATATATCCAATTCGCGATCAATTACATCTACCTCAGTTTAGCACATTAATCCAAATATTTAAGATTTCTTGTAAACACCATCACCATCATCAAAAGTCCTAGAATATTTCAAAATTTCACTACGATTTTATCAATCATATACATAATCATTACAAAATAATAATGAATATATACGTACATATTAGCATAAACAGAAACAACAGCAGTGCTACATTTAAATACCATCATCATCCAATCGACTGCCAATTAGTTGAATAATTTTCTAGCATTAATTTTTGACACTGACACTTTGGCTACTGGTCAAATCCATGAAATTTTGCAAAAATTCTTAATGACAATTATTTGCTCATATACATATATTATATCGCTAATAGAACATTTGAATTTCAGCCTCTTCAAAAAAACGCCAAGTTTTCGAAATTATATTTTTTGTTTCGTTTTGTATAAAGCCACAATGGCAACCACAATTGAAAGCAACGTAATGTGCCTTTGCAACTTGTTAGGCATCTAATTTTTCGATTTAAATGCGAATATCGCAGACATTTCTAATTTTTGAATTCAACATCGAAAAGTCGTTGTATTGCTTTCGCAACATTTTCAATTGCTCTATAAACTCTTGTATTTTTTTTTTCATTATTTTAGGAGCACGAAGTAGCTGTAACGTCCCTTAAGTTCATTGTAATTATTGCTGTCACCGTTTCTTGTATGTGACTATTGGACACGATGTTGGCGTTGGGTCACTATTATATCGACACAAATCCCAATACATTTTATTAGAATTTAGTTTGAAATTTCCCAAACAAATTAGTTTTTTTTTTTAGAAAACTAACACTCAGGCTATTAATATGCCTACCAATTAATAAAATTATCTGTTTTACCGTACAATTTTATTAAAAGTTGTTTGGAATAAAAATTAATTATTTTTGAAGCGCGCATTCTTCAAATCTTTTACGTTTTCATTGCGGAAAGAAAAAAGTTAAAGCGAATCATAAGGTGCTTCTCAGCAAAACGTTCACGTTATGATGGACGTTTTGACATTCCTTTACCATATAAAAGTATTGGAAGCTTAAGCAAATTAATTCGATGAGGCTGCTAAAAGAAAAGCAATTAAATTAATGAAATGGCAGTGACAATGTGACAAATGTTTTTAGAGCGTTCAATTGAACACATTACCTTGTTAAATTTGGCACGATTGAATCTCTAAGCGATCGAAATATATTCGAATTTCGAAAAAACAGCAGACTCAAATTTTGTGCTACTTGATGCTTAATTTTATTAAATGCCAGCAATAATATTCTGATTGTAATTTAATTGAAGTAGGATTTTTATTTTATTTAAAATTAATTTGGCTTGATAGGAAAAAACAAATATATTTTTAAAATTAATAATATAAACGATAAAATAAATACATGAAAAATTAAGCAAATTAAAAAAAAATTATATAAATAAAAAATTAATAATTTTTATAAAAAAACAAAATAACTTAAATCTGCGAAGACAAACATACAATTTTATTGAAACAAATGAATTTTTTTTATATATATACATATATAAAAAAAGAAAGTTTACGTTTAAATAACAAAACTATAATTATCATAAGTATTAAATTAATTATAAAAAATATGCATGCATGTAAGTATATGCATGTTAAATATTTATGTATTTATGTATGTATGTATGTATGCATTTATGTATATGTATTGTATGATGCTACTATGTATGATCTACTATTTAAATGGAGATTTTTCTCTTTTTCTTTAAGAATATATTCTATTTTATTGTTATTACTTTTCGTAATATGTTTTTTTGTTAATGTTAATTATACAGTAATAAATGTTTTGTTTTATGACTAGATTTTATAAATATATAATTTTTTGTTTCTTTTTTACTTTATATATTTTAATATATGTATACACTCAATGTATATATCCACATACATATATAGATTATCAAGAAAAAATATATAGTGTATGTACGATATTTTGTTATATATCTCATTCTATAGTATATGTATGTATGTATATATAAATGTATGTTGTATAGAGAGATGTATAAATTGCATAGAAGCTTAAAAGTTATGTTTTACTTAATGTTTTAGTAATTAAATAAAAAACGAATTGTGGTTAAGTGTTCCAAAATAAGTTTAATTAAAAAGAAAAATACATAAATTTATTTATGGACTTTAAATGTTTGCAACAATAAGTGAAAATAGTTTATTCTGTATAAGTAAAAAGCTACGTTTAGCTAGTGTTGAATTTCCAACTGGGTATACTTTTTATTACTTGTCTCAATTAGTCAAATTCTTATGCAGCGGTCAATGCACTAGTTTCGTGCATTAAAATAATAACAACAAATACATAAATATAATGCAAGTTACTGCTACTCGAGACAGTCATTGTAAATCAATGTAGAAGGAATTAAGAATTTTGGACCAAAACTTTACAGCTATCAATATTAACCGCTTAATAAGACAATAATTGAAAAACTATGCATAAAAAACGTAAAACTGAGTACCCAACAATACTTAAAATATATTAAGGGTTGAAATGAATTTTTGTTATCATTAAGTACAGTCCATTTAAAACCTTTGAATAAATAAGTTCTGAACAATTTGTGAAGGAATAATTATTTAACGATAAGTGATTTAAGTTTCCATAGAATTCAATTTTGGAATTTGGTGTCATCAAAGGGCAAGAAAAAGCTCTTGTCCGCAACACGGTCCTTCGAGCCGGATTTCAAGGTTAATTCAACGGATTATATGGTTAATCCAACATTTCTACAACATTTCAACGGATTATATGGTTA
This sequence comes from Dexiosoma caninum, assembly GCA_963924685.1. Classification (NCBI taxonomy): domain Eukaryota; kingdom Metazoa; phylum Arthropoda; class Insecta; order Diptera; family Tachinidae; genus Dexiosoma; species Dexiosoma caninum. The sequence continues at coordinate 36,567,185 of OZ004729.1, read as the reverse complement.
ATCCAATATTTCTACAGTAATTCAGCAACGGATTATATGGTTAATCCGAAACAACTCACAAACTCACACCTCTTCAAAATGTCTAATGAAGAAAGTCTTCTTATGCACACACCGCCAACGATGATGGACACATTCACATCAAGGAATCACAACGCAATAATCTCCTAAACCGAGTACACAAAGAATCCGATGAAGTTCTAAACTACGGCAATTATTCTTTTCATCAATTAGAAGTCAAGCTATCGCTGCTAGAGCAACATTTTGAATATTTCGAGAAGATTCAAGGCCAGCTTGAAGAACTTGATGAGTCACAATTAGCAGCAGATCACCGTCTTGAATTCGAAGATGGTTATTTTAAATTAAAATCTCTAATTTTGGTACGTTTATCACTTCAAAGAACCAGCATCAATGAACCTGGTATGACCAGCACTCAAAATGGAACGACATTTGTGCAACAGTCAGCAAGGCCTCATCTACCAACCTTGCAATTAACTAAGTTGAATGGAAGCCAAAATTATTGGACTGAATTTTATAATATGTTTTGTGTATTAGTCCATGACAATCCAGATCTGTCAACTATTTCAAAATTTCAGTATCTGCGATCTTGCCTGACTGATAATGCAGCTAGGCTTATTCAATCATTAGACATAACACCAGAGAACTATGAGCAAGCATTGGAACTTTTAAAATCAAGGTATGACAACAAAGGTTTAATTTTTCAATCTCATATAGAAAAACTGTTTAACATTAAAGAATTTTCTAAATGTTTCAAGTTTAAGAAATCTGATTGATTCAGTCAATGCTAATCTTCGTGCTTTAAATTCTATTGCTTCAAAAAACCAAATATCAGATGGTATTATTTTGTAGCTTTTAACATACAAACTTGATTCAGAAACTCAAGCCAAATGGGAAGAGGAAGTGTCTACCAAATGGGGAAATGAAGCGCCGTCGCAAGAACTTGTACGTCCAACATGGAGTGATCTTTCAACTTTCTTAGAAAGGAGATGTAAAACGTTAGAAATCGTCAATAAAACACACACCCAAAAACAAACTGTTGTACCGCATGGGCGGATGATAAACGACAACCAATCGCCACCACTTAAAATCCGTCATGGCTCATCATTTGCCGCCACAAATCAAGCATTATCTTCAAGTTGTTTGTTTTGTAAAACCACACCCAAACATAGCGCTTTTCATTGCAAAAAATTTATTGAAATGACTGTATCAGAAAGGTTTCGAATGATAAGGAGCTTTAAATTATGTTTAAATTGTCTAGGTTCTAACCACATAGCCACTAGCTGTCCATCTACCAACAGATCCAAGCACTGCAAAGCAGCTTACCACACACTTCTACATATGGACGAAGCACGGCAATCGCCATTGGCTGCGCCTTGCCAGCCTTCAATAATAGTACCTGAAGGCACAGAATCACCATGTACCCTACAATTATCCGCATCAACAAATCAAGTTATTTTAGGAACTGCCACAGTAGAGCTACAAGCACCTAATGGAAGGTCCATCATTGTGCGTGCCCTATTGGACTCTGGATCCCAATTACATTTTGTCACAGAAAAGATTGCACAATATTTACGTATCTCCCGTACAAGGATAAATATTGAAATTACAGGTATCGCTTGTAATATATATATGGCCTACAACAACTGCTCGCTTGTAATAAAATCTTCTACAAATAGTTACTCAGCGCCTATCACAGCCGTCGTTATTCCGTCTATCACTTCGTACCAACCGCAGGCACGCTTATAAACTTCACATTGCAATATACCAACCAACATTCGACTAGCTGATCAACACTTTGATGTACCTGGACCTATAGACTTGCTTATAGGTGCTGGGTTATTTTATGATTTGTTGATGGTTGGACAGATTAAAACAAAAATAGCATAAGCATACCCATAAGATTTAAAAATTATAAATGGCATCCACATCTAATACATCTGTTGGAGCACAATCCATGGAAACAGAGAGCGAATTGACGTTGCATATGGATCCCTCGTCCGAGACGTTCCAAAGATCGGCTACAAAAAGAGTAATAGTAGACTCATCAGGAAGGGAGATGCCAGACCTGAAAAGGAGTCGCGCTGAACCCAATATGTCAGTGAAGACTAAGGCTCTAGGGTTGTTGCTGCATTGGCATGAGCTGCTTATGAGGAAATTTAATGTCAATGAAACAAATCTCATTGATAGCATCGCGGATATTACATCGATTTTGTGGACGGCCCACACAGAACTTAGACAAGAGGCGAATGGGACGGGCACCCTTGCTTCTAAGATTACAGATGACTTCGAGTTCACTGTAAATTTAACAGCAAGGGCATGGAGGCAATTTGGGCCGGACTTGAAGACGTTGGCGAGCATCTATGATTTCAACTACACCACCACCGAAGCCGGAAAATCTGCAACGGGAACGCTAGGTTCCTTTCTGACTCTTTTCACCAGTTTCAGGCCAAGGTTTTCTGAAGTAAGGACGGGCACTACCCACATCACGCTACGGAAGGAAGGAGGAAACACGTTTGTTATGCCGATTTCAGCATTTGGCTTGAAACTTGAACATTCTATTTTGATGACTGGTTGTACTTTCAACCCAACCCTGCAGTCGGGGATGAAGCAATCCCTTGGGCCCATGACTGTCGCGATCAACCTTGCTATGCAAGAAAATGTTAGGTTCCAGGACGCGTGGAAGAAGACTTTCGTGCAAGTCTTTAAATTGTTCCCACATGCGCAAGAAATGGCGAATTTAATTGCAGGTAGCAAAGCAGAACAGGACACAATCTTAATGCTCCTTGCTGACTTATCATTGTGGGGGACAAGCAGATGCTCAAATAAGGCCACTTTTCCATTCGCCATGATACTAACGGTCGCACACAGAATCAAAGCTTATGATGACTTTTTCAGAAGAACAGCGTTTCCAAATGTCCCAATAACAGAAGACCTAATGCACCCTCAGATAAGGGGAATAGATTTCTCAGGCAGTGGCGCTTTTCTATTCTGGAAGATCGCTTGTCATGAAGAATTTAAGATGAAGGCAAATGTGGAAGCAAAAATGCAAACATTGAGTGAAATGGTATTTCATACTGTTTGGGGGACTCAAAAGGAAGACCTCAGTCTTCTGACATGGATGACAGGCCACATATTTCAAACGCGCAGGCAGATTGGATCACAATTGAGGGGAAAAGGGGCAGCCGAGGAAATTGAATCTGTGAGGTTAATCAAATTCAAGAGAGTAGCCAAACTTTGTAGCGCGTCACAGACCGACTATCTTTCGAGAGGAAGAGGTCAGATCAGTCGCCTTCCTACATTTTCTGGTAGGTGTATTCAGAGGGTCGATCTAGAAGGCGACCTGTTCAAAACTCTCCTTGATGTGCGCGAGGAGTATCTTGACCGTGGGAATATTAAAGCTAAAATAATAGCGAAGTTAAATAGGATGAAATCTAACGTGGCAAAGGGCAAGAAAAAGCTCTTGTCCGCAACAGCTAGTTTTATCACGAATTTAAACCGCATCCTAAGAAAGTTTTCACACACGCTATTGAACGTTGTCATTTCGACATTACAATTTTTTTTGACCAACGTCTTATTTAGTGACAATGAAATATACTTTTGAATATACCGTGGTAATTTGTTTCGTAATTTTGAACATCACATCGAGCCATAACCGTCAAAAAGCCTTAAGCAAGCTGATAGTTCTCTATAAGTCGCAACATCTCACAAAATATCACAGCTGTGAAATGTGCCATTACGAGTTTACTGCGAAAACATTTTGCACGTACATATGTACAGATTATGTACATAAGTAAAGATTTAAAGAAAAACCTTCCCAGGTAAAATTTGGATTTTGGCTCTAACGTTTTTTTTTTTTTTTTGGGTTATGGTCCATTCAGTATTATTTATGCGATAAAAAATAAACGAAAACTAAGAGGATTGTTATAAATGATTAATAACGTTTTTAGTTTTGGCAAGTTTAAAAGTAGCGTATTCATTCAAATAATATTTTATTCGATTAATCGACAAATTTCAATCGCTGGAATAAAAATTTCCAATTTCTTGTAAAAATATCTTTAAGCCATTTACATCTTTTTAATTAATCAAGTAAACAAATTCATTTAAATTTTAAAATATTTTTAAAAAATAATAAAATATTAAATTTATATGAAAACTCCGTTTAATTTGATTATATTTATTGTTGAATTCCATAATTATTTTTTGTACAATCAAAATGTTTATTACAACTTACGAGTAGTAAATTTCCGATTGTTAAAAATTTGCACTCTTTCACTCAATTTGAGTTATTTCTTCTATGTTTCATTATTTTTACAATTTTTTCCCACTTTTTTGCATTACTTACAATTTTCGTGATTTTTATTATAAATATTTTGGGTTTATTGGAATTTTCGTCACTTTCGTAAGTTTTTGGTCATTTAACAATTTCAAAACTTTTTAGTGGAGTGAAATTTAATCAGTCGAAACAACTGACTTATGTGCATCAGAACTTAGCCGCTGTTAGACTTTTATTGAAATTTAAACTTACAAAAGTGAATGTTTGCGTGCGAAGGCAGAAAATTGTTAAAATTTATGTTTTTTTTCTAAAATTTATAATTCTATTTTACCTTTATAATCAAACGGTAGGCTCCCCTCAAGTGTTTTAAAACAGTGATTAACAAGTAGCACTCTATAATAGCAGAGTTGCCATTTGTTATGGAAATTTAAACGATATGAATTTCCTCCAAATAAGAACGGATGAAATTTTAAATCTGATATTCAAGAGTGAAAGCTATGGCATATTGATTTGAGACAGTCACAATTATGGTGTCGACTTCGACATTGACAACTCTTTCAGTTGAGGGGTGAATAAATAATTACAATGAAAGAAAAAAGTTTAAAGGCAGGGAAACCGAAAGAAATTCATCATTATTAAAATTCTTCGGAACAAGTGCAGTTGCAATGGTCACGATGTGCAGTTGTGTTGTGAAATAACTTTGAAAATAAATTTTCGTAATTTGTTTTTCGAAATTACATTATTTTACTTTCAAAATTCGAAAACTTCGAAGTCCTATATGTACTCGCTTGCGGATGGGTTTTCTCTATTAAAAAAAAAAAATTGAATTTATTACCACTTAAAGTTCCATAAACAAATCGCACTAAGATTTAGATGGGAATTTCATATACATTTATATGAATATAATTCATTCGTCTATATGGTATGTAGTGTGTGTAATTTGTATGTATATGTACGATTAGGAAAATAAAATTTTCTACTTTTATAACCTTTTTATTTTATATTATGATTATTTTTAATATCATTGTTTATCTTTGGAGTTGTTGTTATCATATGTGTACGTATATATGTATATATAAATATGTATATATATATGTGTGTGTGTGTGTGTGTCTGTGTATATGTACGTTTATATTTATTTCATTTAATATTGTTATTTTTGTCTTTTGATAAAATTCCCTTCTGAATCTAACCACAATTCCCCGCCCACCCCGTTTCTTAATATTTACCTATGCAATGCATTCGTTATCTGTTTAAGGGATTGACCAACTTCGGTGACCAAACGCTCATTGTCCTGGAAATTTTTCGTACCAGCCGTACGTAGTGATTGTGATTGTGTTTCCACACGCGTTACCAGCTCACGAAAATGGAATTTCGAATGTGGCGGCAAAGACTCATTGTCGGCAAAAACGACACAAGAGTTCTGTAGAATATTCAATTTATCGCTGAGCTGTAACCATTGGGAGGCCGAAATGGTGTTGACTGGATGTTTGAGGGAGCCCTCCAGCAGGCCCACCAATTCTAAAATACTTTCACGTGAGATTTTCGTAGAGTTTTCAGGCGTCAAAGAAGAATTATTGGTGGTGGAGTTTGTCGTGCTATTGGTGGTTGTGATGTCTGTATTGCCGCCAGCTGAGGCAATCTTTTGAGCCATGGGTGTGGCATATATGGTGAGTTTGGTGGGTTTTAGTGGCACGGCTGGTTTTGAGTTAATAGTCGATGATGTTGTGAGTTTATTATTGACTGCAGCAGATAAATTGGTATTTTCCACAAACATGGACTGAGTCATGAGATCATTTTCTTGCTGTTGTTGCTGCTGCTGCTGCTGCTGCTGCTGCTGTTGTTGTTGTTGTTGCAAATCTTCACTTGCTGCTGATGCTGCAGTAGTAGTTTTGTGTGAATTAACTGTGTTGAGTTCTGTGAATTGTGTGGAAATAGAATTTGTTAGATGGGTAGATGTTAGTGTTGTGTCGCTATGGTTGTTGGAAGTGGTATGGGATGAAGGTTGCTGATGCTGGTTTTGAGGAGGTGGTGGGGGTGGAGGTTGTAATGGTGGTGGTCTATTGCTATTATTGTTGTTGGCAAGTCTGGGTGATATTTGGGTGTTATTAAGAGGATAACGTTGCTGTTGTTGTTGATGCGATATTTGCGAGGAGTTCGTGCCAGAGGTGGGAGTTATTAAACCACCACTAGTGGTTGGTTTAAATGCAAACTTAGGAGATAATTGTGTGGAAGAGCTAATGTTGTTTGTGCTGGTGTTGGTATTGGTAATGGCATTATTAATGGTAGCATTCCCTTGCATATTTTGTGTGCTGGCATAGTCTGGTTGATTTGATGATGTGCCAGTCGTTTGACCAGTTTGTTCCCATAATTTCTTTAAACTATTAATACTACCTGTACTGCGTCGTTTTCCGCATTCCATATTTGCCTCATTGTTTGCTGCTACCACAGTTGCAGTCGAATCTGTACAACAATTTTCAGAGTTGTTGGCATTGGATTGATTGGCATTTTGTATTTGGGATGTTTGGTGTGGTTGTAAGTCAATTTTAATTTCAGTCTTTTGTGTTGTGGTGGAAAATTTCTTATCATCTTTGCGATTTAAAGTCGATGAGCCTGATATATTCGCAAAAGATTTTACATTGGAATTAGGTGATTTGTTACAAGTCGATGTCGATGAAATACTTGTAGATGAAGTGTCTTTTTCTAAGTCTTTTTTTATGATTTCTTTGTCTTTTGCGCTTGTCTCTGTGGTGTTAGGTTTGCACTCAACTCTACGTAAATGGGCCTTAAAATCGATTATGTTGGTTTGATTTTCTGGCTTCTGAGTGGGAGCGGCAATCTTTTTGGGTTCAACCTTTTTCAATTGGGCCTTAAATGTATTAGCGTTATTTGATGAATTAAGCTCATTCGTACAGGCTGCTGGGGGTTTATTTAGCACCAAATGCTTTTGTTTGGGCAAGTTCATGCTCTCAGCCAACTCGTTGACCAATAAGGCGACAGGGTCTACACTGGAGTTGCCGTTTTGCATATTGGCCGTAGCCGAGGAGTTTTCTTTAGCCTGTCTGTCTTTTATTTCTGCCATAAGCTTTTCTTTCATAGTTAATTCTGGATGTTGTAAATTGCCATTATTGTTGTCACTTGCTGCCGCCGGAGTACCCAACGAACTACAGGAATCTGTGGAGGGTTCACGTTTGCGTAGGGAGACACCAAACCTTGAACTGGCTTCCTCAACACTGGGAGCAGTATTAGAAACATCATTATAGCTTGTTTTGGCTTTAATACCCAACTGAGCGGCGAAGGGCTGCGGAGAGGTCAGATCACATTCTGGCTGTGGTGGCGGTGGTGGTGGCATGTTTTCAAACTCTTCCGGAGGTGGTGGCAAGTCAAGCGGAGGTGGTGGAAATTCTAAATTCGCCAGTGCTGGCTGTTGATTGCGTTTAGGCGAATTACTGGAATTATTGCCGCGGAAGGAAGAGAATGTCATCATGCTACTGCCGTCTGCTGTGGTGCGATGCCTTTGCAATTTATTTAAACTGGCCGAGGCATTATTTTGCATGGTTACGCCTCCAGAAGAATTGCTACGTATCATTTGTTGTGGCAATGGAGCAGCCAAAGGTGGTGTAGCTTTTGTTAGCCTGCCATTAAGACCATTTGTGACTGGTGGTGGCAGCACGTTCGGTGATGTTCCGACATTGTTCTCTTCATTACTATCTTCCAAACTATCCAGAAATTGTCCAATTCTTTGAACTTTTGGTAGAGTGCCATACCGATTGACGACACGTTTTACATTCATTACCTCTAAAGCTCCCACTTGTATCGGCTGAGCTACCGGATTAATTTGATTCATGGCTGTCGTGGTCACAGTTACAGTATTCGCGTCTGATCTGCCTCCATGTTGAGATCTCTTACTTTGACGTGTCTCTAGACCACGATTGCCCATAACTGGGATTGGCCTTTTGAACGATGAGTGTGTCTGTGCCCCACGAGGTGCTATATTGTTGGCAACATGCATGGGATGTTGCAATTTGGGGTGTGTTGTCACATTTTGTTCCAAACTATCGCCGGTATGATCGGTATCCGGGTCACCGGCTGTATTGTCATTTTCCGAGTCATAACGTTGATTTAAATTATTAATATCGCGTGTGAGACCTTAAATGGGAAATTAAAAGATCAATAATGATAAGAAATATGGCAAATTTAATTATTTAATAATGAAGCAATTTCGGGAATTAGAAGTTGAAAGAACAGAATTGTGTCAGGTGTCAGTTTGTTTCAAATTTTAGAGACAAGAAAACGCTGAAAGACGCGTTTAAAAGATGAATGATATCCATAACCACATTCCAAAGCGTAGCAAGAACATAAAGAAATTAATATTAAAGATAATACAAAAGTATGTTTAGATTAAAAGAAAAGCAAAAACTGAATCCACTACGTAAATAAAAAATCAAATTTATATAAAAGAAGCAAAAATCTTTATGTAAAATGTATATTGTTATGTGTACGTTCGAGCGTACCACCTTACAAGCAAAAAAAAAATATTGGCCCTACATGTTCTAAAATAAAATAACTTTGGTAAGCAATTTCGAAAAATACAGTTTTTTACCGATATCTTTAGCATTTACAGTGTCGGATGTTAAAGTATGACATATCAATGTGTTCTAGTTCAGTTCAGTTCTAGTATATATTCACTTGATCTCTGTTTCTACCACACTAATGGCACAAAATTAAAGCTCACTAAAAATCAATACAGTTTTGTTACGGAATTAATTCGATAACTCTAGAAATTCAATTTCAATTAGATTGTTACGGGGATGTTTTATGTACGGTCTAGAGTATTTACATATACATATGTATACACTTATGTACCCACTTCAATGTAAAAAGTATAACTTTTTATAGCAGTGGCCAAGCAGAAATAGGAATTATTGGAAATATTTCTGGATATATATATTTTTTTTCATATATCGAACACAGCTCTTTGTCGCTTCTTTTATTTTCCTATAAAATGTATTTAGCAAAGGGTTTTCCGAATTGCACAGACTAGATGATCGAACGAGATTACGTGCTTGCTCTATCTTGAGTTTGTCTTGACCACTGCGTGATCTCAGATGCACCGCCATCCTGGAGGGGCTACCAAGAAATCAGTTCCGCGCGACAGTGTCTGTACTGTCTTTGTCATATCGGGTTGCGCGCTAGAATACTGAATATTCCGTATAACGCTTTCTGCATCAGCTATCGGCATGAAGAAGGAAGAGGTGGAGGCATCACTGCACTCGCCGTCAAACGGTAATTTGCGGTGGGGTTGCAGGACGTTGCTGCGAAATCGGGATGCGATATAAGGGGAGGACGTTTGTTTATGGGGGTCTCAGGATGGTTTGGTACCGATCAGACGGTAGATGATCCATTCGGCACAAGTAGCACAACGCGACCCACGAAGATGCAAGTGAACTGATTCTTGTGCAACTGGCAGCCTGTGTATTTTTTTTTATCTAGGACCAGCACTCAAGAGATGACCCCTACACATGCGATGCATTGTGCTGGAACTATAGGAAAGGGATAGTTAGAGAAACGACAGGAGGCGAAGCTTAATTAATTATTTCACAGCTGTGCTTTTGCACGTTCTTTGTTTATAGCAGCGTTGAAGCTTTGGTTTAGTAGCCATTTTTTTATTATTATTTTACTTCGCCGGTGCTACACAATACCGACGAGGGAGGGTGTTTTGATGTGATCGCGGATTGCTATCAGCTGAAGCATCATATATAATTAATGTTTTGAGAAGAAGGAGTTTAGAGAGAGGGAGAGTCACTTATTACAATTATGACATGAATTAAAATATAGCAATGACACGGTTTGGTGGGTTGCTGGGTTAAAGCTTACTGGACTGGGTGCCAGAGTCCGAAGTGAATAAAGTTACATGCATGATTTAACTTTAATATTAATTTTTTTTCTTCTCACGATACTGGCTGTAATACTGACTGTTGTTAAAATGAATATGTTGTGCGGGTACTGGTTGAAGAATTTAAATTTAATTTTTACAACTGCTATTGTTAAATGTATAATGTAGTCCTTTGAGTTACGACATACGATATGAACCTAATGACCAATAAATTGTAATTTGGTAGGGTGATGCATCGCCTTGAACTTCCTTTGAATACGAATATGACAGATGAGGCGACTCTTCAACATCCCACTAGAGAAATTATTGCAGACTGCTTATTGCTGATCCTGTAGTAATACAGTGCCAGCGCGCCGCACTGTTCCAAATATTAAGGGTTTAACGACTAATGTGCTCCTTTGAGTGCTAGTGAGAGTATCACTAGGAAGAAGAGAACCTTTTTTACAGAACACTAACTGAAGCCTATTGACCCACAAAATCCTTATAATGATTGTTAAATAAAAATAACTTTTGAAGCTGAAAGTATTACGGAACAAGTATTGTAAAAGAAAACTAAGAGAGCTAAAAAATACTTTTTGTGTTTTGACTGAGTGAAGACGGGCTAAGAATAATCCAAACCGCAAGCACACCAGCCAAAAGCAAATACTTTTTAAAAACTAAATAAATTATCATGTCAAAGTTACACTCAAAAACCATAAAAAGAGTTAGTAAGTAATTTGAAAAGAATATCGACCCCTGTGCGGGAAATTATCGTATGTTACAAAAACTAAATTTCACAGGAGAGCGCTTTTATTCGTCTTTTTTTTATTTGCCTGACATTTGTATGACTGTCACATACGATAAAATGTACATAGTGTTATCTCCATAACTATAACAATTATCGCTATAATACTTTATCTGCAGATGAATTAATGGATTTAGAACCATTTTGCATAAAAAACTCGATTTCGAAAAAAGTGTAACATACGATAATTTCGCGCACAGGGGTCGATATATCGTTACCTTAACATAGAAAGGCCCTAACGTATGTTTTTCTTACTATAACGTATCACCAGTCATAAAAATTAGAGCTTTAATTTTAAGTTTCTCTAAGCAAAGTTTTTATATACATATTTTGAAATATGCAAAAATTCGCTTTGAAGAAAAATGGGAGTTAGGGCTTTTCTATATATATATGTATATATACAGTATGTAAAATAGTTTTTTTTTTTTGTAAATTAGTTTAAAATAAATTCAAGCCAATAACGAATATTCTACCAAAATACCAAATGCCATAAGAAAATCAAACAAATTACAAAATTAGATACTAAAATAAAATATAGAATTAGACAAACATTAGAGGAAATAATATGTAATAAAAAATAAAAATACATTTAATCTTACTGCGCTTCGGACAAATACCTCGAAATAATACATCAACTAGAAAACTACTGCAAGATGTGGATTTTTTAATAGCAAAGCCCGTTGTGGGAGGAGTAGGACTACTAATAGCAGAGCTCGTAATGTTTATGATACGAGGCGTATTTGTAGGTGCAGTAGTAGGTGTAGTAGTAGTAGTAGTAGTAGTAGTAGAAGTAGAAGTAACAGAATAAGAATAATTTTGACTGTCACTTTTTTTAAAAAACCTCTGTGTACATGAGCTATTACCACTACCAATAATCGGACTACTTTTCTCAATATTATTGACAGTAGTAGCAGTAACAGTGGTAGAATAATAAGTTGAATGTAGGGGTTTACAGTTTCTACTTAAGGTAAATGATTTGTAAACAGTTTTACCATTCGTATGCATTTCATCTATAAGCTGACGAGCGGAGGCAGAGTTTTCTTCATCACGATAGGTGCTATCACGACTAGACGACAGTAGGCTATTGAACGGAATTAAGAAAAACAAAAAAAATATTCAATTTAACATTGAAGTAAACTAATCGGTTATAAATGCACAATTAACTATTTTACCTTGTTCTTTTGGGTGGAGCGGGTGCTTGTTTCCCTTGTTTGTTGGTGGTTCTACGCATTTGCACATTGCCCTTGCCTTGGCTGGAAAACGTTAGGAGTTTCGTTGAGCTGGAACCAGTTTCTATAACGAGAGTTTTTATATCTTCATGTTGTTGCTGTATTTAATTAACGACTGTTTTAAAATGTAAAATAAAGTTAACAATTTACCTGACAGGGGGGTACTAGCTTGCTGATCGTGATGACCACCTGGTGTCAGACCACCAGCGCTATTACCTCCGCCACCACTATTTCCCTGCGAACCTTGCCCTGTATTGCCCTGCATTATACCCTTTTTGGCCATTTGCGGCGTTAAACTTTGGCCAACATTTGTCGTGGCCGTTGTCGTCGCATTCAATTGTTTTTCGACCGCTTCGGTTATAGATGATTCCTGCAGATCGAAGAAATTAAGATGTGCTTGTCCATTACTATATCTATTATTATTTGTCCTATCTAAACAACAATTGTTTTTATCTAGTGTTTTAGTATTTTGTCTACATATAGCATTGTTGTTATAGCCATGATTTTGTTCATTTGCCCACTCACATGGATCAAGTCTAAATCAAAGCTCAATGCCATCATCTTCATATTCATCGTCACCGTCGATATTGTGATCGTCGTCATCGAGAATATTTGTATAACCAACACCAACACGACCACCACCAATTAAACAACCACTTTCCCATATTTCACCCACCTGAAACATATGTTCCAAAGCATGATGTATGCTTTTGAATGTAGGCCTATCCGCCGCATTCCATTGCCAACATTGTCGCATTAAATCATAAACTTCTGGTGGACAGCCGGGTGGCCTTTCCATGCGATAACCCTTCTCCAATTTATGGAAAACATCGGTCAGATCGATGCCCGGATACGGTGACATGCCGTATGTGGCGATTTCCCATAACAGCACACCAAACGCCCAAACATCTGATTTTGTGCTGAACTTGTTATAAGCTAATCCCTCGGGGGCGGTCCATTTGATGGGAAACTTGGCGCCCGCATGTGCCGTATATGTGTCATCACGCATGAGACGAGCTAAACCAAAATCGGCCACTTTCACCAACTTATTATCACCCACCAAACAATTACGGGCAGCCAAGTCACGATGTATATAATTACGAGATTCTAAATAACTCATTCCCGATGCAATTTGCGTTGCCATATACAATAGGGCTACTGCATCGAGTGTTTCCCTTCCTGCTGATCTAAGGAAATCCAATAAGTTGCCGTGTGACATAAATTCGGTGATTATATAGAATGGCGGTTCACGGGTACAAACACCTAAAAAAAACGATTCAAATCAAAAGCAAAATACATTTAATAACAATTTCATTCAAAGTTTTGTTATTCTTTGGACGTTTATGTGTGATAATTTAAAATCTTTTTAAATATAAAAGAATACGGGCCTGACACTCCTCACCAGTTAAGGAACCTGGGAACCAATTAACCTTTTTTGGTTATTCTTTTTTCGCTTTGAAGAAACAAATACTTTTCTAAAATTACTTTCTAATATATTTTTATTTTTCTATGTTTTCATTTCATTTGGTGCTAATACCAAAACCTTTAGTAGAACTTTAACCAAATTCTTGAAAAAAGCTACGAAATTTCACATGTTTATACAAGAACTCGCAAAAAATATTTGAGAATTACGGCATATACAAACAAAACAAACCAAATAGCTTCTTTAAAAATGTTCTATACACAAAAAACATTTTATTATTTGATTTTAAATGTATTTAAATTTTCTAAGCCTTTCTTACAATTAACCAGCACTTTGGATGACAGTGACTGCATTTAAAAGGTAAAATAAAAAATTAAATCTTCCAATACAATTATTCTTTCAATTATTTTATAAAAAATTATTTATTTTTATAAATAAATTTTTTTATAAATAATTACTAATAATACATTAATTATTATTATAATATATTATATTCTGTTATTATTTATGAAATGAAAAGAATGAAAAATACGTAGATCCATCCCTACTACCCCTCATATGTTCGAATTTTCAAAAAGTGCCAAAACACATTCAATATTCTGTTAAGGAAAGTAAAATATAATTTAAATTGTACATATTTGGTTACTTGGTGTATGGTTAAGTTAGTTTCGGCACAATGCACCGCATGTATAGGGGCCATCCCCAGAGTGCCGGTCCAAAAAAAAAAAAATTTGTCTAAATGTGCTTATACCAACTCATCAGTAGACCTTCAACCTAATTCTTGAAAAAGCTTTTCATATGTTTATACAACAACTCTCAAAATATGTTTGAGAATTAGGAAAATACAAACAAACTAAACTAAGTAGCATTTGCAATCAATACAAAAACATATAAAATTCAATCATATTATTAGAACAGACACGCCAACAAAAATATAATACTGCATTAAGAAAACGATTACACAACGCATAAGACGTTAATGCGAGCTTGTAAATTGAACAATTGAATTGCAAATAAGTATAAACCTGTTTTATCAAAAAAATATTATTATTTTTTTACAGGGTGTCTGGTGGCAAATTTATATTTTTAAATACGATTATTTCAAAAAGTAATAAACGGTGCGGTGGTAGGGTGGCGCCGTTGGAATTATCGATTGTGCGGATTTTTCAGTCACGATGTCGCAGTGGTCGAGTGAGCATCGCGCGTTCGCTGTGGAGACATTTTTTAAGGGTAATGATTCTTACGTAATTGATTGTCGACAATTTAGTTCAAAGTTCGGTATTCGTCGAATAAGTGATGGACCGAGTGTAAATTTAATTTGTTCGTGGGTGCAGAGTTTCCGCGCAACTGCTTGGGCTATGAATGCCCCACGGCTAGGGCCCAGTTGATCTTCAAGGACTCCCGAAAACATTGAACTTTGTTGCAAGCAGTTTACGTGAAAATACGCAACTTTCAATACGGAAAGGAGCAGCCTCACTGGGACTTCCAAGAGCGATTATTCATGAAATTTTAAAAAAGGATCTGAATGATCTGGATGACATACTCTTTAAAAAATAAAATCTGCATTTCCATTCTATTGTTCAATGCTCTTAATAAAACTTTGTGTCAATTATTACGTTTTTTATTTAACTTTGAAAATATAAATCTGCTACCAGACACCCTGTACAAGACTTTGCATACGTTAATTTTACTTAAAAACTGAATTTTTTTTTTTGGTTGTACGCACATACAAATAAAATAGTTAACATCACTGGATGGGATACACAAAAGTACCAAAAGACAGTTTTTAGCCGTTTATCCCCTAAAAGGCGTAGCTTAAGATACACGAATTTTAGTTCTATCTATATTAGTTCCAGAGATATTAGACTACAAATTTGACCAGTTTTTTATCCGCTTAACATTCGAACTTTTAAAGAATCCTTCCTTAGTGGATCTACATATCGGGAGCGGAAACTGCCTACCAAATTCAATTTTTTTTATAATCTTGATTGTTAATTTATTTTTTTTGTCTTGGACCAGTACTCAGGAGATGACACCTACACATGCTATGCATTGTGCTGGAACTAGAGGAAATGGATAGTAAGAGAAATGCCAGTAGATTGAGCTTCACTATCTTACAACTCTGGTTTTGCACGTGCTTTGTTTTATAGGAGTGTTGTAGCGTCTCTGATGTCAAGGTGACGTATATTAAATTTTTGAAGCTTTTTAGTAGCCGTTTTTAAGTAATTATTTTACTTCGCCGACAATGCTGCATAATACCGACGAAGGAGGCCGTTCTGATGTACCAGTGGATTGGTTACAGCTAAAGCCTTCGGCACTGAAACTTCCGAAAACAATTAACACAAAGACACACCAATGCACATCAGAAAATATGCGAGATGTTTTTATGATTTAGTCTGAAACTGGTGTAGAACCCATGAAAAATATTTGGTTTTGTAGGCAACGTGCAGACTACTTCAGCCATCGCCACCCTCAATTTCTGTAGCTTCACGTTTTTAGGCTGGGCGATGATGACTCAGTCACCATATACTGAAAAATTTCAGTTACGTATTTAATTTTATCAAAAAAAAAAAAATTAATTAGGCTTTAAAAGCAAAAGTAGTTTCTTTTGAATTAGTTTCACCGTAAATAATTATTATTTCATAAAATTTAGAAAATATGCACATAAAGCAAAAATTGAAAACCTAATTATTCTTTACAAGAACTAAAAAGTTAATAAGCAGCAAACTTTTTAATTGTGCACCGACTGACAGACAAACCAACATCTCAAATAAGAGTACTCCAGCATTGTAGTTCACTTGTTTGCTTTGGTTTTTCTAACGAATTTTATATCGTTTTCATTCACAACACTACCGCCCCTCTCACAAATCTTACAAAATTTCCTTTTTTTGGTGAAAATGTGAATCAAAAAATTCTTAAAATCCCTTGGCTACAATAACTGGTAATTTTATTATGCACAGTTATCAAGTCTTTTAGTATGTCTTTTCAAATTTGCTTAAACTCCGTTAAAACTTTATTAGAAGAAATAAATTCATACAACAGCTGCAACAAGCAAACAAACTTATGCACGAGTATGTTTAAAGTTTCGTTTGCATGCAATCAGTGCTTATACTTACCAATTAGTTGCACTAAATTAGGATGTTTCATTTCTTTCATAATGGCTGCCTCCTCGAGGAAATCCTTAAGGGCCATTGTGTCTTCTTTTAGTGTTTTGACGGCAACAGTGTTGCCATAACGTTTCCATATTGCCTCATAAACTTCACCGTATTGACCGCCACCCAACTTGTGCTTCATAACAATATCGGTGCGGCATATTTCCCATTCATCAGGTTCGGGACTTAGAGGGAATACTGTTGGTTTATTTTGCTTTGGTGCTGGATATAAAAGGGGTGTAATCAGTCCATGGCCCTCATGGGGCACACTATGATGGTGCACCAATTCGGCGAGAGTATTAAATTTGGCTTCGGCTGTAACGTATACTTTACCATCTGGATCTTCAGATATTCGATAATGATAAACACGGCCTTCGTATCTTAAATAAACAAAATAATTCAATTCAATTAAAAATACACGTTTTATTTTTGTTAATTTAGAAAATACAAACTTACCTTAAACTAATACTTCTTTGGCCGGGCGAACTTTCACTTTCTCTTACCAGGAAACTACCATTTATGCCTGAACTTAATAGATATTCGGCCGCATTTCTCGATATGGGACCATGATACCAGGAATGTTTTTCTAGCGAATTCAATGGTGTAACATAATTGGATGGCACCCAACCAACATTACCCGAATCCGAATGCGCCTCACACCATTCACCTGACTTATTGTATGATAATATGCGTACTTGTTCACCCTTTTTCAGGCTCAATTGATTTTCTCCGCCCGCTTGAAAATCATACAAAGCCACAAACAATTGCGGATCATCTTCTTCGGGACCGGGGGCTAAAAGATTTTCTTTGGAAGTCCATCTATGGGCTGATTCAAAACCCGATGTCGTCGAACTATGACCCTGACTATGAGATTGTGTTGTGTGTAGCGAGATGCCATCTTGACTTGGACCCAACAGTTCCGCTGTATCTGGTACACCGCCCAATAGTGTACTACCGGCTGGTATATGTGGTAGGGGTCTGGATTGCAACAGGGCTTCTGTAATGAAAAATAATAAATTAATCAAAATGTAATCATTGAAAATATTGTTTTACAATTGAACTTTCACGGCCCGATCCACGATGTCGAACGATATCGTTCGTTCGCTTATTACATGCAATACAAAACCAACATTTTAAATTTTGTTTTTGTATTGCATGTGATAAGCGAATGAACGTTATCGTTCGACATCGTGGAACAGGCCGTAAGTTTATTTAAAAAAAGAGTGTGAAAAAAGTTACGTTTTTTTGCAACTCTTTCCCGACCTTATAGTTGTGAAGCAGATTCTGCTGCTGATTGAAAGTAATACCTCGATCAGCGATGGCCACAAAACTTGAGTTGCATTGCCAGCCGGCAACCAAAACTTTGCAGTTGATATTTGCAATTCTCAGTTTACAGTTGCCATTCGTAAAACCAAATGTATTTTGCACAACTTTGCCGACAACTTTCAATTTATTATTTAAATTTAGTTTAAAACGCACAAGGGAATTAATTATAATTTAAGAGTTGCTTTAGATTTGAAATAAAATATTAAAATTTATATAAAAGAAAAAAAATTGTATTTACAAACTCCACCTTATAGATTGTTCTCTGCGAATTGGAGTTTTGAAACTCATTTGGGGAAAAAAGAGCATTCACTTCAATTGGGAAATAAAACACAAACAATCAACTGAAGCAATAATTGCAAGTCACTTACTTTCAAGTGATCATCTCTAACCGCAACGATTTACATTTCACCGATAAATCGATTTTAAAAAACATTTGATTTAAAACAAAAACTGTTCTTTTGGCTAAAATATTTTTTTTTTAATATTCGCCTTTAATATTTACGGATTTCAACCCGATTTTTTAAAATCCTGTCATACACGAATTCATAATTTTTTTTATATTTATAACTTAATCGTATTGTGACCTGATGGAGGATCTGCAGTTATACGGCCATGATCAATCATGTCCCCTTAGCCAACATATTCCACTGGTGCCTTATGCGCTCATACACTGACTCACAATTCAGACGTTGCGTTTTGCCCCTGCAACAATCTTTGTATTTTCTTTTGGTGTCCCTTCGTAACCCTTCATGAGTTTACATCTTGCGCTTTTTAATGCAACAATCAGGGGACTTTTCGATGTTTAATTGGTGCTGCCATATATGTATATATTTGATACAAATTCTGCAGTGTCTATTAGACAGGGTTTTGAAGAATATTTCAACAATGAAGGAAAACTACTTTAACTATTCTTTGTGGTGGAAATTGGTTTACATTATTATTAAACATTTTTATTGTTGTGTTATTTCTTACTGGGAGTTGCCGTAAATATAAATACCCATCAATTTGGAAAGGATACAAATTATTCAAACTCGGCAACACCGTTTAGGAATAACATGAGAATAATGAGAGGTAAAGAAAGAAACAAAAGAGAAATTGCCCCCTCAAATCTTGTTTCCTAACTCTTTGTTTACCTCTCTAGCTTCTCTTCACCTCTCGCCTATAAACCCGTGTCGCTGCCTCAAAACGCAGTGTGAGAATTGGGTATAACTCGCTTTTGTGCAGAAGATATTTCAAAAGTAACATTACAGCGAAACCCTCCTTTACCAATATTTGAGCAAAAAAAAATAAAAGATGGCGAAGTGAAATAATAATAAAAAAAATTAATCACGTTCAGCTTAAACAGTAATACGCGTGATCAGCAAAAAAAAAAAGATTTATGTCCTACTTTATCACTTCCGCTGAGTTTCCGCCACGCCAGTGATGCCAATTTGGCCATTTTATATATAAATACATAAATATATTTTTGTATTTTTATGTATATTGCAGTGATGTTAACCGTACGATAATTATCATATTGTACGATAATTTAGACCCTAGAACGGTACTCAGGTAATTTCTATGTTTGTAAGGTAATTTTAAAAAGTTCTTTTCATAACCTGTCTACACATAATCTGCATATTAACCATAAAAAAATCATAACAGTATAAGCAAAATTACGCCATATGCAATATAATGCATATGTAGGGGATTTCCCCTGAGCACTGGTCCAAGTTAAAATATATATGCATATACATACATATACATATATATAAACATGTTTTTATAAGGAAATATTTTTTTAGTAGATGACTTTGCGTACGGTAATTTTACCTAAAAAACGGTAATTTTTTTACGGCTGTACGGAAAACTAAATAAAAAAAGTTAACATCACTAGTTTGTTGTTTGTTGTTTGTTTGTTTGTTTTTTGAGTACCTGCAGAATAATTATTTTATTTACTACTTTAATTTATTATTTTTATTTACTTTTAGAAATGTTCTTGTTTTTATGTAAAAAAAAAATAAAATATTAATTACCTTCTTATTTTTGTTTAATAGAATGATTTTTGCTCAACCATTTTTCAGCCATTTTTTGTCTACATTTACCCATTATTGGTGAAGGAATTTTGGCATCAGTGCTCCATACTATTACTTCCTAATGAAGAAGGTAATGTACATAATGTCACATTTGTCGGTAGGCATGTTAATTAATTCCTCGAGTGTTACTACTCTTAAAAAATTTATTCCGTCCAACACTGTTATCAAGTGAAATACGAACCGAATACATGGCACTGTATTGCGATGCATTTATATTATTTCATTTGTATATGATGAGAAGCGGGTAGTAGTCACTAATTATTTTAAAGCGTCATATAAATCAAATATAAATGTATATGTATATGTATAAGTAAATCTTGTCCGTCCTTCCGTCTGTATATTGTATACTGGGTAACCCGAACGAAAATTTGACGATGAGCAAGTCATATTCGAAAAAAAATCGAACGGAATTGTTTCACAATGTTTCTTTCTATTGAAAAATATAGATATACTAGATCACCGTCCCGGTTTCGCACGAATCTGTTTACTAACGAGAAAAAAAATAAATTTTGCTGTTTTTAGCTGACCCGGCATACGTTGTTTTGTCATGTACATTATTTCTAGGAAACATTTTTTTACTTCAATAAAAATAACTATCTACTATAAGTGTGCGGGGATTTACTTATAATCGAAAGCGTTGAAAGTATGCTTTAAATGTAAATTAATCTTTATCAAAGTAACAAATATATCTTAAATTACAATTCTCGATAGCTATCTAAACAATAAAAATAATTATTAATATGTTTACTATCAACTTTATAGTGAGTAAGACAGGAGATCGGCTTCGTTCTCATCCCTTTAGGGTCAGTCGCCATATTGGATTTAGGTTGATGATAAACATTTCAAAATCTCCTTATCATAACATTTCATTTGATACCCATATTGCAAATAAGCATTAAAAATAGGTTTTTGCAGTTTTAGGGTCTGTCGCCATATTGAATTTAGGTTGATGATCTTCTCATCATACCCTTTCATTTGATACCCATATTGCAAATAGGAAAAAGTAGGTAAAAAAATAGTGGGAGTAAAGTGGGCGTGGTTATTTTAGGGGGATGAAAAATAGATGAAAAATGGATGAAAAATTCTCAGACCTACCCAATATGCACACAAAATTTCATGAGAATCGGTCAAGCCGTTTCGGAGGAGTTTAACTACACACACCGCGACACGAGAATTTTATATATTAGAAGATATTTACTCAGCTCGTGCGGATCTCTTTGTTATTCGAATCAAAATAAAATCTTTTCGAATAGTGTAGAAATGTAAAGTACATAAATGCATAAATTTGTATAGAGTCGATTTACTTAAGAGTGGTGTCGCTGCGACATTTAGACCTTCCCTTTTGGAGTCGCTTCTTCGTAAGCCGTTGTGTCCCATAAATTTTTCGATTCACAAATAATATCTTAATAAATAAACTGAAGAGTTTATTATCAGTAAAATTTATATCAATTCCTAATTGTTTGTAATAAAAATTTATTACACGATTTATGAGATAGTTTATTATTGTTAATCTTAAAAACAAAAAAACCAACAACATCTATTTCCATTACATCAGCTAAAAAAATTTTATATTTTAATACACGTATGTTGCATAAGAGCGTTATGCAATAAAGTCGGGTAGATGTTGACAGTCTGTGAGGATTGTGCTGTTTAAGCAGAATGACAACTTTTTTTTATATAAGTTGTCGTTGAAAGACAAACATATCAATGCGGATGGGATGGGTGGGTTGAAAGCATATACGCTGTTTGTAAAATATGTACAAAATCTTGAAGCTGTCATTCCCAAAGAACACTAGAACATGCATTTTCACAATCTGGATTGCATGTGATATTTTGCTATAGCAAATCTTCTACGGGAACATTTACACAAATCCGCATCTTACAGGTTGCACAAAATCAAAGTCACAATTAACTGATACTCGGAACAAAACCCAGGTCATTCCGTAAATGCAGGAACATTTCTGGTGCATAAAACGACCTCAAAAAAAAATAAAAATGATTTAATTCCCCACACTTATTTTAGTTTTATTCCATTTCAATACTGAACCGGCCTCAGTCGAAAACCCTGTATATGCGATAGTCATTCTTCCAACCTTTATCAATATTTCTCCCTCTCCCTCTGTCTATCTCTCACTCTACCTCTCTTACTTATGTCGTTCATTCATATTAAATGATAATTTTATGACACGACGGATTTTCTAGACGAATGTGCATTTGTAATTTCGAGTGAAAATATTTATGGAGAAATTGATATAAAACTTCAGTTTCGTTACATTGATAATGACGTTCTCGCAAAGGGGGCCCCATTTCCTATACAAAATAAACCAGCAACAACAATAAATTTTGTAAAATATCAAATACCCCAAATTGTCTACACTGCGTGCTTTTGAGTGGGTGAATGAATAATTTTTATTTATCCATTTTCAAATGATTGCATGTGCGCATACAGCCATATACATCCGTATAAATAGGAAAAAAAATAACACACACACTATTATTATTTTTCATATATTAAAAAAACACTTAACTTTTCTTATTTAATGATTTATTTCTATACGCATTTTTTGTAACCTTTTTCAAAACATCAACTTATTCAGTTCACAAATCGATTGTATTGTTGTATCAATTGTATTGGGATATGGTTTTACAACAGGGACAAATTTAAATAATCCCATTAATATTATAAATGTGAATGTTTGTATGTTTGTTCCACTATACCGCCTACACCGCTGGACAGATTTGTATGAAATTCGGTAGACGGATAGTTTATGGTCCAACTTAAAATATAGTGTACTTTTTATGGGTTAAAAATGGATCAAATATCTTGATTATGGTTCAAAACTGATATTATGAATGTCGGCCACCTAGAGTCAATTTTACTAGCTGGTAAGTATTGAAAAATATTAATTAATGCCTTCTCTATATGTCAGTTTAAATATAAAGTTCGTGGAGTTTGTACTACGCAATGCTGCTAACTTAAGAGGTTGAGAAACTAACTTTAGGTCTGCCATTTAGTAAGACAAAAATCCTATTGGAATCACTATAAATAAAATATAGGGGGAACGACCCAAAATGGTTGGTAACTACACTCACAAAATTATTACAGTAACGGACTCTAGTTTATACAAGAAGTTTTCCGTTCAGTGTTTTTTAAATGAATAAACATTTAAAATTCTCAGCAATGTTATTTTTAACTGATTCTGACATTCATTTAAGAAACTAATGGTGATTTCCTTTCTGAACAAACTTGTTGCCCTTTCGATGGATAACATTTTCTACAGTTTGCCCACACCTTTAAAAAGTGATACATTTTTTACTGCCACAATGGTACAAAATATTTGAGATTTAACATTAATGTATACTTAGCGTTTCACTGTTTGTACGGTTTTCAGCACCATTACCTAGAACAAACTGCAAAAACTTTAAACCAAAAATTTATCAAAAAAGAACTTTTTCTGTATTGTGAATTTTAAAAAATATTTTTTCATTATAAACAAAAACCAATTTTCCTGAAGAAGCTACACAAAGGAGTAGCGAAATATCGAATAAAATTAAATATTACTTATCTTTATAAAAAAAAAGACCCACAGCTTAAATAATTAGTGTAATTAATTTATCAAAAAAGTTTGCATTTAAATAAATAATAAATTAAACAGAATCTTCCTCTAACAAAAGTCTGATGGAATCTAGTCAAAGTGAAGAGGTATATTGATTTTCATAATTCTTATTTGTATAAAAAAGTACTTAACAACGATGTAAAAAAGGTTAGTATATCACCCCGAATTGTGAGTAGAGAGTCAAATATGTTGAATATTTTTCCAGTTATTTGTGCAACATATTTAGAAAGAAACGAAATAGCTTTTTTTAATGTTACATATTTTTTAGAATGGGACAGAAATAGTAACGAAATGTAGCATATACATATGTAACATTTTTGTCAGAAAAGAAAACACCATAAGTACACATTAATACGGATTTTCGGTTGCTTTCAAAATTGTCTTTTGTTTATGTTGAAAGGTTATGTATGCTACAGTAAGGTAAATAAAATAAAAGAGAAAAAATTGTTTAAAGGTTTTAATCGGTAAATCTGTAGTTTTTACGCACTTGAGGGTTTTTTTTTTGTTACGGTAAAATATTCTCAATTCTCAAATAGTTTAGAGAATCACACCAACGTAAGACTTTTTCGTTTTGTGAAAAAAAAAATTGTGAGATCCCTAGACCTAGGCATATGTATATAGTCCAAACCACAAACATAAATTAATAATTAAAAACAAAAAGTATTTGATTTATTTATTCCACAGTTGAACTATGAAAAAACAAAATACAGGGTGGCACAAAAGAAGCTATATGGTTTGAATTCTTTATAACTTTTTTAATTATTATTTTTTCTTTGTTTTTTTTTTCAGCATTTTATGAAGAAGACGTGGGGAATTAATTATGAATCATTACACGATCAAACAACGTACAAAAATAATTGAATTTTATTTTTCAAACCAACAGTCTATTGTGTTGACACAGCATGCCTATCGTCGTCATTTTAATGTGCGCATTGCATCAACACCAGATTTAACAGCTTCTGACAATTTTCTTTGGGTATATTTGAAAGAAAGAGTGTACCTTAACAAACCAAAACCCATACTCCAACTAAAAATCAATATTCGAACTGAAATCATGACCTTTTTACACGAAATTTTGCTAAAAGTTATGGAAAATATGCGAAAAAGAGCACGTATGTGCGAAGCAGAAAATGGACATCAGTTACGGGCATATATTTTTCAAAGCTAATTGCAGAAAATTCCCCAATAATATAATATATTTAAAAAAAAAATTATAATTATCGCATAAATAAAAAAGTTATAAACCAATTAAACCATATAGCTCATTCCGCGCCACCCTGTATCAGTTGTTTTTACAAAATTTGGTGTTAATTTATTTGTATAGTAAAAATAGCATAAGAAAGGAAAAATCCTTAAGTTTTACGGAAGTCGTTGTTTCTTTATTTGTAAGTTAAAATAAACAAAATACATTTATTTTTACGGGTTTAAATCATTTAATTTTTTACCACTAAAAATTAAGTGAACTTTTCGTTAAATTTAAATGAAAAATAAGTAGACCGGTTTTTAAGTGGAGTTTCATTTATTTTAAATTACAATTTCAGTTAATTTTATGAACAGAATATTTTGAGTGTACCTAAGTGAGTGTGGGGGTAGAGAAGATCACCGGGCGAATCTAGTTGAAAAAAAATTTTTCTCAGGCCAGTGCTCAGGTGATGTATTCCTATGTATGCAATGCATTCTACCGGAACTGGTGTTTTTTTTCTTGTACGCTGGTACAAGAGAGATGACTCCTACACATGCTTTGCATTGTGCTGCAACTAGGAGAAAGAGATAGTCAGAGAGATGACAGTTTGTGAAACTTCACTATCTTACAATACTGCTTCTACACGTTTTTTTGCTTATGGCAGTGTTGCAGCGCCTCTAATGTCAAGGAAACGTATTCAATTTTGAAGATTTGTTTTAGTTGCCATTTTTATTAATTATTTTACTTCGCCAGTGCTACACAATACCGAAATAAGGGGGCGCTCTGATGTGCCAGTGGATTGGTATCAGCTGAAGGCGGTACTGTTCAGTGACTATGCCTTCGCCACTGAAACCTTCCGACAACAACTGACCCGAAGACACACTAATGCACATCAGAAAAATGCGAAATGTGTTTATATGATTTTTTAGTCCGAAACCTGGCTCGAACTTACGACTTTTT
Organism: Dexiosoma caninum; assembly: GCA_963924685.1. Lineage (NCBI taxonomy): Eukaryota > Metazoa > Arthropoda > Insecta > Diptera > Tachinidae > Dexiosoma > Dexiosoma caninum. Next base: position 36,541,249 of record OZ004729.1, on the reverse strand, counting down.
GGTTTTGTAGTCATTGACATAACTACTTCAGCTATCGCCAGATATTGTTGCATAGCGATAGTGTAGAGAAGAGACAGGTAAACAGGTGTACTGACTTGGAAATTTTAGGAGAAATTGCGGTCACTGTATTTTCAGCCCTTGCAGACCCAAAAAGATAAAAATATTTTATTTTATGGGGTCTTAGCTAGAATAAGAAGTATACCAAGTATACCAAAATCTTCAAATTGTAAGTGCAAGCGTGGGTGCCTCCGTAGCCCAGTGTATGAGCATTAGTCTTATCAATCTGGATGTAGGCGATAGATTCCCGCCTAGAGCATGGGGTTAAGCTCTGTCCTAAGTGGGGCGTTACCCTTCGGGAAGGGTACGCCATCTATCCTAACCTAACCTAAGTGAAAGCATTTAACTAAGTTAGTGTTACTAAGCCAGGTTACTTAACAAAAATGTCAGGATATTTTGTTTACTTATTTTATCTGGTTATACACACGTTGCTTAAACCGTTGCTTCTTATCATTTAATGTGACTTTTCCAATGTCACATAAACCCTTTCTGATTTCATATGACGATATGTAAGTATATCGACTACAAACACAATCACTATGTATCAATTTTTCGTTCTTCCCATTGTCATCTTTGGCCGTATTATATTTGTCTTGCGTATTGGCTGGCTGGCTGGCAATATCATTTTCCTATTTAGCCATGCTTCATTTACCATGAAATACTCATTGCAAGAGGGTGTTACTGATACTATTTCCCAACAGCTTATGTTTTGCATATTTCCCATGTTGGGAAATACTAGATATTGTCTCAAGAAAAAGCAGAGCTTAACATTAGATGAAGTGGAACTTAATATAATAATACGAAGCAAAAGCAAAAAATATTTAAATTATATACGATTTTGTAGGCCGTAATACATTGCGTCCTCATGGTGCGTGCCTTAAAAATTCGGCATAAAGAAAACAATAAAACTAAAAAGCCATTTATTTTAATTTTATTTCTCAAATGTCAAACGCACAATAACAATTGCAATTCTGGTTAACAGATAGTAAGATGTAGTAACAAAAGCTTTCGGAAGCAGACCAAGTCGCTGCTAGGATTCAAACCCAAAATCCTCAAACCGATGGCAGCAATTCTTGTAATATTTTGTATTCTTGTGTTTTAATTCTTGTCACATTTTGTCACAAACTTTATACAGTTTTCTTTGTCTTCCCTTCCACATTGTTCTACATATAAAATGACCTTGATAAGTGTAATGTAAGTACGACTATATGGAAGTATTATTCGTAGCTGCTAAATATCCCAAAGGATGGTATTTCATTGAGAGAATATTCGTCTTGACATCAAAAAGCAGCTTCGCTTAAAATACTAATGAATAATTTAGTAAAAATCACAGGAGACCAGACAAAAAGTATTTCTTTTTTGCGTTCTCTTCAAAATTTTTGCAATTCAATTCATATCACATCCAACTGAATAGTTTTTAGTAAAAGATAACAAATAAAAAGGAAAAGGTAACAAAACAGAAAATAATAAATTGTTCAACGAAAAACAAATTCTTCTTGGAATGTGATCATGGGAATCCATAGCTCGTGGAGTGCATTGTAAAAAAAAATTGATGCAATGAACTCTTTTTCATGCTGCAAAAGAAACATGCATGTCGCAAATAATTCACAAATTGACTAGTGATTATGGTTATTCGAATAGAAAATCCAATGAATAATGAATGGAATGAAAAGTATTCAACCCAAATCGCGAATAAGAAGTGAAATTTTTGTTCACGTAAAATTTTCATTCCCCTCGCAGGGAAAATTGGTATCATGAAGTTCACGTGGAGTTTTTTTCCCCGTTATCATTGCCAGTGAATGCAGAAAAGTGAAGAAGATTTCAAAACCATACAAATTAATTAAAAAACATACCATTTAATACAGAAATAAAAATTTTTGGGTTTACACATCTTTAAGTTGTTTTTTTTTTTTTTTTTTTTAACAACACAACCTCTACGAAGCTCTTATAGCTTGTCCGTAGAAACACACAGGGTCTAGGCGGGAATCGAACCCGCACTTTCATATTGATTATGCACTAGACTACGTGGAGGCAAGTGTTGTTGTGTTGCGTTTTTAAATATTCAGGGGCCAGTGAATACGTCAACCATATAAAAAGTAATGCATTTCACCTATTGTCCAAGAATACAAGAATTAACAAGTATGAAAATTAGATAATTTTAAAAATAACATAGTAAATAAAAATAGAGTACACTAACAATTTAAATAAAATCCTTAGACTTGGAACTATGATGGACTAGCAGTATTAATTTAATCCGTAAGAGAACTCCAAAACCCAGCCACCAAGTCTTTCCATACTTTAACAATTGGCATGTTAGGTTTCATTTTGTTTATTATTTATGTATGTTTATCAAAATATCTAAATAAAAAAAGAATTTACTTACATTTTGTATGCAATTGAAAAAATCAAGTGAATAAATTAAAGGCAAAAGTGAAAAAACTCGCAGGAAAAATATCGTTCACGCTAAGGGGAATTTTATTTTAACATGAGGGTGGCGATGGTCGAAGTGTTCTGCACGTTGACTACTTTCCTGGGTTCATGCGCAGTTTCAGACTCATAAAAACATCTCGCTTTTTTCTGATATGCATTTGTGTGTATCTTTGTGTCAGTTGTTGTCGCAAGGTTTCAGTGTCGAAGGCATAGTCACTGGTCACTGAACAGTAACGGGTTCAGCTGTATCAAATTCGCAGGCACATCAGAACGTCCTCCTTCGTCGGTATTGTGTAGCACCGGCGAAGTAAAATAATTACTAAAAAAACTACTACTAAACGATTGCAAATTTAGGGAAAGGGGAAGTATATCAAGGGTAAAAGTATTCACGAAAGAGCTGATTAAGTTCATCAAATTAATCAGATGGCAAGATGTAAATGTTGATGTCCCGGCTGCCCGACTTTGGGACTGTCAGGAAAGGTGTTGCAAGATCGTCGTTAAAACATAAACTGGATTACTGCTCTACTATAGAGCGTTTTTAAGGTCTATTTGCTCTATGATTTTTCAAACTACTAAATCTAGCGCTAAAACTGCAATATGTTTTAAAGTTTCTTTCCACTAACTTTTGGCTTATGGGCCCTTCGTGAAAAAACTTTTTCCAGCGCACACTTTATAATTTTGAAGCGATTGTTCGACAGCGTTAATATAAATAGGCTACCATTAATAAGACAATTTGGTACCAGTTGTTCGTTCAAGCGTCAATATTTTCATGATTATTTGAAAGAGTAAATCACGAAGTAAAATAAATAAAATTGTACTCCTTTAGATAATGAAATTAATTCGTCAACATAACAGCAGCCCCGCGCCAACTCTGCATTAAAAATTCTCAAAAAACGCGCAACTACAGAATTGTGCACGAAATAAGTTTCTACGTTTCACTGCGATACTCAACTGGCTCAAGTTGGATAGGAGGTGCGTGGAGACAACTTCGTTACTGTTTCTATTTTCACGGGTAGGCACGCCGAGAGGCTGCGCTTACCTGCGAATGATTTCTGTCGCGGATGTAGATCGGCGGAGCAGGAGACTGTCAGCCACTTAATGTGTCAGTGTCCGTCCTGAGCTCGACATAGACTCCTCTCTTTGGGGTTGCTTTTTCTCGATGTTTTTAGAGAAGTAACACTCAGGCGGCAATGATTGCCAACTACTAGGTTTTACTTCTACGAAAGGGATAGTGATGGAGATTACAGATGATGCAGGTGTTAGATAGAGTTTTGCTCGTTTTTTGTTTATAGCAAATTTGCACCGCCTCTGATGTCAAGAAGACGCATTCGATTTTTTAAAGCTGTATTTGGCAGCCATATTATTAATTATTTTACTTCGCCGATGATGCTACATAATACCAACGAAGAAGGGCGAACTGATGTTACTTGTGAACTAGTATTAGCTGAAGCCGGTACTGTTCATTCACCAGTGACCAGTATTTGAAAATATTTCCTTTCTGCCTCCATGTTCAGTACGTTTGGCAGCTGTGGTGATTTCTCTTCAAAAGTTAATTCCATTTCTTATCTAATTTTACGCTATTAATTTTTGTAACATGTCTAGTACTCAAGGGATGTGGCCTACATAAGCAACGCATTGCACCCGAACTATTTGAAAAGGGATGGTATAGAGAAGAGACGGGTAGTAAACGGTTAGGAAAGAACATGGCTTAATTGTTGCACAACTCAGCAGATGCGAGCTGTGTTCATTTGTAAAGCAGACTGGCTACGTCTATATGACGACGCATTCTTTTTGAAGCTAAAAGGGCACTGCTGGCATAGAAACATCGGAACATCCTATTTGCTAGACGGGAGATTGCACCCACGAGCTTCTGCTTATAGAGTGAACGTGGTAACTACCCAGTTCGCTCTTTATTGTTCCGCTATATAGAGCCTTTAAAAGAGAACAACAAAGTGCAAATAGTTTTAATAAATAACATGAAAACTGGAATGTAAATCGAAATCACTATGAAAAAAAGTTTTTTTTTCTGGTGTGGAGGTGAAGTATTTCAACGCTAAAATACTTTACAATATTTTCGCAATATTTCGAATTTTTTTTTTAATTTTCTTTTAATAATTATGATAAAAACTTTTTATTGTATATAAAATATTTCACAACAACAACAACAACAAGCGAATATAAACCCACATAAATTAAGAACATTCCAAAGCAGAAATAAGTAGTCACTCGTTCTTGCCTGCAACTAAAAAAGGGCAAGAAACTGTGTCCGGCCTTAACCCATTGTGGACCAAAAATAAATGTCTACACAATCTAGTGAGTAGAATAATTAAAGAAAATATCAAACTAATGGCAAATCTAAAATATAATTATTGTATCGTAGGTTGGTGCGTATAAATAATAAATTCGGTTAAACATTTAATACCCTGCCAGCAAATTTTTTATTTTTTTTTCATCTGGGACCAGCACTCAGGAGCTGACTCCTACACATGCGAAGCATTGTGCTGGAACTATATAGAAAGGACGATATGAGGCGAAACTTAATTAATTATTCTACAGCTCTGCTATCGCACGTTCTTTGTTTATAGCAGTGCTGAAGTTTCGGTTTACTAGCCACTTTTATTATTATTTAACTTCGCCGGCGCTGCATAATACCGACGAATGAGGGCGTTCTGATGTGATTGTAGATTGCTATCAGCTGAAGCCGGTATTGTTCAGGGACCAGTGACTATGCCTTCGCCACTGAAACCTTCCGACAACAACTGATACAAAGTTACACACAAATACACCTCAGAAAAAATGCGAGATATTTTTATGAGTCTGAAACCGGGGGTTGAACCCAGGAAAATTTTTGTAGTCAACGTGCAGACTTCTTCGACTCTCGCCACCCTCAGTTTGGTAACATATACAAACATATACTCGTATATACGGTTATAATTTCACAGTGATTAACATATTAATGTTCGAATTTGGTTGCAATGACGAATATATGCACAATTTGAAATTACTCGCCCGAGTACAGGAGAAGATGAAGAAACTCATTGCTGATGATAGGGCAGTCGACTTTATTGACTTTCCTGAGCATCATTGCAATATGGGGTGCGTTTCGTTATTCTATCGCTACTATAATGGGATGTGCTCTGATGAAATTAGGAAACTTGTTCCCGAAACCCGTTCATTGATGCGCACAACACGTTCATCATTAATTAAGGGCGCATCCATTTATGCTTGATTTGGCAGCGAATTGCACTACACATTACAGAGAGAACTCATTTGTCGGCCGAACATCGTGTATGTGGAACAAATTTCCTTGCAGGGGTTTTTCTTGTCACTGTTCACGTCCGAAAATTCAAATTAAATGTCCATAAACACTACTGCTAATTTCCTAGTTCCAGCACAATTCATTACATGTGCAGGCGTGCTGGTGCAAGATAAAAAAACATTTTTTAAATTATCAGAGGATTTTTTCTTCGTCCAGTGCTCAGGGGACGGATGTCTCTGTATCTATGCAAAGCATAGCTCCGGAATTAGTAATCTAGGTTTTAGAGAGCAGGGTCGAGGCAGTGGAGTTTGTGTATATTCCACGTGCATTTTCCAACATCGCAATTGGGAAGACTTCTGCGGTTCGGCTAAAGAACGAATTTCCCCTACAAATGCGTAGTGCGATTTGCTGAAAATGGACCACAAAAGAATGCACTGTCAAGGCCAACCTTGTTGTACGTAGAAAGTAAGGAAGCTGGCGGTATCTCTGAATAAGTCATCCATAACAAATCCTATTGTACGATTTCTGAGAAAACTAATTTAGAGGCACCAATAGTGTCCAACATCTACGTAGGCCAATGTGCTAGAAAATTGTGGTCTGAAGGTGTTTTATATTTTTGTTTCAAACATTTTTTTGCCTGGCCCATGATAAACGAATAAAATTTGTTCCCTGCTGTTTTAGTTAGGCGAGGAATGGGTTAATGTGCAACAACCTTCCATCTAAAAAAGTTTTCATTAAAACAGAACAGAAGTATGAACAACAGAGAGGGATATTTTAAACTAGTTTTTTTTTTCTTGCCATTAAATAGAATTTTCATGACTTTCTTTGAGAAAGAAGGAGAAAAAAAGCGATTATTGTTAAGTCTTCCTGTTAATGGAAGAAACAAGTTACGCCTGATTTCACCTTGACGTTTTTCTTCCTCTACTATTCTCGCTGTTATTTTCTTTAGTAAATTACCTTGATACTATTATTTCTACATTTTTCATGCTGTATAAAAAAATACAAGTATTTTGTATTTCACCAAAGAAAATGTGATTTAAATTTTTTTTTTCTATTTTGCCACTTTTTAATGTTCTTTTTGAACAAGTTTATTATATGATGGATATCTGTTACATTCCAAAGTATTATTCAACTTTTTTGTGATATGACAAGTGCAGTTTTTTAGCCTGCATAGCGTTGCAACATTAAGCGACTTTTACGCAAAACTTTACATCCCAAAAATATTGTCTCAAATTAAATTTGAAAATTTAATCCAGAATAAATAATTTATTGTTGACATTAATTTGAAATTAATGCACAGTTTTAAAAAATATTGCACAAATACATTTCTCAGAGCACTTTTTTTTTGCAAATTATTATATGTACAAAGATTTCATCAATATTGCGTCTACTTAAAATTTGTCAGGCGATCAACTGGTTTCTGTCTGTTTCTTTGACAATGTGGTACCAGCCTGTCATATTGTGATGCGGAAAGCGGTCCCGGGAAGGCATCTACCCAGAGGAGGAGGGAATTTTTTAGTGGTAACACCATTCGACGCAGCTGACGACGGTCTCTGTAAGTGCGAAGGCATTTTCAGCCCTACCTTACATGCCAAAAACAAAAATTGTTCTTAATAAATGATTCAATAACGTTCATTGAATGTGTGATGCGTTCTCATTTGCTCTGGAATCTCTTTTCAAACAAATAAGAATTTTTGTAATGAACCCTGGAAGCCGACAGCTGATGCAGGGAAAAGCCTGGTGCTCTGCTCTATATTCCATGCGAACGCGGTCAAAATGTATATAATAAAAAATTCACCAGAAATGTTCTTTAAAACATGATGGTGGCGATGGTGGAACTAGTCTGCACATTGACTACAAAACGAAAATTTTTTCCTGGGTTCAACCCCAGTTTTAGACTCATAAAAACATCTCGCATTTTTTCTGAGGTGCATTTGTGTGTAACTTTGTATCAGTTGTTGTCGGAAGGTATCAGTGGTGAGGGCATAGTCACTGGCCAGTAACGGCTTCAGCTGTATCCAAACATCAGAGACGTTACAATGCTGCTATAAAAACAAATAACGTGCAAAAAGCTGTGTTGTAAGATAGTGAAGCTTTACCTACTGTCATTTCTCTTACTATCCCTTTCCTACAGTTTCAGCACAATGCACCGCATGTGTAGGGGTCATCTCCTGAGTGCTGGTCCAAGATACAAAAAAAATTGGGTGTTCACGTTATCGCGTAAAGTCTGTGGTTTTTCTGCGTTCCCGAACCTTTCCGCATTTTTGTCTCTTATTGAGATACAATGAATATAGTTTACTCTTATTTTACAGAACTTTACGTTTTGAAAAGAAAAAACATAAAATGTATTGGCAACATTTATCCAAATTGTCAAATAATATTTATGCATGGCACGAAGGCGAATTCATACCAGGTGACCTCTTCCCTACAAGAACAAAATTTTTTCTTTACAAAAACAAATATTTTATCCAAATTGTCAAAACAGTTTACGTATTAAAATGCTTCGCGTTGGATACAACTTTGACAACTGAACAGAAATCAGCTGATGAGAATTTTAGCTAATGCAGCCACCTGGTAAGAATTCGCTTTGAATTGCACCTTTTTCATGTGAAATTTGACAACATACTATTTTATTATAAGTCTAGTACTCTATTCGAATGTTCAACATTAATTTTTCCATACGAAAAATTTGTCATCTCGCGCTTTTGCTACATTGTCGCTTGTAATGCTTGAAAGTATGCAACATTGTTGAACGTCAGTAACAGATTCTTTAATTACATATGTACATGCATACATACATATGTATACAGTATGTATGTCTAATGTTTTCATACTAATTTGTAGCCCACAGTTATTAATATTTTTCTATTTTGTTAAACACTTCCTGTACATCATAAAACCATTTCTCACGCGCCTTTCTTATGGCGAAAAAGTGTAGCAGAACAAATTTATGACTTACAGCCGAACTTCCCTATAACGAATTTTTCTCCATGACGAATTATTTTTAAGAAAAAGATTTCCTCAGATTTTTATCTCCCTATAACGAATTTCTCTACAACATATTTTTTTTATGTAAAGAAACTTTTCTTCAGACACAACGTCCATTTGATATGCTAAATAATCGCCCTATAACGAATTCCTCAATAGCTGTCAAGACTTTGTCGATGAAGTTAAATATAAAAGTTGAAAACAAACACAAATAATGAATTTTTTGCAAAATGTGTCTTCAAGGCATAATTTCATGAATTAATATAACTTTGTTTGGATGTAAGGATGATATAAAAAGCAACCCTTTTCATGGAATATACATATTGTACATATTGAAAGATGACAGGTTCACTCTAACAAATTTTCTCCCCAGCTGCTGCGTTACAGTGAAGTTCGACTGTAGTGTATATTTTTCGCACAAGTATCTTAAAGAGGACAAAAAAATATTTATATTATACTTCCATAAAGAAACGGATATGGCCATCATTGATCTAATAAAGTTGCCTGTACAAGATGCTGAGGAAGTGTCATCGAAATTTACCAGATTTATTTACTAAAATGTATAAAAGATTGGAAAGATTGTGTTTTTTTATTCTACTTCTAAATAAACAAACATTTGCCACTCTAATGTTACCGGGAAACATATGTATATATATTTTTATAGAGCATATACATACATACATACATATGTATGTATGTATGGATAAGTCATAGTAAGGGATTTTGGAGACCATAAAAATAAAATGTTTATCTAATGGAAACGTTTATTTATGCACATCATCATTAAATACATTTGATTGACAAAAAGTTTGTTCCTGTTATTTCCAGTTGAGTGAATGGAATTTATTAATATTTATAGAAACATATGTATACACTTAACCCTTTTTTACAAGCGTTTGAAATAATTAGGTTCACAAATAAGAACAAATGATTTTTTTTACGAATTTTTAGAACTTGCATAATTTTTTTCCAGCAATTAATGCAAATAGTGAGTAATTGCAAAATTTACTTTTATTAATTTTAATCTTTCAAACCAGGAACAAACTGTATTGTTTCTTTCTTAAAAAATGGATTGTTTTAATTTTTTAATACGTATTTTTTCAAATAAAGCTGCCAACACGTTAAAGTTTTTTCAAATTATACGATTTCTTATATGTAACGTATCCCTAAATTTTATTTATATAAGATTTTTTCGTATCCCCGTGTAAAAAAAGAGTTGGATGTATCTTACACAGTACTGTGTAGAACAAGAGCAACAAACACCAAACCAGCGTGTTAAAATGTTATTAACAAGTTTTATTTATCTTCAACTCAGAAGCAACAACTCTAGCATAAACTCTATCATATTTTTATAGATCCTAAAGAATGGCTATTTTTAATATTATAAGACTCGAAACAGAAAAATTAAAAAAAAATTAATTTGCCAAGTGTTCTTTTTATACCGTCGAGTCTAAATTTAAATTAATTAAAACCGAAATACCCAATGTACGGCTTAAGCAATATCACTGCAAATGAATTTTATGTAAGTAGGAGAACACGAATCTATTCACCATCAAGCGAAAAATTCTTGTGATATGTCGGCGAGGTATAGTATTAAATAAAATGGCTCTCCTTTTGCTTAAACAAGACGCAACAACTCTGCTTTACAAATTCACAAAAACGAGCAAATGTAGAGTTGTGCACGAATTAAGCCCTTCCAGCATAAAATAATTAACATTTTGGCAGAAGTATTTACTTTTTCTGCCTTATGAATGTGATTTACAGTCAGCATATACATATGTATTGCCTTAAGAAGAGCAATAATGTATAGTAGAAAATACATATCGAGCCTTTGCTGCAATATCGCAGTAACTCAAAATTTGAATTTTTTGAGCTGGGTATGCAGAAATGATCTTTGGGGAAATATATATCTAAAGGAAAAAAGATTATGATTCTATTTCTAACTGTTCAGATTCTACAGCTACAGATTTATTGCCTCCAGCTATTTCCAACAATATTTTTTGCAATAATAAAATATTTCCTTTATGACAAGAAACTTACAAACAGAAAACATTACAAAACATGCCTCTTTATTTAAAAACTTGTTAAAAAAAATAACTTTAGTAAACGAAAATACTATCAAAAAGATGGCTCAAAACTTCAAATGCATTTTTCCCAGTTCACGATTTTTTGAATTACTACGGTATTGCACCAAAGGCTCGATATGTAATCAATACAAGAAAAAAATTTCATTTTGGTATTCACTGCATTCAGTTACTTTAGTGCATACTAAAAAGCACTTCTGTAAGGTAGTGATACAATGATCAGTATTACGAAGTGTAACGATCATAATGAATGCTTGAAGATTACATGATTTCACTACATATTCTCTGCGCTGAAAAGCGAATACTCCAAAGTGGGGCATACCGAACAAATACCATTTCATACGTAAGCAGGTTTGTAAGCGAATGCTATCCCAATGTTCCATTACCAACCTACTTACTGCGATGCAGTTGTTTTCGCTAGGTCTATTCATTGTTATCAGGTGCTGAGCAGCTGTCTCCTCTCTGCACTCGCCCTTTGCATCGTATACCTAAGGGACATTCCCTGACCACTAATACAACAAAACAAATATTGTCCCCTTTTGAAAATTATTGATACAATGGAATGCTATTTCTTTGTGGATTACAAAAAAAAACCAAAAATCATGCATACTTCATTCTATTGAAAATATGTGGATGACAATGCTTGATAAATGTCTCTGGGTGACGTTTCATAAATGTTAATCACCTAAGAAGTATTATTTTTAGGCAAACATATAAGATAAATAACATAAATTAAAAACATTAATCATTTTCGAAAAAAAATTGGTATAAAGAAAACTCACAAGATAAAAGCAAGAGGTTGTTAAATGGCATATTTTTCACGGCGGATTCATATTGATAGAATAATGCACTGCATTATTATTCAATTGAAATTCCGAAATTTCAATGATAAAATTTTACAATTTAATCGTGTATGAAAGCACATACATAAAACTTGACATGGTGATTTGGCAGCACTGACTGAATAATAATCAACAGATTTGACAGATGCCGCCACAGACCGTCAACATCGAAAACTCTTTTATTCCGTATGCTTTGAGAATAACTTATTGTAATTTCATTGTATTTATTTTGATTTAATCATATTGTACACATCCTCATGTACATTTATTTTTTTTAACGCCACTGCCTCTATAAAAAAAAACCGTGAAAATAGTTTATATATGTATGAAGCGGAACTGTTTTTTCAACATTCAAAAAACAACTTCCGTTAGTCGTTCACGTACACCGCTCTTTATTTATTTATATTCTAATTTTTTTTTATTTAAAACTGTTAAATATTTATCACTTAAATGCAAATATATTTTTTATTTTTATGTTATGGGATTGAGGGGTAAATAAAATTAAATCTGCATCTTTCATCAAATGACATGTGGGGTACTACCAACCACAATTTTTTTTTTCCTAAGAGCTAGTGAAATTTATTTGAACTAAAATTATTACAAATTAATGAATGAATATTTAGTTGTGTTTAAGTTTAAATTTAATTCATCACAGTGATATTAAAATTACTTTTGATTAGAATAATGGACAATTAATCTCCAACACCAGTTCAGTAGAACACGTATATGCATATTTTCTATGATCTGAAGGCTTTGAGCTGTTGGGAATATGTGGATTCTGACCCATACTGCAACAGAAATAACAAAAGTTTTAAGGCTTTGTCTATATAGTATGTGGATAATAATATGCATTTCTTATATACATTTCTTAAACTTTATTGGGTTAAATAGATGATATTAATGACTTTTCAACTACCATCCCGTTGACACAAAGAGTACTGACGTGTTCTACTCAACTGGTGCTGAAGATTAGTTGTACCTTTTCCGTTTATTACAATCAAAGGTAATTTTCACATTATTGTGATAAATTTTAACATTAAATAAATTAAACACAACTAAATATTCATAAAATTTTTTTTTATTATTATTATTTTAGTAGAATTAAGTCTCAAAAATTTTTATATAAAAACTAAACGGCCTTGGCATGTGTATCGTTAAAATTACGTTAAAAATAGGAAAACGAATTTAAAAATAGAGCAGATAAATGGCATAGTGATTTTCCATCTGTAGAATTTTCAATAGAACATTTTCCATCGGCTTCTCGCATTCTTGCAACACCATTTTCTGGCAACGCTAGATATCTCTCTTTGCCTTTGAGAGTATTGCCAGATGTGCAGTGTTTATTATGAAAAAATAAATGTAAACGGGAATTATTTCAATAAGTATACAATACATGACTGTATGTACATATGTATGTAAGTATGTATAAATGTAAGTACACATTGCATCCTTCTTTGTATTAAGAAATAATAAATAACTCGTTTTATCCTTTATAAATTCATTACATATGTAAATATAATTAAAAGCTAGAAAAATTGTGCAGTGTTAATCTAAATGGTAATTTTTACCTAAATTAATTTGATATTTTCCTGTATCACGCTGAGGTATTCTGTGTAGTGTGCCTAAAATAGAACAGGAATAAGAGAAAAAAAATATTGTAAAATAATATTTATTATGTGGATGTGTGTATATTATATATTTTTTTATAATTAGCATGAAAAGCAATGTAACGAGACTTTACTAGTACGAGTATTAAAGCTAAAAATGTGAGTATTATGTGTATTAAGCTACATACATACATACTTAGTATGTATTTATGAATAATGTAAATGAAAAAATAAAAAATTAAAAAAAATAAAATGAAGTGGAAAATTTCATTTGCAAGTAATGAAAAATCTCACATACAACATGCACCGCGCAACTCCTTAAAAAATTTGTTACGTTAAAATGCATAAATTTTTCTATGAATGCAAAAAAGCTTTTATTTATGAAGATTAAAAAGAAGCTCAATCTACATAAATTATTTATTTTTTATTTTTTTTTTTATTATAACTAAAATAAATATTCCATAATAATAAGTGTTTCAAAATTCTAAAGACAAAATGATGCTTAAACGATTAGCTAAGTGCAAGTGATTTAAAAAAATCTTTGAAATAGAAAATTGTACGGTTGAATAGATAAACAGATGAATGCTTGACAGAATGATGTTAAACATGGCCACATTCAAAAGAAAGATAACGAACTGGCAAAGAAATCCTAAATATAAACACATTACTGATCTATATAAAGCCGTATGTAAGTATGCATGCATGGATATGTGCGAGTATGTTTGTTTGTTTGTTTGTTTTTTAACTTTCAGGTCATTAACCTGAATTTTTAGCTTTTGATGATGGTGCGTTTACACTGCGTTAAAAATAAACTACTTAATGATTTATATAAATGATGTTAAAATGTTTAATTTTTAGATATCTTTTCGCACAGCTGTGGCCAGATAAATAGCGTTAAAATTAAGGGTTATTTTTATTTATTTTTCTTCTAATGGAAAAATTCCTAGACTAGAATTTCGTTCAAGTTGACACGGTAAAAATAGCACTACAGTAGAAGCTCGAAAAAGTTAAGATGCAAAAAGGTTAAGAATATGGAAAAGTTAAACACTTTTCAGTCACGATACGTGATTCTGCAAAGTTAAGTGCTTCTTAACTTTATTGCGTAATTTTTGTTTTTATTTTATTTTTATATTTCGAACACAATTTTGACTTCTTATATGCAGATTCCCAGCTGCCATTTGGAAGATTGTTTGACGAATGCGATTATTTGATGGCTCTTTTTTTTAATCGTCCTAACGACTGTTGTAGACGAATGAGTAATAGTTTACGCACATTGGCGAGCAAGGGAAGATTATTTGTAGTCAACAATCATATTCGATTCTTCCAAATGATATTTCTGCGAGGTATTATGACGGACCATTGAAAGATCTCTATTTTACCACAATCGTATTTTATTAAATTTTACAGAAGCTTTTGCGAGTCTTTGACGATTGTTGGACGATACAATCTCAGCATAAGTTTTTCTGAAGCTACATGAGCAATAAAATAAGTAATGTGTCGACATAACATCAAATAACAAATTATTTTTGCTTGTTTTCAACTCAGTTTGTTCAATGCTCGTCTGCATTAAGAATTTTAGATTCTTACACGATTCTTTGCGGAGCATCGTAGACGAATCATAAGAAGATGTACCACATTACATAGTTTCTTCCCTTGTACTGAACGTGAACGATCGTAATAGGACTTCGCGGACTATTAAATTAATCGCCTGTTTCGTTCGTCGAAGAGTCTTCTACGATTGAAAATGCTGGCTGTGTAAATACGCATAAAATATATGTATATAATGTGTAAATTTTTCTTATCACGAAAAAGTTAAAAATTCGAAAAGTTAAACACCATCAAAACAAACTACTTAACTTTTTCGAGTTTCTCTGTATTTCTAATATACATTCATACATGCATTCGGCCATGAGATATTTCACTGTAATACAAATTAAACATTATTAAAAATCTAAATATGTACATCATGTACATGGGTTTTTCTTTGAAGGCATGAACTCTTCCCACCGTTTTTTTTTAGCAATTCTTTCAATACCCTCCTTAACTATCCAGGGGTAAAAAAAACAAAGTACCTAAATATAACCACTGACATTCTAAGGTAGCATATAAGTACTAGAAATTTAATTTATGTGTAATCTATGATACCATGCACATCTTACACCTCTGCTTATATTGTTAGTTCGAAGTCAGTGACTGTTTAGTTGATGCAAAAATGTTGCCTAATTGTAGGCTGAATTTAAATTGACATGCATTATTCCTTTAATTACAAAATCAGTAGGATTAGTGGTACCACAACTTAACCTTGTCTTACACGTGCAAAAAGGACTACAAGCATTACATTCTAATTTGCTTATCTGTATAGGCACTATGACACTTTTACGTTAACTCTTAGCAGGGAAATAAGCGGGGCAATCAGCAATGACTGTTACTAAATATTGCTTAAATCAGTGATTATGTAATGCTCATTTATACTGCTCGGTACTGCCCATATATGCTCGTTCTTAGCAAGTTTTGACAACAATCATCAACGAAAAGCATTACTATTGGGTCTTGCAGGGACTATCACATTAACAGTATTGTCTGTCAATCACTGGCAGATGCTTTCTAGTGGAATATTTTGATTCGCTGTCTTGTTAGAAAACACTCACGACAATCTATTACACACTATTTCCCTGCATGACTTTATCCGTCGTTGATTTTTCAGTTCTGTTGTTACGCTCCATTACTTTCCCACTTCATAACGATTCACTCCATTTTAAAAATCTGTCCGGAAAATCTAAGCTGCTACATATATGTATGTAAAGGAAACTTATTAACTTCACAAGGTGGCAGTACTGAGAGACTGATTAAATTTTCTATTTTTAAATTACTTGCGAAGATTGTGAGTCAATAATGGTTGAAAAAAACAAATCGATACTGTTGATGTCCATTGGAACGAAGAAAGCTTTATTAATGGCAAAGAACAATGGGCTACTTTCACACATTGGTACCAATGATACGTTCAACTTCGTGGACTCGTGGAAGGTAAAGAGTTTCGAATTTAACTTCATAAACACAAAATGGGACTCTGCAACTTCAACTTTTTGTCGGAACAAAATATAAAATTAAACTGATTCAAGGAGAGTTGTTCCAACAATATCGTTTCTATCTCTAAAAAATAAATAGGGACTGCATATAGAAATATTTTGTCCGAAACAAATGTGTGAATCTCCTTAACTGCTTAGAATGAAAGAAAACGTTTACAATAAGATATTCACAATACTGTGCATAGTAAGAATCTATCAAACTTACTAGTACAACAACAACCAAAAATCATTGTAAAGGGTGTCTGGTGACAAATTTATATTTTTAAATACGATTATTTGAAAAAGTAATAAATGGTGCGGATGGAAGGTGGCGCCGTTGGAACTATCGATTATGCGGATTTGTCAGTCACGAGTAGTCCGTCAGTCAGTTAAGAGTAATGATTCTAACGTAATAGTTCGTCGACAATTTTGTTCAAAGTATGGTATTCGGCGAATAAGTGATGGACCGAGTGTAAATTTAATTCGTTCGTGGGTTCAGAGATCCCGCGTAACTGCTTCGGCTATGAATGCCCCACGGCCAGGGACCAGTCGATCTTCAAGCAGTTTACATGAAAATCCGTGACTTTCAATAAGGAGCAACCTCACTGGGACTGCCAAGAGCGATTATTCATGAAATTTTAAAAAAGGATCTGAAGGATCTGGATGACATACTCTTTAAAAAATAAAATCCGCATTTCCATTCTATCGTTCAATGCTCTTAATAAAACTTTGTATCAATTACTACGTTTTTAGTTTAAGTTTGAAAATATAAATCTGCTACCAGACACCCTGTACGTTGTCCAAATAACTCATACAATTTGACATCAAATAGTCGTCCCGCTGGGGTAGTAAGTTCAGCTGTTATGAATTCGCCTTAGTAAGAATTTAGTATGAAAATAAATCATGTAGCTGCTAACATTGCTATAATTTTTGACGCCACTGTAACTATTGCTGTTTCTACACAAATGAAATAATTTGAAAACGAAACGGAGATTATCGTTATTTCAAGAAATTAATTCTTATTAGGTGGAACGTTTTATAAATATTTGGCAACTCTGCTTCGCCAGAGATGGCAACTTTTAGAACGCCATAACTTTTAGCATTTTCCTACATATATTTGAACCATAAATGTTTTTAAAGGATGGAAACGGAACAAATGGTTGTGAGCAGTAAATTTACCATACCTAACATAAGTTCACATTTAAACATTAAATCTCAGACAGATATTTTAGCAAAACGTTAATGTGGAGGTAGTGTAGTGAGCATTGGAGACCAGCAGTATTCATTGACATTTATTCTTCTGAGATTTAATGCTAACATTTATTCTTATATTGCCACAAGTAATAATATTTCTCCTATAAAGGGTTTCCTAAAATTCAAGCAACATTTCTAGGTTCTTAATAATAATTTGATAATTTTCCTTCAACCCCAGTTTCAAACTCATAAAAACATCTCGCATTTTTTCTGAAGTGCTATTGTGTAAGTTGTTGGCGGAAGGTTTCAGTGGCGAAAGCATAGTCAGTGGTCACTGAACAGTAGCGGCTTCAGCTGAATCCAATCCATGGGTACATCAGAACGCCCTCTTTCGTTGGTATTGTGTAGCACCAGCGAAGTAATATAATTAATAAAAATGGCTACTAAAAACGAAGGTTCAAAATTTATTACGTCTCCTTGATATCAGAGATTAAATGCATGATGATTAAAGATGTCAAATGCATGACCAACGAATGTGGTCCTTCGAAGAGCAAGTGCTTCGACGTACATCAATCCCTGAACTGTATAAAAGTTTGCGTCTGATGCGTCCACTTCAAGCTGTGGGTGTCTTCAATTAAATTCATTTTAAGATATTGTGTTTGCGAAAAATTTGTAAATTAAAAAAGGTTTTGTTGTTGTTGCTGTTGTTGCAGATTTAGGTTACCCTTTACGCTTTAAATTTAAAGCATACATTAAGGGGAGCCACACACACACACACCCGTTTATTTCTTCAACAACATTAAATTGCTTCGGGGATGGAAGTTTTCTTTGCCATCTCTTGAATGTTCTTGACATTTTCCATAAGAGTAACATTCCTACACATTTTCGTTTTTTTCTTCTTGCAAAATAAAAACAAAAAACAAATCCGTATTTTCTTTATGGAACAGATGACGGAACCCACATGAGAAAACACGCTGCAGTACGAAAATGTTTATTAGAACGTGGTATGCAAGAGATCTTGTCATTTTCTTTTTTTTTCTTGAGTAAAATTTTTGCGATAACAAATCGTTGTGTTGTTTATCTTGAAGGTTTTTGTTTTCTTTGTGTTACGTTCCTTCGAAGACAAAAGACACACACACACATACACATACACAAATGTTGAAAAAATTGATAACATTTTCTTCACAGTTCTTAGTTTTTGTTTTCCTTATTATTTTTAATTTTTATTATTATTTTTTTTTTTTTTGCAAAAAATGCATAAAGTGTTTTAAGACGTGCTTGATATATGGTCGCATGATTGTATTTTATGGTGCTAAAACATTTGCATTTATTTTCTTAATTTGTTCTTGTTGTTGAGATGTCTAAAAAGAGTTTGTTGGCGGAGAACTGCATCTACTGCAGCGCAATGTGTGCATAAGTGCCCATCAAGAGTACATTTGTCACAATATGTGGGTGACTTTATGGCAACGAATTTAAAATGCGAACAAAAAAAAATGCATTTTTCACGAACGTATAATAAATGGAGACTAACTTGGGCAATAAAAATAACGTGTGTTGAAAGGCAGCCGTTTGAAAGCAATGAAACCGAAAGGAAATGAGAAATAATTTCATTTACAAATTAATCATTTGTCAACAGTTTACGACTGGACTAAAACTAAATTCTGGCAGACGCAGCGACTCTGCTTTACAAATTCTCAGAAAACATTCTGGCAAAAAAGTCTTAAAAATTTAGAGTTTAAAAGTAAAAAAAGTGAATGCGTTGCACTTTCCAGTTTATTTGTTAAAAATATTTACATTTAAAATTCTCGTTTCAAATTGCGCTAAATTGCATTATAGAGGAACATTAAAGAGCAAATGTGTTAAATGATGAGCGTAAACAATACAACGCACTTTTGGTGGAAAAGAAAACATCATAAGTGAAATTGTATACTGCGGGGCGAAGCATGCGCGATACAAGAATTAAATCGTAGTCGAACCATGTTCAATGTGCCGTAAGGGACAAAAAATGGCTACGCAATTCGCTAGAGAATAACATAAGCAAAAAATATTATTTTAAAAGTTAAACTTACAAACTTAACCAAAGAAAATTTCATTTAAATTATTTTAAAAACTATAACAACAAAATTTGTTTAGTAGTTTAGGTTCCGAATGAAAATAGACTTGAGATAAAAACGAAGGCAAAACAAAGGATTAACTTCTCCGAATTTTTAAATCGAGTAACATATACTGGAGTAAAAAATTCCCGTATGCTATTTCGGTTATTGATTTATATGAATTGAATTTTTTGATATTTGTATCGTGTGATTTTTTGCTATTTCAGTGAAAAATTTTTCAGTGGCAATGCCAAAAATACTCAGTAAGTTTTGCCATTTAACCATATGAACAAACAAACAATAAGTTGGATGAATTTCCATTTTTCTATAGAAAAATTATCTTCAGCGACGAAGCTTATTTTTGGTGCAAGGGGTACGTCAAGACAGAGAATTGGCGAATTCGATGTTGAAGAGGTGCTAATGCACGCTGAAAGATGCAGTGTTTGGTGCGGTTTGTAGACCGACATCATTATTGGACCGTACTTCTTTAAACACGATGCAAATCTCAATGTTACAGACAATACAGTAAAATACCGTGCGATGATTACCGGCTTTTTTTCCTCAAAATGGAAGAATTGCACTTGGTAGACATGTGGTTTCAACAAGACGGTGCCACATGGCACGCGATACCCTGAACCTATTTGGAGGCGAGTTTAATGAGCAAAATTTCACATTTACTTCAATATTGGCCAATATTATTCATATTGGCCTTTATCTTGTGTAAAAAATTCATGCAAATAGCTTGAGAACTCACCTCGTGACAGAAGAATATTTTTGCAGTTCCCCATTAAGAGGCATGTAAATTGAAAACTTTAAGTACGTTTTTTACAAAACTAGTTTTTTGGAATTATGACGTTGTTGAAGTAAATGGGCGATATGTTCATATGTATGTACGTATTTATATTCATATGTATGTGTATGTGTACATACTTATATACGATTATTTTCTGCTAAATCAAGAAACCAGACGAAACTTTAAATAATGAAAGAACTTCAAAGCAAAAATTGCGACGGTTTTTTGGTTGAAATGAATGAGATTTAATGACTGCCAAATAATACAAAATAAAGGGGAGAAAAAAAAAACGCTAAACCTCCTCCTCCCATTTACAACAGCATACGACTCCAAAATGACGCAGACAGTGAGACATAAGGAAAGACGGACAGACAGATAGACACTACCGAAATAAAAGAAAAGAATGAAAAAGATTTAGAAATAATACAAAAAAAAAAAAACCAGAGACAATTTGGTATACAATTACACAAACAGGGTAAAAAGGATTTGCAAAATTACATTCATCAATCAAACTTTCTAGTGACAGAAACTAAATCAAATAAAAATTGGCAGCACGCTGGGGCAATTATCATTTATTATTTTTATTTATTTATTTATTAGATATTATAAAAATATTTTTACAAATTTAATTTGGAAATAAATATTATCTATAAATGGGTTAACTTAATAGTTGTAGCCAGAATGGCAAAATTAGAACAAATTCAGTTATAAGAGAGTGATGTGTACATGTACATTAGGGTGGGTCAATTTGTTCTGGTGAGAAAAAACGGAACAGACGTATAGCGAAATCGAATCTGCACGAAATTCTAACAAGAAAGTATGGGTCTAGAAACAAAACTTAGCTCCCGCCGAGAGAATTCGAAAATTCACATTTGGCTAATTCCAAGTCAAATTAATCATGCATTTTCTAGTTTACCTCCGATGTCAATAAAATTTGGTATACCCTACAAAAAATATTGGATAACGTGTTCCATTTTAGCTGAAGTAGACTGGTTACAAACATGGTCTTATGTAATGCAGCCCTGGAAAAGTCCTTGAAAACAACAGCTTATTGATTTTTTTTTTGAAAGTTTCTGACAACGCTGCACCCAATGACAAATTTTGAAGCTGAACATTGATCGTGTACACATGCAATGCATTGTGCTGGAACTATAGGAAAGGGATAGTTAGAGAAACGACAGGAGGTGAAGGTTAATTAATTATTTTACAACTCTGCTTTTTTGCACGTTCTTTGATTTTATAGCAGTATTGAAGCTTCGGTTAAGTAGCCATTTTTATTATTATTTTACCTCGTCGGTGCTACACAATACCGATGAAGGAGGGCGTTCTGATGTGATTGTGGATTGCTATCAGCTGAAGCCGTTACTGTTCAGTGTGACCAGTGACTATGCCTTCGCCACTGAAACCTTTCGACAACAACTGACACACAAAGACACACTAATGCACATCAGAAAAATGAGAGATGTTTTTTTTATGATTTTAGTCTGAAACTGGGGTTGAACCCAGGTCTGTTTTGGTTTTGTAGTCAACGTGCAGACTGCTTCAGTCATCGCCATCCTCATTGACATTGACTGAAAATGTAGAATTTTTTTTAAATGCCAATTTAAATTTCGTACAAAAGAACCAGCATTTTGACGTAATAGGGGCTAAGATTTGGTGTCGAGGACGAACTCGGCAACTAAAATGAGGGTTATTAATGTTGTTAGTATGATTTAAAGTTAAAAGTTTTAAATTTCGAGTTAATACTCTCTTGTTGATCAAGTGTTATATGCATGACGACGACAATCATTAATATTATTTTCCACAGCACTATATGTTTGCATGGTAGTTAGTTTTGCTTTTTTCGTGCTTTTGATTTGTGAAAAACTCAAATCGCTTGTACTTTTCTTTTTATTAATTTACATTTGCATAGAAATATTTTGCGTAAAATTTCCAAGTGAATTTATATTGAAGAATGCTTCCATTTTCAAAATCTAGAACTATAAAAACCAATTTTATTTTATACACGCGGTTAAAAACGTTTCTTTAAAAATTGTCAAGGACAAATAAATTGTTTTGCACTCAATTTTCGTTTATTTATTCTTTTATTTTTCTAGTGCATGATAAACAATAAATTTCTTATTTTTTTGCTTTAATGCACAAAAATCTACTTTATTATACCCTACACGTACTTATACAATATTTATTTACACAAATTGTATATGCATGTATGGATGCACGTACATATGCACATATGTACATATGTATGGACAATTGTATGTCAGAGATGGCAAATAGGATGGATTATATACGATTGCATACATTTGAATAATTATGAGCCACGAAAATGGAATGGATGAGATGGATTTTACTCCAAGTTCCATTTAATACAACAGAGAAACAAAAATTAAAGCAATTGATCAGCAAGAGATGAATCACGAATTAAGAAAATGGCACATGTGTACGCCTAAATTATGGACGGAAACTTAACGAGACAGATCGTTCAGACTGTTTGACTGTGGCATAAGTACTCGTATTTTGAGTTTTTTTTAGCAGTCTAGCTATACAATCACTTCCGAAAGCTTTACATTGCATAAATTAATCGCTCGATTATAGATGGGAACCGAACCTCATTTGAGTTGCCAGTTGCCGAATGTGGTATTAGGGTTGGCAACTGGCTACTGAGAATTGTAAAAATGGTAAAGCAGATTGAAATTACATTAACTCCAGTTGTCTAAATTCCAGTGGTTTTTAGTGGTTCTTGGCAACCACAAATTTGTTCTTGCGCCCTGGCAACCGAACCGAACTTCGGTTTCAATCCATAATCGACCCATTCAATTGCTTTGGCAACTACAAACTTTGCGTTGCCAGCCGTTAACGCTAGTGAAGTTCTGCTGCCATTCACAACCGAACTGTAAGTGTTTCCTGCTGCGAAATCCTTACAAGTCTTAGAATGAATAGAAATATATGATCAATATGTTCGCCGAAATTCCCAAAAAAGCACGGTTAGAATCTCAAATCGAGACCAAGAACTACGGTTTGGCAAAATTAATCATTATTAAGTGTTGATTTTTGTGGAGCATGTAATAGCCAGAGGACGTATTTCAAGGCCATTGAACTGGTTCAAACGATCGGAGATCAGTATTCAGTGACCAGTGACTATGCCTTCGCCGCTGAAACCTTCCGACAACAACTGAAACTAAGACACACAAATGCTCATCAGAAAAAAAGCGAGATGCTTTTATGAGTTTGAAACTGGGTTGAACCCAGGAAAAATTTTTCGTTTTGTAGTCAACGTGCAGAATACTTCGACCATCGCCACCCTCTCGACGACCATCACCACCCATAACAACGAAATTTTTTTGCTAGTTTTCGACATGAGCTACAGACACAATTTTTCCCACTTTTCGAGAAACTATCGAATAATTTGCTTCATTTTGTTTCATAACTTTTCGACACGAGAAATTCTCACTAACATTACAGAACCTGGGTACTGAATACACGTAACCAGATATATCTTATCTGGGGACCGGACATAGAGGGTACGAGGGGAATGAAAATGGCAAACTTTCAGGCTTAAAGAGCGCTGAGGTATCTTTCATTTGACCTGCGCTTATTTTTGACTTCAAAATGAAGTACCTTAAACAGAGTCCAGTTCAGAATACACAATGAGGAATACTGGACGGGCATAAAAGGCCTAGAACTTTCGAAGAAGTTCCTCAACTTTGAGAATAGAAGGGCCGATATTGATCTTCGTCTGAATATGAGGAGGAGGAGAATACTTAATGGAGCACTTACAGGACACACTCTTTACTTGCACACTCGGTTCCTTGATATACTGCATCAATGAACAACAAACAGGAGAGCACAATAGATCAAACTGGTCGCGGTGCAGAAAGGCATTCATGTCTTACCCAAATTAACATTACAAATAGTTCACCCGCTATCGAACGCGGTGACTGGACCCCTGTATTTGGATATTTCAATGGATATTTACAGCAACAACCCTCGAAGAAGTAACCTGCTCGGTTGCTTTAACTTTTATGTATTCAGCATTATTTTAAATTGCCCATAAAAAGTGACAATCTTTTAATATTTTTGACTACACATCGTGATTCAATTAAAGCATAATAATTAAATTTAACACTTTATTTTGTTCATTAAACAAAATTTTATAGCCTCCTTTTGAAGTCGTTACTTACTCCCACCCAGTTTATTTTTCAACTTGTTTTCCGTTTACATATTGTACATTCACACATATCTACATACATATTTTACGTACATATTTTACATACATAGTTTTACATGAATTTATCGTTAATATGATGACCCAGTTTTCATCATAAGTTGACGTTGTCGTAAGCATTATTATAATCATCACAATTGTGATGGCGTGAGATTTTTCACTCGAATGCATGCGATTTTTCATCTTGAAATAGTGAAAAAGATTGAGAGCTGCAGAGGGAAAATTAAATAGTACATCGCAACACAATTAGAACTATAATGATTTGGTTTGTTATGTCGTCTCCCATTCAAAAAAGAAAAAAGAAAAAAAAATAATACGAAATAAAAGCAAATGAGAATTATTGTTATGTTGTGACTTTAGAAAAGTTTAATGAATGAAAGAGCAGAATTCATAAATTTAAAAAATATAAAGCAAATATTTCAGAGAATTATTTAAGAATTTCTTTGCGATTTAAGTGTTTCTAATAATTGTAATCACAAATATTTCTTTTAAATCATTAAATTTTCAGGTCACATATGTCTACATATGGCTTAAAATGAACTTTTTAAATTTATTCCCAATTTATTCAATATTATTCAAGAATTGCAATCTACATTCTATAATTATAGAAGTAACGTAGAATAATTGAAATTCTAACAATTCATTGAACTCATCATGTCAAGACATTACACGGCCTGTAATGCTGGATTTACACGACATTTGTTTAACACCTGACATGTAAAATTTTGCGCTGAAAAATAAACACACTTGTCGTACACCATGGTGTTAAAAATTTAATAACTTTTTCGTTTATATATTAGCCCAACTCACAATCTTGTGCATATGGTGTTGCTTCATTGCATTTGTCAAAATACATAGCATATTTTTGCTCTACAGTAACAAAATACACAGCAATGCACATGCTAGACTTAAATTTATATGCAACACTTAAAACCAATAGGATTCATTTGCTATGCATTTTCAGACGGTG
Source organism: Dexiosoma caninum (assembly GCA_963924685.1). Lineage (NCBI taxonomy): Eukaryota > Metazoa > Arthropoda > Insecta > Diptera > Tachinidae > Dexiosoma > Dexiosoma caninum. The sequence continues at coordinate 36,515,642 of OZ004729.1, read as the reverse complement.
TAAAACATACTCCACCCCATCTGATCACCTTACTACTTTATACCGACTACATTCGAAAAAAAATATAATATTGTTGTTAATTTTTTATATTATCGCAACTCTGCGTTTACTCGCTAATTTATTTTTAGTTTTTTTTTCTCCTTGTTTGTCAGAAACAGCTGATTACTACAAGTAATTTAACTATTAAAATTAGTAACAGAAAGTAAAGACTAATGATGCCTTTAGTTGATAAAAAGCAATGGAGCGATACACAAAACGTGGAATTATTTTTACTGTTTATTAGAACAGGTTTATGTTAATGGCGTTATTACGAACAAGCTATAGCCGTATCATTGCAGACTGCAAGATACGAAGAGACAGTGTGAAAAAAAGTTTTACATCAAAAATTTACAAATGCACCGAAATCATATCCAAGCCAATTGAATGGAATTGGAAAAAAAAATTTTTTTAATAAAAAAATCCGATTAGGACACTCAAAGTATAGGCTGCCTTCCTAAACGTCAACTTCATTGCAGTGCACAGAAAAAAGTAAAATAAAGATTCAATTGAAAAAAAAACGAAGTTTCAATTAAAATTATAATTAGATTGCAATCTATCACGAAAAACGCAGAATCAATTAACAGTTTTGATGGAAAAAAATTTTAAAATTTGGCCATTTTGAGTGTATATTCTTGAGAGTACACCAAAATAAATTAAAATAAACGCTGATTCAATTAAATTATTAATTAAGAAAGAAATTTTTTTCTGAGCAAAGACTTAATTGGGAAAAATTTAATTATTATTTTTTCTTGGTGTGACAATGTTATATCGAGCCTTTGGTGCAATACCGTCGTAATTTAAAAAATCGTGAACTGAGAAAAATGCATTTGAAGTTTTGAGCCATCTTTTCGATTAGTATTTTCGTTTACTAAAGTTATTTTTTTTTACAAGTTTTTAAATAAAGAGGCATGTTTTGTAGTGTTTTCTGTTTGTAAATTTCTTGTCATAAAGGAAATATTTCATTATTGCAAATAAATATTGTTGGAAATAGCTGGAGGCAATAGAGACATTTGTAGAATCTGAACCATAATCTTATTGCCTTTAGATATACCTTTAGATGTACAAACTTTCACGACGCATGACATTCCTAAAGTCATCAGATGTACAGCTGAAGAGCAAATAAACGCAACAAAAGCATTATTTAGATTAAGAACAATTTTTTACAAACAAATAGCTTTTACACGCGGCTTCGCTCCCGTTGTTATCTCCATCGGTTATACGGTTTCGGAAAGGCATATCTTACACCTACTTCGCCTTCTGATTCTATTTAAAAAATATATTATATCCTTCTAGACGCAAAAACATAAATACATTTAAATCGGTTAGATGGTCTCGCTGGCGTGCAAATTGCCCCTACCTTCCCCTCGTGGTCCTAGTTTTGAAGAAAGTAATACCCTATAACTTTCCCGGAGTAGCACAATTGCCAATCTGTCTTTTAAACTCACATACATCCCAGTTTTAAAGTTCATCAAAATCGGCAATGTAGTTTTAGAGAGGCCGAAATTTTTCCACTATCGCCCTCCTGGTCGTAGTTTTGAAAATGTACATTACCGATGAGCGTTTTTAGATGCAGATCTATCTATGTTCTAAATTTCATTAAAATCGGTTCGAACGTTTCGGAGGGGCAGAAATTTCTCTCCTATCGGCCTGCTGGTCCTAGTTTTAAAAAAACTAATACCCTATAGCCTTCCCGGAGTTGCACAGACAAGGTGCACCAAATTTCATCGCGATTTGTGCACAAATGACGAAGTTAAGCTCGTTTATAAATATTATAAAAACTGTTAAAAACCATGTGGAAGGAGTAGTATAATTAAAAAAGAAGGCGTAAAAGTGGGCGTGATTAAAAAAATAGTATCCTGTAATTCATTCAAGAGTCCCAATTATATGTTGTGAAAATTTCAGGAAGATCGGTCCAGCGGTTTGTGCTTCTATAAGGTACAAGCAAACACACAAACAGACAAACAAACAAACAAACAAACACACATTCATTTTTATATATACATACATATATGTAGATGGTGAGTCACAAAGAAACGTAAAAAACTTCAAAAAAAATAAATACTTAATTTTAATTAAAAACTTAATGGTAAAAAATCATTTGACTAAATAATTATTATTATTATTAATTGCTTTCCAAAATTATTATTTTCGCAGGCATTGTTTTTTTTTATGATGCCAAGCAAACTAATGTTTCTGAACGTCGACGGTGCTGCAAAGTTTAAAATGACAATGGCTGATTTGCAAGGCTGCTAAAATTTACTTAAACAGTGCTTTGACCGGCATACAAATGTTTCGGAAGGCAGCCATACTTTGCATTTGAATATTTTTTTTTTTTTTTTTTTTTTTTTATCTGGGACCAGCACTCAGGAGATGACTCCTACACATGCGAAGCATTGTGCTGGAACGATAGGAAAGGGATAGAAGGAGAAACGACAGGAAGTGAAGCTTAATTAATTATCTTTGCAGCTCTGCTTTCACACGTTCTTTGTTTATACTAGTAGCAGTGCTGAAGCTTCGGTTCAGTAGCCATTTTTATTATTGTTTTTACTTCGCCGGTGCTACACAATACCGACGAAGGAGGGCGTTCTGATCCGATTGAGGATGCTATCAGTTGAAGGCGGTATTGTTCAGTGACCAGTGACTATGCCTTCGCCACTGAAACCTTCCGACAACAACTGACAGACAAAGGCACACTAATGACATCAGAAAAATGCGAGATGTTTATTTTTATTTTAAAATTTTTGTCTGAAACTGGGGTTGAACCCGAGTCTGTTTTTGAATTCGTAGTCAACGTGCAGACTACCATCCATCGTGCCATCGCCATTTGAGGGCCATTGTTAAAGCGTTGTTTTTTTTACAATCATTTAAAGGCAAATAATTCACTTTTTCGTCTTTTTCATTATCTCCATAATGAATGACAAATATTTATTGATTTTTTTCTGTCTACTCTCTTCTTATTTATTTGGTTTTTCCTCTTCTCAATTTCAAATGTGTTTTGTTCTTCCTCTTACTTCCTTCCAGCTCAACACATGACAAATCCTTTCATTCATGCATTCCATCCTTTAAAGATCCCATGCAGACAGCCAGTCATTGACAAAAGCACCACAATAAACTAACAGTCAACACTTTTATAATAGACTTTTCAATTTTAACTCTTAAGCGGCCAAGCGTGTATTATTAAGTCATTTGATTTTTTTATTCCAAAATGTTAGTAAAGGGCGATTTTTTAACCGTTTGGACTGTGAAAACTGAAAAATTTAAAAAAAAAAGAAAATTTGCCAAAGTGAATGAAATATTTATTTATTATTTTTAAATATTATTTCATGTAAATGATGGGCCGCAGCTACGGCATGGGTGGTCCATCCGTGAGCACCAATTTTGGCATACTTGTTTCGGCGTTTTGGCCGCTATTTCACCAATGTCAGCTTTAATGTTGTCTTCCAGGGATTACATTTTTGGCTGACTTGTGCCTGTACATGAGAGACGCCACACGTATGTCTAGTCTACTGGGACCAAATCGCAAAATTGTGGCGTCCTCAAAAACGTGAGATTAATTGCTCACCAAAATCGCCTATAAATACGTTCAGGGTATCGGGTGCCGTTTGGCATGTGGCACCATTTTCTTGAAACCACATGTCAAACCAAGTTTAAATCTTCCATTTTGGGCAAAAAAAAATTCGGTAATCATCGCACGACACCTTGCTCTATCGACTGTAATCCCTCCCCGGATGTTCTCTAGTGAGGATAACGGGTGTGACAATGCCGCGGGTCTTAGTTAATTAATTTCTATGCATTAACGTATAAGTTTTAATGATAATGTTACTTTCCAATCGCTGTAATATATTTAGACTGGCGATGGCTGAAGTAGTTTGCACGTTGACTACAAAACCAAAACAGACCTGTGTTCAACTCCAGCTTCAGACTAAAATTATAAAAACATCTCGCATTTTTCTGATGTGCATTAGTGTGTCTTTGTGTGTCTGTGTGTCAGTTGTTGTCGGAAGGTTTCACTGGTCACTGAACAATACCGGCTTCAGCTGATAGCAATCCACAATCACATCAGAACGCCCTCCTTCGTCGGTATTGTGTAGCACCCGCAAAGTAAAATAATAATAAGAATGGCTACTAAACCGAAGCTTCAACACTGCTATAAACAAATAATGTGCAAAAAGCAGAGCTGTAAAATAATTAATTAAGCTTCCCCTTTTCTATAGTTCTAGCACAATGTGTCGCATGGGTAGGGGTCATCTCGCGAGTGCTGGTCCCAGATAAAAAAAAAAATCTAGAGACGGTCATTTAAATGATATTGTACATAATTACGTAGATAATGGCAAAGTTCAAGCATTATAATGCAGTAAAAGCTCCGTCGCAATCATAACTTTATGTGTATTTAATTTAAATTTACTTTTGATACCGTCAAATGGATAACCCGTTATATATATAGTACTCCACGAATTGTGAGTAAAAAAAAATTATATGAAAACTACTCATGTACGAGTAGTAAAAAGTCAGTAGTGTGGCCTGTTGTAAAGCGTAGTAATTTCTACAGTCAGCATTTGTAGCCATTCATTTATTTTATGCTTTCAAAGAAAGAACAAAAAAAAAATAAATAAATGCAAATAAATACACAAAATGCTTTTGCCCAAACATTGCAAATATTTCATCCATTTCGCTTTAAGCCCAGATACACAAAGCTGTGAGTATTTATTCATGTAGTAAGTGAATCCTTACAACGAGTGTATAACAAAGGTCCTGTCAAATTTATTTATATTTTTTTCCATTTTGCTCTTGTTGAGCATTTCACATTTGTTCAAGAGGGTGGTTTCAATTGCAATTCCGTATTTTAAATTTCCTCTACTCATATTTGTATACTAGTGCGACTGTGAATGGTTCTTGTTGTTATTTTAAAATCTAAATATATTTCATTGTTCCCTTTTCTGTTATTAGAGGTTTAACCCTGGCATTTAGTGTTAATACCACCTTCATGCATTTTTTGTTATGTGGATTTTCTTTTAGCCTTCAGCATATAGTTTTTCAAAAACCAATTAAATATATGGGGTTTTTTTCATCTTCTTCTATGCATTTAAATTTTTGCTGGACTAGAAAGGCAAACGCAAAGGCAAAACAAAAGGGGGGAAAGTGTACTGGAAATATAAATAGAAATCTTGTAGTAATTGCTGTAGCATTGTAATTTCATGTGTTCCCTATTCTACGTTCCTTCTCAATTAATTTACAATTTTATATTTTTAATTATATTTCTATTTGTAAACTACATCCTTGAAACAATCATGTGATTAGTTGGAACGTGTATATATCTGTTCGTGTTCGTGGCTGTGAACCCTTGTGTCAACGAAAACTAAAATAAGTCACCTGTTTAAGGTTTCAATTGATTTTCTGTTGCCTGCCGTAATATTTGTTGCTGTTTGTTAAATAATTGATTCGTTAAATAATGTGAGCTTACAAAGAGAACGAAGAATACAATATTAGATAGATTACATTTGAAATAAATTTTCAATAACACTTTTTCTGGGGATTAAACCTTTGCAAAGCATTTACAATTATACTAATTTCTTAAAGAACACACATTAATGTGGAATTTCAGTTATATTTAAGAGCAGTCTAAAAAATGTATGGCTCTGGAAAAATATTTATTTTTTTTTTATTTTTGATATGGAAAGTCACAAAATATTTCTTAACATAATTTTTCGGCAACAGCATATGCAATAAAAATTGCAACTGAATGCAACGTGGTAACGAAAATTGCATAAATAATCGTATTATTGCGACATCACTTGTGGACGCAGCACAATTAAGTTAATCAGGTAATAATTTTTTTTTCAGTGTAGCAATTACAGTACATTGTTTTTGTTCATAAGTACATAAATTGTAAAATTTCCTGATATGAAGTGCAGATATGAGGGGGGCGATGGCTGAAATAGTTAGCCCGTTCACTACTAAACCGAAAGTCCTGGGTTCGATTCCAATAACGGACTAAGTTCTTTATTCAATTTCTAGCCTATGAACTAATTTCTTACAGGCTTAAGCATAAATTAAATTCCAAAATATTAATAATAAATATAATAATACAGGGTGGCTGATGAAAGCCGCTACCAAAAAGAAATTTAATAACTTTTTTTCTATTTAATGAATCTGGTTAATTTTTTTTTTATTTTGCAGATTGATTTTTAGATTTAACAAAAATGGTTAACTGGGACACTGAAAAAAGAATTTGGACTGTCCGCCGCTATCACGCACTGCAGTCCGTAGTTTCGGTTCAAAGAGAGTATAGGCGCACGTTTGGCGGCAATCCTCCGAGCAGATGGATCATAATGAGACTTGTGAACAATTTTGCCGAGTATGGAACAGTCCAAAGAAGACCTTACCATCGAAACCCTTCAGTTCGGACGGAGGAAACAATCGCTGCTATACCTGCTGCCATACAAAACAATCCAAGAGTTTCGACAAGAACCTTATATGTGCAAATGGCTATAAGCAGACAGTCATTGCAGTCAATTTTGCACAATGATTTGGACTTATTCCCATATAAAATTCAAATGGTCAACAAACTGAACGCAGCAGACTTACCGATTCGCTTGGAATTTTGCCAGGAGATCCTTCAAATGGTGCAAGAGGACGAAAACATGTTGAACTGTCTTTTTATGTCTGACGAGGCCCATTTCGATTTAAACAGCAACATAAACAAACAAAATTTGTCGAATATGGAGTGCTTCCAACCAACAGATACTCCATGAGACGGAATTGCATCCACTTCGTGTCACAGTGCAGTGGTGTGCAGTTTCAGCACGCTGCATTGTCGGGCCCTACTTCTTTGAAGAAAATGGTCACACCGTTACAGTTACTGGAGACCGTTACTTGAGCATGTTAAGAGAGTTTTTCTATTCAGAATTAGGCCGAATGAGAAATCCTTTCAACTCTGTGTGGTTTCAACAAGATGGTGCAACTCCTCACATAGCCCGGCCTGTTATGACAGAACTGCGACGAAAATTTCCCAATAAGTTGATATCCAGAAACTCCACATTCCGTTGCCCCCTCAGGTCGCCTGACCTTACTGCACCTGACTTTTTCTTGTGGAGTTATTGCAAACAGGAAGTCTACAAAGCAAAACCAACAAATTTGAATGAACTAAAGCAATCCATTCGAGAAACAATTGCGGCTATTCCTGTCTCAACTCTCCAAGCAGTAATGAACAACTTTTTGGTAAGATGCCGCACATGCATCAACGAGCGGCTGGGCATTTAAATTCCATTATTTTTAAAACTAATTAAGCATATTTAATAAAATTGAATGAGCTTTGACATGAATAAAAGAAAAATTAATTCCATACACTGAAAAAAAAGTTATTTCAGTTTCTTGATGTAGCAATATTCATCAGCCGCCCTGTATTAAATTATAAATATAAATATAAAATTAAAATAAAAGATACGTATGCAATTATTATTAAAATGCATTTAAGTGCCTTAAAATATTGTTTTTTCGAGTATTAGAATCAATCGAAAAATCAATGGAAGAATATAGATCTTTAAATTCAGCGCACATTCTACGGAATGCATCAAAATTTACATAGTTGGAGCAGAAATATTGAAGTTTTATAGGAACATAATATCTTGTTGGACGATTTGGTATTGTGAATTGAATTTGACAGAGTAAGAATGCTGAGTCAATAACGCCATTTATTAGATTCATTACAAATGATACAGTCATGGCATAGTCACTGGTCACTGAACAATACCGGCTTCAGCTGATAGCAATCCACAATCATATCAGAACGCTCTCCTTCGTCGGTATTGTGTAGCACCGGCGAAGTAAAATAATAATAAAAATGGCTACTAAACCGAAGCTTCAGCACTGCCATCGTGTTATGTCTGCACCATACAAAAAAGTTGTCGAGATCATTCTGAAGATAAACGTGGTCGATAAAATTATAAAAAGAATAAAAGATTTTAACATCGTCAGCGTACATTAGTATATTGGCGAAGTTGATAACATTAGGAAGATCGTTAATAAACAGCGAAAATAGAATCGGCCCAAGATGGCTGCCTTGGGGAACACCAGATGAGACATATGTATATATACTTAGAAGAACTGTTGTTAAAACGAATGGTTTGTTTTCTATCAATTAAATACGATCTTAACCAGTTTAAACTGTTATTAGTTACGCCGAATAGATCCAGTTTAGCAAGAATAAGTTGATGGTTGACTTTATCAAATGCTTTACTGAAGTCCGTATAAATGGCATCAGTTTGTTTCTTCTGGGTAAATGCATAATTGACTAAAGTAGTTAAATGAAGAACATTAGTTGTAGTTGAGCACCCTTTTCTAAAACCATGTTGATAAGGTGACATTAACGATGCAGTGTGATGACATAAAAAATCGGCAAGTAGTTTTTCAAACAGTTTCGGAATGGCACAATGAAACGTTCAAGCTTTTGTTAATAATTGAATGAGAAGTAATTGAATTATACGAGTAGACGTAGAAATGGCCACAGCTGTATCTTGCGGTCAATAAATATGCCCAAAATTCAGGGGAGTGCAGTAACGATAACTAAGTTATGACATTTGCTTATTGTTAACCTATGCGGGTGGCAAATCAATCAATTATTTGCCATTCAAAACTGAATTTGTAAAGAAGATCGTACGCATAATTTTAGGTAAAATTCAAACAATTTTTTCAATTTTATTCTTTGAATCATGGTGGTATGTTTATGTATCCACATATAAAATTGTGTATAACTTCAAGATGACATTGGAATATCACCACATTTACGATGTAAAAATCCTTGAAAGCTAAAAAAAAAAAATATTATTGCCCGATGGTGGTTATTTGGCTGGCTGTCTGCTGTTTTAAAGTAGACACCAAATGGCCTTATCTATTTACGTATGTACACATCTTATTTACGTATTCCTGCTACGTTCGAGCGTGCACATGCTAGTTTGTGCACAAATGTACTAGAATGCCTACGTACGTACGTATTGAGTACGTGCAATAACCTTGGCCTCATCTTGGCGAGATGCAAAATAAAGCAAGAAATTAAAAAGAGAACTGGGCACAGTCAACACGAACATATTTGTTTGTTCATTATTTACACTGAAGCCAGAAAATACATATAGCTGTTGATAACTAATTAGAAATGGCTTGAAATTACAGTGCAGTCGCGATAATAGGAACACCCAAAAAAAAATAAACATTTTTTTTCTTCCATTGACTACTTCTAAATATGAACTTGAGCAAACACTCTAAAATATGAACAGCTTATACTTTAACTTTGTTAAAACATTTAATAGTACATTTCTTAATAGTCAGATAATTTTGACTGTTAAGTATTTCTAAAATTAATAATAATAATAAAATTGTCTTAAATTTCATAGAATTTTTATTGTTATCAGTTCGCTTATTAAATTTTCATTTGAATTTTTTTTCTTTTTTATCAACCATTTTTTTGACCAAATTCTTTTTCGTTTTTCTTTTTTTTTCATTATCAATGCATTCTGCAATAACCATTAATGCAACTATTTTTCTTTTTTCAGTCATTGCCATAGAAGTTTTTAAATTTGTAATATTTGTAATAATGTAATAAAAATTTGTAAAATTGTAAAAAAAAAAATATAAATTTGACAGTTGAATGAAAATCTTTCAATTCAGTTTATGAAGTGTGTGGTCAAGAACCAATTCAATTGAAAGACTCAGTTGACAATTGAATTGAAACATGTAAGGGGTGCAAAAGTGACAAAAAATTTTTGTAGATGATCAAAAACACTTTTGTAAATGGAAAATTAACGATAATACAAATCTAAAATAAGTATAAGAATATTTATAGGCTATTATAAAAAATTTCGCCAAAAAAAAAATTCAAGTGAATCGGGAAAAAAACCTTCTGTAAAATTCGTTTTTTGTTGGTTACGTTATTTTGGCGGTTATGACACGATATATAAAATTCCAGTGATTTTAAGAAAATTATAACTGTTAATTTTGCAAAATTATTAATATTCTTGATTAAAGCTAATGCATTTCTAATTAGCTGTCAATAGATATATACATATGTATGTATAAGTCCCTATGGCTACATAAAATACATTTAAGTTTGGAATTTCATCATACGTTTTACGTCTGTATGTAATGTACATACGAGTATAAGCATATACATATGTAGGTAGATACAAGATTATATACAAATGTCCAAAACCATTCTTCGCCCTTAATAGACACATATATAAACAATTTCATTACATTTGACTATTAATGCGGAAGTTATATTGACATTCCTGCCTTCCAGTCACAACGCAACCGTTTTCGAAGCACCTCACATGGCAGTAGTTGTAAATTTTATAGTTGTATTAATCCGTAATTTTTTTTTACTACATTTTTAATACAACTATAAACAAATTATACAGTCTAGCAACAAATGAAATACAAGGAAAGGGAAAAGAATAATAAAAGCCAAGTACGTAAATATTTTGCTAGACTTTAAAGGCTTCTTCTAATAGAACCAGTATACATGACTGTATGGGAGGCGGTAGTATCCAATATATTTTATAGATATTTAAATATTTGTATGGTTGGCTCAGTGCCAAAAATAAGCTTTCAAAAAGGAAACAAACATAAAAAGTTCTACAAAACCATTAAAAATAACAAAAGCAATACGAGTACAAAAAGTAAGAGTTACTTGTTTTTATATTTTCATAGTTTTTAACCACCCTCTTGTCAGTTCAAATATGAAAAATTGTTTTTGTTAAAATAAAAATCGTTATGGTCTTTTTGGCATTTCATTCATATTACATACACTCATACATACATACCTATTTTATTTAAAATGTCAATAATAGAAATTGCAAGTAACGGTATCCTTTTAAAATAAAATACAATTTCTGTTCTGAATTTCTTTCTTTCATGAATTTACAGCGCTGCCAAGTATTTTAAGGATAAAAATTTAGCAAAAAAATTTTATTGAATGTTTTATTTGGCAAATGCAACAAAAATTTATCACAAAACTCCATTTCTAATGTTTTCAAACTAATATCGCTTCTGTTGGTTTAATTTAATAGAATTTGTTATGTAAACTTGGCAGTACTTATTTAGCAGGAAATAAAAGGTAAATAAATCAACTGTGCAGTGATGTTAACCGTACGATAATTTAGACTCTAGAACAGTACTCAGGTAATTTTTTTATTTATACGGTACTTTTTAAAAGTTCTTTTCATAATAGGAGTATGGCGAGGGTGGCGATAGCACAATGGATGGTATTCTGCACGTTGACTACAAAACCAAAAACAGATCTGGGTTCAACCCCAGTTTCAGACTAAATTTTTAAAATAAAAATAAACAACTCGAATTTTTCTGATGTGCATTAGTGTGTCTTTGTGTGCCAGTTGTTGTTGGAAGGTGATTACTTTTGGCCAACCGTGTATTATATTTTTTTTAGAGGGTGTACGATAATTTGTTTAAAGCCGTACGGCAAACGAATTAAAAAAGTTAACATCACTGTAACAGTGACAAAATCGGAGAGAGAAGTGAGAGTTAAAAATATTTGGATTAAAAAAAAGATTGCGAATGATTAATGTGTGATGTCTGCATTTAAATAATGCACAACAGTTCCTTGTTTATTGATTTAGCAGTAAAAAAAAAGACAAAAATTCAAAAATAAAAAACAAATGCCATGAAATTCAGCTTAATAGTTAAAAAAACAATTATTTTCCAGATGATATACACTATTTTAACGATATTCACTTCTAGTATTCAATAGAGACGAATAGAACTCATGATTGTGGTACTAAACATTCAATGGAATATTGATAATGATGCCATTAGCACGGATTTGGGGTACAATGAAACAATCTAGAATTAGGGGAGGCTGTTCCTCAACTGATGTGGCAATGCCCCGCATTTTTTTTTCTTCTGTGCGAGGGCATCCTCGGCTTTGAAAAATTGTATGGTCTGACAAAAGGTACGCTGACTCGGGATAGTTCGCACGACATAAGAGGTGTGGAAAATTATTTAGAAATATTCTAGTACAACAACCTTGTTCAACGATTGTAGCAGCGTCCGATTAATATTTAATTCCGACTAAAGGATTTTATCAAAAACACAGATCTGTAGGTGTAGTTCCGACAGAAGCAGCTCAATTTGTCATCAGTTCACTTTTTTCGAAGAAATTTACAATTGACTACACCAAGTCCCATTTTTTTTCAAAATAAGTGTTTTAATACTGATGGAATTAGAAATTTTTGTTTTGTCGGTAGGTAAATTCCTATAAGTTCTATCTTATGTAGTTTTTGAGATAGTGAACAGGGGATTAAACAGTATCATGGCAGGTAAAGAACATCATTTTAATAACTAACAACAATGTTATATGACGAAATTTTATTAAGGATGGTATCGAATTAAAAAAATTATATTAGAATTAAATAACATATTCAGGGTAAGGCAAATTTTTAATACAGAGATTGAAGCATTTGTGATATTCAACATGTTTTTGCGGTTTCCAGTAAAATTTCCAAAATATGACCGCCGACCTACAGAGATACATTTTGTGGAATAGCAATAATAATAAAATAAAAATTACGGGCCCAAATTACGGCATTCGATCGAACGAACGAAAATCACGTTGCCGGTTTCTTATAAATTAAGAAAATTTGCAATTTCGGGATGCAAAAAACATGATTGACCGTAAATGGTCTATGTATTATTTACTGCATATAAAACAATTTGCTACTAATTACGGATCTGGTTGAGGAATGCAAGAAATAAAATTAATAAAAAATCAAAACAAACAACAAATAATGAACAACGTTCGATTTATACAACAAACAATTTATTTATTGTTTTTTGTTTTTTAATTAAAATTGTTAATTGAATTAACGTATACTATAGTATAATATGAGCACAAGATAACTGACATGATTGAACATGTTACATTTATTAATGAACTTATGTTAATATAAAGTACATAAATGTGGATATATGTAAATACTTCACACAAGGATATTGATGACGATATTTGAAATAAATAATAAAGTCTAATGTACTTGTTGTCATGTGGTATTAAATGTTATGAATGAAACTGAAGTGAAATACATGAATACTTACAAACGTGATTAAAAGTTATGTTTGCAATTCAATAATTACCTGAAAAGAAAAAAACACATACGTATATTATTAAAAAAGATATAGTATATACATATACATATATAGTATATGCTTTAATTTTATTTCTTCATTAGTTAGATTAAGTTACAGCTAGCAATTGTACAAAAAGTTACTGCCAGAATTGTGCAAATATATACAATAATATTTTTTTGCAAAATTGTAGATACAATTCCATGAATTTACATATGCAATACGATGTTACAGATAATTTTTAGTTGCAGGTATGTATCTGTATAGTCATTTGAATTAAAATAGGCAATCAGATTAGTGTTGGACTTTTCAATATCTTGATAGTCGTATATACAGTCAAAGACTAATTTTTAAATTAATTTTCACTTTGGAAAAAAGTAAATATCTCGTAAAATGGTATTGTCAGCATATTATTCTTCATTTCATGTAAAAAAAAGATGACTTTTTTCATGTTGTATGACTAAAATCCATTTTCATATAAACAATTTTTACAAGATATTCGGGTATGTTCTGTAAACCGAATCCGCAAAAATTTTTCGTTTTTACACATACATACACATACTTAGGTATTGAGAAATCACTCGTTTTTAAATCGACTCGGTTTATAGAACAGGGGGAAATGCTAATTTTAAAATTGTATTTAAACTTTAGTCTCTGACTGTATGTGAATGCATGCAAACTGCATTTGACAGATCGCATCGAAACTAAGGAGTCTCAATTGCTAAAAATTGTCAGTCGATAAAAAGTTTTACTACAAACATGATGAGAATCATGTATGTATTCCCTTTCTTCACAGTTAAAGTAAAAAAATAGTATTGAAATTGTTGTTTTATATATTGTGACCTTAATACTGATATCTTACTTCAAATTAAGATTGTTTCATATTTTTTTCGACATACACATATACATATATATATACGAGTACATAACCAGCCAGTTAATGTTTGGCGAATAAATTGTAATTTCTAAGAGAATTTATTAAATGACGGTGGCGATGGCTGAAGTACTCTGCACGTTGACTAAAAAACAGAAAAAATGTCAAATTAAGTGATATTACCATATTTTGTACGAAAAAAAGATAAGGCAACATTAATAATTCTTAATAGAAATACCAAATATCACAAACAAAACAAAACAATAAGAAAAAAAAATAGCCTAAGTGTAAAATAAAGCTATTGTTGAAATAAATGTTGAATTTCTGTGATTATGACGTACTTAGTCATAATACATCATAATAAAAAAGTCGACTTAAAATTTTTTGCTTGTAGGGCAGGTACCACGCCCACTTGTCCAATCCCCCCCATTTTTTTACTGAAGTTTTGTTTTAACTACAAAGTCATTTGGACCATATTCACTTCAACCGTTCTCAAGATACACAAAAATAATTATTCACTTTATATGGGCGTGGCAACGCCCAGTTGGATTTTTTAAAATTTATATAGCCTATAGTTCCTTCCAGGTATACAAAGAGATACTTTGAAAATTTCAATTAAGTCGGTTCACATACCAACATGTCATTTATATATATAAGATTTCATATATTCGTTTGACAGTGATTTTTTAAGACTTTTTTTTTTAAAACAAACCTTTTTTTTTGTTAAAACTATTATAAATGATAAATGTTATCTTATGTGCATGCTAAATGAGTCATTACACATACATACATATGTATGTATATAAATATTTAAATAAATTGTTAGTCTTTTTATAAAACTTTTCCTTCTCCTGTATAGTAAGAAAAACATTAGGTAAGGCCTTTCAGTATGCATGTATTTATACAGACAAATGAATTGCATATTATCGCCCTAATTAATTAAATAAAATTATTACAGACAGAAAAAGATTTATTAACAGAAATATTTTATTTTAAACAAATCTACTATATGACCCAAATGTTAGGACGTAACATAAATTAACCAGTTGGTTTATAAAAATGTCATTGTTTTCTTTCATAACTTTAAATATATTTGAAAAAAGAAAATCTCTCAATTTACTTAACAAAAGGCCTCATTTTATTTGTTATTTAGAACTTCTCAAGAATATAAATTTCTTTTCGTTTTAATAATACACAATAAATACAATATGTATGCAGGTGTATATGTACATACATATATGCATATGTATGTATATATGTACACATATATAATTTGATTTTAATCAAATGAGATTTTTTCCTCATTCCCTCTATAAACTTCAAGTGATTTGTTGTAAATTTTATACCCCAAAAACATTAAAATGTTTTTTCTTCAGACTCACACACACATGCATACATGTAGCCGCGCAAGAAAAAAAAATACTCAAGTGGGTGTGTATTGTGTCGCGTGAAAGTGACACCCACTTCAAATCAATAGCAGCAACAGAAAGAATTCAACAAGAACTCGAAATCAATCAGTGAATAAGAAAAAATTTCATCATGAATTAATAATAAATATGTATGAATATGTATGTAAAGTATGTCTGCATATGTACATACATATGTATATATTTTATTCATTATATAATAAAGAAAAGTGTCACAGAAATATCATTATATAAGGAGTATCACAAAATTAATGCACAATTTTAAATAGGCTATTGAAATGACGTTCAACAATGAAAATAAAAGATTATCTGTAGGATTGCCAGATAAAATTCTCTAAAAATTGTGAAAATTCGAATAAAATGTAAAAAAATCAGCGTTTAAGCTTCGAAAAATCGGAAAAATAGAGGGTGGCTAAACTACTCTGCACAGTTGACTACAAAACCAAAAAATTCCTGTGTTCGACCACAGTTTCAGACTGAGTACCGGCTTCGGCTGAAACCAGTCCACAGGCACATCAAAGCACCCAGCTTCGTCGGTATTGTAAAGTTTTCAAAATTGCACAATGTATTGCATCCAAGTAAAAAATATTAAAGTCGTTCTTTAGGAACTACTTTTGATCTACATCCGAACTATCAATAACTGTATACTTTGGACTTCTCAGGAAGTTATTAAGAACAGCGTACAGTAAATTTTTATGAAAATGATTTTATTCTACAAAATTCGTTTATGTTTATTTATTTATGTATAAATTTGTGTACATACATATGTATGCATGTATAAACATTATTTATTTAATAGTAAATAAAAGTAAGTAATAAAAACTATAATTCAATTGTATTGCGATAAAATAAATTCAATAAGATTAGAATTTTGATAGAATTTTATAGAATCATAACCTGCTTCTGCATTAAAGCAAAGCAATAACTTACTTTTCATAGCTCCGTAAGAGTATTAAAAATTATTTTCAATGCTTTGACTAACGGCGATTTCTTTTCAACCATTGGATTGCATTTTTTGCCTGATTTTGCCCTTTTCATTCAAAACAGTTGCACTTTATTGTTTCATTTTAGAGCCATTTTGAAGCACTTTAAAAGAGAACTGAAGTACAATTATTTAAAACTAATTAAGTGAAAAGTGCTATGCACTTTTTGAGAATCGAAATACCTGTAAGAAACATTAAAAAAGTAGATCGTGAATTAAATGAATCGGCATCAAAAGAGAGAACTGCTGGCAACGACAACCCTATGTAAAAAGAAGTAAAACTAATCCAGTTTTGCACTAGTTCCGGATCATAAGTTCAGGATCTTATTGACTTCTTTGGAAGTACCTTTTTCACTGGGATGAAATTTAAACGATCTCTTAAGGTATGGTAAAAGTTCACAATACGCGTATCGCTTTCTTTTAGTTTTGTGGATTTGCCTGTTAGTCGTACAGATTTGTTTTTATTTAGCAAATCTCCGTTTAATATACATATGTGACGCGCAAAATAGAAAGGGACCTAAGGGTAAAAACCGGTTTTGTTCAGGAGAGCCATTTTAAAGATTTAAATACGTGTATCTTTGGTGTACCATCACTTTCATAAAACGCGCATATCTCTGGGAGGGAACACTTTTGGGGCATGGGATCGGTCTCATTCGATGCTCAGATGTTGTCCACATCAAAAAAAAAAACAAAGTGAAAATTGCCTTTTTTTACCCTTAGGTCGCTTTCTCTATGCGCTGTCACATATACACATTGTTTAAATGAGTTTTATTTTCAAAGAAAATTAATCATTAATTATTTATATATCTCTCGTCAAGTTTAAAAATTTTTACTATTCGTTTTGCATAATGTAGTAAAATTTTTGGTTATTTTCCCCAAAATCAAAGCTCTTTCGTCTCTCGAATTTTTAATTTGTTTCAAATTTTGAAGAAGTTCTGCCAAACTTGAGCATAGTCCTTCGAACCGAGTATGAGCATTAATATTTCTGTTGTGGTCTAAAAAACTTTATGTATGTATTCTATACTTAAAAAATCTGCGAGGCTTGCAAGAACAGTTCACAAATAATTATTTTTAATATTGATATTCATATTCATTCGATCGTAGGCCGACATCAACTATGATCGCGGCGACGCGGCAGAATATGAATGATTCGCTAACAGGTGACCTCACGAGAATATTGGAATGGGGTCACGCGAACAGGGTCGATTTCAATTCCCAAAGGACCCAATGCTGCATGCTAACACACCGCCGTATGCACGATCACGCTGCCTCATCTGTAAAAATGGGTGGCATAAACATTGAGGAATCAGAAGCTCTTGATGTTCTTGGCATGCAAATTCAGTGTGATGTCCGATGGACTGAGCACATTTTTCAGGTCTCAAAGGAAGCATTCAAGTGCCTAGGCTTTTTAAGGCGGTGTAAGACATACTTCACCCCATTTGATCTCCTCACTATTTATACCGCCTACATCCGACCGAAAATGGAATACAACTCTCATGTGTGGGCCGGTGCTTCAAAGACTATTTTGAAGTTACTCGACCGTGTACAAGAAAGGGCGAAGAAACTCATAGGAGACAGTAGGGTAGCCAACTCTATTGACTCTCTTGAGCATCGTCGCAACGTGGGGTGCGTTTCGTTGTTCTATCGTTACTATAATGGGATGTGTTCTAATGAAATCAGGGAACTTCTTCCCGAAACCCGGTTATTCGCGCGCACGACGCGATCATCATTAAGAGCGCATCCATTTGTGGTCGATTTGAGGGCAACTCGCACTACGCATTACAGGGAAAATTCGTTTTTTGGCCGAACGGCACGTATGTGGAATAGACTACCCGCAGAGGAGTTTCCTGTCACTTTTAGCATGGGAAGATTTAAATCAAATGTCAATAAACACTACTCCCTCTAAATGCAAATTAAATTGCTTAATTGCTTCTTGATTAAACTGTTAATTGTTAAGCAAATGTCACAAACACATGGAATTGTGACATTTGATGACACAAACATAAACAGAGCAGAAAATAATCAGTTGACGTAGTGATGCCAAATGGTTTAATGGCCGGCTGGAGAATAGTGATGAAAAGTAAAAATCCGTACTAAAGAAAAAACAGAATGAAATAAATTATGAAAAAGAAGGAATAATCCTTAATTCCTGTATTAATTTCCATTTAAATGTCGGCCTTATGTGTCTGTAGTATAATACAAGGGTGATTTAATGATCTTTCCTTTACTTTGAAGCAATAATGTCGCATTGTATACAAATATAAAAATATAAAAATATTTTTCATTTTTAATATGGAATAAAAGTACCAAATCCCAAGTTAACTGAATAATTATATTTCATACAATTTTACATTTAACTTTTTTTCCGGATATTAAGGCGAATTGATATCAGATAAATTCAGTAGTACAACAACAACCAAAAATCATTGTGTGCTGTGAAAATAATTTATACAATTTGACATTAAACAGTGATATATAGTCGTGCAGCTGGGCTGGCAAGTTCACCTGTTAAGAATTCGCCTTGCCTGATATTTTCCATTTAATCTTATCATTTTATCATTTTATCTTCATTCAGTTGTCACATTGACATTTAATTAACTAATAGTGAGGCATTTAAAAAACCAAAACTATTGTAATCAATTATTTATGCGCATATTGCAGATCAAAAATTATTGTTTTCAAATTAATTAAATTTATAAATCTTCTGTCTGACTAATGACCGTTAAAATAATTATTAATAATTACAAAATATTTTCAAAATATGTACATACATACATACATACATACATACATTATAAATAACATTAATCAAGATGTAGGAACAAAAATTTAATTTCACTTTTTCTTCTTCTTTACTGAAACTACAATAAAAACAAAAGAAAATTCACAAAATGAAATCAAAATTTACCATAAACATAATCAGCAACATGCAACATAAAAGCTGCAATTGCATTAAAAAATAAGAAGTGGAAGAAGAAGGAAAAATTATATTCAGCTCCAAATTAACATGACAAGCGAGAAATGGGGGTCTTTAAACTCATAAGATACAATAGAGAAACAAAAAAAATTTAAAGCAGCAATAAATGACCAACAAATTGGAAATTTACAAAATATTTGAAACTTTGCCAAAAGTAAAATAACATTTATACAAGGGGTCGCCGTTGGAAGTGACTAATAATTGAACGCCAGTCCGCTATATTATCTGAAAGCCCACGAAATCTTATCTCAGTTTAAAAAAAATATTGAAATGAATTTCAAATTTGACAATTTACTGGCAAAATCCAAAACTGCCCCTGCGCGAAAATATAATGGTTGTGCATCGCACCAGTACAGATTGCAATGAAACTGCCAGTTGACAAATCCCATGTTTTGATTTTTAAAAATTATCGATTGACGAAAGCTCTCAATATTTCTACTCGTAATATGCGGCACATATTGAATTATTATCTGCAATCAGGCTTAGCTCGTGTTGTCATCTTGAGTGTCACAAAATTGCACAAAGAATATTTTATCAACTAAAGAAAAAATGGAAATTACATGTATTTGATTCCTTAAATACTTGAGATGAAGCATTAAATGAAATTGCCAGTTTGAAGTATTTTACTAGAAACGAACTCGTCGCATTTAATAACATTTAAAGTCACTGCGAATCTTAAAGGCTCAAATTGAACCGATCTAACTTAAGCAAATTATTCTGAATAAATTTTTTCAACCACAAATCACTAGTCTAGCATTATAAAATAAAGAAAATATTTCAAATAATAAATGTGTACCTCTGATAAGCGGACACCTCTCATAGTCGGAAAAAATACCGCGCCGGTGAGTGCTGCTTATGAGAGGTATCACTGCAGTTTACTTCAATCTGTAAAAAATAGAATTTTATTACGACATGACGTAACATTTGTAAGCATTTCCATTGGTTTCCATTCATTAATATTACGGTTGGCTAACGGAGGCTTTATCCAAGTGACGCGGAGTGTACGTCGAATTGAGGAAATCCAATAGTCCATAGTTGTTGGAATATATGAAATTATTTGCCTGAACGCTGTCTTCGTTATTTAATCTATTTCTGGAAGTTGTTAATCATATTAACGAACAGTACACAGATTTTAAACAACATAATAAATTTTGTGTAGTTCATGTACTATATTTATTGCCAAAAGCAATTTTTTCTCTCATTCATTAAAAAAAATGTTGCTTTCTTCACAAAAAAATAATTGGCTATAAAATTGCAATTTGATCTGGCAAACAAGTTTTACAAGAAGTTTATCAATGATTTTAATGTTCCGTCTTACCAATGCAACGAAAAAGCTATGTATTGCAAATAATTTCTAAAATAAAAATGTAAATCCTCAATTGATAACTTTTATATTCAAAATTAATTAGGAATAATTTTTTGCTGTTGATTCAAGGGAAATTTTAGCCGGTGATGTGCAAGTTTTCGAAAAAGTTTTCTAACAATTTATTTTTTTTTTCTCACAGAAAAACAATTATTGTTATTGTGGCAATTTTTATTTTCGCTCAAGGTATTAATTAGAAAAGAAAAATAATTAAAAAGAAAATGCAACATAAAACTATTGAAAGTTAAAATAACAGAAACCAAAAAGTTATTATTACATAAACGAAAGCAAAATGATTTTCTTATTCACAGACACAAAAAACACTACTGACTTATTTAATGAAAAGAAAAAATTTTATATTTAAACCAACTCTTTTTGTATTTAATTAAAAGGCATTAAATTACTTGATTGTCTTAACATTTTCTTTCTTGCCGTTTTTAAACTTCATCATGAACAACTTGTCAAGAATCTTCCATTTCAAGAAAACTTTTTTTCAATAAAATCTTTTGTCTCGCATTTCCGTAAGTTTTTAATTTTCTACAAAAGTTCCGTTTTTTTTCCATTATTATTATTGTTTTTTTTTTTTCTCTTTTATTTCTCATTTCAGTTTCAAACAAAATTCTAATATATTTGAAGTCATTATAACGATGACGGGAAGAAGAAAGAAATACGCAAATAAAAAGAAAGAATACAAAAAACAAACGAGAAATTAACAAGTGTAAATAGAATTCAACATGACATGATTTTCAATTGGTTTGTGCATTATTTTTGAGTGCAGCAACTGAATACGACTTGCACTCGTTTAAATTTATTTTTTACTTGCTCACTCACTCGTTTGATTCTAAATACTAGAAGCATACAAGTAAGCAGTGCCCAAGTACATACCAACACATGCACACACATGTGATAAAAATAGGGAGATTCGCAGGCATTGTGGAGTGAGCAAAGATTTCATATTACATATTACAAAAAAAAAAATAATCGTGGTTTGTTCGGATGCTTAAATCTTGAAAACGGCTGTACCAAATTGAATACTTCTTTTTGCGGGTTTGTTCGCAAAGGTTTAGGAAAAAGGAAAATGGTAAAAAAAAATAGGACCACGAGGGGAGATAGGACAGAATTTATGCATCTGCAAAACTATCAAACCGATTTTAATGAAATTTAAAACTTAGATAGATATCCCTATTTAAATGTACCCATAAACTATAAACTTTTTCAGCAGTAGGACCACGAGAGGGGATGTAGGGAGTGATACATATATGCCCCCAAAACTATAATGCCGATTTTAATAAAATATTTAAGATTTGGATGAAAATTGTAAAAAAAGGTTTTCACACCAAAAGTAAAAACCTGATTTTAACGTCAAAACCACAATCACTTGATTTTCTGTTCTCGCTATAAGTTTAATTAAATCGGGTTAACGCACAATTTGTGTAATAAAATTTCATTTATTTTCTCCTCCCACAATTCGATGAAAGCGTTTTCATTATGCTCTGCCCACTAGCTTCTTTTTCTTTTGCCCTTTTTTATTGTTGTTGCTGCTGTGTCCATTGTTTTAAATTATTGTAGTGACTTTATTTACCAAATGTTCCTTTATTTTTTTTATTTCATTGAACGCCATTTAAAGTGCCAGCTGTGTACCAGTAGTGTACCGACTGGACCAACCCAATCAATTCCAGAAATCTCAAATGTAGCAATAAATTTCTGGATATATACATATGTATATGAAAGAGTTCATAACATTCAAAAAGAAGCACAAATCACATTGGAAAGAAGTGAGACCGTAGTTATCTTACATCGAATACTTAAAAAGGATAAAACGTCAAAATGCTATCGAAAGCTAATGTGTTCAATGGCAGAGGAGATTAGCAGCTCTTTGAAAGACTTAATAGGCAAAGCAAAGTTTTCCAGAAATTGCAGTTTCACAAAATATTTCATTTAAAAAAACGGAAACGAAAACTTCACACTTTTTTCTAAACCTACCACTACAAATTCAAATACAGCAGAATGTGTACATTTTCATTTTATATTTCATTGTAATCTTTTTCCGTTTTTTATTAATCTTTCTTTTAATCAAAACAATACTTTTATGTGTTTTGGCATACGACTCTTTAATTGAAAATTAGGAATATAAATTTATTACTCGGTTTTCCCAACACTCTAAAAATTCTATTGGTTGCGTTGACCGCGGTTACAATTTATTTTCTTTTTATCGCTTTCTAAGCACTTCAGGAAATTATTTTTTAATTCTGTTTTAAGGGCACAAGTGATTAATCAGTTTTTAGTCATGTTACGTAGTCTTAAGAGACTCAAATGCTGACTGGGCAGTAATAAGAAAAAATTAACATAATTCGAATGTGTTAGTAAAAGGTTGAAGGGAACTTGAAAGGCATTGATTCATATGAAAGTCAAAATATTTTTCTTCAGAGAGGATACCGACTCGACTGTTTTACATCACAGAACCATAAAAATGAAAAAACGCCAAATAGTAAAAATTTATTACGAAAAGAAATTATGTAACCCGTTTCTTCCTGCACGTCTCCACACGCAATATTCATTTCCGAACAGAAAAAATAACTTCCGCAGAATAACAGTACAAATATTTTCATTAGACCGTACCACCCTACAGGCAAACGAAAGTGCTCCGTGGACAGTAATTTAAAGAAAAAACTAATTTTTTTTTGGACGAAGGTAGGGCTCGCCTTTTTAATTTTTTTTTTATATCTTTGGCATTTGCAGTCGGATCTTAAAGAATGATATATCAATGTTTTTGTCCCGAGAAGCCCAATATTCTGCGTCAATGGCCATTGACCTCTAGTCGCCCGTTCCAGTACTTAACCACCAGATCTCAGTTTCTGCCACCCTAATGTCAGAAAATTAAAGGTCGAAAAAAACGACAACATTTTTGCTAAGGAAGTAATTCGATAAATTCGACAAAAACGTTATAAATTCGATATAAAGAAAAGTTTAAAATGGCGACCAATACCTTCGTCCAAAACAAAAATTTTTTTTTTTAAATTACTGCTTTTGTTCAATTACTTCTCAAAAAACAAAACGTCAATTAACGCAACTTTGCAAACAAAGTTAAGTGTATTTTTAAATTTAGTTTTCTATAAATAAAAAATATGTCATCTAAAAAACACAGTAGAAAATTGCACTCTTTTTTGCGTTAAAAACATTCACCTTTAACTTAATAACAACTATCAGTATACAAATTGACATAGAATGTGTAATTTTTATTTATTATTAATGTATTTTTGGTTTTATTCTTTATTTTAATTATCTATTTTAAAAGTTAACCTTTTTTTTTTAATAAACTTTGTACTTGGTTCAAAATAATATTTTTAATCGAAAAGCAAGCATAGAAACTTTTTACTCGGTTTTCGCAACAGCCCAAAATTTCTCATGGTTGCGTTAACCGAGGTTACACTGTATTTCTAAGTTTATTGTACGTGAAGACCACTGATTAGGAGAATTAACTAATCAGGCAATCAATATGGCCATAAATAATTGCGACGTGATTTGTTACCTTCTGTGCAGAGTTGCCCTTGAAAACTTTGAAAAAGTGTCATAAAAAGGGTATTTCAAAGAAAAATAGGCTCAAGTTGTTTGTAAACAAAACACAAGATTTATTTAAATTAAGAAAAAAAAGAAGGAATTTCTACAATTAATTAAATATATAAAACTAAAATAAAAGTAATTATAAATAAAGGGTGGGGCAAAAGTAATCACCCGATGTTCCTTTGCTGTAATATTTTTTAACCCTGCATGGTTACTCTTTATTTTAGTACATTAAAGTTAATCTTCGTCAAATTGACGAAATATAAAAAAAACACTCTATTGCGAACGATTTTTAAGGTAAAACAGAACAAATTTTTTTTATTTAAGCATTTTTTTTTTAAATAAAGAACAAAATTACATATAAAAATAAAAATTTTTTTCGGTAAGAATATAAATTTTTTTTTTTTTCTTTTTTGAAAATTTTAAAAACAACAAACTTAAAGATTTCGGTATTATATATACATATACATATATACATTGTTGACAAAAAGAGCGTAATATACACAGTTATATGATAAAGAGTAAATGATGTTCGTCAATTCGACGAAGAGTATCCATCCAGGGTTAATGAAAAACTTTGGTTCTACTTGTGATATCAGCCAAGTGGCCGTTCACCCTGTATAATATGCATATTTGAATTAAATGGCAATGTTAAAACTAAGAAACAACAATTCACAGGTCATTCAGATGTTAGTCATATTACCAAAAAAAAAAACAAGTTACTTTTACAAAAGCGTTTGAGCTTTTGATAAGCTGCAGGTTGCTGTGAAGTCAATAAAGTAGTGAAGTACTCGTACACTATGTGATGATAGTGCAGCTATTCAACTAATAGCACTGCTAATGGTGCTCATATTTTTTCTGCCACTGTAGAATGAATACCTTAAATATTTCATTTGCATTATTTGTGTGCAGCATCATTTCTACTACATTAACAAAAGTTGTTTTTTTCTCCTTTTTCTCAATGCATTAGTATTAGTACACGAATGTATATAAATTGTAAAGACAATAAGTAAGAGACAGACAGACAGACAGACAGACGGAGCGAGCAACATAAAATAGTCGTCTGAGTTGGAGAGATCATTGAAAAGAAAATAAAACTTTAATTCCAAGTAAAACGGAAATGAATTTCACATCATGTCTGTCTGGACTATTTCAAACTGCTACTGCCACTTGTGACTGACTAAGTGGCATCAATGTCGTTTATAGAAGAATTACTAGTCAATTTTTTTGTTGGTTGTTCAAGAACTTCCTTTGCCAGTTAACAAAACAAGAATAAACAAATGAAAAATTACATTTTATAAAAACAAAGAAATATTTAGCATGTACGAGTATGGACTTAAAAATTATTGTTTAATAAAAAAGCATTTAAATCTTCATTAGCAGCTTAATTAATTACTTCAATTCGCAGTCATTAAATGCGAAAAGAAAGTGTATAAAAAAAAACGCTAAAAATAATTAAATGCAATCAAAGAACTATAAATAAAACGCTGAAGACTTTTTGCTTGAAGGAAAAAATATTCACAAAAAAAAAATGTTTGTGAATGTGCGGTGCGATTTCGAGTAGAGATCCACTTACTGGCCAACTCACACACAGAAGTTCCCAAACATTACTGATTGGATTAGATTTTAATCTTCAGACAAAAATTAGTCGGAAAATATATATAAAAAAAAAAACTTTTTTAAGACGCAAAAGGCCTTTTTTTCTCTATCGCAGTAGTGCTCAATGGATGGATGTTGCCTGCTCATGCAATGTATTGCACCGGAAGAACGAAAACGACCGTCTAGAATTGCTAATACGGAAATGTAGTTGTAATACCACATGAAAATTACTCTGTATGGCGTCCATGCCCTTGTGTGATCACAATGGCGATTGCACGCAACGTGATATCGAAAAAGCGAATCTGTTTTTCAAACGTTTGCTAGGCATCCTCAGAACTGCCACTAATTGTCTGCATAAAATTGATACCGATTAATTTGTAATATTAAAAACACTATTCCGGATTGTAATAAAAAAAGATTAATCTTGGTTATAAGCGGCGTTAGTCTTACAACAACAAAACACGCATTGCCCGATTATTGATGGCAATTGAACTTTAGTTCAGCTGTCAGTTGGCAAAAATGATGATGTCAAAAATGGTAATGCCAATCGAAACTGCATTACTTTCAGTTGCTTAAATTCCAGTACATTTTGGTGCTTTTCTGCCAACTAAAAATTTCTGGTTGCCAGCCAATCATAATCGAGCCATTATTCTACATAATTTTATGGGTCGATTATGATTAATTGCCAAAAAACACAAAAAAAACTAGAATTTAAGCACCTGGGGGTAATACAGTTTCGATTGGTATTGCCTGCATTACCATTTCAGCGAGTGCCAACTGAATAACAATTCGGTTGCAATCCAAAATCGAGCCATTAGTTTACCGATACATCCAAAATCGTGTTAGCAACATCTATGCAAGTTTCGCCGCACGGGTGTGGATTCCAAAATCTACGGGAGTCTGCAACCCTCCTTCACACCGCTAATGGATCGAGCATTTCCCTGAATTTAACTATGTAGAAAAAAAAAATTTTGTTGCTTTCGAGGTTTAACCCCGTTATACTTTTTCCATACTATACTTTATATATACTCTATCCATTGTCGTGGGACATCGAAGCAGACTGGTACCAAATTCGATTCCTTCTGAAATTCTTCGAACAAGTCTCTCCCACTTCAACCAATGAGATCCGCGTCACTACCAGCGCCTGCCTCCAACCTCATCACTGAGTCTTCAGTTATCGCTAGAATCTGCCCCAATCTAAGTTCCCTGATCGCATTCACATCAAAGAATGGACGGCTCTTGATCCCTAGTGTGACATAGGCCAAATATGGATATTCACACACAATGTGTGCCGCCGTCTCAACTTCATACAGGCACAGTCCGCATATATCATACTGAAGGCCAGCAATCCAGCATAGATGATACCATGGCCCGTTACAACGCAGTGATCCAGCTGAAGATACCTCATCAGTTAACTTCCCGCCGCCCGTCGCATGGGCACCCTGAGCATCATTCGAACCAACCTACACGTCGTTAAGCTCAACCACCTGTTACGGTTAACAGAGTTTAACCACCGCATGATACCAGCCCTGATCATCCTACTGCGCGTGGAAATCTGGGCTCTGGCTTTCAGAACGCAGCATCAATTCCTTCCTCGCGAATCTATTCGCTGCTTCGTTCCGCACCGGTGTATTTGTGACGCACATTAGTGTAATCGCATTTTCCGAGCAAAACCGGGACAGTCTCTAACAGCAATCCAGAGCACACGTGCGTTCTTTGAATGTACAGGATGGTCCAAAATGACCGAAGGGGTTTAGTATTATAACTTCTTACTTAAGACATTATTATTAAATGTTTTTTATTTTAAATACGTTATATTAATGGAGACTATTTTTAATTTAATTATGAAAAATTATATCTCGCAAGACGAAGCTAATTTCCAATTGAATGGGTTCGTTAATAGACAAAAAGAGCTACGGAAAATCCAAGAGTAATTCAACAGCGAGAATTCACACACTTAAGTGTAGCGTTTGGTGCGATGTTTCCTCAGAAAGGATAATTGGCCCATATTTTTTTGATAATGAACACGGTGTCGCTGCTTCCAGCACTGGTGTTAGATAGCGGACAATGTTGGGAAATTTTTTTAAGACCAGCCCTTGAAAACCTTCCGCAAGTAGGGCTCCAACAGAATGGAGCCATAGCGCACACCGCAAGGGACACAATGGCGCTTTGAACTCAAACTCATACGGTCATTTTGGGCCACTCTGTATTTCAAATATGAAAAAGTAAAATTTCTTTATCTAACAAATAAATAAATAAAAAGAAACTCACAACACATTATTAATGACATTGACCATAATTTATTTTTAAAATAAAAAAATTAATAAATATTTGCTTATAAATTTCAAACACTTGTTACGACCAACAACTAAATAATAGACCAGCCATGTGCCTGAGTCGGTGTGTGTGTGTGTGTGTGCTTTAGTTTTTATTTTTATTTTTTATTTCTTATTTATATTTATAATCAGTTTTATATTGTTTTGTAATTATATGCTTCAGTGAGTGCATTAAATTTTATATCCAGACAGAATGTTATTAAATTTAATACGAATATTTCATTTTAATTTATTTTTAATTGTGCTGGTAGAGGTAGAGGTAGTTTTCTTTGAATTGCTGATTCATAGAGAGTTGGTATTATAATTATGTAAATTAACAGAATCATGCATATGTTTGTAATTCTACTAGGAAAAAAATCTACATTGAAAAATTTATTAATAAATCTATAAAGATGAACAATTGTTTTTTTTTGCGTGTAAAATATTTCTTTATTAAAATTGTTCACATATTTTGTCTGGAAAGTTGATCGATCAGTGAATGCGCTTTAATTTAAAAAGATAATTCCATAGAAATATCAATATGTAGTGACTATTCGTGATTCGTGCAGGAGAAATATATAATTTATATAAATATAAAACATTTTATATTTTATCATTGAGTTCGTGTTTTCTTTTCTTTGTTTTTTTTTTTGTTAAGTGAGAGTGTTAACTGTCCAAAAGAGCTGTCATACTACGCTCACTTTTGACACTTGTGATCACTTTGGCAAGTCATCGTGAATATGTTCATGCTTGAACAACGCTACCAAATTATCTAGAATAATTCTAAAAATCAGTTATTAATGCGTGCAACTTATATACGATATTATTGCGAGCTCACCATTCTGCCTCATCACCACGAACTCTGTCGATATTGGCCTGTAATTAGATGAGAGTGAATAGCAAGTGCTGCTGTCATCTAAAAGAGAGTGTATAGGGTTAGAAGTTTGACATATAAACGCATTAAGAAACACAATAACTGGGGTAGGAGAAAGAATAAAGACTTTCGATGCCCTTGAGTTGATATTGAACTTGTTACAGCGCGATCCCTGAGAAAGCTCTATATAAATCGACTAAACACTTGTAGAAATTAACTAGAAATTACACACACAAATACAAACATTAAAAAAATTTTACAGGAACATGTGGTGGCCGCTTGCAGTGACCTAATAAACGAACCCTGTTCTTCATTCATTTACATATTTTTAAACCCCAATCTCTCGATAATCATTCTGTGTCTAATTAGCTGAGATCATTCATTCATACTACATATCTAATCATTATAATTATTTACGTATGTATGTCAATTTCTTTGTGTTTATTATGAAATAAATAAATAAACAAATTTTAGCACAGTTTGCATGGAAAATAGTTCATGATCCATGACAACTGATTATCAACTGTGAAATGAATAAATTTTCAAAAGTAACATCAATGCAAATTAACTATTTGAAATTAAATAAACAAATAGTGAAAGTAAAAAACATTAAATAACCATACAAGGTCAAAAATATGAAGGTTATGCCAAAAAAAAAAAAAAACGTAAAACAATAATTATGAAAAAAGTAAATAAAATTTAATTTGAAATACATCATTTACTTGTGTACATTGGCAGAGGAAATATTTAAAACCGCCGCCCAAAAAAAACACACAGGGAACAAATAAACCAACCGAAGTAGCCAAAACAAACAAACCTGTCACAGTGCTAAACAGCAAAACGACAAACACAAAACACATTTAATACAAATATAAAATCAAATAAAATAGTTTAGATACGAGTTTTAGAGAAGAAAACTCAAAAGAACTCAAAGAAAGAACGGCAGCAACCGCAATGAAAATCAATTCACAATTATTAATTAATGCCAAAAGTAGAGCAGCTTACAGTTGACTAAACCTGTTAATAACTGCCGCTAACAATCACAACAACAATACTAAAACGAATATTTTACCATCATCTCAAAAAAAAAATGCGCTTAACAACAACGGTGGACACTGGGGTACCATTGAGGGTAAAAATATAAAATAAAATATGCCAGCACATCTTCCATGAAATGAATTCAATTAAGAAAAAAAAGTGTGAGGTTTCGACTCCCCAACGAACGGTTCCGTAATACCGCACTAAAAACGTTCTAAATACTGGTTCAACGTTATAAGCCAATATCTAATCTAGTTTGTGAATAATCTTTTTTATGCAGTTGTCAACATGAAACTAGCAGTACAGTAGACACTCACCAATTAAAACTCGCAGTAATTATACGGCCAGATTTATTGGGAAAAGTAGTAAAAATTTGGACTGATCGAATGCACCATGTACTCGCAGCCGCGACGGACATATGCTGGAAAAATAAATGTAATTCCAACAATTTTTCTGTTTTGTATTACCTTTTTAAGTTCTCATGCAGCTAATAAAAAAACACCCTATAATTGCATGCGATCGATATTTTCACATTGTTTGGAATTCGCTATTCTTTTCATGGTTTCAAACCCGCCATTTTGGCAAGACAGTGAGATCTGTCACCTGAACTCTCATTTATTTATTGACAGTTTTGCGATTTTACGAATATGGATCGTTTAACAACCGGGGAACGTGTAAAAATTAAATGAAAAATGAAACGTACTACAAATATGGTGGTTCAAACGTGGCCACTTTTCGAGCATTACAGGGTGATTATGATCTGTGCAAGAAATAGGCAAAAAAAATTTCAAGAGAGTATTAGTGGAACAGATGTCCGCACTGCCGCAAATATCCCTTTTGTTAGTGCAAATGTGGCGGACTATCCGAATTTGTCATTTCAGGAGAACGCGTGATTTCTCATTTTAGCGACGTCGCGACCAAGATCATGCAATTTGACGCCATTAGACTTTTCTTGTGAGGCTCCGTCAAAGACCGTGTCTACGCGCATAATCCCCTAACGTTGGAGCATTTGAAAACCCATATTCAAGATATCGGCGAGATATCGCCCGAAATGTGCGAAAATGTGATCGAAAACTACATCAAGGCGGCCATTGTGTTTCGTACATAATGGCAAGGTCCAAGCATTATAATGAAATAAAAGTTTCATCGAAACTTAACGTTACTTTAAAAAACCGAAAAATGGAGAACCCTTTACGTTAGTGTAGATATATTGCAGATTCCACGTTAAGCAAATATTGACAGGGAATTTAAAAGAATTTTGAATTACATTTTGCTTTTTTAACTTTTATTGATACTCATTTTAATTTTAAAATTTTTTGTTTGAAAAATTTTCATGTGTAAATGAACAGAATTGTCTTACTATCGTTTTTAAATTAAATCACGAGCAAAAACAAAAACGCGGTTTTGTTGTATATTTTTTTTTAGCTAAATTCAGAAATTAGAAAAGTTTGTAAATTTGAATCGCCTTAAAACAAACCAGTTTTGCGAGCTTCCACTGTAGTGTTATTTTCATGTTAACTATAAATTTTTTATTTTTTTGTTTTATTTTGTTATAATGAGAGTCCAATTAGTTAATAATTGTGTGTCTTTTCCCTCGGCGCACACAATATTAAATAAAAATAAAATATACAATAATGCAGTTTTTATTAGAATTTAGTGTTACTGCTATCTTCATGATCACAACTGTAAATACCTAACCTAACACTAAAGCACAGTAAAATTTTCCAAATTATTTTTAGAAAAAAAACTTTCTATTTTTTGCTAATTTTTTTAAAAAGTAAAAGGCCCAACGGTTTTTTTTAATACAGATTATATATAGATTAAACTATGAATACCCTATTTAAAACTAAAACTTTCACATCAAAAAAAAAAAAAAAAAAAAAAAAAAAAAAAAGTGAAAAATTTTAAATAGAACATTCGCAAAAGTGGTAAATTTCAACGAACTAAAATATTTAGCGCTTAGAAAATAATAATGAATTTCAGTAACAAAATGCTAAAATTTAATTTTTCTTCGAAATATTTTGCTCTCGAAAGGAGTATATATCGTTGGTCTCAAGTAGAAAGGCTCTAAATACCTTAATAGAAACTATTATTATTACAATGCAATTGTCAAAATGTAAATGAATTTCTATGAAATGTATTGGAATCAATGAAAAACTCAATTTCGAAAAAAATACTTGAGACCATCGATGTTTTATTTGAAAAAAATCCACCCGTAATAATGGTGGAATGTCATGCACTTTAAACCCCTATAAATCTAGAGTGCTGACGATTGTCTATTTCTTCTGAATTGATAACGCTGCCAGACAAACTTCACAGGGTCACCAGACAAAGTTTAATAAAATTCTCTTCAAATCGGAAGAGTGAAAAAGTTTTTTTTTATCTTCGACCAGTGCTCAGGGATGACCCCTACACATGCGATGCATTGTGCTGAATGTAGAGGACAAGGATAGTTGGCGAAATGACAGGACGTGAAGCTTCACTATCTTACAACCCTGCTTTTGCACGTAATTTTTTTATGGCAGCGTTGAAGCGCCTCTGATGTTAAAGAGACGTATTAAATTTTTAAGCTTCGTTTTAGTAGCCACTTAATTTTACTTCGCCGGTGCTATACAATACCAACGAAGGAGGGCGTTCTGATGCGATTGTGGATTGGTATCAGCTGAAGCCGTTACTGTTCAGTCCCCAGTGACTATGCCTTCGCCACTGAAACCTTCCGACAACAACTGACACACAAATGCAAATCAGAAAAAATGCGAGATGTTTTATGAGTCTAAAATTAAAATTGGTGCTCTTATTTTTGCACGCACTGCATATGTATGTGTGGATGGGAGGTATTGGGAAGCAGTAATGTGAAAATTCAAATAAAGCTACATTTCTTTTCTTTCCATTTAAATTGACTTCATTTGTAACATGTTAATCCATTTTGTTTTTTTTTTATTCTTTTCTAAAAATTTCATCGCTTTTTTGCACTTTCAGATTTAATAAATAAATTGTTGTTGTTGTTGTTATAACACGTTCCCATTTTAGAGAGTATTTTTCTTTTTTTTTTGCGTGTTTTATTATCAAATTCGCTTCATATCACGTAATTAGAGTACAATAAGCCTTGACCTCTAATATCATTGGGGAGAGAACGTGTTGAAAAAAAATATGTAAAATAATTCATTAATGTGCGAATAATTGTACACATTCATATACAGATTGCGTTTACGTTTTCTTCTTCTGTAGGAAAAATATTATTTCTAATACGAGTAATAATTTATACTTTTTTTTGAATTCCAAATGAATGCAATTTAAAATTTTTCATTTGCAACAGAAAATTGCAGATGTCTGTATGTACATTTGTTAATGGATGAACAAAGAAGAACCCTGGTCTAACGACAAATGAACTTTGTTTATTTCTAAAGCAAAAGTTGGTTTTACGTTAAAAACAACAATTAAACCTGGTTTTACCAATTAAAAATATTATCTTAAAAACATCTTAAAACCTTTCCTTGAATTGGCCGTTAAGTTGTTTTAAAGAAATACAACCTTGATTTTCATGTACTCAGGGCAGTGCTACCAAGTTAAAAAATTGAAAAGTGCTGGCATTTAAATGATGCTCAATGAAATAAAAACAATAAGGGAAAATTTGGCAAATAAAAGGTCTGTTCGTTTACTCAAAATTGGGCGCACACGGGCGCCTAATCTTACCCAAAAGCGTTTTCTTACGCAAAACTTGAGTAAATGAAATAGGTTTTGAGAGAGTAATGCTCTTGTTCTTCACGCACGAGAATGCCCGTACTTTTTCTTCGGGCTAGTTTGGGCATGAAGCACAAGCAATCAGTTTGTTTATAATAAACATTGAAAATAACAAAGCAAAATTACAAATGTCCCAAACAGCTGACAGACATTAAAAAAGTTGTGTTAAAAATTTTTCTTAACAATAATTAATTACAAACATTTTTGTTATGTATACCATAAATTGTTAAAAGCTTTTCATAAAAAAGACCATTTTTTTAAATAAATATTTTTGTTAATACAAATTATTATTTCCTAACGATGCTACCTATTTGGTAGCGAAATATTGAGAAATAAATAATTGTTAAAAACTTTTCATAAAAAAGACCATCGCTGAAAAATAAATATAATTAAATAAATTCTTTCAATAAATAAATTGCCCACAATTATTTAAAATATACAAATATTAAAACAAACTATTCAGGGATTCGCAAAAAAATTAATTCTATCCATCGGCAAAGACAACATATGTCGTTGTTAAAACGTGTCGCCGAGTACCGAACACAAAAATTATGCTCTCTTCCACACCCGTAACATGCTACCAAACTAAATATTTTCTCGCCTAAACTCAGTCGTACGGAGCTTCAAAAACTATGGTCCGAATTATAAGTTTACAAACGAGTAAAATTATCCTTTCTGTAAAATTGATGAATTTGCGAAAATTCAAGAATACTTTTGTAATGAACTGCATTAATTTTTAACTATTCAACAACACGTTGGTTGTCTCGCAACGAGGTGGTCTCTCAAGTAATAGGAACTCCTTCAGTATTACTTTAATTTGATTGATTTCGAAACAAATTCTCAATATTCAAGAACTCATTTTATTTTATCTTTCTGTTACTAATAGTTAATAATAGTAAAACTTAACACAACTTTTATGTTTTTAGTACATTTGGGGTCAAAAAAGTACAATTTTAAAATTGTCAAATATCATCTCCGATATAAACAGAGCTGTAAAAAATTGACATTTCTTTTTTTCTGGTAAATTTTATGGTTTTTTTCGTTTTCTTACTTTTGTACATTTTGCTCTCTTATTGAGAGTAATTATAGCTTACTCTCATTTTACCGAACTTTCCCAGAAAGTAAACGTACAGACCTAAAGTCACTACAATATTTTAAAACAATGGACACAGAAGCAACAAAACTAACAAAGTGCAAAAAAAAAAAGAAGCGATTGGGTAGACCATAATGAAAATGGTTTCATAGAGTTGTGGAAGGAGAAGAAAAGACAAAACAAAACAAATTTATTTATTTACATACATCTATGGATTCATGATCCTTACAAATGATATAATGATATACAGTACATAATTAAGAGTTTAAAAATACAATTAAACTAGATTT
Source organism: Dexiosoma caninum (assembly GCA_963924685.1). Classification (NCBI taxonomy): domain Eukaryota; kingdom Metazoa; phylum Arthropoda; class Insecta; order Diptera; family Tachinidae; genus Dexiosoma; species Dexiosoma caninum. The sequence goes on along the minus strand of OZ004729.1, from coordinate 36,480,338 downwards.
GACACTATCAACATTAAGCGAATAATCAATATGGTTATACAATTTATTAAATTGCTTACAAATTCTTAACAATGGTTCCGAATTAGCATAATTTACTCTGAAAACTTTAACTGCAAGCGGATAGTAATGACGTGTAAATCGTGAAGGAACATTAATAAAGATATTGCTAATCAAAAATTCAGAACAAACATTTCCTTTTAGCAAATTTAAAACAAAAGTAACATTAAGCATAGTCCTGCGACTCTTAAGGGTCGGCAGCTTTATCAAGGCAAGTCTGCTAGTATAAGGTGGGAGATCCAACGGATTCCAGCGAAGCCCACGTAGACCAAATAAAAGAAACTGCTTTTGAACGGATTCAATACTATTGATATGAACCATATACGTTGGATCCCAAATTATTGAGCCGTATTCAAGAACAGGTCTTACCAGAGATGTGTACAATTGCTTTGTAATGTACGGGTCGGAGAACTCCTTTGCCCATCGTTTTATAAATCCAAGAAGACCGCGTGCTTTAGCAACAGTAGAAGAGATATGTTGTATAAAATTTAACTTGGAATCAAGTAGAATGCCAAGGTCGGAAATAATATTTAAATTGTCTAGCGAGTAACCATTTAAAATATATTTTACGCTTAAGTTACGTCCACGGAAGAAGCTCATACATTTACACTTTTTATGATTTAATTCCATCAAATTACGATTACACCAAGAGCTAAATGCATCTAAGTCCTCCTGTAGGTAGTGATGATCAGCATATTTTCTATAGCTTAAGAAAATTTTGACGTCGTCAGCATACATTAAGACATGACAAAACTTCAATATTTTCGGTAGATCATTTATAAATAAAGAAAACAAGAGCGGCCCTAAATGGCTACCCTGCGGCACACCAGACAATACAGCAATCGGCTTAGAATAACAGTTTTTAAAATGAACATTTTGAGTTCTATCAGTCAAGTACGATTTTATCCACTTAAGACAGTTTAATGTAAATCCCATTGAGTCAAGCTTTTTCAAAAGTATTTCGTGATTAACCTTATCGAACGCCTTGCTAAAGTCGGTATAAATAACATCAGTTTGCTCTTGTTGTCTAAAACCACGATGAACAAGTGATGTTAACTGCATAAGATTTGTAACAGTTGAACAACCTTTACGAAACCCATGTTGGAAAGGAGACAATACAGATGATACTTGATGAGAAAGAATGTCAGTACTAATTTTTTCAAAAAGCTTCGGTAGAGTGCTCAGTTTAGCAATGCCTCTGTAGTTTTCGATATTATTTTTACTACCATTTTTGTATAATGGAATTATGAAAGAGGTTTTCCAAACCTGCGGAAAACATCCAGTCCTTATTGATTCATTGAAAATAAGAGATAGTGGGGTCGATAAAGCTTCAGCACATCTAACTAACAGACAACTCGGTATTCGGTCAGGACCACAGTTAAATGAAAATTTCAGTTTTTTTAAGGTATTAACTACGGTAAGTTCATCAAGAAGTGGTATTGAAACAGGTGGATATGGTAATTCAGATAGTGGATGAGAATCTGAATCAGCAATCTTGACATCAGAATATGTGGACGAGAAGAAATCCGCAAACAAATCACAGATTGCAACATCATTATCGGATTCAATATCATGGTAATTCATCACAGAAGGAAACGAACTCGATCTTCTTTTGGAATTTACGAATTTATAGAATGTTTTAGGATCACATTTTAAATTTTGTTTGACTTTAATTAAATAACTGTAATAGCAGGAGCGATTAGCTGAGATGTATTGAGCACGAGCTACAGAATACTTGGCGTAATCAGCAAAAAGTCCAGAGGATTTATATTTCTTGTAGAACTTATTCTTTTTATTTTTTATAGCAGAAAGAACTTTGGAATTCCATGGCGGGCCAGAACGATTAGAATCAAAACATTTAGGAATACATTGATTCATGTACAGATACATTCTTTTGTAAAACGTGTCAACCATTTTGTTAATATGTATTGAATTAGTATTTAAAGCAGCATTCGTAAAAAGGTTCAACCAGTTTGTATTAGACAGAAGCTCATCAAGCCTATTATAGTTTGTTTTCTTGAAGCAAAACGATTCTCTTCTCTCTGTTTGAAATGATGACACAGAAACACGACTAGATGCAACAGAAATTTCAATTCCAATTGTAGGATGATGTAAGTCCTCAGGCAAAGAGATCGGGTAACAGCGATCAATGGAGATGTCACTCAGTACATTTAGGAATATTAAATCAAGTAGTCTCGAATTTGCGTTGTATAAGCCATTTAATTGGCAAATATTCAAGTCTAGAAGAGAATTAACAAAATCCATATGGTAAGCATTACCTCCAACCATTCTCGGAATGAAATAATTAACTTCAGAAGAGAAGTCCCATGATAATAAAGGCATATTAAAATCGCCAAGAGCAATAACGTAATCGTATTGATTTGCGGCCTTAACAACATTCCCAATAGCTGTTACATGTTTCATGTAAACCACTTCAGGTGAAATTGGAGGAATATATGAACAGGTAATAAACATTTTCATATGTTTTAACTTAACTGCAACACCAATAAACTCGATGTCATACAGACCTTCACTATAAAGAACATCAGAAGATAGACGATTAGAAACTGCAATCAGAACACCGCCACCTTTGATAAGATTACCACGATCGCGTCTATACATTTGATAATTTCCGCAGAAAATTTCAGTATTGAGTACATTATCGACAAGCCAGGTTTCAGTAAAAATAATAACATCATATAAAAAATCAAAGCTTTGGTTGTAAATTGAAGGTAATTTTGTATTTAAACCACGAACATTTTGGTAAACTATAGACAATTTATCAGGTAAAATATTTAGTTTTTTGAAATTGTCAGATTAGACGATGGAGCATTAATTTGTGGTAGGTGGACTATATCAGAAGGGACGTTTTCACTATACACGTATTCACGTATAAGTGCGTTCTTCGGCCAAAAATCTGGATTAACAACTGAATCAAAATTTTCTTCATTAACAATAATTTTGAAAGAGGATTTACGTCTCTGATTAGAGTACTTAAATTTGTAGACGGATAAGTCAATATCATTACCAATTTTGAAACAAATATAACGTTTAACAGCATCGGTACTTGTATTAGAATCAAAACGAGCGGCAAAAATAATCCTTTTTGGTGGAATAACCTTTAAAGTTGGAGCAGTAGAGGTATTATAAGCAGGAACTGATGGGTTTAAATTAGTAGGAATACAGCTGTTTTGCAATGGTTGTGGTGAAACTAAAATTGTTCCCGAAGATATTTCACGAGTTTTAGTTGAGCTCGCGGTGCCACATACGGAAGGAACTGATTCAACAAAATCATATGATGGAGTTAATACTGGAGTGGTTACAAGAGATGCTCCAGAAATATCGCTTATTTCAATAGAATTAGGTTTAGATACCAGTGAACTTGTTAATGTTTTCTTCTTTCCTTTGGGTGAGCACGGTGCCTTATCAAACAGGTTCCTGTAATTCAAAAATTTAGTGTTTAAATTTTTCAAATCATTACCCAATTCATCCAATGTACTTTTAGTGGATTTAAAAAATTTATAAAATTCCACATCAAACAAAATACAGTTTTTACAACACCAGCGGAGTCCCTTGTTCTCATGCAAATTATCCACAGTGCGTGCAGATAAGTCAACGCATTTTGCATGATAAACCGATTCGCAAAGCCAACAGGCAACCATAACATCATCGGACTTATTGCGACACTTCGGCTTAGAACAGGCCATAATTAATATATTAGAAGCGATGTAAAAAGTTAAATTAATTTAAAATTACCAAAGTATATGTATGTAGACAATTTGTTAAACAGCACAAATATGTAATAAATTGCTTATATTGCTTTTGTTATTTAAAGATTATTTATTGCACCAAAGATAATGTTGTTGTTTCAACCAAAAAGTATGTACACTGTTTAAAGTAATTTAACAGTTAATTTAAAGTTATTGTTTGTGTAAATTCTTTGTAAGGAATTCCAATTGCAGAGCACTATGCATAATATGCAAAGAAAATTCAGTTGTTGTTGTTAAAAATAGATTTAGTGAGTAAAAAATGACTAAATCTTTAAGCAGCCAAAATGTATTTTATCACACAATTGAATAATTAAATTTGAAATTATAATGCACAATAACTTCAATAAAATCAGATAGATTTAATTAATTTATAAATTAAAAACTCAGCGCACAAAAATTTTCAATCGAATCGGAACGGAAGGAGAAACTAAATGAAATTTTATAACACAAACTGTGCGTTAACCCGATTTAATTAAACTTATAGCGAGAACAGAAAATCAGCTGTTTGTGGTTTTAACTTTTGGTGTGAAAACTTTTCTTTCCAACTTTCATTAAAATCTTAAATCTTTTATTAAAATCGGTATTTTTTAAATTTCATTAAAATCGGTTTGCTAGTTTGGCAGATGCATAAATTCTGTCCTATCTCCCCTCGTGGTACTATTTTTTTTACCATTTTCCTTTTTCCTAAAGCTTCGCGAACAACGTTAAAATCAGTTTTTAAGTTTTTGAGTGAAAACACTATAAGGTAGACAGTTGCTAAAAGTGATAATAGAGAAAGCAACTGAATCATCGTTTTCATTCCACTTGCTTTGTTTTCAGGATAACTATAGAGATATTTTCACTTGGCAATCTCCAACAGACCCATCGACTTATTAATCATGGAATACAATAATCATAAGGTAACGTAATTTTATTAGTTTTGACACTCAATTCTCAGGTGTTTATTTAGAAGAACAAAATTGTGGATACAGCTAACGCGGCATAACATGTATAACAGGTTCCAGAAAAATAAGAGTTGGATTCTGAAAATAATACCATCGTGTTATACGATACCGCGACCGCAAAGACACTATGCCGTCGATTTGATGTCAGGAGATATGGGTAGATACTGGAATATCCGAGGCCGTGGCTGCGGAGCTGCACCGCTACGATAATAATGATAAGGACTCAGGCCAACCGCATGGGTCTGCCGTTCATTTCGAATGCGCACATTCCGGCTTTACCTATAAAATGGGAATTTATTTTTTGAGTCTGTTATTTTTTTATTTATATTTTCTTAAATACATGATTTTATTTGGCGCCAAAAAAAAAACACACAAATGCATTTCCCTAATAACTACTTACTCATTATAGTACCATCGTGCCTTTCAAAGAGCAATAAATTGTTTGTCAGCGCAAGCAATAAAAATGTTAATTTTATTTCGAATTCTCTAGAAAATGCAAGTTGTAAATAGTCAGTCACTGCTACCCATCACAACAAAATTAAATTATACAACTGACTCCGCTCCCTTAAAGCTGTCATTGTTTATCACAATAGTTTTCTTACGAAAACGAAGAAAATAAAAAGCGAAAGATTTATAAATTTTATTTTCATAAACTCTTCTTGTTTTCTTCTTCTGCTTCTGTCCAAGACAAGATGAAAAGACGGAGAAGACATTTTATGGAAAAAGAATTCACGGAGAGCACACGTTTGCTTCCGAACATGAAAATTTTATTTATAGATTTTCTTTTGCATATATTTTTTTTTAGTTTCATTACAATTCCTCTTCATTTTATTTTTATTTTTAGTGTATTCCAACTGCTGGTAGTTTGTGTTGCTGTGCATAGGGCAGCCAATGCGCCAGTCGTCACATATTCCAAACACACTTTTTATTTTAAAACAATTTCCAATGAAATGTGTAAATAAATGGAAGAATGCACTTTTAAAATTTATTTGTGCAAAAATGTAGCCAAAGGAGCAAAGTCACTGATGCAGTTTCTATATTTTTTACAATGAATAAAAGAAAAATATAAAAAAAAGAGTGCGTGTGTGCGTGGCTGTGCGGCACGTGATATGGAGTGAGAGAATGCACATACATAAGTGGCTCTGAAGGGTAGACGTGACTATTAAAAATAAATAAACACATAAAATGAAATGCATGAAAATGATTTGCTTTTACATACAGTAAAGTCTTCGTGATTAGCACAACTAATAAGTTTTAAAGGTCTACCAGCAGGAGAGAGCTTTTTATCATTGTAGTGCATAAAGCACAAAATAAAAAAAATATTGACATGCGTATCTTTCAAATACCATTTCTTATTTTACGACATTAATAAATTGTGCTATTTAGTTGAACAAGACTGTGTTCGAATACATGGGTGTTTATATATGTATATAAATATAAATTTAATCAGATTTCTTTTCGTAACTTTATAAACTTCAATCAAGTTGTCAATCATAGTGAAAAGAAGAAAAGGTTAAAGTGAAAAAGTGAAAAAGAGGCAAGAAATAACAAAACACACCCAATTTTTTCTTCTAGCAAAAATTCGAAATTTCCCTGATGCACAGAAAAAAAAAATATTATGTAAGTTGCGGACATATTTGCAAAAGAGCGCTACAAAATTATTTGATAATTAATTTATATACATATTTTGTTTATCAGAAAAATTATGTAAGCTTCAAAGTCTCTGTTTTGTATTTTTATATGTACGAGTATACATACATATATATTTTTATCGTTATCAGTTTTATAGGGTGCCCCAGTAGTATACTGAGTAGTGTGCTAGTTTATCAGTTGGGGGTTCTTGGTTCGTTTCTTAGCAGAGACTCTGGTCTGTATCACCACAGCACGTCAAAGTTTTTTCACTACAGGTATCACAATGGGACCATAATAAATTGGACCCAAGTGTTCTGGGACCTTTCTTTACCTTGCCGCCCTAACCTAACACAGCACTTTTATATATACATATACATGTAGGATTTGGTATATTTGAAGAAAATCGAATATACAAATAAAATTTTATTTATTACAAAAATTAAAATTTTGTTTTACAAATTTATGAAATCTTCGACTCGATGAAGTGACAGAAAAAACTTGAATTCAATAATATTTTTTATATAGCAATTTAAAAAATAATCTTTGAGAATAAAGTAATAGAAGACTTAATCAAATGTAATAAAGTAGTACAATAACACAGTGATTACTAGCAACCTTACATACATATACATATAAATACACATATATGAAAATATACATACTTATAATATATATGAGATATATATAATTGGGGAGGTTCAAAAAGTGTTCTAAATCGTATGTGGTAAAATAATAATACAGCAAGACCGTGGTTATCCGTAATGATTGAGACACCAAGAGCATTCTGTACGCTATAATAATATTTTTCTGTCAGTCAAATGACAATTTTGAGAAGGTTTTTTCAATAAATAAATATTATTGCCTACAAAATAATAATTTAGGCAGAAGAACGTGAACTCTACAAAAGGCTGCGCTAACAAAGTCCCCGTCCATACTGTGAAACATTTGCTGCAAAACTTTTGAGTTTGTTGATGAGAAGGGGAAGAGGAGTGGAAGTAGGTACTCTGTTTCATGTACATGCAGTTTTTGTTGAATTTCTTATTTGCATCTTTTGACATGAGGTGCATTTGACGTTTCATTTTATTTCTTTTCGTTTGGTATACTGTTTAAGGGTGCTTTACATTGTCCCACAAGTCGTACGACATGTCATATTTTTGTGTAGAAGAGCACAAGTCGGATCGTCTAAACGTAATATGTAATGAAACTATAAGATTTTGAGAGAAAATACCGATGAAAATTTGACAGTCGTATGGGTCTCTTGATTTTTTAAAATTTTTCAAAAACCAACACACACCATTAGATCAGGGATGCATTTTTATGTAAACAAATGTGAGAAAGCCAGGGAGGGAAAACTGGTTTCATAAATTTATACCAATTATAAAATCAAAATGTACATTTTAGACCACGACAGTACAATTTTATAAAAATATACGTATATTTTCTAAAAGTACACTAAAAATTTTGACCACGAAAATAACATATTCGAAAGTAATAAAAATATTTTTCAAGGTTATTAAAATAAAATTCATTTGCACAAGAACTCCATCCCTGGGAAAACAAGCAAACAGATCTAGTTAAATTAAATGAGAATGTTTTCATCTTACTTGATTTTATCCATACCAATGGTGTAAACGCCAGAAAACAACCATCCGATTTTTACTCTCTTTTTTTGAAATACGGATGCAATTTCATTTTATTTTCTCGCTCATTTTACGTACGACAAATCTTATGGTCTAAAGCACCCTTAACATCTATCATAATAATAGCTACCCTGTTTTAGTTTACACGTGTTACGTATGTTAATTTTTTGTGAAATATAATCAAAAATTTAAAAAAAAAAATATAAAATTATATAAAAATTACTATAAAATTTTTCTTAGCGTTCATTTTGCTTCAAATTATACTTTGTGCTTCAAATGTCTATCCAAAAAAAACTATTCACACCTTCTATCACAGGGTAGTTATTTTATATTTACATTCGGTATTGAGAAATGTCAAAAAAAATTAAAAAAAGAAGATAGAAGGGAGGAATAAAAAATACTAAACATGAAGCAAAAGATTCATGTATGGACACTGCTGCACTTTCAAAAGAGAATTCAAAAAACTTTTGCAGCAAAAACTCAACGGTATGGACGGGGAAAAACCGAGCTTTTGAAATATCTAAATAAAATACGTATGTATTATACATATGTATTTATGTATCGAGAACTCAAAATTTGGCCGCGATATCTTTGTATACTTTGCAAAACACACTGAATTGGTCTGTTGGTTTGCATATCATTAATTTTTTATGTATCCTCCCACTATAACAGCTGATCTTGATATTAAAAATATATATATATTTATCAAGAATAGCCAACTACTTTTTTTAACAATTATAAAAGTAGAAATGTTTCCATCCCTGGTACATTTTGATAACAGCAGCCATGTTTTTGTTTACCGTTCTCGTTAACAAAATTGTCTTAAATATTTACATAAAAAACACATTTTGCAGTCAACTTTCAATCGAGAACTATGGATATTGGACAGCTATTATCTTCCAAAGTAATATCAAGTGTTCTATATTGTAAAAAATAAAATTTTTCTATAATAATTCTTCTAGTTTTTTTAACTCTTTTTTTTTTTTTTTTTTTTTTTTTTTTTTTATATGTATTAATAACACTAATTATTTAAGCTGTAGGTCTTTTTAATATACATATGTAATGTTTTTCTTTGATTCGATATTTCGCTACTCCTTTGTGTAGCTTCTTCAGGAAATTTGGTTTTTGTTTTTTTTTCCTGAAGAAGCTACACAAAGGAGTAGCGAAATATCGAAACAAAAAAAAACATTAAATATATTAAAAAGACCTACAGCTTAAATAATTAGTGTTATTAATTTTACTATAATATGAATTTGCTTTTTAGCCCGAAACTAAACCAAAAAGGCCACACGAGGATGATAATGATTATGGTGGTTCACCGGAACATTCTTCATCACGACAAGAAGAGAAATCTAAACGCTTAAAGCGTATAGCTCAGGCAAAGGAGGCAGCCGATTTCATAAAACCTGATGGTACCGAATTGGAGGAAGTGCCATTCTTTTTATTGGATCCTGAATTGACGGATGCGGAACGCTTGAATATTTTAAAATATGGTAAAAGTAAAAAAGCCGAGGGTGATGTCTTAGATGAAGGAGGATTAAAAAAGTTACTTTTAGTGTTTGAAAAGAAAAAATTGAAAAATCAGGAGTTAAGAATTAAATATTCCGATAATCCAGTAAAATTTATGGACTCTGAAATAGAACTACGTAGTGTTATACAGGAATTGAAAGCCGTAGCTACGGTGCCTGATTTGTACCCCGTTTTGGTAGACTTAAATGGTATAGCCAGTTTATTGGAATTATTAAATCATCCAAATACCGATATAGCAGTAGCAATTGTCGATTTGTTACAAGAAGTTTCAGATGTTGATATACTGGGTATGTTTTTTCCAAATTGTGTAATTTTTCAATTTATTTCAAATATGTAATAATAACAGGCGAAAGTAGCGAAGCTGCAGAGGTACTGATTGAAGCTTTGCGTAATCAAAAAGTCACAGCACTTTTAGTCCAAAATCTGGAACGCCTTAATGAGCAGGTTAAAGAAGAGGTAGATGTAGTACACAACACTTTGTCGATTATTGAGCATTTAACAGATATCAATGATGCTGTTGTGGGTGAGGCTGCCGAGCAGGGATTATTAAGTTGGATTTTAAAAAGACTCAAACAGAAATCTCCTTATGATGCCAATAAATTGCATTGCAGTGAAGTCTTATCGATACTTATACAGACCAGTAACGAAAATAGACTTATGTTGGGTACAGTAAATGGTATTGAAATATTACTGCAACAGTTAGCGCTTTATAAGAAACATGATCCTGCCTCAACTGCGGATAATCTATACATGGAAAATCTATTCAATTGCATGTGTTCAGCTTTAATGGCAAAAGAAAATCGTGAACGATTTTTGAAGAGTGAAGGTTTACAGTTGATGAATTTAATGCTTAAAGAACAGAAAATGTCTCGGAACGGTTCTTTAAAAGTACTTGATTATGCTATGTCAGGGCCAGATGGTCGAGATAATTGCAACAAATATGTGGATATCTTAGGATTGCGCACTATATTTCCTCTGTTTATGAAAACGCCTTCCAAAAAAAAACGTTTTCTCTCCGCCGCTGCTCATGAGGAGCATGTCTGTGCCGTAATTGCCAGCATGTTGAGAAACTGTAAAGGTGCTCGGCGTCAACGATTGTTGTCGAAATTTACTGAAAACGATCACGAAAAAGTTGATCGTTTATTGGAATTACATTTAAAATATTTGGATAAAGTGGAGACTGTTGATAGAGAAATAGATCAACAGCAAAAGGTATCTTATCGTTATTATTTTTCTCTATTTATTTGATTTGTAATTCTTTTTTTAGGAATTCAATGACGATGAAGAGGAAGAACCCGAAAACAATTATATTAAACGTTTGACACATGGTCTATTTACTTTACAAATGATAGATTATATTATTTTAGAAATAAGTTCAACAACTGAATTTATTAAACAGCGTGTGGTTCAAATACTAAATTTGAGAGGTTCGTTAATGGAAACCATACGTAACGTAATGCGTGAATATGCTGGGAATTTGGGAGATGCTGGCGACGCCGATTGGAAGGATCAAGAACAAACTCATATTTTGTCTTTAGTTGACCAATTTTAAATAATTGCTAATGTGTTAGTTGAGAAAGATAATAAAGCTGAAACAATTTTAAAGCATTTTTTTATCATTTAAATAGAAATCAAACTGTATAAAGTATTTAAGAAGATCATCACAATGCTTTTATTTATATTAGGTCTGTTCGTTTACTGTAAATTTTGTGCTTTCTATATAAAAAGTGTAAAAGTTATAAAATCAATTATTCGGGAAAGAAAATAGAAAGCAAACCATTTTTTTACAGATTTAAATTTTTTTTTGCATCGACTAATCGGGAATATAAGCACAAGCATTATTTTTTTAATTTTGTTCAATAAAAATTACAACACAATCACCCCGATCGTGAATACCTTTTCCCTCTAAATATTTCCCCTTTCCCTAAATTTGCAATCGTGAAAAAATTCCCCGTGAATTATTTCATGTTAAAATATAATTTCCCTTATCGTGAATGATTTTTTCCGGTGAGTTTTTTCACTTTCGCCTTTAATTTATTCACTAGATTTTTGTTGGGGAATTGCTGGTCCCAGATAAAAAAAAAAAAAAAACTCGAATGAATACAACTTTAGGTCTGTTCGTTTACTTTTCTGGTAAAGTTCGGTAAAATGAGAGTAAGCTATAATTTATCTCAATAAGAGACCAAAATGTACAAAAGTAAGAAAACGGAAAAACCATAATATTTACCACATAATAGGTCTGTTCAACGTGCATAACAAAAACATTTGCATCGTTGGCAACGGCTGTAAAATGTGGACAAAAATAAATAGAAAAAAAAAAGTAAAAGCCATTTTTTTTTAAATAAAGTGATAAATATGCACAAATATATGTACAGTCCAACTTCTCTATATCGCAGCAGTTGGGGACCGTAAAATTTCTACGTTATAGAGAAAATTCGTTATAGAGAAACTGCAGAAAATTTTGACTACATTTTTATTATGTATACTGCTCACGCAATGAAATGTTTTCAATTTATTACATTGAGTTATTGCTGATAAATGAGAAAAAGAAGAAAATGTTTGCTAACGAAAACAACTCCCGTATTCCATTTTTTTTTTATAAAGTGAAGTGAATACTCAAGCAATGATTACCTACTACCAAGTTTCACATTCTAAACGAAAAGAATAGTGAAAGAGATGAGAGGTGTTGAAAAGATAGATAGAGGAAAGCTTCACATATATCTTCACTATTCTTCTATTCACTATTATTTTATAACTCCATTTTTGCACTCTACACAATACCGACAAAGGAGGGCGCTCTGATGTGCCTGTGGATTGGTTACAGCTTAAGCCGTTACTTTTTATTGACCAGTGAATATGCCGTCGCCAATGAAATCTTCCGAAAACAACAACAACTGACACAAGACACACTAATGCACATAGAAAAAAGCGAAATATTCTTATGACATAGTGCTGACTCGTGTTAAAGCAAAAGTTGGTTTTAACGTAAAACCAACTATTAAAATATGGTTTTTCCACATAAAAATATTTTCTTAAAAGCATCTTAAAACCTCTTCTAAATTGCTTTTTAGTTGATTTAATAAAATACAACGTTGATTGTCATGTACTAAAGCAGTGCTACCAAATTAAAAAATTGAAAACAGCTGGCAATTTAGATTGCGCTCAATGAAACAAATAAAGAAAAACGCGCGAGAAGATAACAAACTTTTTCAACAAACTTTTCCAAAAAATTAACAGAGAAAGAGAAAAATTTTTTCTTTATGCAGACTGCAAAGAGTATGTTAACATTTTGTAGACTAGTGCTGCCAAATTATATATGGCAGCAAACTTCACTTTGGTTGGCAAAATGTGTAAAATTTTTGGGAAAAATTTGACTTTATTAATATTTCCCTTTTTATGAATGAAATGTGAAATCCGCGGTTTAAAAAATATTATAAAAACTTAATGTGCAAATGAAAGTGTAATATTCTATGCGCACAACAAAAAAAGTATGTGTAATAAGTTCTAAAACTTTGACTGAAATTTCCGGCAAGAGTGCAAATGCAAGTAATACTTTAGATTTTATATAATTGGCTGGTTGGTTACTTTTAAAAGCAACATAAGGCTTAAATCTAGTTTATGGAAGCCACTCCGAATTTTAAAAAAGTTACCTCTTCTGATAGAAAATTTAATTTTAAGAAAAAAAAGTTTAGTGCAAAAATCTTCTATCACCTAATATAATTTTTTTTAAATTTGGAGTGGCTTCCTTAAACTAGATTTGTTCCCAACATAAAGTTGTTCTATCGGAATTGCACCAAACCGATGATGCAGCAAAGCAACTTTAACTATCAAACCACGGTATGTATGTTTGTGTGCCGACACGTTTGTCTATTGATGAATTAGAGAGTTTCGAAATGGTGGTGGTGGTGGAGTTTAATGAAAAATTTTACGGATGTACCCAGCAATAATCAACCCAGTATTTTAACAAGGAATTTCACAATAAAGTGCGCTTTGTTAAAACCACAGAAAATGTATGTGCATTGGAATTAACTTGGGTTTTGCCACCGATGGCAAAATTGTATAAATGTAACCCTGATCACTTTCTCATCTAATTGGTTATTATGGTTAAGGCAGTTTGTCTGCTTATTTAAGAAAAGGTTAGTTTATTTTGTTTTTACTGATTATCTAATGGCTGCTAACATTTGCAAATGTTTTTTTCTTTTTAAGACTCTGGGGCTTATAGCTAATAGCTGGAGTAGATGAATTTGGTTTCGATACAAATTACATTTAAGCCCTTATAAATTTGCGCATTTACCTAACTGACAGTGCTTTTGAACGATATTTTGTCAACAATTTTGGCTTACATACAGCTTTGTGGTCATTATGATTTCTTAAAAGCTTATGAAGAATTGTCTAGCATAGAGGCCACCAGTTTTCGCTTTGCTGCTCAAGAGCCTGGCTTTGACGATGTACAAAATCTAGTGGTTCTCTCAAAATACTATCCGCCCAACCATATTCTAATGAAATTTGAATATTTTTGAATGAATAAAATGAAAAAAATTATATGAAAAATTGATAAGTTCAATAATGACAAAGAAAAAGTTTAATAATGTTAAATTTGTGCTAAGAGCCATTTGAAATATTACATTTATTTATTTATTTCTTAATAGATTTTTATTTCAAAAATAGAAACCGAAACTGACTAAATAAATGTTACACCGATACAATTAAATGTAAATTAATTGTTTTTATTTAAAAAGAAAAAACTAAATTCTACTACAGAAAGTATTTTTAATTAATAATAATTATTTTCCATTTCTTCTGTCTGAATTTGTTTCCATTTCTCATCCCATCCAAAACAAAGTACCACATATTCAAGCACTCGGTGAACATATATATAAAAGAAAATAAAAACAAATAAATTTTTTTAATTTTTTATTATAAAAACGGAAAACGAAATAATTAAAAATTAAATTTTAACAATCTGTTTCATGATGTTTGTTCTATTTGGTTTTGTCAATCATTGCTATTTTATAAAACACAAACACACTGTTGCTTTTGTTAATCATAAAATCAATTGGAATTTCTTTTGCTTATGTTAACAAATTGTTTAGCACTAAACAATTTTGTTCCAATTCGTTTTGTGCTTAATAAAATTAGTGGACGTTTGTATTTTAAAACACAGGAACACTTTTGGGGCTGGGTTTTAGAACTTGGGACAGTAGCACTCAATAGAAAATGTATGACTTAACTTGCTACTCCTACTGAGCCAGTTATGCTACTTCTTATAGCTGCTTTTATTACATTCATCCATTCTTTGGCGTCGATGTCATTTATTGCCTGAAACACACATTTTTTATTAGGGCCTAAAATTGCAATTTGATAACATGTACATACACTAGTGGCACAAACTAAAGCAACTTACCTGGTGTTATACTATTTTCATTGTAATATTGAAAAAAACGAACTTAAAGATTTTTAAGGATTACTACTACAAATCTTTAGGGTTATATTAATTTATTAAAAAAATTTTTTTGAAAAAAAAAATATTTTGTTAAAAAGAAGTAAAAGAAACATAAAAATACTTCATATTTAGATGGCAAAAACTAAAGCAACTCTTACAAAATTTTTTAAATTTTGCCAAATATCTTAATAATTAATCGCATATCCATTGTTTTGCAAAACAGCGGCACATCTGCGAGGCATTGAAGTGATTAATTTACCGATTTCGTTTTCTGAAATGCTTCCCATGCTTCTTTTATTTGGAGGAAAAAATTTCGT
Source organism: Dexiosoma caninum (assembly GCA_963924685.1). Taxonomy (NCBI): domain Eukaryota; kingdom Metazoa; phylum Arthropoda; class Insecta; order Diptera; family Tachinidae; genus Dexiosoma; species Dexiosoma caninum. Next base: position 36,465,005 of record OZ004729.1, on the reverse strand, counting down.
TTATTAGACCCTTGATCACGTTTTATTTTTCTGTCCACCATGTCCCACAAGTTTTTAAATCGGGTGACTGGGGGGGCCATTTAAGTAAATTAATATTTTCATCTTGAATCCAGGACTTAACATGTTTCGATGTATGTTTTGGATCATTACGTGCTGAAAGATCCATCCAGCAGGCATTTCCTTTATTGCAAATGGCAACATGACAGTTTCCAAAATATTTTTGTAGAGGTAGCGGTCCATAGTTTCGCTTATTTCATACCGAGGTCAGACTCCATTGAGTGAAAAACATCCCCACACCATTACATTACCACCGCCATGCTTAACAGTTCCCTTACAATACCTCGGATCTAACCGCTTATTTACAGGTCTTCGAACACTTATTTTTTTTGAATCAGATCCTTTCAGGTTAAATTTAGATTCATCGGAAAACAATATTTTTTGCCATTCTTCAACACTCCAGTGTAAATGTGTCTTAGCAAATTCGATTCTCGCCTTAGGATTCTTTGGTGAAATGAACGGCTTTTTTGCAACTTTTCTAGAACGCATTCCTGCTTTTAAAGCTCTGTCTCGCACTGTTCTTGCTGTAAGATTTAAATCTAATTTGTTAGCAATATTTTGCGATGAGACAAACGGATCTTTTTTGATTTCTCGGATGATCATTTGGTCCTCGTGAGCTGACGTTTTACGAGGTCTCCACTGAACCAGTTGATACAAATTTTTTAATAAGACGACAAATACCCGATTTATTTATGTTGAATCTTTCTGAGAGACTTTTTTGTGTAATTCCACTATTATATTGTTTTATTATTTCATTTTTAATATACGAATTATATTTATTTCTCGCCATTTTTGAAAATATTTCTTCAGCAGCTTCTTTGGCTTTTTTTAGCTTTAAAATTCAAAAATTTTATATTTTTTTTAACATTTGCACAAACTTCTAAAGCAAAAAGAAATAATTGCATAAAATAACGGGGAAAAATTACATATGATTAAAATAGTATTAATTTTTATGAAAGTTTTAAGAACAGTTGCTTTAGTTTTTGCCATCCAAATCTGAGTCATTTTTATTTTTTCTTTTTTTTTTTATACTTAAAATGTTTTTTTTTTTAAAGTTATTTATTTAATTAATATAGTCCTAACACCTCGTAATAGCAATCCTTAAAAATTCGTAAGTTCCCATTTTACAATATAACTTTGAAAATGGTATAATAGTAGGTCAGTTGCTTTAGTTTGTGCCACTAGTGTATATCACCTACCTGTGTAGACTTTTCCGGAACATTTGGAGCTTATATGCTTCTGTGCACCATAAAACGCAATGTTGGCTCCTAAAAAATTTAAATATAATGTATGGTTGGACATTGACTTGTATTTTGTGATTCCCGTACTTTTGTAAATTTTTTAGTTTTATTGAGATTTATTTGAAAAAAAATGGTATGGATGCTGACCATAAAAAATAACTGCCAACGCACTTAGCATAGTACCTCCTCGGTTGTGTGGAAAACTGTGCATATTTGCTACACTTTCTACAATGTTGCACAGATTTTCTCCTCTACGGTCTTTGCTAACTAAAGTATTACTTCATGACCACCATTTGGCCGGCCGCAGGACTTTTCTCCTGGAACCGAAAGTGAATAGTTATTTTTTATATTTTTAATTAATGTACTCTCTTAAAAAAATAATACCGGCCCTAAACCTTTTTTACAACCGAAACCGAGCTGCATACTCGGGAAATTTGGCATATATAACTTAAATTCCATATTCACTTTAGAATATTTTTTTTCTTGGACCGGCACTCACGGGATGACCCCTACACATGCGATGCATTTTATAGAAACTTAAATGGTATGAGGGTATAATCCACTGCTAGTTTGTTGTACATCATAGCATAATTCTGTCAACAATGACGGTCGTATCACCGGTCAAATGACCGTCACTGTTATTGTCGGGAAGCTAAACTTATTAGCTATTTCGCTGGTCAGTGTACTGAAAAAAGTACAATTGTACGAGCTTGATTATCCCTGATTTTCGTTGAAAGTTTAATGTGATGGATGACAATTTACCGAAAAAAAAACTATTTGTGAAAGAATTTATTTAAAAAAACTAGTATTGAAAGTATTTATTTAATTATATTTATTTTTGAGCCATACTCTTTTTTATGAAAAGTTTTTAACAATTATTTCTTTTTCAATATTTCGCTACCAAATTGTTAAGAAATAATAATTTGTATTAACAAAAATATTTATTTAAAAAAATGGTATTTTTTATGAAAAGTTTTTAACAATTTATGGTATAAATAACAAAAATGTTTGTAATTATGTTATTAATTGTAAAAATGTTATAAATTAATAAATAATGTAATTAATGTTTATTATAAACAAACTGATTGCTTGTTCTTCATGCCCAAACTAGCCCGAAGAAAAAGTACGGGCTTCTCATGCGTGAAGAACAAGAACATTACTCTCTCAAACCCTCTCTCATTTACCCAATTTTTGCGTAAGAAAACGCTTTTGGGTAAGATTTTGATTAAACGAAACAATTTTGAGTAAACGAACAGACCTATAATAGCCTATAGGCCTTACAGTGTAGTACTGCCAAATTTTTTAGTATGCAAAATGTTAATTAGTATGGCAGCACACTTATAATTTATTAAATTTTTGGATTTCATCAAACTTTCTGTGGAAGGTAACAAACTTTTTGAGTCACTTGCAACAAATTTTTATATTTTAAAGAAATTATTTAATTAGGTAAGAACGTTATGATTAAAAATTAGAACATTACGATTCGGAAAAAATTCAAAAATTATGTATAAGGAAAATAAAACACCAGTTCTTAATAAATACAATCACTCACTGTTTCGAAGCTATTTCAGTCACTACACTGTAAGGCCTATAGCTCCGAAACTAGGACTTGTGCCAAAAATCGCCCTATACCGGGTGATAGGTCTAAGTATTTACTACATTGTGCCATCATTCGTTTTTGGCCCAATGGTTGTGCCTTCGAACAAAATTTTTCAAATACTGTTTCAAGGCGATTTCGCGCACTACACTGTAAAGCCTATAGCTCCGAAACTACGACTTGTGCCAAAAATCGCCCTATACCGGGTGATAGGTCTAAGTATTTACTACATTGTGCCATCATTCGTTTTCGGCCCAATGGTTGTGCCTTCGAACAAAATTTTTCAAATACTGTTTACAGTGTAGTGCGTGAAATCGCCTTGAAACAGTATTTGAAAAATTTTGTTCGAAGGCACAACCATTGGGCCAAAAACGAATGATGGCACAATGTAGTAAATACTTAGACCTATCACCCGGTATAGGGCGATTTTTGGCACAAGTCGTAGTTTCGGAGCTATAGGCTTTACAGTGTAGTGCGCGAAATCGCCTTGAAACAGTATTTGAAAAATTTTGTTCGAAGGCACAACCATTGGGCCAAAAACGAATGATGGCACAATGTAGTAAATACTTAGACCTATCACCCGGTATAGGGCGATTTTTGGCACAAGTCCTAGTTTCGGAGCTATAGGCCTTACAGTGTAGTGCGCGAAATCGCCTTGAAACAGTATTTGAAAAATTTTGTTCGAAGGCACAACCATTGGGCCAAAAACGAATGATGGCACAATGTAGTAAATACTTAGACCTATCACCCGGTATAGGGCGATTTTTGGCACAAGTCCTAGTTTCGGAGCTATAGGCTTTACAGTGTAGTGCGCGAAATCGCCTTGAAACAGTATTTGAAAAATTTTGTTCGAAGGCACAACCATTGGGCCAAAAACGAATGATGGCACAATGTAGTAAATACTTAGACCTATCACCCGGTATAGGGCGATTTTTGGCACAAGTCCTAGTTTCGGAGGTATAGGCCTTACAGTGTAGTGCGCGAAATCGCCTTGAAACAGTATTTGAAAAATTTTGTTCGAAGGCACAACCATTGGGCCAAAAACGAATGATGGCACAATGTAGTAAATACTTAGACCTATCACCCGGTATAGGGCGATTTTTGGCACAAGTCCTAGTTTCGGAGCTATAGGCTTTACAGTGTAGTGCGCGAAATCGCCTTGAAACAGTATTTGAAAAATTTTGTTCGAAGGCACAACCATTGGGCCAAAAACGAATGATGGCACAATGTAGTAAATACTTAGACCTATCACCCGGTATAGGGCGATTTTTGGCACAAGTCCTAGTTTCGGAGCTATAGGCCTTACAGTGTAGTGCGCGAAATCGCCTTGAAACAGTATTTGAAAAATTTTGTTCGAAGGCACAACCATTGGGCCAAAAACGAATGATGGCACAATGTAGTAAATACTTAGACCTATCACCCGGTATAGGGCGATTTTTGGCACAAGTCTTAGTTTCGGAGCTATAGGCCTTACAGTGTAGTGACTGAAATAGCTTCGAAACAGTGAGTGATTGTATTTATTAAGAACTGGTGTTTTATTTTCCTTATACATAATTTTTGAATTTTTTCCGAATCGTAATTTTCTAATTTTTAATCATAACGTTCTTACTTAATTAAATAATTTCTTTAAAATATAAAAATTTATTGCAAGTGACTCAAAAAGTTTGTTACCTTCCACAGAAAGTTTGATGAAATCCAAAAATATAATAAATTATAAGTGTGGTGCCATACTAATTAACATTTTGCATACTAAAAAATTTGGCAGTACTTGTCTGTAAAGCCGGAAATCTGCATTGAATTCAGCACAAGAGAGGATTTTTTCTCTCTCTCTATGTAAATAAAATAGTTTGTTGAAAAAGTTTGTTATCTTCACGGGTATTAAAGAAAATATTGTTAAATAAAGTCACTACAATCATTTGAAACAATGGACTTAGCAGCAACAACAATAAAAAAGTGCTATAGAAACAGAAGTTATTGGGTAAAGCATAGTTATTGGATAAAGCAAGTTGTATTCAACATTTTGTAAATACTTCTTAGAAAACAGAAAGTTCATGTCTGCATTATATTTTAAAAAAGAAATTATTAAATACAATATTTACATACCATAATAAAGCTACAATATGATGGAGATACATGCTCTTAAAATATTTAATATATTCCATATTTACCTACAAGAAAAAAAGAAAATATAATTTTATTAAAGGATTTGTAAAGTTTTAGTTTTTATTTTATTTAAAAATAACAAAACAAATGGGAAATTGATGAGAAAACAGGGTACAATACTTTAAGCCGGCGAGCCGAATGTGTTCTCGTTTTTTTTTTTATTTTGTTGTTAGAAAAGAAGACGTTATAGTATTCAAAGTATTCAAAAGTAATAAAAAATACATTCTAAATAAAAAAATAATAAATTTTAATCTCGAAAGATGTATGTACGTAACATCAAACATCTGTTTAATAAATTTCATATTTGTGTCACAATTTTTCTATAAAAGGGAGTGACTGTATCTATTTCATCGCACACTCCGCTCAAAAATAAATCAGCCTGAAAGAATTTTGTGATAACAATTTTAACAGGAAAAATTATTTAATAAATTCATTGAATAAATTGTTGAATTTTTCTCGAAATTAAAATATGGGTGTAATAAATTTTTTTTTATTCGATACTAAATTTAAAAAATTAAATTTAGATCAATTCCCTGAAGATCAATAGAGTGCCATCATAAACTGGACACACACGCGCACACACAAAACCCAACAAACAAGTTGGTTTGTGGTCAAAATGAAACGTTGGACTTGAAAATTAATTTTACTTTCTCAAATGAGCAAAATATGTTTTTCAAAATGTTTAGCAAAATGAAATTTCTCAAAAAACAAAAGAAACCACTTTTTTACATGCATACGAGGTTTGTTCAAAATAAAAGGTGAATTTTGAATTTTCGCGGGCTGTGTACATTCAATTATCGAATTATTTTTTTTTGTTATGTTTGTACACATTTGTTAGTCATTATCAGCCAATTTGGATTGGTAGTTTGTTGTTGACAACTGAAAAGGTTAGTCACGTTTGTGTGTGTTCTTCGATTTTTCATCAAAAATGGAGCAAAGGAATATGTATTAAATTTTGCGTTAAAAATTGAATAAAGTGCTCCCAGGCACTTGAAATGTTGAATGTGGCATTCGGCGAGTCCTCTTTGTTTCAAAAAGAGTTTATAAGTGGTAGTAGAAGCGCTTTACAGAAGGCCTAGACGATGTTGATGACGATGAGCGTCCTGGAGTTGCAACCACGTCAACAAGTGAAAGTGTTTTGGAACATCGTCGAATCTCTATTAGGGAAGTTGCAGAAGTTGACATATCAATCGGCTCATGCCATGCAATTTTTTCTCGAATGTTTTGGGCATGAAACGTGTGGCAGCGAAGTTTGTTCCAAAATTGCTAAATTTTAAGCCGAAGGAACGTCGCATTAGTATCGCTCAGGAGTTCGAAAGTTTGTTTAAATAAATCGTGAGATAATAACGATGAATGCAATAATTGATCTATTGCAATTTTGGCAAAGCTACGAATGCCGAAATATTCATATTTTTTATATTAATCTTGAAAACTTTGACCAATTTTTTTTTCTTAATACAAGGTGGGCCAAAAGCAATTACCCTATTGGAAGATGCTCTTATTTTTGCAAATGGCGGCCAATGTCAAATCTGTTTTGACATTTGTGAACTAGACAGAGAATACAAGTGAACAAGCGCGTAACCTACGCCCAAGCCACCCTCAATCTCGAGGACGAAGTGGACGATTTTTTGACCAAAATCATAATGAGCGATAAGGTTCATTTCCACCTCAGCGGGTACGTGAATAAGCAAAACTATCGCTTCTGGGGCACCGAAAATCCATGAGTGATGCACGAGGAGCCATTACACCCGCTCAAAGTCACTGCATGGTGCGCTGTTCACGCTGGAGGAGTCATCGGGCCATTTTTTTTTTTCGAGGACGCCGCTGGTCAAACAACAACAGTGGACGGTGCGCGCTATGTTAACAGAGTTTTTTTGCCGCAATTGAACGAATTAGTGTTGGAGGACATGTGCTTCCAACAGGACGGAGCAACGGCATACACTGCGCGAGCCACAACCGATATCCCGAAGGCGGCGTTCACGGGTCGCCTCATATCTTGTTTTGGCGCAAGATCGACCGATTTAACCGTTCCAGACTTTTTTTGTGGGGTTGTTTGAGTCCCGTGTTTACGTGAACAAGCTCGAGACCCTGGAAGCCATCAAGGACACGACATTCGACACGAGTGCGAGAATCTGTCGCCCGAAGTTCTCGCCGAAGTGATGCAAAATGCCATAACACGAGTCCGTATAGCAATCAATTGTGACGGCGCCCATTTGGCCGATATCATCTTCACGACTTGACCAATAAAATTCTAAAGGTTCAGATAAACATAATCAAAAAAACAGAATCGCAGTTTTTCATTTAGAAAAAAAATGAGAGCCAAACAACATCGGATGACTTCTTTTGACCCACCTTGTATAAAATCCCAGTTTAATCTTTTTTTCTTTTCTTGAGAAAAATTTTGTAACACCGCATCCACTCAGTGACAAATTAACAAGAAGAATATAATATTTTCGTATGTTTATTACATAAAAAAAAAATAAGAAAAATTATTTTAAACTTTGTCTGGTAGCCCTGTGAACTTTGTCTGGTAGCGCTATTTAACAAAAAACATATGTTTTATAGTACATTTATAATGGACTGAAATCTTGCAGATTTGATTTTAAATCTATCTCGAAATCTGCACCGTTTACATCACACTTTTCGACATTTCATTTTACGCCACAAATTCTTAAGTATAGTATTCGACATTTGGTTCGAACAAACCACATGTATCAGCTACGCTATCACATTAATATACATACATACTACATACATGTATACCCTAAATGGTTGTATTTTTTGGTATATTTCGTAAAAATCCGTAGTTGCATTTGAAAGTACTACAAGATTGGAGAAGATTGCGTCCAAATCAATTGAGAAAGTAGATTTCGTTTTGTTAGGAAATCTACTCAAAATCAACAAGATTTGCAAGAAATTTCGTAAGTACTGGATTTCGCTCAGGTGTAAATGTATTATTAGAGGACATCATCAGCACTCTAGGTTTATGTACATATGAGGGGTATAAAGTGCATTGCTTACGGTTGAATTTTTTAAGAATAAAACATATTATCCTTTCTGAGAGCAAAACATTTTGAAGAAACGAACACCAAACTGCACGTTAAACAATATTACGCATTTTTTGGTTGAAAAGAAAACACCATTAGTTACAATGTCATTGCATTGATAACATCGAGTAACTGGATTTTTCAATAGCAGTTTCTGCTACGAATACAAAAAGTAAAAAAACTCTTAAGAAAGAAAGAAAATTTATATATTGAATTTGCCATACACCAAATAAAAACTACTGTATTGTACGTACATATGTACATACAGTTTGTAAAAAATATGTTTACAAAACAAAAATATTTTAAAAATTTAAGTTTAAATAAATATTTACAATAACAATATCATTATATTTGTAAATTTTTTTTTTATAACTGTTGTTTTGTATGTTGACGACAAGCAGGCGTCGAAACTTTGGCAAATTTATGAATATATTACAACAACAACGCTACAAAATAATTTTGTATACTTTCAACAGTGTAAAAAAAATGTTTACAAAAATGCAAAGTCAAGAAAGAACCGTTGGTTTTTTGCACATGTATTGCGTGTAAGAGTTTTATACGGACGCTAAGAGTAGCTGTTGTCTTTTATTCTTAAATTGAGCTCATAGAACAAACAAGCGATTATCCAATTATATATAAACTATGCCAGGAAAGCGATTGAACAAAGACATTACCCAACTGGTGTATTTTAATTACTATAAAGGAAAATCTCACAGAGAAATTGCTGAAATGTTGTCTCTTAACCTAAGGACGGTATATAATATTATTAACCGTGCTGAAAAAGAAGGAACACTGGAACCAAAAGAAACACCAGGCAGACCAAACAAAGTAACTCGGCGAATTGAAAAGAAAATTTTGAAAATGATTGATGAGAATCCACTAGAGGAATTGCACTTAACATCAGTAATTAATGTGGAGTAAGTATCCCTCTCAGACTGTTAGAAATGTGCTACAAAACCGTAAATACTCTTCAAGAGTTGCGAGGAAAAAACCTTTGCTATCAGCGGCAAACATAGAAAAAAGGTATAAGTTTGCCATTGAACACATTTCTTTTCCTCCGGAGCACTGGGATGATGTTATTTTTTGTGACAAAACGAAAGTGATGCTTTACTACCATGATGGACCTCAAAAAGTTTGGTGAAAACCCCTGGCGGCTTTAGAAAATAAAAATATAATACCCACTGTAAAGTTCGGTAAACTATCCGTTATGGTGTGGGGTTGTATTTCGAGCAAGGGTGTTGGCGAAATAAGAATATTAGAGGATATAATGACCAAGGAAGTCTATCTAAACATTTTAAAAAAGGAATTGAGTACAAGTGTTCGCAAATTCGGTTTTGTTGACCCAGAAAACCCAGAAAAGCTCAAGTATAAATTTTACCAGGATAATGAACCGAAGCATAAGGCATATATTTGTAGATCCTGGTTGTTATATAATTGTACAAAAGTGATAGATACCCCAGCACAATGCCCAGACTTAAAGTCTATAGAAAATTCATGGGTCCACCCAAAGAAAAAAGTCGGGAAAAGGTCACCAAAAAACAAATAACATTTATTAAAGAAGAATGGGAAAAAATACCTGAAAATTATGATATACCAAAGCTTATCCATTCAATGTCTAGACGCTTAGAAGCTGTAATTAAAGCTAAAGGAGGGCACACCAAGTATTAGCACCCTCAAATCTTTTTTTTTACCATTTAGAATATATTTAATTAAATTTAACACAATTTTGTAAACATTTATTTTACAGCGTAGAAACTGGAAGTATTTTTTAAGTTACGATTATTATTTTGTTATTTAATTTAATTTGGTTTTTTTTTGTGCAAAGTGTTTATAAACTTCTTCAATTGAATACATGAAGAAAAAAATTTAATAAAAGTTATATAATTTACTTGCAAATAAGAGTTTCCCTTAAACTTTTTAATTTTTCTAAGCTTTGTAAACATATTTTTTACAAACTGTATATCCTCATCAAAGAAATGAAAAAGGTTTGAAAAAATCACAAGGGAATATAGTGCCTTCATTATTCATTTATTTTCGATAAAATAAAAATGTCTACTGCGCACATTTACAATTTCCCGTAGCAAAAACCAGAATTAAATAAAAAAAAAAAAAAGAAATCAAGCAATTAATTGTATCTCAAAAGCATGACTGACTGACTGGTTGACTGCACTACTGAAATTGTTTGCTCTTTTGGCAAGATGAACCACATCCGAAAAAAATTAACATTTTCTATTTTAAAGGAATCGAAAAACATTTTCTTGCTTAAAATTTCCCTCCAACATTGTGCACGTCTAATTCTGTAACGTTTTGAAAAACTTCAAAATTAAAGAACAAACGCAAACGCCCCAACACGCAATTAATTGTGTTAAAAATATAGCGAGGATAGATGACAGGCGACAGCGCCTGCATGCCGCCATTTGCCGTCTGTTGTAAAAATAACAATTTTGGACTTTTCACTCTTCCACTCTTTTTGTTTCTTTATTCGTCTTCCTCATGCATTCAGTCATTCAACATCAGCAACACTCACGCACATTTCGCAATAATTCTTTCAGTATTTCAAAATGGGAAAACTGTTTACAATATTTAAGTTAACAAATTAATTCAGTACTCGACTCGTAGAATTTTGTTCAACAAAATCAAATTTTAACATGTTTAAGATAAACAAATACAACAATAGTTTCGATTTCAATGAACTTGAACTTGAAAAAGATTTCGTCTTTGTCAACAAAAATGCCTTGTCTTTGAATTCAGTTTGGGAGTTTTCGGGTAAAATCAAACATGGATTTAAAAATTTTATCTGTTAACGATGTTTAAGAAGAACACCTTTTGCGCACAGTCTACACAAAACTAAATGAATACAGACGGCGAGTTAGGTAAAATAACAAGGCAGCCGACCAGGACGGATGGACGCAAGTAGCCGTACTGCCATCTCACGGCGATAGAAACCAAATGACTTCACAGCCTGCCTGTGCTCATCACGTATCTCAATCAGTCTGTCAGGTCAAACATAGGGTACAGCCCCAAGTTGTCCAAAAAAGATACACAGTGCAGCCGGCTGTGAGTCTACTAATAGATGATTAGGAAAAACTCAAGACTTGTCGATTTCTAACCCCATCAATACGCAACCACACAGAAAAAATAATAATTAATTATTTCCCACTTAAGTCTTTGCTCAGAAAAAATTTTTTTTTAATTAATAACTTAATTGAATTCACTTTTATTTTAATTGATTTTGGTGTTCTCTCAAGAAAAGGCACTCAAAATGGTAAAATTTTAAAATTCAATTCAATTAAAACTGTTAATTGATTCGGCGTTTTTCGTGATAGGTTGAAATCTAATTATTATTTTAATTGAATCTTGGTTTTTTGTTAATAGAATCTTAATTTTACGTGACACTTCATTTATTTTTCATTAATTGATATAAAATTGATAGCAAGGGACAGCAAAAGCCAGAAAGAAACAAATACAAAATAATATTTAAATATTTTTAAGTGTTGCTTACTTATTTTATTTAAAAGAAAAACGCTAAAGCAAAATTTACAGTCAAAAACTAAGCTTAAAGTCGCAAACATTGTGCATAAATCGCTAAGTTGTCAACATATAAAAGATTTAAACTTCGAAACGTCAATTTTAAGTTGCAAATTTTAACTTTAAATTTAACGTTTTTGTATTTATGTGAGCAAGTTTTACTCTTTGCACATGATTAATTTTTCCATTACAATATATTTGCGCTGTTCTCCAACAATAAGATGTTTTTGTAAGGGGACAGTTTAATAACTTAACTGTTAAGTAAAAGAAAATGGTATTGGCTAGCACAAACATCTGAAATAATCAAACATTTAATGTGTAGGCGCCAGTGATGTTAACTTTTTTATTTCGATTTCCCTAGAGAGCCAAAAATATTACCGTGTTTTAAGTAAAATTACCGTACGGAAAGCCTTTTATAAATACAATAATATTTTCTTATTAAAACAGTTGTATACTTGTAATTCAATATATATTTTTGTAAAAACCAAGAAAAGCTTAAAGAAACAAGTAGCAACAATTGAATAATTTGTACTTTTTGTAAAAGCTACGTATTTGTAATATATAAAGCTTACCTAAATAATGTATTATTCTTATATTTATGGCAAACATTTATAGAATTGAATTAGAATTGGAGTTATTTTGCTTAGTTGTAATGGAACCGTACATCATGTGTTCTAACACTTTAAAATTAAAACTTTTTAAAATTACCGCACAAATATAGGAATTATCTGCCTACCATTCTAGGGTCTAAATTACTGTACAATACGATACGTAGGCACAGATTTCCTTTAGAAAAAAATCATCCCTGTTGTTCATGTTTATACACTCTGTAAACAAACCATATTAACACAGCAACCAAACAAAAACAAAATTGTTAATAGAATAAATACAAACCTACAAGCCAAACTTCAACTACCATTCCAAAATAACAGGCAGGGAAAATAGCGAAGTCAACTTAATGCTTTTGATTTTTCTTAAAACCTTTTCTTTTGAATAAGTTTTAGGTTGATTTAATGAAATACAACGTTGATTGTCATGTACTAATGGCAGTGCTACCAAGTTAAAAAATTTAAAAGTGCTGGCAATTTAAATGGCGCTCAATGAAATAAAAACTATAAGGGAGAATTTGGTAAATAAAAAGTCACTACAATAATTTAAAACAATGGACGCAGCACCAGCAGCAACAATAAAAAAGTGCAAAAGAAAAAGAAGCTATTGGGCAGAGCATAATGAAAACGTTTTCATCGAGCTGTGCGAGGAGAAAATAAATGAAATTTTATTACACAAACTGTGCATTAAAACTTGATTTAATTAAAGTTATAGTGAGAATGCAAAATTATGTGTTCGTGGAGTTAACATTTGGTGTGAAAACAGTATTAGACTCGATTGGATGTCGGTTTTTCTTAAATCACTCTCGTTTTCGACTTAATTCAAGCACGGATTCGTGATTCAATCAACTTCAAAATTCTTGAATCAATCGGATTTCAGACTTGATTCGATTTCGGTATTTTATAAATTAATCTCGTTTTCGGCTTATTTAAAGTACGGATTCGCGATTAAATATGGTGTTGGGATATTAATAGCTCCTTTGAAATGAAAAAGATACGTCTTAATTGTTCAAAATTTTATTCGCGAATTAAAGGAAAACTATAAATTAAGAAGTAAGTACAAAAAATCAAAGAGCAATAGTAAATATTTACATTGTTAAACAGCGTGGTATAGTAAGATGTATGGAAATAATGCAATGTTCAACATATGGTTAAAAGTATTTAGCGCTTGAAGAAACCGCGCTTGAATTCTGGACTTGATTAAATACGGATGAATTGATATTTATTTTGAGTGTATATACAAATGTGCGCGTCTGAAAAAGTGGTATTCCATTTAACAAATACATATAAACTGAAAGAATCTTAATGCTGGGAACACAATTGGGACGAAGGACGAATTATTCGTTGCGAAATTTCGTCATCAGAAATAAAATACATTTGTGCATATGAAAATGAACATAATACCGCCGTCGACAAAATTGTCGTGCATGACGAACTCTGAGACATAAACTACAACTAGACTCGACACAAACATTTTAGTGCTGCCAGGTCTCAAGCTTCGTGCGAGAGGGACAACAAATAGTTTTTTAAAAATGTTGCTTTCTTTGTCGTACGAAGCTTGTGAAATTTTCTTTTGGTTGACAGAAAATAAATTTTTTTGTAAAATATTGGAGCAAATTGGAAATAATTTTCCATTTTCCTCCAATATCATGACCAAAGTTGGTAATATGTAGACATAAATATTATAGATTATTTTGTCTACATGTTACCAAAAGTGAACACAAGCAAAACAACACAAAAGCGGATGTAGAAGCCGGTGAACAAAAACCAAAAGGTAAGTACATACATATGTATTTAATTAAAAAGTAATTATATAAATGCTTTTACTATATTATATTTAAATTTTTTAGGAGCCAACATTGCGTTTAATGGTGCACAGAAGCATATAAGCTCCACATGTTCCGGAAAAGTCTAGACAGGTAGGTGATATATGTACATGTTATCAAATTGCAATTTTAGGACCTAATAAAAAATTTGTGTTTCAGGCAATACATGACATCGACGCCAAAGAATGGATTTATGCAATAAAAGCAGCTATGAGAAGTAGGATAACTGGCTCAGTAGGAGTAGCAAGGTAAGTCATACATTTTCTATTGAGTGCTAGTGTCCCAAGTTCTAAAACCCACCCCCAAAAGTGTTACTGTGTTTGTTTTAAAATACAAACGTCCAGTTATTTTATTAAGCACAAAACCAATTGGAACAAAAGTGTTTAGTGCTAAACAATTTGTTATTATAAGCAAAAGAAGTTCCAGTTGATTTTGTGATTAACAAAAGCAACAAAGTGTGTTTGTGTTTTATAAAATAGCAAAAGCCAGTTGGTTTGTGATTGACGAAAGCAACTGGACCAAAGGTTTTTAAACATTTGTGATTATCTACTCCAAAAGTGTTTGTGTGTTATGAAATACAAACGTTCCGTTGGTTTATTAAGCACAAAACCAATTGGAACAAAATTGTTTAGTGCTAATAAATTTTTTAGCATAAACAAAAGAAGTTCCAGTTGATTTTGTGATTAATAAAAGCAACCAAAAGTGTTTGTGTTTTATAAAATAGAAATGGCCAGTTGGTTTGTGATTGACAAAACAAACTGGACCAAAAGTTTTTAAATATATTTGATTACCTACCCCAACAGTGTAGTGTGTTATGAAATACAAATGTTCCGTTGGTTTATTAAACACAAAACCAATTGGAACAAAATTGTTTAGTGCTAATAAATGTTTTAGCATAAGCAAAAGAAGTTCCAGTTGATTTTGTCATTAATAAAAGCAACCAAATGTGTTTGTGTTTTATAAAATAGAAATGGCCATTTTAATTACCTATTTCAATTTCCAATTTTATAACAAAAAATTAAAAAAATTTCTTTTCTTTTTCGTTTTATATGTTAAACGAGTGCGTGAATATGTGGTGCTGGATTTTGGATCGTAGATGATATGGGTAATGCAAGCAACTACAGCCAGAAGAAATCGGAACAAAATTTGCAGTTCTTAAAAATAAAATACTTGCTGTAATATACAATTATATTTAAAATAAAAACAATTTTATGAAAAAATAATTTTATGAAAAGAATTTCTATGCAAAG
Organism: Dexiosoma caninum; assembly: GCA_963924685.1. Classification (NCBI taxonomy): domain Eukaryota; kingdom Metazoa; phylum Arthropoda; class Insecta; order Diptera; family Tachinidae; genus Dexiosoma; species Dexiosoma caninum. The sequence continues at coordinate 36,449,688 of OZ004729.1, read as the reverse complement.
TTTTATTTTTATCGGCATTTACATTTTAATTTTTGCGGTTTCTGTTAAGTTTTTTCTGCTAAAAGAAAATTTAAGTCGTTTGAGTTTATGTTGGTTTAACAATTAACCTTGAGCAATTGGTTTTTGCATAAGGGGGTAATTCCATTATCTTATTGTTTCGTTAAACAAAAATACATATATACATGCGTTTTAACATTATTTATTTGAAGAATAAATTGGAATTTAAAAAAATTTAAATATTAATATTTCGTTCTAATACAATTATACTTATCTAATACAATTATAAATAACAAAATTTCACAATCCTCCATATATATACATAGAACAGAGGCCGATTTGATAAAAATTTCCAACTATCGTATTGCAGTCTTTCTCGTTTAGAAGATTGCAGCGTATGCAATGATATCCTTGCACTGTACGAGCTTTAATATATTTTGTCTACGAATGAAATTAAAAGAATAAATTGTTTTACAAAAAGCCAACAAAAAACTTATTTTTAGAGTTTGAGTACCTACTTAATTTTATGGCAGTTTAATGTGGTCAGCACGGCATTCATGATATAAACTTTCCTGCACCAACTTTTGCATGTGCAGTTGTGTGTATAGTTGTCCGCCAACCATATCTTTTAGTGTTATATCGTTTACGCTTTTTAATTTAAGTATTATCGTCCAAGTTATGTTTTCCAAAACACAAAAACGAATATACCTAAAAAAATATAAAAGAAGCTTTTAGAAAATAAAATATCATTTCATATCGTTTTTTAATATTGCATGCTTTTTTTACGTACTTGTTGGTAAGAATGCCTTATTTTAATGTTTTTTGAAAACCTCTAATTAAAACATTTTTGAAAGCAGGTTTTTGTGAATCAAATCTGGTGGCCTCTATTCTTGTTTGTAGGCAAAAGTTGTTGACAAACATCCACACTCCAGTTAGTAGTTGTAAGCACCAGAGTCTTAAAAGGAAAACAACATTTGCAAATGTTAGCAGCTATTAAATAAACAGTAAAAAGAAAATAAACTTACCTTTTTCTTAAACAAGCACACAAACTGCCTTCACCATAACAGCCAATTAGATGAGAAAGTGATCAGATCAGGGTTACATTTATACAATTTTGCCATCGGTGGCAAAACCCAAGTTAATTCCAATGCACATATATTTTCTGTTGTTTTAACAAAGCTCACTTCATTGTAAAATTCCTTGTTAAAATACTGGGTAGATTATTGCTGGGTATATCCGTAAAATGTTTCATGAAACTTCACCACCACCACCACCTCGAAACTCTTTAATTCATCAATAGACAAACGTGCCGGCACACAAACATACATACCATGGTTTGTTAGTTAAAGTTGCTTTGCTGCATCATCGGCTTGGAACAACTTTATCTTGCTTTTAAAACTAACCAACCATCCAATAATATAAAATCTAATGCATTACTTGCATTTCCACTCTTGCCGGAAATTTCAGTCAAAGTTTTAGAACTTATTACACATACTTTTTTTGTTGTACGCATATAATATAACACTTTCATTTGCACATTAACTTTTTATAATATTTTTTAAACCGCGGATTTAAGATTTCATTCATAAAATTGAAATATTAACTAAAAAACAAATTTTTCCCAAAAAATTCACACATTTTGCTACTCAAAATTTATTTTACATTGCAAAACATCTGTTTTTAAAAGTATAGGTATAACCATTGCTTTTAATACATTGCTTATGCTATCATTTTATTCACTCTCACGACACTTGTGCAAAACCTGATTTGGGGCTTTTTCAACTGTCACTTGTGGGTATTCTGTATGTATATTCTGTGCTCTGAGATAGATTTATTACTATTTTATACGCAGAGTTACCGTTTTTAATTTAATTATCAAATATATTACTAAATATATTATTATAGCTAATTATTATAATTTAATGAAATTTTCTGTCGTGTTCAAGTTCACTGTTAATTTATCACAATATTGTGAAGAAATTACATTTTCGATTAGATTAAGGACAATTAATCTCCAACATCAGTTGAGTAGAACACGTATGTACATATTTTCTATGCCACTATATACGTCATCAGTACTATTTGTGTCAATAGGGAGGTAGTTGTAAAGTCATTAATATCATCTATTGAAGCCGTTAGAGCTTACGAAAATGCATACGAGAATTATCATTACTGTCCACATACTACAGGGTGTCTGGTGGCAAATTTTTATTTTTAAATACGATTATTTCAAAAAGTAATAAACGGCGCGGAGGGAGGGTGGCGCCGTTGGAATTATCGATTGTGCGGATTTTTCAGTCACGATATCGCAGTGGTCGAGTGAGCATCGCGTGTTCGCTGCGGTGACATTTTTTAAGAGTAATGATTCTTACGTAATTGCTCGTCGACAATTCTTTTCAAAGTTCGGTATTCGGCGAAGAAGTGATGGACCGAGTGTAAATTTAATTCGTTCGTGGGTGCAGATTCCGCGCAACTGCTTCGGTTATGAATGCCCTACGGCCAGGGCCCAGTCGATCTTCAAGAACTCCCGAAAACATTGAACTGGTTGAAAGCAGTTTACGGGAAAATCCGCGACTTTCAATACGGAAAAGAGCAGCCTCACTGGCACTTCCAAGACCGATTATTCTTGAAATTTTAAAAAAGGATCTGAAGGATCTGGATGACATACTCTTTAAAAAATAAAATCCGCGTTTCAATTCTATTGTTCAAAGCTCTTAATAACACTTTGTGTCAATTATTACGTTATTTATTTAAGTTTGGAAATATAAATCTGCTACCAGACACACTTTATTAACAAAGGTTGCCAGCTTTGTTGTTTTTATGTTTTTAGTAAAGGTCATACTTCATATATTCCCAAAGGTCAAAGGTTCTGTTTTCAGTACAGGTGAGAACGAAATAAGATTTTATACAACTTTTTTAAATGTCTTTCCTTATTCATAGTTATTTTCTCCTTTCATTGAAATGAGCTAACTGCATTACTCGCCGCACACATGCGTTAATTATTATTTTAATAGTTGTTTAATTTTTTTAAATAAATAATTTAAGTTAAATATACAGAATTATTCTCTAATTGTTTTCTGTTAATGTTTAATTTTGTCAAGTAAATTTCTTTTTATACGGTAAGACAGACAGCAAACAACTTTGCTGATTATGACAGCTGGACTTTTGACGTCGCCGTTGTGGCCCAAATGCATTCCCAGCACATCGGCATATCGGTGTTAATGGTTTGATTGCAGTCTGTATCCGCTTCACTTAAAACCCGAAATTGCAGCTGTTCAATGCCAACAATTTCATAATAGAAATCTGGTTTGTGTAGGTGAAGGTTAAGGGTGTTGGAAAAGTAGTGGTTACGGGGAAAAAGAGCAGCAATATACTTAAGTTCTTGTAATAAAATAATTTCACACATTGTAATATGTATTTATGTGCGTATATTTCTGTATGTTTTGTTTTTATCGTGCAGGAATATCCTACTGTTTTGCAGATTGTTAAAACAATAAGCACACACATATCACTGTACATAAGTACATACATACCCGCTTGACCACAGCAGACGAAAGTAATATATCGACAATCGAACAATTAGACAACGTTTCTTGGATAAAGCGTTCGAGAAGGTTTATCAGTGAAACGAAGAATAACTCTGAGAGTTTACCCGTCGCTCAGTTTGCTACAGCAAATGTTTCGTTTTCGAAGGTTGGATTACATATCTTAATTAATTAGAAACAAACATTGGTCACGATATTCGCTAAAAATACAAAAGACTCTCTAATGTTTGTCTTCTTTTTTTTTTTAAGTAAAATCATGGTTTTTTTTAATTTTTCTGCTGTAAAAAATGTGTGCGATATCAGCAGGCGGGAATTGAATACGTATTAGCCGACTATAATGTGTAGAAATGTAGATGTAGTTGCATCAAACCATAATCCAGCCTACAGACGGAGGAACATTGATTGGAACATGGGTCTGTTTCTGCCAATGTTCCTCCGTTTGTTCCAAATGCGATCAATTGTCCCTGGTCTGTATTGATGTTTCCTGTTTTTGATTTCTTATTTCATTGCGAGCAGTCGTGCCGTTAAGTGTTTCTTAAGTCGTGGAGTCAAGGAAACTAATTAAAAAAAAATTACAAAAATAAGAAAAATGTCTGCAATCGAAAATAGTAAAAATTGGTCAATTATATAAATTTGTAAAAAAAGTTACCAGAATTATGGGACATTAGATCTGAAGATTATAAAAACAAAAATAAAAAATCTATTATAATAATTGCAGCAAGTCACTCATTTTTAAAATTGGTTTTTTCCGCGCGTAATACACAACTGATGTTGCTTTTTGGGTTCCCTCGTGTGGATTGAAAAATGGCACATTATAAGAAACACATGTGTATGACAATGTAGTCTGCATAATGTTTGAAGTATGGAAACCTATGGAATTGCTTACAAATGTAACGTAACGATGTAATAAAATTCAATTTTCTATCCCTCAAAATTTCATGAATAATCCCTCTTGGTAGTCCCAGTGAGGCTGCTCTTTTCCCTATTAAAAGTCTCGGATTTTCACGTAAACTGCTTTCAACCAGTTTAATGTTTTCGGGAGTCATTGAAGATCGACAGGGCCTTGGTCGTGGGCATTCATAGCCGAAGCAGTTGCGCCGAATCTCTGCACCCACGAACGAATTGAATTTACACTCGGTCCATCACTTATTCGCCGAATACCGATTTATGAACAAAATTGTCGACGAGCAATTACGTCTTAAAAAATGTCTCCACAGCGAGCGCGCGATGCTCACTCGACCACTGCGCTATCGTGGCTGACAAATCCGCACAATCGTTAATTCCAACGGCGTCATCCTCCCTCCGCACCGTTTATTACTTTTTGAAATAATCGTATTTAAAAATATAACTTTGCCACCAGACACCCTGTAAAAATAACAAATTTTCATCAATTTAGCGAATGTTTATTTCCGAGAAATCATTGCTTTTGCGAATGTTCGTTTTATTAAACATTTCCGAAAATTTCGGTTATTTGTGTAGAATTCTTCGCTTTAGCGAACATTCGCTTAAGGTAAATCTCAGGTCAAGCGGGTATATTTACATATATGTATGCATGTAATATGCACATGCATTTGTAATATTAAATTAATATATTTCTTAAGAAAAGAATTCTTTAACCGGCTCAAATATTTTTATGATTTTTTTTAGCAGTTGACGATAAATTTATTGTATTTCTTCGCTGCAAACAAATGTTATCTCAGACTTGGTACTTTGAGGTTTTTTTATCGCCACTTTTTTTACTTTATTGTTGTGAATTTTTTTTATTTTTATGTTATTTGCTGTGTACGTCAATGATTTCACTTTTTCTTCTCTACATTTTTCTCTTCAAAAATATTTTATTATACTCCACATCAGGAATGGAAAATGCAGTTCTTCTAATACGTAACGGTTACGAAATACGACAGCAGCAGTTAAAACAATTGTTTTGCAATATGTTAGAGAAATCAAATCAAGGATGGCCAGGGCTGAAGTAGTCTGCACGTCGATTACAAAAGTTCTGGGTTTTACCCCAGTTTCAGACTAAATCACCATCTAAAAGCATCTAGCATTTTTCTGATGTGCATTAGTGTGTCCTTGTGTCAGTTGTTTTCGGAAGGTTTCAGTGGCAAATGCATAGTCATTGATCCCTGAACAGTACCGGCTTCAGCTGATAGCAATCGACAGGGACATCAGAGAACCCTCCTTCGTCGGTATTGTAAAATAATTACTAAAACCAAAAAGTAATATAATTACTAAAAATGGCTACGAACGCACACTTCGAGTATGGGTGTGAGTTTCCATTATTATTGCTCAGGACGAGGAGACTGTCATTCACTTTCTTTTCAGGCATGAACTTTATAAAAATTTTTGTAATAGAAACTTAACAAATATGGGGCCCAAAAATACAAAACACCCATTTCCCATCACTGATTCCCAGTATTTTTATACCCTCCCACTATTTTAACAAGCACAGGGGAAGTGATATATACAAGAAGTTCCATATAAGAACCGAGTTTCCACGTCCGCTTAATTCACATTGTAGACTTCTGAATGTGTTAGTATGTATTGATTTAAGTATTGTATCAGTTTATTTTAGAGTTGTTTTTTGCCAGTGTGTGTGTGTGTGTGTGTGTGTGCGAGTTGAAAAATTTGCATTTTTACGATTTGTTGTTGCTGCTGTTGTTGTTGTTTTTCAACTCTGCTTTCTTTTAAGTATAAGAAGTTTGTTCCAGTTATTTGTTTTTTTGTTTTTGTTGCAGCAAGAATTTTTATTGTTGTAATACAATAAATAAATCGTACAAACTTCACAGATTTATTTTCTGAGTTCTATTGTTTTTATGTTTTTTCTTAGATAATAAACAAAAGTATGTAAATATGTAAATATGTACATATGTACATGTATTCGATATTGTTTTTTGTAGTTGATGTAATTTTTTGTAAAACTTTGTGTGTGTGTGTGTACGTTTATTTATTCGTGAGCTGACATTTTATATTTCTCATTCTCACAATGCTATGAGAATTGCTTACGATACTTCAGCTCCACTAATTTGTGGGGGTCCATTAATTTGTAATAAAGAACAAAATATGAAATTTTTTGCTTGTTCGCAATAAATAAATACTAGGGCTGCTATTTATTACGGTCTGTCTGTCCACTCAGACGAAAACGAGCATTTCTTTCCAGTATTTCTATTGAAAACAATAACAAAAAAAAAAAACTTGTTTTTGTCTTCAATATACTAAATACACTAGCTGACCCGGCTACTCGTGGCTGTTGCTTTTATAATAGTTTTATGTAAAAAAAAATTATATGTCTTATGTGGCCTTTATTGAAATCGGTTAGTTGGTTTCGGAGACGCGGAAATTGCCCCCTACTACACGCCGTGGTCAAATCTTTGCAAAAATATATACATACATATATGGCAGCGAACCGCACTACGCATTACAGAGAAAATTCGTTTTTTGGCCGAACAACACGTATGTGGAATGGACTATCCGCACAGGTCTTTCCTGTCACTTTTGACGTGAGAAAATTTAAATCAAATGTCAATAAACACTACTCCCTCTATCCTCTTTCCCATAAAATAATTTCATAGTTCCAGCACAATGCATCGCATGTGTAAGGGTCATCCCTGAGTGCCGGTCCAAGAAAAAAAATATATAGTGCCAGAAGCAAAAAAATTTACTGGCAAGTCATTCGGTCCAAAATGAGAAACTTTAGCTTTAACCGTTCTCAAGGGATGGGGGGTGCTGATGGCGAGTAGTCACCGTGTTGGCTCTGATCCAGAAAGACCCAGGTTCGATTCCCAGCCAGGTCAAATCGGAAAAAAGTTTTTTCTGAATTTTCTGTGCTACAGCACCCTCCTTCGTCGGTATTTGAGCAAAACGTCGGCGAAGTAAAATAATAAAATAAAATGGCCCCATTAGCTTAAAAATAATGCGTAAAAAAAACATCAGAGACGCCGCAACTTTTCTTTATAATTAACACGCAGAGTTGTGCAAGAATTAAGCTCTATCTTTCTACCACTTTCACGACCTGTCTATTCTCTACCCTATCCCTCTCTCTAGTTTCCAGTGCAATGCATTGCACTGGTCCAAAATAAAAAAAAATAAAAAAAAAAGATATACAAAAAACAATCAAGCTCAATTAACTAAACTATAATTGAAGACAATATTTGTATGGAAAGTACCACGCCCACTCTTTGACTAATAATTTGTACTGCGCATTAAGTTACTCAGACCAAATACAAAAAATTAACTTTAACCGTTCTGAAGATATAATGAAATCAATATTTAGTTTGTATGGTAGGTACCACGCCCAGTTGTCTATTTCCTCCCAGTTTTTGACTGATAATTTGTTTTTTATACAAAGTCATTTGGACCATATTCAGAAAATTTCACTTCAACCGTTCTCAAGATATGCAAAAATAAATATTTACTTTGTATGGGCGTGTTAACACTCACTTGGGATTTTTGCAATATATATATATATCCTATAGTTCCTTCCAGATATACAGAGATATACTGTGAAAATTTCATTAAGAATGGGTTGAGCAGTTTAGCTGTCCATGAGGCACAAACACATACATACAAACATGTCATTTTTTACATATAAAGATTATGTTACTCTATTTATGGACATGCGATTGGAGTTTCTGCTGTATTGAAGTTAATAAATAACTCCGATGAGATAAATCACAGTTTGTTTTTCTTTCGCAAATGAACCGAAACACATGTGTGATGTGCAATTCTTTAACGTCAAGTAAAGCGAATGCTACACGATCAATGTTCAGCTTCACTATTTGTCATTATGTGCGTTATTTTATAAAAAAAATAGTCACACTTAACAATAGTGAGGACTGGTAGAGGCAGTGACTTAAAAATTAGGAGCTGTCAAGCCGATTTCATACCACGTGGCTGTATTAGCTAAACTCCTCATCAGCTGATTCTTGTTCAGGTGCTAAAATTGTGTTCAATTCAAAGCATGTTAATACGTAAACTGTTTTGACAACTCCAAAAAAAATGTTTGTATTTGTCAAGGCAAATTCATTACCATCCAAACATGGTGATTATCATTGCTGTTGGATACAATTAATTTGTATGTGAATCCCTGAATAGTTTGTTTTAATGCTTGTATATTTTAAATGATTGTATGTCGTGCATTATTTATGTGTCCAATTATATTTAGAAAGCATTGGATATTTAAGTGAAAATGAAAGATAAGTATATTGCGTTAATTATTATTATATAAATTTTTTTTTTAAACCTTGGTATCTGTAAACAAAAAATGCTGTTGTTGTAGAGACGAAGTCAGCTGGTATGAATTCGCCTTAGGAGCTGTGATGACATTTTCTGCCCGCAATATATTTTTATTATTTTTTTTTTTTAATTTTGGAACAAAAAATAAACTGACATTATGACTCAGTAATTAACATTGTTTATTTTGTTTTTTCAACATATTCGCCAAAAATATTAACGCGATCTGCAAAAATGTTCGCGCTATTATTTAAATAAATACAATAAACTCTTAATGACTCCCTTCATTCATAAACGAAAATAAAGAAAAATCCGTTACATTCATACAGCAGGCGATATAATACAGAATATAATCTCGAAAGCGAAATGGTGGAAATAAAATTAAATTAAAGCAGTTCCCATAATGAAACCAAACAAATTCAGTTATTTCTTTTATTTCTGAACTCAATGAAGTCCACAATATGCATTTGAAAAGCAGCACAGCACCAGCACCAGCAGCGGAGGTGAACACAAAGACGAAGATGGAACATGCAGAAAATCATTGTAAACCCAAGATTACTTACTCGTACACAGCCAATCACTTAAAGCAACACTGCGAAATGTGCACAAACAATTTTTATTTCTTATTTTTTATTTTATTTATTTTATTTTATTTTTGTGGATCTAATTACCGCCAAAGTAAAGAAAACAAATGTGTATGTGGTAACAATGAAAATTTATATGTGACCAAATAAGTACATAACTAATTTAAGTACGACGGGTGTATAGTATTGCACGTAGCCCAACAAACAGCAATTCCAATATTAGAAGCGCATCGGCCTAAGCGTCCCTAGAAAAGCTTATGCAAATTGAACTGCGGCGAAATGGAAAACAGTTCTATTTAGCGACGAGTTTAAATTTAACGCCGCGCTTCCCTTTAACCTGTTCGTGTGCACTACATTATTCAAGGAAAGAAAAAAGAAGACTAAAAGCTGCGTTTTTCATTTATACTTCCCCTTTCCATAAATTTGCAATCATGAAAAAATTCCCCGTAAATAATTTTACGTCAAAATAAAATTTCCCCTATCGTAAATGATTTTTTTTAATGTGAGTTTTTCCACTTTTCCCTTTGATTTATTCACTTAATTTTTTCTGGGGAATTGTATACAAAATGTAAGTAAATTCTCCCTTTATTCAGATATTTCGATAAATATAATTTTTTTATATCAAGATCAGCTATTAAAGTGGAAACATACATATGTACATACATAAATAATAAATAAAATGCAAATATAAAATATACCAAGACATGGCGGCCGAGTTTTTGACTTCTCTTACATAATTACTTCAAGTTGTAGTCCGCCAAAGTTCCAAGTCCAAACATTTTATTTAAAATGGCTTTTTTTTCTTTAAATTCTTTAATTTTCTTTTTTCTTTAAATTCTTTATTTTTTTACCTTTTCTTTTTTGTTAATACGAGCATTTTATTCTTCAAACGCAATACTTTTTATGCGTGTGACGAATTAACTGCCCCCTGAATATTTAAAAAAACAAAACTTAAATGCACGAGTTTTTATTTCTCTATTAAATTTAAATTGGTTTGCTTTTTAATTAATTTGCATGTTTTTGAAATCTTCTGCCTTTTTCTACATTCACTGAGAATGATGAACGTGAATAAATTTCTGCGTGAACTTTGTGATACCATTTTTCATCTCCAGGGGAATCAAAATTTTACGTGAACAAAAATTTCACTTCTGCTTTCAAATCTGCATGTTTGCTGGGCAGTTGTACAAAACCAACGTTACGATGTGTTAATATTTACAAATAAAGACATCAGCCGTCTATATATACACACACACACACACACATACGCTTGTAGGATTTGCGAAATTTGTTTTTTTTTTATTTAATTTTTTTCGCATAAACCATACAAATGTAGACAAATTATTTTGTTAAAAAAATAAAGCAATTTTTTAGTTGTTTTTTTTTTGCGAAACAGTGTTTGCTACTGCACTTTAAATAAACACATTTTAATAAAAAAATAAACACACTCTTTTTTTAATTTTTCTCAAGCGATGTTTAGATTTTGTTCAAATTTTTAAATGGCACATTTTGCATAAATTTTGTAAAAGTATTTGTTTTTTTTCTTCTTTAATTTAAATATTAATAATTCATATTTCCAAATAAAAAAGAAACAAATTTTCAAATTCCAAATGTAGTAGCGGTTTATTGTTTAAAAGGTGACACATGCATTTATTCATTATTTTTTTTTTTATACATAAAAAACAAAAGTACCTGTCTATTGAGTAGAAATGTCATTTTAATTAACATGCCAGTCATGTTTTGTGTTTGTCATTTAATTAACAAATCTTCGTATAAGTTAAACAATTAGAGGCATAAACGAACAAACAAAAATGTTTCTCCACAAACAAACATTGTCAAATTGCGCAAATTATGTCTTCAACTATTTATTAGCGCAGGGTGATTGCGAGACTTCCCGACTACTCCATGGACGGATATAACATTCAACAACACATGCAAATAATGAAATTGTTCTGTTAGCCACTTCACGGTCTCCAGAATCGTCCTACTGAGATGACTATTCGCAATGTGGTGAATAACTTTAGAGTCCAATGGTTCGATGAATGAAACTCGAGATCTGCTAAAAACATAGACTACGCAGGAGATACTGAGACAGCCGATTTTGCGTCCCTCACAAGAACTTGCCCTTTCGCAGAGTACAACTTCGCGAATTTTGTGACTTGGGTGCACCAGTCGTTTGAACAGAACGGTGCTACGTGCCACACAGCTTAAGTCACATTAGATATTCTGAACAAGTCAAATTTAGCCTGATTTATGTGCCAGAGTCGTGGAAAATTATTTTATCATTTCGGATGCGCTCCACCCAGAGAAGTCGTGGCGAACATTTGAACGATGTGATATTCCACACATAATGGCATCAATAGGTCTTTCAAAGGAATAAATAATTTCGATGAAATCTCACACACATTTTGTTTTATTTCAATTTAAAGATAGGAAGCGCTTAATGACAGATCATGTATAAGAACGCCGCAATCGAGGAGGTGTCTTTTGTTGTTTTATTTTTCTTATAATCGTAATGTTCCCAAATGAATTTGGAGATCTTGTTCCAGAACCCGTTCCTATTTATGCAGAACGCGCTCATCATTAAGAGTGGTGGATTAGGTAATGAATTACAGAGGCAAAACATTTTTTTAATGCCCAAGACCACATATGTGAATTAACTCCATAAACAATATAAATATATCATCACCACCCCCTTCTTCAGCGCGATGCATTGCATATGTAAGGGCCATACCCTGACTACCGGCGCAAAAAAAAAGTTGGAGCCAGAAACAGTACCATTGTTTACACTTAGCATTACGGAATATTCGTTGACTTGTAACATTCCATGTTCAACAAAGGTTAGCCATTCCATATGGATAGATTACGCAAATCGCGTAAATCATGTGATATCCCAACAAATGATTGTTTTCACTCCTTCTTTATTTAAAATTCTTTATGAGAAAATCGAGGTTTTAGGTTTTAAATCACTCAATTTACTGACGTGTTCATTAATAATTCCAGCAAAAAATAATTAAAATTTTGGAAGCAGCTTCATGAATGTAAATTACAGTAACAACATATCGCTCATTTACTCAAACAACATCATAACTCAAAAAAAAAAATTTTTAAACAATTTCATTTGTAATTTTCCCAATTTCAACTTGAAATTCTGAATTTCATTTGGAATTTTTCCAATTTCAACTTGAAACTCTCAATTTTATTTGCAATTTTTCCAATATCAACTTGAAATTCTTAAAGTTATTTGGAATTTTCTCCATTTCAATGTAAATAGAGACAGGGATAGTGTAGAGAATAGACAGGTGGTGAAAGTGGTAGGACGATAGAGCATAATTCTTCCACAACTCTGCATTTGCGTGTTAATTATAAAGCAAAGTTTCGGCGTCTCTCATGTTATTTCTAATGAATTATTTTTAAGCTAATGCAATGCGAATTCATACCAGGTGGCTGTATCAGCTGATTACTGTTCAGTTGTTAAAATTGTGTTCAACTCAAAGCATGTCAATACGTAAACTGTTTTGACAACGTGAAGGAAGGGTGCCTCCGTAGTCTTGCTCATGAGCATTAGTCTTATCAATATGGAGGTGCGGGTTCGATTCCCGCTTAGACCCTGGGTGTTTCTACAGACAAGCTGTAAGAGCTCCGTAGAGTTTATATTGTTAAAAAAAAATTAAATTTTTGTATTGTAAACAAAAAAATGCTGTTTTTGTAGGGACGAAATCCCCTGATATGAATTCGCCTTCAGCTAATGGGAGCCATTTAGTTAATTATTTTACTTGGCCGAAAAATCAGAAAAAATATTTTACCTCGCCTGCCAGTGTCCTTGCGGTTGCAGAGCCAACACTCTAACTACCCCTAAAAATGCGAAATGATGCGTAAATGTGTTTGCGCAAAGTTTCCGCAATTTTTAGAGAAGATGACGATTTTGGATATTTCTGAATTTTAATGAAATTCCGCCCATTCCGTGTGCGAAATGTAATATAATTATGTTATACACGCGTGCTTTAGAAAGTTAAATAAAAAAAAACTTATTTTATTTTTTCTTCTCAAAATAAATACCGAGTCTATTTAACCTTAATAAGGCATGAATTGTTTTGTTTCAAAATTATAAAAAAAAAAACCCAAAAAATAGTCGAACGCGATTATTTTTGCAATAAAACGCAAACCACCAAATGCAAACAAAACAAAAAAAATTTCGTGTCTGAATGGCTGCTCAACATTTGAAATCTGCTGTGTACGTTCACTTACACAAATTGTTTTAAATTTCTTTCAATTGCGTTCAAGGTCCAACAATTCAACGAGGTGTCGGGGTTTGTGATGGCACTTCTACATGCACACGCACAGCAGCAATAGAAATATATTAGAATCAAAAATGGCACTTAACAATAATGTACTCGAAACGAGAACAAAGATAATGAGCAAATTCGTTTACATACTTGTAAATGCCGGCCGGTTATTGAAACAGAAAAGGATTATCAAGCAACGTTCGAAAATAAAAACGCAAGACACGAAATGCAGTGTAGATTCCATTTCCATCCGCCCATCTTTACCCGTTTTTCTGGAATACGATGCATCTTCCAAAGAAATTGGCATTTTTATTTGTAAAAATAGGAAGATTCCTTTATATATTGGGGATGCAAGTTTATATTTTTGTGAAAAGGATTGGATGAACTGCTTGCACCTTTAATTTGATGGTTCAAAAATATAGGCAAAATACCATTTGGAATAGGTACATCTCTATTTTTCAGGTAGTTGGTTTGTGTGTAGTTTGAAATTTTGAAATTTATCTTCACACAGGTTTTTTCTTCAAGCAAGTTTCTTCAACTGCCAGAATGTTGAGACAGTCTGCTATATAACCGTATAACTAAAGCTTTTTGTTCTGGAATGCAGACACACACAATTTTTACCGATTTCAGTAACCCCTTCGATAAAGTAAATCAAAAACTACTCTTGTACAAGTTGGACAAAATTGGATTTTCCCCAGCGTTTCAGAATTGGATATTGACTTATCTTACGAACAGAATTCAGTGTGTATTATTTAAAAATATAAAGTCTAAATTGAGTTCTATTGCATCTGGAGTTCCTCAAGGCAACCATTTGGGTCCGCTATTATTTTTACTGTTCATCAATTTCGTATCAAATATTCTAAAATATTAATGTACGCCGACGATGTAAAACTTTTTCTAAGCTTAGATAATGCTGACCTGTTGATTACTCCCGTCTGACCTGAATAATTGCAGTCAATGTTGTTATATCAATTCAATGGACCTCAACTTGAAAAAACTGCAAATTTATTCCCTCTCTATAGATGAAGCCATCTATGCTACAATTATTCTATTAATGATTATACTCTTGAAGAAGTCGAAACATTCCTTGATCTTGGTGTCCTACTCGACAGAAAATTTAGATTTAATTTACACATTTCCCAATCAGTGAATAAAGCCAAAGAAGTTTTGGGGATTCATAAAACGTTGGAGAAAGGAACTTAAGACTCCCTACGTTATAAATCGTTTATTTACGTCACTGGTGAGACCCATTCTGGAATACGCCTGTATTATTTGGGATCCGCTTCCTACTTTGAAAAGTAGGAGAATGTACATGAGTGTATCATTTGTAACGAATCTAATAAATGGCGTTATTGACTCAGCGTTCTTACTCCGTTATATTGAAGTCACAGTTCCAAATTGTGCAACAAGATATTACGTTTCCTTAAAACTTCAATATTTCCGCTCCAACTATGCCAATTTTGATCCATTCCGTAGAATGTGTGCTCAATTTAATGACCTATATTCTTCCATTGATTTTTCGATTGATACTATTACCTTAAAAAACAATATTTTAAGGCAATTAAATGCATTTTATTTAATGATTGTATAGGTATCCTTTATTTTAATGTTATACTTGTTATATTTATAATTTAATACTTATTATTACGCTTTATTATCGTTATTTTTGAATTTAATGTATGTATAAGCCTGTAAGAAATTAGTTCATAGGCCCAAAACCAAACTAAATAAACTAAAAAGTAACCTTGTACAAGCAATTGTCTCCCGCTATTCTTTGCAACAAAATCAGACTTGCTTCAAGGACTATTGCCCAATCTAAAAGCATTCTAGACGCTTGCAAAACGTAACAAAAAACTAGTCTGGCATTGTGTGATAATTTTCAAAAATCTTTTTACACAGTATATACAGTTAGTAGCCTGCTGCGTCTATGTGTTTAATCCACTAGCATTGATGGAGACGACAATATGATGAAATCATAAAAATAGAAGTGTTTGTTTTTAAGCCCACTTGTTAGTGCTGCTAAGAGTAACATTTTTATTGAACAATTAGATTTATTATGACCAATTAAATGGGTAATTAGCGTTCTGTTTTGTGGTCCCCCAAATAATTCTCAGAACACCATGAGTTCATTATTCGTTAATAAATGCGTAAGAGATTGGCTAAATAAGTGATAAGTAGAATTATAAAAATTCCAAACAAAAATCATAAAACTGTTGACAGTTAATAAAGTTTTCCGGTGGATATTTTTTCTTTCTTTCCGCATGGCGGCTGGTCTATCTGTCTGTCTCTCTATAGCAACCAGAATTAATTCGTATTGTTTCAAGTAGCTGCAGGGTATGTCTTCGATGTTACACAAACTAAAGAAAATGCGTAAGTGCGTAAAATTTCTTCCGGTTATAATAGAAATTTTACGCAAATAAGCCACTACATTTTAAATAAATAAAGGAATTCTAGTAGATGATTTTTTTCAACCCTCTGCTTGACGTTTTAACGTAAAGAAAGTCAGAAATAAAATAAAATAAAACATGAATTACACAAAAAAAAAAGAGAAAGAAAAAAAACTAAATACTAATGAAAACCAATGGATGCATTATTGAAAAGAAGCACCGTCATCGGGGTTTAAATTGCACAGTAAGAAGCAACATTTCAACAACCTTAGGCTGTTTGGCCCTCATATTTTTCAATCAGGGATGAAAGCATAAATTCTTATAAAGTGTTTGGTTGGGCACATTTTCAAATCAAAAATGCCAACTCGACTTTAGCGACAACGAGAAAATCTTATCCGCTGTCTATGACAACACTAAACTAAAAAATATTATATGAGAAGTTTCAGTTCTTATGAAGCCTTGCGGACATGCTTAAGCTGAAAGTTGGCATACACATTCGGTTCGCGTCAAAATGCTTCTACACACTAACATGCTGTCAATTTTATTGGAATATTGCGTACGTTACGTAATGGCTTTTTAACATATTTTTCATACTCTTTTTAATTTGGTAGAGTATAGTTATTCCAAAGAAAACCCTGAAATAGTAAATGGGTCTACTTCAGCTCAAAAATTAATGCGTTCACGAAACGAAAGAGACGCAATAACTCTGCTTTAAAATTCTCAAAAAAAAAACACGTAACTGCAGAGTAGTGCTAGAATTAAGCTCCCTTCTTTCTTCTCATTCTATCTCTTCGTCTTAATAAAAAAAAAATCCATAAAAATAAGTTCCTTCCCTTTCTAACTAGTGCCGGTTCATGCATTGCTTACGTAGATCTCCTGAACTCTGGTCCCGAAAAAAAACAAATGAATAATAATGTTTATTTTATTTAGTAATTTATTTCAGTGATCTTGTTTACGTGAAATACTTCGTTTATTGGTAAAATTGGACTTTTAACAAAAATAATTTCATTACTAAGTATAATGAACTTCGGTGCTATTTTTTCTATCACAGCTGTTCATTTATATAATGGTCGCAAATATGTACATATATGTATTGGTCGCAAATGAATCTACTTCTTTTATACAAATATCTCTTATCTTATCTCGTATATGGAAAGCGGAACTGAAATCACTCTTGATGTGGAAACACCCGTTTATTTGAAATTTATTTAAATATTTTTCTAAAAATTCAGTTATAACAAGGCCCGTAAATAACAGTTATCGATAACAAAAAATTATTTTATAATAGTTATTTTGTGAATTAAAAAAAAAACCATCTAAAACAGTTATTTTCAACGTAAAAATAAAAGGTCGGATAAAATTCTTAAAAAGAGAGTTTAATTTTGTCGTCATAAAATAAAACAAATTTTAAAAGTTTTATTTTTTACCTCTACACTGGATCTTCAACGGATATTTTCCCGGCTTCTCCGGAGTTTTATTTTTTTTTTATTTATTATTATTTAATAACACTAATTATTTTAAGCCTAAGGTCTTTTTATATATTTTATATTTATTTCAATATTTCGCTACTCCTTTGTGTAGCTTCTTCAGGAAAATTGGTTTTTGTTTAAAAAAAAAAAAAAATTTTTTTTTTTATTAAAAAAACAAAAAAAAAAAAAAAATTTTTTTATTATAAACACAAACCAATTTTCCTGAAGAAGCTACACAAAGGAGTAGCGAAATATTGAAATAAATATAAAATATATAAAAAGACCTTAGGCTTAAAATAATTAGTGTTATTAATATAAAAAAAAGGTCAAAAAACTAGAAAAATTATTTATTATTATTATTAGTATTAAAATACTTTATATTAAAATGTTCGAATATTTAACAAATTATATAAATATAAATATAATATTTTAAAAATTTTTATATAAAACTGATTATAAATTTACATTAATTGCATTTACACTAAATCTTACATAATTTACGATTTGCGATACATCTAAAACTTATACAGCTCTTTTAGGGCAATATTTGAACTCCCTAAATGTAGATAAGGAACAAGAAAGCGAAAAAAATGATAATGAGGATGAAATATTGAAATTGATAATTTTTATTC
The DNA here is from genome assembly GCA_963924685.1 of Dexiosoma caninum. Lineage (NCBI taxonomy): Eukaryota > Metazoa > Arthropoda > Insecta > Diptera > Tachinidae > Dexiosoma > Dexiosoma caninum. The sequence continues at coordinate 36,431,559 of OZ004729.1, read as the reverse complement.
AAGGGCCTAATCGATTAATAAACAAACATATACATCATACAAATATGACACATGATAGTAATAAAATATCAAAATTGTTAAATATGAATAAACTTAAACTAAATGAAAATAAGACTAAAATAATGGAAATAAATATGGATTCAAACATAGAATTTAAAATAAATGACACGATAATTGAAAAAGTATACTATATAAAATATCTTGGTTTTATAATAGACAAAAAACTAAAAATTAATGAACTCATATACTCATAGTAAAAAAATTGGTAAAAAAAAATCGGTTTCCTAAAAAGCATTAGATCCAAAATGTCAAAAGCTACCGCGATTACTATTGTTATTACTATTAATTAAAACTCATTTTGAATTTGGTCCGTCAATTATATATGTATACATGTAGCAGCACAATGCAAATAGAAAGAATGCAAAAATAGCAAAATAAAGCAAAGAGAATAATATTAAAATATAATCGGTATGCACAAATAAACACAATGGTTAACAACCTCAAATGGATGACAATTAAGCAAAGATTGCACTTCAACACTCTTAAATTTATAAGAAAAATTAAGCATGGAGAGGCGCCGGAATATCTTAGTGAACAAATAAAATACGTGGGTGAGAGTCAACCTTATGGACTTAGAAATGCGGATGATTTTCGCCTTCATAGAGCTACATCAACACAAATGCAAAGAACAATATTCTATAAAGGTTTTCTGCTTTTCAATTCTTTGCCAAATAATATGAAAAATGAAGTTAACAATAATGTATTCAATAAAAAGTGTGTACATTTTGTAAGATTTAGTGTAAATGCAAATGTAAATTTATAATCAGTTTTATATAAAATTTTTTTAAATATTATATTTAAATATATATAATTTGTTAAATATTCGAACATGTTAATATAAAGTATTTTAATACTAATAATAATAATAATAAAAAAAAATATTGGTCTCTGTTGACTCGAGCACAGAGAGTTTTTGAGTTTAAATTTTTTGCTATCGCTGTTATTTACGGTCCCTAATTTATAACCGTCGTTTCAATAACAAATAATAAATTATATATACATATATGTATGTAACTCTATTGCTTGATTGACTGACTGACTGACTGACTGACGGATTCAACAGCGTTCAGCCCTAACGCGAGAACCTACAGCCTTTAAATTTGGTAGACAGTTTCCTCTCACTAGGATCAGTTTCGTTGGCAGCATTAGTGGACGTGCAGTACTGCTAGGCTCTGCTGTACCAACTTGGTTAAGAACAGGACTAATTGTCGGCTTTCTTTGTTTTAAGAATCGCATGGCCACGCATCGCAGTAGGGCAGTTCTCACGGGCTATTGCCACATTGGAAGGCATGCCGATAGACTCGTCATTTTCTCGCTGTATTTCTGCAGCAACTGTCGATCTGTGAAGGGGGAAGAGACTATTGCACAGTTCATGTGTCTGTGCCCAACTCCTGCCATGAAACGACGGACGTTCCTCATCTTTTGTTTCTTTAGATATAAACAGCAGAAACTTTTCAATCTTTTACAATACTTTTTTTACAAAATGTTCTTTTAAATCCATACAATCTTCGGAGTTTCAACAACTTATACAGCAAACGATGCATGCAAAAGCTAAAAGAAGTACTGAAGGAGACTACATGAAGCAGAAATTCTATTTTTAATTTTTGTAATTGACTTTGTCCTCAACGAAACCATACCCATGTACATACACATGTATGTACGTACATACGTGTTCATAAATAATGGCAACGTGTATCATGTCGCTGAAACAATTTTATTTCATCATCTTTTCTACACAAATACGATTATTAATTCCCGGTCATGTGTATTCCTGTTTCATAAGACATCTATCCCGTTTACGAATAAAGCAACGTACGATTGATTGCTTACGATTCCACTCTCTTCTTGTAAACACCCTTCAATACTTGTGTAGTATTTGTATAGTATTGATTCAACTTCATTCATGAATATATTATTTTTATTTTAAATTTTTTTTTTAATTTTTTTTTTTATTTTTTTGAGATAATTTTAAGTGGAGAGTAAACATTTTTCATCCTTAAGTCAATTTAATTTGCAATATCTAAAAATAATGCTTGATTTTTTTTTCGTTTATGTACTGGTTGGTTGTCTGTTTTATTGATTGACTTGTGTTTACTGAAATTATTGAAATACGAGTACATACATACATATTAACTGTTGACTTTAGGAAGACCTGTAATGTTGCATAATAAAATTTAATTCAATATCAGTTGCCCTTTCTGCAATGTCCAGGCGTTTTTAAACAGCTGAGGCGTTAAATCTGAAGATACATATACAGTGGAATCGTGATAGATTGAACTAATTATTATCGAAATGCCAGTTCGGTTATAGAAAAAACATTCATGTGTAACAACAATTAACTATACAATAAATAGATGGGAAAAAGTATATAACGTGGTAATAAAATTTTGGCATTTTTCTAGACTTTCAAAGAGCGTTTGAGAGTGTCGGCGAAAAAAGTGGATTATCAAATTACTTCGTCACTTGTAGAACAATTTTCAAAATTCTTTTTCCATATGGAAAAGGTCCAGTAATTTTTTCATTTTTGGAAATTGAATTTATGGGTGGTGGAAGGCAAAGTGCTCGCCTCAAAAATTTACCGAAAGCGATGAAACTTTAAAACTATACAATGAAACATAAAGTTTATCAGTTTTCCAAAAAGTGGACCACGCGGGGAAGAAGGGCACAATTTTGGCCTCGCCTAATCTATATAGCCGACTGCGATGAAACTTTAAACACAGAAAGGGGTATGTATATAAAGAAAACTGTTTTCTCGGAAAATTGAAAATATGAATATCTATCAATTAATTAATTGCCATATGGCAGATGGCAGAAGCAAGTACGCAAATTGCCAGGGTAACTCACACAATATAAATTTAAACGACCTATGCCTTCCTATAGGAAGTTAAATTATATATAAAATTCCTGAGTTTGATGGTCTCCACCAGTAACAGCAACCGAAATTGAAAATATGATGAAATTTCAGCAAACACAATATGGCGTATGGCCAGCGTTACCATTTCTCAAGTTTTCTCTTATTTTTCAAGGTTTTTGAAATGACAAACGTTTTAAACTTTTTACCTTCAAAAATAAGTTTTTTTGAAATTAATTTTTTTTTTTTTCGTCTTGTTTATGAATTTTTAATTTACAGATATGTATATGACGAAAATATTATTTGTTGTTGCCATGTAATGTAAAGGATTTTATAATTTTTCAGTATTAAATGTGTCTATTCTCTCTTTAATACAATTGTGCCGTATTAATAATATTATTGTTTTTCATGCCTGTTTTTTTTTCTAAAAAGTTTTCTATTACAAAAAAAGTAAGGATAAATTTTTAAAGAGAAACGGTAAGGATAATATAAAATTTTTAGTTTTAAGCAGCAATACAAGTGGAGCAAATAGCTTAGAATACGTTACAGACACATCGGAGGGTCCAACAAAAGCTAAAAAATGGGGATCTATCCAAAATCGTCTGAAGAATAAGTTTAATGGTGTTGTTCAACTTATTTTTTGTTTATTTTATTTTATTTTATTTTTTGTTTATTTTAGTAATTTAATTTTTTTTTAATAAAAATTAATTCAAAATATATATTTTTGTGCTTTTTTTCATTATTTGGACACTTTTGTGGAAAAAAGTTTTTTGTTGAAGTTTTTTTTTTTTAAATAAAAAAAATAAAAAATATATGGTAACGCTGCGTATGGCACGAAATGGAGGACCATGTATAAATGGCGGACAAGTTATTATAAAAGAATAACGTTACTGGCAGCTTTATAATAGCGCAGACCAAGCGGATAAAGCTGAAATTCGGTATAGAATTAATACTGGGAAATATGAACTAATACCCAGTACAGTGCATAGCCCTAGGCATAAATCTAAGCCATTGGATGTCATAAAAAGCCACAATAACCATAAATTTATATCCGGCCATCTTCCTCCGTTGTCCCGGTCTTATAAAAATAACAAGATTTCTTTAAATATTGCGGATACAAGTTTATATTTTTGTGAAAGGCATTTTGGTCCAAAAATATGAGCATATTATTTATACATTCGACTGTATTTTCACTAGGCAAGTCTATTGGAATTCTCTTTCAAACTTGCTTTTCCGTTCAGACACGGCAAGTTTACTTTACATACATTATTATTATTAAATTTATTTATTAGTATTAAAAATACAAACAGCGTTAAAAATTATTACATGTTTCGGTTAACAAAATCTGAAATATATTTTCTAAATTGGTTTATATTCTGCTCGTTTTTAACATGGCTTGGAAGAGTGTTGTAAAGCTGTAAGAACTTGTAGAATAAATTTCTTTGCATTAACATGTTTTAGTTGAACACAACATTGACAACTGAAAAGAAAACAGCTGATGAGTATTTTAGCTAATGCAGCCACCTGGTATGAATTCGTCTTGCTTACGACTTGCGCAAGTACACTTGCCTGGTAAAATTGCAGTCTTTGGAATAGGCACCTTCATAATGTAATTAAATCAGGTGGCATTGCTACGTCAGGTGATTATTTTTTTTCTTTGCTTAAGTTTGCGACATAAAATGTCAAAATTCTATACAACACACTTTCGTATAACAGTTTTTATTATTAAAAGTGATAAGCACTTTAATTTGCGCAGTTTTATTGCAATCGGTATTTTGTTTAAAACAAACATGCTTAAATATTGCGAGTGAAAATTTTTCTGACTTTATGACTTTAGTAATTGCATCATGGGTACCTCTTTTCTTTTTTTTATTGATTCTTTATTTAGCATACATATTTTGTTGCTAGTAAATATATGTACAAATGTATATGTAGTTATTAATAAATTATTAAATTTTCTTTCCCTTTATATCCTTAAAATATGTTACATTAACTTTTTACAGATTCTGCATTTAACTTTTATATTAAAATTTTTTTTTAACTCTTTCTATTATTTTACGTTTGAACAAATAAAAGTTATTTTCGCTTTTTAAATTATGAGGCAATCATTAAAAATTTTAAGTCCTTTATAAAATACAACATTATGAACAAAAGTTTAACAGAGCTCTGGTATAATGTTAACATACCTCTGTTAAGACAGGTAAGTGTGTCTAGAATTTAAATTTCGCAATTTAACTTCACAGCACTGCAACATCTTTTTATAAAGTTCTAGCTTCTGCAAGAGCACCCTCAATTTTGGCACCCGAACCTAAAAGAATTAATTGCACCCTTGCGATACCCAAAAAGTTTTGAAATAAATCCAATGATTTCTCCTTAATTTTTTGGGATACAAAAATTATGCTTTACAGTTAGTTGCAATATCTAGATATTTATTTCATAATTTTTAAGATTCTTTTCTCGTATCATTCAAGAAAAGACTCTAAATACCTATTTTGTATTTATAAATGGCAACAATTAGAAATCTTACTTACCATTATGTTCAGTAAAGATATTCAATCCAATTGGGTTGCAGCGATTATCCTTGGGATTATGACACGAAGCTGAAGTGGCACCACCCGAACGATGTAAACCACCGCTAACAGCAGATGGTGGTACCGACGATTTAATACGCGAACCACGCAATGTGGAACCAGCCCCTAAAGCGTTGACAGGCAAGCCGTGGGCACCAACAGGACTACTACTGGAAACACCAATACAACTAGCGGTTGCACCATGGCTACCACTAGAATGTGCGCTACGTTCTTTGCCTTGTTGAGCACCCATTATTCTTTTGCTTGGCCAAATTATTAAAAACAAATGCAGGATCAAAACTCACTCAGCAGATATTTGTAAGAAACAGCAACAAACACACACAAGAGATATATATTCGCGAAGGAAAATGGTAATAAAGCAATAATGAAGACTAAAGTTTTTTGAGCCACAAAAAATATCCAACAACAATAAAATAAAAGATTATGTTGTTTTTGTTGGCATTACAGGAAGTTTGAACGTTAGAAAACATACGGTCACATTCAAACACATTTACAACTAACAATGGTATCACTGAATGAATGAAGAACAAGGACTATGATAGAAAGGAAGGTGGTTGGTTGGTTGGTAGGTGTTCAAGCTGATGAGTTTAACAGATTTGATTTGGTGAAAATTTTGCTGCAGCTTATTGTTATTTATCTACATACATACATAAGTATGTACATATGTAGTTTGAAATATGAAATATATTTTTGTGTTTACATATATTTTTTAAATATTCTTTTCGTCTTGAATGTTTCCGTATTTGCTTTTCTTGCTTTAATTCGCACTTGTGGTAGACACAGTATCCAAAGAATATAATTACAAGAAGGAAGTTACAATCATTAGAAAAAAACACAAATTGATTTTTTTCGCTGCTTTACTTTGGCATGAACTTTATTATTTTTTCTTAAGAAAGTTGCGTAAATAAGTTAAAAACAAACTTATTGCCTATTTAGTAGGCTACTGATGTGCGATTTGTTTGTTTTAAAGAAGTTATATTCAAATAATTTCATTTTTAATTTCTTCAAACACGCCCTAAACACTAGACTCGGTCGGTAATTGCGACTGGCTTTTTTATACGGAGCACTTGCACTTCAATGTCTGCACTTTTTTCTTGTTGTTTTATTTCTTCCAAATCATGTTTAAATTATTTGTATTAACTTTCATTTTTAAATTATAATTAGCCATTTGAGGCAACAACAAATTCTTTTGTTAAATTTTCTGTGTATATTCTTGAAAATTTTTTTTGTACTTCCTCCTTTCCACTTAATTTTTCAATTGTCTGGGGACAATTATTTATTTTTCCTGATGACAAATTTTCACAGATCACATTTTATATACAGGATTTTTTTCCATAATCCTTAATTTGCTTCTAAATATTTATTAAAAAACTTATTCGATTTTATGCGCACTGCAAAAAAACAATCACACGTCGTGCGACTTTATAGACATTCCGATTGCATTTGTTCGTCTTTCCAATTTTTCTTGTACTTCTTGACGTAGTTGTAAAAATTCGTATTATTAACCATTGTTTGCATTTCCTTTTTGTTTCGTATACGTTTTTGTATATCTCTCTTGTTACAATCTTTTATCATGTTTTTCCTCTTACTGCGTAGTTGCATATAACGAGGGCTTATTTATTGGTACTTTTTAATTCTAAAAGGAAATTTGTGGACGAATTTTTCAATAATATAAATATATGATTATATAGAACGATATTTTGAAAATCTTTCAAATGATACAAATATTGGCCATATACGTTCTGAAATGTACTATAGAAGCGCGTTTTATATGGTCATAACTCGAAAACTATCCTTGCTGAAACTTTTTTTCATTTGGTGAAGCGTAATTAAACTAGATTTCGTACAAGAAACTATCTGTATGAATAGTTTATTGTCAATATTTTATATCTCAAAAATTCAAATTATAAATATTTTAGTTTTAAGAATAGATTATTAGCAAATTCGTTTCTATTATTATCTTATGCACTGTGCTGGGAGCCATCACTTAATTTTCAAAAATTGCTAATAGCCACATTAACATAAACTGTAAAGACGGTTACTATTCAAAATTAAAATTATTATTTAATAAAATTAATTTAAGTTAATTTGGTATTTTTTTTGTAAAATTTTTATTTTTTAATGATTGTTTGAAGTCTCTAATGAACTTAGCTGAACTAGATTTGCTCTCTTTTTATTAATAAAATATATCTTTCCCATACCAAAAGAATAATTTAGTGTTCTTGTTATATTTTTTATTATTAGTTTTAATTTTAATTAGACATGTATTTGATGTATGTTTAAACATACCTTTAAACATTTATTGCGTTTGGTTTTATTATTGAAAAAAAGTACCAATAAATACAACATTGTTGTCTAGACTAATAAAATTGACGTTTAATATTTGATGTTAAAAATATTTCTTTTTTAATAAAATATTGTTTAAACATTGTTTTAATTAAATATTTGGAAATTAATACAACAAGAAATAATATAAAGGTGCCAGGAATCAGTAACAATGAAATGGGCTCAAGCAATTAACTGAATTAAGCAATGATTCCTTAATAATATTGCGACTGTCAATTTAAAAAATTAAGAAATTATCGATTATTATACATAAATAATTGTTAAAAAATATAATAAAGAAAAAAAGCCCCAGCAACTAAAAAATATACATATTTTTGTTCTTTCCAATTATATAGTAAAGAGGACAAATAAATATATGTATTTTCCTGTACACAATGAATGTGTAGGCTTCTTCATGTGTGGTTGTGGAGCACCCCACCTGCCGAAAAATTTTGTATCAGTAGTTGGTGTCATAAATTTGCATACAAATTTGAATCGTCGCATGACAGCCAAAGTAAATCAACAAAGACAGAACCAGATTTCGAGATATTTAACCGAAAATGTTTTCTGTTTAATATAATTTATTTAATTTAATTCGTTATTTTGTAAATCCATAAACAAACAAGTAAGTATATAACTAACATTATTACTTTAAAATATTGTTGCTTTGTTATCACTATTTTGATTTGATATCTCTTACCGTTTTTTTTTATTTAAAATTATTGTTTGTTATTGTATATTACAAACAACCTTACATTTAAGTACCGTTATCATATTGTGATCGGAAGTGTTCCCTGCAATGGTTGTCGTTGCAATAACTTTACTGGAAGAAATTATGCAAATTCTCTGTATCGTTGGTTTGAATTTGACTCTATGCCATGTCAGTTATTTGGAGAGCAAGTTAATGCGCAATTTAACCGTCGGGAATTTTGCCTATTTTTTTTTATCTGGGACCAGCACGCAGGAGATGGACCCTACACATGCGATGCATTGTGCTGGAACTATAGGAAAGGGGTACTTTGAGAAACGATAGGAGGTGAAGCTTAATTTATTATTTTACAGCTCTGCTTTTTGCACGTTCTTTGTTTATACCAGTCTTGAAGCTTCTGTTTAGTAGTCATTTCTTTATTATTACTTTACTTCGCCGGTGCTACACAATACGGACGAAGGAGGGCGGTCTGATTGTGATTGTGGATTGCTATCAGCTAAAGCCGGTATTGTTTAGTGACCAGTGACTATGCCTTCGCCACTGAAACCTTTCGACAACAACCGACACATAAAGACACACTAATGCACATCAGAAAAATGCGAGATGTTTTTTTTTATAACTTTAGTCTGAAACTGGGGTTGAACCTAGGTCTGTTTTGGTTTTGTAGTCAACGTGCAGACTACTTCAGCCATCGCCATTGCAAACAGTTTTCCTATTTTTACATACAATTCCAACAAAGTATTGAAATGATTATCATTATTCGGTTTTCATAAAATTTCATTTCGCTTAATCCGTTGATTTAACAGATAGGAAGCTATGTTTATTATCACAAAGAGCCTCATTAAATGACTGGTATTCGATTGAAGTATGCACTAGAATTACATTTTCTGTAATCACTCGATTACAAAGGAACTTGTTATCTTTCTTTGGGGTATACTTCCCTATTGCATGTGCCCGTGCAATTGAAAGGAATGAATATGCTTCTAATAATATGTCATTCTTTTCTTTTCGCATTTAATACAAAAACAGTTTTACAATTTTATCAATTTTATATTTCCATTACTCTTGCATTTTCTCTCAATGCAATTTCTTACATTAACGTCTAGTATTTTTTGAAGGGGCAGTGTTGCCAAGTTATGAAAACTTTGAATAAACGTTTATTAATAAATAATATAAAAACTTAATTGCGAAGTGATTTGCTTAAAGCAAAAGTTTGATCATTTAAAAATTAATTAAATAATATTAAATTAAATTAACAAATTATTAAGATAATATTAACCACTTGGCAACTCTCATTTGTAAATAGATTACAGGCAATGAAAAATGCATTCAGTGTTCGTATAATAAGTGAATGATTATATTCAAATGGATCTAGCTTATTGACTGTAGCAAATTATATGGTAGTGAAGGGTTGTGTAAATTTAATTTCATATTCCATCATTTTGTACTTGTTGGTGTGTGTTTGCTGGCGTACTTTTCGACATTTAACTTGATTCTTTCCGTTTAATATTTTACGTTTATTTATTTTCATGTGTATTTTTGCAGGTAGAAATTATACCGTTATTTTGGAATCGCTCTTCATCAAGCAATGACTGACAGCATGAGTGTGCTTAATATAAAACAGGAAATTCAAGATTCGGGATCTAGTCTAAACAACAATATCACATGCTTCAGTCCCTCTACCACAACACCAACAACTAGCAGTAGCAATAATAGACGCAGCAGCGGTTCAAATAGCTGTGGAACGAGGAATGGAATGAAATCTTCCCCTTCTGTCTCTCCCGAACGGCAAATGTGTAGTTCTACAACAACCATAAGCAACGGTTCATATAATGCAAGCGAAGATGGTGGCAATAATGGATCAGGCACTAATCAAAGTCAGACTTCTAATGCGGTTAATTCCATTCGTGATGAACTTAGACGCTTGTGTTTGGTGTGTGGAGATGTTGCCTCGGGCTTTCATTATGGTGTGGCAAGTTGCGAGGCCTGCAAAGCATTTTTTAAACGCACTATTCAAGGTAACATTGAATATACTTGTCCGGCTAGCAATGAATGTGAGATCAATAAGAGAAGACGGAAGGCATGCCAAGCGTGTCGTTTTCAGAAATGCCTATTAATGGGCATGCTGAAGGTGAGTAAATTTTTATTAACAAAGAAAGAAAATTATATGAATTTATGTATTTTAAAAAATGGAAATTTCATCAGAAGTATTGCAAAAGAAGTTTTATTTTTAATTATATAAATGTAATTTGTAAACTGTTATAACTAGTACTAATTGAAAAAAAATATTCCATCGAATTGGTTTCTTAGACTGAGTTTAGACGAGAAACATTTGGAAGAAAAACATCTGAAATTCTCTTTTGTTTTTTTTTTGCGGCCACACAGACGAAAATGTTGGCGGCGGCATTTCATTATTATTGTTAATACTGTTCCATTGTTATTGGTATTTTTGAAGGCAACGGAAATTATGCTCTCTTAGCACCCGTAATATGCCGACAATCTAAATGTTTCCTTTCTAAAAATTTCACCGTCGATTATGAATTGCAACGGAACTTTAGTGCTAAAAATCACTGGAAATTTGGCAACTGCAGTTAATGCTCTTTCGATCTGCATTAACGGACAAATGAACAATAGTTTGCTTGAAATCCGTAATCGAGTCATACCGTATGTGATCATAAAAAAACTTAAATATTTTTCTTTTAAGAGGTTTTATGAATATTTTTGTGCTTTTAGTTTTCAAAATTTAATTAACGTATTCTTAAATATTTTAGGAAGGAGTACGCTTAGATCGAGTACGTGGCGGGCGGCAAAAGTATCGTCGTAATCCAGTATCCAATTCATATCAAACAATGCAGTTACTCTATCAGTCGACTATAACTTCACTAAGTGATGTCAAAATTCTCGATGCCCTCAGCAATAATGAACCAGATTTACTCGAGATGAAATCGGTCCAACAAATCACTAGTTCTCCATCATCATTGCTGGAAGATGAAGTCGCCACTAATGATTCATCTCCACATGTTAAACATGAACATCAACACACACCGATAACAAATTGCAACAGTTCAAACGACAATGGGGAAGTTACACCACCGTCTACACCAACCTCATCAACCGCGGCAAGTTCAATTACAGCCACAACAACTAATTGTATTTTTAGTTTGAATCCATCGCCCACAAACAACAATAGTGATGCCCATGATATATTGGCTGCCCTCAGTAATTTGTACGATATTGAATTGGTGAATGTTATAGGCTGGGCTAAAAACATACCTGGCTTTGTGGAGCTGCAGTTAAGCGATCAAATGAACTTATTGCAGGTAACTTGGCCAGAAATACTAACACTGCAGTTGCTTTTTCGTTCATTGCCTTTCAATGGTAAATTGTGCTTTGCCTCGGATCTCTGGATGGATGAGTTTTTGGCCAAAGAATGTGGCTACACAGAATTCTATTATCATTGTTTGCAGGTGGCCCAACGTTTGGAACGCATTTCGGTTAGACGTGAAGAATACTATCTACTTAAAGCTTTGATTTTAACCAATTGTGATATTAATTTGGATGATCAATCCGCGTTAAGGGCATTTCGAGATTCTATTTTGAATTCTCTCAACGATGTAGTCTACCTTTTGCGCCACAGCTCGGCTGTTTCGCATCAACAACAACTGCTGCTCTTACTGCCCGCACTAAGACAAGCCGATAGCATATTGCGTAACTTTTGGCGCAACGTCAATGCCAATGGCTCCATCACTCTAAAGAAGTTATTTGCTGAAATGTTAGAACCCGTTTCGCGGTGAAATTTACCAATTTCAAAATTTTAGCATTTTAGCCATTTAAGTTGTTAAAAATCTAAAAATATATTGTTGACTTCAGTTGTTGAATTTGATTTTTCTTACTCTAGTTTCATTTGAATTTATTGGTTTGAAACTAAACACATCTAAAAAAATACTAAACAGATTTATAATTCATTTATCGCATATAAACGTTTATAAAACCTTATGGCAGTGGTGATGTTACCTCGGATTTAAAAAATTCTTTATTTTTTTTTTTAATAAACTAACAAATAAGTTTAACTAGTTTTATGTAAAAATACAGCCAAAGAATTTTTTCAATATAAGATTTTTTGGTTTCAAATTGAAAAAAAAATTTGAAGAAAAAAGACAATTCTTTATAAATGTACTAAAATTTGTAAACAATTGTAAGTTCTTTCTATACATATATTATGTATAAATATGTAAATATAATGTAAATTTTTAAGAATTACAAACAGAAATGTTGCAGTTTTAATTCGTGCTAGTTTATACTTTTTCTACAAATAGCCTATTGGCCAATTAACAAAGTATTACCTGTAAAAATTATCCTTAGAGGTGAGTAAAAAAAAAGACACACTGAACATCACAATAAATCCCAAACCATGTAAAAAATGTGTATTAAAAAGAAGAAAAAAAGAAACAAAGGATAATAATGCCATGTTACTAACTATTAAAGTTCGGGTTATCAAAAAATTCGACCAATTTCCGTTTCAACGTACACAGAGACATAGAGAAAGGGCGCAAATTTCTTGGCAAAAAATTCCAAATTCTAGCAGCTCTTACAAGAAAGGAATTTTCATAAGTAGCATTGCTAATACGTGATATTATTATTTGAGGATTTCTAAATGTTCTATTTCGCTAATGCTTACTTACCGAAATAAATTCAGTTAATATATATATATATATATGTATATATATATATATATATATATGTATATATATATATATATATATATATATATATATATATATATATATAAGCATTAGCGAAATAGTACTATATGGATATGCTTTCCTCCTCAGTTATTGAGTTCACTTTTGTAAAAAAAATACTTTATGAGAATATCATAAAGTATGTAATAATAAATTTGACATATATTTTTTAAGGGAAAAGGCACAATTTTAAAATTAGAATCATATGTAGAGAACTTATATAAAAATAATATTAGTTCGTGCCAAATACAATTTATTTCATATTTACAATTTTAGGACAGGAAAATTTATTATAATACAAAAAAGGAAAAGTACTATAACCTTTGTCAGGTGATACAAATTAATTTTAGGTTCGCCAAACAATAAAACCCCTGATTGCCAAGAAAATTTAATTTAATTTTAAGAACAAAAAAACATATACATATTGGCTTTAAATAAAGCTTTAAAATAATCAGTGACTACTATATACAACTGCAATAATATAAATATAGAGCAATACCATGCCCTGCAACCGGTTCGGATCAAGCATGTCACTCATGGAAAAAACCCCATACTTGGAGTTCGGTCTCGGTCAATGATGTTTCCAAATATTGAATGGCCGAGTCGTTTAGTTACTAATTTCACGCACGCATGTACAGGCGTACTATAAGTATATTACGCTTCTTAAGTGTTTACTTCAACAAGTATCAAGAATATTTTATGAATTAATGAGTAAAGTTGCATTTCGAGAATTAACAACCTCAGATGAATTGTTATGTTCGTTCCGGAAATGGAACAATATAGGTACATATAGCAAATAAATGAATATATTTAACTTGCCGTAAAACAGTCATAGAATAGCTAATGCGTGCAACAAGGTATGTGCGTTAACCAATATTATAGAAATATATTGTTTTTTTTTTGTAAATCAATACATATTTTGTAACTTTTGAATGTAATATAATAATACAATATAATTCTTAACGTACTTACATTCATGTAACTGGCAGCAGCAGCAACTTATTAGTATCGAGTCCAGTAGGTCGGCTACGTATACCTGCTGACAAATATCATTATGTTGGAAAACAAATAACAATTTTGTTTTATTTATTTACTTCCATTAAGAAAAGAGTTTATTATTTTAACAATAAACTTGTTTAAATCACTTTAATTCAATTAACAAACCATACAACTGTAACAAACTCACTAAACATACACAAGAATGATTTCCAAAGAACTTACAAAGAAATATTTTTTTTTTCTTTTTGGCTCCACTTTCTTTATAAAATTGGTGAAATTTCAAAGGAAAAGCTCCTACTTTTCAATATTATATACACAAATGCATTTAATTTTTGATATTATATACAAATTTTAACAGTTTTAATTTTTCACTGAGGAGTATTTAGCCCCCTACTATTAAAGGAAATGGCGCGACAAAAACTAAAGAATACTGCCGGATTGCTTGTTATCTGAAAGATATTAGTGCTGCTGGAGTTATAAAATTTCCGTTGATTGGGCGAATTGTGTAGACATCATTTTGACATGTGACCAAATTAATCCACTAAAGTTCTAAAATGAAGACACTTGGTGCCAAAGCAAATTCATTACCAGGTAAACTCACTAGCAAATTCGCCCGTCAGCTGATAGAAAAATTTGTAACGTATTTTTTGAGCCGAACGTCAAACTTTGTTTAATTTTTGTGAGAAAGTTAAGAGTAGTGCTTTAATAATATAATACTATAATAATAAGAACGCAAAATATATTACTTTTTGTAATAATTAATTTAATTTTAACTCATATTACACAAATTTAACGCGTTCTTTTTAGGTTATGTTGAATTTAACGAAACACATGTATACAAAAAATTTGGCGATTGGACAAAAAGCGAATTGACAAATTCGCCCTTCGACAAACTTGTATTAATAAACGTTGCTTGGTGCCAATCATTCTTCGAGGTACATAGAGCACTTTAAGTAATATATCAAAATTATATAGTATTTAAATATAATTTAAGTAGAGAGTAGTGAGTAAGTACAGAAATATGGAAAATCACAAGATATTCAGTACGATAAGGCTATTGTTGATTTGGTTATAATTCAAATATGTTAACATTATTCAATGCTCTCGAGATGTTGACATTGGCAAGTAGGCGTCTACACACTTCGACCAATTAACTAAAAATTTTATAACTCTGGCAGAACTAATATCTTTCAGAAAATAAACAATCTGGCCGAATTCTTCAGTAATTGTCGCGCCATTTCCTAGACTAGTCGGCTGCCAAATACTCTTCAGTGAAAAAATTAAAATCATTAAAATTTGTGAATAATATCGAAAATTAAATGAGCTTTTCCATTGAAATTTCATCAATTTTATAAGGAAAGTGAAGCTAAAATGCCAAAAAAATATTTCTTTGTAAGTTCTTTAGAAATCATTCTTGTGTATGTTTAGTGAGTTTGTTACAGTTGTATGGTTTGTTAATTGAAGTGAAGTGATTTAAACAAGTTTATTGTTAAAATAATAAACTCTTTTGTTAATGGAAGTAAATAAATAAAACAAAATTGTTATTTTTTTTGCAACATAATGATATTTGTCAGCAGGAATACGTAGAGGACCTACTGGACTCGATACTAATAAGTTGCTGCTGCTGCTGCTGCCAGATACATGTATGTAAGTACGTTAAGAATTATATTACATTCAAAAGTTACAAAATATGTATTGGCTTACAATAAAACAATATATTTCTATAATATTGGTTAATACACATAGCTTGTTGCACGCATTATCTATTTCTTGAATATTATTCGGCAACTTAAATATATTTATTTATTATAATGTTCGATTTCAAGAACATAACAATACATCTGAGGCTTGTTAATTCTTTAGTCATTAATTCATAAAATATTTTTGATACTTCTTCAAGTAAACAGTTAAAAAACGTAATATATAGTATGTCTGTACATACATACAATTTTTTACGTTCTTATGCATCGTGGGTTGACTAATTCAACTTCAATCTAAACGGACCGCCCACTCATAATTCTAAATATGGAGTACATTGTATTTAATATATGTATGTACTTATAATATAGTTACACCTTCCGTATGGATATAATATACTGCCACAGATTTATCAAACAAGCTATAAATTCTTGTTTTAATTTTTTTTTGTTTTACCACGCTACACCGCTAAAAATATATAAGAAAATGAAGTAAGAGTTAATAGAAATCACTTTAATGATTCCCGTTAAACTTTGTCTTATGTTAAGATTAGTTTTTTAGTACATTTAATTTACTTTGTTGTTGTAAAAAATAAGACAAAAATCAATCGACACCAAATGGAATTTTCGAAAGGTCTCCTGTGAAGCTTTGTGGGTAACAGAACAGCCACTGTACAACGTAACGAGTACCGTTGAAAGCTGTTAAAAGTAAAAAATGCCTGTTGTACAATGTGAAACAAAAGTAATCACACGATGTTCTTTTGCTGTACTTTTTTTTTACACTTTCTAAGGGAACATCTTCAAATCTTGCACCAAAATTCTGCGTAGGGACCGCAGGCTAATGCACAAATGCGTGGCACGTCCTCTGCTCGATATTACAGGCTGCGCTTCGGCGCCGGCAAACCTTCGGATCATCTCGTGTTGACCCAGTCTCTTCAAGTCAGTGGCCAAACGCCAGTGTTTGTCCATTTGGTGTCGGACGACCAGGAAATGTGCGACGAAATTAACGCTACGCTACCACAACCGACGAATTTAAGTACATACATATCGTCATATAAAACGTAAAACCATGTAACTACGTTTTTTTTAGATTTTGCTGCAGAGGGGAAATACGTAATAAAGTATTTAAGTAAGCAACCGGAAAAAAGTTCCTTTAAAACTTGCACAAAATTAACAGAATTACTAATTTATAGTAAAATATAAAAAATTTGTACGCACGTGCATTTAACATGGTACGCAATTTTCAATAGAAAACCCAATTTTAAAATTTTCATCACTTACACAGTTTTATGTTTCATATGACGATATATTAATAATTCCAAATTATTATATAATTTTGTCTGTTTTAATGTATAAATAAATATTTTATTAAAAGCCGAATTCATAAATCTGGATTCTTGTTTTCTTATTAAAAATCCAATACAATACAAAATGGTATTTTTGAAAATTCGAATTGAATCGAATATTCTAAAATATATGGTGCTCAAGACGAATTCATAACAGGTGAACTTACTAGCCCAGCTGTCCGACTATTTACCACTGCTTGATGTCAAATTGTATGAATTATTTTCACAACGTACAATGATTTTTGGTGGCTGTTGTACTAGTAAGTTTACCTGGTATCAATTCGCCTTTATGGTGCCAGATAAAAATGTAAAAATATTTCAAAAATTAATGATCAATAAAAAAAAAAACCTTTTCAAAAATGAAATTTTGGCACCAAAAAAAGGGTTTTTGAATTTAAAAAAAAATTAATAGCCTGAAATTTTTGCCACACACTTTTTTGTTGGAACTCAAATAATTTGATTTCTATGAAATTTCAAAAAACATGATTTCTTTTATTTGGTTTTCGAACAGATTTCTTTTTATAAAATTATTTGCTAGGCTTAACATTAGACTGGAATCTTATGAAACTTACTTATAAATGCATGTACATATAAAAATAATAAAAAAACGTGTTCGTGAGTGAAGGAAGTATGGTACATATTGCACTACATTCTGCAAATATTAAAACTACAGTTAATTAAAAAAAAAACAAAAAACAAAAAACAAAAAACTAAACTGAAATAAACTAGTTATACTACTATTTATTATTTACATGCTTAAAAAGGCGACTAGATTCAATGTAGTAGGATTTCTATTAATTAAATCTTACTTGTTGCATGCTACTTAAATATCTATCGCTAATGTTTACTAAACTAAGTACACTTTATTTAATTATTTAACAAGAATCTCTATAATTTGATCGAATGGAAAAATCTAGCATTAGTCATTGCCAGGATCGATTTGCAAACGAATTTGTGAACGTTGCAAATCGCGAGATTCGAAATATTTTTTCGAGTTTTTCGTAAAACGATCAGAACGTTCCAATTCTTGGCGAAAGTAATCGATGGTTGTAATCAATCCGGCTTGCAATGGCACCTTGGGTTCCCAACTGAGATACTTTTTTGCTCGACTTATGTCAGGCTTACGACGCTGTGGATCATCTTCCATGGCTTCAATATGTGTAATCTCACTTTGTCCACCCACCAGATCGTTTATAATGACAGCAAATTCTTCTATACTATGCTCGACTGGATTGCCAATATTAACTGGTTGTGAGTAATTAGATGCCATTAAGGCTATGAGGCCATCGACCAAATCGGATACATATTGAAATGATCTCGTTTGTTTGCCAATACCATAAACGGTTATAGTTTCGTTGCGTAAAGCTTGCAATATGAAATTTGAAACAACTCGACCATCATTCATGTGCATGCGAGGTCCATATGTATTGAAAATGCGGGCAACACGTACTTCTACATTTTCCTGCAGTAAACAAAAAATTTTGAAACACGTTTAAATGATTTTATATTATTCAGTTGTTAATTAAATATTAAAGCGCATGTTTTCAAATGTATGTACGTACATGCAACTATTTAGTAGTTTGATAACATTTATTTACACATGCCGGCATATTTAGGAGAATTGTTTTTGCTACTATTTTAACTAAATTTTTAATAAATATTTATTTAATATACATGTGTTATTTCGCGCACATCCCCCCTAGAAAAAAATTTAACGAAATTTACTTGCCAACAATGAAAAAATAAAAAATTATAAGCAATATCAATTTGATTTTGTTGTCAACATAAATAAAAAAAGGCTATCTTCTCACTTTGAGCAGTGATCATTACGTTCCCATTTGATTAATATGAATTAATTAATTATTGTATGAAATTAATAAAAATATTAACAAACATAGAAATTATGAAGCCATGAGCATTTTGTGCCCCTAACCGTGTCGCTTAATACTGTGTTTCTTTTTTGTGTATATAATTTATTATAACTATATTTATTTAGTGACTTTTAATTTAATCGTAAGGTATGTGCTGTAATTTAAATATAATACGATTTAAAAGTATTTGTCTTGATGAAGATATTTTCGTCGGTTGTATTCTGCAAGCCACTCTACTTAGACTGCGAAGACTGATCCCATTGAAACTCTGTATCGACGTTTTGAGGTCCTGGGAGTCAATTCTGACTATATCGTGAGATAATCAACAAATTCCGTTCGGTAGATTTCAAAAATCAGTTGGTTCGTTCAACAGAAGGCCTTGACGAAAATTTAAAAAATTTTTTTTTCTTCTCAAAACTCAAAAAGTCCTCGCTACATTAGATATTCACCGATTTTTATAGACTTAGGAAATGTATCGAATCTCGCAAATTTCACAAAAATCTATAAACTGTTTCGAAATATATCGGTGTCGACAATTTTTGGTTGTTTTTAATTACCCCGTAATTTCTTGTAAAATAGATTTTATATTAATTTTGTAAATAAAGTATAGTTTTCTTCTATTTATTTATAATAATTTTTATTAAATATAATTAAATAAAAATAATTATAAAAATATAAAAAAGGTCGAATAATTTATATTAATTAATTTATTTATTGATACGCATTAATTTTTCTGCACTTAAATGTGTCGAACGCTGCAAATTTGCTTTGAATGAGTTAAACTTAGCAAGGTCAACTGTTTCCGTTATTTTTTTTTATAGAATATTTATAGAAAAATTAGCTTATAAATCGATTTCTTTCAGATTTTTCTTCAGTTTTCTAGCGAACAGAATAAAATAAAAAATAAATAAATTCAAAGTCGGTGATAATCATTTTTCTTGAAATCGAATTCTAATCACGTGACTATTCTCATTTTTCTGTGTTTGTTATACGGTCTAGCTGGTCTATATGTGCAGCTCATTTGAAAATATTTGAAAAAAACCTAAGAGATAACAAATGTTTATGCAAAACTCCCCAAAAATCTGAGAATTACGCAATATACAAACAAAATAAATGTTTAACTTCTTCAAAAAAATTTTTTTATACAAAAAGTATACAAATGCTAGCACCAAATGAAATGTACATATAGACCAGCTAAACTATATAACATAGAAATATAAACTTAATCCATTTGAAAACAAGTGTTTGGAGCCGCCTCATATAGTTAATACTATCAGCTGCACTAATTTTGAAATACTTTCACTTTCTACTCACCTGCTTCGCATATGCGTAACTGAGTGTCTCTGAGACGCGCTTGCCTTCGTCATAGCACGCACGTGGGCCAATTGGATTCACATGACCCCAATATGTTTCCGGCTGAGGATGAACTGTCGGATCACCATATACTTCCGATGTGCTAGCTATTAACACCTTGGCTGCAACACGTTTTGCCAATCCCAACACATTTATTGTGCCCATGGTATTGGTTTTAATAGTCTTTACCGGATTAAACATATAATGCGGTGGTGAGGCTGGCGATGCCAAATGATATATTTCATCAGCCTCTATAAACAAAGGATTTACAATATCATGATGTATTAATTCGAAATTTTCATGACCCAACCAATGTTCTACATTACGTTTGCGACCGGTGAAGAAATTGTCAACTACTATTAGTTCATGGCCAGCCAACATGAGCTTATCTACTAAGTGAGAACCGACGAAACCAGCCCCACCTGTTATTAAAATACGTTTTCGATTTTTATAATTTAAATATTTCACTTTATGATATCTACGCGGTGGATTCGATTGTAAGGCACCCATGTCATCTTTAAGTTTGTCCAACTCGGCTTTTGTTTTTTCAATTTCATCGTGTTGTTTTTGTAATAAGCCCTGTTGTTGTTTTAATAAGCCCTGTTGTTGTTGTAATAAGTCCTGTTGTTTCTGATAATCTATTGGTAATCTCAGCGACTCTATCTTAGAAGCTTGATTATCGGTAAAAGTATATTTGATTGGTATTGAGTTATAGAACACAATTACCAATATACAAATACTCGAAAGAATTGCCATTTGTTTCCATCGTTTCTTCACTATTGCTAATGACGACATTATTATTAGACGAGCGATAGCTGGGTTTTTGTAATTTATTTTGACCAAAAATTTTTTTGGTGCGCATAAATTGTGCTTAGTTTCCCCAATAGCTTGACTGTTGCTTTTAATTTGATGTCTTTTAGGAACAAGTTACTAGTATTTATATGAATTTATAATTATAACTGTTGTAGTTAATTATAACTGTTGTAGTTAATTATAACTGTTGTAGTTAACACTTTCTTTTTTATTTGTTCTTGTCGGTATAAAATCTGAGAACTGTTTAATTCCTTAAATGTTTTTTATATTTTTTGTTGTTTTGTTGGTATTCGTCGAACCAATCAGCTGATAATAATGATTTAGTGCAGCAAGTGGCATCTAGTTGTGAGATGGTGTTCTCTAACGGTCTCTTCTTAGAAACGCGAAACAAAAACATATTAAGAACTGTATTAAAAGAACAGCATTAACTAAATCAGCAAGCTGTTAACAAGCTGTTAACGAAATATCGAATAATAAAAAAACAAAATAAGATAAAAAAAGACCTCAGGCTTAATAAATATATATCAAAAAAAAATTTTATGAATTTAAATACAAAAACCAATACATAAGCGCAGTACTAATATACAAATTGCAAGTAGATGTCGCTATAATATATTTGGGTCATATTTTAGCAACTTTGTTCAAAATTATACCTATAATAACAACTATGCTTTTTTCCTTTAAAAGAGAAACTGTCAGAACAAATGTAATTTAATGGGAACTTGACTTTATCAGAATGCTTAATAAAGGAACTGCACGGTTAAGAGAAGGTTTTAATTTTTTAAGCATTGAAATAAATATATAAAAAAATTGCATAGAAACTAAAAGATAAAGTATGCATTAAGTTATTAAAAATGAGTGTTACTAATTAGAATATAATATATTTTCGTGTTAAAATCAGTGCCAGAGTATACATATATATGTACGTACGCAAATGCATTGAAATCAACTAGGAAAAACCAATTTGATACAATTAATTACAAACCAACTAAATGAATTTAACTAACCAAATATCAAAATCTTGGTTTTGAAAGAAAACAAAACCATCGAAAAGCCGCTAAGGAGATCAAAACATTAATTAGGATAGCAGTGGTTTTACTTCAAACACAATATGTACTGTTTACAATGTTTGCTACCAGTCCTACTTTTACCGAAGCCTACGAATCCTGCTCTCATGGAAACACATGTTATGTTTATAGTGTTATATTTAATTGGATTTTTTTTGGAGCGTAAACCCTGCACCATATGCAGCCTAGTGTTTTTAACAGCTGTATTTCTGATCTGCTACAGTGGTGTTGGCAATTGCATCTTCTGGGGCAACTGTGACGGTCATCAATGCGAGAACGGCTAAAAATAGAAAAATTGTGATAAGCTAACTACTGTGCGATCTAGCTAATGGTATGTGAAAATTAAAGTAATCTAATGTAATAGTATTTTACTTACAATTAAAGATTTTTCTATAATTTATTTAGACTATTATAATTTTTTTTTGTATTGGAAAGACAGATAACGAGAATAACAACTGATAATTCAATTAATTTATAACACTCGACTCTCGATAATTGGTCATTTCTATTTATTAGGATTATTTTATTTTTGTTTTATATATTGTGCATAAAGCACAAAACATTAAAATCATTCAAATTATGGAGCGTAGAAGCGAAAAATTCCAATTATAGCGTGTCGGCGATCAAGACGGCATTCAAATAATTGCAAATTACGAGGGCCACCAAATTGCATAGAGTTTGTCAATTTAGGAATATTTTCCAAGCGACCTGAAAAACAATTCAAATTATCGCGAATTTAAAATTAACGATTTTCAAGAGTCGACTCTATATTATGCCGGGTATTCGTTACTAAATTTCGTGCTAATCGCAGTAATACAATGTTCACACGGAAATATGAACTAGTTGGTTCGCTTTCCGAACCGGTGCTACACAATACCGACGAAGGAGGGCGTTCTGATGTGATTGTGGATCGCAATCAGCTGAAGCCGGTAGTGACCAGTGACTATGCCTTCGCCACTGAAACCTTCCGACAACAACTGACACACAAAGACACACTAATGCACATCAGAAAAATGCGTGATGTTTTTTTTTTATAATTTTAGTCTGAAACTGGGGTTGAACCCAGGTATGTTTTTTTTGCAGTCAACGTGCAGACTACTTCAGCCATCGCCACCAATATACGCCGCAAATAGTACGTGGATTCTTTGGAAGCCTTAAGATAGGGGTTTCGTAGAGAAATCAATGCAGCATAAGAAATATGCACTGTGGACCTGGGAACAATTATACGGGGTATGGGGCGACTGAATATTCACCAGTCGCTTATTGGCCTAGTAAGGATAAAACTGACCAATATCATCCAGTATAGTGAGGTACTATAATGAAGGTGGTAAATAGAGGAATCCCACAGAAAGAGTCTTATGTCCTCTCATCTGGATCCTTGTTTTGAATTCTGTACTAATTTGGTTAGATATAAAAGCGTAGCGTACGCCGATGATAGTGCAAAGGGTTTATTTCGATTCTAAATGCCAATGTCAAAGCTAGGGCATAAAGGCGTCCAATATAAGTGCAGAAGTACTATAGCAATGATGTCAGTTATAAACGCAAGGCACTCTAGATGGGTCTTCCATACAGTGATCAAGTAATCGCCTAATATCGTGGGGTAATATAAACTAATCTTCATACATCTGCCTTGTTGATATTAGTCGAGAATATTGCATCAGTTACGGAATAGAGCCTAATAGGAGATTGGATTGTATGTAGAACGATGACAGGTAATCGCCGAGAGGTGCTTGAAGTATTCACATACGGATCGGAATGAGACAATGGAAAGGGTTGGGGGGAGGAGAGAGTGGAGTGTTTAGACAGTTAAGAGGTGAAGGTATTCGGATATGTTTTGATTCATGAGTACCAGAAACTCGGAAAGAGATGGAGTTATGCATGATACCGTGATACGAAAGTGTGTTCGGAAGTGATATGGTGGATGGGCTACCCATGAATAGGGCTCAATTGCCAGACTGCCATAGCGATCAATTTGTGCGGTTCCAGCTGAAGTATTGCAAGACACCAACACAGCAAAAGCTCTTCAAGATTCCGCAGAATTGATGCTAGAAAGAGGTAACTTGCTCGATCTCCAAGTTAACTTGGTCACAATATGATTCCAGATGGTCCGTCCACCATGGAGGGATACCGAGAAATCTGCTTCGCATGATGGTAGAAGAATTGTCGGGTCAGTGTCATATAGGTTTTTACCCTGGGGTATTCGATTCAATTTTTCTTGTCAGGATGAGGAAGAAGTGTCGCCGCTAAAACGACGTCTGTCATGCGCTTCCCATTTCTGCAGGATCGTGTTGGAAAAATCGTAATGCGACATGAGAAAAGTAAGTTACTTTATCCAGTACCCAAGCGGTTTTAGTGTTTTTATCTCTTTCTAAATACCGTTGTGGCAGCACAACGGAATCTTAAAGGTTCCAAGTGAGCTGATTCTTGTGAAATTGGCAGCATGTCAAACTAACTTAACCAAGCCTCCTATTCTCCTGTGCTATTTATACATAATATTCGTAAATAGGCATACGAGTACATATCTCTCTGCGTATACAAGATAAATTTTCTAAGATTAACTTACAGTTGTCATGAAATAATTCCATGGTAACTTAATTTCAAACAGTCATTGTACTCTTATCATTTGGTGAAAATTATCATTTAGTTTGTTTACACTTTCATATTTGCATTATTCATATTTCCTTTTGTTCTACATAAACTGTCTTATTTTAAATGTACAAATAAACTTCTGAAAAATACTTATCTTGTAATTTTTTTATTTATTTTATTTTTAGGCAGGCAAAATATTGCAAACTCCCACAAAAAAAACACAGTAACATAGTCTTCGTATATATACTTTTAAATAAATAAATAAATAAATAAATTGCAAATGCTTTTGTATTTTGCGAGACCATTTAGTAATAATAAGCAAATTATTAACGAAATACATCATTTATAATTAAAGTTAAATGCCTGGTCGTTAATTTTAGAATAATAATACAATTTTAACACGATCGGTTGTTCTTTTTAATTTTATAAACATAAAAATAAAACACGTAAATTAAGTTTTTAAAAAATAATGGCAACCAAATTAAGGAAAAAATATTAAAAAATTTCATTAATTTGAAAAAAATATTATTTTATTTTCAATATCAGTTTGTTTTCGTTCCGTGTTTAGTTTTGAAATACTTATGTATGTATGTACGTAAATATTTAGATTTTTTGTATATAATATTAAATGTAATTGAAGCCCCATCGCACTAAATACGAACGAATATTCCTTGGATCTGATTACATTAAAAAAAAAAACACTTATTTATACTTTTTTTGTTTTGTTTACAATATCAATATTTGAATACAAGTTTCGTTCGCAAATAGTGGGTCCGTCTATAAAAATGATTTTAGTATAATTAAGTAAATATTAACTTATATTAGTAACGCAAATATAATTAATTTAATCAATTGAAATAAAAGAAAGAAAAAAAATCAATAATAAATAAAAACTTATAACTGAAACTTGTTCTTTCACACAAACTACATATGACAGTATGGTTCTTTCATACATCTCGTTGCATCTGATACACATACAGGGTGTCTGGTGGCAAATTTTAAATACGATTATCACAAAAATTAATAAACGGAGCGGAGGGAGGAGTATTTGGCCTGAAAAGCTGGCAAAAATTATTAAACGTATTTTTTGAATTAAAAGTTTTAGTTTTTTGATAGTTTTAGGTAGTATGATATAAAAAGTCTAGTGGCAGATTTAGAAAAAATACAAAAATTTTTTGTCTATCCCAGAAATAAAAGTATGTGGACTATATGGATTTCGATGCCCTTAATTCAAATCTGTTTTCCGTTTTTCTCTAGTACGTAAGAATTTTCTTTGGCATATATTATATATATTTCATATATATAATATATATATTTCATATATATAATATATATATTTCATATTTCACCCCCTAAATCGTTGGATTGCCTAATATATTTTGTCATAACTTGAAAACAGGTTCTCCGATTTTAATAGGAAAATTCTGCTTAAACTGGTCAAACACATTTCTTTTCTATCTATTACTATTTCAGACTTATTAAAAATTTAATGGCAAAAAAAAAATTTTTCCTCCAAAATTCGTCAAATTTTTTGTTTTCAAAATGCAATAAAAAAAAATAAAAGAACCAAAAAGTTTAAATTTTTAAAATTTTTCTAAAAGCCACATTCCTAAAGAATAAAAGACGGTATAAATCGTGAAACTCAATTAACAAATGTTGATTTTAAAGGTTTAAACTCATTCTTGACAGATGTATGTACATACATATATCGATTTACGGTCTAATTCAAAAAAATTTTTGAAAATTATAAGGCTCTTATAAAACAGAATTTTTTTTTTAAGAAAAAATGCTTTATTATATTTATTTTATATTATTTAATAAATTTAATAAAAATACATAAAAGTTTATGACGATATACATAAATGTATAAGAAAAAGTGCCTGATGAGCAAAAATGTGAAAATTTAAAAAAATTGTTAAAAATAATGGCGCAAACTTCCGCACACTTTTTTCTTTGTTTCTAAAGTTAGAGATTCCATATTTTATTGTGGTATTAAACATAATTCGTAGAGATGCTAACCTCACTTTTAAAAACCTTTTCTTTTTTTTTTTTTGGAAAAAAGTGTATAATTTTTTTTTTAGCTTTTGAACGAGTTGTTTCAACATGAATATTCAACATATTCTTAATTTTTTTTTTAATAGCTTTTGATCAAACATTTCAGCGAAAAAAAATTTATTGTTAAACCTTTATTCGTTTAGCCGCAAAAAAATATCATATAAACATCTAGAAACCGAAAAAAACATTTAAATCTCTTATAATTTTCTTCACTTCCCTGACTTTAGCAGGGTCTCAGAGCTACAAATCGCAACTAAAAGTCTTCAAAATTTACATTATAATGTAAAATATTGTTGTCTATCGAGCTGCGTACTTAGTTCTTAAGATTTCTTTAAATTCAGTTTTGCCTTTTTGACCAGCTTTTTAGGTGAAATACTCCTCTGTGCACCGTTGGAATTATCGATTGTGCGATTTGTCAGTCACGATGTCGCAGTGGTCGAGTGAGCGTCGTGCGTTCGCTGTGCAGACATTTTTTAAGAGTAATGATTCTTACTTAATTGCTCGTCGACAATTTAGTTCAAAGTTCGGTATTCGGCGAATAAGTGATGGACCGAGTGTAAATTTAATTTGTTCGTGGGTGCAGAGATTCCGCGCAACTGCTTCGGCTATGAATGCCCAATGGCCAGGGCCTAGTCGATCTTCAAGGACTCCTAAAAACACTTAACTGGGTGAAAGCAGTTTCCGTGAAAATCCGCGACTTTCAATACGGAAAACAGCAGCCTAACTGGGACTTCTAAGAGCGATTATTCATGAAATTTTAAAAAATGATCTGGATGAAATACTCTTTAAAAAAAAATCCGCATTTCCATTCAATCGTTCAATGCTCTTAATATAACTTTGTGTCAATTATTACGTTTTTTATTTACGTTTGGAAATATAAATCTGCTAGCAGACACCCTGTAGTTTTAAATATTGACGTAAATCAGCTGATGACGATACATCCCATCATACGAATAGTTACGATTTCGCAAAGATTTTGTAGCGAGTGGTCGGAAAAATCTTCCTATTTCGAAACCGAAATATTACCACAGGCGTAACGAATTTTATATTTATTGGCTGACACGACTTGGTAAAGAGATTTAGGTGTTGAAATCGTAACGAAATGCAGGTACGAAATCGAAACGAAATGTATATCTTCTCGATTTTACATGTTTATATCCATTCTGTTCAAAAACATCTTTCTTCTATGCTTTCTATTTCTATTGTTGAATTTATTTTTTAATATTTTGATATTAGACATAAACTAAATAAAACTCATTGATATACATAGTAAATATTTTTGGAAAATCAATTAATTTATAAAGTAGTTATATACAAGTACAGGGTGTTCAACCAGCTAAACCGTATAACAAACATAGATAAATAACCGTAATTAATTTTCACTAACGTTAAATAAATGAAAGAATTGTTACATAAAAAGTTATTGTTTAAACTATTAAAAAATAAAATAAAAAAATAAAAATTCTATAAATATAAATGAAATGAGCAATGCCGTTTTTGCGTATTTGCTGTTGGAGGAAGACCGCGCGGAAAAGACGAGAAGAAAACTTTTGCCTTTTTCCAGCTAGAAATCTGAAACCTAGATAACTGTTCTCCATCAGTTGCTCTCGAATCTGCTTTATTCTGCGATACCTGTTTCTTCACGTCACTTTTCTATTCAGTCCAAACTTGTATAAAATAAAACAACACAATGTAGGTATGAAATATGACACGGTTTAAATTTTCTTTCCGTTAACATCATCTTGCAGCGGAACTGCGCTGTTTAGCGATTCAGTCAACTGCTCGCAAACGTCACGTGTTGTTGGCTTATCCCGTTTTATGTACCCCCTTGTAACGTCTGAATATCTGAAATTTTTTCATAAACTCGATGAATATCGAATTTTGGCTACTAGATTTATGTTTTCCCCTATTGAGAATAAAAACATGAAAATACAATTTTTTTAACAATTAAAAAACTTTAATTTACTTACATGTTCGCAAAAAAATCTATCTTGAAAAATAAACTGCAAAGTGGAGCTTTTAGCCACTTTATTTATTTGTAATACGAAAACGACAGCTGCCAGCTGCTTGATTTATTTTCGATAACAAAACCGATAACATTAGTTTTTAGTTCGAACATAAACCCGATAACATTGGGTTCCATGACACCAAAGTATTTTTCTTTGTCGGTTTCAAATCCCCTGTGTGCCGTTCTAAGAAAAAAAATCCAATTTCGATAAGATTGGCTTCTATGGCAGCCCAGATAGATTGATCTAGAAAGTCAGATAGGATATATACGTTGGCAAAACTAGAACCGCGAGAGGAGTACAATTCTTTATATTAAAATTTAGAAGAAGACATAGGCTTCGTTTAGAGTGTACATACAGTCACCTAAAACGCGAAAGGGCTTATGATCACTTTTAAAAACTTTTACAGGAGAGACAACAAACTTAATAAAATGAAAAGTGTTGTGGTTACACATATGATTTTTTCGCAATATCATCAAAAAAAAAAATTATTTTATTTTTCTACACATAAAATCAGAAAAATATTTTAGAAAGTATTGCATACCTAACATTTTTTTTATAATTTTTTCACATTTTTCAATTCAATAATTTGTTGTTACGACCTTTTGAATTTCTTTAATGAAGTCGTTATTTTTAAAATTAGAAAGCTAATACTTTGTGAAGACGTGTGCCTTGATTAGCTCTGCCAATATCCATTGAAACCTCAATTTTGAGTGTTTTAGTTGTTACACCCTTTTGTATTTCAGGTGACGATACACTACTAATTTCGTCCTATTAATATTATAAATGTGAATGTTTGTATTTTTAGATGTTCGGATGTTTGTTCCACTGTACCGTCTAAATCGCTGTACAGATTTTTATGAAATTTGGTAGACGGATACTTTATGATCCAACTTAAAATATATACTCAGCAGCCTTATTCTCTAATTCTCGTAGCTAAAGCTAAATCTCGATCGCTAAAAAGCTAAAAATATATTAGGGCAAATATTTTAGCTATATCTCTAAATTAGTATTCTGTAATATCAATCGCTTAGCTAAATTTTTACATTTTCGCCGTAGCTAATTTGCTATCACTATACTTATCCTTTCCCACTGCCTTTATAAATTGCTGTTGAAAAGAGACAAACATATTGTTATAGTTCTTGACACTTCATATTAGTGTTACCGCACTTTATGATTTGAATTCCTTGTAAATGATTGGCGTTTACCCACAAAAAACTTTTAAAATATATAATGAAGTATGTATTTATAAAAGTTATTTTGAAAAGAATACCAAATTTTTTTAATTTTCCCAATATACAGACTTACATACGTATGTATTTGAATAAAAAAAATTTATAAATTAAATGTCGTGTTTACCAATGAGATCATCAACCGCCGAAAGTATGGGAACATATTTGAAGATGGCAACACTTTTTGTTTATAGTATTTATATATTTGGCAAATAATAAAAATTGTTGTGTCTTATTTTTTTAGACAAATAATATTAAAATAATTCACTTGACTTCTTGTTGCCCAACCACAGATTCCTTCGCCATAATTCCAACTATTCTTTCATCTAATTCTGTCAGTTTATATTTTTGAGCGCCATTTATGCCGCTTCTTTCCAATGAGTTTTTATACTCTTGGTACTTCTGTTTTGCTTTACTTCTGTGAAATTATAAGAAACTGAAAAGCGCTCACATCTTCAAAGAATGGTAAGAAAATTACCTCATATTTGTCCATGCCCTCTCCCAATTTTCACCATTTTTTAAGGCACCTCCCAAAGCGTTAAACTTCTCTGCCAAGGCATCCCATTGCTCCGTAAGGATTTTCACCCCAGTGGAGTTTATAAATCTAAAAAAGATTTTTGTTTTACTTTATTGGCTTTTAGTTAGTTAAACTCCTTTTTACCTGTCGTGGGCAAATTCGCGGTGCTCCTCCAAATATTGTATCAGCATGAATTTTTGTTCATTAGTCAAAAAAAAAATTTCCAACATTATTCAATTAAAATCCATTTGTGTATTACTTACTTTTTAGCAGCTTAAAATTTCCGTCGCTAAAAATTTTAACTTTAAATAAAAACCTACCGCTTATTTGGCGTTAGAGAATACAAAAATAAAAAATTTTAGCGATGACAATAAAAGCTAAAATTACGACGAATTGAATTCTAAGACGTTGCCAAATTAAGCAATATACATTACAGAATTCCACTTGTTGCTAAAAAGTGCCAAAACAACTTTTTAGATTTTTAGCGATGGAGATTTAGCTTAGCGACTTACATAATAAGGCTGCAGGTCTTTGTTTATGCGGTAGATGCGTTCCGTAGAAAATCGTATAAAAAAAAACCCATAAAAAAAGACTCTAGCTCCATACAAAAACTAGGGTTACGTTCCGGAATTTAAAAAAATCGCATAAATTGAAATCAAAGTATTAAAAATGAACCAAATTCGGATAAAAAAAGTTTTTTTTCAATTTAATTAAAAAAACATTATATTCATAAATGCAATTACATATATGTGTAAAAATAATTGGGTCTCTTGAATAAGATGAATATTTGTTGCTCCGTTGTGTGCCTGAAATTACAGAATTTCTTATGGAAATTTCATTTTTTTTTTATGGCTCTTATTGATGATTCGCATAGTTTAAATTGATCAGCCAGCGCCTTATTTTTAGCTCCATTTGCTAAGCGGTCTAAAATTTCGATTTTGGTCTCTAAAGAAATCGTATGTCGTTTTTTCTTATTTTTCTCCATATCACGATCTTAAAAATCGAATCCGAAAATTTTATGGAACGAAATTTCAACACCTTCGATAATTAAAATTCAAGAATCTGTGTAAAATTCCACCACAATAAAAATTTTAAATTCCATACAAAATGCAACTGTTGCCTTTGCAGGGCAATGGCTAAACTGAAAACGTACGTAAGAATATTTCTTCGTCGCATGTTCACAAAATCTAGAAGGGAAATCCCCAATTTCAAATAATTTATTCTGGCCATCACGTTAAACGGATTATGTAATTAAAAGAAAGCACAAACCTTAACAGAAATCTCAAAGCTTTACAGAAAGCACACATTTTATGTCAAAAACTTGTATGTACATACATACTAGTGTTATCAATTATTTAAATATTACATAGTACATACTACATACATACTTTTATATAAAAAAACATAAAAAAAAAATTTTATATTTAAAAATTCGCAAAACGCAAAAAAAATTTTAATATTAAAAAAACGCATAAATTCAAATTCGCATAAAAAAAGACCTGAGTGTAGAGTACTTTTCATCGGGTAAAAATGAATCAATGATCCTGATAATGGTTCAAAAATTATATTATGAATGTCAATTTTTCTAGTTGTTGAGGAACTAATTATTTGGGGGTGGCATTTAGTAAGCCACAACTACATAATTGGGTGTGGTGGTAGCGAAGCGGACCGGGTTAATCTAGCATATATTTTTTGTTTAAATATTTATTAATTTTATTAATGTAATTGCCTGCCGCAGCAACGCGCCGGGTATTAGCTACTTAATAATAAAATACGCATCCGCGGCAGCATGCACTCTTGTACTGCGTGTTTGACGTTTCTTTCAGTGCTGCATTTTAGACCCTAAAAATCTTCCCATTCCTTAAAAAAAATGTACACAAAATATTTTCTTGTTTTCTTATTTACAAATATTGTTTTATTTTTTAATTGGAGTTCCCTAATTATTCTTAAAAAAAATTTATTTCATATTCCTTTTACAAAAACAAAAAAAAAAATGAAAATTAAATTGCTAAAATTTAACAACAATTACATATTAATAACTTCAATAAATTTTCACAAAAATATATATTTATATAGTATTAATACAATAATGAATTTTATACATAAAAATAATTGATGCTTCGAACAAAAGTATATTTTAGCAATAGTACGACAGTTGTAGGGATAAAATTGTTAAATGTATATATTTGCATGTATGTATGTATGTATATGTAAATTAAAATTTTTGCTTTATTGAAACATTTATATGCATATTGATAGTTCAATATAATGTACTACATACATACACACATATATAATTATAATAAACCAATTAATTTTACATTTTACAAATAACCAAACGATAAAAATTTATACATGTCGTTAAAAAAAAAAAACGTTAAGCTGCCATTTAAATATTCATTAATTCGGTTTTAATAAATTTATTGAAGATTTACAGTTGATGATATAAGAAGACAGCAGTAGCAGCAGCAGTAAACATCACAGATGATTTATTGCAATCAAAAGATTAGACGGAACGTGGCTGGACATCTGTTGGCAGTAAATAGGAATAAAAAGAAAATGTAGTAAAATTATTAACATCTTTTTTTTTTTTTTTTTTTTTTTTTATATCTGGAACCAGCACTCAGGAGATGACTCCTACACATGCGAGCATTGTGCTGGAACTATAGGAAAGGGATAGTAGGAGAAACGAGAGGAGGTGAAGCTTAATGAATTATTTTTGCAGCTCTGATTTCGCACGTTCTTTGTTTATACTCGTAGCAGTGCTGAAGCTTCGGTTCAGTAGCCATTTTTATTATTGTTTTACTTCGCCGGTGCTACACAATACCGACGAAGGAGGGCGTTCTGATGCGATTGTGGATTGCTATCAGCTGAAGCCGGTATTGCTCAGTGACCAGTGACTATGCCTTCGCCACTGAAACCTTCCGACAACAACTGACACACAAAGACACACTAATGCACATCAGAAAAATGCCAGATGTTTATTTTTATTTTAAAATTTTAGTGTGAAAATGGGGTTGAAACCCAGGTCTGTTTTTGGATTCGTAGTCAACGTGCAGACTACCATCTATCGTGCCATCGCCACCCAATAAATTACTGATTCTGTTCATTTTGTGCAAGTTTTAAAGGAACTTTTTTTCCGGTTGCTTACTTAACTACTTTATTACGTTTTTCCCCTCTCCAGCAAAATCCCAAATGGACTATAGGTACTAGGGTCAGTAGTACTACTTATAGTACTAGTGCTTTCTCAATGACACCTACATGTTAAATTTCTGTAGCGCAGAACATTGGAAAATGTATAGTGCGTCAGTTATACTAATTTCGCTATAATTGTACATATGTACCCAAAAGAAGTACCTAGTCCGTAGTCTCAGTTTGTATTGTAAATCTCTGCTTCCATTATCTACATATCGTCATATAAAACGGAAAACCATTTAAGTCACAAAAAGTTCAAAATCGGTTTTTTTTTAATATTGTGCACGTCCGTACAGAGTAAAATATTTCGTCAAAATATAAATAATTCTGTTAATTTTATGCATGTTTTGAAGAAACTTTTTTTTCAGGTTGCTTACTTAACTACTTTATTATTATGTTTTTCCCCTCTCCAGCAAAATCTAAAAATATATAGTTACATAGTTTTACATTTTATATGACGATATACTTTGCATTTTATTTGAAGTGTGAAAGCAAACTGTAATATTACTTTAGATTTTCTGACAGTTGCACCAAATCTCTTTAGATTTCTTTCTCCCACAATTCTAATCCAGCCATAAGACTTGTATTATAGCCTGAAAGGGCTCTAAGTAACAAGCGCTATATTTACACACGCCCATAACTTTAAAATAATAATTGTGCAATTTACATGCATAATGTGAGTCACAAGTTTCTATTACGCATTACCAGACTTGAGCACTGAACTCGTGTGATATATGGCCGGCATTAATTTTCATAACATGCAAAACTATAATAAGAATAATAACACTTAGAAATAAATTAAACTGCCTGCCCCAAGATGTCACACGATATCAATTCATCTTTAATAATTATATGCAATTTGTAATTATATTAAAAAAAAAGAAAAGAAAGTTCATATGGTGTGCGAATAGTGTGTGAATTGGGCAAATATTTGATTTTGAAAATAATTTTCTAATAATAAATATGTGTATCCATTTGGCTAGTTTCGGAATAATTTAACTTACAGTGTGGTCTTTCAGATTCTTCAACTGTTTGAGCTGATGACTGATCATCCTGAGCTGACATATCGTGTTGCCCTTCCATCATGGGAACAGGAATGCTAACGGGTTGGGGTAAACTACGTCCCCAACCGGGATGACCCATGGCCAATCGTTGCATGGGTTGATCGGGCATTGGTGGTATCATGGTATCACGCGGCTGTTCAGGCAAAGGCTGCAAAATGAGTCGTTGAATGGGCATGGGCAAATCTTGCATGCGAGCTTGACGTTCGGCCTGTTGTTGCTGTTGTTCAGATTGATGATGATCTGGAGCTTGAGGTTTGTTTTGTTGTTGTTGTTGATTGCTTTGCTGGGCAACAGGAGATTCATTGTCTTCATTTTCCTCATCATCTTCCGTGCTGTTGCTATTTTCATCTTCATCTGATTCATTGGTCAACAGACGGAATTCTTCATTAATGCGGTTTTCGGTAAGACGTTGAATATTGTTTAAATCTTCAGCAGTGATACCGGCGCGTTCCAAGGCCATGCCGAGAGGCAAGCGTTGAATCTGTATAAAAAAATGTTTAGAGTTTTTTTCTATTTTTAGTAACTTAAGACTCAATTACTTGGAAGAATGGAAGATCCTGGCGTTGATGAGAGGTTTGTTGTTGTTGAGGTTGTTGGTGAATTTCAATTTGTTGTGGTGTTGGGGTTTGTTGAGGCTGCTGTGGCTGTTGTGCAGCTTGTTGGTGTTGTTGAATTG
This sequence comes from Dexiosoma caninum, assembly GCA_963924685.1. Classification (NCBI taxonomy): domain Eukaryota; kingdom Metazoa; phylum Arthropoda; class Insecta; order Diptera; family Tachinidae; genus Dexiosoma; species Dexiosoma caninum. The sequence goes on along the minus strand of OZ004729.1, from coordinate 36,395,801 downwards.
AGATCTGTTGAGGTACATCGTTGGCTACATGAATTAACTCGCGAATGGGAATTTGATGGAATTGAATGCGTACAATACGTTGTGGCTCGGGATGAGGAGCCTGCATTTCCTGTGGTGGCATGGGTGGACGCATAGGCAATTGTTGGAATGGCGGCATTTGCCGTAAGAAACTGTGTTGTGGCTCCTGTTGATGTGGTGGCATCATGGGCTCCATACGCTGGGGCATGTGAGTCAAGGGGAAACGATTGGGAATGGGACCGAAGGGAATTGGCACACGTTGGAAGGGAATAAACATGGGACGAATAGCTTCAACATCTTCAATTTTATCATTATCTTCTTCTCGATTATTATTGCGCGTAGCTTCACGTTCCTTATTTTCATTACCACCTTCACAGAAAATCGAAATACGTTCGCCTGTAATGCGAGCCTTCTTGGGATCAGTGGTCAAGTTCATGCCGAAGGGCAGAGCGACAGTTTTCGAGGGCGAGTCAACAATTTCTTCAGCATGTTTACGTTCAACTACACAATTCATGCGAGATCTATCGGATAAATTAATGATTAGAGCAAATTAATTACAATAAACTAAATTTTTTTATTTTTAAAATTGATTAACTTTTTGTTATTTTTCAATAAGGCAGCAGCCCAATCACTTAAGTCCAATTCCAATGGAAGTTTTCCAGGATACTTTTGCATTTCGTCGGCTTCTTCATTATTTCCAATGTCATTATTCTCATTTGTATTGGATTCGTCTTCTTCGTCTGCTGCTTTGTGTTCAGCCTTTAACACTTTTTGTTCCACTTTCTTGAACGGCTCCTCTTTGTCGAGACTTTGTAAATCATCATCGTTCATATTTTCATGACCCATTAAAGCTTCAGCACGTGGAAGTTCCTTAAATGAGAAAAAAATTTAAAAAATTATTATTTAAAGAAGTTTTTCTTTATAAAACTAATCTTAATCGTCATTATTACGGATGTCGAAGCGACTCGACAGTTTCTAATAGATTAAAGAAACGCACATAATTTCAACCGTTTAGGCGGACCGGATTTTTACCTATTTTTCTTGCCTACCACTCTACACCAAAATTTTTTGTCAGACATATTTGTCTACATGCCTGCCTGAACATTTTGACCAATTTTCATTAATTCAGTTCAACACTTAGGTGAACCGAAATTCGGCCTATTTTTCGGAACCATTTATACGGAATAAATTTTGCAGTCAGAAATGTTTACATGTAGTATATATACGAATATGTATATGTTTAATTGAACAAACGTAGTAAATGTCATTGAAATCGTTTAAGCACTTTTAAAAATTAAAATATTTAGCTTATAAAATTACCGAAGCGCTACATAGCGGTTCAAATTGGTATTTAGAGTCAGCAGTATTACCTAGTTACTTACATACACGGACCAAATTTCACCGAAATCGATCGAACCGTTTTGAAGTTGTGGAAGTTTTTGTTCTAAAATTTCAAGTAAAAAAAACGAGGTGGTAATTTTTTTCCGGCTGTAGCTCGAAAACTATTGAACTAATTCGGCTAAATTTAAATAGCAACCGATTCAGATCTACTACTGACCGATTGACACCAAAACGAATTCTGTGTGATGCTTAGTTTGGAAGGAAAGTTGATTTCAACGGATAGACAGACAGACGGACATGGCTCAATAAACTTCTCTATTCATCACATTTCTGAAAATATTTAAATTTAATTAAAATTAAATTTTCACCATTTTTGTACTGAATTTTAATAATTTCGCCACTGAAACCTTCCGACAACAACTGATGCAAAGACACATTAATGCACATCAGTTAAAATGCGAGATACATATATTGTTATGACTTAGTAGGAAACTGGGCTCGACCCCGGAACTTTTTGGTTTTATAGTCAACGTGCCTACTACTTCAGCCATCGCCACACTAATTTTTCCCCTTTAATCTAGTAATTTTTACTTGTCATGGGTCAATTAGTTAAAATGTCGGGCTGTTAAACCTCCCTGCATATGAAAAAGTTGACAGCGATTTCCAGCAACATGTTGCTAACGTCATTCTTTCCTTATTACTAAGTTAACACACCAATATTAGTCTGTGTTAATTATATTTTAAAACATTTGTAACCGGATGTACACAATTTTTCGACGCACCATGGAAATTTAAATGATTTTTCATCAACGAAATTTAGGTTGCCATTCAATTTTGTTACATTTTATAATTATAAATCCAAATATATGTACGTGTGCGTACATATGTATTTTAGTTTTATACACATTAAAAAATATATTTATTTGCTGGTTATAAAGTTATAAAATGTTGTTTGACTTTTTTTCTCAAACAAGATATTATATTTTTAGAGCATTTCATTTAAATTATAATTTCACAGTTCACGCTCTACTATGATGGTATTATTATTTTTTTATTTTCAATTTTTTGCTTCTATTTAAGTTTGTAATTAGTAACAAATGAATTATTGTTGAAAGAAATACAACAAAATATAAAAAAAAACTTTTTCAGTCCATAGTTACGAACGAGTATTAAACAACAAACAGAGCCAATTTATTATATATTTGTTATATGTATTAAAACTTAATGGATTTCAACATTAATTGACGATATGGAAAACTTGCAAGAAACTTCAATGCTGCATAGCATGATAAATTAGTTTTATAAATTAAAATGCTTCTTTTTTTCACTTCTAAATAAAATCAAATCAAATAAAAAAGTGGGCTATAGTAAATTAAAACGAAAATCGTGAATAGATTTAATTAGTTAATATTACTAAATGCAATATTTGTAACAATGGTGCCTAAAATTTTAAGAGCGAAAAAAGGTGAATCGATTTTTTTAGATATAAAAGACTCATATACAGGGTGGCTGATAAAAGCCGATACCAAAAGAAAATTTGGTAACTTTTTTCTATCTAAGTAATGGTTTTTGTAGATTGATCCTTAGATTTAATGAAAATGAAAAGTGGGACACTGGAAAAAGAATGCCACTATCACGCATTGAAGTCTGTAGTTTTGCTTCAACTAATTAACAGATTCATTTCAAGAAAATCAACCTTCCGTTTTTGCCCCTAGATCGCCTGACTTAACTCCAGCGGACTTTTTCTTGTATGGTTATTGTAAACAGGAAGTGTAGAAATTGCAACAGATAAATTTGGAGGAACTAAGACAATCAATCCGAGCGACAATAGCTACAGTTCCAGCGTTAACTTTGCGGGCAATAATGAACAATTTTTTGCCAAGATGCCGCACCTGCATCCATGAGCAAGGCTGGCATTTAAATTCGATTGTCTTTCAGACTAATTCGATGTGCTTTCAAATGAAAAGAGATTGAAAATATTCCATGCAATACAAAAGAAGTCGTTCCAGTTTCTTAATGTAGCAAAATTCATCAGCCACCCTGTACATATCACGTAAGTATGTTCTGTCACTCATATAGCGCATAACATTTGCGATTGTGCTTTGAACTCACAAGCGAAATGTTCCGTAAATCGTAATCGCAAAACTTTTGAGGATTTAGAATCACAAAAGTACACTGATGGGAACTGATGTTTTATAGCTGATTTTGTAGGAGCAACGACGATATGTAAATGCAGTAAACATTTGATGTTATTTATTTTCATGTGCTCAAAATGGTTTTATTGTTGTGTAGTTTAAACAGAATAAATTTGAACTGAATTCAATTTCATTTGATTTATTTATTAAATCTTTTCAAAAGGACCTAGCCTAAGAGGCCATAATCGATTCCACTATTCTATTCATGAATATTCTACACACAATTTCTAATACAATTAGTTAAAATAAAAGATAAAAAAAAAAAAATTAACTACATTGGCAGTACTGTGAATAATTCAAAGGAAGCTACCGGTTATTAATATTAAAATTTTCAAAAATTCACAATTTTGTATTAAAAATTGTAAACGCGTCAGTTTGACAACATGTAAAATGAGGTTTGAAGATTGAGAAAACTCTCGTATATTTATTCCGGCCGTTCCAATGTGAAAATTAGGGTCATAATTTAATAATTGTTAGGAAATATTTAAAACATACATACGTATTTCTTATTTAAAGTCCGAGTTTAGACGAGAAAACATTTGGAATTCTCTTTTATTTTTTCATTTGCGTTCACACAGACGAAAATGTTGCCGGCGACATTCCATTAGAATTGTTATTATTTTTGGAAGCAACGAAACCTCACCCGTAATATGCTACCAAATTAAATGTTTCTCTTCCAAATATTTCCTAGTCTAAACTCAGTCATGATGTTGTTTCTAGCAAACGTGAAAGTTTTTCCAAGTTATCTTCAATTTTGTGCAAAAACAGCAGAAAGGAAAGGTGCTTTGAATTTTTGGGAGCAATTGAAACCGATCCGCATTATCTGGAACTTGACATTACAGGCGACGGGTCTTGGGTTTTTGAGTATGACCCGGAAACCAAGCGCCAGAGCATGGAGTGGCACACTTCAATCTCAAATTTTTCTCATTCCCAATTCATTGGTCAAAATTTGATGAACTGCTGCGTGAGTCAAATTCAACTTTTCACTGAACCTTTGGACTTTCAAACGACAATCTGAAAGCACAAGATTCTGTCAACATTTTCATTGTTTCTTGAAGATGAAGGCCTTCCGCTGCGAGGCTCGACTTCAATTGAATACCTTCCTTTTGAAAATGTCTTAAACAACTTAAAAAATTGGGCTCTCTGACGCAGTTCTCGAAATGTTTCTGCTGTACTGTGTCCAAGTTTGAAGCAGAACTTTCGAAATTGATGTCACACATTCTTTGAACGCACTAAAAAAAACTTTCTCGCCAAGAAATTCACTACGGACAGCGCAACAACTCTAGCGTGTTCAAACTTGTATTAGACGCGTATCAGATGTTTGAGCCTCTACGAGCCGCGTACCCACTGTTGCCACATGAAACACTAGAAAATCAGTTTTATTAGTTATTATGAACAACAGCGTCTCCGCGGTGACCTAAATTTGTTATACGCTTCGTACAGTTTCATTAAAATCTTTTAAAAATACTCATGTACGTTTTTGATGGTTATTAGCGGGAGTTGGTTGTTGAATTTTGGGCCTTGAAATCTTGATTGCTACTAAATATAATTTTATTGCATATTTACATGTGAACGATAATCGGTACAATAAGTTTATAAAACTTTTGCTATTTTGACATCGCAATGATTAGAAAAGTGTGCTTATTGAGCTGTAAAAGTTGGCAACATGTGACGCAACAGATTGTCTTAACATGTGTTAAAAGAAGTGATAATAATAATAAATCATTATTCGTTTTCAAATTATTTTACTTAAATTCAAAATTAATTGGCTTTAACAAAGTAGCTGATTATAAACATGTTGCTGGCAACATCTTCCACTATTCAAATTGTTTCCTTTCTCATGCGAGCGAGTATGGCCGCAATCATAAGGAAAACAAAAAAAAAATTATATAATTTTTTTTTTCCAAACAAAGGCCTTGCAGGTAGTTTATTCAAACGAAACGAACAGCATTTTCAATTTATTACACAACAAAATATTTGATTATTTTGGTTTCTATTATTTTGCAGCAGTTTCAACTTAACCAATCAAGCTTTAATAAAGAGTCAATAAACTTTAAGTAACCAGATAGCAGACCAGCAACAGTAGAGCAAGCAGCAGCTACCGCAAATTAACAAACAACCTTTTATAGCAATTTGTTGTTGTTGCTGTTGTTGCATATGCTTCTTTTTTTTGGCATAAATAATATGCCAAAATTGTTAACAACAAAGCCTGCCACATAAATAACTATCGAAAAGACGGCAAAATGTATAGACCATAAAAAGAAAATCTTGTTTTTCCTTTTAGCTGGAAATCATTAAAAAAATGTAGTTAATGATGAAAAGATGAATTACAACCACGATGTTGTTTTTCTTTTTTGTTTTTTCCCGAAAAGAAGAAGCTGTTTTCTTACCAACTTAACACAACAATGTTAACGGAAATTACCCTTTTGGCGTCGACTTGATACATTTGCTTCTACTTTATAATTTTGTTGTTGAATTTGTTATTGTACTTTATAATTCAATTTGTGGCTTACATAACTCACGTAACAAATGGTTGCTTTTTTTTTTGGAAATATAATATTTAAGGAAATCATTTAAGCATAAAACTTAAATTGAGTAGAAACTTTGTAAAACACTACCGCCTTTTATGTTAAACAATTCAATTTGAGGCAATAAAATTTCGACGAATTTTAAACTAAGACGAAGGTATTAGTAGATTTCAATACTGCCGATGGCAGCATGTTAAGAATTTACATAAAATCGCAGAAAATAACGATTACAAGATGTTGAATATAGTTTTGAAGTTTATTGGTTCATTGCATGTTGTTATATCTTGTATAAATTTTCACTGTTGGGAAACATTTATTTTTACTATATTTTTTTTGTTTATTTATGAAACAGCAGATTGCTTGTTCTTCTGGCCCAAACTAGGCCGACGAAAAAAGTATGGACTGTTTCGTAAAAGCAGAACAAGAACATTACTCTCTCAAAACGGCTCTCTATTACCCAATTTTTGTGCACGGGAATGCTTTCTGGTAAGATTGTGCTCGCGCAGGTGCCCAATTTATAGTAAAAAAAAGAAAAACAGACCTATTGTGTTTTGTAGTATGTTGACGCATTAATTTTTAAGCTAAAGGCGAGAGCCTTTAGAATTCGTCGATAAAATTTACTTGCGTAAATTCGCAGTGTGGCACACAATAACGACGAAAAAATTGCAGCTGTCATAATCAGCAAAGTGGTTTGTTGGCTGTGTTGCCGTATAAAAAAAATTCCTGAAAAAATTAAACATTAACAGAAAACAATTAGAAAGCAATTTTATGGTAAATAATTCTGTATATTTAACTTAATTTATTTATTTTAAAAATTAAAAAACTTAAAATAAAAATTAATTTTATTTACCAATATATTTGAAAACTAAAAATGAAAAACGGTAACTCTGTACTGATTTGTTCGTCGTTCGTCGGCGCATAAAATAGAAATAAACATATCGCAGAGTTCGTCACGCAAGACGAATTTCGTCCGGCGGCGGTGTTGTGTTAATTTTCATATGCACAAATGTGTTTTTTTTTTCTGAGGACGAAAGTTCGCAACAAATAATTCGTCGTTCGTCTTAATTGTGTTTCTAGCATAAGTGCTTGAAAATGTTCATATAAATGAAGTTTATTGTGGCAAATTTAATGAAAATGAAAAACTTCGAGATTGAAGCACAGTTAGGTTTCTATAAAATCTCATAATTTGTCACGTGACGTCACTTGGTAGAGGCATTTGTAAGTGAAAGTTATTGCATACTGAAATATTCATAGTCTTTTTTCATACGCGGTTTACTCAGAAGTACTCTTTAGATATGATAAGAAGAACGAAAATCCACGTAGGTGTAGAGAAAAATTAAAAACAGACCCAATTAGGTCAGAAAAAAACCGTCGAAAGAAAAAATACATTTTAATAATAAGTAAGTTTATATGCAAATCACATGCATTCTCTAAATATACGTTAGTAGCTATACCTATACAAAAAACTTGTAAAATTAAAACAACTCTTTCATTTAGAATATTTATGTCACGTAACGTTTCAAACTATCGGTTATAAAAAAAATCACTCTAAAGTTTTTTGGTACACATTGTACATCTTGTGTAACAATCTGTGAATATTAAAATCATATCTAAAAAGGTTTCCGAAGAAGAAAAGCGCGAATTTCGCAGAGTTTTGTGTTTCGTTGAATAAAGAAAGTCCCAACTTCTATGTTCATCACGTTACGCCAGCCTATTTAATTGATTATATCATTAAACGTCGAAGTTCGATTATTTTCTTTTCTTTTATTAATTATAAAGCTTCCTAAATTCTACGCAAAAGCACAGATAATTAACAAGACCAATAATAGTTTTAGTCTTGTTTCATCTAATTGAAACGTACAACCGTCAGAAAAGTGACTATGGAAATGCCCATATACTCGTGAATACGTCAGGCATGTGCTAAAATGGCCACCAAAATAAAAGAATACAAAAATTATTAGAATTCAAGTGCTAATGAAACGTATTGATAAAAGCAAAACGCTTTAATAATTCTATGAGGAAAACAACTACTGATTTTGGTGGAAAGAAATGAAATTTATTTAATTTATAAATTTACACAGACTCAATTCCGAAAGATGAAAATTAAAGCCCCAGTATTCTGTTTTTTTTTTATCTTAGACTAGCACTCAGGTGATGACGCCTACACATGCAATGCATTGTTTTGGAACTAGAGGAAAGGAATAGTAAGAGCGATGACGGGTGGTGAAGGTTCACTATCTTACAACTCTGCTTTTACACGTTTTTTTGTTTATAGCAGTGTTGCAGTGCCTCGCATGTAAGGGAAACGTAGTCAATTTTGAAGTTTTGTTTTAGTAGCCATTTTTAATAATTATTTTACTTCGCTGATGCGACCCAATACCGGCGAAGGAGGCCGCTCTGGTACTGCTCAGTGACCAGTGACTCTGCTCTCGCCCCTGAAACCTATCGGTAAGAACTGCTAAAAAGACACACTAATGCACAATGTTTTTATGACTTAGTGCGAGACGTTGGTCGTATCCAACCCATTTGGATTTGTAGTCAAAGTGTTAACTGCTTCAGCCAGCGCCACCCACGAATTTGTGAAAAATTTAAAGCAGCATAAATGAGAAGTAAGAAAAATTTTACATCCAAAAATGTTGTCAAAAAACCCATCTTAAAATTTAATTTAAAGAAATACAGGCTAATATTTTTATATAGTGCATGGGACCACAAGATCACTTCATTATATGAGCCGTTTATTTTGAAAGTGGCACAAGTCACCTTTTCAAAAATTTGAAGTTAACGATAACATTGATTACAATTTAACGGTATCTTCTCTTTTTTAAAAAATTTACCATCAAAATTTTATCAATATCTCAGTGGTGCTAAACATTTGATTGCAAATTTCTTAGGAAAGAGGGTATACCGTTAAATTGCAAGCATAGTAATCAATCATGAACTTGATATTTTTGAAAAAGTGATTTATGCCACTTTCAAAATAAACGGCTCATATAGAAACTTTATTATACGAGTATATAATTTTTATTTAAATTTGGATCACAAAAATGCATGTGTATCAAATTTACACTGCAATAAAAATTTATCAAACACTTTTGTATGAACATTTTTATCAAAAAGTTTTTGAGGGAGAAATTTTTTTTCAAGATTTTTTATTTAATTACATATATTTCTTTTATGATCGATTGTCTTTTTTATATAAAGTTTTTTTAATTATTTATTTTCAATATTTCACTACCAAATAGGTAGCATCGTCAGCAAATAATAATTTGTATAAACAAAATTTTTTTTTTTAATTTAAATTTTTTATCAAAAGTTTTTATTTGAAAATTTTTTGTAATCAGAAATATTTGTATGAAAAATTTTTTTTATTAAAAATTGTTTATTGTATGTAATAATATTACTTGGCAATGTAGGTCTTTTTTATAAAAAAGTTTTTTAATTTATTTATTTTTTCGATATTTCGCTAAACCTTTATTAGCATAAATAAATTAACTTTTTTTTTATAAAAAAAACTTACATTGCTAAGTAATATTATTACATACAATAAAAATAGAAGGTCAAATAAAAAGAAGAATTCATAAAAATTGTTTATATCAAAAACAAAGAAAAAGTGATTCATTAATTTTTATTAACCCTAATCCGGTCAGACACATATTTCCCTTTGAAGTATTATAACTACTTTAAATTTAAGTCATGGTTATTGGTGTGTGTTGAATTCGTACGTACAATGGATTTATTTCTTTTACCAAATTTTTAATTCTATTTTAATTTCTATTTATTTATGTAAAACCACAAATGTCCTTAAGACTGTCATAATGTGCCTACGGGTCACATACGGCAACAGTATGAAACAAGAAACTAAATTAAGGGGAATTCCCATTCAATTTTTATCATTCCATACAGCGTTACCATAAATTTTTTTAAGAAAAACTTTGTATTTAACAAAAAAAAAAAACTTAATTTTCCAACAAAAAACTTTTTTCCACAAAAGTGACCAAATAATGAAAAAAGCCACAAAAATATATATTTTGAATTCATTTTTATTCAAAATAAGATAAACAAAACAAAGAAAAAAAGTTAAAGAACAACAACAAACTTATTCTTCGAAAGATTTTGGGCAGATCCCCATTTTTTTAGCTTTTCTTGGAGCCTCAGATGTGTTTGTAGCGCATTCTAAGCTATTTTCTCTACTTGCAGTGCTGCTTAAAACTAATAAGTTAAAAATTAAAAATATTCCACTGTCGTTACCGTTTCTCTTTAAATATTTATCCATGCTTTTTTGAAATAGAAAACTTTGTAGAAAATAAAACAGGCATAAAAAACTATAACATTATTAATACATCACAGTTGTATTAAAAAGGGATTAGACTCATTTAACTCTGTTGCAGTAATAAAGAGTGAAAAATTATAAGATCGAAGCTAAAAATTAGAAAACTTTTCGGCATATCAAAAACCTTGAAAAATAAGGGAAAACTTGAAAAATTGTAAGGCTAATTCCATATAAGCTAGGCACTGTTTATTCGGTTGTTGTTATTGTTGTTTGATTTTCAATGAGAAAGTTGTGAAGAAAGAACTTTTTCCCACAACTTTTTCCTATAAATTATATGGAGTCACAGCAGAAGAAATCGGGTGAAATATTGAAGAAACTATGAACCAAGATGACGATTACGATAGTTCATTTTATGAGAGCGTGGCTTTTATTCCACAATATAAAACGAGCTTTGCTTTAAAAGAAAAAATGTAATAAAAGAATATAAATTCACAAAAATAATATGTAATTTCTTTGTATATGTCTCTGCGGCACACTTTGGTTGGATTCGTTACAAAGTTTATCTGACTTGATTAGGATTAAAATTGTTTGTTGGTCGCAATTCTTCTTGCTTCTTTAAAAAAATGTTTATAGAAAATTTTCTTTGTTTTTTTGTTAGCGAAACAATTTGTTACAAAAAAAGTTTTGCCATTGCAAGAATTGCTAATAGAAAAATTTTTATGGACAATTTGATTCGGAAAATTTATTAATTGGTAAAAAAAAATTTTGTTAACACAAGCTTAAGATTTAAATTCCATACATAAGTACATAAATATGTATGTACATAGTTAGAATATAAATTTAAGTTTCTATACATACATATATAAATTCATCGGGCTGAAGATTTCAATTTGTTTTAAATATATGAATGTACTCGTATGAATGTTTGTATGCATACTTTTTTAAAAACACACGCTTGTAATTTGCTTGTCAAAAATAAAATGAAGAAATTAAATTTTGTTAAGTTTTGAATCCATTGTAATCGTTGTACAACTGAATACAAAAAGCTTACAATTATCATTATAATTTTGTAATTAATCTATAGAATTAAATAATTAAATAACTCGAAAGCACGAAAAGTGTTCTTTACCGCGTTAATCAGAAATCTTTAAATTGCTTTTTTTTTAATGGCTCCTTTAAACATTAAATATCAATTTATTAAAAGTTTTTGCAATAAAAAATAACAACACAACACAAAACAAAACCTATTAAGTAATAAAAAGTTAAAAATAAAAATGTTAAATGAACATAAGAAATATGTTAACAAATGAGGATTTATTTATACAGGCATATAGTCATGCATACATATGAATGTAATACATACATACATACCTACATACATACATACCTACATACATACATACATAAATATATACCCTGTAGGAATTGTTAATAATTAAATAGTACAGTGAATCCACTGATACTGACATTGTTACCAGTACTTCTGACTTACCCCATACACTATAAAATGTAATTTTTTAAAAACACTTAACATGTTCGTGTCATTGAGAAAGCACTAGTGCTATAAGAACTAATGACTCGGTACTCCACTTGGGGACATAGGTAGATAATGGAACCGGAGATTAACTAGAGATACTGACTACTACTACTGACTAGGTACTTCTTCTGGGTACATATGTAGCGACCTTGGAACTACTGACTGTCTATACCCTTTACAATGTTCTACGCTATAGACATGTTACATGGGCGTGTCATTGAGAAATCATTAGTACTATAAGTATTTCTTTTTATTATCTTGAACCAGCACTCAGGAGATGCCCCTACACATGCGATGCATTGTGCTGGAACTAGAGGAAAGGGATAGAAGAAGAAATGATAGCAGGTGAAGCTTCACTATCTTACAACACTGCTTTTTTTTGCACGTTATTTGTTTTTATTGCAATATTGTAGCGTCTCTAATGTCAAAGAGACGTATTAAATTTAGAGGCTTCGTTTTTTGTAGCCATTTTTAGTAATTATTTTACTTCGCCGGTTCAACACAATAACGACGAAGGAGGACGTTCTGATGTACCTCTGGATTGTATACAGCTGAAGCCGTTACTGTTCTGTGACCAGTAACTATGCCTTCGCCACTGAAACTTTGCGACAACAACTGACACAAAGACACAGAAGTGCACATCATTTCGTTGGCAATTTATTTTTGTCATATTTTTTTTTTTTATTTCTCATACTTTCGTTAGCTGAGTGTTTATACTTATTTGGTAATAATTCCCGGGGAAAACTTTTCTGATTGATACTTGTTGCCTTTTGCCCAACAAAAGTGTTGCTGAAAGCGGTACTTTCACACCTTCCGCCTGCTATATAGTCAGCAGCTTCTTCAAAGAAATTTCGAAAGGAGCTGTTTCAATATATTCCTTCAAAGGCAATTTTTTAGCAGACACAGTCTTAGAAAGGCTGCACAAAATCTCTAAAGTTTTAACTTTTACTAAAATTTATTTCATCATTCTCAATATTTGGGTGCCTCCGTAGTCTAGTGCATGAGCATTAGTCTTAGTAGAAAATCGTGCTTGGTAGGGTCTCAGAAATAAGAAACCCATGGAAAAGGTTAAAAGTTACTTGGAAAAAAAGCAGGTAACAGTTGCAACTATGAAAAACGAAAATAGCCGCGTACAATGAAAAAAAGTTTTTAGCTGTGCAAAAAATGTTGTCATGAAGTGCGCATGAATTAATAAAATAAATGATAGAAAAAAAATATTTACAGAGTTTTTTTTTAACTTGGGCCAGCACTCAGGAGATGACCCCACACATGCGTTGTATGTGCAGGAACTAGTGGAAAGGGTATAATAGGAGAACACAAAGTCACACAAATGCACATCAGAAAATTTGCGAAATGTTTTTTTTTATGAGTCTGAAACTGGCGTTGAACCCAGGAAAGTTTTTCGTTTTGTAGTCAACGTGTAGACTACTTCGACCATCTCCACCTTTGGATTGCGATTGAGAAAAGCGTTTGTGCGAATACTTTTATTGAAATTGCTCCAACTTGAAGACTTTGAAATAGAAAAGTGTTCGACGAATCTAAAATACTATCTGAGAGTAGAAGATGTGTGTAGAACATTTTTTCTGAACACTTCGAGCATTGGCCGACTGCAAAAGTATTCAGTTTCAACAACTTCAACAAAAACTGCTAAAATTGAAGGGCAATGCCTTAATTCTTTTCTTGATTCTCTGCCATTAATGTGGTCTCATTATTGTCGTGCTGATAACAAGAAAAAAATTTACTGGCAGAGTGGAGCTCAAAGAGTAATTCTTTTAATTTAAATGTATACACATGTATAAATTAAGTTATTTTTATAAAAAGCAGTGAAAGAAGACTATATTAAGTTATTTATTTTATTTTTGTCAACAGCATTGTAATAGAGGGTGGCACAGAGGGTGGTTTAAATTCTTTATAACTTTTTTTGATTGTTATTTTTTCTTTGTTTTTTTTTTAGCATTTTGTGAAGAATACTTGGGGAATTAAATATGAAACATTCGAAATGAAATCATGGCCATTACACCCGAAATATTGGGAAATGTTATGGAAAATATGCTAAAAAGAGCACGTATGTGCGAAGCAGAAAATGGACATCACTTACAGGATATAATATTTCAAAGCTAATTGCAAAAAATTCCCCCAATAATATACTGTATTTAAAAAAAAAAATTATAATAATCGCATAAATAAAAAATGGTTTAAAAGTTTAAACCATATAGCTCCTTTTGTGTCGCTTTGTAAGTCTGATTTAATTTTTAATTGCCAACTAAGCCAACGATTTCTTCTCTTTCTTTGTGAATTACAAATATACAAACCGAAAAAATTAAGTAGCTTTTGCCAAAATTATTTTATACAAGCATTTCTTTTATTCGATTTAAATTCATTTAATTTCTTAAGATTTTTTGGGAGTTTTTATATGTACAAGTGAGATTTTTAAAGCTTTTTAAAAAATTTAGTTGAAGGTCTACTGATGAGTTGGGTGTATAAGCACTAACGAAACAATAAGTATATGCATATGTGTATGTAAATAATCGTAATTATATATTTTTTATTTATTCATTTTATAACATTAAATATGTCTGTATTTGTTTAATGGCTTTAAATGAATGTAATAAAATTATTAAAATCCATCGTGCCGCATTAAAATCTCCCCAAAAACAACGAAAGACTTAAGAGAGAAACTTGTTTGGTGTTCGTATGAATATATCGTCACTTAAAATGGAAAACCACGTTCGAAATATATGATTCACTACAGAAAATTTTATACAATGTGCATAATTTTTCCAGTTTTTTGGACCTCTTTTTAAATTAATTACACTTAAAAAAAAAAGCTAAAATTTATTTAAAAGATAAGAATTTTTTTTTTCAAAAATTTTGAAATATTTTTTTTTTAAATATTATCTTTAGGAGCATTATCACCTTTTTTTAGGGTTTTTTCCAAAATGAATAGTAATTCAGTTATTAATTATTAATAATCAATTATTTTTATTATTTTCATTATTAATAATGACATTAAAAAAATATTTTTTCATTATAAACAAAAACCAATTTTCCTGAAGAAGCTACACAAAGGAGTTGCGAAATATCCAATAACAATAAATATTATATACATAAAAAGGACCTGCAGCTTAAATAATTCGTTTAATTAATACAATATGCATTTTAAAAATAACCAAGTTATAGAACAAAAATACAAAGTAACGTATCAGCAAGTGTATGATTTTCTTAAATAGAATAATATTCTAAAGAAAAGAATAAGAGAATTTTTTTTTCAAGCGCACAACTATCATCGTATATTCTATCTTCTGATCTTATATGTGTATGCATATGCGAATAAATGCATTTAAATCTATTTAATTTTAGTAAATCTTTTTTACAATTAGTCGACCTTCGTTGTTGTTTGTTGTAGCAAGAAAATTTTTGAAGAAGCTATTTGATCTGTTTTCATAATTCTCAAATATTTTCTGGGAGATTTTATTTCTTTTTTTTTATCTTGGACCACCACTCAGGATTTTACCGCCACACATACGACGCATTGTACTGGAACTAGAGGAAAGGGATTATAGGAGAAATGATAGAAGGTGAAGCTTCACTATCTTACAACACTGCTTTTTACACGTTCTTTGTTTAATAGCAGTGTTGTAGATCCCCTGATGTCAAGGAGACGTATTAAATTTTGAAGCTTCGTTTTTAGTAGACATTTTTAATAATTATTTCACTTTGCTACACAATACCGAAGAAAAGAGGGTGTTCTGATGTGCCTTTGGATTGCTATCAGCTGAAGCCGTTACTATTCAGTGATCTTGAAAAAAGCTAATAGACCAGCTAAACGATATAACAAACCAAGGTAAATAATCGTAATGAATTTTGACTTACGTTTAATAATTGAAAGAATGGTTACATAATTGTATTGAAAAATTTAATTTTTCATTTTGTCTTTTAAATACAATCATTGTCAACCAATGTGTTGACTAATTGTAAGAAACGTTTAGAGAAATTAAATAGATTTAAAATCAAGTAATGAAGTGTTTGTTGTATAAGGAAAATTTTTAAAGAAACTATTTGGTTTATTTTGTTTGCATATTTTGGAATTCTCAAATATTTTTTGGGATAATTGAAAGAATAGAGTTGCATAGTCTTTATTATTAACAAAAAGTGATAAGCAATTTAATTTGCCTAATTTTATTGCAATCGGCATTTTGTTTAAAATAAATATATTATTTGTGCTTAAATATTCCGAGTGAAAATTTATACTGACATTTTATGTCGCAAAGCAGACATGTCAAAGTCTTAATGCTGCCATCTTTGTAATTGCATCATGAGTAGCACTTTTCCTAATTTAAACAAAAATATTTGTTAAAATAAATTTAAAATTTCCTGAAGATGTTAACCGAAGGTTAACGAAATATCGAGATTATATAAAAATAAGAAATAAAAAACCTTAAAGGTTAATTAATTATATTAATTATTATTATTATTATCAATAGATTAAAGTATTAAGATAAATTTAAAAAAAAATAATTTTTATATTAATCTCACTTCTATATAAAAAAAAAGAAATATAGTAAAAAAAAATTCTTCTTTTTATTCTACCCTCTATTTTTGTTGTATGCAATAAATTATTCAGCACTGCAGGTCCTATTTTTATAAAATTTTTAATTTATTTATTAATAAGTTTTTTTTTCATAAAAAAGACCGTCGCTCAAAAATAAATATAATTAAAAAATTTAATAAAGCTCAAAATAAAAATAGAAGTGACACTAAAATAAGTTTTTTCGATATTTCGCTAACCCTTGGTTAGCATCATCAGGAAAAATAAAGGTTTTTAAATCAATAATATAAAATATATATAAAAACGTTTGTTAAATAATTTTATTTAAAAAAATTCATGTCTCCTGATGATGCTAACCAAGGGTTAGCGAAATATTGAAAAACCTGTTAATAAATAAACTAATAATTTTATAAAAATAAGACCTGCAGTGCTGAATAATTTTTTGCTTCCAAAAAAAAAAAATTATTTTTATATAATTTTTCATGCCAATTTCGACGGATACGTTATTTTGTTTCAGAAAGCAACAACTCCAAATAACATAAGACATATGTATATATATCGCAAAATTTACTTTAGAAAACAAATTTCTTTTCTTATCAAAAAAAATATATGTATGTATCTATTGCTTGGTGTTAATCCAGATGTTGTTTCAATATTTCAAATAGTTCGTTTTCTTCACCCTCTTGTAAGCTTATTTAGGATTTTAGGTGACGATATGGCCATAGGTTTGTTGGTATGTACATTTATACATATATATGTATGTATGTATGTATGTATGTATGAACTTATTAATGGCGTTTTACACATGCCAGGTTTTGTTTGTGCGAACACATAACAAATGTGTGTAAATTGAAGTGTGTTTATTTTTCTTGTTTATTGTTAAAAAAGTAAATGGGTTTTAAGCTTTTGTTGTTTTGTTTTTTTTTTTCGTTTTACAAACAGTACATACATACGTACATACAAACACATCTGCATATTTATATGTATTACATACATACATACATACATACATATATTTAGATTTACTTAAGCTTTCGGTTAACATCAGCGTCATTCGCTGCCAGCGTCACGATGTGATGTACCCAGTGTGTTTATAAAATAAACAACTTCAATCAATAGAAAAATGGTGCCATGCACAGCAGTCTTTACCAAAAAGATAAACCGAAAAAAAACAATTTTTTTTGAGAAATCGTAGTGTGTATTTTTTGTATAAAAACAAAAAGATTTTTTTAAGCGTCTCGCTGTCGTTTTATTTCATTTTGTAACAACTTGTCTTATATAGAGAAGAGATTGTTGTGTACATAGTTGGGTTTTCATAACCAGATAACTTGGCTAAATATTTCACAAAAAAAAAAACAGCTAAACTTTGGCATTTGCCAGAGATGCAGTTGTAGTTATTACGCTGGTATTCAATATTCCATTGCAAATGTAAAAACGCATACATTTAAAATTTTATTTGTATTGCGAATTTTATTTCTTTTCATTTTAATTTTCTTAACATTTTTATTTTTCACTCTTTCAACTTCAATAACAAATACTGCTTTCACTTTATTGTACAATATTTTATTGTTTTAGACATTTAATTTTTTATTTTTCAATTTTGTAGCTTTATAAACTCCTTATTTGAATGTTTTATTTTTTTTTTTTTCTTCGTTGAAATAATTTAAATAAATTAAGAAGGAAAAAATTGGTTATTGTGTTTCGCAATGCAGCTCTATATTGCATTTGCTGATGCAAGGCAAACTATTGTTTCTCTTTTGCATTTGAAATCTATATCAATCTATTATTTTCATATTTACATTTCTTTTATAGGCTTTTTTTTCTTGTTTTTTTTGTTGCTGCATCTGAGTGTATTTAATTGTAGTTTCAGTTATTGTTTATTGTTATTGTGAAGTCAGTTGGAAATAATTTATGGAAATGTACTTCATTGATTTCATTGTGGCCTTTTTTTTTGTTGGTCGGTTTATATTTAAAATTTAGTGCCTTTTCACTGGAAATGTTATAGAAAAACGAATTAAAATTATATATAAAATATTGTTATGATCTGTGGGAGTTTGGCAGTTTTACTTTTTATATAATTTCTTACGTTTTATAAAACATTTTTTTCCCAAAGATTTTTAAATCTATAATTATTTGTTATCTCACAGAAAAGTGAATTATGTTACAATAAAAAAAACCCCTGAAGGGAAATGCAAGTCATAAATATATGTATGTACATCCGGCGGGGAGATATAGAAAGGCCCCAAACAGCAATTAAAATATTGTTTAGGCAAAAACCACCAAACAGAGTTGTTTTTAACACTACTCAAGTTGACTAAAAACTGATTAATGACTTGTGTCGAAAATAATTCCCCCAATTGCTTAGAACTCACGTACATATTTAAAAGACAAAAGAAAATGAGAAAACTTTAATTTTTTGGTGTTGCATTTTACTATTTAATATGCAAATGGATTTGCACGGTTTGTACGGTTTAATTGCGCGTGACAAATATAAAATGTGCTTGACGGTGTTAAGAATTAAATAAATATTTTATATACATATACATTAGGGGTATACCCAAATTTTGGCCCTAGCACTACGCGATAGCGAATATTGTGTTATTTATGAAAACAATATTTTTGGGTCGTTTGAAAATAAAAACCTCACCCACAAAAGCGATTTTCTTTAATCTTCCAATTATAATTTTTTGGGTTGGCATTTTGCCTAATTGATGTAGCGGAACGACAATATCTGGAATATAAATTTGGTCAACGCCTTTACCCACTTTTTTGCATTTTTCAAAACACTTAAACGACCCATTATTTTGAAGTACATATTAAACACAAACGCGTAATATTAATAACACGGTATTATACAATATTCAACAAAAAAACTACAAGATGATAATATTTTTTGAATAGATCTTTTCCATTAAAAATCTTGATTAAAAATGAATAGGGCTATTCCCTAATAATTTGATAAAAAAAAACTGTGAGTTTTTGGCTAAATGTATAAGTACAAATAAAAATAAAAAAATAATTTACCAACTTTACCGCATTTTGTGGGTGACCATTTTCGAAAACCGCGAAAAATTAATATAATTTTTTTTAATAGTTTTCAATAAACTATTCGACTATGCTAAGCGCATTTTGATATTTTGCAAAAATGGGAATAAGTTATACCCCTAATATACATACATACATATATATTAGGGTGGGTAAATTTTTTTGGTCAACAGGCGTATAGCAAAATCGAAATCTGTACAAAATTTTAAGAAAATTAGCAAACGAAAGTATGGGTGCTAAAATCGAAAACTACCTCCCGCCGAGAGGCTTCAAAATTCAAATTTGGGTAATTCCAAGGTTTAAAATTTTTCAAAAAGTTTTTTTGGTAACCGTAGTCTCGTAGTGTACATTAAGAGCTTTAAAACTAAACTAAATTGGCCTCTGCAGTTGCAATAGAACCGATGATATTGACTTTAGAAGTTGAAAAGTGTAATGGAGTGCAATTTTAGGGAAAATTGTGGCCCCTGTATTGTCGGTTCCTCTAAACCTAGCGGGCTAAAAAATACCATTTTTTGCTTTCTTAGTAAGAATGACGTGTATATACCAAATTTTATTGACATCGGGGGCAAACTAGAAAATAAACGATTAATTTGGCTTGGAATTGCCCAAACGTTAACTTTGACGTCTCGTGGCGGGAGGTAGATTACGATTTTAGACCCATACTTTCTTCTGGTAATTTTCTTAGAATTTTGTGTAGATTTCGATTTTGCTGTACGCTTGTCACGTTCTTTCTCACCCGAACAAATTGACCCACCCTAATATATATTTTTCAGATAAAATAATTTTTTATTTAATCTATGACAGTTTCTAAAACCAGTGGAAAAATATGAAAATTTTATTTATTTAGATAGAGATTCGCTGAAATTTTAGATAAAAACTGAAATCTAATTTTCAAATGTTAAATTTCTTTGGATGGGCTAGTTGTGTATTCAGTTATTCTCAAATATTTTTTTTGGAGTTTTTATGTGAACATGAGAGATTTAACTTTTTCAAAAATTTGTTGCTGATATACTGGCATTATATTAAGCATTCAATAAACGTATAAATAAAAACAATTTTCTATAAAAATTATAATTATAAATGGTGGCGATGGTCGAAGTTGTCTGGACGTTGACTACAAAACGAAAAAGTTTCTTGGGTTCATCCCCAGTTTCAGACTCATCTCGCATTTTTTTTTGATGTGGATTTATGTGTGACTTTGTGTCGGTTGTTGTTGCAAGGTTTCAGTGGCGATATCATAGTCACTGGTCACTGGACAGCAACGGCTTCTATTGTATCCAATCCACAAGCACATCAGAACGCCCTATGTCGTTATTGTGTGGCACCGACGAAGTAAAATAAGTACTCAAAATGGCTACTAAAACACGAAGCTTCAAAATTTCTTTATGTGAATGAATATGTTAATCATTTATAATTTTATTATTATAAAATTTTATATAATTTTATATTATACAAGGTGGGCCAAAAGAAATCATTCGGGCGACAAGTAATCACCCGATACTTTATTGCCGTAATTTTTTATTTGGTTCAGCTTCTGATATCGGCCAAGTGGATGCCGAAGGCCATCCAAGCAGAACCAAAGTTTGTCATTAAAAAAAACATTATTGTATTATTAAGACCCCCTAAACTATTTGATATTTGTTGTTCCAATTAATAAATATAATAATACACAATATGCTGAGGGAGCAAGATAATAACGATCATTGCACCGCTACCACTAAATGGATATATTAAATATTTTGAGGAAGCTAACGAGCATTTTACAGCGAATTTTACAAAGTATATAGTTCTCAAGTTGATGTCCACCCAGTGTCCTTGTTCTAATGCCAGAAAGAGCCGGTCATAAGGTTATAAGATGGAGAGTTATCAGCCCCATTTCGTGAAGGTGGTAATGTCCAATGTTAGGTCTGCCTTGAGTTATGAGTTTTCAGGGCCTCCTCACCCCTTAGTTTATAGACATACAACGACTTTTTCGCGTACTCAAGTCCATCTTAGTCATGTACCCATTTAATAGCTGCCTTAATCAGTCACTCATCTACATATATTGGTGCAGCTTAATAAATCTAAAACAAAGGCCCCGCCGCAACAAATGTCCTGAAGGCACATATTTGGCTGGGCCCTAAAGTGTCTTTAGCACAGGCTGACTGTCAGAATATTCACACCACTATGCCCGCCCCATCAAGCAAGCCTGTTGGCGTAAACTATTCAAATCTTTCTGCCGTGGCAAATGAAGTTTTCTGTGGGGTCCTCTAATATCGCCACGTCACACTGACTCCATTTGCCGAGCCATCGCTCTGGCATTTAATTATCAATTAAAATTGTTGTTGTGGTGTGTAGTAAAGTGGGACAGAGCGCATTCAAGCGTTTAATGCCATTAGCCCTTGACGTAAATGCCAAATGACAAAAAGTCCACCATGTTTTCTGGTCTATTGGGTCTCTCGCAGCAAAACATCAATTAAAATATCATTTGCCAATATCGCCGATCTATTGTAAAATGGGCATAAATTATTGTTAATGATAAATGTTAGCTGCAGTTGAAAAATATTAGCTGAAACTAATAAAGTTTGAAATAAATTTCATGTCAGTTATACAACAAAGTATAAATATACAATACAATAGGCCAATAATGTCCGTTAATTACCCAGCGGTATCATCTGCTGTATTTTTCTAATGCTCAAATGCTTTTTTTTTCATTTAAAATAAAAAATTGTTCTGGTATTTGTGTGAATCGCGTGTACCATGGACGGCAGTAAAAAAAATTAAATGATGGAAGATTTTTAGTTTCAGATGCAACCATTATTTAGTAATTTATGTGGAAGTACTTGTTATTATTGTTTTTTAACTTGCATTTTATTATTTTGCTGTACATAGCTGCTGTCTATCCAACCATCCATCCAGCCTTCCATCCATCCATTCATTGGTTTTATTTTGCATGTTTAAAACTATTGTTTCGCAGATAAATTAATTTCCCCCCACCCCCTATAAATAATTGGTCAGCAAAAAAAAAAAACAAAAAAACTAAGATGAACCTTGACGATTATTTTCGTATTTTAAATAAATCTTTTTCTATTAAACAACTGAAATACTAGTCCGTGCTTGGCACCACTTACAAACAAATTCTCCAAACCATTATTATTACTCGTATTATTTAATTAGAAAATATTAAATTGACTAATAAAGTATTCTGAATATATTAAGCTAATTATGCGAATATCTTTTTAAAATACTACATTTTCACAATAAAATTGTTAAGTATTAAAAAAAAAATTATAATAAAATATTATGGAAATTTTGAAAAACTTACCTTGTTGACTTGCTGCAAAGTTTCCAACATCAATTCTTTTTCTAAAACGGAATCAAGTGCCTGCACTTGATCGCATGATGCCTTGGCTTGCAAATACGATGAGGCCAAGATAAAAGCACCCAATATGAATGACGATACAATTATAGTGAATGCGGTAATTTTGGCAATTTTCACTGAATTGGATTGACGTTTGTAGGCCTGCAACAAAAATTAAAAAAGTTAAATACAAATTAAATAGAATATTCGAAATGATGAGAAAATCTATAGTGCATTGCGATTTCTACAGGAATAAAATAGACAATAAGCTAATAAGCAATAAAAAAAAATAATGTTAAAAAATGTTATTGATGTTGAAATGTTATTTTAAAATCGCTAAGAGTGTTATAAGCTCATTTAAGCGGCTTTTTGTTCGTACTAATGTTGTTCAAGGATTGTTCCAAATAGTTTTAAAATGCAAGGGCCGTGTCTCACAATCCTGTTGAGTATAAATACCTTCAGGGTTTGGCAATGCTTAGGGCCATGCACCGCTTTTTGTTAAATATTTAGCTTTAATGGGTGTCTCTAATTGAGGATACTAAAAGTGCATTGCATTTTTTCTTAAATGTTTCACTATCGATTTCGAATATTTGCATTTTTTTCTTCGACTATAAAGCCATTTGATAGCACTTGATTGAAAATGGAGCAGTAGTGACCATAAATTCGAGAACAAATTTATGGCTGACTCGGGCTGCAAATAAACAAATTTTTATTTATTTAAATCAATTGATATGGAAAATAAAATTAAGAGTTTTTGCTCAAAATAATTTCACTTTTTCTGCAATTAAAGAAATTTTTTTTTATTTCAATTTTAAACACGCTGATTACTTTTTGCTTGCAAAACTCTAAGAAACATTTGAAGATGAATGAAAACTGTTGGCAACAATAAAACAATCAACAGAAGTTGAACTGAAATTATCGTTCGGCAACAAAACAATGCATTGTGTTATCGGACAAGTGTGTAGCAAAGTACGTGACATACGAGTAGTCCGGGTTTAAAACCTGCAACTAAAGAATGCTCTTTGCGTGAATATTGCTTATCTCATGAAATTTTTTCCACATTCTTCTTACGACAATTGCAAAACCATTTTAAAAAAAAACTGCACACATTTTCAATTATATAAATGTGTAAATAAGGCCACTAAAAGTTTTATAACAAAAAAAAAAAATCATCGTCATCTATTTATTTTTAATATTCTTTTTCTTGAATTTTTTTTTGTCGTTAGTTTTATATTCTACTGCGCAATTTATTGGTTCTTGATTATTTTCGTTTTAACTGCTCCATGTGTTTCAAACTTCTAGAAATATTTATAAATATGAAGGTTAGAATTTGAAATTCAATTTTCAACAACAAAAAAAATATATATAAACAAATACATATTTAATATTTAATGAATTGTAGAGAATAACAATTAAGTGAAACTTGAAAAACACATGTATTTAATAGAAAAAACACAAAATTTTTTTATATTTGCAAATTTAATTAAAACTTAAACGAATGGGAAGAAAAAAATATTAGAAAACGAAAAATACAAATTAGTCGAGCATAATCATGAGCTATTAATTTTAAAAAGGCTTTAAATTCATTAAATATTTGTTTTTATTCTCTGCTTTTAAAATCTGCTATGGCGCATGCAAAATATATGTACATACATTCTCAATCTGGTTTTAAATTGAACTTGAAACTCTTAGAGGGTGTAAAATTAATACGTAAAATAATTATAAATTTTATCGAAATATACACATGCATTTTATCGTTCTATCTAATAACGATTGTAAAAACTGTTGCTACTCGGTTTAAAATTAAAATTTTTCTGATCTGCAGTTGTGTGACATTCTGTCTGTTGTTGTCGCAAGGTTTCAGTGGCAAAGGCATAGTCACGGCTTCAGTTGTATCCAATACACAACCACATCAGAACGCCCTCCTTGGTCGGTATTGTGTAGCACCGGCGAAATAAAATAAGTATTGAAAATGACTACTAAAAACGAAGCTTAAAAAATTTAATACGTCTCCTTGACATCAGAGACGTTACAACACTGCTGTAAAAAACAAATAACGTGCAAAAAGCAGTGTTGTAAGATAGTGAAGCTTTGCCTCCTATCATTTCTCCTACTATCCCTTTCATCTAGTTCCAGCAGAATTCACCGCATGTGTAGTGGCCATCTCCTGAGTGCTGGTCCGAGTTAAAAATGGAAAGTTCTACATAGTATGCTGTCAATGGCATATCTAAAAAAATTGGCTTCAAATATTTGTGCAACAATGTTGCATGCGAAATGTATCTGGCAACATTATTTCATATGAACATTTTGACAAAAATAAATTAATCACCCTTATTCTACTTGGCGTCGTCATCAATTTGCAGGCAACAACACTTTAACACAACATCAATTCTAACATGGTATTCCGTAACAGGTTTAGAACGACGTCGACATTGTTTGTGTCAGCTGATTTATTTTGTTTACTTTATATTGTATTCATGCTGTGAAGCACAGGAAGCGTAAGAAAAAAAGTGAGATTTTTCATGTTTTTTGTACGTTTATTTTAGTTTCTACGGGAATTATCCTGCGAAACAAACAACCAATACACAAGTTACAGAATATACGTCCTATTTTTGGTAGAAAAAGTTCTGCGAAAAAGAAAATTTAGAAAAAATAATGAATTCCTTTCCGATTCGGAGTCCAGTGGCGAAAAACAGAAAAACAATTTAATAATGTTAAGAATACTTCTGAGACAGCAATCGCGTATTTTTAACTTCCCCGATAGAAATAAATTATCAATTTTAAATCATATTTTCCCAGTAAATAATTTTGTTACGTTTTTAAGATTTCAACGTTATTTTCGGCTGAATAAAGCATCACAAAATCATGTATTGGATACAATAGAGCCAAGTTTAGAAAAAGATACTAAATCAACATTTATTCCAAACATGTCCAAACATGTCAGCGACATTACAGTTTTTGGCTCATGGATCTGTAAATGGTTTTAACTTGGGATTGCCACAGCAAATGTTGGCAAAGCATTTATCTGACATTCTGGATGTCGTGGAGAGGGAAGTTGGGCCACAATTTATAAAATTTTATAAGACAGATGTTGGAAAAAATTAAGCAAAATTTATTTTTTTTAAAGACAGGAATTTGTGATTTTAACTATTTTCCATTTTTAATTAAACTTTTCTATATTTTGTAACTTTCACTTGTTTTATGCAACTTAACTTTTTTTTTGGACACGACAGAACACAATACCAAAAATGGCGACGACATAATCAAAGCCAATTACAGGCAACATTAACGTCAGATTTCCTTACAGAATACCAAATGGACATTGACAGTCATCAATAAACGGCAATATCAACAACTGGAACAATGATTTGCAGTTGAGGGTGGCGATGGCACGATGGATGGTAGTCTGCACGTTGATTACTAAACCAAAAACAGACATGGGTTCAACCCCAGTTTCAGACTAAAAATAATAAATAAAAAAAGAATAAACAAAGAACGTGCGAAAGCAGAGCTGTAAAATAATTAATTAAGCTTCACCTCCTGTCGTTTCTCCTACTATCCCTTTCCTATAGTTACAGCACAATGCTTCGCATGTATAGGAGTCATCTCCTGAGTGCTGGTCCCAAATAAAAAAAAAAAAAAAAAAAAAAAAAAAAATATAAAAAAATAGTATTGGCTTGCATTGACGACGCCAAATAGATTAAGGGTGATTATTATTTTATATATATATTACGTATCCTGTAAAAAAATTAATAGTGTAAATTCGAAAAGAATACTTTTTATTAAAAAGAAATTATTTAGCTGAACTTGTTTTAGAAGTTTTTGTTTCGTCTGCCGTCTACTTTTTGGCTGCAGTAGTTTTTTATGAGAATGAAACTGTCAAAAAGAAAAGGGTATTTAATGTCGAACAACGTGGGGAAACATTGATGTTCAGCCATATGTTGGGCCTTAGATGTCAGAGCACGGACGAAACATGCACATAGCGGTCTACATTAGCCGTATTCATGACTAGTGGAGACTGCTAGTTAAGTTCAATTATTTAATAATGAAAGAACACTGAACGGTTTCCAACCGACCTCAATAAAATTTTATGAATTATTTTTGAAAATTAAAAAAAAAATGTTATTTCATAATTTTGATTATTTTCGCTGAGTGATTAACGCATTGACTATATATCTAGATGATCGTGTTTTTAATTTTTTTTTCTTGGACCGGCACTCAGCGGATGATTCCTACACATGCGATTAATTGTGCCGGAACTAGGAAATAAGGTTTTGGGAGAAAGGGTAGAGGGCGTAGTGTTTATTGAAATTCGATTTGAATTTTCCCCCGTCTAATATGACAGGAAAAACCTCCGCAGGTTTTGCATTCCACATACGAGCTGTTCGGCCAAAAAACGAATTTTCTCTGTAATGCGTAGTGCAAATCGCTGCCAAATTTACCACAAATGCATGCGCTTTTATTGATGATCACGTCGTGCGCGCGAATGACAAGGTTTCGGGAACAAGTTCCCTGATTTCACTAGAACACATCCCATTATACTAACTATAAAACAACGATACGCATCCCACGTTGCGACGATGCTCAAGGGAGTAAAATAGAGTTGGCTATCCTACTATCTCCCATAAGTTTCTTCACCCTTTCCTGTACACGGTCGAGTAACTCCAAAATAGTCTTCCTTCGAAGCACCGGGCCATACATGAGAGTTGTATTCCATTTTGGGACGGATATAGGCGGTAGTACGGAGATCAGATTGAGACCTAAAAAATGTTCTAGTCCATTGAACAATCCCGCCTTCAGGCACTAACAGCTCCCCAAAAAATCTCAACCTCGGTTTAGCCAAACGCGGGCATTCACAGAGAAAGTGCGCAACAGTCTTCTTCTCTTCAACACAACTAATTTTTCATTCATTCATTTGCTTTTTTTAACATTCTACTTGGCAGATGAAAATGTATCAGGAAAAAAAGCTAACAAATTCAGGGGGGATATAATTTTTTTCAAATAAGAATTACTAGCTGATTTTATTCCGAAAAAAAAAATAAATAAACTTGAAAAAAATGTACATTATCTGGTTCATGGAAAACACTTTTAAATCAAATTACTCGTATCTCTATATATGCACGGTACGGATGTGCAGCACATGAATGTGCCGCACATGAGTGTGCCAATTTGTACCGTGCCCTGTATAACATGTGATCAATTTGCAACTTGTTGCATATTTTGTTGGTTGCATAAATATTGTTGCCAATTTCTATATAAACATTTGTTTAGAAACATATTTACAACGAAAACACCAACAATATTTATGCAACCTGCTACTTTCACAATGGAGTAATTCTATTTAATAGCAAACAATAAAGAAACATATTATTAAATACAAAATTGAAATAATAATAATAAAGATTAATTAATTTTTGAATTTATAAAAAAAGCTGCATTAATGCTTTCAAATGCCAACGAGCAAATTCATGCCATTTTGTTTAAACTTCAACCAAAAAAAAAAAAAAAAAAAGAAAATGTCATGAAATACATTTTTAAGATAAAAATGTACAAGCATTAGTAACGCTGCAATTTATTTATGTACGTATGCACTCATATGTAGCAGTTCGTTTTAATACTGCTGCTTGAAAACGTTTTAAATTTGTTGCATAAAAATTAAAAGGGTATAAATTCGTGCATGTGACAACGCAAAACTTTCTTTATTTATGGGTGAAAGTCGCAAAGAGATTTATTACTTGTTGATATTTGTGTTTATCTCTATTAAGTGAAATACATTTTCGAAACTTCACATGCCCACGAATATTTGTTGTTGAAATTGTAAAATTTTATTGCGAAAAAGCATTCATTAGTTTCTGGGAATTTCTTTGGTTTATACAATCGATGTCTTTAATAAGTAAAAAAAATGTTATATAATTGTTACGATCTTAAAGAATTTGTAAGACAGTTTTTCTTTATCTTGAACCAGCACTCAGGAGATGACCCCTACACATTCAGTGCATTGTGCTGGAACTAGAGAAATTGATAGTAGGAGAAATGATATGGACGTTCTTTGTTTTTAAAGCAGTGTTGCAGTCCCTCTCATGTCAAGAACACGTATTAAATATTTGAAACTTCGTTTTGGTAGCCTTTTTTTGTAATTATTTTGCTTCGCTGGTGCTACACAATACCGACGAAGGAGGGCGTTCTGATGTGCCTGTGGATTGGTTACAGCTGAAGCCATTACTGTTCAGTGACCAGTGACTATGCCTTCGTCACTCAAACCTTACGACAATATGTGAAATGTTTTTATGAACCGGGTAGAATCTAGGAAAATTTTTAGTTTTGTATTCAACGCTCAAACTACCCAGCCATCGCCACCCTCATGTTTATGTACGTGTGTTTGCATACTGTAGAAACCTACAACAGTATCCCGCTTTAGGTGTTGCAACGGGGCGTGAAATGAGATCCATTTTTTTTAATTTTTGACACCCCAATGGTGAAATTGAAGAAATATTTCATATATTTTAGTTGTGATAACTTTTATAGTTCACTACTTTGCCAAGCACAAAAAGAAGTAAAACCACCGTTCAATTAAACAATGCGAAGATTCAATTAAAATAATAATGAGATTTCTAGCTATCACGAAGAACGTATGATCAATTAACACTTTTAATTGAAAAATTTTACCCATTTTATGGCATTTTGATTACACTCTTTCGGGAGAATACCAAAATCAATTAAAATATACGTGGATTCAATTAAATCATTAATTAAGAGAAAACGATTTCTGAGCAGATTTAATAGGGAAAAATTTAATTATTATTTTTTTCTGTTTTTATAATATTATTTTTTCTATGAAATGACAATATTAGAATTTTAAAAAAAATTTAAAAAAATTTATTGCTCTAGTAATAATTGCCTAGTACCTCTTTATTCGATTCTGCATAAAATTTATTAAAAAATTCCCACAACCTGTAGATTGTGGGATAGATGTACTCCTATTTACTTGAGCAACTTTCTTATGACAACTAATACAATAAGTGTTTGTTGAAAAATAAATTAATGAAAAAAATATATGTAGGTTTTATATACATATGTATGTAGCTAATTTTTGTTTGTGTTAGTGCTTGCAAACCATAAACTGACTGTTAAAACAGGCACTCCTCTGCATATGGTTAAAATGAAATTAACATATTCCGTGTATATTTGATTGCAAAACTTGAAAAATATTTACATCAACAAATTAAATTTTATATTAATGATAATCATAGGAGTTAAGTAAAGAAAAGGTGTGAAACATGAATACGTTAGCTCTAAGACAGCAATTTTAAATGCATCTTAATAATAGAAAAAAATGCTTTTTTTTAATTTTTCGTCATTTTCATAATTTCATAGTCACATCTTTATTATATAAAAATTTGTATGCTTGAGTTTTAAACAGAAGTGAATGTGTTTTTAAAATCACTTTTTTTCTCATTATTAAGTTGTATAAGTCTTTTTTTTCTATTTTGCGGCATCTATAATAATTTCAATTTGCTTTATAACTAACACAATGGTTTTACAAAAATTTGAAAATTGTTAAAACAGTGATTTAAATTGCTTGGCTATTGTTTAAAAAGTTATTTTATCTGTATTATATGCCCCATGTACGCGAATAAATGAATAATTGCAAAAAAAAACATGTACATATATTCAACTGACATTTTAAGTATATATTTTATAACTATGAACTACAATTCAAACTAAAAAGGTGCAATTGCGAAAGTGTGTCTTTTTTTAGTTGTTGTAAGAAATTTGCTTGTTTAATACGAATTTGTATTTTTAGTGCAAAACTAATGAGTGCACAGGTTTTTTGTTAATTCGCCATAATAGAAATAAGCAAAAAAAAAAAACAACAAAAAATGTAAGAGTGGTGAGAAAAAAGTTTGCAAATAGTGGTAGTGGTGGTGGTAGTAGTTTTAGCTAAAAACAAAAACACAAAAGAGTGGTAGAGAGATAAAACAAAAGACTTAAGCAACAAACCTGTTGTGGATTAAAATTGAAATATCCCAGCTGCAGTTATGTTGTTGATTTTCGTTAAGTTGTTGTTCATACATATGTACATACATACACACATTTATCATATAAGTGAAGGGGATTTAATTTATTTAATTGTTTTAGTTTTATTTTCATTTAATAGAGATTTTTTTAAAATTTAATTTGATTCCAAATAACCCATCATGTTTCGTTGGTGGTTGATTGGTTGGTTGGTGGTGGAAGTGTTGTTGATTTGATTTGAAAGTTATGAAGGGAATTTATTGGATTTTTGGGATGAAGTTTGGTAAAACATGAACCGACATAAAATATAAAAAATATAAATTTAACAGAGAAAAAAGAAATTAATAAAATTATATAAGAAAAATTGTAAAATTATACAAGAATTATAGTGGGATTTATTTTCGTCATAAAATTTGTTGCATGCAACAAGAGATGTTGGAACCTAAACTTGCATGCAACAAGTTTTGTGAAGTTGCAAATTATAAAGAAGTCTAAAAGAAATGACAAAAATTTCATGTCCTCTCCAAACCTCAAGGTTTGTTTAAATATGCATAAACAGTGGTACATAAAATTTTCGCCATTTATTTTAGCCCTTGTTTTGTGCAGTTTAAATTGATTTTGTTCAAACTTAAAATAGTTTAAATTTACGATTACTCATACATTCTGTGTGTGTGTGTTTTTTTTTATTTCTCTAAATTGTGCCTTGAAGATTCTTATCACATAAAAAAATGTAGCTTCTGTCTTGCATGTGTCAACATTTTATAGTTGTTGCTGTTATTGTCCCCGATACATACAAAATTGTTAATGAATAAAACGCCGACGTTGTTTTTAAATTGCTAAATTTATTTATCTGATTGTCAGTGTTTTGAAAAGAAACCTCAAAAATAGTAGAGATGAAAACGAAAATAAATTTTGTTTATTTCAGAAGCGTGGTTAAAATATTCCATCATGTTTCATGCATGCTTTGAATAATAAAGTCTAGTAGTTCCGGTAGGTTTTGTTTTTAATTTAAATGCGCCATAAGAAAATAAATTTGAATTTTAAATATTTAGCTTTTTTTAGTTTTTTTTTTTTTTTTTGATAGTAAAACGTGTTATCATTGAACATACATATCACTTATTTATGGAAAAAACGTCACAGCTCGTTTAAAATTTTAAATTTTCAAGGAATTCAATAAAGAGATAAAGCAATATGCTTCTCGCAAGACATGATTGTGTACATATTTTTTGTTTTGTTTTCGTAAATGAGCTATGTATATATGTACTCGTACATGCATTGCATACGATCCCACAGTACAATATCAAAAGTTATTTTGGGCATGTAAAATGGGTAGAAACTTCGTGTGGTAAAATTGAAATTCAAAAAATATACATTTTTCTTTTGAATAAAAATTTGTGGAAAAAATTTGTTAAAAAACATTTATTGAGTATTTTAAGTTTTCTTTACGAATTGGTCGTAAAAAATAGATGTAAATTTATGTAAAGTCTTCAGGTTTTTAATTATTTCAGTGTTAATTATAAAAAAATTAAATAAAATGCAAGTGCCGATGGCTGAAGCAGTCTGCATGTTGACTACAAAACCAAAAAAGTCCTGGGTTGAATCCCAGTTTCAGACTAAATCATAAACATATCGCATTTTTGCTGCTGTGCATTAGTGTGTATTTGTGTCAGTTGTTGAGAAGGTTTCAGTGGCGAAGGCATTGCTGATAGCAATCCACAGGCACATTAGAACGTCCTCCTTCAACGGTATTGTGTAGCACCAGCGAAGTAAAATAATTACTAAAAATGGCTACTAAAACGAAGCTTCAAAAATACGTCTCCTTGACATCAGACAACACTGGTATAAACAAAGAACGTGCAAAAGCAGAGTTGAAAGATATTGAAGCTTTACCTTCGGACATTTCTCTAATTATCCCTTTCCTCTAGTTCCAGCACAATGCATCGCATGTGTAGAGGCCATTTTCTGACAGCTGGTCCAAGATAAAAAAATTATAGTTTGGATTGTTATTTTTTTTTACGATTATTTATTTATGTTTGGTCTATATGCGTCATTTCGTTCGCTGCTAATACCAAAATCTTTAGTAGACCTTTAACCAAATTCTTGAAAAAAGCTAAGAAATATCACATGTTTGTACAAGAACTGTCAAAAAATATTTGAGTATTACAGAATATACAAACAAAAGAAACCAAATAGCTTCTTTAAACATTTT
This sequence comes from Dexiosoma caninum, assembly GCA_963924685.1. Classification (NCBI taxonomy): domain Eukaryota; kingdom Metazoa; phylum Arthropoda; class Insecta; order Diptera; family Tachinidae; genus Dexiosoma; species Dexiosoma caninum. The sequence continues at coordinate 36,362,753 of OZ004729.1, read as the reverse complement.
CCTTATACAACAAACATTTTATTGTTTGATTTTAAATCTATTTAATTTTTCTACCGTTGAATAATTAAAAGAATAATAATTTTTTTTTTTTAAAATTTAAATCTCAAAGTTACAATACTGACTGGCAACCGCTTTGTCGGACAGTGAGTTTGTGGCTGATCATTTTGTAACAAATAGATTCTGTAGTGTTAGCGAAATTCGTTGTGCACTACGTCGTTAAGGTCATTATAAGCGGCTGCCAGAGCTTTTAATTTGATTAAATATGAATCGTTTGGGCAAATGATGGCACTCATGACTTAAGACAGAGAAGAGAATGACCCAATACAATCATCAATCAATGTTGTTGTGTGCCACTGGCACCAATATTATGCGTCATCTGTATACACGCCTGAAATCAAAAGCAACATCATCGGCATAAAATTGCTCAAAATAATTGTAGTTCGATTAAAAGTCTAAATATTCAAAAACGCATGTGTGCGGCAAAAAATGCTTGTTAGACTTTCAATGAAAGGAGAACAAAAACTATTAAGTTTTTTTTTTCATTGCCATCGAATGGAGGGTTAATTAAGCAAAAAAAAAATTAGAATAAGGAAAGACAGTTAAAAAGTTGTAAAAAGCTAATTTTTTTCTGACTTGTGATAAAAACAGCAGCTTTGACCTTTTGGGAATATATGAAGTATGACCTTTACTAAAAACAGAAAAACAATAATTATAAGAAAAATAAGAATTATTCTCGTATGCATTTTCCTAAGCTCTTTCGGGTTAAATATATGGTTTTAACAACTTTACAACTACATCCCTGTGAACACAAAAAGTACTGATGACGTGTATAGTGGCATAGAAAATATGTATATACGTGCTCTACTCAACTGGTGTTGGAGATTAATCGTTCTCTTTCCCTTATTCTAATCAAAGTAATTTTTCACAATATTGTGATAAATTAACTGTGAACTTGCATTTTCATTCATTTGCAATAATTGTAGTTCGATTAAATTCTAAATATTACGAAAAATATTTGTATTTCTTCCTTCTTTAATGGTGCTTTCTTTTCAATCAAAAGTGTGTTGCATTTTTGCCCCAATTTTTTTTCCAACATTTCGCTTGAAAGCCATTTTACAGTTCTTTAAACGCTAACAATAAAGTGCAAATATTATTAGTAAATACAGTGAAAAGTGTATTTATTACCTCCTTCTAGAATCGAAATCACTATAATTCTAATTTGTGTAATTGTCAATAGAACACCCGGTATAGAAAATTAGGTTTCATGAGAACGTACACGTAAAGTGCATTCGCTACAGCATCAATGCCGTCGGTTCGCCATTCGTACTATTGTCAGAAATATTAATTTTATATTTTGAAATTAAAAATTCCAATTTGTTTCAAGGAGATTAGCACGAATATATATTTTTTTTTTTAAATTGAAAACTGCACAACAAAATTTTATTGCATTTTTTCTTGCAATTCTCAACATTCAAAAAGTCATGCAAAATTAAAATGACAACAACAAAATACAGCCACTATGAACGTGACATTTTCTTTAAGTGAATAACAACAGCAAAATAATAATAAAAATAAATAAAATTACGAAAAATAATACAACAAAAAAATAAATAAATAAATAAAAATGCAATAAAAATAAATTACACAACCTCTTTGGATACAAAAAGCAAATGAATCCGAAGAAAAAAAAAAAACCGAACAGCTTTAAACATGAAGTGCATTTCAACGGAGTTTAATGGGAATTTTTCATATAAAATGAACGTGCATAAAACATCCAAATCATTTTATAACAAAAAAAAAAAATAAAAAAAAAAGAATCAGCATGATCATCTTTCTAATGATAATTTTTTTTTTTTTCTTAAATAATTTATGACAGCCCACTCAGACAATTCTGTTAATAAAGGGGACATACAAATGTAACGTGTATCTATACACACAAACATGCATATGCATGCATACAGACGCTTATTTTGTTTTTGCAATTTGTTTGTTGCATGCAGAGATAATGAAAACGTTTCGTATTTCTTTAAGTGACGATAATAATCACCTGTTTTGCAAAATTTACTTTGTATTTACCCAAGTACTTTTACATGTCGGCTTAAATTATTGTATAAAATTGCATATGAAAATTTAACACAAATATTTATCTTCACATGGCAAACAGTTAAAAAAAACGGATTTTTATTATCGTCATTTATCAAAAGTAATGGCGGTGCTGCATATAAATTGAGAGAAACAAAAAATAAATAAATTTTCATTTACTTGGAACGGCTGGTAATTTGATGAAATGACGCATTTGCGTTAAGCTTGAGCAATGCCGCCATAAAGTAAGCAACAAACAAACGAAAAGTAAAAGGTTTAAAAGATTTTGTAATATTTAATTACCATAGTGCAGAGTTATGTACATACATACATACGTATATGACTTATTATTTTCAAGCTATAAAAATATTACAATTCCTATTTTGAATTTAAGCAGGGTCGTCAGTACAGTCCAATTGTTTATTAATTGTCTCCATTTAAATTATCTGCGAGTATTTTTCTGATTTAAAAGTAAAAAAAAAAAAAACACTCCACTCACTTGGCTGTATAATTCAGTATGAAATGCATATTTAATATGTAAAGTGAAAACTCCCATTCCGTACCGTTTGCAAGCCTCAAAGTGCTGTTAGTCCCCGTCCATATTGTGAAACATTTGCTGCAAAACTTTTTTGAATTCTCTTTTGAAGCTTCTGCAGTGTCCATACATGAAACTTATGCTTCATGTTTCGTATTTTTTATTCCTCCCTTCTATCTTCTTTCTTTAATTTTTTTTGACATTTCTCAATACCGAATGTAAATATAAAATAACTACCCTGTGATAGAAGGTGTGAATATTTTTTTTTGGATACACATTTAAAGCACAAGGTATAATTTGAAGCAAAATGGACGCTAAGAAGAAAAATTATATAATAATTTTTATATAATTTTATATTTTTTTTTTAAATTTTTGATTATATTTCACAAAAAATTAACAATAAAACAGGGTAGCTATTATTATGATAGAAGTTAACAGTATACCAAACGAAAAGAAATAAAATGAAACGTCAAATACACCTCATCTCAAAAGATGCAAATAAGAAATTCAACAAAAGCTGCATGTACAAGAAACAGCGTACATACTTCCACTCCTTTTCCCCTTCTCGTCTACAAACTCAAAAGTTTTGGAGCAAATGTTTCACAATATGGACGGGGACTTAACAAATTAACGCCGAAACAATACTGTTTTAATCAACAATGGCAAAAAACTTCAAATATCAACTATGAAAATTTCATAGTTGTATTTTGATTCTTGTGTTGATTCTTGTTTCTTTTATTGTTTTACTTGAGATTGATTATGAAATTTATCTGTAAAGATTGGACAATTTTCCTGGAAGCAAGTCTGTTGGCATGAGAGGGGGAAAAGGCGAAAGAAGAGAGGAGCAGAACTACTTGTCTAAAGGTGTATTATATGTTGTGGGGTTGTTAAAACAGGCGGCAATTTTTTCCTGTACCTACGTTTGTACAACAAACGTCAAAAACACATTGTTTTTTTTAATATTTGCATTAGTTGTTTTTCAGATATCTGGAACAAACAACGTCTGTGCTAGTACAACAACTCCATTCAACACCACCTTGTTAAAGACGCTTGGACTTGTACCGAAAAGTTACTTCAATTCTCTGTTGTTACTTCATTCTCATTCTTTTCTGTTGGTTCCATGTAAATTTTTTGACTATCTGTGTCTAAACACTCCGACAGTTTTAAAAGAGATTAAGAAAAACTACCTTCAAGAAAAATTGCCCAATCTAAAAGCAGACTTATGGCGTTTTCTTTTCTGACAAAAATGTTACATATATGCTACATTTCGTTACTGTTTCTGTTCCATTCTAAAAAATATGTAACATTAAAAAAAGCTATTTCGTTCCTTTCTAAATATGTTGCACAAATAACTGCAAAATATGCAACATATTTGACCCTCTAATCTCAAGTCGGGGTGATATACTAACCTTTTTTACATCTTTGTGAAGTACTTTTTTATACAAATAAGAATTATGAAAATCAATATACTCTTCACTTTGACTAGAGTCCGTCAGACTTTTGTTAGAAGAAGATTCTGTTTAATTTATTGTTTATTTCAATGTAATTTGATAAATTTTTCGTTTAAAGTTTTTGCAGTTTGTTCTAGGTAATAGCAGATGATTAGACAACAATGTTGCTGACGATTTTTATTGATAAAATGGTGCTAAAAACCGTAGAAACAGTGAAACGCTAAGTATACATTAATATTAAATCTCAAATATTTTGTACCATTGTGGCAGTAAAAAATGTATCACTTTTTAAAGGTGTGGGCAAACTGTAGAAAATGTTATCCATCGAAAGGGCAACATATTTGTTCAGAAAAGAAATCACCACAATATATTACAATATTGACAGAAAATTTGTAATAAGATGTTTAGCAACCGTGAGAACTCACAAATTTTGTGTGGGGCAACAAAGCCACAAAATGTATTGTTCGTGAATTATACGACAATAATATTGTCACACTTCTGCCAAATCGTGAGAGCACCCGCCATTAGCGTTGACAGGTAATTGCCAGATATTGTACGATCATTTGTTATTGTCAGATGTGCTTAATTTAACGCACCGTATAATAACACCACTGTGAGTTAAATATTTCTATTAGCAACGCTGCCCATAAATACTGAGAGACAATGTTTAACATCAGATCTGCCAACTTTTCCATACCATAATCTGACAACCGTGTGAACTGACAATTTTTGTTGGCAGATAAATTTATTGTCGAATAATTCTATGACAATGACATTGTAAGGTTTTCTTACAATAGTCTGAACTCACAATTAATATTTAGGAGACAATTTTTCATTGTGAGGGCAATGCCACCATCTTGCCATATCGTACAATATTGTAAAATCGGACAATCGTGTGTACTTAGCTTTAGAATTGTTTTTTTGTGCATTTTCTTTTGCGTTTGTCCAAAATGTAACAAATTCATGAACTTAAATGTCTTTAGTAGGTATGTAAGTTTGTTTGTACTGTATAGTTGTTGTTCGTTCAATATACCACAACCACATCAGAACGCCCTCCTTCGTCGGTATTGTGTAGCACCGGCGAAGTAAAATAATTACTAAAGTGACTACTAAAAACAAAGCTTTAAAATTGAATACGTCTCCTAGACATCAGAGACGCTACAACATTGCTATAAAAAAACAAATAACGTGTAAAAAGCGGTGTTATAAGATAGTGAAGCTTCATCTCCTATCATTTCTCCTACTATCCCCTTCATCTAGTTTCAGCACAATGCACCGCATGTGTAGGGGTCATCTCCTAAGTGCTGGTCCAAATTAAAAAATAAATATATATTCCAATTTAAATTTAAAGCGATTTATTTTTTAAATTTATTTTCCTTAAATACATGATAATGTCAATTTAATGTCATTAATTTGTTTGTATCTATCAATTAATTAATTGCCATATGGCAGATGGCAGAAGCAAGTACGCAAATTGCCAGGGTATCCCACACAATATAAATTTAAACGACCTATGCCTTCACATAGGAAGCTAAATTATATATAAAATTCCTGAGTTTGATGGTGTCCACCAGTAACAGCAACTGATTAGTCGAATGTCATTAATTGAACAAAGTTTTGGCCAGCTGTTTCTCAAACGTTACGCAGCCCAGCAAACATTTAATCACAAAATGTTTATGAGATTTCCTTAATTATGACTCAAAGTCAATATGTATTTTTACATACATATGTATTGCATACTCGTATGTAAATAACACATGTATAACCCCTAATGTTAAAACGTCATGTTAAATGTCAATTGCAAAACATGCAGATATTGCAATTCATAATCAACTATTTGAAAGTAACTCGTTTTAGTTTCTTTATTCAGACATAAAATTAAATATTAACACAGCCAGTCATACAAACATTGATTTCCTTAAGTTCAGAAGGAAATATAAAGCGTGATTTGAAAGCAAAACTTATAATTTTTTATTGTTTTTTATAGACAGCAACTCTGAGCTGTTTCACAAGAAAGAAAAAAAACTAGTTTAATTTTTCTAAAAAAGAAAAAAAAAACAAAAACTAACAAATAATTTCTTTTGTAATTGTTGCATTAATTGAAAGTAATAAACAGAAATAAATTAACATAAAGACTCATGCAATTGTTGAATTAATTTATTAAAACACGTTTGGTCCGGAGAAAATTATTTGTTAGAAATACAGCAGGCGTTTCTATGCGCAGAGAACTTTTGTTTTTGAAGAAGAGAATTATTAATTTAACAAAAAGCAATGTTATTACCCACTTTGTTATTACTTAGTTTTTCCTGTTTCTTTTTTATTTATTAGTTTCTCATTAATAAATTGCAAGATTAACAGCTAGAAGAAAATATAATTTGAAGGTGCTGTTGGCTAAGCAATTCCATTGTGTTGACTGTATTGCCCGAAGGTTGTAGTTTCAAAACCTCCTCCAGTCTTGAATAATTTTAAGATGTCCATTAGTGTTTTTGCTAAACTATTGCCGATATTTCAGTAAATTAAAAATAGGTTGGCTTAAAAAATTTAATACGTCTACTCCACCCTCGCGATGTTGCAACTCAATTTTAACAATTAACAAAACACGCAACGGTAGATTTGTGAAAGAATTAAGCCAAACTCACTCGTATCATCTCTTGTCTACACCATATCGTTACAAAAAAAAAAATAAAAAAATGTCACCATCGTTGGGAGGCTTCGTAAGCTTGAATGTTACTTTAAAAAAAAAATGATTTAAAGGGCATCGCCAGATATAAAAATTTTTATGAAATTGTTTGCGCAACAATGTTGCAATGTAGTACTCTGAGAAACATGTGAAATGTATTTGGCAACATTTTTTTTTCAAACCTGTGAAATAACTTGAAAGACTAGTTATTTCATATGAAAATTTTGACAACAATGAATTATTTATTGTGAAATGAATATGAAATTATTTGTATGCATGTCAAATGTTTATAGTTTGAAATAATCAATGTTGCTCAACATTTTTCGAAAATTTGAACAGACTACTGGCTTTTAAGTGAAGTAACACTGAGGTTATTGGAATGCCTATAAAGGCCCTCATTCATTATCCTACACAATCGCACGATTAATTCACAGGGGAAGGATAGTAAGTCTGACCGATATTAAAAACCTCTTCAAAAAGGCGTTGTTAGTGACACATTATTATACAAATAATTAAATATATAATAGTATATATAATTAAAAAACTACTTTTTTTACCTGTGCCCATTTTTTGATTTATTTTGTTTAAAAATTCTCAGCTGTTTGGGAAAATCACATGAAAATGATAATTTTAAGAAAATTTTTATAAACTTTTCCAAATCACACGACTTGTCAAAAAATCTCATGTCATATAGAGCCATTTTTGTAGTACACAGTACATTACTTTTTTGACGCACATGTCATATTTGGCAGCTCGTTGACTCTGCCATCAGAATATTCTCGGTTCAAGACCTGGTCAGGCGAAAAATTTTTCTATTGTCTTTGCGCCAACAGTGCAATGAAACGTGGGCAAAATAAAATATATAAAATGGCTGTCTTTTAGCTTAAAAAAATTATTGCGTCAACATAATAAGAGACAGGCAGTGAGTAACTAGACTTTTGTAATTATCAAAAAAAGAAAAACAAAAACGGGCAACTACTGGCTTGTGCAAATATTAAGCTTTCTATCATTCTATCACTTTACACTATCCCCTTCCTACTAGTTCCAGTGGAATGGATCTTTCCATCTTTTTAGAAAAGAAAACTGTAGCGGAGGGCGGTGATGAGGGGCCTATATGTACAACTCTGTTGTTGTTCATGTTGTTAATTTGTAATTAGCGACGTCTCCGGCAGTTGAGGGGTTGCAATAATTTTAAAGCCATTTTATGATTTTTTTTACTTCGTCCATGATTGATTGCTCAATAGTGCTTATTCCACAGGGCTCTTGTTTTGCATATGACATTTCACCTCTGAAATATTTAATAGGCTATTTACATGAAGGGTCATGTCCCTGCCAATTGAACATAAAAAACTATGAGCACTGTAAGGGTTTAAAAGGGATCTGGATGAACTTCCTTCGAGAAAAATTGCCCAATCTGACCGCGGTTTTATTTAATATGTGTGTTGTATATTTTGCTTAGCCGCTAATATATCATGATCGACTAAGTTTTCTGGATACGAAGTGTCTCCAAAAAAACATTAATTGTATGCTTTGTAAAATCTTAAGCTGCGTACACACGATTGTCATATATTACAATGTTCACGGAAACATTGTAATAAAATGTTTAACAGCCGTGTGAACTCACAATTTTTGTGCGGCAACATTGTTACAAAATGTATTGTCCGTGCATTGTACGACATTAATATTGTCAGACATCGGACAATCGTGAGAACACTCGTCATTGCCATTGACAAGTAATTGCCAGATATTGTACGGTCATTTGCTATTGTCAGATGTGCTTACTTTAACGCACCGTATAATAATACCAATGTGAGATAAATATTTCTATAGGCAACGTTGCCCATAAATATTGAGAGACAATGTTTAACATCGGATCTGGTAACTTTTTCCATACCATAATCTGGCAACCGTGTGAACAGACAATTTTTGTGGACAGATAAATTTATTGTCGCACAATTCTGTGACAATGATTGTAAGATATTCTTACAATAGTGTGAACAGAGAATATACCTTTTGGTGACAATTTTTAATTGTCAGTACATTGCCGTATATTACAATATTTATTGTACAATCGTGTGTACATAGCTTAATTTATAAAAATAAATGGATTGAAGAAGGGACTCCAAAAGAGAACATCAGATTTGAAGCAGCAGCTCCAACCCTTATTTTAAACGGATCTAACAATGCCCCCTTCAAAGAATACTAAAGGAATTTCGTAAATCGTATTCATTAAAAACTGAAAATTTATTTGAAGACGACAATCAAGGAATTTATTGCGAAACAAATTTTCAAAAGCAGGGCTTAATGTTTTACTCCTTTTTTGGAAAAGTTCGCCATCGAATGGGTTTAGACTGTTGAATATGTCTTCAAGAGCAATTGCAAATGAAAAACAAAAAATTATTGATGCTGGAAAGTAAGAAATTATTGTTTATTAAATGTTACAAATACGATTAAAATTCTATTGTAACCATTTTTAACGAGCATAGTAACACAGACTTTCACTCACTATACTAAAACAGATCAGAGTCCCTGCTAGGAAGCGAACATGGAACCCCCTCATTGACAGATTAGCCTAAACTAAACGGTGTTCTTTTCCAAGCAGAAGAAGGTACCACACAACATCACCATTGTTGCCATTATTGGCAGGCATGTTAATTGCGTAAAAAATTGCAAAATTAGTGACAAGCGACAATCGCGATCAACATTAAATTAAAACTGACTGCACATTGTACTTTGGATTAATGCGACCAAACAAGTATTTAAATTCGAATGTAACTTCATTATAACAAAGAATAGATATACATTTTGGTACAACAGATCTTTGACAATAAAAAAAAATTAAAAAAAAAGAATTAAAAACATGTTGCAAATCAAAAGTGAAGCGAACGTATGAACGTGATTGAATTGAATTGAAACTTTGTTCTTCAACTTATCTGGCGAGAAAAATAAAATAAATTTGAATTTCCTACAGCATGAAATGGCCATGGCATTTTTTTCGAAATCGAAACTAGCACTCAGCTTAAAAAGCGCTTGATGTAGAATTATGGAGAAAAATCTTATAAAAAAAAACAAATGAAACAACAACAACAAAAACTTGAGAAATATAAAAAGAAAAATAAAATATATGGCGGTGTTTAAAAATTAACACAATATTGTTGAGATCGTTGAGAATTTATGCCTTCAGCTGCGAACTAAAATGTTTTAATTTTTTTTTTTATATTTTATTTTTTTATTTTTTCTGTTTAATTTATAGTTAATGTAGTGTTTTTGCAACAAACCGTAAAATCTTGTAGTAAATAAATGAAATAAGTTGAATGCACACACATCACTAACCCAGTTTCAAGGTTTGCAACTGAAATAGCGTTTGTTTTAAAATTAATTAGTTGCACACAAATTGTATTAAGTCGCATTAATAATTAACAGTGGCTGCACATTTTACTTTTTAAAACTCTCGTTGTATTTGAATTGAGTTTATAAAAAAATTTGTAAGTGAAGTTTTTTCGTAAGATTTTCACTTAATTCCGTCAGCGTTGCCATTTTTGGATATTTTTAACCAAAATTTCGTAAATAATTTTTCTTTCCAGCGAGGAGATATGAATATTTTTCCCATTTTGGTTACTTTTTTGAACTTAACTAAATAGTAGATGTGTATATTTTTCATTTTAAGCTTTACCGAGCGTTTAGACGTGCAAGTGCAAGTGCGAAAAACTTAATACACTCGAAGTTTTTCACTAGCAGGCTTGCTGACTGCATCAACTTTCAGAAAATTTCAGAAGATTTTTAAAATTTTTCTTCTTTAAAATTTTTCTTTTTTAAAATATCTGAAAGCTAATTTGAAATTTTTTTATTTATTTATTTATTGCAGTATTCATTAATGATTTATGTATGGTTTGGATTAAAATTTAACTTTTTATTTGTTATTTGCCAGATCCCAAAAGCCTAAAAACTGGAAAACGTAAAATTTTCGCCTGGACTTTTGAAAAATATGGACAATTTTTAAAATGCATTTAAAATTACTAGTGTTTGACTTAAATATACAATTAGCAAAAAATAAGAGTGATGATACTTCATAAATTGTCAGTTATGTAAAAAAAAATGGTACTAATTTGAGTTAAGAAAAGATATAATCTAAACATTTGCAAATACACAGTGGTCTTCTAAAAATCACACGATTTCCAACATTCGAACTTGCTACTGAAAATTTGTTCAAAATAATGTTTATTCTTATTTAAAAGTGTTTTTTGTAATGAATCTAATCTATCTAATGAATTTAGTGAAAATGTGCTTTTATTCATCCATCTACTTTATCTGCATACTTTAACAAGAACATGGAGAAATATTAGAGTGTTTTTTAAATTGATTATTTTGTATTAAAATCCATTACAGAGTATATAATTTGACTTAATTTAATAAAAGAAAGACTTCAAGTAAAAATTTGTAATTGTTTTTTTATGTTTTATTAGTTATTTATTAGGAAGATGGTACATTCGATTTAATTTCGATTTTAAACCGAGTAAATCTACTCTATCTGCATACTTTAACAAGAACATGGAGAAATATTAGAGTGTTTTTTAAATTGATTATTTTGTATTAAAATCCATTACAGAGTATATAATTTGACTTAATTTAATAAAAGAAAGACTTCAAGTAAAAATTTGTAATTGTTTTTTTATGTTTTATTAGTTATTTATTAGGAAGATGGTACATTCGATTTAATTTCGATTTTAAACCGAGTAAATTTTAGCGAATTCGGTTTACAGAACACCTAAGTATGTGTATTCGTTTTAAAAATGAAAAATTTCGACGGATTCGGTTTACAGAACATAGCTGTATATTGAAAAATGTCGGTCATAAAATGAAATCTAGCTAAATTTCACAAAAGTGTTATGTAAACGGTCTAGATTTCGGGATATATTCCAAATCAATAAAATCTACTACATTTCATGCCAATGTAAATGGACTATTAAAACCTTTTTCTTGGTATTGCATAGAAGTACTTGTATGTCTAAATGCAGTGTTAAAATCACGTTTTATAATTTCATAAAATAGGCGTTAATATTCCGTTTATTGCGCAACACTGTAAAACCGTTTCGTTTGTGACAATCGTATTAAATTCTAATTTATTAAAATAATAACATATTTCGCCATTAGTAGGGATTTTTAACACCTGTCCAAATTTGCAATTTTTAAAAGTTCTGCTTTGAAATTGCATTAGTGTTCACGTGATGAAATTCTACTGTTGCAATTTTTCTATTTCTTGCGTTTTCTGTTTCACCTACAATACCAATCCACCTTCAAGTTGAATAGTAAGAATCACAAAACAAAAGAGAATTAGAGAACACATGAAACCGTGTACCTCTCCCCAACCTTCTTACCACTCTGGCCAACGAACTCTAGAATTGCTGCAATAAAAATTGCAAATGTGGACCAACTAAAATAAAAGCCTTTATACTAATAGAGTTAAATTTATTGAAATAAACTTTTTTAAAATAATGTAATATTTGTTTCGAACATTTTTTGGTTATTAGTATCCATTTTTTTTTTAAACGCGATCAGTTTAGCATGCGGTGTTGTTTTTTTTTTCTATTTTTTGTTCCCTTGGAATGCTGTCTCATGTCTAATTCTTTCTGACTACCAACGTAACGAACTTTAGACTGATTTGATTTTAATAGTAAACTTTTTCAAGTTTAAGACTAGACATCTAACAATCGATTGAATTAGACTTAAGCTACTCTTACATATTGCCACAGATATATAAATATTTTTCTTTATCTACATTTCTTTGATAAGAAGAACAAATCTAAAATGAAATATATTTTGTTTAATTTTTTTTTTTCATTTGCCAAGTTTTTTCCTTTTTTTTAAATTGAAAATATATTTTAATAAATTTGGTTGCATTAATTTGTTGGTCGTGGCAACGCTGATTGTAACAAAATGAAAAAGTGAAATCAATTAATTTTTTTTATAATTTTTTGTTTATCGTTAATTATGCAACGCCATCTGTGTTAATCTAATTGAATATTTTCCATTCATGGCAAAATAGATTTGTTTGAGTCAAATTTAAATTAATTTGTACTTTGAAAGCGAAATTTAATTGGAATTATTGTTCGTTCATCTAATTCAAATGTATTTACAGTCAAAGCTGCACAATGGGACCGCCTACAAATGTTGCAAATTGGCTAGAATAGTGAAATATGACATTTTCAAAATTAAATTAAAGTAAAAATAATAATTCAAAAATGTGAACATATTAATAGAATATTTTTTTTTGCTTGGGCCAGTGCTGAATGCATTGCTTCAGAACCAATAGGCTAAGAATACTGCAGAGAAGAGAAACGCGGTGAAATGTTAGAAGGATAGATCGGATAATTCTAGAACACTCTGCAGTTGCGCGTTTCTTTTTTTGAGACTTTTTAAAGCAAATTTTCTGCGTGTGGAGTTTTATTTTGACGCATTATTTTTTTATTGAAGATAAAGCAGTCGTTTTATTTAGTATTTTATTTTGCCGACGTTTTATTGCACAAATACCGACGGACACAATATATATATTTTTGCTCTGAACAGGTCTTGAACCGAGGAACTTCTCTTTGCCGAATCAATTTTTTAATTTGAATCTATTTTTATATTATGATAATTCAATGTACTATATTTTTTTTTTTCAAATAAAATTTATTTTTATTTCCTAAAACATAGAAAAAATTCTAAAGTTCGAGCAGAAATAATCTCTAAATCCGTTGTTCGATCGTTGTACACAGATCAGTATGTGTTTCCAATTTCTTAAGAAGGTGCCAACATCTATAAGTTCACAGCTTTTAGCCAAAAAGAAAATAAGAGGAATATTTAAAGCAGATGTGCAATTCGTGCAATTAATTACTTAGCACCACCATTTTATTTGTTATTTTACTTCGCCGATGTTTTCATGATGAAACGGAAATAGGGGTGGGAGCGATGTGATGTATATTCGCGTCGGCACTGACCTACTTCAGAAAAAAAAAACATTCAAACATGGGGACATTCAAAGGGTTAAGAGTATATGAATTCAGCTAAGAGACCTCGAAAATTTTATAAATGAAGCTTCTGCGCTACAAACCGTAATTCGAGTAAAAACCTGCTAAAATTTATATCAAATCCCATTGTGCGTAGGGACAATCTGCGTTATCGTATTAAAAACTTATTTCAAGGGGAAGTTTTGCCCTCTTCCCGACTTATAGTCCAGATATAGCTCCTACTTTCTGTTACTTGTTTCGTTCGCTTCAGAACACCTCATCTAGAAAATGCTTCATTTCTGTGAAGAGATATCAAACATTGGCTTAATCCTTTGATTGTCTTGCAGACCTTGAAGTTGATATTCTGCAGTGGTGTACAATATATCTTATTTTCTTTGGGCTGATGAGCAATAAACTGATAAAAACTAATGATCGTGTTAAGTACGGTGAAAACAAAATTCTATAGAGGCAGTCAAACAGTTAATTAATCTTCCAGTTGATGCAGGGCTATTTTGTGCACATCGCTAGTAAGAAACGGTTAAAATTGTTGAAATTTAAAGTTTAACATTAAATGCCGTATTTTTTTTTCTGGGTGCGGCACTCAGCGGATGGCCCCTACACATGCGGTGCATTGTGCTGGAACTAAGAAATAAGGTTTTGGGAGAGAGGGTGGAGTATTGTTTATTGACATTCGATTTGTACATTCCCTCGTCAAAAGTGACATGAAACCCCTCAGCTGTTAGGCTATTCCACATACGTGGTGTTCGGTATTATTAAATCAATATTAATTTTTTTTTAAAGAGAAGTAACACTCAGGCAATTATTGCGTGTTACCTTCTGTAGGAAAGGGATAAATATAGAGATATTTTTTTTTTTTTTTTTTTTTTTTTTTTTTTTATCTTGGGCCAGTGCTCAGGGGCTATCCCCTACATATGCAATGCATTGCACTGGAACTAGAGAGAAGGATAGGGAAGAAATAGACAGGTGGTGAAAGTGGTAGGAAGATAGAGCTTAATTCTTGCACAACTCTGCAGTTGCGTGTAAATTATAAAGCAAAGTTGCGGCGTCTCTGATGTTTTTTGACGCATTATTTTTAAGCTAATGGAGCCATTTTATTTATTATTTTACTTCGCCGACGTTTTATTGCTCAAATACCGACGAAGGAGGGTGCTGTAGCACAGAAAACTCAGAAAATTTTTTTTTCTGATTTGTCCCGGCTGGGAATCGAACCTGGGTCTTTCTGGTTGCAGAGCCAACACGCTGACTACTCGCCATCAGCACCCCCATATATATATATTTTCACAACTCTGCTTTTGCTAGTTTTTTGATAGTGGCAGTGTTGCAGCGTCTCTGATGTTAAGTAGACGTGACATATTCAATTATGAAGCTGTGTTTTAGTAGCCAAAAAGAAACTTGTGAATTTTCGATTTTCTGTATTTGATTAAAAAATCTTTGATTTTAAAATATTTAATTTTTATTTAATTTAGAGTGATTATTTTGTTTTGTAGATTCCAAAGCTAATCATACAAAATTATTTGTAAGGAAATATTTAAAACATTATATATAATATTAAAAATTTTTATAATTTTAAAAAATTTTTTTTAATATTTAATCTAGTTTTTTTGTAAATTTTTTGTAGGAAAAAATGAAGGCTGACTAATTTAAAATTTAAATTTTTTATAAATAATTTTGTTTCGGTTTCACTTTTTCCTTAAGCAAAAAATAAAATAAAATAAAATAAATAAATATTTCTGTGGCATAATCCATTAATTAAATTGTAGCAGCACCAAACCTGAGTCTGTTACTGGAAAATAAAATAAGGGTCAAACGTCGTGTTTAATATTCGTTATTTTTTAAAGATATAAGATGTATTTTATAAGTACATGTTTTTCATTTATATATTGATATAATATTTTGTATTTGTAATTAATATTTCTAATGGTTAAATTAAATTTTTAATTAATTTTCTTAAATATGAGGACTCCTAATGTCCTTTTGTCCTTTGTTAAAGTCTTGAAAAGTTCAGATTAAATAAAAATGTAAAATAATTATATATAACAAGTCAATATATGTAAATCTGTGGTATTTTATTGAATTAAATTGGATTTATGCTCTTAATTTTTTATTAACGGAATTAACGATTAAATTTCATTAAATTAAAAAGTCGAATAATATATTCTTCTAATAGTAGGGACACGAAAGAACATAAAAGCATTTAGAATAATAAAATAAATTTATAAAAAAAAAAAGTTAAAAAATAGCTTCTCTTGCATATTGCAATTACTGCCGAATGATAATAATAATAATTGATATTGCCATAGAAATATTTATTTTTTAAAATTTTTATAATTTTTTTTAAACTCAAAAAAAAAACTCGAAAATTTGTAAATTTAAAAGAGTACAAGGCCTTACCGGTGGTGGTTCACTAGCGGTGCTGTACACCTCGCTAGCTGCGTAATCGGCCTTCATTTGCACGGTAGTCATTGAAGCGGTATCCTTTTCGGTCATCTATAAAATTCGATTTCACACGCTAACGCGTTCAACAGTTTTTTTTTTACAAACAAAAAACACTTGATCACTTGATTTTTTCAAAATAAAATCAAATTGTTTTTTTAAAGTTAGAAATAAATTTTTTATTTTTTTATATTTTTTTGTTTTCAAAAATATCACCGTTTATTCAAAATAAAATGCAGTTTTTCTTCACAAATAAGTTGCTGTTCACAACCTTTCTTTGTACGATAAAAAAATTTTCAATAAAATAAAAGTAAAAGGAATTTTCTTTTATTTCTCGTTTGTTTTTTCCAACTTGAATAAGAAATTCAAAACTTGTTTTCAAAATAAATTTTATTTGTAGATTTTTTAGGTCCGCTAAACACGTCTTAATACAACGGCTGCCACTCGACGTCTGCAGTTAGTTCAGCATTGAGTTTCAGATTTTTCTACAGATTTGTTTAGTTAAAAACAAAAAAAAAATCAAGCTGAAATAAAAAATTTAAATGTATTAAAAAAATTAAAACCACTACCATTACGAAAACACCTCAACGTAATGTAGACAATACATAAACAAACAAAAAAAATATAGAAACAAATAAATAAATAAAATAAAACACAGTCAAACCCCCTTCTTTATATAAAGTCCATCATCATCATCAGACTTGAATGCATGTAAAAAAAAGCTGACGAAAATTGTTAGCAAAGCGAAGTGAATAAAAAATATTAAACAAATAAAAAAATTTTTTTTTTGTTTAAACCGAAGTAATTCATAATAATGAGGTTTAAATATGATCATTCAAGAGAAGCCCACAAAAAAAGTAAAATAACACACACGAATAGCGAACAGTGTTGATCATTTAACGATTTTGTAAAGTAACAAAGTAGATACGAGTATGTATGGATTCGTATGTATGTATGTGCATGTAGATCATGTAAGAAAATGTACATATGTATATTGAACATTTAGGAACAGTATTAGGAAAGTCAAAGAAAAATAGTAAACATTTTTCAATAAATCATATTTATAACTTGTAACTCGCAAGCAGTTGGCCAGATTTTAATTACCGTACATCAGTCATTTATTTCCCGATTTTCGTAATATTGTTGATAAATGTGTTTGCCTTTTTTCATGCAGTATCTGGATCCATTTATTTTATTACTTCATTATATTCACTTAAATAAATCACTTAAATGCTACGGCCTCATGAATCTAGTGACATAATTTTTTCCTATTCATATTTTTTTTTTTTTTTTTATTTTTTTTATTATCCTTATTAGTATTTAGAATACTTTAGTTTTCAAATCTACTATATTACATTAATAAAAAATGAAATAAAAAATAAGAATAAAAAATAAAAAATAACAATTGATGCACTACAAAAAAGTTTTAGTTGTTTTTAACAAAATTAACACATTGTCGTTTGAATATATAAAAATTTCTTTCTGATTTTAACTCATATGGAATTTCATTATACAGTTTAAGACCTTTATAAAATAGCGATCTTTGCATTGCAGTTGATGTTGTTCTAGGAAGTCTAAAGTTTTCTGAGTTTCTGAGCCCATATGGCTGTACGTCACCCACAAAATTTATGTTTTCGCAGAGATACTCTGGCGCATTTCCCACCTTTATTTTCTGGATAAAGCATAAAGTGTTCATTTCCAGCCTTTGTTTAATATTTAACCATTGAAGAGAGTTAAGCATTACTGAAATATGTGTATACCTATTGCACCTCAAAATACATCTCATTGCCTTATTTTGTAGTTTCTGCATTCTCTCGATTTGTGTTTGTAGGCAGCAAGTGTATAATATGGTTGAGCCAAATTCAAAATGCGGTTTGATTATGGTGTTATATATGTTTATCGCCGTGGTTATTGAAATTCTTTTTCTTATTCTTTTAAAAAAGCCTATTTTTTTACCAATCTTTCTACAGATATACTCGATGTGATCTTTGAATTTTAGTTCTTTGTCCATTATGAATCCAAGATATTTTATTTTCTCAACTTTTTCTATTACCTTGTTATTAATTTCAAAATTTGTTTCACTATTCATGTTAATTTCCATCAGCTTAGTTTTATTTTCATTTAACTTCAGTTTGTTCATCTTTAACCAATTATTTACGTTATTAAAATCATAGTTCATTTTGTTCCTACATTCACTTTCTGTATCCCCTTCTGCATATATCAGAGTATCGTCGGCATATAAGATTATGTCACTTTTGTGAATAATATTAGGCATGTCGTTTATATAAATAATGAAAAGTAAAGCACCAAGAACCGATCCCTGAGGGACACCATAGTTATTTTCCAAACTACCTGATAACACACCGTTCACTCTTGTTTTTTGTTGTCTGTTGGTTAAATATGATTTAAACCACTTTAATTCAACATCTCTAATTCCATACATAAATAGTTTTTGTAACATTAAAGTTCTATCAATTGTTTCGAAAGCTCTTTGAAAGTCCAGAAATAAGGCTATTATTTTTTTATTTTTACCCTTATATTTCCACTGATTTATTACATAATTTACTGCTGTTTCGCATGAATATTTTTTACGAAATCCCGACTGGTATTTTAAAAGAGTTAGTCGCCATCTTTTTTTTTCTCTTGGATCGGCACGCAGGGGATGACCACTACACACGCGATACATTGTGCTGGAACTAAGAAATGAAGTCATGGGAGGATGGGTAGATGGGCAGATGGACTAGGGTTTGTGCACATCGGTTTGAATTTTCCCACGTTAAAACTGACAGGAAAGACCTCTGCGTGTAGTTTATTTCATATAAACGCTGTTCCGCTGAAAAAGAAGTTCTCTCTGTAATGCGTACTGCAATTCGCTGACGAATTGACTGCAAATGGATGCGATCTTAATGGAGAACGCACAACGCGTAAGAATGAGCAGGTTTCGGGAACAAACTCCCAGATCTCATTAGAACACATTCCATTATAGTAACGATCAAACAAAGGAACGCACGAAATTATAGTGACTGAATTATTTTGCGTATTCTTCCCAGCAAATATTTCCCCTTGATACCCATATCATGGGAATTCATAAATACAATTGGTTCGTAATATTGGGGTATTCGCCATCTGGTGATATACATAATTTTTCCGTATTCGTGTCAGCAAACCCATTAATTTGATACCCATATCAAGGGGGTACAAAGAAATACTTAGTCCGCCATCTCGGAACGTCCGCCTGCTTGAATTTATAGTGACATCATTTTGTTTTACGTAAATATTCTTCGTATTCATGGCAGCAAACACATTCAATTAATACCCATATCATGGGAGTACATAAGAAATAGTTAGTGCGCCTTCTCGGAACATCTGGCAGTTTCAATTTATTGTAATTTGAATTTTTTTCACTTTCTTCTCCGACAATCCTTCCATTTGGTGCCCATGTCACGAGGCTGCATAAAAAATAGCTACACCGCCATCTTAGAGGGTCCGTAATATTGAATTCTGCCAAAAATTTGTTTTTCGCAATTTCCTCAGGAAATCCTTCCATTTTATACACATAAACAGTATATGAATGTAATTGGTACGTTATCTTGGAACGCCCGCCGTATTTCATTTGCAGTGACGTCTGTCAGCTGATCATGTATTGTTCTCCAATCCAAAAGTGTATGAAAAATCTCAGTGTAATTTTGTTGGGACTAACTGCTGGATGATTTGGTCCGGGCAAGTGAAATAAAAAATTAAAAAAGTTTCGACAGTCCATTTGGTTTCGGTATTCCATTTAAGTGCCAGTTTGTACAGCCGAACATTTGGAAGAAAAGGATCCGGAATTCTCTTTTGTTTTCCATGCGCTTTCACACAGCAAAAATATTATCGGCGACATTCCATTCTTATTTTGTAAGCAAAGAAAATTAGAACAAAGCGTGTCACCGAGTATCGAATACAAAAGCGATGTTCTCTCCCCCACTCGTAATATGCTACAAAATAAAATAATTCCTTTCCAAATGTTCGCTCGTCTAAACTCGGACTAAAACGGAATGAAAAGATCTTAGGTAAAGTTAGGTTGCCGGATTTAAAGTTAAAGAAAAGTCTCAGTGGCGAAGGCATAGTCACGGGCCACTGATCAGTAACGGCTTCAGCTGTATCCAATCCACAGGCACATTAGAACGCTCTCCTTCGTCGGTATTGTGTAGCACCGGCGATGTAAAATAATTACTAAAAATGGCTACTAAAAACAAAGCTTCAAAAATTTAATAGGTCTCCTTGACATCAGAGACGCTACAACACTGCTATAAAAAAAAACATACCGTGCAAAAAGCACTGTTGTAAGATAGTGAAGCTTCATCGGTCATCTCCCGAGTGCTGGTCCAAGATAAAAAAGAAAGTTTCAGCCTACTTGGTTTCAATATTATTATGATTCCATTGTGATGCTTTCTGTGAAAAAAATTTCACGTGTTACTCTCTGTTAGGAATCGAATCTAAACCCCTAAGCTGATAAACTAGCGCACTACTAACTAGAGTACCGGGTCACCAAAATGAAATTCTTATCATTGATATTACAAATCAATATTTTTATGAAACTATTTAAATATAATCACAATATGCATGAATCACTTTTTACAATTAATAAATTTAAAGAAAAACAATGTAATAAAATAATCTCTTAATTTTCTACTTTATTTCTATCAATACAATTCTTTTAATTTTACCGACTTTAGTTTTATTCAATAATTGGCATCATTGCCAGTTAACTTTTGCAAAGTACAAGCACGAATTAAATTTATAAAAACCTTAACAATATTTGATTTCGAACCGGCAAAAGTTCAACTTTAAAAGCTCAACATCATAAAAAAAGTTAATGATTTGCTTTAATTCGAAAAAAAAATCAAATCGACAAACACATGATCGTCTTTATCGCTGTGAGAAATATTAAATTCACAAGCCGATAGACTTATTTAATTTATTTAACTTTGTGTAGTATATTGTATTTATTGTATTGTATGTATTAAATATGTAAACGAATTAATGCGTTCATTTTTTGTTTTCTCAACTTCGTAAAACCTTTTAACATTTATTTATAAAATTAACACTTGTTTCAGCAAAAATCTATTATTAAAAATAAAATTAAGAAACTGGTATGAAAAGAAATAACTTAATATTTGGTAATTTTGTAATGGAGAAAAACCTGAATTTTTTTATATAATTAAAACTACGCCATTTGTTAATAAATATTATAGACTTGGGTTTGGCTGTCAGTAGGGTATTCAATTAGTCGGACTATTTATTTAATCGGAATATTAATCGAGATTTTGACTATTTAATCGGTAAGTACAAAAACAATAGCCCAACACACAATGTTGTACATTTGAGATAGCAAGTTTTGCAATAGTAAAAATGTTCCACCATTGTGAGCAGCTCTTTTGGTTTCTTTTGCAACACCTGTGCGAAACATTGAATTTTGCTGTGAAACTTTGTATGATTTGTCTTACCTTTACTTCCGGTACTTGTTGGATATGCTTTAATATTTTCGTTATATTTTCCTCGTTCTGTTTCTGTTGGGTTTTTATCTTTTTACAAGTTTTTTTAATTTTTTATTGCCACATTTCATTGCTTTCCATTGTTATTCTTTGCTGTCCCTTTACAAATAAGTGTTCCATTGTAGTTTATTTACATCAGTGTAGAAAATGTATAGCTATTTAATTTGTTAGTGTAGAGTAAATATTTGCTACACAACTTGCCAAATGCAATGATGCAAGACCATTTACAGAATATTGTGAGTTGGGCTAATATCTGAAACGGTTAATATTATGGTGAGATCTCGATTACTCCTAATGCATGGATCCAGGAATATTCTGGATAATCAATGTTTCTGCTCAAATGTGTAAATAAAATACGGGTAAGTGTTTAAAATTTATCACATGCAAAGGAGGGAATACCCTTTTTCGTTTTATTCACATTGTGTTGCGATTGTTCAAATGTAATCGAAAAAAAAAACATGCAATCCCGAATAATAGAGGCAATCACGAATAATAGATACAAAAAATGTAAATCGTTGCAAAAGGAAGTCTCTTTTTCTTTGTCTGTTAGTCGAATCATGGATAAACGAAGGGTCACTGTATTTCATAATGAGTTTGGCTTATAATAAATAATTGTATACAAATTTATATCACATCTGAAAGTGAAGATATAGAATTTTTAATTCATCTCTATCGCGAATAAGAAGTGAAATTTTTGTTCACGTAAAATTATCATTCCCCTCGAGGTATCATGAATTTCACGTGGCATTTGTTCACGTTATCATTGTCACTGAATGTAGAAAAGGGAAGAAGTTTTAAAAGACATATACATAATTTAATTGCAAAGGAAACCAATTTAAATTTAATACAGAAATAAAAATTCGTGCGTTTAAGTTGTGTTTTAAACATTCAGAGGCCAGTGAATTAGTCACCCGCACAAAAAGTATTGCATTTGAACAATAAAAGTACCTGAAAATAAATTCAGAAAACGAAAGAACTTGAAAAATAAAATAAATAAAAATAGATTATTCCAACAATTTAAATAAAATCTTTGGACTTGGAACTATAATGTACTCGCAGTTTAAGTTAATCCGTAAGAGAAGTTCAAAAACGGGCCGCGATATCTTTGTATACTTTTACAAAACACTCTCAATTGGGCTGTTGGTTTGCATTTTATTTATAATTTATGTATAATATCCGATCTTGATGTAAAAAAATTATATTTATCAAAATATATAATAACATAATATAAAGTGAATAAATTAAAGTGCAAAGTGATAAAACTCACGTGAAAAAAATCATTCACGATGGCGGGAATTTTATTTTGACGCGAAATTATTCACGGGGATTTTTTTCACGATTGCAAATTAATGAAAAAAGGAAATATTTCGAAGGAAAAAGTATTCACGATGGGGGTGATAAATTTTTTTCTCAAACCAGTGCTCAGGGATATCCCCTGCACACGAAATGCTTTGCACCGGAACTAGTTTGCAAGGAATAGTGCTGGGAAGAGGAGGCAGGTGATGAAGTGATAAGAAGCATAGATAGAATAGCGTAATTATTACACAACTCTGCCGTTAAGCTTTTTTTGAGCATTTATAAAGCAGAGTTGCTGTGTCTGTGGTGTCATGTTGTCGCATTATCTTTTTTTAACTTAACGAGAGCCATTTTACTTAGTATTTAACTTCATCGACGTTTTAAGCTGATGCCAGACGCATCAATATTCGCTGCATTATACATACGTAATGTGTGGCTACTCTTTGTAAACAAACGCACACAAATAGAAATATTGAAGTTGAATATTGATGTGTCTGGCATCAGTTTTATTGCTCAAATACCCCAATGACGCAGGTCACTGTTGGCATGGACACATCAGAAAATTGTTTGGTCTGGCGGGATATTGAATCGACGATCTTCTGGTTTCACAGCCAACGCGCTAACTCATGAGTTGCTTAAATCAAATAGTTCGGTATTCTATGATTATTGTAAATGCAAAATATTGTATTCGTTAGTTTAACAGTTTAAGTTCTTAATTGGCGCGGTTGTGTGGAAGTATTTTTGGCCGGCGATTCCATACAGCTCTGACCACAGTGAAGGGGTTCGGAAACTCTTTCACCGAACCAAAGTGGAGTTAATGACTTGATAAGAGATTGGAATTTTTTTTTATATCTTGGACCAGCACTCAGGAGATGTCCCCTACACATACAGTAATTATTAACTTTTTTTTTTTTTTTTTTTTTTAAGACAATACAAACTCTACGAAGCTCTTAAGCTTGTCTGTAGAAACACCCAGAGTCTAAGCGGGAATCGAACCCGCACCTCCATATTGATAAGACTAATGCTCATGCACTAGACTACGGAGGCACCCAACTTGAAGATTGTAACAAATGAAATCAATGTGAATCGCATGTGAAGGCAATTTTTTATCGGAAAAGACAAGCATAGTTCGCTGGCTCCGTACTAATCTATAGTAGCTGGAAGGCTTCGTTTGTTGCACTGATGTGCATGGATGAATAAAGTATGGTCTCAGGCAGTGGCAAACATGGCCAGCGCTGCATTTGAAATGCCTTTCAAAGTAGAGATCCCTCTGAATCCCCATACAAAAGGAAAGCCATTCAACAAAATCCATACCGTTTCAGTTAAAACAGGCAAAATAGTCAAGAAATTAATAAATAAATTCGTGATTTATAACATGCCTGTTTAATTGGAAATTGAGATGTAATAGAAAGTGTTTGTTCACTTATTTCGATCAATGTTAAAATAAAAAGTTGAAAATTTGTTGAGCAGTGTTACTGAAAATTATTATTTTTCTTTCTAGGATGAGTGCATAGCAGATGTCTCCTACGTATGCAATGCATGCACCGGAACTGAGGAAAGGGATCGTGATAGAGATGGTAGGTGGAGGAAAATTCATTATTTTATTTTTTTTTCTATCTTGGACCAGCACTCAGGATATGACTCCTACACATGCGTTGCACTGTGCTGAACTAGGAAATTAGGTAATGGGAAGGAGGACAGAGGGAGTAGTGTTTATGGAAATTTAATAGAAACTTCCCACGTGAAAAGTATCAAGAAGTTTGTTCCACATATGCGCTGTTCGGCCGAAAAATAAATTCCCTCTGTAATATGTGGTGCGATTTGCCGCCAAGTCGACCACAAATGGATGAACGTCCTGAATGATGAACGTATTGTGCGCAGGAATGAACGGTTTTCGGGAACAAGTTCCCTGATTTTATTAGAGCCCATCCCATTATAGTAGCGATAGAACAACTCTGTAGTATTGCAGCGTCTCTGCTGTCAGGGAGACGCCTTCATATTTTGAATCTGCTTTTGCTAGCCATTTTATTATTCATTTTACTTCACCGAAGATGCTACACAATATGGACGAAGGTGGGCGCTCTGATGTTACTTGTGGATTAGTATCAGTTGCTGCCGGTGACTATGACTTCGCCAGTGAAACCTTCCGACAACAACTGCTACAAATGTACAATAAAGCGCATCACATCAGCTGGAACAGAAAACCTTTGGTTTTGTCGTAAACATACTAACTACCTCATCTATGTTCGAGTTTAGACAGGCGAACATTTGGGAGAAAAGCATCTGGAATTCTCGTTTCTTTTTTCATTCATCTTCACATAGCCAGAAATGTTTGCCGGCGACATTCCGTTATTTTTTTTCTTATAAGCAAATTAAATGTGAACAAAGCATATTGCCGAGTACCGAACACAAAAACGATAATATGTTACCAAATTAAATATTTCATTTCCTTTCCAAATGTTTGCTCCTCTAAACTCAGACTATCGCCACCCTCAGGCTAAATGCCAAATTATATGAAAATTATACGACTTTAGAATGGCTTAGGCGATTGACAAAAAGATCGACATAGCGGTCTGTAAACTCAACGGGATAATTACTTCAACCAACAGAACCCAGCAATTCTAAAACAGAAAGGGCGTATAGATCGACTCCAACGAACGAATTTTTTAACATATCGAATTCGCTACCAAACAGCTGGGTAGTTCCTTTACATACATATACATATATTTACAGGTTTTACAAAATAACGCACATATATTCTGCTCTATAAACCAATAATGGAAATTTATTGAATTTCATTGTTCAACAGTACAAAAAAAAAGTTGAATGATAATAACAATAATACTATCATTATTATTATTGTTATTAAATAATGATTAGAAGCAATTAATGCGTTTTCGTATTAACAATAGAAGCAAATAATTTGAAATTCAAATCTAAATTTTGTTGAAGCCATTTTATATTGGATGCCTTTAATTATTTCCAAAATATTTGTAGACTCAAATCATTAAATTCCAATTATGTTTATTGCCTGAACTGAATTTAAATAAAAAGTCAGAATTTATTTTTGGCATCAAGGCTCTCTCTTTCTCGCTCTAGCGCAGCTGTTGATGTAGAAAAGCTGTTTCTGTTTACAGAATTCTTTAGCTTCAAAAATAAATTCATTTGTAGCATTTTTATGAAAATAATTTTAACAAAATTTACTCAAGTGTCTGTAACTACCAGGCACAGTGAACTAGCGAAAATGTGAATAGCAAGAATTGTGAACGAATTGTAAAGCTGAACAACGTTTTTAACTTTAACTAACTGATTTTAATCTAATTTTCAAAAATTGTGTTTTCATCATATTTCGTTGTAGTCGATTATGCCTATTTTCGCTAGTTTGTCAGTATGTTTTTGTAGCTATATGAGCTAATGACAGGGGAAATAAATTGAAACAAAACTAAAAGCTATTTTTTATTAAATAATATACTATTCATAAGTAGAAGAGTGGGACCGATTATGGTCTATTAGGCTAGGTCTTTTTAAAAAGAATTAATAAATGAAATGAAATAAAGTGATAAATACGCACATAAATATGCACTTACAGTTTAAATTTTATTTAAAAAATCTTCCATTTTGCTTTTTCATACATTTTTAACTAAAAATTTTTTTCGTTTCTTTGCATATTTTCGGATTAATTTCTTAGTTTCATATGTAAATATAATTTAATTCTAGACAGAACTTAAGGTTGAGTTAGTAAAAACGTATCGTTCAACGTTAGACTTGTCAGTATCGTTCATCTTTAGGTGTCGGTTATTAAAAACGTAAAACTTCAAGCAATTCAGTCAGCTGTTGATATTTTCAACAATTTTATAAATTCAAACAGAAGAATTGTGAAAGAAATGAATTTAATCAATTCAATGTTTATTAATTTATGCGCAAAGCACAAAGCTTGCAAAAAGCATAAACGTTTTCGACGATGGAAGAGTCGACTAATTAATATAATATAAAAATCTATTTTCTGTAAATTTTCTAAGTGACAATTTCAACGATACGATTTTATTAAACAGCAACGAGCATTACTTATGTTACAGCTTTTGCCAGCTGATCGCCACGAAGTTGTTACCCAGAGAAAACTTTGTAAAGGAAAAGAAAAATTTTATTCTCTCATATTCTCTCAAAATTGAACAAAAATTGTAATCTGGACTAATTTGTGCGATTTCGGACACCTGGAACAGACCTAATATGGATCAGCTAAACAAGTTCACAAAATAAAAATTCAATACATATGGTAGAAATTTCCACAACAATTTTCACAGTCGAAATCGTGAAAATTCTTGGCGAAAATTAGTTTGCGTTTTCTTGACTTCACTGTATATGTATCGAAAAAGTTATTACATATCACTTTATAAATAACAGAGTTACTAAACAAATGTAAATTTACGTGTTTAATAGAATTAAAACATTTTGCAGTTTTTTCTTTCCAGTGTTTAAGATACTCAAGGTCCAGCTTCCGCATTTCGCAATAAACAAATATTTCCCTATAAATATTATACAAAGTATAGCTGTATTCTATTTATTCTTTACGAATAAATATTAACATTTTTTAACTTATCACAATATTTTCCATGGGTATTTCAAACATACATACATATGTATGTACGAGTACATACTCGTACCTTTAATTCGTCGTTGTAAATATATTTTTTTATTGGTTTGTTAATTACATGCCCCGTTGGCTATTAAGATTTGAGTTATTTACAACTGAGCCAATGAAAAAAAAAATTAAAACAAAAACAAAAGCAAAAAATACTTGTTAGTGCCATGCAACGGCTACTGCTTCAAACATGTTGTAACACTTTAAAGTCACCTAAAAGCATTGCACGGAGTAATTCCACTATAAACTTGTTTTCAAATGAAGGGCTTTGTTCTGCAAACAGGGAAGCCAAACAATTTCGAAATAAATATGTACATTTGTGTAAGCTCTTCAATTACTAATCAAAAATAATATTAAAATACAATATTAAATATTATGGGTACTATTTCTTTGGCAATATCGAAGATATGTTATCTTAAATACCAGAGCAGCTGTCCCATTGAGACGGCTCAGTTTGGTGCGCCAGTTCGGTCACCATGTGATAAGCCATGAGCATCATGAGTTGCCCCTCTAAAACATCCAGTTTTCATTAGAAATCCGAACAGATTTTTCAGTCCCGCCCCTCATAGTTCATCCATCACATGCAAGTCATAAGACATCGGACAGTGCAGAACATTGCACAATCTTCTGCACTTCAGGAGCATCTGCAATAATCATTAAAACTCTGACACAGATATCGAAGAGTAGCTTAAGTCCAATGCAATCGATTATCAGTTGACCACATTTAAACCTAAAAAAAAAGAATTTTGATCATAAATTTATTTCTAATAATCGGAGAGGTATAATTTTCCTTTTTCCTTATTTACTAATTGTTCCCATTAATAGAAAAATTAAAGCAATATTCTTGGTTTATTATTAAATCCAAATGAAGTCGGAAAATAAACTTCCAGGCAACAGTTGTGCATGTTGGAATCAAAATTCCCGTATTCATTTTCGTCGAAGAATTTGCATATATATGTAGTTTGTAATTTACTTACAACCTTACCCACCTGGCAAGTTGTGTGAAATGTATAAAATATACCAAGGGATTCCGACAATGCGTGCTGTTTAGGCTGTGCAAGTCGGCATTGATTGACGTTGTTTTTTTCCCTTCATTCCCTTTGAATGCTGCCTCATGCCGAATTCTTTCTTTAGCGTGTTTTAGATTTAAAAATAAACCAAAAATATACTAATAGTCACAAAATTTTTCGAAATAAATATTACTTGTTCAATTCACAAGCTCGTATTAACGTCGTATGCATTGTGCAATCATTTTATTAGACAATATTGACTTTTTGTTGGTAATTTTCACAAAAAAGTTAACCAGATATATCCTCCTGTTCTGTAAACCGAGTCGATTTAAAAACGAGTGATTTCGCAATACCTAAGTATGTGTATGTACATATGTGTAAAAACGAAAAATTTTTGCGGATTCGGTTTACAGAACATGCCCGATTGGACTGAATTTTATAAGATTTTTAAATAGTTGTATTGCGTTCATGTCTGGGAATATTGAATTTTTTTGATTAAAGTTTGTAAAAATCTTTCAAATATGTGCCAAAAAAATTCTTCTTAATGATAAATATATATTTAATTAATTTAAATTAAGTTTTCAAACTATTTGAATCAAAATTGCTTATCGTGAAAAACTTGAAAATTAATTCGTATCAAATTCACACTTCCATACCTGGTTTAATTTCATGTAAGAAAATTAAATTACTGTCAAATTTTTTGTTAAAAGAAAATGTAAATAAAATTTAAAATGACAATAAAAATACGATAAAATAACGATACTATAAATTTGCCTGTTCACAAGCACATAAATATATATCGTATTTTTTTAAAAGATAAACCATACGACTGAACATGTGAATAGAGTAAATATTGTTTAATATTTTAATTGTTTCATTATTTAATTAAAAGTACAAATGTAATACCTATAGTACAGTGCTGATGGTGAGTAGTTAGCATATTGGCTATGCAAGCAGAAGGATACGGGTTCGATTCCTTTGAGTTTTCTGTGCTATAGCAGCCTTTTTCGTCGGTATTTGAGCAATAAAACGTCGGCGAAGTAAAATAATGTTTGAAGACTCGATCTCCTGCTTATAGAGTCAACAGCACACTCTGTGTGCCTCTGTGGTTTGTTCGTTTTTCCTCCGAAAAATCAGTTAATTTGTGAACAATGATGCCACTTCATCCGCTTCCTATTGCATCCATTTAATAACTGCATGTGCTTTACAAAATTTGTAACATTAAAGTGTCAATGACTGTTATAATTTTTGTTTCTATTATTTTTTTCTTCCAACTATAAAATGATCTAAAAAAAAATACCTGTAAATCATAAACCATGCAATGTGAAATAAAAATCATGGCTCTTAATTTCGTTAATAAGTACCATGATGATGTTGTTGTTTTTTTTTTTTTTTTTTTTTTTTTTATGAAAATGGAAAGAAGACTACACGAAAGAAATTTTTCAAATAAAAAAACATTTCCTATACTTCTGGAAAATCAAACAGTGTTGGGTTTTATAATGCTTAACAGACGTTTCGTTTTTATAATTAAATATTTTAAAAAAACAAAAAAAAAACATTTTCAAATTCACATGTAAGTATTTAGTGTAGCGTAGTGTAATGCAGCGTTAAAAGTTTTATGTTGAATATTGAAATGAAAATAAATAATTTTGTTTCTTCTTTTCATATTTAACCTGAAAATGTTGCGTGTTTTCTCAATGGCAGAGGAAAAAAAAATGAAGAAAAAAAATCATCTTGATTTTTTTTCTACTGACTGCTTAATTGTAGTTCCGTAATTAAGTATCATGAAATATTTATAAAGGGGGGACCTTGCGGTACCCCATATGGTAAATTATAAAATTTTTTTCAAGTCCAAAGGTAGAAATTGAGCTAATTGGTATAATTTACCCATTAAATTGAAAGGTTATTTTATTCCAAAAGGTATTCTTTTTTTTATTTATAAGAGACAAATTTTCATACGAAATTCCGTCAATATACCTGCTATAAATCCAAAAAAGTTTGTATGAATACAGCAGTTAATTTGTACAAGCAACTTTTTTAAAAGCATCGAAATGCAAGGGTTTTTGATCGAAAGAAACGAAAAAACAAAATAAAAACTTTAATATGAATGTAAAATGTTGGATGGTAACTGCGTAGGCAATAAGGTATTGGGTATCGTGAACGAACCTTTTTGCATTTATACAATCTAATGAAGCAGTCAGTAAGCTCCCTCAAAAACGAAAACAGTGAAATTAGCCTCTTAACATTCCAAATTAACTCTTCAATACTAATCTGACAATTAAACTGTTGGATACTTTATTAATTATTATTATTATTGGGACAGAAACACCACAACCAAAAAGATTTATTGTGCAAGGCCCCTCATATTAGACTTCTAAGGAATCCAAGCACTATTTGGGTTCTGGTGTTCCATAGCTTTATTAATAAGGTGGCGCAACATGACATGGCATTGGAATGACCGACTTTATAAACACAATGTTGCAAAGCCTTTCTTAAAAAAGTGCGTATGCAATGCAAAGAAGGTTTTAGCTGCAACTGTGTTTTGCAAGAAAGCAAGTCTGGTCGGAATTAATAATTTTTTGCGCTCGTCTGTCTATTTGTTGTTACTGTAACATCAGCGTTTTGTTCTTAAAAAATGTATCACAATTAAATAAAATTTACTTACTCCGCCACTGTAACGCAACGGTCTGCATACCAATTAAAATTTATGAAAGATTTTGGCATTTGAGGCTCATTAAATTGAGCTGTCAACTTATTAGGAACATATGGCGGTGCCAGAAAATTTTTGTGTGCGTTTAGGAAATATAAGGATTGTAAATATACGTGACAATTTTCCGAAGTCGGTCAGTATGTCTAGCAGACTGCCTGGTAAAGGGATTCATGATACGAGTACTATAAGGTGGAATTCCGCACTTATAATACTGGAAGAGCGTGGACTATGTGAAGGCAGGGATTTCTTTCGATTTATTGAATGTTTTTCAAGTAATCTGAATCCAGATATACAGAGAGATACTGTGAAAATTTCAAGAAAATCGGTGTTAGCCGTTTAGCTGTCTATAAGGCACAAACACACATGCATACATACATCCATACAAAAAATGCAATTTTTATATACAGTAGAATCCCGTTAATTCGTAATCGAAGGTATAAGCTATTTTTTACGAATTACAGAAGTTTTTAACATAAAGGGGTTTCAGTTAAAATAAAAAAAAAACCATTTAAAGGGTTTGGACAGTCGACACTGCCCAAACCATAAAATAAGACGCTTCTATAGTTCTGGTTATTCAACTTATTTTTGTCGCTTTACTTTACTACCTAAAGATGTTCCCACTATGAATTCGTTTTTTCTAAAAGTAATGAAAACGATTGTAGCAAATAAAATTTTCGTTTCTCTATTATCAATTGCTAAAATTCGTTGTAAAATTATAATGGTAATGTTTTTCGTATTGCGTTTTTTCTTCTTAGCATTTCTACGTCATACTCTTCAGTAAAACTGCAAATAAACTAATCTAAAGAAACACAAAACTTTCGGTTATTGCTTAAAAGAAACTGTTGAAAAAACATTGGTTTTGTAATTAAAATTTTTCTTAAACATTGGATTTTCTTACGAATTATAACATGTTTTTAACAATTAACAACGATTTATATGAATATCCTCAGATTTTGAATTACAATAAAAAATACGAATTAACGAGCAGACCAAAATGTTTAGAATTTTTACGAATTAAAGAGTGTTTCTGAAGGGATCAGTCGTTTATTTCAAACTGGTGAGGTTTTCGAATAAACAGGGTACGAATTATCACGGTTTGACTGTATTAAGATTGAAAGAATAAAAACCTTCTCGAAATTGTTTCATTCATTTGTTTTTGATTATTCAGTTGGAATTATTATTTCTTCTAGAAAAATTTAATATTCTTGAAAGCTTTGTTTTATGCATTCAATAATACTTTATTTATATACTTTTATACTTAATTACATTTAAATATTTTTCGTTACAACATTCTATTTATATTTAAATTTTTTTTTGTTTTATTTTATTTATTTAACCACTCAAGTTTAGTGTCGAAAAATTGTAACAATAAAAAATAGTTCATGTTACGTTTTTCTTATCATTTAAAGAAGCAATAAATTTAAAAATTAAATAAATGTATATCCGTGAGTATAACTTACTTGCTAAGTTATTTAATATTTAATTTTATGTTTTTTTTTGTTTAAGGAGATAATTTGAAATTGAATACCAAGATTTCTCACACAAACATCCGTCAATGTCATTCGAGGTGAATTGTAAAGGAAATACGTATTAGATAATTAATCAAATGAATGGAGGGATACATAAATTATCAATAGATTAGGGTTTATTGCAGTAAAAAATTGGAGAAAGTAACTCTCGTTTGAAAGTAATACTTGGAGTTTTCAAATTTCTTTTTTGCTGTTTATGAATTTTTCTTTGAAGTAAAAAAAAAAACAAATTTTTTTTTTCAATATTTTACTCTCATATGGTATGTTGTTACATGCATTTATATTGCATATACATACGAACATACATACCTACCTTCAGATGTACATACATATGTATATACATATGTACATACGAGTATGTATAGTTACGCACATACATATATTGTTGTTACATAAGACCAGTTGTTGCAAAACCTCCGTAATAAAATAATAAATATAAAAATTTTGTAACACGTTTTCATTGTCGACGAAGGTGTTTCAGTCACATTCATTATCTACTTACGG
The DNA here is from genome assembly GCA_963924685.1 of Dexiosoma caninum. Lineage (NCBI taxonomy): Eukaryota > Metazoa > Arthropoda > Insecta > Diptera > Tachinidae > Dexiosoma > Dexiosoma caninum. Next base: position 36,329,343 of record OZ004729.1, on the reverse strand, counting down.
ATCCATCAATATATATGTATATATATATATATTGATATAATGTAATAATGTTTGTATAAATTATTCTCTTATTTGAACTTTTATTTGGTTTCAAAAATTCATAAATAATTTACTCTACATTGAGGTCAACAATAAATAATATTAATAATTTTTATTCAAAACTTTAGTAAAATACCTTTTACTGGCGTGCATTTGATTTATATTCCATTTAGAGTAGATTATAGTTACAATTTTGTGTAGCCATGCCATTGTGCAAAATAAACTTTCAAAACAGCTGCATCATAATTGTAAACTTTCGCAAATTGAATCAAAAAATTTGAAATTCAAAAAATTTTCCACTGTTCATTATATGAAGTTGTTAGATTGCGACACATGTACATATTATTGTAGTAAAATTTAGTTATTCGTTTCAAGCTTGAATAAAATTTATTCACAGAAAAATATGTTTTTTGATATTTAAATACGAAAATCATTGATTCAATAAAAAATTTACTTGAATTTTCTGTGATGACGATTTTTGCATAATTGATAAACAGGACTGAAGGGTCGTTTATTGAAACTATTTCCATTTTAATTCAATAAGAAAACAATTTAAAGCAAAGAAAAAAATTGTTGATTTAAATTTTATTTCCAACAACGATTTTTGTTTTTTTGTAAACTTTTTTTAATTAAAAGTTGTGTGGAAGTCAAACAAAACTTTTATTGATTGAACGACATGTTTTATTGGAGTTTGGATGAAAATCAATAAAAAGTGGCATTGAGAAAAATCATTAAATATTTTTTTTATTGTGTTCCCATAAACTAAAAAAAAAAAAAAAAGCTTTTATTAAAACACATTCTTGAGGTTTAGTTTTCCTCTTTGCTTATTTATTTTGATTGTAGATAAAATAAAAAAAAAGTTCTTACATTAAATATTAATATTTAAAATTTTATTTTATTATATATTATTTATTTATTTATATTTTATTTTAATTATTGGGTAGGCTTATAAGTACGTATAACACATGTGCAGGAATGAATTCTATGGTTTGCATTTTTTAAGTTGCAATTTTGATAAACATTGTCTTCGAATGAAATACTTAGTGTTGTTGACTTTTTGTGCCATATTTAACAACATCGAACTTTGAAAAAAATGTTGGTATATTTTTTTCTGTGTTAATGAATATTTATTAAAAGAAAAAGATCTAAGAGAAAATATGTAATTTTATTAATAAATAAAATGACGAATGAAATGGCGGACTATCTGGCAACACGGGGGCAAATTTGCACCTAATTGGCCATTCTTTAGGCGTACAAAAAGCCAGAAATTCATAGAAACTGGGAGGAAAGAGAATTCGCTTTCGACATGATTGCACCGGCCAGCGTCAGGCGAAACGCTTCATAATCCTGAATAAGGCAATCTCACATGCTTGCGCTCAATAGAACGGAGTTAAGCCCAATGTCTGTGGTTTTAGTGAAAGTGGCATTGAAAGCTCTGAACACGATTGTCATGCACTCGGCAGACAGAGGTTTCTCCATCTGGTTGGAATTGCGCTGCTTCCGCACAAGTTGTGGACCACCAGTCTCCAAATAGTGCTTGGATTCCTTTGAAGCCTTAGGATGAGGTTGTAATGTGATAAGCTTTGCTCAATAGATGTTCTTGGTCGCGGTTGTTTCAATAATAATCATAGTGCCATGAGGCAGAATATGAATTATACCTCGAATGGGGATCTCGGGACGATCTCGGAAAGGAGTCATGCTTATAGGATCGATTTTAACGGCCGGAAGACCCCATGCTGTATCATTACGCATAAACATATGACATGAAAATGCTGCGTTATCTGTCGTTATATATGGTATAGATATTAAGGAATCAGAAACTCTTGATGTTCTTGGCATGAAAATTAAGTGTGACGTTGTTGGACTGACCATATTTTGCAAGTGTCAAAAGAAGCACTTAAGTGCCTCGGTTTTTTAAGACATACATCACTCCAACTGGCCTCCTTACTGTTTATACAGCTTATATCGGACCGAGAAAGAAATACAACTCTCATGTATGAGCAAGTGCTTCACAGACTACTTTGAAGTTATTGAAGTTACCGTGTACAGAAGAGGGCAAAGAGGCTTATCCGTGACAGTAAAGTTAGCCAACTCTATTGACTCGCTGGACCTTCGTCGCAATGTGCGGTGTGTCTCGCTGTTTTACCGCTACTTCAATGGAATGTGCTCCAATGATATCAGCGAACTTGTTCCCGAAACTCTGACATTTTTACGTACAGATTTTTTTTTTTTTTTTTTTTTTTTTTTTTTTATCTAGGACCAGCACTCAGGAGATGACTCCTACACATGCGAAGCATTGTGCTGGAACTATAGGAAAGGGATAGTAGGAGAAACGACAGGAGGTGAAGCTTAATTAATTATTTTTGCAGCTCTGCTATCGCACGTTCTTTGTTTATACTCGTAGCAGTGCTGAAGCTTCTTTAGTAGGCATTTTTATTATTATTTTACTTCGCCGGTGGTACACAATACCGACGAAGGAGGGCGTTCTGATGTGATTGTGGATTGCTATCAGCTGAAGCCGGTATTGTTCAGTGACCAGTGACTATGCCTTTGCCACTGAAACTTTCCGACAACAACTGACACACAAAGACACACTAATGCAACATCAGAAAAATGCGAGATGTTTATTTTTATTTTAAAATTTTTGGTCTGAAACTGGGGTTGAACCCAGGTCTGTTTTTGAATTCGTAGTCAACGTGCAGACTACCATCCATCGTGCCATCGCCACCCTCAATTGTATTCAAGATTAACGTCAAGGCTTGCCCGCAGAGCCCCATCTGACGGTTCACTCTACAGCAGATGAATTTTTTACTTCCACCACCGTCCCCATGGGCACATGGAAAGACAACTAGTGCCTGACTAGGTACACAGAAGTACATATGTATATCTATTTATATCTATGATGTTACACCTTGCTGATATATTGTGGTGTGTGACCCCATTGTCACATCTATCAAAAGTTGGAGCACAGTGACCTACCACCTGCATAGTCCAATACACCCAGCATCTATATTAGTAAAAGTCATATCAAAACATACTTATGTGTGCAACATTTTTCAGCTCATTGATTTGGGACTCAATTCTGAGAATTGTACGTGAAAGTAGCCCCCAAAATAAGAACTGCTGCATCATTCGTATTGCTAAGCTGGCTGCATTAATAATTTAATGGCCATATGAATTTTTTTGCTGAAGGTGGATTGTTATAGAGACTACACATGTAGTTGGCTGCATTCGTTGCCTTGTAGTCGGCTAATAAATTATTTTGAAGACGGCAACTGCACCACAACTGCTGATGCAAATTTTTGTACTCTGGGTGTTTCAGATCATACACTTCTTTAATTTGAACTTGATCCATTTTATATGAATTATATATTTATTTATACCACTTACAAAAATAGCAAAAAAAAAATGATAAAGTACTTACCAATTATAATAAACGAGCGAAACAAAAAGGAAACAATTGAAAAATATGAACAGCTGTTTATTGTTGAAAAAGTGAGCCCACTTTGGACTATACGTACGTAGAAAAAGCGTAAAAAAAACTCAATGCGGAAAAAATTACTATTTAATGCAAATACTTCATAAATATTAATAACTCAGTGCAGATTTGCACTTTGATATGAACATTTCAGATGTTCATAATTCGGAAAGCATGGTTCGCCCCAAATTTATTTATTTAATTTTATTTTTTTCTTATTTTTAAGTTTTTTATCACGAACAGAAATTGTGTTCCATTTGGAGCAGCTTCACTAAAATAGCTTTGTTCCCATATCCTCCTTCCCACAACCTAATTTCCTAGTTCCAGCACAATGCAACGCATGTGTATGTGTCATCCCCTGAGTGCCGGTCCAAGAAAAAAAAAAAAAAATTTTGAGCTGTTATTTTAGTCACTATTTTTTTTATATTTTCAACACGGTTTTTATTTTGAAGCCAACAAAAAAAGAAATTATTTTAATTCGACTACAACGACAAAATCAGCAAAAACAGAAACCTGCAGCCGTCAAAATAATCGTTTTCATATAAAAGTGGGTATTTTATGTTTGACATCTTGAAGTCGGTAGCTTGCTGCTGCGAATGTGTTTAATGCTTATTTTTTTGTAAATTTTCAACTGTCATAATTGATACAGTTACATATTTTATTTTCTAAATTTGAGTCAGATGCAACGCTTTTGTGCATTTGTTTTGTTCTTGTCGCTGCCAAGCCGAATATTTTATTTGATCTTTTTAAAAATGTTGAGCAACATGGATTATTTCCTACGAAAAAATTGGCAATCAAAACATGTTATCTAACTACTCTTACATACATATGTAAAACGTATATGTTCATACAAATGCATTTCACAATAAATAATTCATTGCTCTAAAAATGTTCATGTGATATACATAACAATTTATTCATGTTATTGCGCAGTTTTAAAGAAAATGTTGCCAAGTGCATTGCACATGCAACCATAATGTATTTAAAGCAGGTGGCATCATTACGTCACGTGTTATTTTCTCTGCCTAAGTTTGCAACATAAAATGTCTAAATTCTATACAAACACATTTGTTTAACAGTTTTTATTATTAATATAAAGTGATAAGCAATTAACTTTACCTAAATTTATTGCAATCGGTATTTTGTTTGAAAAAAAAATCTTTATTTGTGCTTAAATATTTCGAGTGAAATTTTTTCTGACATTTTATGTCTCCAAACAGAAACGCACGAACGCCTGTAAAAGCATTACTGCTGCTACCTTAAGGCCCTTTCACACTATAATACATGACTTATGACTTTCATAATAGTTTGTGAGAGAGAAATCTTTTTGCTCTCACACTATCCCACTTGAAATAAAATGAAAAGTATAGGTAGTAAGAACAAAACCGTTTTAATAGCAAATGACTTTTTTGTTGTTTTGTTATTTTCTTTGGCTGCTTACACAAAAACACATCCCTGATAAAACTAAAAGTATAAGGTTTTTGAAAATTTTTTAAAAATGGTGAGAGCCATATGACTGTCAAATTGCCATCCGTATTTCGTCAGATTCATAACATATTGTTTTTACACTATTATACTTTCCCATTTGATTTAAGTTTTCAACATGTCGTATTACTCAATATTACAATGTAAAAGGGGCTTTAGTAATTGCATCTTGCATGCAACATTGTTTCAGAAAAACTTTTTTAAAAATTTTCTATAGCCAATTTGACTGCATTTCACATTAAATATCACTGGCCGTTAGATATTTTCACATTACCTTCCTTCTTTTATTTAAATATTTTTTTGTAGAAGATAGACTTAGAACAGCAACGTGGAAAGTGGTTTCGTCGTCCAGCAACAACTTTCAACGAAAACAAAAGACTTAAGACAGCAACATGTGTCTGACAAAAACATTTTTGCAGTATTTTTCAGATTTTCTGTAAAATTTTGTAAAAGGAAATTTTTTTTTTTAGAAAAGATCATTAAAAAATCACTTTTAAATAAGAATAAACACTCTTTTGATCTAATTTTCAGTAACTTAATTTTAATTTATTGTTAAATAAGTTATCTTTAAGTGACTATTTATGAAAATAGTTTAAAATTTGTTTATTTAATTTTTCCAATATCATAAAATTTTAAAGCAATATGGCGACCAAATTGTTGTTTACTTCGAAAATCAAAGCTACCCAACTTTAAATTAATTTGAAATAAGTATAAAAAATTAAAAAATGTAAGTGGCATTTGTGGAAAATAAATAAATCTGGAAATCGAATAAAAAAAAATCTTATTCGAAAGCAAGTTCGAATGTTGGAAATCGTGTGATTTTTAGAACACAAAAATAGCAGTTATTCGGTTGTGACAAATTACTCGTTTTTAAATCGACTCAGTTTACAGAACAGGGGGGAATAATTACATATTTATGGGTGCTTTAGACCATAAGATCTGTCGTACGTAAAATGAGCGAGAAAATAAAATGAAATTCCATCCGTATTTCAAAAAAAGAGAGTAAAAATCCAATGGTTGTTTTCTGGCTTTTACACCATTGGTATGGATAAAATCAAGTAAGATGAAAACATTCTCATTGCTTGTTTTCCCAGGGATGGAGTTCTTGTGCAAATGAATTTTTTTTTTAATAACCTTGAAAAATATTTTTATAACTTTCGAATATGTTATTTTCGTGGTCAAAATTTTTAGTGTTCTTTTGGAAAATATACGTATATTTTTATAAAATTGTGCTGTCGTGGTCTAAAGTGTACATTTTAATTTTATAATTGGTATAAATTTATGAAACCAGTTTTCCCTCCCTGGCGTTCTCACATTTTGTTACATAAAAATGCATCCCTGATCTAATGGTGTGTGATGGTTTTTGAAAAATTTTAAAAAATGAAGAGAGCCATACGACTGTCAAATTTTCATCCGTATTTTCTCTCAAAATGTTATGGTTTCATTACATATTACGTTTAGACGATCCGACTTGTGCTCTTCTACACAAAAATTTGACATGTCGTACGACAGATCTTATGGTCTAAAGCACCCTTTATGGGCTACATCCGTTTATTATTGCAGAGAGTGAAGCAGTTGAAAATTTATTTAAATTTGCATAGAAAATCTCATAATTTTTGCTGTAACTTTCCAAAATATGTATAAAACCAAAGGAAATTGTAAAAAATCATACTAAAGTAGGTAATTTTTTATCGACACCCAAATAGTATTTTCCGTCTTTAGATCTTTTAGTACTTTCGAAAATAAGCTCTTCAAATGTGCAAATTAATTTCGAAAGAAAAAAACAAACTCCAATCGTAATAACTAACGAAATGAAATATTCTTAAATATGCAATTCACTTCTTGCATGCTTCTACTACTGCCATAACTAATCTTGAAATTAAAATGAATATTTAATGTTTTACTTTAATGTTGTAAACAACAATGAAACAAACTTTCTAAAATAAAACTATTATAATTTCTGTGTAATACGATCATTAATGAGATAGACAAGATTTTCTGTTGATGGTGGCCACTGGGATGACGATGAAGGTGGCGATGGCGATAATGATGAAACACGGTGGAACTATAAAATTAATTATTTCCAAATTTAACTTTCAGTCGCTCTTATAGAAAATGATTGAATGATACAATTAGCTGCGAGTTTTGTAGTTTCTGTTTTAATGCGCCTATTTATGTAGCAGGCTCAGATTAAATAGACTGCTTTCCTTAACATGATGGGCACTGACTGCAACCACTGATGACAACATTGAGATCGCCTCATAATGTGTTTTAAATTTTTCCACAGCTGGCTGGGTGGTCTGCTTTAAAAGGCGTTTTACATTGACTAGCCTTCGATTTGTTGTAGGAGATAAATGTTAATTTGTTGTTGTTGTTTTTTCAGCTATTAAACCGAATGAGGTCAACTTTAATGTTAAGTGGCCTTACACATTTGAATTTTTAAATTGTTATTTTTAATCTTTCAGGTTTCGAACTCAAACCCTCTTCAAATCTTCATTGAATTTTATTTATACATTTAAAAGAAGTATTTCATATAAATGTACAGCTTCTTCAGTAACTCAACTCTGTTGACTTACTGGCGTATTCATAAATATTTTTTTTTTCTTATAAAAGATTTAGTTAACAAATTTCCACACAAAATTCAATTATTATACCTTTTATTAATCAAAAAAAAAATTTACAAATACGCAATATTGTATTTTTTTTTTTTATCTGGGACCAGCACTCCGGAGAGGACTCCTACACATGCGAAGCATTGTGCTGGAACTATAGGAAAGGGATAGTAGGAGAAAAGACAGGAGGTGAAACTTAATTAATTTTTTTGCAGCTCCGCTTTTGCACGTTCTTTGTTCATACTCGTAGCAGTGCTGAAACTTCGGTTTAGTAGCCATTTTTATTATTGTTTTACTTCGCCGGTGCTACACAATACCGACGAAGGAGGGCGTTCTGATGTGATTGTGGATTGCCATCAGCTGAAGCCAGTATTGTTCAGTGACCAGTGACTATGCCTTCGCCACTGAAACCTTCCGACAACAACTGACACACAAAGACACACTAATGCACAACAGAAAAATGCGAGATGTTTATTTTTATTTTAAAATTTTAGTCTGAAACTGGGGTTGAGAACCCAAGTCTGTTTTTGGTTTTGTAGTCAACGTGCAGACTACCATCCATCGTGCCATCGCCACCCTCACACACACTTTTTATTAAACCAGTGGCAGTTCAAAAATTATTCGATTAAGTTTTAAGGGATTAATTAAAAACTTTATTTGAATAAAAATTTTTGGAATAATTAAAAAATTGTTCGAATGTATAATAAATATTGTGGGTATAATTACAAAATTATTCGAATAAAATTTTTTGGAATAATTAAAATATTACTCGAATTCTTGGATTAATGTCAGATTATTTAAAAATTATTCGAATGTTCGAATAAAATATGTGAGAATAATTGAAAAAATATTCGAATAAAATTTGTTATAATAATTAAAAAATTCATCGAACTTTCGAATAAAATTTGTTGGAAAAATTAAAAAATTACTCGAATGTACAATAAAAATTGTTGGAATAATTAAAAAAAATTTCAATATTTACTAAAAATTGTTTAAATCATTAAAAAAATATACGAACAAACTTTTTTATATTATTTAAGAATTATTCGAATATTCAATAAAAGTTAGGGGAAAGATTTTTTATTCTAATTGAATAATTTTGTTAAATGAAAAAAATTTTTCGAATATTCGAATAAATATTGCACGCACGGCAACTCTCGCGCAATCAGCTTAAAATAATTGTTAGCAAATTTTTATTATTATCCAAAAAAATAAATTTATAATTTAGATCTTTAAGGCCCATATTCACAGTCATTAGTTAACTATTAGTAAACTGAAATGATTGTTTAACTAATGCTTCATAATTACAGTGTATTGTTTAACTAACATTATCAGTATAATCAAAGAATGGTAAGCCTAACAATCTTTTAATTTTCAATATTGGCAGCACTGTTATTGCATATGGTTTTTGTTTACATTTGTTGTATTATTTGTCAAAAATTGATAAAACAAGCGCGCGCTCATCGAACTTTACCACGCAAGATATTGAATTACTGCTGGAATTTGTTCGGAAAAACCAAAATATTATCGAAATTAGAAAAACTGACAGTTTATATATATATGTATGTATATATATTATATTATGATAGATGATATCAAAACAAAAATACTAATAATAATTTACTAATCAGCTGTTGTCTAACTAATTGTTAACCAATGACATTTGGCGGTTTAACTAATAGTAAAGAAAAAGCTGTGAATCAAATATTATTGTTTAATCTATTGCTATTAGCTAACTAATGACTGTGAATTTGGGCATAAGAGAAGCAAATAAAAAAATAAAGTTTTAAAGTAGTTTTTAAGGTTCAATTAGATGTGGCTTATAATTTTAACATAATTATATTTGCTTCATTTATTAATGCTGCCATAACCATAAACAGTTTGTTGGAGGAATAAATAAATAATTTTATTGAAAAAAAAGAAAATTAAAATAAGAAAAAAACCCAAAAATTTAAAGTAAAACTTAGCAAAGAAAAGGAAGAAACACAACGACAAATATAAAAAAAAAATTCAATTGGTTCCTAACATTATGGTTATAGGTATGGCGTTATGGGCAGTCACCTATGGACAAATACAGTGTTTGCCATAAGGCTGGTGCGAACAGCTGTTTTGTGCAGAAGAGTGAAAATTTTCGATTAACACTTGTAATTAATTTAACTGATTTTGCAGCACTGTGCGATACTGGTGATATTAATTTTTATGTGTTGGCGATTATTTATATGTTTTTTTTTTGTTTTTGATTTTTTTCAATAATTTCTTTCTCACCAAAAATATACAAATTGAAAACAATTGCAAATTAGTGGTACTCGAAGAAAAAAATAATAATGATTGTCTATTTTCACCAACTATTTTTATTTAAATATTTTTTTTTTATTACATTTCAAGTTATTTGTGGAAATGTGCGGAGCAAAAAAACGCATAAAAGTTACAAAACCATAGATCCGTATGTTCAATATTTCGTCTTTTAAGACTGTTGTCTCTGGCTCCGATGGCAATTATTGGTCATGTTATTAGCTAAAAATTTGAGTCACATGTGCAATTAATTTATATTTGAGTTGAAATGCTTTTACAAACAAAAATTTGTTTTCTAATATTTTACCATATAAAGGGTGGTGCATTTAGACTTTTTAAATTTGAAATGAGACATTTAACAGCTGACACAACACTCTATGGTACGCCATATTGTGCTCGAAATGCACAAAAAATAATTTGTAATACAGCTGAGTATATGGGAGCCGTTTGTTGCAGTTGTGTAAGGCTTTCCATGATAAATAGTCAAGCAATATCGACTAAAGACAGGAAAAGATAACACTCACGCGTGATCGATCTGGAAAATAAAAAAAATTAAGGAAAATACTTCACCCAATATATCTACGAATTTTAATTTTTTTTTGATTTTATGAATATTTTCCTTCTTTTACTATACGCTAGTGTTTTGTGATCATTTTATTGCCGACTGACAAGGTACTTGTACTCTCAAATACTAAAAATGTTCAAATAGTTGTACTTTACTATCATATCGTTGTAGTACCAGTTTGAACGTGGCACCAATTGATGTTTTTCAAAAACGACTATAAACGTGAAATTACAAATATTCATACACTCGAAATATTCTGTAAATAAAATTAACTACAATTGCAATTTAAAATAAATGAAACTTAATTTTTTTTTCTTTGATAACCACAATTTTTTTTTAATCCGCTGTGGTCAACCAACTACAAAAATCATCATTATTTCAAATTCTATATTAAGGTTTTTGTAAAAAAATTTTTTTTTTTTAAATTATAACTCAAATAATAGTTTTTTAAAAAAAGTGTTTGCAATATAAAATTATTTTAACTTCTATTATCTATTAACTAAATGTCTATAACATTGAGCAACATTTAATGTATGTTTTTTTTTTTTTTTTTATCTGGGACCATATGCAAAGCATACCAAACATTGCTATATTCCGCCATTAGAGGAGCTCAAATAAGTTGAGAAAAACAAATATGTAAGAAATATGGAGAACATCCAGAAACTGAGCTGTAGTAATAAATGTAGAAGGGACCAAACAACAAGGAATACAATATCCGTTTATATATGTATATGATTAATAATGTTTCTTATGTTGTTTGGGCCATATGCCTATATGAAGAATCTCGCCCGTAAACATTCAACAAATTTTTATTAAAAAGCTAAAAAATGTGACATGTTTATATGAAAATTTCCTTAAACTATTTGAGAATATCATAATGTGTTACCTTATCAAAAACAAAACACATGTGCCGTAAAAATAAGTGATTAACTGATTGAAAAAATTTTAAAATTTAAAAATTTTTTTTAAATTTATATTTAGTTACTCTATCGAAAACTTATAACATTAAAAAAGGAACTTTAAAAGAGCAAGTGAATATCCGTATTTACTCGTATGTGTACTTAATTTTTTAAACGAATGTCAGAATCAGTTAAAAAATAAAATTGCGTAGAATTTCAACTGCCATATGCTTAAATTTTTTTATATTTATAAAAGGTTTATCAGACAAATTTTCATACAAAATACAATCAATATATAATTTATTAATTGTATATCTTTTTTGAGCGATGGTCTTTTTTATAAAAAGTTTTTTAATTATTTATTTTCAATATTATTTCCTGACGATTTTTTTTTTATTTATTGAAAATAAATAATTAAAAAACTTTTTATAAAAAAGACCATCGCTCAAAAAAGAAATATAATTAAAAAATTTAATCAAGGTCAAATAAAAATAGAAGTGAGACAGACTAATATATATTTTATAAATCTAAAAAATGTTTATTATGAATACAGCAGTGAATTTTTATTCATTTACCAATAACTGAACCGGAATACTTATTAAAGAAACTACAAATCCGTTACTGTCATAATTTTGTGAGTGTAGCATTAATGCGCCAGTAACAGATACGTAAGTATGTATGCATGGATGTGTGTGAACTGGCATTACACAAATCCGCACACACACATGTAACATATAGCATTTAACTAAAGAAAAATTGTGGAAATTCGCTTTTTATTATGTTGCTGATAATCAGTTTGAGAAAACACGAAAAAAAAAAACAATAAAGTTCAATGAAAGGGAAATTCAATTTATTACAGTTTTCTTTTTTACCAATAAAGTCAAGTTCATTTAATTTTTCACCGTAAAAAATATTTGTTGTATACTCGTATTAATAATTTTCAGGTAAACCATCGATTTGAACAAAGACTATAAATAAACGAAGATATTGCACATTTGAATTTTTTAACATTTTTGTACTTCTTTATGAAAACCAAAAAGCAACACACATTAAAACATAGGACCACTTTCTAAACGCAAAAAAGCTTCAGCACTGCTACGAGTATAAAAATGAAAGAACGTGCGAAAACAGAGCTGCAAAATAATTAATTAAGCTTCACCTCCTGTCGTTCCTCCTACTATCCCTTTCCTATAGTTCCCAGCACAATGCTTCGCATGTGTAGGAGTCATCTCCTGAGTGCTGGTCCTAGATAAAAAAAAAAAAAAAAAAAATAAAAATATTTTCATTAATTTTCTAATCGAATCTTTAAATTTTCTGCGATTAATTTATTTTTTGAATTTCAATAAATTTTCAATTAATGCTTTAAATTTTTTAAAATAATTTCTTATAATAAATGTAACATTTTTTCAATTAAAACTTATAATTGAATCTATAAATGTCGTGATGGGTTGAAATTTAATTATTATTTCAATTGAATCTTCGTTTTTCTTAATTGAATCTTGATTTTACTTTTGTCAGTGTATGAATGCTTTAATTTTCAAAGTGAGCTGGATTGTTTACCCTGTGTGGTAATTTTTGCTTTAGATGCAGTGCTTAGGAAAATGTTAAATGTACATTTTCTTTAAGCTTAAAACTGTTTAAAGTTCATTTGGGAAAAGGTCATGGAAAACTTTGTCATCTGCTGGCAAACAAGTTTACAAACTGTAAACTAATTTGGTGGTTTTTTTTTCATTAAAAAATTTATATTTTATTACTCTAGTATAGGTTTAATACAATCTATTATTATGATTATTATTGTTATTTGAATTAGTTAGTCTATTGCATATACATAAGTATATATGTAAGTATGTATGTATGTACTTATAAATAATGATTAAAAGCATTTATTTTTGTACGTTTGTCGTCTTTTCTATTATTTTTGTGGCTGCGGTACTTTGAAACTTTTTCCCATTAAATTTTCAAGCGCTTTTATGCAATAAAATACATCTTCTTCCTCAATTTGTAAATTTATATTTTTATATAGTAAGTCAGTCAGTCAGTCTAGCTGTTATAATCAAATATGATTATAATCATTTGGAACCCGTGAACATTTTCTGTTTTATTTATGTTGTTGTTTTTTTATTTTTTTATTTGTCCGCTGTCGGTGTGTACGTGGCGGTTTGCCATAAGATTTCAGTTTTTTTTTTTAAGTTTCAAATATAATTTGATTTTATTGTTTGTTGTCTTGTTTTGCGTTTCTTTTACCTCAGTTAGTTGATTATTTTATTTGTAAATTTATGCACAATCTAGCTTTAGTAATATAAATTTTAAGTGAATTTATTACAAATCATGTCAAAGGGCAATTTATGATTTATGCAAGAGCCAGCCATAATAAAGGCAGATGATACAAACACGATCGTTGCAGTTTTATAAGAATTGTGTAAGATCGCCTCCAGCCAACGCAAACAAATAAACAAGCGAACAAGCAGCATTGATTAACAACACTGTTATAGACGAATCGTCTTTATTTTTTTTTAATAATACTACCAGTATTTAAAAGCAAAATAAGAAAATATTAATTTTCTATCTCGTTATGTCGAAATTTATTACTTTTGTTTCGTGTGACAAGTTCACATGATCATTAAAGTTATAAAGAAAAGAAAAAAATTAATGAATAATGAATTAAATTTGAATTAAAATTACAGGAACTACTACTAACAAGAGTTAATTAAAATTTTTAAAACCAAAAATTAGCATTCACTTAAATAATTGATCTTTGAAATAATAAATGCATATTTTTGGAAGAAAATTATTTAAATTTTTACATTCTTACCTCATAGGTGTGGGTATTTAATAATTTGAATTTCTTTCATCAGGTAAATTTACAGGGTCAACTTATAGTTCGAAAAAGATCAAAGTGCGTTATTAGTCTATCTGAGGGTCAAAAATGTAAAGTGCCACTGCTCGAGAGTTAAGTTGAGAATTCATTACTCTGCTGAGGAGTGTAATTAAACGATTTGAAAAGACAACATAAAGTTGCAATGTATTTGAGTATTTTGCAAACATATAAATTAATAATTATTAGCAATTAGTAAATACATTATTTAAATCACCTAACGATTTTAAAAGCATATGTCGTTCATATTACTTTGGTGTCATCCATCATATATACTACATGCATATATTATCAAACAGGACGAAGGACGGATGCTGTTAAAAGACATTTTTAGTTAAATCCTTAATTTTATAAAAATATTTGGTTTTGATGAAATTTTTGTAAAATGAATATTTTAAGTAGTAGTGCAGTGAAATTCTTCAGAAGACAATGAATTATTTTTCTTTTAATAAATTTTGCGTTTTTTAAAAAAATTTTAAATATTTGTATCACAAAAACTACAGCAAAAATCAACTACATCACAAAATTTTTAACCACATTTTGCAACAAAGCTTCGCTTATCTCGACAAAGCAGCGCCGAATTTAATCTTTCAGAGTGTCAGTTGTTTGTACTTTGTTCACGTAAACCTGGTCTTTCAAATGGCTCCAGAGAAAATAATCTAGCGACGTTAAATCAGAAGAACGAGGTGGCCAATTGACATCACCAAATCGAGAAATTACGCGACCGGGCAATTTCTCATGCAATAACCGAATTGTTTGTGGCCACAAAAATCGGTTATCATGGTTTGGTAGCGCAGAGAATTCACGTTGATGGCGTTTTCTTGCTCATTTTCAAAAAAATATCTGGCCGATGATGCTGCCTGACCACAAACCGCACCATACGGTCACTTTTTTTTTGGATGTAATGGTTTTTCGAGGACTGTTTGTGGATTTTGTAAGCCCCTTATGCGACAATTTTGTTTGTTTACATAACCTCATCACTAAAGATGATTTTGTTGAAAAATACGTTGTTTTTCGTCCAGTTTTTCAAACGGCCAATTCAGGAACGTTCTACGGAAATAATGGTCGGGCGGCTTTAATTCTTGACCGAGTTTAACTTTAAAAGTAGGAAGATGAAGATCTCTATGCAAACTGTTGCGCAAAGTGCCACTGGTGATGCCCAATTGTTGCGAACGTCGAGAGTTGATGTTCCAAGCTCATTCTCAACAGTTTGCTGCGTCCGCATCACTACAAGCGTATTGTTTTTTTTTTTTTTCTAACAGCTCAATTCTTGACATTTCATCTTTTGACAGACAATTTACTTTCTAACCTTAAATTTGACCACCCTGTATAACATATTATAAAAAGTACGTGTTTAATTAGTGTAATATAAGTTTAATTTAAATTAAATATAACAAAAAGCTTTTTATTTTGCATTTTTATTCCTATAATATTTAATTATTAAATTATTCACAACTACTTTCCTTAACTTTCTCACAAAAATAAACAAACTTTGACGTTTGTCACTAAAATACGTTACAAATTGTTGTATCAGCTGACGGCCGAATTTGCTAGTGAGTTAACCTGGTAATGAATTTGCCTTGGTTTGGCCTGTTGAATGAACTGACGGGCGAAATAGCTAACGAGTTTACCAGTTAATGAATTTGCCTTAACAGTAATTAAATGAGAGATTTTTGCAAAGATAACTACCAAGGCGAATTGAGCATCAGCTGGACATGTTGAAGGCTTTGATTATCACCTGTTTCAAACCAATCTGTCGAAATGTGTTTATTTTTATCACTTTTTCTATATATGTGACGCCCAAAATAGAAAGGTACCTAAGGGTAAAAACCGGTTTTGTTCAGGAGCGCCATTTTAAAGGTTTAAATACGTGTATCTTTGGTGTACCATACATCATAAAACGCGCATATCTCTGGGAGGGAACACTTTTGGGGCATGGGATCGGTCTCATTCGATGCTCAGATGTTGTCCACATCAAAAAAAAATGTGAAAATTGCTTTTTTTGCCCTTAGGTCCCTTTCTCTATGAGCTGTCACATATGCTTTTTTTGCAAAATTCAAAATTATGCAATATTTGTTTATTTTCATTACTTTACATAAATTTTTTTTGCGCCATTTATTTTTTAAAATCGACCCACAACTTTTGACAGCTTGATTTGTACGGGACAATACTATTGTATTGTTGTAGAGGTAAGTCCAGGGAATGAGAATAAGGGTACTCAATTCGCCTTGATATATACTATTCTCTAGTAATTGACGAAAGCATTGATTGCTCAGATTCTAAAAATTTTAGATTATAATAACAATTTTTAACGATAAAGGTTTTTGGAAATGCCTACAATAGAGGATTATACCGAGAGTGGAATATTTGATCATACTCTGCAATCAAACTCTTGAGTAAAACTAATATTCCACTGGAAAATTTGGCTACCAATAGTGTTCTAGCTAAATCTAAAAGTTATCATTTCCTAATGGGTACATATATTACAGTTTTAACTTACTGTCGTACGGAGCTTAAAAAAGTATAGCCCAAATGATAAGTTTATAAAAGAGATAAATTATCACTTCAAGAATATTTATGCAATGAACTGCACATATTTTATTAATTATTTAACAACACGTTGGTTGTCTCGCAAAGAGGTGATCGCTCGAAAACTCGAGCAATAGGCACCCCTTCAGTATTATTTTAATTTGATTGATTTCGAAACAAATTCTCAATATTCAAGAACTGACTTTATTTCATCTTTCTGTTACTCTAATAGTAAAATTTAAGACAAACTTTTTTTTCTTTTTTTGTTACAAAGTTTCTTTTCTGAATTGATCTGTTAAAGTTTAAAATATTAATTAAATTATTGTTTTTTTCATTAAATTAATTAATTAATTAAATAATAATTAACAATTTTTAAGTCTTATTTACTGCCTGTCTTTGTAAATAAAATAAAATTGAAAAATCAATAAAAAAAAACTGAAATTTGTTTTTGTTTTCAATTCAAAGTCGCTGACAAAAATATTTATTTTATTTACAAAGACAGACAGTTAATTTTTCCAGCTTTATAATCCATAAAAAAGTAATTGTTTTTATTTATTAGAATTTCTCAATATAATTTAAAAAAAAATACTCGTTTTTATTTGAAAACTTTAATTGCATTTGAACAATGCAGTGAAAGTTAATAACTGGAGAAAATAAAATATACACAAATTTTTGTCTCAATACAAGATAAACAAATTTGCACACACTTGTCAATCACTTAAGGTGGTGTACACAAGGTAAAAATAAAAATTAAAAAAAAATAAAATAAATGAAAAATCAGTTGACTCCTATAGCAGCCGCCATTTACTGTTTCACTTTTACACAACGAAATTTGGATTCATAAAATACACGAAGAATAAACTAACTGACACACAAACCGTTCATAATAAGTCATGAACTAAAAAAGTTGAAACAGTAAAATTGCACTTTGCTCAATTTTTTTTTTTTTTGTTTTTAAGAAAAACTATGGGTTTTGCATAACAACTTTTCTCATAAAAACAAATTTTTGCTTCACATTTTTCTTTTTCTCCTTATTGACTAAAAAGTTTCTTCTGAAAGCAGTTATTTTTGTTTTATTTTTTTTTTACAGATAACCAAACGTGATTTGTTAATAGTTTTCCTATTAAAAAAACAAAATCGTTTTTATATAAAATATTCGTTGAATACATTAAAAATTAAATAATTATAATTAAATCCCGGAAAATTAATTTTTGTTAATTATATTTGTATGTATGTACATAAGCTATTGTATATACGTGCATACATTTAAATTTTTAAAATATTTTGTAGTCTATGAAGAAAGCAAACATTTCGTAGCCGCATGTTAGCAGAGAAAAATTGAGAAATTTTTCTGTGTGTTCTTTTTTCGATTGAAATACATTTTCAAGCAGCTTGACATCTAACAGCACTACGATGCTTGATGATTCTATTGAACTAAAGAATTATGAGATACATATGTGTTGAACGAGTTCAGCCGCAGCTGGTAAATCCATAGAAAGGAAAACATCCAGCAAAAATTTATGAGAATGAATTAATGAAAATGCAGATAATTTGGAAATGTTCCCCTAAAAAGTTAATTATTTTCAAATCAATGCCGCGAAAAATTCAAATGAACGAACAGCACATACTATAACCGT
Organism: Dexiosoma caninum; assembly: GCA_963924685.1. Classification (NCBI taxonomy): domain Eukaryota; kingdom Metazoa; phylum Arthropoda; class Insecta; order Diptera; family Tachinidae; genus Dexiosoma; species Dexiosoma caninum. Next base: position 36,310,932 of record OZ004729.1, on the reverse strand, counting down.
TCGTATTACCCTGAATACACTATGTGTTAATGAACATCGCCAAAATGCATTTTTAATGCAGGATACAGACGAAGCAAAAAGTTTCTCCAACACGTTTACCTTTATCATTCATGGTGTATATTTTGACACAAACACTACATCCAATAAGTAAAACCATAATCATAACATCAATTCTGAATTGAATATCGCTAGAGATTATGCACAACTTTTTGTTGTGTTTCTATTCAAATGAGTCAATAAACAAGGAAACCTCGAATGTAACACGAATGAAAACCCTAAACATGACTACAAACTATGCAACCATCAAAATTATTTTGCATAACATGTTGCATCGTCTATAGCACTTTCTTGTCTACCGGACAGCACTTAGCTTTTGTATATGTCTGCTTATATGACATTTGTTGTTGTTGCCTTTTTAGTAATGCAAGGGAAAAAGAAGAAGAATCTTTACAGTAGGAAAATTTTTTAGACGCGTTTAATGTTATTAAATGATTTTAAAACGTTGAAATTACTTGTAAAATTAAAGAAAAAGCTATAAAAGTTCTAGAGATATCAAATATAGATATTTTATTGCGATAAAACTATAAAATTTTGACACGAATCTCTAATTCAAGCACTTAAAATTGCTTGTAAAAATAACTAACTCGTGCATCGTCTATTTCGCTACATAATTGATTGATTTTTTTGTAACACTAGAGACACATCTACATATGTATAGTATTGTGGATTTGGAAAATCTACATACGTACATGGTAAGGTGAAGATAATTATGATGATGATGATCACAACGACGGTAAAAAAAACAATTATTACTGACTACTAAACTATTACTAAATATGTATAATGGAGCTCGCTGTAAGCAGTGAATGAAAGAAAACAGAAAAGTATGCGTATGAAAGTGATAAAATAGTGAATTGTGTAAGTTGTGGGGCGATAATTTGTAATATTTTCTATTGAAACATACTAAAAAGATAAGGATTTGTTAATATAAAGAAATTTACATGACGGAATCTCACACGAACGATTTCGACTGCAAATTGGTTGAAAAGGTAGAGCTTGTAAACGTCCAAAACAGCGGTGTTAGTGAAACAAAGGTTACGAATGTGATTAGCAGCAAACACGACATCAAAGTAGCCACAGACGGTGTAGCCAAGTTAACATTTGGATTCCTTGAGGATATGCAAGGTGGTGATAGTAGTTTGGAGCCAGGGGAGGTTAAAACTCCTCCTCCTGGTTCTAGCCCAGTCACAATTAAGGATTCAACGGCATCATGTTTATCAGCAGTAGAAAAACCGCAACCACCGCCAAAGCAACTGATGAAAGAAACTCTGTCCAAAGCCTTAAAAACTGTTTCGCAACTGGAAGCGGAAGCTTGTGAGGAAAAAGTACGTGCAATTTTAGAATTAGATGCGAAACGAAGAAAAGAAGAGACAGAAAAGCGAAAATTAGAAGCTGAAAAACGGCGCCAGTCTGGAGAATCAGTTTTAGAATTGGAAAGCAAGCGTAAAGCTAAGGAAGAACGTAAGAAATTAAAAAAATTGAAAAAAGGTAAGTAATGATTTAATTAAAATGTATAGCGCATACATACATATGTATAAAACAACGCTTAAATCTAGTTTAGATACACATCATCAAATAGGAAACCAATTAGATACGGCAATAGAAAATTAAATTAAAATGAGAAAATATAAAGTAAAAAAAGTCCCCACAAGGCCTAGTTTTCGAATTATGGACCAAAGAAGATTTCATAAAGAAACGCTGTTTTTCACTATATTTCTGAACGTATATGGCCAATATTAGCCCCATTTGAAAGGTTTTAAAGATATGTATACATACAAATATTATTTAAAAATTCTTAACCTCTTAAGGACCTGCGATAAATTTGTGGAATTAAAACAGTTTTTTGTAAATTTAAAAAAAAACTTATTTTTATTTTAATAACACTAATTATTCAAGCTTAAGGTCTTTTCAATATATTTAATATTTATTTCGATTCGATATATCGCTACTCCTTTCTGTAGCTTCTTCAGGAAAAAAAAAAAAATTGTTTTTTTTGGAATTTTCATTGACACTTCAAACTTTTCCTATATTGTGAATTTTAAAAAAAATATTTTTTCATTATAAACAAAAACCAATTTTCCTGAAGAAGCTACACAAAGGAGTAACGATATATCGAATCGAAATAAATATTAAATATATTGAAAAGACCTTAAGCTTGAATAATTAGTGTTATTAATATAAAAATAGGTAAAAAAAATTAGAAAAAAAAATATTTTTATTTTCCTATTTCAAATTAAAAGAAACCAGTTTTGGGGTAATGCAGTGAAGCTATTGCTAGTGAATACGGTGTTTTTGTTATACCATAAAGAAGAAAATCCTTGCACGCGGTCGAATGCCGGTCATGCTGAGAGACTTTTGTTACCAAAACAGGTGTTTGTTATACATATTATTATAGTTTTTGTTGAATGTACTTTAAACTTAGATAATGCACTTTGGTGACATTTCAATGTAAAAATATGTAAAAACTATTTTCGAACTACAAGCGTTGAGAATTTTTAAATAAATTTTAAGTGTATAGCAAGATATTTTTAAATCCCCCATATTTTCTTCTTATTTTTCAATTTTTTATCGCCCTACCCTTTTTTTTTAATTTGGTGAGGCGTCCGTAAACTAGATTTATTCCCAAAACACATCTATTGAAAAAAAAAAACTAAATGTACATACATAAATCAATATCAGATAATTTACTTTTTAGCCAAAAAAGCTGAAGAAAAAGCTTTATATGATTCCGTAGAAGATAATGCAGGAGAATCAAAACGCAGCAAACGTAAAACGAAAAGAGCAACCGCATCCGAAGAAAGCGAAGGTTTGTGCTCTTCGGGTAATGAGGATAATGAAGCGAGTGTTACATCGGATAAGCATAATTTCGTCTTAAATTCAACAATAGCTGTGCCATCCGTACCAACCTTACGATATCCAGCACATTTGCCACCTCATCTTCTACAAGATGCTTTCATGGGTGGTTTTCGACCCATGAATCCTTTTATGCGTGCTGCTCGCCCAGATTTTTCGCATGTTCGTGGTGGTTTTATACCCCGCGGTCGCGGCGGTATGCGAGGTCGCATGCCTTTCCCAGGCTTTAGACCACCATTTTTCCCTAACAATTGTATTGGTGTTGGACAATTGAAATTTAATATCCCACATGCGATGCATGGTCCGGCTGCCATACAACAGCAGCGTCAACACCATACACCGCCTCCAAATCGTGGCCATTCACCTATACTGCCTCCATCTTCAGATTTACAGTGAGTATATCTCTGCATATGTATGTAAGAATTTTATCTACCATTTATTTAAAAAGCATTTAGAATTGAGGATGACCATTTCAACAATGTATGTATTGAAATGTAAAATACAAAGAATTTCATGAAAAGATTCGTTCAAAACCAATTAACCTTCAAAGTTTTAAAATATTAATTAAATACTCGAAAAATTTATATTTACATTTTCTAATAGAACTCAAATGCAAAATCAAAATTTAGGGTCCTGGTTCACACACATCAAGATTGACTGGCCAAATCCCTATTTTTTGGGTGAGAGGAGAAAAGAGTATAGAAATTACGTTACCGTAAAGTTTATTGCATATACAAGCGATACTTATTATTTGTGGTATTCCGTATTTTTCTATTCCGGTTTTTGTATGTATTCCGACACTTGAAAAAAATTATCAGTTCCATAAAAAATTCTTATTAAAGTCTTAGATACGCATCCAAGATGCCATTAAAAATATGTATATTATTATTATCTAAGCTAACTTGAGTCACAATGAATTACGACTATTTATTTACGTTTGATAATTGCTCAAGCTATTTTATATGCCGATTTTCGTTGGTGCTAATGCCAACGCATCATCTAAATATTTGAGATCCACAGAGTATACAAACAGAAAAAAACTAAGAAGTCTTTGCAGAAATTTCTTTTATATATTAACCATTTGTTATGTGCCTTCAAATTAATTTTTCTTCAAAAATTTTTTTAGACACAGCAGAAGAGTTGAAGCGCAAAGTTTATACGCTTTAATTTTGTAATGCGACAGTACTATGTCAACTGATTGTCAATAATAAAGTTTCATAAAAGTGTAGGATATGTTGATAGAACTGCATTTGTTATACAATTTTATACGTATTGTGATTTAAAATTCACATATTTTTCTCGTATTTTATTTACTTGTTCAACAGTTTATTTGGTAACCATGTTGGAAACTTCGCTTTTTTATCTTTTTTGCAGCGGTAACAGTTAAGACCATGTCACATAGAACTTTTGCTTCGCTTTGCGTTGCAATTTCGCTTTGACATTTCAGATGAAATGTAAACGTTTATATGAAACATGTCACAAAGTATTCTTAATGCAGCGCAAAACGAAAAGTTGTGCATCTTTTATCTTTTTGCGTGCTTTGACAATCAGTTTGAATAATTTTCTTTATTCGTTTCTCCATTTCTCTACTTTTCGTTTTTAAACAGAAGAACATTGTAATTGTATATCGTTAAATAACATTATTGACTTTTATTTTTATAATAAAAAAATAAATACCCCAATGATCAAAAACTTTTTGTTGGTAAACAAACAATTCGTGAGTGTTGTCAAAGCGTTTATTGTGTCATACACCTTTTGCTTTACGTTTTCCTGTCAAAGCTAGAACCGTTACGCAAAGCGACAAAGTTCTATGTGACATGGCATTTACGTCGTCAGCTTCAGCTTCAGCTACTACTACAACTTCTTTATTCTCTTCCAGCCAAGGCGTCTTTAACGAGGTGGTGTTGAATAGAGTTGTTGTACTACCAACAACAACTAATGCAAATATTACAAAAACAATGTATGTATATCTGACGTTTCTTGTACAAACGTAGGGACATCAACAAATTGCTGCCTGTTTTAACATCCCCACCTTGTTTGATACGCCTTGCTTCCAGCCTTAACTTTCAGTAGCAGAGCAGCTCTGGACTGAAGAACAGCCCTCCCGCCCTCGTAATTATTTTTTAAGTGCGTTCAGGCTTTTATTTGTTGTTTGGCCTTCGGGAGTTTTGCGTCTCACTCGCACTGCTTAACTGTTACACCAAGTCTAACTATATCGTTTACGGTTCTCTGTGAACAGTTTGAATTAGTTTGTTAATTTGTTAAGAAGAAAGTTATAAAAAATATTAATGTTTGAATAATTGGTGATGAATTATTATTCGGCCAAATAAATCTCCGTTACATGACGGAGTAACTTAAAAAAAAACACAAACGAACAAACAAATAAAAAATGACCTTCAAACGATTTTATTATATTTTTCGTTGGATCTATTCTACCATGATGGCTCTAATAAAATATGGTTTCGAAGTTATTTTGGGAACAAATTCGACGAACCTAATGAAGCTGGGACGCATTGTCAATTCTACTGTCAGATATGTACATGCATACTGTCAGAAGACGTGAACATATTTCAGAATTCGTGGTGAAATTCTTCGGTTGGTATTCCAGAGATTGTTAAGTGCTGATGGTGATCCCTTGGATTAGTTGTTCTACCTTTAGTAGGTCATTCCTTGTGAAGATAGCTCGTTGTTGAAATTCACTACCGCTTGAATTTAGATTATTCTCAAACTCTAACAAGTATTTTCGCTTTAAACTGCATATGTAGATACTTTTCGAACTCGAATCTATAACATTTATTTTGAATACTATTGTTTTTAGCTTTAAGCGATCAATACTATATTTTAAATTATAAATTTATTATACGAATTTTGCTTTTCCATTGCTATGCAATACGCTAGTATTCAATATCTATTAAATAAATAAATAAATCATCTATTTATCTATTTAAATTTATTCAAAAATCCATATCCAGGTGGACTACATGTAAACCATCACTATCGTATGCATTTAAAATGAATAAAGAACAGAAATTCCAAGGCCTTCATTCAGATGTTAAATCGCATAACAAAGATATGTCACAGTTAGAAGATAATTTTAATAATGCTGACGGCAATATTGCCAGTAACATGCAGGACAAAGATGATCTTTATCATGAGCAAATGGAAAAGGATGAAAAGAGGCGTTTATCGGTGGAGAAAGAAAAGAAAAAATCAAAAAAACGTAAAGAAAAGAATTTAAAAAAATCGAGTAGAACAAAAATATCTCCACACGTATCATCATTAAAAAAGCAAAAGAAAAAATCTAGTAAATCCAGTAGAAGAAAAATTGAAAAAATACGAAAATCTTACAACTCCTCCTGCAGATCAACGCCAACATCAGTGCAGAGAAATTCGTCCGAAGATACGGAAACAAATGAAAATATACACGATGAAGATGGCCAAACCGACGAAGCTGTAGGGAAGCCCAATGATGAAGAACAAATGCCCAATGAAGAAGAAATACGCAATGTAGTGGAAAATATAAAAAGAGAAAAAGTTGAGACTACTCAACTAAAAATAGAAGATTTAAAGCTGAATGTTAAGCCACTAATAATGATCAAAACAGAACCGGTCGAAAAAGAAACGGAAAAGTTGAACAAAAGCCAGGAAAACACAAAAAATGAGACTGATAAATTAGTGAATATTTTTCCTGAATCATCTTTTCCAGCTTCTTCCACATCTGTAAATACGTGTAGTACAGAAATTGTGCCACAAAAGAATGACACTGACTTGGGCAGTTCTACGCCACCCCTGCCTCTGCCTCTGCCTCCGCCGCCTTTAAGTGACCCAAAACCTAAAAAATCATCAACATTACACAGTGCTTTAGAAATACAAAAACGTATAGACAAATTATTGCAACAGGATGACATCAAATTAGAAGCTATCGAAGCTGCTAAGGATCTTTTAATGAAAAAAACACAAAAACATCAAAATTCTAAAGAGAAATTAGCACCAGAACAAGATCGAGCAAAAAATATTCCCATTGAAGAGAAATTAATTGAAAATACAAAAGCAAACAGTAACAAGGGAGAAGCTTCTTCAGTTAAAGAGAAACCTAAAGCCTATAAGGACAAAGAATCAAGTAAAAGACATAAAGAAGATGACAGGGATAAAGAAAAACATCAGAATTCTTCTAAACAAAAAGTAGATGAGGATACAAAATCGAAGGGTAGATCGTCATCTACCTCCTCTAAAGATAAATCTAAAGATTTACAGAAAGACGACAAAAAGTCGAAGAGCAATGAAAGCGATAGGCACAACATCCGCAAATCTGAAAAAGATAACGACAAAGAGAAATCACGAAAAGGCACAACCGCCTCAACATATCGTAATCCCTTTAGAAGATCCTTATCAAGGGACCGATTCTTTGGTAAATTAGATCCACGTCAGCGCACAAGAACAAACAGTCGTGAACGTGAAATTTCTTCTAAGCGTCGCCTTTCCAATGATCGAAAGAAATCTGACAGCTCCGCACACAATTCGAGCAAAATATCCTCAAATCGACGATTCAGTGGCAGTAGTGCAGCTTCAAATGCTCTAAACCGCTCAAAATCGGGTGATAGAGATGGCAAAGAATATTTAGACTCTCGCAATCCTAAGGAAAAAGATCGCAAGAATCACAAGAAAGAGAAAACACCAGAATCGAAATATAAACGTAAACGATCACCTACACCAAAGCGAAAGGCCGAAAATATTAAAGACCATTCAGCAAAGGGAACCGATTTGAAATCAACCACTCCTCCTCCAAAATTTAATAAAAGCGAAGGGAATTCCCAAGAAAAATCAAAATTAAAAGAGACTAAAAAACAAAAGTCTCCCGTTAAATCTGCTCCAAAAAAGAGACCACTTTCATTTACTCAAACCGAATTCCTATTTCCCGAAGATGGTAAAGAAGATGACTTCATCCTGGCTGATGATGAGGAAACTAGTGATTCGTTTAAAAATGTAAAATTATTTAGTGATAAAGAAGATAGTCCCGATACCGACGATTATATGGATAATTGGGAAAACGATGAAGATGTTTATATTGATACAAATTCCAATATACCCACAGATATGTCCACACCACGAAAATCATCCCCGGACTTAACAGAAGATGATTCATTTGTAACACGTTTTGTAAATCCCAGTCCCCCCAAAAAGTTGTTAGAAAAGCAAACCGATGTCATTAAAATAAAAAAAAAGCTAGAAAATGATGTTGTATTCCCTCCTCTAACACCGCCTTTGAACTTACTGAAGCTAATCCCAGCAACGTCAGAGTCCAAAGAGTTACTACAGGAAACGAACAATACAGAAACTAAACAAATCTCCGAGAACAAAAAAACTGAATTATTTGGTATGCAAGAATTATATGATCAATTTATAAAAAGTGTAGAGGCATCTGGTGTCAATATGAAATCAGTTAGCCAAAAACAATCTGAAGAATTCGTAAAGCCTACTCCAGAGCAAATCGAAACTTCCACTGTTATAATAAAAAACTCACAGAATCAGATTGAAGACCCCTTGTCGACGTCATCTAATTCTACTTCATCCTCCAACTCCTCCTCTTCATCTTCATCCGACACAAATTCGTCTTCAAACTCTTCAACTTCATCTTCATCAGACTCGTCATCTGACGACAGCAACGATATCGCTCTGTTTAAAAAATCTAAAAAAAACTCACCAATAAAAGTTAAAATCGAAGAATCTACGACTTCTAAAGCATCAGCTACTGATGATCAGATGTTAGACATTTGCAAAGTTGATGTTAAATCCCCAATTATACTTCGTGCTGAAATATGTGAAAGAGAACCACGAACTCCTTCCCCATCACCATTGCAAAAGAGTTTGGTTGGCAATCAAACTCCACCGACAGCACAACCAACCCAAACTAAAGTAACTCCCAAATCCGACGTAGCAAAAGATTTCAAAAAACTTAAGAATTTAGAGGCGAATTTGTCGCGCATACAAATGATGAGGGCTAATTATGATTCGAATGATGAAATCAGTGAAGAATTGCATAAAATGGAGATGTTATTCCTACAAGAAAAGAAAATTATACTACAGAAATACGCGAAGAACACGCAAACTACTGCAAAGCCAACAGAAACAAACACTCCTACAAAGGCATCAACTGAATTTGTACCTGCATTGCCTCCCACTCAAGTTGACACTGCTAAACCTCCACCACCTCCCGAAGAACCTAATAAAATTTTTGATGCCAATCGTGAAGCCATAAAGTTGACTATATCTCCTTTAAAGCTGCCCTCCAAACCGGCCATATTTGATGTGTCTCTTTTAGAGGAAACGGAGAAAAAGTTGACCGATGATAAAGAGGAAATTGATTTTACGGAGAAACTTGTGAAGCCAGCTAAAGAGGTGGCAATTGTTAAGCCAATGATGGAGTCTAAAGAGTCTAAGGATTCTAGAAACAGAGACACCAATCGGCATAAACGTTCATCGCCAGTATATGCCGGTAGTCGTGAAAGACAACGCTCGCCAATAAACTACAGAGATCGCAATCGCAGATCGGGCTCCAGAAATCGCTTCAGTCCACAGCGTAGAGGACGAGGTAGATCACTGTCGTTGAGTCCACCTCGCAGAGGTATGGCTTTACGTCATGGTACACCACCGCGCAGAGGAGTTCAAGGAGGACGATTTCGTGCTACGAATAGAAGATCACGTTCCCGTAGTCGCAGTCCATTGCGTCAATTTGGCAACAGACGAGGTAAAGAAGGCAGTCCATATCGTAGAAAACGTGGAATGCAACACGATTTGCAAGCTCATTACAAAAAGTTCGCACGCCAACGAGGCTCACGCTCTAGATCACCCCGATCACCGCCAAATCGACCAAGATCACCAAGAACTCCGCCACCCAGAAGGCGTTCTTATAGCCAAGATCCGTATTCAAGATCACCATTGCCATTTAAACCACCTTCACCACCCATGCGCCGCAGTTTGTCTCCTGCGGGATCTCCGAGCTCACCATCAAGACGTTCTCGATCTCTGTCTTCACCACGAAGGCCCAGATCTCCCCGTTCTCCGCGATCGCCACGGTCACCCATTTCACCAAGATCTCCTCTTTCACCCAGATCGCCGGATTCTTCTTCTCCTCGTAGATATGACGATCACAGATACAGACGCGAAAACAGTTTCGAAAGACACTCGTCCATTTCACCCCATTCCCAATATTATGCTGTCGAAACCTTACCCTCCGGTGGGTCCTCTCACTCGCCATCATATTACTACAATGTTTCTCCGAATCGTATATCATTGGATGCACGAATAAATATTGTACTAAATACACCGGGCAGTGCCGCCGAGACTCCTCCTCCAGGCTACGAAGGCTACACAAACTACACTCAATATGGTAGTGCGGCATATATGTCAATACCACCACAACCAATGGGTGGCGATCCAGCTAATAATATGGGTTATTATCCGAATCCATATGTACCCATGATGGCAGCACATGAAAGTCATCATTCTATACTGCCACCCCACGCTCACGGAATACCACCACATCATCAACAGCAAAATTCTTCTGCATATTCAAATATACCGACCATCAACAGCGGCGGTATAGCGGATTCTTCGTCGCTGGCGCCACCAAACAACTTTTATTACAATGAAATGAATATGGGACAACAACCAAGTAATTCAGTACTCAAAGAATTGCCCAAAGCTCCGGTGGCTGTTCAAAAGGGAAATGTTTTGGAAATCGTTCCTTCTAATACAGAAACCTCTCAATCTCCTCAAGCTGACAGCAACGACAAAAATTCACCGGTTTTGGTAGAAGCAATTAAAAATCATATCGATAAAATTGCATCTATATCTTGGAAAGATGAAGTCAATAACAGACATGTTAAGTCCGCTGTAATGCGTCTAAATCGTGGTGGCGACAATGCATCAAGAAGCATTCTTAAACGTTCCGAGGCAACTGAAAAATCCGAGTGAGTATATTTATAATACGCATGATTTCTGTATTTTCATTTACTTATTTCTATTTTTTTTTCGTTCTAAAAGCAAACTTGAAAAGAAAAAAGTCTACTTTGAAGATGGCATTTATCCGAGTCGTGATAGCGAAGATGAGGATCGAAAATTAGTGGAATATAAAATAAGAAAGAAAATACTGCGTCTACGTAAAAAGCGCGGCATTGATATACCAGCTGCCCGTGGTGTTATAGATTTGAAATCGAAAGTACAGAAACCGAAAAAAGATGCGGCATTGGAAAAATTACCGCCTCCTCCACCACCAACAACAATGCCACCTGGAAGTATTGAGCAGCCAATATATTTAAGGCCACCAACGCCAGTACCTTTGGTTTATTTTCACTTCGATTCCGTTGTGCATTCAATGTATGTTTCACATTTAGAAAAGGCCATACCGCCCCGTCTACTTAATCCAAAATGTGTGCCCCTAGTTGGAACAACGTCATCAACAACAACATCAGCAGGCAATGTAATGGGTGGTAGTTCAACGGGTTCGGCTTCAAACGGTTCGCCGAATCCCAGCTTTACCAGTGGTGCGCCCACTGCAAAAAAAGAGTTCACTGCCTTGGCAGCTTTAAACAGAGCTGGCAGAAATGAAAATGTTATGAATTCACCCAAAACGGCTACTGACGCCAAACAAGAAAGTCCAAATTCACAACAAACACCTATAATGTCCATTAGCAAACCGAGTAGTTTGCATTTTGCACCAGCTCAAACTTCACCACAAATGTCTCCCTTACATGGTCCCCCTCCCATACGACACCCTGCTTCGCCAATTGGTTTTGTCGGTATGCGTATAAATAATTTTATGCGACTACCGCCTTCGCCATTGGCACGAGCTGCTGTCCCAACGCACATGCATGCACCGCCACCAAATATGGTTAATTTACCACCCGTCATGGTCGGCGTAAGACCGCCGCAGTACAATATGCCGCCACCAAATTTAATGCCCCACGGTATGCCACTAGATGCTAATTATAATCCAGTTGTTGGCGGTACACCTTATGGGGTAATACAAACACCACCACCTGGCTTTCAAGGCTATGGTCAGCGTCCCATAAATACGGGATTCTTTATGGGACCCACGCCAGCTCACGCTATGCATCTGCCACCTCCTATTCCTGCTAACCCTCATGTTAAAGGGAAGGATCATATGCTTCATCACAAACCACACCACCACCATCACCACCAACAACATCATCATCCTCCGCACCCACATCCACATCCCCATCCACATCCCCATGCACATCCACATCCCCATGCACATCCCCATCCACAGCCTCATCCCCATTTTCACGCTCAGAAACTTCAAAAGCCACATCATCACCACATTCAGCATAATGCTCCACCTCCACTTCCTCCGCCAGTTGTCAGTAGTGTTGTTGCATCTAGTCCCCAAGCCATGGTAGCCCCGTATAATGTTAACAAGACTGTAAATTGATAAAGATAATTTTAGACGGCAAGTTAAAAATTTCAATTAACTCACTCCCTGTATACACAAGAGTAAAGTTTATTAAATAATCATTCACCAAATCCTTTTGTATTTAAATATTTTCTTATATAATTAATTATTTTTTTCTTTTAGTTAATATGAATTAAATTTTTTGAGCTCTCGATTATTATGGAGAATTGTTTTTTCTGTTTTAATTTCCTTAAATATCTTTTTGCTTCGTTTTACTTAAAATATTTCGACAATAATTGAAATTTATATCGTATACTCCTATATTTAGTATTATTTCCCCCGCCTTTCATTTAATTAAATTCTAATTAACTTGATTCGATTGTTGAATTACATTTCATTTTGACATGTTTACGTGTTTTAGTTTCTTCAAATTCAAACAAATTGAAATTTAGCTTATTTTCTTTATTAGTTTAAAGTTTAATTTTAAATAATTTAAATGTAAAACAAAACCTGGAAACAAAATTGTGTTAGTGTTGGTTAAATTTTTTTTATTATTTAAATAGTTATTAGGTTTTACAAATATTTCTTTTTACAGTATATAAATATAATTCACCTTAAATATGTGGTAAAAATAAAACCGAAAATGCTGATTATACGAAAAAACAACTACAACAACAAACAGTTTAAAAGTTTTAAGTAGTTTTAAATGAAAGAGAAAAATGGCATTTGAAGAAATTGAAATAATTCCTTCAAAAATAACATTATCTATGTTTGCACAATATGAAGAATGCCCTATATTATGATAACAAAATTATGTTATGCCTATAACAAACGTACACATCCATTCATCTATTCATAATAACATTTCACGGTGTGGAGCTATTGATATTCCTTTTTGCATCCTGATCGCATCGTGTATAATATTTTATGTTTCTATGAAAGCTTTATATGTTTTTTTTTCTAAATTTAATTTTTATTAAAACAAAATTTATCGATATAATTAATTTTTTTTCATCAATAACAATTTTCTTCAGAAAATATATCGATAGCTTTACTTTTCTATAGCACACATATCGGCTTGTTTAATTTTCTCTTAAGGAAAAGTTATGAATATCTTGCATTTTCTATAGAAAATATATTTCTTGTGTTTTATTAATTATTAAAATATTTTATTTTAATGCTGTAGGGTTTCTTTGCATATCCGAAGGAAAGCAGACAGTTTTTGCTATTCGAAATGAAAACAGTTTTTATCATATATGTACATGTATATGCATGTATATCAAAAAAATTAGAAAAGAATAACACGTTATGTCTAGTAATACCTGCAAGTGTAAATATCTCTGGCATTACATTAACACACTCCAACACACAAAATCTTTGGTAATCGCTAAAGGAGAACTACTGACAACTAGACCAAACTTTGCAAATGTTCATTGAAATGCAATTAATTTTATTTGCTTAAAAATTAATTTTTATTTAATTCAAAAAAACAAAATGTCTCATTTAATGTTAAGAAAAAAACTCCTTAAAAATCCATATTCCCATCTATCGATATATATCTATAAATATATGTATGTATGTATTATGTAAGAAAATTGCATATAATTTTTTTTTTCATTTGTTCCGATATTGATTCGACCATGATGACACCAAATGGAACGTCTTTACAATAAAAATGAATTATTGCTGGTATGATGAGAAAATGATGTTATGCCGCCAATATTTACATTGCTACGTGCCGGTAATTTCTTAGATCCTGAAGAATGACTAGATGCATCGGAGATACTAGATCTCTTTGATTTCCTAAAGAAGACAAAATGCCAGTTTTGTAAAACAATTTTTATGTGCATACATTTATTTTACATATTTTTATTGATCAGTTTCGAGTATGTGTTTTCAAAAGCAATATCAAAATGTATTTTCAATTTAGAGATGCTTCCCAATAAACTATTTCTCTTACCAAAAGCAATTTTCAACAACTTTTTGTAAACATACTATACGCTTTACATATCAATAGTTTTGCAATTACACTTGCTAAACGCTTCGTCTGAATAAGTGTCTGTTTCTTGTTTCCTTCTTGCTTTGTTTGAAGGCCGGTGTTAGCTCAAAATCTTTGGTTCAATCGGTGTCAGATCAACAAAACATTTTATTACTATAAGCTTATTTTACATTTTATTTATTTTAAATTAAATGAATTTACTTTTGCTATAAATTTATATATATATATGATTCTAATTTCAAAATTGTACTTTTTCCCGAAAAAAATATACAAAATGTATTATTACATACCTTATGATATTCTCATAAAGTATTTTTTTTAGCAAAAAAACTCAATAAAATTGAAAAGGATGAGAAGAAAAATATAAAAATAAAAATTGTATGGATGTGTAAAAAGTAAACTCATGGAATGTTATGTTTTAGTTTCAAAGTTTTTGGTTTTATATTTGGTATTAAACTTTAATTCTCGATTTATTAGATGAATTTTGAACATAAGTCTCTTACCAGACATGGGAAAAGAAAATATAGAAAAATAGTAAACAAAAAAAGAAATTAAGCTTAGGCAAAGGAGTAGTGTAAAATCATGTTTTTAAAAGTTGAAACTGCAGACGAAAACAGTCGTAAGTGGGATGGTAAGACAAATTCTTTTCATAAATGAACGTTTGAAAATTTAACTACTAAACAATGTTACTTCAAGTTGAATGATTCGAGTCGATTGAATAAATGTAAAACAATCAGCAATTCTCCCAAGTTTCACTATCTTGTAAAATTGTAACAAAATACGCAACTTAATATAGTTATAAAAAGAACAACCAAGGGCAGTGGGAATAAATTCAGACACTTGATCATGATCTCTTACGAAAAATATATCGCACTATCCGCAAGCAACGATCGATATAAGTAAATAGAGTACCAGAAAATATCTCAAGGCAATAATTCAGAGCTGATAATAATAACGTATTTGTCAAACGATATCGCACAACTCCCTTAAAGCATACAGCCTCCTCAAAGAACAAATTCTATTTGATAGTGAGTCAATATGAAAGTCAAAGTTCAAGAAAGAGTCAATTAAAGAAGTCCAAATAGTTTATATTCTCGCCATTCAATATACGGTAAGGTTAGCTAGTTTGACATTTTACGCTTTCGACTTTGCACTGGGCAAGATGATTATTACGAAGAGCTTCATATAATTTATCTGACCACGAGACTGACGAATATAATAGAAATATGTCATCGGCAAAAATTTAGGGCTGGCAGAAATCAGATCACATAACTGAAATACGGTCATTAGAAAAAGAATTGGTTCCACAACAGAATCCTGGGGCACACCACCACACATTTATAAATTACGATCTAACAATCAAGTACATTTGCTTGTTGTAAACTATAGACAAGCAATATTATCGCAAGGTATCAAAAATCTTAATAAAATTATTATTTACAAGCCTTTCGCAACAAATTCATTAGCTTAATGCTTATTGGGTTGTTTTGTATTCTAGAAAATAGATTTCGAACTCAGGCAATTACACGAATAATAAATGTGTACAGTCAAACCCTTTTTATGCGGTAGATTTGTTCCGAAGCAACGCAATAATTATTTAAAGATACATTTTTCTTGAAACCAATGTAAAATATAATTATTTTTTAACCAATCTAAGAGAAGCTTACCTTTTTTCTTCCAACTCTCTACGTTGATGTTTTATAACTATGACACGCTTTTCCAATTGTTTACATTCAGATTTAAGATCTCTCATTTTTTGGTAATTAGCTTTTGCCTGCTCCTTAATTCTGACCACATCCTTTTTGCGATCTTGTATAACTGCAAACTGGAACGCGAAAATAAATCCATTACAAAATGCAAAACACTAACCTGTCTATCCAGATATTCCATAAAACGTTTACGATGTTTCTCTTGGAAAACCATTATACGATACGAATTCAAACCATCTAAATAGGGTTCGGGATGAAAAAGCTCCTTCAAGTGTGGCGACATATCATTTCCCAACCTACAGCCACGTGTTGACCTGCTACACAAAGAACATTTAAATATTTGGGGACCATTTACTGTGGTCTCACTTATATTCTGTGCGCATCCTTCACAGCACACATGATCGCATGCTAGCAAATAAAATTTTCGAGTTTTCTTGATATACTGTTCATAGCACTGATTACAATGGATCCAATGTATATAAGCAGCGTTTGTTTTTATCAACGAATTATTGGATATGTTATTTTGTTCTTTGTTATTTGAACGGATCATGATTATAATTACGATTAAAATATATGTATGCATCCGACTGAAAAGCTACCAATTTCTTTGAGCGCTGAATAAACGTTATATATTTTTGTTTATATTTAGCAGTGTGAACAACTTTTTTGTATAAAATTGAACGTGTTAATATCGTTCTTTCTTGTATATTGCGAGATATATTAAGAAGAAGAACATGTCAAAATACAACAAGAAGCAGCACAGAACGAATCAATTTTTTTTCTGAAAGCCAACAAAATTTAGTCGAATTCTTTTGCTTTATTTTGAAAGCGCTGGTCTTAACAAACTTTTTCTATTTATTTATGTAAATAATTTAAATTCGTGTGCAACTAATTACTAATGCTGGATGTGTGGGACACAAAATAGCAGAATATTGTTGTTAAAAGTTGTCTAATATTAAAATAGCGGTGCGTTAGCCACGTCAAAGAACTTTGTACATATAAAATAAAATAATTCTTTTTAAAATAAACAAGACATCAGTAATATACACTTATAAACCGCTATGGGTTTGGCGGCTAAAATCTATTTAGTGTCTCTATTTTTAATGGTCACATGCAGTTATTACCAAATTTTGGCCGATGAGCACACTCATATAGTGAGTACATACATACATATAATAAATAATTACAATTCCTTTTATTTTATCTATAGTACAATAATGGCGAAGAGGTAGTGTTATGGATGAATACCGTGGGTCCTTATCACAATCGTCAAGAGACTTATGCTTACTTTAGTTTACCATTTTGCAGTGGTTCGAAGTCGAGTATATCACATTATCATGAAACCATTAGTGAAGCTTTACAAGGAGTAAAGCTGGAATTTAGCGGTTATGAGATAGAATTCAATCGTAAGTTATAGCATTAAAGTATTATACAGTTTAATTCAATAGCCTCATACTTTTAAGGCGATGTTCCTACCACTGTTATTTGTATGGTTGTCTTGACGGAGGATAAAGTCAAGGCTTTCACCTATGCCGTTATGAATGAATATTGGTATCAAATGTATATTGATGACTTGCCCATTTGGGGCAAGGTTGGTGAGAAGGATGAAAAAGATGGCAAATATTATATTTATACGCATAAGAAATTTGATATTGGGCGTAATGGCCAACAAATAGTCGACATCAATTTAACAACAGAGAAAAAAGAATTATTGGAAGCTAATACGAAAATTAAATTTTCATACGAGGTCAATTGGAAGCCCAATGTCGTTGAATTCAAGGATCGTTTCGATAAGTACTTGGATCCTAATTTCTTCCAGCATAGGGTGAGTTTGAAACTTTTATTAAAAAATTTTATTATAAAGTTACATGAATTAGAAATGAAAATAATAAATAACTACCTGTGTGTAAATATGTATGTTCATAAAAAAAATTTATAGTGATGGTGGAGCAAAAATAAATATTGGGTCATAAAAACTCGACCAATTAAACATCATTCATCACAAGTCATATGGAATTAAGCGGAAGTAAAATTTGGCAATAGTGCCAACAGTGCTCGAAAAATGAAATTGGACAGCGACAATATGATACTAAATGATATACTACTCTTCTAAGTTCTACGATACAGTTTTAGATAATTTCAAAATACACTATAATCTTCCATAACGAACACCCTTCTTAATGCAGACACTGTTGCTTGTTCCCGGTAGTACTCCATTTTGCAATTGTAAGTTATTTTGAAAAGACATCGTCCTTGTATATACACATTTCTGCGGTCCCTTCGTTGTTATGTCATTGTAGTTACTATTTTCAGATTCGTAATTCGAAATTCGACTTCGACTTCCATTTATTACAAGCCTTCTTTGAATTCCGCCAATCCAGTAGATATTGTTGTTAACTTAAAACTTCATTGACATTTCGTTACAGATTCATTGGTTCAGTATTTTCAATAGCTTCATGATGGTAATATTTTTAGTTGGATTGGTATCCATGATTTTAATGCGCACCTTACGCAAAGATTATGCTCGTTATAGCAAAGATGAGGAAATGGACGATATGGTAAATTCAAATTTCTCGTCTGCTTATTTTGTTCTTATATGCATTTAAATAACGTTTAAAGGATCGAGATTTGGGTGATGAATATGGCTGGAAACAAGTACATGGTGATGTTTTTCGTACGCCACCGCATTCCCTGTTGTTTTCGGCTTTAATAGGAGCTGGCTGTCAATTGATATCAGTTGTCTTTTGTGTTATAATATTTGCAATAGTGGGCGAACTTTATACAGAGTAAGTAGAGTTTAACATTTTTAAAAACTTTTTAGATATTGAAAATTTATTAAAATATTTTTTAAAGGCGTGGTTCTATGTTGTCAACTTCCATATTTGTTTATGCGGCCACTTCACCCATAAACGGTTATTTTGGAGGTTCCTTATATGCCCGTCTGGGTGGGCGTATGTGGATAAGACAAATGTTGGTATCGGCTTTTATGGTGCCAGTGTTTGTTTGTGGTACTGCATTTTTTATAAATTTCATAGCGATTGGCTATCATGCCTCCAGGGCTATACCATTTGGTACCATGGTAGCTGTCACTTGTATATGTTTCTTTGTCATACTGCCCTTGACATTAGTGGGTACTGTAGTGGGGCGTAATTTGGACGGTCAGCCAGATTATCCCTGTCGTGTAAATGCTGTACCACGACCCATACCCGAAAAGAAATGGTTTATGGAACCAGCCATTATTATACTTTTAGGCGGTATTTTACCATTCGGTTCTATATTCATTGAAATGTAAGTGAATAATGGCCTAAGAAAAGTTAGTTTCTTAAACTTTTAATGATTTTTATAATTATTTTGCAGGTACTTCATCTTTACCTCGTTTTGGGCTTATAAAATCTATTACGTTTATGGTTTTATGCTGCTGGTTTTCACCATACTTACCATAGTCACTGTGTGCGTTACAATTGTTTGCACCTATTTCTTACTAAATGCAGAGGATTATAGATGGCAATGGACTAGTTTTATGTCGGCTGCTTCCACTTTCATCTATGTTTATGCATATTCCTTTTACTATTTCTTCTTTAAAACGAAGTAAGTAAATTTATAAAAAAAGAAAAAATATGAAAATCATAGCAGGTCATCATTAAAACTTCCCGCTAAGCTTAACCCAAAATACGTATCGAAAATCGATTTGACAAGAAACAAACACTTTTTCCGCAAATTTTGGCATCGATATCTCTTCAAATATTTTACATATTTTGGGAAAATTTGTGGCTTACGACATATTTTGCAAGTCTATAAAAATTAGTGAATATCAAAAATTGATTTGAGGAAGTTTTTTTTTGACTTTGGAGCCATTAAAAAAAATTTTTTCCGAAATTTTTCGTCTACGATATCTCTTGAATCACCCGATTTTTAAATTAAATTGGCAGCAATCCATGTTTCTCTTATATACTGTACCGAATCGGTTTATCATCTCACGACATATCTTTCGAATGCGGCCAATTTGGTTCCGATGCCGTTGATCCGTTCTTAAATTATGAGATGTTTACACATACAGTCACATACTCTGGCATTATCGTCAAAACAGCAAGAATCGACCCCAGAACCTCACACGTTAAGACTATTTTCGAAAGTTGCGATAAAACCATTAACTTCCTAGCGGGAAGTTAAGAAAGAAAATGATCTTTTAGAAAATTTTGTAAATTAATGTTGTTTTTGTTTTATTTTGTTTCAGAATGTATGGCCTATTCCAAACGGCGTTCTATTTTGGTTATATGGCCTTATTTAGTGGTGCTTTAGGTGTTATTTGTGGCACTGTTGGTTATATAGGCACAAGTGTTTTTGTACGTAAAATATATTCCAATGTTAAAATAGACTAGATAAAATTATCCTTAACTTCCGGTCGTAAATCAATTTTTCTTTCTGTACAAACGAACTGAATGGCAGTAATAAGTGGACGACAAGAATTTTAAATTATTTGCTAAATAAACTCTTGCTGCCTTTTCTTCTGCAAAAATAAATATGCAAATTTAATAGAATTTTAAGAAACAAGCTAAAAGCCACTTTTGCTTAAAGGCCTGATTTGGAAACAGAACTTTCTAAGAGTTTAAAATTATTGGAAATTTCTAGCGTTTAGAAGTATTTCGTTTTTCTAAATATTGAATTTATAACTGCCTCATTCCTGAAATACTATTTTTGGTTATATAAAAAGCTTTTCTTTATAAAATTTTTATATGTAAATCAAAAATAATATTTATTAATGGGGCTTGTCTTTCGTTTTGTATATTAAAAAAATATATATATATTTATTAGCTTAACGCAAGAAAGAAAAATGTGTTGGAAGATTTCAAATGCTTTTCCTCATGTTTTTTTTTTTTTTTAATTTGTATTATTAATGAAATAATAATTATTTAAATCATATCTTTTGTGAGCATAATTTTTTTATGTTTTAATTAATTTTAGTATTAATTTCATAAAGTTGTGTTTGTGTTTTTTCCTATTTTTGACATATATTTTCTAAATCCAATTAATTTTATTTAAAATGAAACAAATGTAATGTATTTAGTAAGGAAATCAAATAATACAAATAAAACAATGTTATTAAAACAACTCACATAACACACAAAACAGTTCTGCTGTAAAATTTTAAATAAAATGATTTCTTTAATAAATTAAATGGTCGATTATGCATTGCAACCGAACTTCAGTTGCCTTGCCAGCCAGCAACTACAAATTTGTAGTTGAAAACGGTAATCAAATATTTGGCAACTTAAGTGTGGTTCGAGCAATAAAATTATTAAATTTCTAAGGCAAGTAATTTAGATATAATTATTAGATACGTTGTGAGTAGAATTTGCAGTGTAATATTCCAGATATCAAATTGTGTTATTCGATTCCAACAAAATTCTACGAAAATATATAGGAATTTCGATATCGAATGTCGTAATATGAAGCCAGGCCTGAGAGACAAAGAAACAATTAAATGTAAAATATGTTTTGCTTTCGCCTTCAAAGCTGATGTTTATAACAAGTCCGCTCTGGTATATGATATAGAGTCTCGGCCATATCTAAAGTACCCCCAGTGAAACATTTTCAGATCACGATTTTTTCATTTAAACAAAATTTTTGGGATATATTTCATTTACGTATTTTTGATAACACAAAACTTTTGTACTTCATTGGTGTATAGAAAATAAGTTAAAATAAAAATAGTATTTTGTTGTCATTTGGTTTAAAGAAGACTTTCATCATAGGATTTTCTTCACCCGTTTCATCAGTGACGAATTCCCGTAATAAAGGAGGAGTCTCTACTTTGTCAGACAGTATCTTTTCACTTACTTTTCTAGTACTTGTAAGTATTTATGGTCCTCTTCTTTATCAACCAATTCATAATCGGTCTTCTAACGTTGAAACGTTACCTATTACTAAACTGAAGTCGCCAACAATTTCCCATAACGTTTTTCCTTTAAAATGAGTCTTGCGACCGACATATTTTATAAATGTCGCCATCATTTTCAGTGTTTAATCAATTAATTTAACAATATAATTTTAAACATTTTGTGAATTTTTATTGTATACAGATTTTTAATTAAAAAAAAATATCAAGGTCCTGCTTTACCGACAC
This sequence comes from Dexiosoma caninum, assembly GCA_963924685.1. Classification (NCBI taxonomy): domain Eukaryota; kingdom Metazoa; phylum Arthropoda; class Insecta; order Diptera; family Tachinidae; genus Dexiosoma; species Dexiosoma caninum. The sequence continues at coordinate 36,288,775 of OZ004729.1, read as the reverse complement.
TGCATTGACATTTGTAAAATCGCGCTAGTTGTGTAAATCTGCTGTCAGTTGTAGCCAGTTTTAGCGGGTAAACAAGAGAGCAAGTTCGATTTTGGCGTTAGTAATTTATTAATAATTAGAAAGTATTTGAAAAAGACAAATTTAATGAAATAGAAGTGAACAAAATTATAAAGTGAAGTGTAATCTTTGTAACCAAAATGAAATGTGTGTGCAAATCATTTAGAGTGCTGTTAATGTCCATATTTAAGTTCATGCTAAAAGCTGCAAGTCATTTATTCATAAGAAAGTTAAATTTATTAAGTTTTTGCTAATATCAGAAGCAAATTTAGCCATTCAAAGTGTAGTTTATATTTCTATTGCTATGGAAATTGTGTTTTTTATAGCTGTAATATGCATAAATGCAGCATAGTGTTTGTCAATATAAAGTGCCTCCCGTCAGAGGTACACCAAGGTGTCTCAACTTCAATGTCAACTAGAAATGGTCCGGAAGGTGAATAATTTGTATCTATTTAGAGCATTTACACTACTCAGTGGTATTTTAAAAGAATTACCAAAATTTGCTTATAAATGAATAAATTATTTAATTATTATTGGTACGGCGTTACATTGACTGCATACATTTTGTATTATGTGAACTAATGGAATAGATAGTAAGAAAATTAATTGCGATTAAGTTGAAAAATGATGTACAAGTTAATTACAAAAGTTATTCTTATTTATTTTCTTCACTCAGTCTTCTTTACATAAGACGAGTGTCCATCTTATAATTAAAAATGCATGTTTGTATGTATGTATGTGGGTTTGTGCCTTATGGACCGCTAAACGGCTGAACCGATTTTCTTAAAATTTTCACGGTATCTCTCTGTATATCTGGAAGGAACTATAGGCTATATAAATTTTAAAATTCCAACTGGGCGTAGCAAGCCCATACTCAGTAAATATCTATTTTTGTATTTCTTGAGAACGGTAGAAAGGAAAGTTTTTGAATATGGTCCAAATGACTTTGTAGTTAAAACAAATCATTAGTCAAAAACTGGGAGGGATTTGACAAGTGAGCGTGGTACCTCCCATACAAACGAGAAATTTCAAATCGACTTTTTGATTGATTATATGTGTTTTGGCTAATTTACGTTAAATATTATTTGCTACAATAATGCAAGCATATTTAGAAATAAATTTGGAAAATTAAATGTATGTGTATGCCACATAAATCTATATAAAAGTAGCATTATTTCGAAGCAGAAAAGTTTTATTAAGAGTAACTTTCTTCAAACATAATAATATGATAATACATTTACAACACCTACCATTTACATAGCATGTGCAAGTTTTAGTATAATTGCAATTTCGATTAATTATTAAAATCAAACTTTTGCTTAACGTGAGCTGTTACTGTGTTGGTTTTGAGTCGTTAGATAAGGACACATCTTATGCTATTAAGAAAAATTTAAAAGCTGAAAAGTAATTGATATCTGTTTAGTCATTTTGGCCATATACAAATTATTTTTCTAATTTAATTCTCAAAAATATCTTTTGGCACAAATTTATCGCGATCTTTGAACTTTTCTTTAAAACTACAGTTATTCGTATTTGGAATTACTTGCCTTCTTCTCTTAGATTATGGTCTTATTTAATAATGCAATACAAAAGAAGGCGTTGGAAATTTATTTGTGGTTGAAATTAACATTTTTTATATCTATTATATATTCATTATTATTTATTAACTTTTTTAACACTTTCATTGGCAATTAGGGATCTTTTACCAAACTATTGTTTAATATAATACCTACGTTATTTTATTCCTGTTGCTGCTGCATTTCATTATTTTTCTTAATTTATAAAACATTAATTTTACTTAACATACAATTTTACATCTGTAATAGGGTTTGAAAGCTTTTTATGGATTGAGAAAAAATATGTAACTATTTTTCATTTATTCGACGCCAGTCAAAATCAATGACGGTTATTTATTTATGTTTGTTATTTTTATAAATAAATAACCGTAATTCATTTTGAATCGTATTGAATAAATAGGAAATTGTTGTATAATTGTATTAGGAAATATACTGCCTCTTCATAGAAGGCGAGTGAAAATACTTGTTCGGCCATTTATATTGAAAACAACAATGAAAAACTCATATCGTTTCTGTGTTCAATATAAATGGCCGAACGATTATTTTCAATCGCTTTCTACGAACAGGCAGTCAATTTCTCATTTTGGGTTTTAAATACAAGAATTGTCAACAAAAGATTAAGTAATTGCAATAAGATGTAGGAAAATTAAGCAGATTTAAATCGAATAATAAAATGTTCGTAGTATAAAGAACATTTTTGGAGGAGCTATTTAGTTTATTTCTGCAAATGTTGTCATTGTTAAAGAATTTAGCGAAGAAATTCATAAAAATTTTATAGAACAAAATGCTGTTCACTTTCGTTTTTATTTCTGAAAAAAAACCAGTTTATTTAAATGCGAACGAAAATTTGTTTTGAGTAATTGTAATGCAAAAAAACAACTTGCATTTTGTTGTTATTAATTTTAATACCATTCCGTTCGTATTTAGATAGTATCAGCACATGGCATATTTTGTGGGCTACACTAGAGTAAGTGACAAAATCCATGACGTTGGTGGTTCGAAATTTTCATAAAGATCCTAAAAATTCCCACTAAACCAAAGTGTGTATATATCGTACTGGTTCATCTAAAGGGTGTCAACTCAAAATTTACAAAGGCAAAACCTTTTTTTTTTTTTAATATTTACAATAAACATTAGAAACAATTATATCATTTAAATAAAATATTAGTAAGGAACCGCAGTTGTTTTTACAATTTTTTCAGTGATTATCGAAAAATAACAAGTTTTTTTTTTTGATTGATACCCGTTTATGTAAAAATTTCTTCATTTAAAATCAAAAATATAAAAACAAAACGAAATATAACAGAACAGTAAACTTACTTTTAACAATCGTTATATCATAAACAGAAGAACAAATTAAAATATTTCCTTTTAGTTAAAACAGAAGTGATATGAATCGAGCCTATATTTGGGCACAACTCGCATATTTCCCTTTAGCTGACTCTAAAGGATCTGTTATTATATCACATAAGAGGGATACAACTGTATTTAATTTGGCGAAACAGTAAAGAAAGTGATGTAAGAGAGATATAACCACTGTATATAGTTTGCTTGCAAAATGTTAAAATGTACAAATTTGGAGTTAACTCTATTTAGAGGAACCACTGCGATATGTATATTATTAAAGTAAAAAATAAAATTAATAACCAGAAATTGTTATAAGGTGTAATATGTTTCGAAAACACTTGAATATTTCCTTTCTAAAATCGAAATAAATTGAGCGGCCGAATTACGGGATTCGATTCGAAATTTAAAACAAAATTCCATTGAAATGTATTGTATTTTATAACGCATTCCGTAATTAGGGTCCTGACTTTTTTATGCATCCTAGGACAAGCAGATATTAGTCATACCGTACGGCAATCTGGATTCTTTTAATATGCTTTCATCTTATAGACGACCACTGATAAGTATTCTAATGTAACCAAAATCATTATAAATTTTCATCCACCTCTTAAGTTATTTGTTAAAATAGTAGTTCTCACTTCTGCTTTGAAAATGAATAAAAATATGAAAAAATTCTATCAGCTGTATGGCCTTATTTACATATTAAAAAAAGAGTTTCTACACAAATTCGTATTTACATTAAAATTTGTGCCTCTAAATATCAAATCTGATGTTGCGTCGCGTTTTTACACAATAACCAGTAGAAAACAGCTGCTCTGTGTTTCCTAACCATATTTACACAACTGAAGTACCGTAATTAAAAGGAAGTACGAAATTAGAATTGAAAATATTGCTCTTCCCTTCGTATTTACACAACGCAAAATTGATATTTGATGGAAAGCGGAAATAAAAATTGTGTTATGTAAAACAAATTGTTTGACGTACCATGTACATTTATTAAGGAAGTAAATAATTTTTACGAAAAATTTCCACTAGGAGGTAGCGAATATTGTACAAGTAATGCAGAGGACACACTTCGCATTTTTTGTCATTTTGTGACGCCATTTTTGAAATGTGTGCTATGCTTAAAATGCCGGTCACATTATAAACCGCATGCTACCTACACTCATCAATATTCAGCTTCAATATTCGTCTTTGGGTTAGTATAAATATTGAAGCCTCTGACACACTACGTCAATATTTCTCATCAATATTCTTTTTTTTGGTTTTTTTTCAAGTGTAAACATATAGAAGTTAAGGTCGGCAAAATATTTTTTGAAGTTACCGTCGGTAAAATACAAATTTGTTTATTTATTTATTTATTAAAAAAAAAGCAGTGATGATATTTCTTTTATATTTGCCACTATATTTTTTGCTTTACACTTCCCTAAAATACATCAATGAGCGATGTACATACATACTTAAATTAATTCGATTACAAACATTTTTTACTCTATTACATTTTGATATTCGTCAATATTACACAGATCGTATATGTGTGACTATTTTTTGCAAACAAACAAAGACAAATATTGAAGTTCAATATTGATGCGTGTAGCATGCACTTAAGACAAAATTCTGGTGTGTCAATGTGAACCAAACTGTTTCGTCTCTAAATGATATCAATATGGCAATATCGTATAAATTTAGAACGAAGTGTGACATAATGTCCTTTATTTACTTTAGCAATTAATGACCTGTTTAATATTGTTTATTAATATAATTATTACAAACAAACCAAGAAAATGGATAAAAATAAAATTATTACCACCGTATGTTTGGCAATAATAAGAAAAAAAAAATTAAGGCAGCCAAGAAAAAAAAAAAGAAAGCGGTGGGTAAGACCAGGACTTAATATGCGCGCCACCAGTAATTCTATACCTCTCTTCATTCCAGTTAACGAATGCAGGATTCAAGGTTTACGAAGCTAAATTATATTATTAAATTTGTTATTAGTCCGTAAGAAGTATTATTTAAATTAATTAATAATAAATAAATAATAATAATAATTATTATTATTTATAAATATTTCTACTTATCATGTTTTCAGTATTTACCAAATACACATCCCAACACGTTGTCAATTCGTTTTAGTGCTTGCAATGCTGCCATATTATTTTGACAACCGTCTAGATTAGAGATACAAACAGTTTGCAACGCAATGACGCACAACCAAAAATTTTTAAAATAACACACGTTATACACATGACACGTCGTACACATTATAATCAGGTATGTGATGGAAATTGATCAATTTGAAAAGTAAATCGTCTTTTGAAATCGACTATAGTGTGATGAATTTCGATCGATTTCATATTCCATATTTGTTTCGTTTCCACATATCTTCTCTAAATGCAACTGTATAAAATCTAATAATACAACTGTAAAATATGTAAACATATGTGTATGTATGTGAGTGACGTTTGTAAAATTTTTAAACAGAATAACAAAATAAAATTTATATCAACATATTTTATCATTTTTATTTATAAAATGCCTTTTCTTGCTGCGGTTTCGCTAATTTTCTTGAAAGAAAATAATAGTTTGATGAATAGCGAAAATATTCTAAGAAAACGTTTAAGAGATAAATCGGATCCCTTTAATTTGCCAGATGAAATGTGGGTATTTAAATTTTTAAATTTCACTTCTATATTAACTAGTATTTATTTAAATAGATTTGTTGAATATTTTCATTTAAATAAGAACGGATTTTTTATTAATTTTTTTATATTTCCTTACATTTTGTTCAAGTAAAATTAAACGATTTGAAAACGAATTGAAACTGGCATTATCGAAATGCGTCACATGTTAAAAACGTCTTTTTTTTTCAATGAAATCGTCACATACAAATTCATCACACTATTTGTCGATTTCAAAACGTTTTAACGCCGAAAACGATTTTCATCACATACCTGAATGTTTGTTTGCGATGTCACAAAATGGCATAATCTGTAGGAGGTTTAATGAATGTCACGTTTTTATGTGATTTTGGTTGAAAAGTGTGCAGCACCAAACGCGATTCCTAAAAAGTCAAATATGAAATACAAATGTTTTCAATTGTTATATGAAATAAATTTTAAATTTTTAAGGAATGAACTTCCTGAATAGCAGACGGTTTTTTGACCCAATTTCTGAGAAAAAATTCATCGCTTTTAGTAAAGCCGGACAATAATTTTTGTAGTGTGGCGAAATTACATTCTTTTTTTTTTTAAAGTAAGATCAGAAAAGCAGACTTATCTCCAAGCATCACACACAAATAGAATATAATTGCAATTGATGATATTCAGGGATAAGTATAAAAGACAAAAGTGTCAGAAGTGCCTTTTGGGGCAAAAATTAGTTTACTTTAAAAGGTAGCATGTGGTAAATTAATAGCTTCATTATGGGAAAAATTAACGATCGATAATTTCTCGTATTATATTAATAAAAATAAAAGCTAATAAACTATATCTGCAGATAACCACACACAGTAGACAAAACTCAAAGAAGGCCGAAGATGAATGTTTAGCAGCCTTCGAAAACAGCATGTTGTTCCGTTCTACTAGTATTTGTCAGTGCGATTTACATTTTTCTCTTTGATTTAGTTTGTTTCGTAGTAACTTTCACATGTAATTCGGACTGGCAGGATGTTATCATCGCTCACAGCCTATTTAAAATTGAAAAAAACTTAACGTATTGCTTAAAGTTTATTTCCTATTGAACACACGCATTCAGACAAACAATGGATGTATTCCACTATAAAACCAACAATCAACATACAAATAAATATAATTGTGTAATGAAATTTAACTTTTCTTTAAACTAATGCGTATTCGGTTGACTCAGATAGAGCTTGGCATAGATGCCATTTTTCGCCAATAATTGAGGATGGCTGCCCTGCTCAATAATACGACCACCCTGTATGACACATATCACATCGGCATTTTGTACAGTGGCTAAGCGATGAGCGATCACTAGACAAGTGCGCCCTGAACAAGCTTCATCTAAAGCAGTCTGAACGATACGTTCACTTTGTAAATCTAAAGCCGAAGTGGCTTCATCGAGTAATAAAATTTTAGGATTTCTCACTAAAGCTCGTGCTATAGCAATACGTTGTTTTTGACCACCTGACAGTTGCGTACCACGGGCTCCCAAACACGTTTCATAGCCTAAAGGTAGAGCAGTGATAAAATCATGGGCATTTGCCATTTTTGCTGCAGCTACAATCTCATTCATGGTCACTTTACGCGAAGTATCACCATACGCTATATTGTCGGCAATGGTTTTCTCGTATAGTGAAGGCTCCTGCGACACAATACCAATTTGCTTACGTAGGCCAGTTAAAGTCATGTCCTGATGTATGTCCCCTTGATCAATAAGCTGTACAAAAAGAGAGCATATTTAGGTACATTGAAGGCAATTATTGAAGTCGCTTAAGATATCTTCGTACTCACTATAGTGCCCGTGTCTGGATCATAATACCTCAAAAGCAACTGCACACAAGTGGATTTTCCCGAGCCCGAAGCTCCTACTAAGGCCACGGTTTTACCCTGTAATACTTCCAGATTGAAACCCTTCAACACCTTCTGATCTCTTCGAGTGGGATAATGAAAGTGTATGTCCCTGAAAGTAACACCTTCTGTGGCATTAGTTTTGGCAGGAACAAGCGAATGTTTCTTTGAAGCTTTAATATCGGGTGATTTGATTTTCGGTTCACGATCGATTATGGCAAACATGCGATCCGCTGATACCAAGGCAGCATTAAACATGGGTGTAAATGCCAACGATTGGGCCAAAATAAACAAGCCATACAACATGGAATTTGAAATTCTGTAACAAAATGTTGCGATCAAGATGTTGTTGCTGAAAACACGGCTTGAGATTTCTCTAAAGGATACCTACTTCATAATATTCTCAAATTCAATTCTACCATCGGCGCACATATAGCCGCCATAGGTCAAGGTGATGGCATAACCGAGAAACATAATGGACATGCCCATTGAGTTGACCACACCACGGTAACGCAATTTTTTCTTAATCTCAGTGCGATATTTTTCCACTTCCTTGTCGTAGACCTTAATAAGATCTTCTTCACGACACAAATCCGCCACAGTGCGTATTTGGGCTATAGTTTCGGTAGCAATACGACTGGTTTCCTCTAGGATTTTCTTCTCTCTAATGGCACTTTTGTTGGTATATCTGAAACGGATTTAATTTTAACCATTTTGTGCAGCTGAAAAGCGAAGTAATTCTCATGACTAACTTTGCTTCAAAAATAACCGAGGCTATCATAAAGGGTGCAGTGGTTAAACAGATTAAAGCCAACTCCCAAGAATAGGAGAAGGCTATGGTAAAACTGCACACAAAATTGGAGAACGCTTGCAATATATTGCTTAAGGGGAAACCAATGGCCCCCTGGACACCTGAAGCATCGCCCGCCAAACGGGCTGAAAGGCCACCAACACTGTTCTCCTTCAGATCAAACCAGCCCATATCCTGGCTCAAGATTTTGCTGAATGTAATAGATCTGAAATGAAGAGGAAACGGGCATTTGAATGCGCAAAGTTGTGCTCCTGTGTGTAGAATCGAGAGCAGCAAATAATTTTTCACTCACCTCATTCTCGTGGTCAACCAAACACCGGCCAAATTAAAGAAATATGTTTGAGTCAAACATGTTATACCTGCTACAATACCCACAACGATGGCTATTGTAGCCGATTTGCCTGTATTGCTGAGAACCACCTCTGGATCCTCATCGTTTAATGAACCGAACAGATCAGCGAACACAAAGGCGAATGCTGGCTGAGCACAGCCATATAAGAGAGCACAAATTGTTGCTATAATTAAGTAGCCCCACTCAGGTCTAGACCATTGTAATACCCGCCAAAATGTCTTCATATACTGAGTATTTCGGGCGTCTTCGACAACATCCTTTTCACATGGCTCTGGTATAGAACGTGCAGCGAAAGCTTGAAGAATATTTTTATCTAGTGAAGCCTCCGAAAAGCGAGGTGTCGTCACACTATTGAAACAAAGTTTTTCGCTTGTAGCATCTTTATCTTTTTCCATGCTGTTCTTTTTGTTGTTGTTGTTGTTGTTGTTGTTGTTGTTGCCCTTGTAGTTGTTGTCATCATTTTCATTGACACTATCGAGTAGACCTTCGTATTCGTGCGCGGTAACCATTTCATAATAACGACCTTTCGCTTTCATCAAACTCTCGTGATTTCCCTCTTCAACGACTTTGCCTTTGTCAATGAAAATTATGCGGTCTGCATGGCAAATGGCCGACAAACGATGCGATACTACCAAAGTTGTCCGTCCTTTGCTGGCCTTGTCCAAAGCCGATTGTACCAATTTCTCAGAGTGATAATCTAATGCTGAAGTGGCCTCGTCTAGAAGTAAAATTTTGGGATTTTGTATTAAAGCACGAGCTATAGCGATGCGCTGACGCTGTCCACCTGACAATTGGACACCCTTCTCACTGATCAAAGTATTGTAGCCCTAAAATAAATTTTGTTTTTTTTCGTAAGATAATTTCGTCTGAAATTGTTGTTTGTGTTTATATTTTACCTCAGGCAGACCAATAATAAAATCATGGGCACCGCCGGCTTTGGCAGCATCTTCCAACTCTTTTTGCGTAGCATCCATTTTGCCATGTCTGATATTTTCCTCTGAAAACCAAAGTAGTAAAATGATTTGTTTTTTAAATAAAATTTGGCCAACCCTTTCATCCATAATATTAACCTATTGTTCCAAAGAATAACACCGGCTCTTGACCCACTACAGCCATATTAGATCTCAACCAATTGACATTGTAATTGCGTATATTCTCACCATCCAACAATATCTTCCCAAATGTGGGATCATAGAATCTTTGTAGCAATTGTATACATGTAGACTTTCCGGACCCTGAATAACCCACCAAGGCTACCGTTTCACCTTCATTGATTTTAATATTTATTCCCCTCAAGACTATGGAATCTTCTCGAGACGGATAAGAGAAGAAGACATCTTCAAACTCTATATTACATTTCAGGCCCATATTCTTCACCTTGCCCTCTTTCGATAACGGATCTATTTTGGAGTCAGTTTCCAAGACTTCAAAGATTGCCACAGCTGAACCGCGGGCGGCAGCAAAAGCTTCCAGGAATGGGGAGGTGCGTGCAATATGATCAGCACCCACAACAATGCCACAGATCACCTACAAACAATCAACACTAAATAATTATTTAAAACATATATATATTAATGTATATATAATCTTACAATCATAAGTATGGCCGGCGTATATTCCTTGTCTTCGGGATTTTTATAACGATCGTCCAATATCAGGTGGGCTCCATACCAGAAAGCCGCAGCACTAGATATGAATAACATTGATTTCAATACTGAATCGCCTAAACTTAAAAATATGCCTTTGGATTTGCCCGATTTACAAGCAGGTCCCAATAGTTCATCATATCTTTCACGTTCAGCTGTTTCCCCACCAAAAGCCACAACCGTACGTATAGAACTTATAACTTCTTCCACTATTGAACCAGCCTTGGCATAAGCGTTTTGCTCACGAGCGGTTAACTGACTTTGATACTGAAAAAAAAAAATAAAAAAATAAATATTATTTTTTTATTAAATTAAATATTATTATAAAATAAAAAAATAAATAATTAGTGTTATTAATAAATATTGTCTTTATTCTGCATTATTTCAGCTTTTTTGCTCAATAAAGTTATTACATTTTAATTATTATTCGACATTTGCCTTTTATAGCAAATACTTGAGGAATATTTCCATCCACTACAACCTCGGAAAATTAAATAAAATTTAAAAAAAATTTAAATAACTAAGACTAAGGCTAATGAGTGAGTGTACTGTACAGTGTTTAGATAACTCCTCAAGATCGCCATTTGTTTATTTTTTTTTTAATCTGGGACCAGCACTCAGGAGATGACCCCTACATATGCGATGCATTCTGCTGGAACTATAGGAAAGGGTTAGTAGGAGAAAGGACAGGAGGTGAAGCTTAATTAATTATTTTACAGATCTGCTTTTTGCACGTTCTTTGTTTTTTTATAGCAATGTTGAAGCTTCGGTTTAGTAGCCATTTTTATTATTATTTTACTACGCCGGTGCTACGCAATACCGACGAAGGAGGACGTGATTGTGGATTGTGGAGGTGAAGCTTCACTATCTTACAACACTGCCTTTTGCACGTTATTTGTTTTTTACAGCAGTGTTGTAGCGTCTCTGATGGCAAGGAGACGTATTAAATTTTGAAGCTTTGTTTTTAGTAGCCATTTTTAGTAATTATTTTACTTCGCTTGTGCTACACAATACCGACGAAGGAGGGCGTGCGTTCTGATGTGCCTGTGAATTGCTATCAGCTGAAGCCGGTACTGTTCAGGGACCAGTGACTATTCCTTCGCCACTGAAACCTTCCGACAACTACTGATACACAAAGACACACTAATGTACATCAGGAAAACCCGAGATATTTTTTTTTTTTTTTTTTATATGTTTAGTCCGAATCTGGGTTTGAACCCAGATCGGTTTTTGGTTTTGTAGTCAACGTGCAGACTACTGCAGCCATCGCCACCCTTGTTTGGGATTATTTGAACTGATATATGTATGTATAACAAAAGAACACGCACTTTGCATACACTACTAACACAGCTTTTTCATCGATAAATCTACTTATAACAACCGAGTAAATACACTGTCTTTTAATATCGTTAAAATGTACGGAAATCCGGAAAACCTTTTGAGTTTCTCTACAACAAGTTTACACACCTTCAAATCTGGTACTCACCTTCGAGACAATATAATTTATAACCATTGTTATCGGTATATAAACACAAATGGCTAAAGTTAAACGCCAACCATAGATAAATGATATTAAAATACTGATAATTATATCAAACAACATCATCACGAAGTGGCCAATAGTTTCAGCAATACCATTGCGAATTTTTTCCATATTGCTGTAATAAAACACATAATAAAAAATAACAATAGTAATAAATTGTATCAAGTTACTTTTTCTCTTAACTCACTCTGTTATGCGTACTGCGAAATTTTGATTTGTAACCATGTCATGCCAGCCAATATCTTGTCGTATTGTAGATTCGAAAAATTTACGTCTCATACGTACGATCAAATTCAATGCTACATGATTATACAGATCCACATACATAACGCCAGTTATACACATTAATAAAGAATCAAGAGCACATAATATACCAAATGCCTTGGAATCATTTTTCAATTCTTCCATATTCTCTGCATGTGTGCCGTTTATTCTAAAAAAACAAAAACAGGAAGTCGAAAACATAATTTTAAAAGTTTAAGCAAAAGAAAAGAAAATTATTATAATTCTTCTAGTTTTTTGACTTCGTTTTATATTAATTGAACTATGTTATTTAAGCTGCAGGTCCTTTTTATATATATAATATTTATTTTTATTTCGATATTTCGCTACTCCTTTGTGTAGCTCCTTCAGAAAAATTGGTTTTTGTTCATCTTTTTTTTTATGCTGTTTTTTGAGAATTTATATATCCCTATATTTTTGATCAGATTTGTGTCCTGCAATCCTAGTCTTTAAGTTTTTATTCATTTATTTTCCTGCATAAGGTACACGAAGGAGTAGCGAAATAAAAATAAATATTATATATAAATTTTAATTATATTATTAATTGACCTTTTTTATTATATTTTTGCAATATATTTATTAAGCTTGAGATCTTAAAAAATTATAATTTCCTATTATTCCTGATGATGTTAACAAGCTGTTAACGAAATATCCGAATAATAAAACCAAATAAAATAAAAGAAAAAGACCTCAAGCTTAATAAATATATTGCAAAAAATATTATATATATAAAAAAAGGACCTGCAGCTTAAATAATTAGTTTAATTAATGAAAATTTATTATGTGTTGGAGGAATTAAGGGTCTCTTTCACCAAACATATTTAAACACAATTGAATTTAATTAATGATCTTTATTTAAAGTATGTTTAAAAAAATTTTATTTTCACCAACTGAAATAATGAAACACAAGAAAGTATGGTAACGCTCTGATATTTAATATGATAGCGTCAACTTACAGCTTTTTAAAAAGCTGCTTAAAAGCTGTTTTAAAGCTGTTTCATGCTGTTGCAAAATCAATATTTAAATGCAGAGTGCTGGCTACTTAAACAGTATTTAAATATTCTAGATGAAAATGAAAATCGACATTTAAATATGAATTGATATTTAAATAGAATTGGTGAAATAGGCTCTAAGTGTGACTTTTTTTAAAAATGGGAGAAAAAAAACAGAAAATTTTTAAAGTGAATAAAATATTTATTTGGGCCGATAAATTAATGCCCGCCATTTAATTTTTAAAGACTATTTCGTGTAAATGTTGATTATAAACAAAGAACGTGCAAAAGCAGAGCTGCAATAATAATTAATTAGGCTGCACTCTCTGTCGCGTTAGGTGGTCCATCTGCCTCTAGTTTTGGCATATTTTTCCCGGAATTTCGGCGGTATCTCACCTATGGCAGCTATAATGTTGTCTTCGAAGGCTGGAATTGTGGCTGCTTTGTACCTGCACACGACAGACTTCACGTAACCGCGCACAATAAATTGTCTACTGGTGTCAGATCGCATGATCCTGGCAGCCAATATTAGTGCTCAAAAAAGTGAAATGGCAAACTTTACTGGAGCATTTTGGGCATTGCCAAATGTTACAAATCTCTTTTTCACACGGAAAAATTTTGCATTCAAAAATCAAATTGGAAAAAAAAATCACCCAATAGAATTATATATCATACGTTCGAATATTACACAAGTTCATAGAGATATTAGGTGTGTTTTTTTTATTTTTCTGGTAAAGTTTAGTAAAATGAGAGTAAACTATAATTTATCTCATCAATAAGAGACAAAAATGTACAAAAGCAAGGAAACGCAAAAAAACATAAAATTTGCCATAAAATAGGTCTGTTCGACGTGCATAACAAAAGTGCCTAAATAAATTTTATTTTAGTGATTTTAGACGCTTTAAATGCAAAATATTTGAGTCGTTGCCAACGGCTGTAAAATGCAGACGAAAATAAAATGGAAAAAAAAAATTAAATATGCACAAATATATGTACTTACAACTTCAAATTTATTTGAAAAATCTTCTTTTTTAAATTTTTAAATAAAAACTTTTGCCGTTTCTTTGCAAATTTTTTGATTAATTTAATTAAATTAAATTAATTAAATAAAAAATAGCACAAAAATTGTTATCTTAAACGCTTTTGGATAAATTTAGAGCATTCCATCTTAAACGCAATTCACTCAAAAATAAGCTTGTTGAACTTTTCTCGCAATTGAAGTGATCTAGATTCTGAATATATATAATCAAATGCATCCGCAATATAACTTCCAATTTATATAGTAGCCTTATCTAATAATATTATAACTATTATATTTTTCATGAACAATATTTCTAGCTTATTTGTTGCCTACATAATTAATAATTCTTATGTTACACTTGTAGTCCACCAACTAACTATGTATGGCTCTATGGGCTCGGTTGGTTATTGTTATAAAGAAATAAATTAGAAGATCTCTTTTTATATGATTCTAATTTTTAAATTGTGCTTTTCCCGACAAAAATATGTGAAATGTATTATTACATTCTTTATGATATTCTCAGAAAGTATTTTTTTCTAAAAGCAAACTCAACAACTGAGGAGGAAAGCATATATATATATATATATAGATACATATATATAGATGAGAAGAAAAATATAAAAATAGAAATATGTATGTGTTATAAAAAAAGTAATCTAATTGATTGTTATGTTTTTGTTTATAAATTTTTGATGTTTTGTTCGGTATTCAACTTCAATTCTCGATTGATTAGTTGAATTTTGAACATAAGAATCTTGAATTTGTAGTCAAAAATTGGGAAAAGTCCACTGCTGAGCTAAGTAGTCATTATCGAAATAGTACTATATGGATATGATTTCCTCCTCAATTCTTTAGTTTGCTTTTATATAAAAAAAATACATTATGAGAATACCATAAAGTATGTAATAATACATTCACATATTTTTTCGGGAAAAAGCACAATTTTAATATTAGAATCATATATAAATTAAATAAATTTGCGTGAGTTCGGGCAATTTTGTTATGCACCTGGAACAGACCTAATGTATATGACCATGAACAATTACAAATCTACACACATGCATACATCCATAAAAACACAATAATTTGGCTTGTACATGGTAATTAAAGAGACTCCAAATAATTTTTAACTAAATCATGAAATAAAATTAACTATTATTTGTTCATTGCATTGTTGGGAAACTTTTAATTTCACTTCATTATTGTTTACTTATAAACCAGCTGATTGCTTGTTCTTCTTGCCCAAACTAGCCCGCAGAAAAAGTACGGCTGTTTCGTGCAAGAAGAACAAGAATATTACTCTCTCAAAACGACTCTCATTTATCCAATTTTTGTGTAAGAAAACGCTTTCAGATAAGATTGGGCGCCCGCGAGTGCCCAATTTAGAGTGATAAACACACCTATTAATTGTTGCCACAATTAATGGGATGTGACAAGCTTTTCAGCATGAAGTAATACGACCACCAATAACTACTTAATGTAATTGTTCATTGAAATGCTGCATGAGTAAGCTAAATTGACTAAATTAAATACATTTTAAAATTAAATTATCTCAATGAAGAAAGCACGTCTGAACATAGTGCAAACTAAAGCTGTGTCGTTCGGAACTAACGGGTTAAATTGAACGAGATGATCCGCTCTTTTCACTGAGCACTTTTGATTCCGTTTCGTTCAATTTGTATTGAAGTTTGCAAATATTCTGCCGTTCATATTTGTCTCCTTCGGTTCAGTGGTTCATATTTATCTCCTTCGTATTTATCTCGTTCGCAGTTATCTCGTTCGGTTCGATTGTATCAATCATGTAGTATTGAAAGCTGTATATTTAAGGCTTTATCAGAATTATCTAAGAAACATTTTCGTAGTAGCAGAGGATCTGGCAAAACGTATTTCTGGTAAATTCTACATTTCGTTGGATTACATTTCTGAATCGCAAATTAAAGTTTCTCTTTTTAAAAGCGAATAGAAGAAGAAGATAAAGAGAAAAAATATGAAATAAAATACAATAAAACTTGGACAAAATTGTATTATGTCTTTTAAATTTTATGCAAGAAATACTTGTTGCCAGTGTTAAGCCCTTATGACACTACATCTTTTTTTTTTGCATTTTTCAAATTTTGGAGAAGAGCGCAAATATATTATAATGGGAAAATTATTCAGGTCCGAAGAGTACAACCATATTAAGATAAATGCAAAAACGGCAAATCGTCTACTAGTGAAATCGATAAAAAAAAATGGGTAACTGTCAAAAAAAAAATGTAAAAATTTTCAACTCAATGATCTCTTATATGTATGTTGACAACTTAGCAATTTATTTTTATTTTTTTGTTTTTTATCTGGGACCAGCACTCAGGAGATGACCCCTACACATGCGATGCATTGTGCTGGAACTATAGGAAAGGGATAGTTACAGAAACGACAGGAGGTGAAGCTTAATTAATTATTTTACAGCTGTGCTTTCGCAAGTTCTTTGTTTATACTCGTAGCAGTGCAGAAGCTTCGGTTCAGTAGCCATTTTTATTATTATTTTACTTCGCCGGTGCTACACAATACCGACAAAGGAGGGCGTTCTGACGTGATTGTGGATTGCTATCAGCTGGAGCCGGTATTGTTCAGTGACCAGTGACTATGCCTTCACCACTGAAACCTTCCGACAACAACTGGCACACTAATGCACATCAGAAAAAAGTGAGATGTTTTTTTTTTTTTCTAATTTTACTCTGAAACTGTGGTTGAACCCAGGCCATTTTTTGGTTTTGTAGTCAACGTGCAGATTACTTCAGTCATCACCACCCTCAATGCACAATGTCTGAGATTTTAAGCTTAGTTTTTGACCGTATATTTTTCTTTAACTTTTTTTTTTATTAAATCAAAATAAGGAGGTAACGAGGTTTGACAGCAGAGAATGTCAAACTGTGTTGGCCAGTCCAACGCTTCCAAATTGTGGAAATTTCTCAAGAGCAAAATAAATCTGTTCGGAAAGTTCATAGCGACTACTTTGTCCATTTTACGGTCCACATAATCGGCCTAGTGAACGAGCAAATCGTGTAGTTATTGATTGTTTTTGCACTAATTTTTCTCTTCTCCATTCTCGAATATGGAAGTGTTGAAGGGGACTCTGAAATCTGGATTCGTCGGTCTCAACTTGTTGAATTTGTTTTGGGTACGAAAATTAATCGGCTAAACATCAACGACATTTGGTTCCAAAAAGACTGCGCAATTTGCTATACAGCGCGCTTAACAATCGATTTATTGCGAAATCAATTTGGTGACAACTTTATTCCCAGAAGTGGTCTTGTTCACTGACCTGTCGTTTGTGCGATTTAACGCCTCTGGATTACTTTTTATGGGCTACGTTAAGTCATTGCTTTATGCCGACAAACTCTTGAACTCTTGAAGCATTTGAAGACACTACTGCCGACTTACGGACATATTTATTGGGGAAATGTAGTCAAAACTTGGATTTATGGAATGGAGCATGTAAGTCGCAGCCGCGGTGGACATATGCCGCAAATCATATTTAGAAAATAAATGCCCTAAAATGATCTACCAAATTATAATAAAAAAAAGCTGTGTGAAGATAAATTTCGAAATTTAAAAAATTCATTTTTACTGAAATTTCAAATTTGGAATTTCTCTAGAAGATGAATTTCTGGAAAATGAATTTTTTTTATGAAAACACCTAATGTTAGGGGTTTTGGCCATTGGATATCATAAAGGGCCGCAACAGCTATAAATTCCATCCGTCCATCTGCCTCCAGTTTCCTGGAATATGATGCATCTTCTAAAGAAATAGGCATTTTTTATTTGTAAAAGTAACAAGATTCCTTGACATATTGGGGATACAAATTTATATTTTTGTGAAGGGGATTGGATAAACTAATTGCTCCGTTATTTTGTATCCATTTGGTCCAAAAATGTAAGCACAGTTTCATTTGGAATAGGTTCATCTCGATTTGTCATGTTTAACGAGGCCTGTTAACATGTTAACAGAGCTCTGTTAAGGCAGTTGGTTTGTGTCTAGGGTTTAAATTTGGAAATTTATCTTCACACAGGTATAAAAAATACATCGTGCCAACAATATTTCTGTGTGGTATTTTCATTTTAAATTTTCATGTAGCTAAAAAAAACCGATACAATTTAACAGCATAGCACATGGAGGTTTGAGCAGAATGCCTGCTTTGAAAATTAAATTACTGTGCATACGATGAGATCTAAAACAACGAATTCCAGGTGGACGTTATTAACGTCTTTAATTACTTCATCGAAAATAACGATACATTTTATTGCATACCGATTGCCATGATATCAATATAAGACCTCAACAAATTACAGGGAAATAAATAAATTTATAAATATTAGGGGGCCTCCGTAGGTAGGCCTAGTGCATGAGCATTAGCCTATCAATCTGGAGGTTGCGGATCCGATTCCCTCCTAGACCCTGCGAGGTTTCTGCGCACAAGCTAGGAGCTTCACAGAATGTGTGTTATTGTTGTTGTTAAAAAAAATTTAAAAAAATGTTTTTTTCTTAACACATGTTTTAATTAACCCCAAAAAAATGATGTCAAATTTTAATTGAAATTGAAAAATGTTTATAAGAAAAAAACAAAAATACTTTCTTTGAAAATCTTTTTACACACGTTTATACTTACAAAACTTTTCCACCTCCAAATAAGGGCAGCGTAAATGTCGATGATGTAGGCAAACCCAAACTGCGATCCACAAACATAGACACCAGTTCACTGTACACCACTATAATTATGGGGAATACCAGGGCTCTGACAAATGCCGCTATAAAGGCCAACACCAAAATACAATATTCCCATGGTGTAGCGAAGCAGAAGAGTTCAAAAAATCCCACAGTCCGTTCAATCACTTTGGCTTTTTTCTTAGTTGCCGCTGTCGGTGCCAGACCCATTACATGAACTTATAAAATGAAATTGGTTTTTATAATTTAAAAGCACTAAACTGTTGTATTTTCGAAACCGCACGAACCACAGCACCCCAAGCGCAATTAGTTACTATTGAAAAAGTATAAGATTTTATTGCCAATTTGTAGTTGGCGATGATAATGGTGATGGCGATGCTGATGATGATGATGATGATGATGAAATAGTAAACGTTCGCTGAGAATTCTTATGTTTCAAACGATGACGTCTAAATTAATTATTTATTAAAGGTCAATTAATAGTAATTTTGGTTCAAATACAATTTAGTCGTTTGTACTTCGTTTAACGAACGCGTTGTGCACCAGGGAGCGTGTCTATTAGACTAAATTAATTCTGGTCTATATGGTTTAATTTTTAGATAAAACCTTCTCACTAGTGAGTAAAAATGAAAAGGGTACACATTTTATTTTCGTGTATTAGCTTCTTATTGTTGTTGTTCTTGTTGCTGTTTTATTACTATTAGCATTCTTATCACTAAAAAAATATTATTATTGCTATTTAATTTGGACGTGCATATGAAAAACTGTTCTTTTGTTTGCCCTACATTTTAATGGCACAGCAATCGCTTTATCTTTTTAAGGAAGACCACTTTAAAATGTCGGTATTTCATAAGAAATTGTAATCGATGTAAAAAACGGGGAACCTGTAACACGTGTACATACAGTTGCGGTCAATATAATAGTAGTGGTCGACATTTTCCTCTATTTATTTTATGATCGGACTAATAGCAATTTGTTATGTTTGGTGTTAATAGTTCTTGCCAATGTGTTATACGACAAACAACCATGGAATATGTGTAACGTGATCATTTTTTATTTTACTCAAACCGGGACGTCGTTTTGTTCGGGATTTTTTTTTTTTTTTTTTTTTTTTTTCTGCGACCAGTACTCAGGAGATGACCCCTACACATGGGATGCATTGTGCGGAAACTATAGGAAAGGGATAGTTAGAGAAACGACAGGAGGTGAAGCTTAATTAATTAACTTACAGCTCTGCTTTTGCACGTTCTTTGTTTATACTCGTAGCAGTGCTGAAGCTTCGGTACACAATACCGACGAAAGCTTCCGACAATAACTGACACACAAAGACACACTAATGCACATCAGAAAAATGCGAGATGTTTATTTTTATTTATAAATTTTAGTCTGAAACTGGGGTTGAACCCAGGTCTGTTTTTGGATTTGTAGTCAACGCGCAGACTACCATCCATCGTGCCATCGCCACCTCGCCTCAAATGTCTAGCTTTGGAAATAACACGCTGTACAGTTCTCACACTGGCGGAAACACCCGATTTAGTTCTTATTTGGGATACACTATCGTGGGAATTGAATTGCTCGCTTATCAGCAGGTGAAAGCACGCTTTTTGTAAGGTCTCTCATATTTTTTCGTAGTTTTCATTATTTTTTATAAAGTTTGACTCGACATGGCGACTTCTACCAATTTCTTTGGCGATTTGATCAACAGATTTCCCAGAATCATAAAAATTTGTATTTTTATTTTTTCCGCTTGGGTCAGACACTTTCCTCTACCCATTTTTAATTTTTTTTTACTTTAAAAATCTTAAATTATATAAAGAATTATTAGAATTATAGAATTATATTCTATTCAAGTGGCGCGAAGAATTGCAAGAATTTTGATCATCTATAAAAGAAAACCTAAAAAAAGCAGCGGTACTTAAAAAAAAACTTGAAAAAAGACTCTCAGAGAGAACAAGTGTAATTTACCGAATGAGAGAACAAAAGAAATTTAGAAAAAATTACACGCTTTTATTCTTAAGCAACTTTTTAGGAAAACTATTAGGAGAGTCCTATTCAAGTGGCGAGAACTGTATATGTACATACATATGTATGAGGGGTACTATTTATATTTCGGGAATAGCAAATAATCGCAAACATTTTTAAATGAAAATTGGTTTATTCTTTTTCGAAATATTCCGCTTCATGGTCAATAAACTTTTGCATACGTTCAAACCATTTGTCATAGCAATTTTTCCAATCCTTTTGGGACACCGCCAAAAACAAAATTTTAAATCGTTGACCACACAACCACAAGAAGAAGTCATTGGGTACCAAATCAGGATTGTACAGAGAATGAGCCATCAATTCGATGTTTTGACTGCTCACAATTTCACCTGCTTGACTAGATGCGTGAGAGCTCGCATTGTCATGATGGAAACTATTTCATTTCCGAAATATGATTATAATGAATCATGTGTGTGAAGATAAATTTAAATTTAAAACCCAAGACACAAACCATTTATTTTAGCGGAGCTCTTTTTCTACTTAACAGAGCACTGTTAAGCACTTAACAGCGGTACTACATTCGATGAAAGTGTGATAATAATTGTTTATTCCGAAAATGTGGTGACATCCAGATGTATCCCACTACATGTAAATGGTACTTCAGAGACACCTCTAAGGAGCAGAAAAGGTGGTATTACCCAAATAATTTTGGGAGTTTAGAAAAATGAGCTTGAATAAAGTGATTTTTTGAACTGAATTTCTTCAGAAGATTAGTGGCCATTGTGGAAAAATGGACAATACTACACATATCCCACTATATACAAATGGTGCATCAGTGGGTCCTGTCACGTGCAGAAAAGGTCCTATTACCCAAATAATTTTGGGAGTTTAGAAAAATGAGCTTCAATATTAATGGATAATGGAAAATTTTTAGTTTTTGGTGTTATTATTTTTATGCAGCAATGCAAGTGGAGAAAATAGCGTAGAATACGCTACGCTAAAAGATAAAAAAATATGGGGATCTGCTCAAAATCGTGGGAAGAATAAGTTGTTGTTTATGATTCTAATTTTTAAAATTGTGCTTTTTCGCGAAAAAATATGTCAAATGTATTATTACATACTTTATGATATTCTCATAAAGTATTTTTTTTTACAAAAGCAAACTCAATAACTGAGGAGGAAAGCATATCCATATAGTACTATTTCGCTAACGCTTACTTAGCTCATCAGTGGATTTTTCCTAATTTCTGAATACAAACCCAAGACTTAAATGTTTAAAATTCAGCTAATCAATCGAGAATAAATATTACCAAAATAAATTCAGTTAATATATAAGTTGTTGTTGTTCAACTTATCTTGTTTGTCTTTTTTTGAATAAAAATGAATTCAAAATATATATTTTTGTGTTTTTTTTCATTATTTGCCCACTTTTGTTGAAAAAAGTTTTTTGTTGAAAAATGAAGTTTTTTTTTACATAAAAAATTGTGTTAAAAAAATATATGGTAACGCTGTTTTAATAACGAATTATAATTGTATATAATTATCTTCTCAATTCGTTCTGCTAGTCTTAATTTATAAAGAATAGTCACACTAATCCTTATATGAACATTGATCGCGTAGCAGTCGCTTAAGGCTGCATTGAATGCATTTATTGAGCTGTCTTTAATAACATATGTACATATGTATTTTTTAAATTTTTCCATTGTTCATATTTGAAATGTTAATGAACCGAGTGCCATATTTGGATTTGGGTAAAAAATTAAATTATGTACAAATGTATGTACATAGCTATTTTTTGTTTTATAATAATTAATAATAAATTCCAGTTAAGCAAAATAAGATCTGTTTCTAATTAAAAATTATTTTATTATAATAGAAGAAATAAAAAAAATTACCTAAACTTATTTGGGTAATACGACATTTTCTGCACGTTACAGGACCCACTAATGCACCATTTGTATATAGTGGGATACGTGTAGTATTGTCCATTTTTCCACAATGGCCACTAATCCCCTGAAGAAATTCAGTTCAAAAAATCACTTTATTCAAGCTCATTTTTCTAAACTCCCAAAATTATTTGGGTAATACCACCTTTTCTGCTCCTTAGAGGTGTCTCTGAAGTACCATTTACATGTAGTGGGATACATCTGGATGTCACCACATTTCCGGAATAAACAATTATTATCACACATTCATCGAATGTAGTACCGTGCTCTGTTAAGTAGAAAAAGAGTTCCGCTAAAATAAATGGTTTGTGTCTTGGGTTTTAAATTTAATATTAATGAATCTTTGGTGGCAGAACATTTAACTAAAGTTCAGTGTTATTACAAGACTTATAATATCCAGCCCTGCTTTACGGTTAATTTTATATCTTCATAACATTTCTTTTTATTTTTGTAATTAAATAAAAATATTTTAATTATAAAAGTTCATTTGCAACCAATTTTATTAGTGCCCGTCCATATTGTGAAACATTTGCTGCAAAACTTTTTTGAATTCTCTTTTGAAGCTTCAGCAGTGTCCATACATGAAACTTTTGCTTCATGTTTAGTATTTTTTATTCCTCCCTTCTATCTTCTTTCTTTAATTTTTTTTGACATTTCTCAATACCGAATGTAAATATAAAAGAACTACCCTGTGATAGAAGGTGCGAATATTTTTTTTTGGATACACATTTGAAGCACAAGGTATAATTTGAAGCAAAATGGACGCTAAGAAGAAAAATTATATAATAATTTTTATATAATTTTATATTTTTTTTTTAAATTTTTGATTATATTTCACAAAAAATTAACAATAAAACAGGGTAGCTATTATTATGATGATCTTAACAGTATACAAAACGAAAAGAAATAAAATGAAACGTCAAATACACCTCATCTCAAAAGATGCAAATAAGAAATTCAACAAAAGCTGCATGTACATGAAACAGCGTACATATTTCCACTCCTCTTCCCCTTCTCGTCAACAAACTCAAAAGTTTTGCAGCAAATGTTTCACAATATGGACGGGGACTTACACATTTTTTTTTTTTGGTAAACCCCCACCAATTACCGCCGTTAATAATTAAAAATTACACGATTTTAATTTGCGTGCATTTCGTAAATCTTCGGGAAATTTTTTTTTGGGTCATTAAAAAATTTTGTTGTATCTTTGGTGTTTAATTTTTTTAATTTTTTTAATTTTTTTTTTAATTTGTAAAATTCTTAACAAATGATTAGTCGTTTATTAGGGAACATTTTGACACTGAAAAAGTTAATAATGCAATTTTCCTTTCAACCAAAAATGCACTGAATTGTTTGCAGGTTTTTGTGATATTTTTTTCACGTTACTGTACTGCTATAAAGCCCTTCTACAGCACTCTCAAAATTAGCAAAAAAAAAGGCAAATGTTTTCTTACAAATAAAGTGCAAAATGCAAATCAGTTTTTCAGAAAATCGTAGCCACTGTTACATACAAAATCAGAAATTAAAACGTATGTATGTACATATGTCGATATGTATGTATGTCCCTAAAAGTTCAAAATTACTCTTGAGCAAGGCGAATTGATAACAAATGAACTTATTAGCACAGTCCGACTATTTATCACTGTTTGATGTCCAATAGTATGAATTCTTTTGACAGTATACAATGAAATATGGTTGTTGTTGCACTTGTAAGTTTATCGGTATGAGTTCGCCTTGCTCTTGAGTCATGGAGAATTTGAATAGTTAAATTAAACTTTTCCTTGTTTATACATATTTTTGTCGATATTTCTTTCCGTGTATTCTCCCAACAATTAATTTCGTAGAAAATGTGTTTTAAAAAAGATTTTATTTATTGTTCCAAACAGCACTACTTAAATTCGGATTTTTTTTTATTGTATTCACATCTAATTTTCTTCCAAATGATTGAAAAAAACAAAACAAATTGTGTTTGTTTTTTTGTTTCTTTCAAATTTTTACAAAACATTTCAAAATGTTCTGAGGTAAAATAAAATGAAAGTCAATCAACTGTGCTGTTTTAAATCGGAAAATTCATACCGTGTACCGTAGTATGCTGCTAACAAATTCGTTACTCTTTCATATTTTCCAATTCTTAAATTTTAGGTTTTCAATTTCATTAAATAATTGTTAATTCTTATGACAACTCATTATACTTAATAGGTTTGTTCGAAGTGCATAACAAAAGTGCCTGAACTCGCACAAATTTACCCAAAAGCGTTCCAGATAATAATTTCTGCGCAATTTAGGAAGTTATAGCTTAAATTTATAACTCTGCTGTCGTCAGTATTGGGCAGCATCATCGGCGAAGTAAAATAATTAATAAGCTTGACCCAAACAGAGCTTCAAAATATGAGAGAAACAAAAAACGTGCAAAAGCAGAATTATAAAAATAAAGAATGTCATCTCTATCACTATCCCTTTCCTTAGTTCCGGTGTATGCATTTTGTATACGTAGGAGACATTTCCTGAGCACTGGTCTCAGAAAAATTAAAAAATTCTGCAGCTGCAAAGTGTCCGGCGTCTCTGATGTTAATTTTGACGCATTATTTTTAAGCTAAGGGGAGCCATTCTATTTATGTGCTACAACACTCTCTTCATCGGTATTTTTAGCTATAAAACGTCGTCGAGTAATGTCTGTGAGTGTCTGTTTTCTATTTGGATTAATTCGTGGTGATGTCGGTGATTCTGGCTTGGAAAAAATTAACTTTTGCGTCCCAAACAGATTAACTCGCAATTTTCAACTGACCAGTCTTAGATACCATACATCTGTTATTGCTAACACTGATCCATTCTCCAGGACGCATGTCTACATTTTAATGAATGTTATCGTATTATATCGTATATAGTATATCTGTGAGAGTAATGATGTTATTATTTTACATTTGAATACTTAAAATTTGTATTGTAACTTTCGAATGTAAAGAAATATGGTCCATTATCAGGAAGCACCGCGACCAAAAAGATCTATTGAGCGAATTCTATATATTAGACCCCCCATCTTAAGGCTTTTAAGCATTTGTTGGGGTCTGGTGTTCCGCAGCTTGTGTAGAGGCACCGAAATTTCAACCAGATGCTGAAACCTTTATCTGCCGAGTAGAGGACAGCCGCAAAGAACGTGTTCAGAGCTTTTAGTGCCACTTTCACAAAATCGACAGACATTGACTCACGGAGACCCATCATCCACAGACCGAATTAATAAATAAAAATACAATCTCCAACAGAAGAACTCGTGTGTTACTGGATCAGGATCTAACAGAAATTGTTAAAAATATATTTTACTAAAATTAAGATTACATCGTCACCTTAACGCCTATTGAAAGGATATAAAGGCCTTATGACACTTGTTTTTTTTTGCGGCATTTTAAGATTTTAGAGAACGGTACAAATATATTCTGATGGAAAATTTCTCCAAGAGAAAAACGACTAAACTGTAAAAAAATTTAAAAAATTTGTAGCAAGGCAAATTCACACCAGCTGTAGTGTCAACAGATCAAGTGAGTTTTTCGCCGCTGTCATTTACTTTGTCAACCTTTCGCTTTTCTTGGACCTGCACTCAGGGAATGATGCCTACATTGTGTCGGAACTAGGAAATAAGATTTTAGGATGGACGGTAGAGGAAGTAGTGTTTTTTGATATTCGATTTGAATTTTTCCACGTCAAAAGTGACAGAAAAGACCTCTGCGGGTAGTCTATTTCACATATGATCTATTTACTGTGTTCTACTCAAGGCGAATTCATAACAGGTGCACTTACGAGACCAGTTGGCCGACTATTTATCACAGTTTGATGTCAAATTGTATGAATTATTTTTACAACGCACAAAGATTTATGGTCGTTGTTGTACTAGTAAATTTACCTGGTATGAATTCGCCTTGAGTATACTTTTTGTTTAGAAATACAGTGAACTCGCGAAACTATAAACTACGAGTGATCACGTGTTAAAAACTTGAACCTTTTTATTATATTTACATACATACATACATACATAAATGCATATGAGTGAAATCTTTATAATAAAAGGATTGCACTCTTTTTATATTAGAAGGTTGAAATAAAAATATTAACTTTTTCTTAAAATGTTAATATTGTATTGCCTCCATAAGATTCATTGAAATGAAATACTTTATTTTACGTTGATCTATATATTTCGAGCCACAAGGTTCATCTTCAGGATCTATAAATAAATTTTTATTTAAAAATAATTATAATAAAATTTTTAACAATTTATGTTACCAAAATTGAATGAATTATTTGAAAAATATATATATTTGATTAACAAAAAATAACATTATGCTTCAATCACTTATGTTCTTAATTTAACTGAAAAATTAACTAAATCATGTCGATATTTTACACCAAATATTCAACTTGCAATGAAACAAACATTAAAACTTAATGATAAATTTTTTAAAAATCTAAAAAATCCACTTGAAAAAGTACAAAAATCTAATGTTGTATACAAAATACAATGTAAAAATTGTGAGGCACTTTATATATTGGAGAAACAAAACAAAAATTAAAGAAACGACTAAAGCAACATGAATATGATTGTAACAATTCATTAAAAGTAAAAACAAATGTTAATATAACAGCATTGGCCAAACATGCAAGATCTAATAAACATGAATTCGATTTTGAAAATGCAAAAATCTTAAGAACTGAGGAAAACAAATTGATGTTACAATGTAACATGAAGTTAATCAAATAGTTAAACATGAACAATTTGCTTGCAATTATAAAAGTGATAAAAAAGATTATATAAATACATATTGTAATTTGATTTCTACTTTTAAAACAAACTAATATTAAATTTGATTTATATGTTATTTTTTGTTAATCAAATAAATATATTTTTCAAATAATTCAGTCAATTTTGGTAACATAAATTGTTAAAAAAATTTATTATAATTATTATTAAATAAAAATTAATTTATAGATCCTGAAGATGAACCTTGTGGTTCGAAATATATAGATCAACGTACAATAAAGTATTTTATTTCAATGAATCTTATGGAGGCAATACAATATTAACATTAATAAATCAACAGATTCAGCAATACAAAGTTAATTAACATATTAATAATTAACTTTTTATTTTATAATTAAATTTTATTTGTGTATTCTTCAAATATATTTCAAAGACTAATAAAATATTTCAATATATTTTCAATAATCAAAAATGAAAATTCATATAAAAATTGCCTGCTTATAATTTATAAAACAAAGTATTATATGTATGTAAAGTATAAAATATTATATGCATATGTGTATAACTTATGTATGTATATTCACTGTATTGAAAAAACAAAAGCAATTAAAACAAATCAATTGATTAAAATTATACACGTGTATATTAAATGTGTACATTTTTTTCACTTCTTAAAGAACGTAAACAATAATGATTTTGTAATTCCTAACAACTGAATGAAAATTGTTAAAAATAAATAACGAGAATAATAAAGATAAAAAGAATTAATCTAACAAAGTACATGTAGTACCTAAAAAAACAAGCAGGGCTGGCGCTTTGGGTTATTTCTAACCATATAACTATCATTTCTCCTACTATCCCTTTTACTTGAGTTTTTATCAAATTCCTTATCCTGTTAAATCCCTTTCATACTGCTACGTCTGGAAATATTTATATTACTAAACGAAATAATGTATCAGTTTCTTCAGTTTTTAATAGTCAAACAACGTTTCGGAATACTTTACTGTTTCACGAAAATGTCTCTAACTATATCATTTTTATTCTAACCTAGCTTTGACTGTAATTAAAAATCAATATAAAGGGTCTTTCATTAGGCGCTTTCTATCTTACATTTTTAACGAAACATAATATGTACGAGATATCATCGACATTTTTTATTCGTTTGAAAAACATGTTCATGTCATTGTGTGTGGAATATAACATCGTGCAAATGTCCGCCATGCCTTCTCTGGGTGAAGCAGCTCCGAAATATCAAATTTTCTAAGACTTTGGCGCACAAATCAGGCAGACTTTGACCGATGGCATGGGTTATGTAGACTTTGAGAACCGCTATGGTTTGTGCCTTATTCGCATACAACAGCGACTTAAGAAAACCCCAGAAGAAAAAGTCTACCGTGGTCAAATCTCATAATCTCGATAGAGAGTTCACATCACCTCCACGTGAGAAGACCATGCCCGCAAATCGCTCGTGCAGAATATTCAATGTCGAATTAGCTGTGTTGCGCCGTCCTGTTGAAACCACATGTCATAAAGGCCAAAAGAAGTTGGTAATCATCGAACTATAGCGCTCGCCGGTGACAGTGATGGCCTCGCCAACGTCATTCTTAAAGAAATATGGACCAATGATGCCGTCAGCTCAAAATCCACACCAAACAGTGACTTTATCGGGATGCATTGGACGTTCTTGGATCTTATGTGGATTGATATCGTCCCAAATTCGATAATTTTGTTTGTTCACGTACCCATTCATCCAGACGTTGGACTCATCGGTGAAGATGATTTTTAGGGCGGTACGTTGAACGAACAGAACACCCATTTTGATGAAACAATTTGATTGTTTGCACGTGTTGTAGATTGGTGATTTGACAAAGCAAACTGAATAAATGACAAATAATTTGACAAATGTAGCTTTAACAAGATGCTCCTTATCAACTGTCAAAGTCCGGAAGTCCTTGTTGGAAGTCCCTTTACATGCTCCTAAATATACTAATATTCTTATCATGGAGTTCAATGACCCCATATGCAACACTTTCTTTATTTCGGCAAATGAAAATTTTCGTTCCAATGTGCCAAATCTTATCTAAATAAAGTGTTAAAAATTCAATTGTAGTTGGAATAGATTTTATAAATAATTTATTTGATTGTATTAAATATTTATGTACGAGTATGTGGTCATCCGTTTTGCTCGTAATTCAATTTCATGACCATCCAATAAACTATTCGCATTTAGAAAATGTTTTATTGTCAATAAATTTTGTTTGTTCATTACTTAAAGTGAATTACTTTTTTTTTTTTCCTATTTCTCACCATGTAAGTGAGTGCACCAATAACTGACTTATCTGTAATTTTACTATTCGCGATAACAAACCACTTAAAATGAAAACTTATACAATTTTTATATAACACTACAGTTTTCTGCTTAGAAAAAAAAGTGTTGGTAACCTAAAGAAAACAAAACGCCACTATAACAATATTAGTGAGTCACAGTTTTTTTTTTTTTTTAAATTGAATTAGTAAAATTGCATACTTCTGCAGAGTTGCTGTGGCTCTGCTGTAACGTAATAATAAAGCGTAATTTTTATTTCTATAATTCTTGCTATTCAGTACTAACGACATTAACGTTTATGAATTGTTGGCTAATTAATTTAAAAACTCAGCAATCAGCAAATACGTCTGTATGTGTTCTCGTTGTCGTTATTGTTAGTTCTTTTTTTTTTAATTGCTGCCTGTTTTTATAATATGAAAGAACAAATTTGATTGTATATTTACATTGAAAACAAAAGAGAATTTTTCTAAATTTTATTGTTGTTTTAAATATAAATATCCGAAATAGTTTTTTCTTTCGTGTTCTAAAAACAGACAGTAAGTAAGAGCATAAAACACAGAGACGAGTATTTGCGAAACGCAAGCGAACGATAAGAATTTCAATAATTGGCTTGGCTATTTGTACAATATATTTTTATTTAAATATAATTCTATAAAAGATTATGTTTATTTTCAGCTGAAACGTTAATTTTAATATTTTTTTTATCTTGGAGCAGCACTCAGGGGATGACCTCTACACATGCGATGCATTGTGCTGGAACTAGGAAATTAGGTTATGGGAAGGAGGATAGAGGGAGTAGTGTTTATGGACATTTGATTTGAACTTTCCCACGTCAAAAGTGATAGTGATATTTGGGTATCTTTGGGGATATTTTCAATTTCGTTTGGGGACGTCGAGGAAAAGCATCTGGCAGGTCTGGTCGCTTTCAATAGCGAGTATATTTTTGGTGTATTTGTTTACTTTTTGGGTAAAGTTCGGTAAAATAAAATTATAACTTCTCTCAATAAGGTAAAAAAAGAACGGGAACGCAAAAAACCACAAAATGGAACAACCAATGTTTACGAGTACAGTGCACTCGCGATAATGTGAACAAATGTGTGAGGGTGGCGATGGCACGATAGTCTGCACGTTGACTACACAACCAACAAACAGACCTGGGTTCAACCCCAGTTTCAGACAAAAAAAAAAATCTTTTTAAATAAAAATAAACATCTCGCATTTTTCTGATGTGCATTAGTGTGTCTTTGTGTGTGAGTTGTTGTCGGAAGGTTTCAGTGGCGAAGGCATAGTCACTGGTCACTGAACAATACCGGCTTCAGCTGATAGCAATCCACAATCACATCAGAACGCCCTCCTTCGTCGGTATTGTGTAGCACCGGCGAAGTAAAATAATAATAAAAATAGCTTCAGAAGCTTCAGCACTGCTACGAGTATAAAAACAAAAGAACGTGCGAAAGCAGAGCTGCAAAATAATTAATTAAGCTTCACCTCCTGTCGTTTCTCCTTCTATCCCTTTCCTATAGTTCCCAGCACAATGCTTCGCATGTGTAGGAGTCATCTCCTGAGTGCTATTCCTAGATAAAAAAAAAAAAAAAAAAATATAAATTTGCCACCAGACACCCTGTATATGACACTGTTCAATTTCTTTTGTGTTTAAAATTCGATTTGTTCGATATGTTGGGCAGTAGTTTGTTGTGTTGAATCGCAACAGCATGTGGATCATAACCGAATGACATCAAGGCAATATTATCACAAAGCATACTGTAATATATTTAGTAAAGAAAATCTATCATACAAAAAAACAATAACCATAATGTCCAGCATGAACTCACATCTTCTCTTCCTGCGTGAGGTTTTAATTACACCCACTACGAGTACAAACTGAAATGGCTGGGCTGTAATTAACTCTTTTTGCTCCGTCGAGTTTAAACATAAAAAAAAACAATAAAAATAATAAACAAAAAACGAAAATAATGGTTGCTATGCATTTTTATTTTCTCATACACAAAGAATTTTTCATTATAATTTTGGAAAAGATTTCTCATTTACAATTTTACTATTGTGATTTGCCAATAGTAACAATTTCCTTTAGATCACTAATCACTGTTTATATACCACGTGTGTCACAAAATATGTTGATTTTTGTTGTTGTAAAAGTCAACAAGAAAACGGCAACTCAACACAACGTTGAAATTAATTTTCTAAAATTGTTTACTCTCTGAACTACTTTTATTTAGTTAATTTCTTGTAAAAATCAATAGCAACTTGTAATTTTGCGATTTGTAACGTACACAAATAAATTCCGTTGTCACTTGGTTTTTATTCGCGTGATTATTACATGACTTGAACAACTAATAGCGTCACTTCAATCTTATCGCGGTACTTAATGAACAAATATTATTATAAAATTATTTTAAATGTGGGCAATAAAATTGTTATATTGTTTTATCACAAATATCAAAAATAAAGGGTACCTCCTCGAATTTATGACGCATAATTTTATCTTGTGGAATATTTTGTTTTATTAATTTTTCAAACGCTTCGTTTCGTTCCATTCTATTTATTAACTTGTTATTAGCAAATACAACATTTAAATTAATTTAATAATTTTTATTATTTCCCTGAACAATATTCTTTATTTTTAACATTTATGCAGACAATCTGTTAATTAAATATATTTTTTATATGCTGGTTATTGCAGCAACGACACTTTTATGTTAATTAAAGTCCCTTAGAGAAGCAACTAAGGAACTGAATTTAGTTTCGCTTCGCTTTTATAAATCATAGGGACCATATAATGTGTATTCAAATGTGTTTGCGTCATAACATTTCTAGTTGAACAATTGTTTTTTACACTCAGAAGAAAATTATTTCATTTTATTTATTTGAAAATATCCATATCCATAGGCCAACTCACAGTGTTGAGCATTTGATATAGCAAATTTTTTAAATTGTGCGCACCTCCTTTGGTTTCGTTTGCAATACTTGTGTAAAACATTGATTTTTGTATCTTTGTATGATTTCTTTAATAAAGGGTGTCTGGTGGAAAATTTATATTTTTAAATACAATTATTTCAAAAAGTAATAAACGGTGCGGAGAGAGGGTGGCGCTGTTGGAGTTATCGATTGTGCGGATTTGTCAGTCACGATGTCACAGTGCTCGAGTGAGCATCGCGCGTTCGTTGTGGGGACATTTTTTCAGAGTAATGATTCTTACGTAATTGCTCGTCGACAATTTTGTTCAAAGTTCGGTATTCCGCGAATAAGTGCTGAACCGATTGTAAATTTAATTCGTTCGTGGGTGCAGAAATTCCGCGCAACTGCTTCGGCTATGAATGCCCCACGGCCAGTTCCCAGTCTATTTTCAAGGAAGGACTCCCGAAAACATTGAACTTGTTGAAAGCAGTTTATGTGAAAATCCGCGACTTTCAATACGGACAAGAACAGCCTCACTGGGACTTTCAAGAGCGATTAGTCATGAAATTTTAAAAAAGGATCTGGATGACATGCTCTTTAAAAAATAAAATCTGCATTTCCATTCTATCGTTCAATGCTCTTAATAAAACTTTGTGTAAATTATTACGTTTTTTATTTAAGCTTGAAAATATAAATCTGCTACCAGACACCCGTTATCTACTTACGCAACTTCTTAGAAAGTTTATAATTTCCGTTATATCCTCTTCCGTTGTTTTTTCGTTGGGTTTTCATCTTTTTTTACGTTGTATTTTTGATTTTCCATATTTTTTTTTTTTTTTATTGTGTGAATGGTGTAAATTTGCTTATATTGTTTGTGCAGAGTAAAAATTTTCTGCACAACTTAGCAAATGTAATGACGCAAGACCATTTGCACAAGACTGTGAGTTGTGCTATTATCCTTTTTTTTCAATTTCAATTAATCAATGCACACAATACGTTGTGATACTTTCGATATTCTTGTATTCGTATTTCGTATATTTTTATCACTTTTACTTGGCTTGTAACTACACATCATTAATAGAAATATAATAACATTTTAATTTATGCAATGATGATGAGCTAAATATTTCGGCCCTAAAAAGGTTAACTATGGTTCGGTAAATACGATCCTACTAGCTAAATGCTTCGTAGCTTAAGCCTACTGGATAAAAGCTTCAAAGTTCACTAGGCTAACTACGGCTCGGTAAACGCAATCTAGCGAGGTAATTTCTTCCGAGTTCAATAAGCTTCGGTAAATAAGTACTGTTAGATAATACATGCATGCAATAACTAATGTAGCCAACTGCAGAAGAATTGTTGTTGTTCGCTTCCTTGTCCGCATTTTGCAGTGGCGTCATTTTCTTTTCGCATTCAGCTCAAAAAAAACTTGCCATTTGATATCCATATCATCAGCGTGAATAAGTAAATTTTGCCCGTCATCTTGGAACGTTCGCCATCCTCAATTTTCTGTATCGCAGTTTCTTATTCTCACTATTGCCATATTCTAGTAATTTGGCATTCTCCTCTCTCTGTTTGTAGCCCATTATATGAACCGAAATATTGAAATTTTTCACCATTTGAAATGGTCTTTACCTGATTCTCCCTACACGTGATCATGACATTTTTTGGCAAAATGATTTAAGTCCACTAAATAAACGCGAATTTAGTTAAACTGTTTTAATTTATTTTTAAATCAGATGCAAATATACATACTACAGTGCAGTCTCGATTTCCGGAACACCCGATTGTCGTAACAGTCTAGAGCACAATATTTATGAATTATTTATAATTAACGAATTTCTCAAACGTTAATTTTTATTTTAATTTTATGTAATTTTTTATGTTAACATTAACTAATGCGGAATTGTTCTGTTTTACTATTTTCTTTTATTAATAAAAATATGTTCTATTGTAATTAAAATGGGTATTTTTAATTTACCGATTTTTTAAAATTGAATTGCCGATATGAGATATGCACCAGCTATACAACTGCGCAGTTGTTGATATGAATTAATTGGCAGAGTTGAATGCGTTCAAAAGTGATAATCTTGTCAACATTTAAGATGGCATTGAACATGAATTCAGATAAAAAAGTGCTTACCAATTTTTAGTGAACGCATTCACTTTTTTTGCTGGGTCTGTATGTATATCGCAGCTGACTAGGTTAGGTCGGCATGTTGCTGGATGTAAAGGTAAAGAAATGTCCCAGCCTACTTGGGTCCAATTTATTATGATTGTAGTGATACAGACCAAAGTCTCTGCTAGGAATTGAACCTAGAACACCTACTAGCACACTACTCACTACACTACTCACTACACTACCTAGTCACTCTCGTATCTGTGGTAGCTGGTTTAGAGTCACCATAAACTTATACTCGTAGTAAACTCGAGTAAAAATGACATTCTGTATGTATGTATGTATGTTTGTGCCTTATAGACAGCTAAACGGCTAAACCGATTTTCTTAAAATTTTCACAGTATCTCTCTGTATATCTGGAAGGAACTATAGCCTATATAAATTTAAAAAATTTTAAATGAGCGTTGCCACGCCCATACAAAGCAAATATATATTTGGGTATTTCTTGAGATCGGTTGAAGGAAAGGTTTCTGAATATGATCGAAATGATTTTGTAGTTAAAACAAATCATCAGTCAAAAACTCCAAGGATTGAATAAGTGACACTAAATATTGATTTCATTATATCTTGAGAACGGTTAAAGTTTCTGTATTTGCTCTGAGTGTATTAATGGTCAGTACAAATTATCAGTAAAACAGTGGGCGGAATTAGAAAAGTGGTCGTGGTATCTTTTTTTTTTTTTTTTTTTTTATCTTGGACCAGTGCTCAGGGGTCATCCCCTACATATGCAATGCATTGCACTGGAACTAGAGAGAAGGATAGGGAAGAAATAGACTAGAAATATAGCTTAATTCTTGCACAACTCTGCAGTTGCGTGTAAATTATAAAGCAAAGTTGCGGCGTCTCTGATGTTTTTTGACGCATTATTTTTAAGCTAATAGAGCCATTTTATTTATTATTTTACTTCGCCGACGTTTTGTTGCTCAAATACCGACGAAGGAGGGTGCTGTAGCACAGAAAACTCAGAAAAAACTTTTTCTGATTTGACCCGGCTGGGAATCGAACCTGGGTCTTTCTGGTTGCAGAGCCAACACACTGACTACTCGCCATCAGCACCCCCATGGAAAGTAAATAATGTTTTTTTTTATATCTGGAGAACGCTTGAAGCTAAAGTTTCTTATTTTAGTGTGATTGACTTGATAGTAAACTTGTTTTTGCTTCAAGCACTTTCAATTTAGCTACAGAGCTGAAGTTCGCAGTACGGGAGAGTAAATAATGGGAAAAATATGGAAACTGGAAATTTTTATCAGGGGGATATACGGGTAGGCATTCGGAAGATAGGGAGGGAAGGTGAAACATAGATAGGTCTGCATCTAGATGGACTCATACACTATTTATTTTTTCAAAGATAAGACCACGAGGAGTGGTAGGGGAGTATCCGAAACTAACTAACAGGTTTTAATAAAGGACACATGAGGCATATACATATTTTTTAAATAAAGCTATTATAACAGCTACAGCAACGCGTGGTGGGGTTAGCTAGTTTAAAATAAAAATATCTATATTTGCCGGTATTTAACTTTAAAAAAAATTGTTTCAAATTTACATCGGAAAAAAGTTGGTCAAAAACGAATGTTGTATAACAATAAAAGCAAAGTTTTAGTTAGGTCGGTTAGTCGAAACATCACTATGATTTTCGATTCTTAATTCAAAATTTTTTAAATTTTTTCTTTCAATGTTTCACGTTGAAACCAGTAAAATTCATTTTTCATTTATTATTTTTTTGCTTCAATTAAAGTTAATAATTGAAATAGGGTTATTGTCTTTGTATTGAACCACTGTCATACACGACGACAATATTATTGCTAAGAATTTCTAATTATTTATTGAAAAGAAATTTTGCTTATATTTTTACGCAGGCGATATTCACACCGAAGGAGTTTTTCAAGAAGAAAATATTTTTTAAGCAGATTAGAAAATGAAACTTCAACAATCTTTAATTCTGAATAGTTTAATGGAAGCAAATCTTATATGAATGGCGTAGCCACCTACTAATCACCAAAATTTAAAGTATTTCGAATGTTGATTTTTTGAGATCTGTGTGATCGTATTACTTTTCTTTAGGAAAGAGGTAGGCAGTGGTGAAAGCAAATATTTTCTATTACTAGACATTGTACAGCCGTTGCTAAATTTTTCGACCACATACTCGACCGTTCTGCAAATCTGGGTAATTTTTCATGACTACCTTAGATCAACTCATAATGATAGAAGGTCTGCAGTTATGTCGTCATGTTAAATCATGTCCCTTTTTTATCTTGGACCAGCACTCAGGAGATGACCCCTACACATGCGGTGCATTGTGCTGGAACTAATGGAAAGGGATAGTAGGAGAAATTATAGGAGGTGAAGCTTCACTATCATACAACACTGCTTTTTGCACATTGTTTGTTTTTACAGCAGTGTTGTAGCGTCTCTGATGTCAAGGAGACGTATTAAATTTTGTAGATTCCTTTTTAGTAGCCATTTTTTAGTAATTTATTTTATTCGGCGGTGTACCATAATACCGATGAAGGAGGGCGTTCTGATGTGACTGTGGATTGGATACAGCTGAAGCCGTCACTATTCAGTGACCAGTGACTATGCCTTTGCCACTGAAACCTTCCGACAACAACAGACACAATAACACACAAATGCACATCAGAAAAAATGCGAGGTGATTTATGAGTCTGAAACTGGGGTTGAACTCAGCCCGCCTGTTCCACCAGTGTCCTTTTCGCTCATATCGAAATACTCGCTTTTTCCAAAATATATTTCGAAACTAAGGGGTATTAATTACGGCGTACAAACTATCGGATTATATAGCCCGAATATTTTAGCACTCATCCCACAATGAATGTATGAACAAGTTAATCATTTCACCAACTGTCTTTTTTCTACACTATGCGTTTCCAAGGAAGAAGGTATTGCATAATGCCATTAGTTATTAGACTGAGTTTTACTTCTCTTGAAAAGAAAAATCACTGAAATGCCTCTACTGAGACACTATCGCCCGTACAATACACAATTGATTCCGTTCGTCATTGTTATCAAGTAAAATCCGAACCGGATACATGGAATATTATGGGATACATTTATATTATTTCACTTATAAATGACGAGAAGTGCGTAGTAGTCATTAATTATTTTAAAACGTTATATAAATCCAATATGAGTGTATGTGTATTATTATTATTATTATCTGGGCCAGAAACCACTGCGACAAAGTCCATTACATTAACTCCAAATACTAAGGCTCTAAAGAATCCAAACATTTTTGGAGGTCCGCACACGTTGGGCTCAGAGAGACCAATTTTGTTCAGGTGGTACCTCAGGCCGCAATGTGTTTGAAAGTAAATTACAATTAAAAAACCCAAGACACCAACCATGTATTTTAACTAGAAAAGGAACTCTGCTAAAGTAAATGGTTTGTGTCTTGGGTTTTTAAATTGAAATTTATCTTCACACACATCAGGCCGCAATGTCGTCTAAACTACCCCGCTTTAGGCTGCTCTTCTCAGTAAAATCGGCTTATGTTTGGGAGCTGTAAATTTCCTATACTCTGTGACGTTTTGTAAGTCCACAGAATGGCTCGGGGAAAAATTTGCCACTAACAACGCTACCCAGGCCGCTATCTCATTATTTTCACTGCCAAGGCGACCACAAATTTATGACTTCTTAATGATGAACGCGTTGTGCACATAAATGACCGCGTTTAGAGAACAAGTTTCCTGATTTCATCAGAACATATACCAATACGTTAACGATAGAACAATGATAGTGCAACGTGGGCACCCCGTCTGGCACGAGTTTCTTCACCCTCTCTTATACACGTTTGAGTAACTTCAAAATAGTGTTTGAAGCACCGGCCCATACGTGAGAGTTGTATTCCATTTTCTGTCGGATGTAATAGTAAGGAGATCATATAGGCCGAAGTATGTTTTTTAACGTAAGAAACCTAGGTACTTGCATGCTTCCTTTGAGATCTGAAAGATCGTCCAACAAACATCACACTGAATTCTCATGCCAAGAGCGTCAAGAGCTTCGGATTCCTCAATTTTTAAACCGCCCATAATTTTTTTTTTTTTAAGACAATACAAACTCTACGAAGCTCAGACTGCTTGTCTGTAGAAACACACAGGGTCTAAGCGGGAATCGAACCCACACCTCCATATTGATAAGAGTATTGCTCATGCATTAGACTATGGATGCACTAGAGAAGAGGCAGCGTGATCTGCCATGCGTCGATGCGTAAGCATTTGGATTTTTGAGCATTGAAGTCGACCCTGTTCACGTGACTCCATTCCGATATTCTCGCGAGGTCATCATTCAACGAATCATTCATATTTTGCCGCATGGCCGTGATCATAGTCCAAGTTGGCCTACAACCAAATGAATATGAGTGACAGATGCCGCTGTCATCAGCAAAAGAGTGGATAGGGTTGGAAGTTTAACATAGAAGATTATTAAGAGGGATAAGAAAATAGGGTAGGAGAAAGAATGGAGCCTTGCCGTACCCTTGAATTTATCTTGAACTCGTTAGATGAGAACCCGTCTATAACAACTCTTTTAGCGATATCCCTGAGAAAGCTCGATATGAATCGAGCAAGAAGTCGTCTTTGTTTTATGCAATAAACTATTTGTACAAGAAAAATATTACTTTCTAATAAATATTATTAAAAAAAATTGGTCCAGAAAAGTATTTCGAACATAGCGCGAAAGAGCCAACATCGATGTTTATCGTTCGCAGGGATATTCCTTTCGGACCAGTGCGCGGAAAATTCGGCGAAATCACAAAACTGTTGTGGGATATTTAAAAGATATGGACAACTATGGTAAGAATTACAAAAGGGAGGATTCCAACCGCTTTAACTCCAACGGAAAGAAGAAAAATCCTGCGATTTGCGTCAATATTTTATTGACGTCATATTTCATAGATTTCAGCAGACCAGTTGATACACTTTTTGATTTAAAATTATTTATTTTAGTTTTTCTTTTATTGTATTTAATTATTTTATTGTAAAACTTAATGTGAACTTTCATTACAACTGGAGTCTTTTGGGTAGTTAAAAAAAATCTTATTTTAAAGTTGGACGTGTTACAAAACTTATTTAATGTTCTTTCTGAGTCTTATGCAATTTGGCATAAATGCCATCCTTGGCCATCAAATGATGATGTGAACCCTGCTCTACAATTCGGCCATTTTGTACAACACATATTAGGTCGGCATTTTGTACGGTCGATAAACGATGAGCGATAACAATGCAAGTGCGACCAGAACATGCCACATCTAAGGCCTGTTGCACCAATTGTTCACTTTGTAAATCTAATGCGGATGTAGCCTCATCCAATAGCAAAACTTTAGGATTCCTTACCAGGGCACGGGCTATAGCAATACGTTGTTTTTGACCACCCGACAACTGGGTGCCACGTGCACCCATTTTAGTGTCATAACCATTTGGAAGACCCATAATAAATGAGTGAGCATTGGCACTTTTAGCTGCAGCAATAATTTCGGCCATACTTACAGCACGCCCATTGTCGCCATAGGCAATATTTTCAGCAATGGTACGTTCGAATAATGAAGGCTCTTGCGATACAATCCCCAATTTACTGCGTAGATTTTCTAAAGTCAATTCGCTTTTGATATCATCGTTGTTAATGTGCTGAAATGGTGAGAAGTGATTGTTATTGAAATAAAATATGTTCACACTTTATGAGCGCAAGAGAAGAGCGAAATATTGTTGTGGCATATTTCAAGTTGGTCAAAAACGAATGTTGTATAACAATAAAAGCAAAGTTTTAGTTAGGTCGGTTAGTCGAAACATCACTATGATTTTCGATTCTTAATTCAAAATTTTTTAAATTTTTTCTTTCAATGTTTCACGTTGAAACCAGTAAAATTCATTTTTCATTTATTATTTTTTTGCTTCAATTAAAGTTAATAATTGAAATAGGGTTATTGTCTTTGTATTGAACCACTGTCATACACGACGACAATATTATTGCTAAGAATTTCTAATTATTTATTGAAAAGAAATTTTGCTTATATTTTTACGCAGGCGATATTCACACCGAAGGAGTTTTTCAAGAAGAAAATATTTTTTAAGCAGATTAGAAAATGAAACTTCAACAATCTTTAATTCTGAATAGTTTAATGGAAGCAAATCTTATATGAATGGCGTAGCCACCTACTAATCACCAAAATTTAAAGTATTTCGAATGTTGATTTTTTGAGATCTGTGTGATCGTATTACTTTTCTTTAGGAAAGAGGTAGGCAGTGGTGAAAGCAAATATTTTCTATTACTAGACATTGTACAGCCGTTGCTAAATTTTTCGACCACATACTCGACCGTTCTGCAAATCTGGGTAATTTTTCATGACTACCTTAGATCAACTCATAATGATAGAAGGTCTGCAGTTATGTCGTCATGTTAAATCATGTCCCTTTTTTATCTTGGACCAGCACTCAGGAGATGACCCCTACACATGCGGTGCATTGTGCTGGAACTAATGGAAAGGGATAGTAGGAGAAATTATAGGAGGTGAAGCTTCACTATCATACAACACTGCTTTTTGCACATTGTTTGTTTTTACAGCAGTGTTGTAGCGTCTCTGATGTCAAGGAGACGTATTAAATTTTGTAGATTCCTTTTTAGTAGCCATTTTTTAGTAATTTATTTTATTCGGCGGTGTACCATAATACCGATGAAGGAGGGCGTTCTGATGTGACTGTGGATTGGATACAGCTGAAGCCGTCACTATTCAGTGACCAGTGACTATGCCTTTGCCACTGAAACCTTCCGACAACAACAGACACAATAACACACAAATGCACATCAGAAAAAATGCGAGGTGATTTATGAGTCTGAAACTGGGGTTGAACTCAGCCCGCCTGTTCCACCAGTGTCCTTTTCGCTCATATCGAAATACTCGCTTTTTCCAAAATATATTTCGAAACTAAGGGGTATTAATTACGGCGTACAAACTATCGGATTATATAGCCCGAATATTTTAGCACTCATCCCACAATGAATGTATGAACAAGTTAATCATTTCACCAACTGTCTTTTTTCTACACTATGCGTTTCCAAGGAAGAAGGTATTGCATAATGCCATTAGTTATTAGACTGAGTTTTACTTCTCTTGAAAAGAAAAATCACTGAAATGCCTCTACTGAGACACTATCGCCCGTACAATACACAATTGATTCCGTTCGTCATTGTTATCAAGTAAAATCCGAACCGGATACATGGAATATTATGGGATACATTTATATTATTTCACTTATAAATGACGAGAAGTGCGTAGTAGTCATTAATTATTTTAAAACGTTATATAAATCCAATATGAGTGTATGTGTATTATTATTATTATTATCTGGGCCAGAAACCACTGCGACAAAGTCCATTACATTAACTCCAAATACTAAGGCTCTAAAGAATCCAAACATTTTTGGAGGTCCGCACACGTTGGGCTCAGAGAGACCAATTTTGTTCAGGTGGTACCTCAGGCCGCAATGTGTTTGAAAGTAAATTACAATTAAAAAACCCAAGACACCAACCATGTATTTTAACTAGAAAAGGAACTCTGCTAAAGTAAATGGTTTGTGTCTTGGGTTTTTAAATTGAAATTTATCTTCACACACATCAGGCCGCAATGTCGTCTAAACTACCCCGCTTTAGGCTGCTCTTCTCAGTAAAATCGGCTTATGTTTGGGAGCTGTAAATTTCCTATACTCTGTGACGTTTTGTAAGTCCACAGAATGGCTCGGGGAAAAATTTGCCACTAACAACGCTACCCAGGCCGCTATCTCATTATTTTCACTGCCAAGGCGACCACAAATTTATGACTTCTTAATGATGAACGCGTTGTGCACATAAATGACCGCGTTTAGAGAACAAGTTTCCTGATTTCATCAGAACATATACCAATACGTTAACGATAGAACAATGATAGTGCAACGTGGGCACCCCGTCTGGCACGAGTTTCTTCACCCTCTCTTATACACGTTTGAGTAACTTCAAAATAGTGTTTGAAGCACCGGCCCATACGTGAGAGTTGTATTCCATTTTCTGTCGGATGTAATAGTAAGGAGATCATATAGGCCGAAGTATGTTTTTTAACGTAAGAAACCTAGGTACTTGCATGCTTCCTTTGAGATCTGAAAGATCGTCCAACAAACATCACACTGAATTCTCATGCCAAGAGCGTCAAGAGCTTCGGATTCCTCAATTTTTAAACCGCCCATAATTTTTTTTTTTTTAAGACAATACAAACTCTACGAAGCTCAGACTGCTTGTCTGTAGAAACACACAGGGTCTAAGCGGGAATCGAACCCACACCTCCATATTGATAAGAGTATTGCTCATGCATTAGACTATGGATGCACTAGAGAAGAGGCAGCGTGATCTGCCATGCGTCGATGCGTAAGCAT
This sequence comes from Dexiosoma caninum, assembly GCA_963924685.1. Lineage (NCBI taxonomy): Eukaryota > Metazoa > Arthropoda > Insecta > Diptera > Tachinidae > Dexiosoma > Dexiosoma caninum. Next base: position 36,245,405 of record OZ004729.1, on the reverse strand, counting down.
TTGGATTTTTGAGCATTGAAGTCGACCCTGTTCACGTGACTCCATTCCGATATTCTCGCGAGGTCATCATTCAACGAATCATTCATATTTTGCCGCATGGCCGTGATCATAGTCCAAGTTGGCCTACAACCAAATGAATATGAGTGACAGATGCCGCTGTCATCAGCAAAAGAGTGGATAGGGTTGGAAGTTTAACATAGAAGATTATTAAGAGGGATAAGAAAATAGGGTAGGAGAAAGAATGGAGCCTTGCCGTACCCTTGAATTTATCTTGAACTCGTTAGATGAGAACCCGTCTATAACAACTCTTTTAGCGATATCCCTGAGAAAGCTCGATATGAATCGAGCAAGAAGTCGTCTTTGTTTTATGCAATAAACTATTTGTACAAGAAAAATATTACTTTCTAATAAATATTATTAAAAAAAATTGGTCCAGAAAAGTATTTCGAACATAGCGCGAAAGAGCCAACATCGATGTTTATCGTTCGCAGGGATATTCCTTTCGGACCAGTGCGCGGAAAATTCGGCGAAATCACAAAACTGTTGTGGGATATTTAAAAGATATGGACAACTATGGTAAGAATTACAAAAGGGAGGATTCCAACCGCTTTAACTCCAACGGAAAGAAGAAAAATCCTGCGATTTGCGTCAATATTTTATTGACGTCATATTTCATAGATTTCAGCAGACCAGTTGATACACTTTTTGATTTAAAATTATTTATTTTAGTTTTTCTTTTATTGTATTTAATTATTTTATTGTAAAACTTAATGTGAACTTTCATTACAACTGGAGTCTTTTGGGTAGTTAAAAAAAATCTTATTTTAAAGTTGGACGTGTTACAAAACTTATTTAATGTTCTTTCTGAGTCTTATGCAATTTGGCATAAATGCCATCCTTGGCCATCAAATGATGATGTGAACCCTGCTCTACAATTCGGCCATTTTGTACAACACATATTAGGTCGGCATTTTGTACGGTCGATAAACGATGAGCGATAACAATGCAAGTGCGACCAGAACATGCCACATCTAAGGCCTGTTGCACCAATTGTTCACTTTGTAAATCTAATGCGGATGTAGCCTCATCCAATAGCAAAACTTTAGGATTCCTTACCAGGGCACGGGCTATAGCAATACGTTGTTTTTGACCACCCGACAACTGGGTGCCACGTGCACCCATTTTAGTGTCATAACCATTTGGAAGACCCATAATAAATGAGTGAGCATTGGCACTTTTAGCTGCAGCAATAATTTCGGCCATACTTACAGCACGCCCATTGTCGCCATAGGCAATATTTTCAGCAATGGTACGTTCGAATAATGAAGGCTCTTGCGATACAATCCCCAATTTACTGCGTAGATTTTCTAAAGTCAATTCGCTTTTGATATCATCGTTGTTAATGTGCTGAAATGGTGAGAAGTGATTGTTATTGAAATAAAATATGTTCACACTTTATGAGCGCAAGAGAAGAGCGAAATATTGTTGTGGCATATTTCTCTCACAAACCCTTTCGATTTTAGTTAATTTTTTTACTTACGATGACACCACTATCGGGATCATAGAAACGTTGCAGCAGTTGTATGCAAGTAGATTTACCACAACCAGAATGTCCCACTAGAGCCACTGTTCTACCATGCGCAACTTCCAAATTCAAACCATTTAAAACTTTGATATCCGGCCGTGTGGGGTACCTGAACTCCAACTCATTGAAACGCACTCCTTCAAATAGATTCAATTGCTTGGCCAATGTATTTTTAGCCGGCATTGCTGAGTTAGTGATTTTCGGCTTGCGATCCAGTATTTGGAATAATCTATGACCAGATACTAAGGCTGCAGTGAAGGCAGGAGCAAAAGCCAAGGATTGAGCCAACATCATAGAACCGTAAAGCAATGCTTCCGAAACTCTTTTAGTGAAAATTTTATTATTTTCAGTTCTACTCCCATAAAAATCCAAGCAGAACTTACTTTATGATATCCTGGAAGGGGACCTTGCCTTCGGAGACCAAAACGCCGCCGTAACACAGGGCTACAGCGTAGGCGAAAAACAAAAACGATTGACCAAAGGAGTTAATCAAGCCCCGGAATTTAAGCTTCTGTCTTATAAGGACCTCCACTTTATGTATTTCTTTATTATATTTCTCAATAACTTGTTGTTCCCGTCTGAGACCGGCTATGGTACGCACATTGGCTATGGCTTCTGTGGCTATGCGACAAGCCTCTTCTAATACCAATTTTTCGCGCATCATTGTTGCCGTCATGAACCTAAAAAAGTTATTAACATTAGAGTTACCCGAACGATCCGCCCACTTGAATTACTTACTTGGCCTCGAATATCACCGAACCTATAATAACGGGACATGTGCTGATACACAGCAAAGCCAACTTCCACGAGTAATAGAAGGCTAGCGTCAAGCCTATAACAAAGTTCGAAAATGCTTGTATGAGACCACTTAGAGGATAACCAATGGCTCCTTGAACACCCGCTGCGTCTCCGGATAATCGAGCCGACAGCGCTCCCACAGTATTGGATTCTTCATCGAACCAGCCAATTTCCTGTTTCATAATGGCCGCAAACGTCATGGATCTTACTCGTGTTGTCAGCCACACGCCAGCATAGTTAAATAGATACGTTTGTAGGAAACAAGCCAAGCCAGTTAAAATGCCCAATACCAAACAGCAAATGGACAAAATTGCTGTACGATCGATGGCCGTTTGTGCCTCATTTTCCGCCAAGGCGGCATAAAACTCTCCGAACGCCACTGAAAAGGCGGGATAAGTAAAGCCAAAACCAATAGCACATATGGCTCCCATAATAAGAAAACAATACTCTGGACGAGCCAATTTTAAAATGCGTCTGAAAGTTTTGAAAAAATTTGGATTGTCTTTTGATTTGCTGGAGTTTTCGGAAGCCACCGATTGTAGTTTCATTATGATCTCAGTTTCGTCCAAGTGTATGCTATTCTTTTGATTCTTTTCCAAGTTAATCGGATTCGTTTCAAAGGATTTTTCATAAATGGCCAAACTATTTCCTAAACAGAGATAAATTATGGATCGAAAAACATTTGATACACAGCATGGGCAAATTTGAGGTTATGAAGTAAATAATTGTTTGTCAAATGATGAAAAAGCAGCAATTTAATTGTCGTCCTTTGCAAATTTTTTAGTAGAAAATTGCCGAGTTGTGAGCATTGAATAGTGTATGATGTCGCAAAATTCCAGAAAATTATTGTCGTTTTTGTAGCAACTGTTTACATGATGAATTTCATGTCGGCGTAATAATCTACCTCCTTCTAGAAATGTCAATTTGTGACGTTTCAAAACCCAACTACAAAAAACTACTTGACAATAAAATTCGGCAATGCCTATACGAGTTAATAGAGATTAAATAAAACGTAAGGGGTTGTCCAACCATAATGCACGATGTTAATTGTGAGTCACAGCTTAACGTCAAGTTTTAATTTGAGATTTTTTTTCTTTCAATGTTTGAGAAATTCAACCGTGAGGAGGTACACAAATGAGCAGCGCGTTAAGATTGTTGAAGCCTTTTACGAAAATGGGCGTTCAAATTAAAATGCATTTCGTGCACTTTGTGATTTTTTTCGTCAGGACAATGAACCAAATATGTCCACAATCGGGAGAATTGTGCGCAAATTTCTGTAGGAAGTGTGGAAACATCTGTGCATGTTCGCCCAGTTCGTTCTTCGAAAAACATTACCGTTGTTCGCAATATCGTGACAGAAGAGGCGTCAACCTCGGACTCGTCATCGTGCCCAAAAATGAGAGATGATAACGGACTTTTTCTGGACAGAAATTTTGGATATGGAACGGGACCATATGTGTTTCCAACAGGATGGTGCCACTTGCCGCACACCAGCGAAAGAGTCTCACTTTTGCGCGAGAAATTAAATGGCCGTGTTATATCACGTCGTGGCGATGTTAATTGGCCGTCACAATCACACATCGGATAGAGAAATGCCACCGAAGCAGTGGTAAGCATTTGGCCGGTATTTTGTTTCACACATAATTGTCGTAGATCCTTCTATCATAATAAAAAATATTAAGATAATTCTCTGAACATTTTATGTTTTATTTACAATTAACATCGCGCGGTTTAGTTGAACCATTGTTTATTTCAGACAACGAGAGGTGGCCACTTCTCTGTCATAATATTTCGGAGATGGCAGAGAGGGGTGGCGGAATGAGTCTACTTGCCCGCTGGAGAGGACTATCTGACGTTGTATTAATATGGGAAGAACATATAGGCTCCTGAGTTCTTCCAGCGCTGCCTTGAGCTGTGTTCGTGATTACGGCATATTCTTCTTTTGAGAGCCGTGGAAAGGAGGAGACATCACCGGCACGTGTTCTATGTCTCTGTTCTGATTCATCTTCGCTTTCTGGGCAGAGGGAACTTCAGTAACCTTCCAGGGTTATCCCCGGTAGACCTTAGGGATATAATCTCCTTCATTACAAGAAGAGTACGGTGTTCACATTTGGGTTGGCCACTACGACTGCTGTCTCTTTTCTATTCTAAAATCTTCGTAGACATCTTTTCATAGTTCATCTCTCTTATTTTTTCTCTTGCTCTCTTGCTTATATGTATATTCTTCTCCTATATCTATAACAGGTAACACAAAGGGAACTTTCAGTACCGAAGTGGGCCGTGCACTGTGATAGTCTTCTTCCCGGCGGCTTGAGGAACCTATCCTAAGCTAACCTAACCTATTTCCTTTCCCATTGAAAATAATTTTTGCCTGCTAATTATTTCATAACGTAAAATTTGCCCATTACTTTGCAGTTTTTTTTTTATACTTTTCACTTCTTCAATGTCCTCCATATTATCAGGTTCTGGTACATTTATATCTCCTGCCTTGACCATGTTATAGTAGGCTCCTTCAAAGGCCATCAGATCATCATGGGAGCCTTCTTCAATTACTTTGCCTTCGTGTATGAAAACAATTTTATCAGCTCCTCTTATCGCCGAAAGTCTGTGAGACACAACTATGGTTGTACGACCTTTAGAAGCGAAATCTAAGGCCTCCTGAACCAATTTTTCCGACTGATAATCCAAAGCTGAAGTCGCTTCATCCAGTAGTAAGATTTTGGGATTTTGTATTAAAGCACGAGCGATGGCAATTCTCTGTTTTTGTCCACCCGACAATTGGGAACCACGTTCGCCAATAGTGGTTTTGTAGCTCTGAAAGAAACAATTTAGAAGAAATAGTTAAATAAATAGCTATGGAAACGGCTGTTTTGTTTGACCCACATCTGGCAAATTTGCTATGAAGTCATGTGCACCTGCGGCCTTAGCGGCAGCCTCAATTTCCTTTTGCGAAGCTTTGGGCTTACCATAGCTTATATTTTCCGCTGAAATTTATAATAATTAATGGAAAAGTTAACTTTATTTATTGATATATATGTTTATATATGGGTCATTCCACGGATAGTGGATATTCAAAGAAGTTTTTATTTCGCCTAACTGTACTTCTATGTAGTATACAGGTATTAGTGTCAATGCATAATATAACATTTTTCGTTTGATATTTATTTACCGAGTTATGTACTAAAGTGTTGCCGTTTTTGAAAAATAAAATCACTTTTCCAACTTAAAGAGAAGCACTTTAAATTTAGCTGTGGACAAGAAAACTGTATGAAAATTTGTATTTTAGTATATCAAAACATTTCATTTTAGAAACAAAACTTATTAAAAAATTTTATTAATATAAATTATTCGACTTTTTTATTTTTTTAAATTATTTTTATTTAAAAAAATTTTTTAAGCTTTAGGTCTAATATAGTTTCTGCTATTTTTCATATAAATTTATCTATATTTTGCTGCAACTTTGTGTAGTTTCTTGAGGAAATAAATATAATATATTTCAAACAATTTTTTTTTAATTTTTTTTTGTGTATAACATTTGACAGCAGTAATCCGAGGTTTTGTTGTTATTGAAAGAAAATAAATTCCGCTTAAAAACGGATAATGGATTATTATGCCGAGCATTAGCTGCAGCAAAATATTTTCTATTTCTAAAATACAATGTAACTTTAAATATTCGTCCTTTCTTGCATTTTTCCTGTTCAATTCCTGAAGTATATTCTCGACCCTGTTACGGCTACTATGCTCTGTGTATTTAAAAAATTCTCGGGTATTATAAGTGAATCTTTGGCTCATTTCTAATTTTCAGTTATTTTAGATTTTTTTAAATTTAATTTTATTTTAATTTAATTTTATTTTAGATAAATTTTTTTAATAGTTTCTTTTATTAATTTCTTTCAGTTTAAAAAATTTTCTTTAGACAAATGGTAACACCTTAACGCATGATTTGAGAAAAAATAAAAATTTGTTAGGAATCTTATTCCTAAAGGCGAAATCTTATTCCCTATGAACCAATATTTCCGACTGATATTTTTCTTTTCAATTTATTTTTAGATTAATTACTTGATGTAATAGTTTTTTTTATTAATTTCTTTCAGTTTGAAAATTGTTTTTTTACAAATTGAAACACGATTGCAAAGATTTAGAAATGAAAACAATTGTGAGGGATTCGTTATTTTAGATAATTTTCTATATTAATGTCGTGATTTAAAACTTTTTTTTAAGCTAGAAATCTTTTTGCAAAACGGCAACACTTTCAAAGTTCATAATGCGAGAATTAAAGATCTTTCAAAGTTAAAAAGGAAAGTTACTTAAAATACGAACGAAACAAAATTTCTTGCTTTTCGCTTCAAACGAAATGCCTGCTTATAAGAGGAAACGTACCTATTGTACCCAAGAACAATACTGGCTCTTGACCCACTATCGCAATGTTAGAGCGTAACCATTGTATATTGTATTTGCGTATATCCAAATCATCTAGTAAGACCGAACCAAATACAGGATCGTAAAAACGTTGTAGCAATTGTATGCAAGTGGACTTGCCACAACCCGACGAACCCACCAACGCTACTGTAGTGCCGGCCCTTATTTTAATATTTAAACCTCTATGGACAATAATGTCGGGCCGTGAAGGATAACGGAAGAATACATCGGAAAATTCCACATCGCCTCTCAGACCGTAATTTAAAATTTTACCATCGGTTGACGTGGGATCAATTTTCGATTGTGAATCAATAACTTTGAAAATGGTAGAAGCACAGCCACGAGCCATGGCAAAGGATTCCAGGAAAGGTGAAGTTCTCGCTATATTATCAGCACCAATTATAATGCCAAAGAAAGCCTGTTTAAGAGGACATTCAAACAATTATTGAATGCAAAATACTTGCACTTGCGGCATTTGTACTTACAATCATTAATATGGACGGTGTATATTCCTTGTCTTCCTTGTGACGGTCATCAATAATCAAATTGACACCATACCAAAAGGCACCAGCGCAAGAAAGAAACAACATGCTCTTCAATACGCCATCGCTTAAACCTGAGAAGGCGCCTTTACGTTGACTTGCTTTACGGGCTGGCACCAAATAGTTATCGTAACGTTCAGATTCTCGTTTTTCGCCACCGAACGATACCACAGTTCGTATGGCATTTAAAACCTCTTCCACCAAGTTGCCAGCGTTGCCATACGATTCTTGCTCTTTAGTAGTCAGTTTACTTTGAAACTTGAGATAATTAGAGATTGAAGATTTTTTTTTTCAAAAATTATGCATTATAAGTATGTAAGTGGAAACCTCAACTGGTGTGCGTACCTTTATGACCACTATATTGAGCACAATCACAATCGGAATATAGACACTGACGGCTAATGTCAATTTCCAGCCATAGGCAAATGATATGGCCACTGTTATAATGAAACCAACAACCAGATATATGAAATGACCCACTTTTTCTGATATGCCATCGCGTATTTTTTCCACATCACTTTTTGCAAAATAGCAAACAAAAAATATGTCCAATAATTTATGCCAACAGTATTTAAGTTGTTTCCACTTACTCTGTCATATTTTGGGCAAAATTTTGCTTTGACGCCAAATCGTGCCATCCAATGTCTTGTCTGATTACCGATTGAAATAGTTGTGTGCGTATGCGTGTCACTTGCCTAAGGGCCACCAAGTTAAAGATGTCAACGGAAAATATCCCCGATATAAACATTACAACCGATGCAATCGTTAGTAAAATGCCATACGATATTGAATCGTTGTAGAGTTCAGCATTGTTCACATCTTCCGATTCATACGAACTGTTTGATGGAAAAGTGAGGAAGTGGATTACAAAAAAATAACTAAATAAATTTAATGAGAAGTTTTAAATTTTTAAAGGTTAGCAAATGGCTTTCTATTTATAAACGAAGTTTATAGATCAATTCAATGAATATTCTTAGCCATGCTCGAGTTCGAATCCTACAGTCTCGGTTCATGTAAATTTGTTTTATATACAGGATGTATTTGTTCTACATTTATGGAACTGTTTATGGCAAGCAACGTGGCTGAAAACAAGCCTGTGTTCCAATTCAACTTTAGCAACTCCCATGATGTCATTATCTCACTGTTTTTTTTTTCCTTGTTGGATCAGCACTCTCATGAAAGAGGCATGATGTAGATATTAGACAACAGCTGGTGAAAGTGGTGATTGATGATTGAGCTTATTTCTTGCACAACTCTGTTGCATTTCCTTAATATCTAATTACATTTGGCTTCATGTCTTGTTCAGAGTCTCATAACTCGGAAACTAAGGTTTATCGCAGACTTTTTTCCTTGATGTTCTGTGCTCAGTGTGGGCGGGTTCTCCTCCGTACATATTCAGTTCATTGCACCAGAACTAGTTGGAAAGGACTAGTGTAGAAAGAGACTGGTGGTGAAGTTATAAAAAGGATAGACTTGACTAAGTTATTTCTCACAGTGTATGATTCTTCAAAGTATTTTTGTTGTTGTTGTTGCCAAATATATTTCAATGCAAATTGTTCAATATTGAGTGCAAATTGTAATACTTACAGCGTCTTACCGCCTCCAAATAATGGCAAAGCATAAGTTTTCGAACTCGTACCGTTGCGATAGGTACGATCGACCAACATGGCAGTAAATTCACTATAAATAATTACCACAGCCGGTAGAGTTAATGCTTTAATTGTCGACATTATAAAACCGATAAATAGTAGAAATATTTCGAGAGGTGTTGAAAAGCGAAATAAACTGCAGAAACTCACTGGCTTGGAGGGCTCTAAACCTTCAGCCACAGGCTGTTCCATAGAGGATTTAGATATAGACGAATCCTCGCGATCCATTGTGAAGCTTTCCAGAAAAAAAAAAAAAAAAGAAAAATGTTAAATCATTTAATTTTCTCGTTTTTTTCTTATTTTTTTTTTGTTCAAATTCAATTATTTCTAAAGATATTGAATAATGTACTTTTTAACACATTTATTCCAGAAGAGGTTAATTTAATTAATCTTTTCTTTGTATAGATGACGTACGCGTACGTACAAACGATTGGAAGTATGAGTCTGGCTGAGTTAAATTTGTAAGTGTTTGAAAGTCGTTCTATAAAATTTTCATTTGTTTTTGATGTATTTCTTCAATTGTGGTCTTTAATTTGTACTGAATGACCTTTAAGGTTACAATATGTGTTTTACTTTTCTTAAGCCCTGAACTAGAATTTGGAAAAGAAATTTATAATTCTTTAACAAAATACCGAGTTAAATGTTAAACAGAATTGGGAATTAAAATAATGTTTTTTTTTTTTTTTTTCAATTCACAAACAAGTTAATGGCATTGATTTAAATTTTGTTAATTTTTCTATCAAGGCGAATTCAATTTACAGATGGTTTGAATTTCACAACAATTACAAAAACTAATATTTTAGCCTCTATGTAAATATATATGTATATACGCATTTTATCATAACCGCGTCTAATTAACCGAAAAAATTAATACAGCTGTTCTATCAATACCAGCTGGAAAGTGATTTCGTCCTGATGCCAATGCTGTTAAAATCAAAGTAATGGTCTAGTTAGTAAAAACGTATCGTGCGACGTTAGACTTGTCAGTATCGTGCAACTTTAGGTGTCGGTTATTAAAAACGTTAAACGTTGCCAAGTTGACGTTTGCAACGTAAAAATTTATTTTCTGTAGATTTTCTAAGTGACAATTCCAACGATACGATTTTAGTAAAGAGCAACGTGTATTACTTATGTTGCAGCTTCTGCCAGCTGATCGCCGCGAACGTGTTACGTTTTCACTAACTGAGACTGTCAACAATAAAGTTTTTATTTTAAGAATACTAAACCATACTTTTGTTGAAAGTCCACTTTTGGTCAACTATAGACGAGTAAAACTGTATTTTTAGCGTAAAAACCAACTTAAAATTTAAAACTAGCTGGAGTTGGTTTTAATCAACTCAACAACAGCTGTCGAAATCAGTTCTTTTTTTCAAATATTTTTTTTTTATATAAATTATTTTCAAGAGAATTTTTCAAGCATAATTGAATTCCATGAGGCATGTGTTAGTTAACTGATCCTCTTCTAACTTCTTCTTCTATATACAATATAAAAGTCAATATTTGTATGTTTGCATTCTACGGACTCCTACACCTTTGAAGCGATGTATTTTTAAATAACACAGTCAGCTTTTAATAGATGATTGTCTACAGAAAGACCCAGGCGTCTAGGCGGGCATCGAACCCTCAACCTCTATATTGAGAAACTAACGCTCACGCAGTACGCTACATAGCAATGCGTTTATTAAATATTTTATACGGTCGTGACACCTGTCATGTGTTTGTATTCGGCTAAAATCTTTTAACCAGTTGACCAATCGCACATGTAATTTGTGGGGTGTGTTGCAAAATGTAGGGAAGATGCAGTGGACACTTTACTCGGTCAATAGTTTAAGAAAGCGTGGTACCTTCCATACAAAGACAATATTAAATTTGGTATATCCCCTGGACAATGATGACAATAAGATTATCCAAATTTGCTACAGCCGGCTTGGTTATCAATACACAATATCTATCTGTAAAATGGTGGGGGGGGGGGGGGGGGGATGGGTAGCGAAGCGCACCGGTTTAATCTAGTGGTTTATAAGAGAAAATTTATTTTCTTTCGGAACTGCAGTGCGTCTTGCTGCACCATGCCGATTCAGTTGAGATTCTTAAATCAATTGAACTTTTAGTTTATAAATTTCCAAATCTAACGTCTCATAATAAAACATTTAACAAAATAACTGATAATAAATAAGCAACAGGCAAACTACGCATGGAATATTGAGTGACTATCACTTCTGGTCACGACTGACCAGTGTCACGAGTCACACAACACAACGCATATTGCATGAGAAGTTGGCAGAACGCGTAATTGCACATTTTGACGCCGCTAGACTTTTTTTGTAGGGCTACATTAAAGACCTTGTCTACGCAGATAATCTCCTTGGAGTATTTGAAAACCTACTTTCGTCAAGTTATCACCGCGATAACGACCGAAATGTGCGAAAAATTGGTCAAAAACTAACTGAAAAGAATCGGCTGCTGCAACCAATCTAGAGACTGTCATTTTAATGGCATTGCATTTCGGCCAAGCATGATAATGAAATAAAAACTTTATTTAACTTTGCTTTTATTCTCAAATGCATGCTGAAACAGAAATTCTGTGCAAACCACAGTACACTAGTCGTCAAATATTTTAATAAGTAGTTCAATACAAATAAAACATTAAAAATAATAAAACAAATCATTCTCTGTGCCATTAAGAGGCCTATCACTGTACACTGAAGCAAAATTATGGTGCTTTTCAGGTCGGCTTTTGTTTTGTATGCGTAGTGTGTGTGTGTGTCGTGCTTCTTTATGCCATTTTTTATCTGAAATATTTTTTTCTAAGAACAATTCTTATTTGAAGTGATCTGTAGTTTCACTACTTTTCCATAAACGTATTTCGTTTTAAAAAAAAAATCAAATTGAGTTGAATGAGTCCTTCAATAAATTTTCAATATTGGAAAGTTTTTTAATTTTTTCCCGTAGCACCAGCATTTCTTTTAAAAAAAATACCTCTATTTCAATATGCAATGAATTAGATTTGAATTACTTTTGCTAGGATTCACTTCACTTAATTATTTCCGCAATAGTTTCACTTAATCCTTGATTTCTTACTTCGCATACCTTCAATGGAATATGTTTCGAATTTTTATTTGTCCGTTTTTTTTTTTTTTATTAAAGTTTTCTCCGTCGCGACGCTACAACACCAACTGAAAATTGTTCTGACAATGATCATGTTTAAATTCCATGTTCATAAGGTCCCATCTAATAAATGTTCTAGAAATATGTGTATGAAGAACTTTTAATTGATTTGCATTCATTTTTAAATTAAATGTAAGACAGTTGCACATACAGCACAATATGAAAAGAGTTCAAAATGAAAATTCTTTATTTAGAAAATGTGTGTGTTTTAGTGTGATCATGAATAGTTACAGGCCTACAGAGGTCACATTGTTACCGACTTCATTTAGCGATAACAAAGGCAATTACCATTTTAAAAATAGTAAACTTCTGGACGTCGGCTTCTAATACGTGTTTACACGACAAAAACTTCTGGAAGCTGCTTCCGCAAGCAAACTTGGTAATGTGCCAATGCCGGTAGGTGGCGATGGTCAAATCGGTCTGCACGTTCACTATGAAACGAAAAGTTCTCCTGGGGGTTCAAGCCCAGTTTCAGACTCAGAAAAACATCTCGCATTTTTCTGATGTGCATTAGTGTGTCTTTGTGTGTCAGTTGTTGTCGGAAGGTTTCAGTGGCGAAGGCGTAGTCCTGAACAATACCGGCTTCAGCTGATAGCAATCCACAATCACATCGGAACGCCCTCCTTCGTCGGTATTGTGTAGCACCGGCGAAGTAAAATAATAATAAAAATGGCCACTAAACCGAAGCTTCAGCACTGCTATAAACAAAGAACGTGCAAAAGCAGAGCTGTAAAATAATTAATTAAGCTTCACTTCCTGTCTTTTCTCTAACTACCCCTTACCTATAGTTCCAGCACAATGCATCGCATGTGTATGAGTCATCGCCTGAGTGCTGGTCCCAGATAAAAAAAAAGCAAGCCCTACTGCAAACTGTGTGGAAACACGTCTCAAATTTCTTGCAGCAATTTCATCGTAATAACTTCTGAAAACGTAAAATTTTTTTTAATCCATTCCCATTATAGTTCTAGTTTACCTTAATCAAGTGATTTGTAGTTTACGTGCACAAAACATTAAGAGTTTAGTTTTAGTTTCATTTAATGGAGCAATTCGAACATTTTGCAAAATAAATTTTCTGATTCATGTTCAGAGCCAAACTAATCACATTTTATTTGGACATTTAAGTTTTGACCTTTTTATGGTGTTATTTATTAACTTTGATTTTCCACGTCTTTTAGATCAATAAAAAAATATTGACCCTTTCTCCAGTGCTCCAGTACTCATAAGCATTGCAATCAATAAATCAATAATACGAAAATATAGAAAACTTTTTTATGCTGCAGATATTTAACATATTAAATATAAAGAGGAATAAATTAAATTCAATGGACTATATTTTGCAGTAGTTAATTGAATTAACTTAATTTTTGGTTTTCTTTTCCTCTTTTCTACGAAATCATGTGTTTTTATGTGAACCAATTGAACTGGAAAAGTTCATAATTTGAGGCTGGTTAGAATACTGCTTCATGTATCAATTTTTATGTGCATCATTGTTGGTTTCGCTTTCCAAAATAGGAAACAAAAATGTTCCAATCCATAAGACAGGCACGTATTTTGTCATAAATACCATCTGCATGTTAACTTTTGGATTTGATTGAATTTATTCTTTGGCTTCTGTAATGCCGAGCGTATAAGTTATGTTTAATTAAGCCAAACTAGAGATGTTACGTATGCGTATTGGTAAACGGAAATTGTTCGTCCATATCGGTGATCTCATGTAAAGGGTGTCTGGTGGCAAATTATATTTTTAAATACGATTATTTCAAAAAGTTATAAACGGTGCGGAGGGAGGGTGGCGCCATTGGAATTATCGATTGTGCGAATTTGTCAGTCACCATGTCGCAGTGGAGACATATTTTAAGCGTGATGATTCTTACGAATTGCTCGTCGACAATTTTGTTCAAAGTTCGGTATTCGGCGAATAAGTGATGGACCGAGTGTAAATTTAATTAGTTCGTGGGTGCAGAGATTCCGCCCAACTGCATCGGCCTCGCCATCAGTCCCACAAATAACTAACCAAAAATCAGTTTTTCTACGCTAAATATTTCAGTAACTTTATTACGCTCTTTAGATGCAAACGCCTGAATATTCTACACTTTCAATATATAAAAGAACTTAATTAAAAAAGAAAAAACTAATATATTTTTACATATTTAAAAATTAATAATAATTATGTCTAACACAAAAATAAAAATATTTTTAATAATAATAATTTAAGATTCATGTCACAACCTTTTTTCATTTGATATTTAATTACAGACTATCATTGTTTTATTATTTGCTTTTTATTTTTTTCTATTAAAAAAGAAGTGGATGGATTACTAGTGACTTTAGTTTACTTCTCGATTTAATATTGTATATATTAATTTTTTATATTATTGTTCTACAAATTTTTATTTTAACAATTTCATTTACATTAATATTATACATAGACTTCTCCGGTTTTTTGTTCCGGCGAACGTTTGGCTAACGTTGACGGCGCCGAGTTAGCGGCCACGTTATTCGCGGTATTTGCTGCAGTTTTTTCCAGTTGTTTTAGCGCTGTTGAAGTATTATTGGGCAATGCGCTATCGGTTGTGTCTTTAACATCGACAGGATTTTCGGAACGCAAGGACCGGTTGCATTCTAGTAAAAATGAATCCGTAATATTTAAATTTAAATTGGCATTGAAGCTATTGTTGCGCGATAAGGGAGTAGAGACGCCACTATTTAGTGGCTTAACCGATAGCAAAGCCGTAGTGGTATTATTGTTATCAATTTTATCATTGAAATTCAATTCATTTATCGATAAGGCTGAGGGTGAACGCTGTATGGACAGAGATACCGGTATGCTGGTCAACATATTGTTGCCATCAAAGTTCGTCGATGCACTGGCTGGATGCACAATGCTGGAGAGTTGAGTTGTGGAAATGGGTAAAATATTTAAAGTAGCTGTGGTATCCGTAGGGCTGGTGGTGACCGTAAACGGGAAGGACAGCGTAGTGATATTCGAGGTTACTGGTATGGCTGCTGAGAGAGAGAGAGAGGGAGAGAGAGAGAAAGCAGTTGAGATAGTTGAAGAATATATTGAGCATTATTCTTTTTTGAGAGACTTACAATTAGTTAAGTTTGTTGGTAACACTGCCTGGGCCAGTGCCGCGGTATTTGGATGCCCTGGAATCAAAGTGTTATTTGATGAAGAACTATCCATTTCTTTAATCGGTGATAATAGTAATGTGCCCAATACTTGACCATCTTGACCATTATTTGTTGTTGTGCTTGTATAAGGATACATTGTGGATTGTGTACTTAATGGTGGTGCCATGATAACCGCTGTATTTGCATTGGTGGCTATAAATATTGAAGTGCATTTTGGTTTGGTTTCTTTTTTGCAATTTTGTTATTTGTTTTTGTTCAAAATTAAAATCAATTAAAGTGCTTAAAAATAAGAGGTGAATTTTTTGCTATGCCTAAAATGTGAATTTAAATTCTAATTTCTTTTCAATTACCATTTGCATTATCTTTATCCGAAGACTCCTTCGAAACATCTGGAGTAGGTATACGAGGTCGAGATTTTGAAGTATTAACATTTAAACCATTCAAACGAGAATCTACATAGAAAAAGTTTGAAGGGAAAAAATGAAAGCAAAACCAAAAAAAAAAAAATCAAATGAAAGAAAGATGAAGTTTAATGTGCAGAAATTTTGGTTTTTTATACAATAAAAAGTAAAAGTTTGTTGAGTTAGCTGAAAGTATTCCGGCATTATACTTACTGTTTGTGTTACAATGAAATTGTGAAATTCAACAGGAAGTGTTTTTTTTAAAGTGCGACTTGATTCAGTGAACAAATTCAATTATTTTGAGGGCCTTTTCAATTCGTTCATACAGAACGATATTATTACGAACATGTGGTAGCACCAGACTGTGGACTTTTTGTCAAAACAGCATAAGTCGAAATAAAATTTCTTAGTATTTTAATCGTAAGGGAAACTTTACAAGGCGTCTTGTTTACACTAATCAGTGCTTTTCTATGAATTTTAGTTTTTGAGATATCCCACAAAAAGTAATGAACTTATCTGCACTTTTTTTTTTATCTTGGACCAGCAATCAGGGCATGACCCATAAACATGCCATGCATTGTGCTGCAAGTAGAGGAAAGGGATATTGAGAGAGATGACAGGAGGTGAAGCTTCACTACGTCCCAACTCTGCTCTTACACGTTCTTCGTTTTATTGCACATCAGAACGCCCTCCTTCGTCGGTATTGCGTAGCACCGACGAAACAAAATAATTACTAAAAATGGGTACTAAAAGCGGAGCTTTAAAATTCAATACGTTTCCCTAACATCAGAGGCGCTGCCACACTGCGTCGTGAAAAAGCTGAGTTCTTTGACAATGAAGCTTCAGTTCCAGTCTTCCCTCCCACTATCCCCTTCCACTAGTTGCAGCACAATGCATCGCATGTGTAGGGATCATCTCCTGAGTGCTGGTCCAAGATAAAAAAGCGATATCCTGTTTACTGACCGTTTTGCACGACGATTGCGTGTAACTGCGTCTATAACAAGACGTTAGAAAATACCAGACAGTACACGAAACAATAAATTTATTGTAAATTCAATTCGTGGAGTTTACGCCCTTTGAACTATTTTCTATGGAACTATCTTCAAAATAAAGTTGGCTAAAATAAACCACAAACAATTCAAGCCTCGCAGTATGTTGCGAAAAGTAGCCGAGATGGAACTAGAATTCTGTTTAGGTTTGCTTAGGTTAGGTGGCGGACACTCCCCGAAGGAGAACGCCCCACTTAGGAAATAGCTTAGGCCCAATATGATACCACAAGACGTTTACAACGGGCGATCAGACATTCGCCACACGAAACCATCCCGATTCCAAGATAAATCCCGCTATTGCGGAAATTCTTACCCGAGAAAGTTCAGTCAATGATGACAGGAAATCCATATCGTGTATCATTAGTGGGTTTTAAAAAATTCGAGATAGAGGCCCAGTAAACTTTTTTAAATTAAATGCAAAGACTGAGAAAAATTTGCTGTTCTAAAATGATGCGAATGTTTCGAAAGCCTTTGTCAATAACAATAGCCGTGAAAGGGAAGTCTATACAGCGAAATTGTCAAACGAAAACGGTAAAACTTTTTTTTCCAGTTTGTAAGACGCATTTTAGCAAAGTACTTTACTCTACCCAACAATGTTACCAAAACCTCAATTGAGAATACTTTTTGCAATTATTGACTATATTAAAACTCACTTTGCTTTATGAGCTGCCTATGGGCAGTTAAAGACTTGCGATGAACAAATTTATCATAAAAACTCGGCTTCGATTGCAATTGCTGCTGTTGTTGAATATTATGATGTTGCTGATGTTGTTGGTGCTGCTGCTGCACAATGGTCATGGGCAGACCAGATTCAGGACTCGAATATACAGAATTTAAGCGATTGCGATTAAAAGCAATACCACCCGATGAATAGGCAGTTGATTGGCTGCGCATCGAGCCCATGCGTGAAAGTTGCCGGACAAACCATGCTTTCTTGCGCCGCTCCACCATGGGAGTATCCACGCTTTCCTTAATTTAAAAATTAATTAATTTCACATTAACATACAATATATAAATGCTTTAAATAAGAAATGTATTTACATAATCGGCATAAACATCGTCGGCTATAATGCGTTTCCCACCACCCGGCACGATGTTGGCGTACATGGCATCCTCTTTTTTCACTTTATAGTTTTCAGCCGATCCTTTGGGCTCATCTTTGCGATAGTGTTCCGATGCCACAGTGTAGGGCAAATCTTTGGGTACCACACATTCCCAATATTGATCACGCAACAGTTCGGGATGCTCTTCGTGCATTTCATCGACGATCATATACGCGGCCTAGAAGAGAAATTAGAGAAATGAATAATTAATATTTTTGTTTCAATTACGAATCCAATTAACACAAAGCGGCTGGTACGGCTGTTTTAAATTTAGCCTTGTTTAACTGCAATATTTGTAACATTAACAACAACAACAACAAGAACTGCGACAACAGCACCAGCTCAAAAGCAAAACAACCGCAAACAGTAGAGTTGGCGTGTATGTACGTCATGTTGAAGTTTTTTTTCTTTTCGATGCCGTTGTTGTTGTTGTAGTTGGTGTGATAATAATGATAATAATTTTGCTATTTTTTTAATGTTTAATTTAAAACAATTTTTATTTTGTTTGCATTGTGTGATGGTGTGAATTTTTTGCAAACAAATTAAATCGCTTGAACAACGAACCTTCAAAAAATTAAAAAAAAAAAAAAATTATAAGGTGCACGTCAACACAATGAGGTCAATTGCGTCTCCTCAGTTTATGCAAAAATACTTCAGTGGTACGGCCCACTAAATTAGTCGTTTCAGAAATGTTGTTCACATATAATTCAGAAGCTATGGAACGAAGAGTTTTTTGTTGGTTATATCGGGTGTTCTTTTAAGGCCGATAGAACTTTAAATTGTAAAAAATAAGACATAAAATGAAATAAATGAATGAAAGAATGAGTATTTAGTTGTGTTTTAGTTCATAGTTAATTCATCACAATAATGTGAAAATTACTTGGATTAGAATAAAAGAAAAAAGAACAATTAATCTCCAACAACGGTTGAGTAGAACACGTATATACATATTTTCTATGCCACTACACACAACATCAGTATTTTTGGGTCAACAGGAATTTAGTTATAAAGTCATTAATAGCGTCCATTTAAGCCAACAGAGTTTAAAAAATTTATACGGGAGTGGGGTCATCAGGGGACGTTTGAGGGTATTGCGAGACCTTGTGGCCAAAAGTAATCACCCGGAGCATAAGTAATCACCCGATGTTCTTCACCGAGAATATGTCTCTCCAGAATTTTCCGGGTTGATATCAACGATCGTGAGAGGAGGACCATTTCCATTAAATTTGAGCCGGGATCTCAGGGATGGTATAGTGATGTGTTCAAGCTGCAGGATGGTGGAACAGGGGCGGGAATTATGGGGTCCTGATTGAGGAAATCGATTCCAATTGGTGTACACTCAACAGTTTTCCAGGCAGAAATTCTTGCCATCGGAACATGTTTGGTGAGTGCCTGCGTAGAAACACAAAGGGGCCCCACATCTATATACTCTCAGATAGTCAGGCGGCACTTAGGGGCCTGCAGTGGACCATGATAACCTGGAAAATGATATAAGAGTGCCTGCACTTTCTCAATGAGTTGGGGAACTTTAACGCTGTTTCATTGGGCTCGGTTACTGGACATGAGGGGTATGAGGGTAATGCCGTGGTGGACTATCTGGCAAACCGTGGGGTAAATTTACCCATAATTAGCCCGCACCATTCTGTGGACTTACGAAAAGTAATAGAAATGTAATTCTTAGCAACTGCGAGGAAAGGGAAATCGCTGCTCACTGGCATAATAGTTTCGGCCAGCGTCAGTATAAATGCTTCCTTAGCCCGAATAGAGCAATCTCAAATAAGCTGCTTTCGTTGAATATGGCAGACTTAAGGCTTTTAATGGTGTACCATTGTGGCTTGAAGTACAACCTTAACAATATTGAGCGACCAATGTCTGTCGACTTTGTGAGAGTGACACGAGAGCTCTGAACAGTTTCTTTGCGACTGTCCTACACTCAACAGACAGACGTTTCACCATCTGTATGGAATTGGGGTGCCTCCACACATGCTGTGGAACAACTGGCCCCAAATAGTACTAGGATTCCTTAGAAGCCTTAAGATGGTTGCCTAAGATTACAGCTTCGCCTAAGATCTATTGGTCGCGGTGCTTCCTGGCCCAATATTAATAATAATATTAAGAAAGCCTCAAAGCTTGTTCTCTCTATTTCAGTATAGTTTAGAACCTGCTCTTAGTATAGGTGAGAACAAAATTAGCTTTCTTTATTACAATTTTTGGTTTATTAGCCCTCCGCCACCCTCCAAATTTTAATCAAAAATATTTGCTTTATTCGAACGATCAATTCATTAACATATGGCCACCACGGCTATTCTTGGCGAACCGCATTTTAAACTTCCTATTTTGTCACTTTTTCGAGCATTGCTGAATGTATGTCCCAAATAACACGAAAAGTATTGGCCTTCAAGTGATAAATCTTTGCTAGTTTATCAGCATAAACTAGTGAATTGTCGTGGACTCACAGGTCACAAATCGCACGACCTTGGACGTCAGGTTAAAAGGCAGCCGACCACGATGTGTCGCAGGTACCGTTTTGCTACCTTACAGTAAATCTGTTGCTACAGTAAATCTGTATAAAAGTGATCGAATTATGACAGTTCGCATGACTGTTAACCCTTTCCTATGTTCTATCGGGGTTAAAAAAGTATGAAACTTAAAAAAAAAAATGTTTTGCGAGTAACAGAGGTTTGTTTGTTTATTTTAAAAATTACCATTTTATGTTCGATAAATATCAAGGCGAATTCATACCAGGTAAACTTACTAGTACAATAATAACTACAAATCATTGTACGTTGTCAAAATAATTCATACACTTTGACATCAAACAGTGATAAATAGTCGTCCAGCTGGGCTAGTAAGTTCACCTGTTACGAATTCGCTTTGATAAATAAGAAATTTTTCATTAATTTTCGATACACCCTGAATTTTATTGTAATTTTAAATTATATTCGAAACCCTTTTGTCAATTAGTTTCGACATGGCGTCACAGAAAATTCTCTTTGTCTCAGCGAACACAGTGCAATAAAATTAGTATTTTTTTGTTTTTTTAACTATTATTTTTATTTAAAAACGTGTTGGAACGCTTGGAATTTGTATTACAATCGAAAAATTCTATACAATTAAAAAAATCGCCTGCATAGCACTGCACACATTTTTATTTACCTTTAGTTAGACCGTCTAACCTGAACATCTCATTAGTGTAATGAATTATTTTGATTAATTTTAAATTGTCATTTTTTTTTTTTTTATAAAAATTTTAAAACGGAAAATTTAAATTTATGACTTTTTTAATGACTTTTACTTATTTTTTTGCAAATTTAAAACGTGTGTGATAAATTGTTATTTGGTAAATGACCTTGGAAATTTTACTATGAAGTGTGGCTAAATTTCAATTAAGGAAAACGTGTAACAGCAGAACATGTCTATTACAAATACGAATGTAGCAGTAGTAGAACTATTTATTTATAGCAATACATAATATGAATAGTAAAAATATCTGATAGTAATAGGGGTAGATAATACTAGCAAAACCACAAATTATTATTTTGTACCAGTAGCATTAGTAGTAGTTAATAGTAGGGGTAGTAGTAACAGTAGCAATAGTAGTGATGCTGCAGAGCACAGAATAAAATTTTTCCCTATTAAGTCTTTGCTCAGAAAAAATATTTTTCTTAATTAATAATTTAAGATCCTGAACAAGTGATCCGGAAGTAGTGCAAAATCGTATCAGTTTTATTTCTGTTTATATAAAATTGTCGTTGCCGAAAGTTCTCTATTTTGATGCCGATTAATTGAATTCGAAGTAATGCTCGTGATGCTCTAATAAAATCTACTTTTTTAATCAGAGCAATGAAACTAATTTCTTAATACTCCTACGGAGCTATAAAAAATTGCTTATCGCTTTACTTTATTGCTGTAGTGAGAAGCAAGTTGCGATAAATTTCAATTTTATAAAAATTCTACTTTAATTAATATAAATTATTTTATCGAAATGCAATTGTATAGTATTTTTTATTACTTGAGTTGTTTTACGATTAAATAAATAATAAATAATACAGTCAAATATTTTATTCATATCTACAGATAACTTCCTGAGAAGTCCAAAAACAATATATACAGTTATTGATATTTCGCAAGTAGATCAAAAGTAGTTCTTAAGCAATGACTTTTAATATTTTTCACTGGGTAAATATATTTTGACAATTCCTACATACATATTTATATGTCTCTGGTTGGTTCCTATATAAATATTTTTTATTTCCATTGATATTTTACATGAATATTTTATTATGCGCACCTACCGCTCGTTAGAAAATGATTTTAGAAAAGTCGATTGGATAAGTCGGCGTGATATAACCTACTCGTATGTAAAGACTAATGGGTGACTAGGAGAATGGTAACAGTAGAAGTATCGAAATCTGTGGAAGATGGCTTATCTATCAATGCACAATATATAACAGAAATTGCGTGGGATTGGATAAGTTGGTGGGGGGCGGATAGCAAAGTGCTCCTGTTCAATCTAGTCTTATACACATATAGTTCTTCTTGTATCAGAACTAGAACTAGCAATAGATGTAACTAGAAGAATAGTAGTAAGATGTAAATTACTGTTGTATAATTAAAGTACGGTCACATATGGCAAATAGTTTCCAAAACAAACGTAACCACTAAATTCTATATACTACTTTTTATTATTTAAAAATACTTTGAATTTCAAAGACGTCTTTATCTTAAATAAAACACCATCGGTTTTCAAAAAATTATTACTTCAATAGATTTAGATTTAGTCCATGAAATAGGCAACTAATTACAGTGGTTACGTTTTTTTGGGCAAATATTTGCCATATGTGACCGTAATTTAATTGATACTATTAATTTCTTTACAGATGAAAATCTAATTGATTTTTTAATTGGTCTTAAATATTTTTATTAAAATTTCTACTTAATTTTTTTTTCTGTGTAAGAATAACAGCTCTTAAATACAAATACAGTGAAAGTATTTTGCTTAATAAAGACATGATAGTAGTATTCGTAATGCTACTAGAAGTAGAGTTAATATTAGCAATATAAGTAATAACAATAGTATTTGTAGTAGTACATGACAAAGTAGTGGCAGCAATATTATTAGCAAGTGTAGTAGTTTAGTCATTATTGTAACGGTACTAAGAATTTTGGTTGTTTAATATTATTGCTATTACTACTACTTACTAGTAGTAGCAACAAAAGTGTTAGTAATAAATCATTAGTATTTTTTTTTGTTTTTTTTTTTTTAGTAGAGTGTATAATTTGAATGCGTACGGTTAAATCTGCAAACAGAGAGAGTAGAAATTCGATTGCTTTTAAGGCCAACGAAAAACAAATACATTTTTGCTAGTGTGTATAATTTGAATAGTATTATTAGTAGAAATAGTAATAGTATCAATAGTATTGCGGTGCATATCAGTTTTATTTGGTACTTAAGATACCCCACATATTCAACGGTTTGGAAAACTCTGAGTTTATAAATTAATAATCTTTTTTCCAAGTGCTAAATGTAAATTATTTATGCATATTTTGAAAATGAATATATTTATATTTAGAAAGAGAAAATGTATTTGTTTAAAATTTAATTTTTTTTAACAAAAATTTGCATAATTTTGCATCAAATGAAATGATTTTTAATTACTAATTTAAAATGGCGTATTTCTTAAAATTAATTTTTTTTAATAAAAAAATCAAAATTCACGATACTGTGCAAAAGGCATTTGGAAATTTGTGTGCTTCTTTAAGGATCATTTAGCCAAGCGTAACGTTGATGTAGTAGCATCACACCATGTATGAAAACCCCTGGAAATGCTTGTGTAAGCGAAATGCCTCGTAACTGTAATAACGACGTTACAGTGACATGACATGACATTTTTACACATTTCCATACCTTTTCATACATCAAACATCATGGTTTGATACAACTACATCAACGTTACGCTTGGTTAAATCAGCCTTTAGAAATGATAACAATTGTCATTACATTTTATTTTTTAATAATTCTGGGCATATGTGAAACTGTAGCAAAATACTCGCGTGGGTAAAATTTTTTTCCAATATCTAGAGATGAGTCTTTGCCTGTATGTATTTAGACAAAATTTTATTCAGGAGTAGTTCTTAATATTTGAATATATCCAGCCGCATTGAGTGCTATTATTACATGTGGGATGGCAGCTCTTTTTTGTGCAATTTTCTGCCAAAATTTTTCTAAGATATAAAATACATTCACTTACAGTTTCGCCGATATCTGCACAAATGCTTTTGAAATGAAGTACGATGCTGGTAATGCCTGGCTTTATTGTTTTTAACCATTTTCGAAAGAATTCAGTGATAATTTTTCCATTACATCACTATTATCTGGAAGTCGCTTTTGTATCTAGGGGCGAACCCCCTCATATGACAACTCTGCCTAATACTCAATTCGCCGTGGCATATACATATTAACCACTACGGTCAAAATTTTGTACTGTCAAAAAAAAGTTATAATTTCACACAGCTGAAACATGGATACTTTTACCACAGAACTATTCTGCTGTGCCACACACGTCCTCTGTATATACTCGTATAAAGATTCGGGACCACTGCTCTTTTTGCAATCTAAATTTTAGCAAAGAAAATACCTTTTTTCAAAAGCTGTTTTCTTCCCATACAATTGAAGTTGACTCAATATCAAAAAAAAGAAACTATTAAGTTAATCAATTCCACACATATTTTATTTTAAATAACACTGGTCAACAAGAATTCATTGGCCTGAGTTTTCTCAGTCAATTTGATTGTGGTACTCCGATTCAATGCCTATAAATTACTTTTATATAGAAAAAAGCGGAGGTTGCACCACATAATTTGCAATAACTCGAGAACTAGAATTTTGATAGCACTAACTAACCAAAAAAATTGTCTGTAAAATAGATGCTACCAGTTAATTGTGACTAAAATCAGAATTGAATTTTAATGATATATGGCTCATTTTATTTGTAACATATGCGAGTACCAAAATTAATAACAATATTTATAATTTCTGTAACTATTCTTTCAATTATTCAATATTACAATATAAATATATTTCGTGATTCTCAAATATTTTTGGGAGTTCTTGAATTTGGTTAAAAGTCTACTGATGATTTTGATATTAGCACCAAATGAAATGCTGCGTATGGACTAACTAAACCATATAAACATAGGTAAATAATATTTTAAATTTTGTTTATTTCACATTTTTAATAAACTTAAAAAAAAAATTTTTTTTTAATTTTCTTGCAAAAAAAACGGTTTTTTTTCTCGAAACATTCTGAATATCTCATAAACTATAAGGATTTAAAAAAATCAAAGCTTATTAATACAAGGTTGTCGCAAGGCGAATTCGTCAATTCGCTTTTCGTCCAAAAATCGATTTTTTTTTGTATACATGTGTAACATAACCTAAAAAGAACGTGTTAAATTAGTGTAGTATGAGTTAAAATTAAATTAATTATAACTAAAAGTAATATATTTTGCATTCTTATTATTAGAGTATTATATTATTATAATTATTCATTTTCTTAACTTTCTCGCAAAAGTAAACAAACTTTGACGTTCGGCATAAAAATACGTTACAAATTCTTGTATCAGCTGACGGGCGAATTTGCTAATGAGTTCACATGGTATTGAATTTGCCTTGAAAAAAATGTATAATAACATAATTTAAATGTTATTTCATTCTCGATCCTTCCATGTTTTTCTTAGTTCTATCGAAGAACTAGTTCTCGATTTATTGCAAATTACGTGGTGCAACCTCCGCCTTTTCCTATATATATAACGGTAAATCTCGAGAACCGGAGTCAATCCAAAAAAAGTAATTTATAAGCATTGAATCGGAGTACCCCATATGTATTCAAATTGACTATGCCTTAGACTACAAAAAAAAAATTTAATTTTGTTGACCTGTGTAATCAGTGTCCAGCTGATAAAAGACGGTCGTGATGTTGGTAATCTTTGTTGTGAAGAAATAAAAACGTCAAGATTGTACGTAAAAGTTTCTTAAAACCGACATACCGAAATGTACACTGTCGCTTTGTTGTTTATTGTCTTGTGTGTTTATAGTGTTTTGTCATGGTTAAGTTGTTGTGTTTGTTGTATTTGTTTGAAAATTGGCACGTGCTAAAAATAAACAACAATTTAAAAGAATCTCATTCGATTTGCGATTTTAACTTTGACGTTGAAGACAAATTTGTCTGAAATGTAAGAAGAACAAGAAGTGTTAAAAACGTCTTACACCTGACAGAGAAACAGGTTTTCGCATTTTGCGATCGCTACAAACTGACTTGACTGGCCAATGTGAGAGCCAGTGATAAAAATTGCACTTAATTAGTTATAAATTGAATGCAAAATGATTGCGCATTGCAAATGCTTAGAAAAAATAAAATATGAACTGTTAAAAAGTGGATTTTGTTTTTTAATTTAAAATTATAATAAATTTTCTTAAATTATACGCGTCCTTTAAAACGATGCGCGATCATTTCCATAAATAATCATGTTAACATTCATGCACTTGAACAATTCAGGCATCTGATTTGTCACTGACATTTTATTGTGGAGTTTTCTGGTTTTTTGGAAATAAACCAGTATACTTTACAGGTGCATGAAATGTATGGCTAATAATTTTTGCACCATATGCCATGTTATTGTGTTTCACACCAGAAGTTAAAACATGATTTTAACGTTGAAACCACAAACAGCTGATTTAGCGTTCTCACTATAAGTTTAATTAAATCAGGTTTTAAACCACAGTTTGTATAATAAAATTTCATTTACTTTCTCCTCCTATAACTCGATGAAAGCATTTGCATTATGCTCTACCCAATAACTTCTTTTTCTTTTGGCAATTTTTATTGTTGTTGTTGCTGCTGCGTCCATTGTTTTAAATTATTGTAGCGATTTTATTTATACAATTTTCCGCTACTTTTTTTTGTTGCATTGAGCGTCATTTAAATTGCCAGCTGTTTTAAATTTTTTAACTTGGTAGCACTGTCTTGAGTACATGTTAGTCAAGGTTGTATTTCATTAAATCAACTTAAAACCAATTCAAAAAAGCTTTAAGATTGTTTTAAGAAAACATTTTTATATGGTAAAACCAACTTTTGCTTTAAAACCAGTCAGTGTGAAAATATTATCAGATTCTGAATGATTAACTTTTATACAGGCTTTCACGAAATGGATTGATTCGTTACTTGGCTCAAAAGGCAACGGAATCAATAACTGTCGCCAATCTATGTTAATTAAATGGTCTTTCGAGCATTTTCTCTAAACCTTCGAGCAATTTTCACTATCTGACATTCAGAAAACTTCTAAATTTTATTGAAAATTTTTAATTTCTAGAAACATTCTTAAATAAGGTGGCCAACGAAATTCTCCTAAACAAAAAAAATTAAATAATTTTTTGTATTAATTAAATGGTCCTTTATTAATGCTCCGAATTTATTCAGTGTGTTACTGAATGCAATATCCATTATCCGATTTAATTAAATAAAAAAATTCCTAAACTAAATAGGCCATCCAGCAATTTTCAATGATATTTTCGTGAAAGCATATTTTTTTATATTAACTGAATGGTCCTACGAAGCGTCCGATTTAGTAAGTTTTGGTTTATGATGGTACACTGCTACCAATAAATATTTAATATGTGACTTTATAAATCGTTTTCATTTTCCTCAAAATTTCGTAAATTCTTTAACAAATTTTCGAAAACTATATTTAGTGCTTAACTTCAAACAATGATCAACATTTTTTAAATGCGATTCTTTTTAAAGTTCTACTCAAGTTCCATTAATCTCCATTTGGCAAAATGCCGTTAAACTTTTAAAGATGTAGGCTATATTTCGGTAGCTGGCAACAACAAAGTCAATAGCTGAGATCTGTCAACACCATAATAAAGTTTGAAATTTTTTAGCATAAACGTGCTCAGAATGTTTTGATATACAAGTGCTATCTCTTTTGGTCGCAGTAAGTTAAGAAAATCAATTTGACCAAAAAATGGGAATTTCATGAGAAGGGTTTCGTTGGATTATTTTGCCGAACTTTCGGCGTGGATTATCTCAACAAGAATGTGTCGATGAACTCAGTTCTTTGTATGGCGTCGGTTGCCGACGAATTCCGTGAAGGTCGTTCAAAGTCGGTTGTTGTACCGCAAAACATCGATGCAGTGAATGATCTGATTATGCAGGATCGTCACGTGACATATTGTGAGATAGAGGCATCCTTGCATATTCCTTTCACTTCAATACATTTGGATTTTACGCGAACACTTAATTGTAAAAAACATTTTACTCGTTTGATACCCCATAATTTATCAATCGCTCAAACGATGTGTATAAAATCGTGATAGGTGACAAATTATGGATATAAGCGTATGAGCCGGAAAGAAAACAGCAATCAACCGTGACGAGCTAAATCTAACAAAAATTGTTCGTGAAAGAGTCATAGCGAAGCAAATGCTCGCCTGTTTCTTTGTCCGAAAGGGTCATGTGGCCACTATTCCGCTTGAGCAACGCAGAACGGTCAATTCTGAGTGGTACGCGATATATTTGTTTGTCGGAAGTTTTCGGGGTAAGTCGTAAAACTAACGGCCAGAGACGAATCATACTCCATCATGACAATGCCAGCTCTCACACATCTCGTCGAACAGGTGAATTTTTGGCCAGTCATCGAACATCGAATTGATGGCTCGTCCTCCGTATAGTCGTGCTTTGGCAGCCCATATCTTCTCCTTATTTCCGAATAAGCCAAAGAAGCACTTGCAGCGTTCATAAACCATGTTTGGGAGGTGTCTCCAGAGGAATGGAAAAACTGCCATGACAAATGCAAAAGTGTATTGAACATCAAGGAGAATATTTCGAAAAACAATAAAACCATTAAAGGATCGATACGACAGAACTTAGCAGTTTTACCTGAACAAGCATTCGATAGTGTTTGTCGTGATAAATAACTCGATTAAATCATAAATTAGCTTAATTTAAATGTGAAATTTTTGTCTGTATTTGACGTTAGTATTAGTTTAAATTTTGTTAATAAAATCGTTATGGATATCTGGATATCGGTTTAATAAAAATCACAAATTATATCGAACACATTGCTCTAATCGATTAGATATATGAACTCCTATTGCATATCTAACTGATGTCTATTCAAATATCAGTTTCTGATTAGATGTGCGGAAAGAATTATGAATTAAGATGCGTCTAATAACTGGTTAAATATATTTTTTTTTATAAATAAATATTATTTAGCATTCTTAATGCAAATACTTTTAAAACCCTGATTTTATTTGTTTTTAATTTAGCTAATTAGACAATATTTTAGTTATTTTTTTTTCTCACTTACCTTAATGTGTCTATCAATTAACCAGTTTAGCTCAATATCGTCATCATCTTCGCCAAATGGATTGATTAGCACTTCGGCAACTTTCAGCCAACCGACATAAAAGACAAACTGTTTAAAAACAATTAAAAAATAATAAAATAATGAAATTAATGAAAGCAGCAAAATACTTGTACAACTCATAATAAAATTAAAACAGCCATTATTCAATGTAAACGAATTAATAAATTGTTTTTTTTATAAATTAAAGCAACGAATTAGTAAGAAACAGTTTGTAAAAAAAAAACTCAATAAATGGGGAAATTTATGAAAACGGTTAGTCAGTACTGTGTTGTAGTCGGGAAATAATTCGCTACTTGTTGTTGAAGTGTGACAAAGAAAATGGGATACAAAGAAATAAATGTTCTTCCATGGCATATGCAAATGAATGTGACCAGTGTTGTCAGTTTTTTTTCTAAGTTTCCTCGTCGAATGCCCTGTAATATAACGCTAAAATACCCCAAATATTGTCAAAATATAAAATAAGATTAGTTTAGAAAAAATTAAAAAAAAATAAAATTTTAAATTTAGAAAAAATTAAATCGATTTAAAATAAAATAATAACATTTTTGTTATATAAGGCAAATTTCTAAAGAAGCTATTTGGTTTGTTTTGTTTTGTTTGTATATTCCGTAATTCTCATATATTTTTTGCGAGTTTTTGTATCAACATGTGAAATTTTTTAGCTTTTTCCAAGAATTTGGTTAGAGCTCTACTGAAGACTTTGATATTAGCACCAAATGATATGCTGCTTATAGACCAGCTAAATAATATAACAAACATAGATGAAGAATAAGATTAGTTTGGTTATACAAAACAATATTTTTTATTGTGTGGCTGCAAATAAACAATATTTGTAACAAAAGAATTCATTAAATTTATTTACACGCAGGTACTTTGTTTGTCATAAATCATAAAAACTGTTATTGTTTATAACAAAAGAATAAAAAGTTAGGTTTTGATAATTAAAAATAACATTGGTCCATAAGGTACTTCCATTATTTGCCGATTGGTGAGATAAATGTGCCTTTAAAATGGATTTGAGCCAGGCTAATATCGGACAGCAAATAAAGTTTATTAAAACAAATAATTTAGGAAAAAGTTTTACCTTTTTCTCAGAATCCTGTACCCAGACAGAGTGTCTTATAAGAACGATAAAAGAAATTTTACGTTTTATTTTTGATGCCATTTTCTTAAGTAAAAGTTCTTTTTTAATTTATTTTATTTTAATATTTTCATACTCTTTACTATTGACCAGAGACACACTAACAATTGTTTTTATCAAGGCACATTCAACAAGGTAAACTATAGTTTAGCTACATATACATATATGTATATAGCTAATAAGAAGAGATAAATTGAGAAATTTTCATAATTTTTCTTATATGTAGCTTGACATTCAGAAGTTAATTTTGTTATTTTTATAAATATGGAGTTTGGCTCTTGTGTTCACTTTCGAAAATACCTTGTTAAATATGCCTGGGTTTTTATCTAAAGCTTTTTGAAGTGGTTTGACAACAACTTCGTTATATCCCTTTCCAAAGCTGCCAGATAGAATTTTTTTAAAAATAGCTGCAAAATAATATGGCAAATGGAGTATTAAGTAGAGTTAAAAAATATCGTCAAGTACTTAAAAAAAAAGCCAAGTAAATCGCCAATGGCCATTCTAAAATTTTCATCGCCAAGAAAAATTTTTTATCGCCACATCTGACAACCCTGAATGCGACATAAAATATTACGAATGTGAAAAGTGTAGCCAAGTAGTCTTAACTTGCACCTTGTGAGGTGGCGATGGCACGGTTGATGGTAGTCTGCACGTTGACTACAAAACCAAAAACAGACCTGGGTTCAACTCCAGTTTCAGACTAAAATTATAAAAAAAAAGCATCTCGCATTTTTCTGATGTGCATTAGTGTGCCTGTGTGTCAGTGGTTTCGGAAGGTTTCAGTGTCGAAGGCATAGTCACTGGTCGGCTTCAGCTGATAGCAATCCACAATCATATCAGAACGCCCACCTTCGTCGGTATTGTGTAGCACCGGCGAAGTAAAATAATAATAAAAATGGCTACTAAAACGAAGCTTCAGCACTGCTACGAGTATAAACAAATAAAGAACGTGCGAAAGCAGAGCTGTAAAATAATTAAGCTTCACCTCCTGTCGTTTCTTCTACTATCCCTTTCCTATAGTACCAGCACAATGCTTCGCATGTGTAGGAGTCATCTCCTGAGTGCTGGTCCCAGATAAAAAAAAGATAAAAAATAACTAGTATGTGGTTAGCAACTTTTGATTGCAGACTAGTTGCCAATCTGCACCTTCTTTCATATTCATTTTAACAGTAGATAGTCATGGGAGCTCAACTAGTTCATTTGCTTATAGTTCTGTACTAGTCTATACTATACTAGTTTTATATTCATATAACTGAGTGCGCCAAATTTAGCTGCAAGGAAGTGCAATTCAATTAGTAAATTACACTGGATAAGATCTTCTTCGCAGAACCTTTGGCGTGATGGTTTTATGAAGCCCTGTGGTGCGAATGAGTAAATTTTAACGATTCGACAATTGTTAAATTTATCGAAGTTTCAGGTTGCTTGCACTAACGATTGTGCCAGTCTGTAACTTTATGTTAACGTTATTATATAAACATTGAAATCAAGTGGCACCTCTGTGAAAATATACAAAAAACTCCAAAGAGAATTATATGAAAAGCAAACAAATGCTTCGTATTTAAAACGAATTTAAATATTGTTTTTGTAGCAAAATATTGAAAATAAATAATTGGAAAAAAAACTTTTCATAAAAAAGACCATCGCTCAAAAATAAATATAATTAAAAAATTTAATAAAGATCAAAATAAAAATAGAAGTGAGACTAATATTATTTTTTTATTAATTTAATTTTATTCAGTATTTAATTGTTCAATATTTTGGCAAAATGTAATCTAAAATATTTATTTTCTTTTTCATTTCAGGCATATGATTTAATGGTATGTATGCATTCACATTCTCTAACAAGAATATTTTAAACATCACATGCAAAGTATCGATAAAATAAACAGCACATATGTAAATTATTTTCGCAAACTTAACAATGAGAGCTGACTTGAAGTCTTAGCAAATATTGTTAAAAATTTTACTGAATTAAAAATTCGATAAAATTTCGTTACACTTATTTTAACGATACGATTCCCGTAATAAAATGTACTGAATCGCACTACTGGTTGAAAGGATTTTCCTATCTGTCTAATACGAAACGACTAAATATATCTTTAGTTCGGTCTATTCTTGAATATGGATCAATTATCTCGTAATATGATTTCACAAAAGCCCTAAGTTATTAAAAATTTAAAATCGAGTTTTTGATTGATTATGATGCACAGTATCAAAATACATTTTCATGCAAAATTTTACTCGCCTACAATTAGAATTAAAGTTCGTCTTAAAAAAATTCTAAAAGGGCCAAGTTCAAGCGTAACAGAGAGTTTGAAATTGTTTTTCTTCTCTTGTAAAATTTATTCAATCCAACTCAGGGCTTTTATGAATTCATATGACGATATAAACAGTATTGAATCTATACAAAAACACTTTCTACTATTTTATGACGAGCCCCTGGATGGAGTTCGTATGTGCTAATAGGCTTGGTCCTAAATTTTAAAGAATATTATCATATTATCAACTAGATTAACCCGTTGCTCTTCGCTACCATCACACTCAATAATGTAGTTGTCCGCGCTAGGTGTTGTGTCTTACTAACTGACAATCCAAATCGTTAGTTCCTCAACCTCTAGTAAAATTGTTGACGCAAGTTGGCCGACATTCATAATATCATTTGCATTATTATCACGATCTTTGATCGAGTTTTACCCCATGAAAATTACTCTATATTTTAAGTTTGATCATAAATTGTCCGTCTACCAGCCGTTGAGGCGGTATAGTGGAAACATTCACATTTATAATATTAATAGGAATGGGATAACACATCTTCAATGTATTATGCACAGATGTATCGACCTTTATTTTTTCAAAGTATTTGTTGCAAAAATTACGAGTCCAACTGTTAGCACAATTCTTTGTAACAAATGTTTAAAAAAAATATATAACAAGTTGTCTTTTTATGGTCAAACCACGTGATGTATTTGCTCTGCCATATTTGACTATTGGTATTTGTTATGGATTGACCAGCAACATGTAACGCATATGGAATGATACATTTTTGTAACTGTTCACAAATAATCAACAAATATAATCAATTAATTAATTTTCTAATTATATTTATTTTTACGGAAAAAAGTTTTGTTTACAAAACAAAACAGATTTGATATTTCAATTTAAACATTGGATTGCGTGTGTGTTAGCAAAATTTTCCAGTTGACATAAAATTCCGGTTTAGTCATAACAGAGACATAGTGATGAGTAGGAATAATTAGTGCTTCCAATGCGATAAATAAATAAATTCTCAGACATGGTTGTAGTCTTCACTATGATATGTAAATATTAAGTTCGAAGGACCACAATAATTATATTTCATAGTAAGTGATATTCGAAATTAAGGCTGTAGGTACGTTGGAAAAATGTCCGCAAAAGCTGCTACAAATGACTAGTTTTCATATAAAATATGAAACTTTACAAAATGTGTAACGCCCAATGAAGCAGCAGCAAAGGTATCATTTCAAGATGTTGTTCACAACTTTCTCGGTAACCGCAAATCCCCGGATTTCAAGCAGATAATGGAGAGTTTGGTGCAAAATGATTGCAAGATTGGAGTTCGAATGTCTCTCAAAATACATTTTCGGCATTCCCATCTCGAATTTCTTCCTGAAAACTTGGGTGATACAAGCGACGAGCAAGGAGAGCGACTGCACCAAGATTTTTGGCGAAAATCGAAAAACGATACCAAGGATTTTGGTACGAGGGCATGATGAGCAACTACTGTTGGACTTAAATGCATTAAACAGATCCCAAACAGTACAAGCGACCCAGTTCGACTGCTTCTTTTTTTCTAATTGAACACTTTTTAATGAATAAAATGGAGATTAATTGTCAAAAACTGTAAAAAATGTGTTTATTTAATATCTGGAAAACTATAACCACTACCAATAAAACGGAGTGCAGATTTGGATTCAGCGCCCCAAATAACCTTAGAAACAGCTTTTGTTTCCTTTAATACAAAACTATCATCGATACAAATACTTCAACCCAGATAATATTCCTCCAGTCTATCCAAGATAAGTTGCCCGGCGGGAAATTCAAGTCTACAGCCGGCTTAGAATGGGACATACAGCAATTACCCACCAACACATAATACAGGGCTCATCTCCCAAACATTATCGCCTATGAAACACCATTAATGTCGTGAATATTGACCACATAATTCTCAACTGTAACTTTATCACAAAAGGCCAACACCAACTATTCGACGAAATATGCCTTCCGGAAATGCTCAAAACAGTCAACAACATCAACGTAGAAGGCATCATCTCACTTCTGAAATACTGTAATATTTACAAATCTATAGCCCAACTCACAATGTTGTGCATATGGTGTTGCATCATTGCATTTGCAAAAATGTATAGCATATTTTTGCTCTGCAGTAACAAAATACACAGCAATGCTAAAAATATGCTATACCTTTTTGCAAATGCAATGATGCAACACCATATGCACAAGATTGTGTGTTGGGCTTATATAATACACCAATTGTTAGGGCCTAGTATCCTCCTTTTGTCTATATAATGCATTATGTCTTTAAAAATTTTTTAAATAAATAAATAAATAAATAAAAAGAAAATATATGCATGTAATTTACCTGCAGCGCTGTAAATAGTGGAAAGTACAAGTCGTAATCAGTTTTCCCATTGCGTTCTGGCATATCGGGTAACATTTGGCGTCCCAACAAAGCGGCAATAAAATATGTGTACAAAACTAGAGTTACAACCTAAGAAGAGAAATTGAAAGAAATTGAAGAATAAAGAAATAATCAAGAAGTAATTAATAATTGTAATTAATTAATAATGGTCGTAAACGGTATCACTCTGGAAAATCAAATATCCCGTCTAATTGAGTACCAACTTTGAGTATTTTTCTAATACAGCATAACCCGTTTGAGGGTGGCGATGGTTGAAGTAGTCTGCACGTTGACTACAAAACGAAAAATTTTTCCTGGGTTCAACCCCAGTTTCAGACTCGCATTTTTTCTGATGTGCATTTTATGTCTTTGTGTCAGTTGTTGTCGCAATGTTTCAATGGCAAAGGCATAGTCACTGGTCACTGAAGAGTAACGGCTTCAGCTGTATCCAATCCACCGGCACATCAGAACGCCCCCCTTCATCGGTATTGTGTAGCACCGGCGAAGTAAAATAATTACTAAAAATGGCTACTAAAATCGAAGCTTCAACATTTAATACGTCTCCTTGACATCAGAGACGCTACAACACTGCTATAAAAAAAACATACCGTGCAAAAAGCACTGTTGTAAGATAGTGAAGCTTTACATCCTATCATTTCTCCTACTATCCCATTCCGCTAGTTCCAGCACAATCCACCGCATGTCTAGGGGTCATCTCCTGAGTGCTGGTCCAAGATAAAAAATAATTAAAAAAATTGCCCCTCGCTTAAACACCCTTCACGTTTATTTCCCTCACGTTTTACATACCCGTTTTTCTCCCCATTTTTCAAATAAAAGCTCACGTTTAATCACCCTATTCGGGTAATAATCTTAAACATTAAATTCCCAATATCAAATGTCCCCTAAATTGTTAGTAGAACTAGCTGCAAATAATATTGGACTTATGGTCCATTGTAGCTGAAATGGACTGGTGACAATCACGGTCCTATGTAATGCAGCCATGGGCCATGTCATTGCAAACAACAGCTTATTATTTATAATACGACAAGTGTTAGTGCTTTCCTTTATATTTGCGGTTACTTCTTCGCATTAAAATTACTCTCTGAGGTGCTTACAGGGAGTATCTTTTTGGTTAGTCCGATGTAATGCTAATGTTGGTTATATGGTCGTGATCTAGTCCTAGAACTCTACTAATTTTAATTTTAATATTAAATTTTAAACAAAATTTGTGTTAGAAAACATGCATTAGCCTCTCGGAAAAAACGTTACAAATTAGACAATTTAATTCTCTGGAGCTTAAAGTACGAAATTAGCAGAATATTTGTCAGCCTTTACTCACCTGCGTATAAACTAATGGCACACATACAGTATCATAACCAATTAAACCACCTAAGCGCCTTCTGATATCCGATAGTTCGACTAATATCGTTTGTACAATATGATCGGACATTATGAGACCATCTTTGCGTGCACGATTTATTATATTTGTAGCCCAAACCAGGGGCATCCAATATTTCGACATGGGACTTTTGGCATTTAAATGTTCAAAAATTTTCATTTCGGACTCGTGCATGAGACCAGCATCCACGAGATGTTGTGTGGTGGGGAAACGTCGCTTAACACGTAACGAAATACGTTGTAGGGTAATGACGTAAGCCAACACCATATAGCGCATTATATTGCGACGCATTAAGCGACCCGTTTCATTCTAGAAAAATTTTGAAAAAAAAAAAGAAATAAATTTTTTTTATACGTATTTAACATAGTAAACCAATTATATGGTGGCTTTGAAATAGCAACTCTTTTCTCTAAGCTTCATACTCGTTGGCTTAATTTATTGACAACAAAGAAAATACTCACATTTATACCACCATTCGAATTTGGTATTGCAGCACTTATAAATAAAGCCAAGGTATCTGGCCATGGCAATAATCTGTATTGTTCCCACCAACGTTTTACAATCAGACTTACATAGAAACCCAGCACGAATGACATGGGTATACTTTCGCTCTGTTGGCCAAAATATGATCGAATCTTATTAAATATTCTAAAAAAGAAAATGAATGTTCTTTATTATTTGCATTATTTAAATCAATTTAATTTCAATTATTTTTCACCTATTTTTTTTTTATTAAATTTTTAATTATCATCTTAAGAATATATTTTTTATTTAATTTTCCAATTTTCAACTCACTTTTGTTGTTGTTCGTTTAGAGCAAATCTATATACAAAATTTATAGTGTAATATAAACATAAGTAAGCGATTAATTCGCGCCATACTAATTTATAAACGCTTCCACGCCACCTGAAAAATTACAAAAAACAAAAACAGAAAAGAAAAATATTAAAAAAAGAAACATAAATTATATACGCAAGTGCTACGTAAATCGTAAAATAGAAATATTGATACCGAAAAGGTAACAAGGCGCTCACATAAAAACTATAAATTAAAAGTAATTAGTGGCTGGATTTATGGACATCGTGTATGCACATGGAAAGTTTTATAACCTTCTATGTCAAACTTGCTACCCTATCCGCTCTTTAGCAGATGACAGCTGCATTTGCCATACATATTCATTTGACATCGCGGCGAAGAGGCAAAAATGAATGATTCGCTAATAGTGACCTTACAAGAATTTCGGAATGGAGTCACGCCAACAGGGACGTTGGATCAAAAGACCCAATGTTGCATGCTTAAACATCGAAGCATGCCCGATCGCGCTGCCTCATCTGTAATTATGGGTGGTATAAACATTCAGGAATCAGAAGCTCTTGACGTTCTTGGCATGAAAATTCAGTGATGTACGATGGACTGATCACATTTTTCGGGTCTCAAAGGAAGCATTCAAGTGACTCGATGTAATGTAATCTAATGTATGTAACACCATAACAGCAACCAACAAAGAATGTGGGTTACACCACTTTTGCGCTGATGGCCTCATATGTATGCATGTATTTATAATATCACACATAGCAAACCAATTTAATAATTGAAACCACCGTATAATTACTGGTGATAGAATATTCATATAAATACTTGTTTCTTACCATTGGTCGTAGTTCAACGTAATAAAATTTAATTCCCAATCAACAATTTGCGAAAAAAATGCCATAAATTTTTTATTGCATATTTTTGCATATTTAATTATAAATGCATATTTTTAATACACATATGATTTGAAAAAATGCTTTATTAAGTTCTATTCTTTTAGAGAGAAAGTATTTTTGAAAGCTCCTTTACGTGCTGCAGGTTTTAAATAAAACTATCAAGAGATACGACTACTCCCACAGGCTATAGTAACTTAAAGTTGAAGAATGTCAAAGAATATGCTGAATATTTTAGCGAGTTGACAAATATTATCGAAAATTTATATGATTCTATTAACTCTTTCAGCACAATAGGTGACTAGAAAAGTGATTACAATTGTTGAAAAAGTTTCCGAAAGACATTTTAATTTTTATTAGTGCGCAATAATATTGATGAGTGAGAAGTCAGTGAGTTAGTGGGTACTAAAATATGCACAATTTTTACACCCTCAGAACCCGGGAAGCTGTAATGGTAGCACTTTAGAACACACCAGCTAAGATTCATTTGGTGGAACTTTAGAAAACACCAGTGTTCTTATACGTTTCACGTTTCATAATTTTATCACGAGGGGAACCAAAGTTATGAAAGGCCAAAAAACAGGCCCAAAGGTTTCGTGTAAATAAACACACTGTGTGCTTCGTTCTGAACTTGGTCTGCTACACTATTGTGCACCTAGATCGATTGTTTCAATTTAGATTATTAAAGAAAAACAGCATGTGAAATCAATTGGCATATCTGTACAAAACACCACAATATTTGCCTCTACCTATTAGAAATCTCTTGCTGATGATTACAAGCATGTACTAACATGTAATAAAATTGTATTTAAATTGTCTCTAACTTTCTAGTGAATAATGTTTATAAGTTGATCATGGGAAATACGTTTAATTTGAATAAAACATCGTATGTTAATTAGGTTATTTTTTTTTTTAGAGGAGATCAATTAATAAATCATACATCTCTCCAACCCTCTGCTGCATGAAATCGCTATTACGAAAAGAACACTTGACCAATTAATTAATGAATATTTAATATTTTACAATTATTAATATAATGCTTTAGTTAATTTTAATGTTACATTCTAACATACGCATTAATTCAAATAGTTTTCTAAAAAATATTAGTTCTAGGAAAAAATGCATTTATATTTAAAACCTGTTCACTGATTTTCCTAATAATATTGAGAGCCTAGTTTTCCATATCTGTTTTCCTTCTAAATTTGGACTTCTATTTATAAGCCTGATCGTAGGAGGCAATGCGATTTTTCAGGCAATGAGTGCCTACTACTGGGTATTACGTTTTATAGGGAAGGGAAAGTGAGAGAGGTGATGGAAGAGCCCTAGGAAAGCTTCATTATTTTTACAACTCTGTTACTGTTTTTGTTATTGCAGTGCCTCAAGCAGACGCATTAAATTTTGCTAAATATACAAAACCGATGGTTTACCAACACGGGAATGTCTTACATACAACAGCCCATGTGAGAAATGTCACTCAATAAATTAATAACCATTGCCCTTGCGCATTATTAATAGTAGCCGCGAACTCAAGGCGAACTGCAAACTGAAGGCTTTTAAATTTAAATGACATATCGGATGGTGTCATTGGGTTGCATGGAATGGATACATCTTTGTCTATCAACTTGCCAGTTAAAATAGTAGCTTCAATTATATACATATTCAATGTCTTAATCTTTTACAAACTGTGTTGTAATTAATGTACTTAATTAAAGTGGGCTAATGATCGAAAACATAGAGGCAGTCAAACTTACATGTGATAATTACTAAGAAGCAAACTAATTCAAAGACAAAAATTGGAAGACACACTGACAAACACTAGCAGAACGGAACAACATGCTGTTTTCGAAGGCTGCTACACCTTGATCTGCAGCGTTCTTCGTGTTTTGTCGCCTGTGTGTGTGGTTATCAGTAGATGTACGGGTATGTTCGGTAAACCGAATACGCAATATAATACGAATTCGCAAATCGAAATTAAATCGAATGTACTATCTTGCTAATAAATAACTGATGAAACATTAAAAAATAATTACCAATTTTTACTTGAAGTTTTTCTTTTATGAAATTAAGTCAAATTATATACTCTGTAATAGATTTTAATACAAAATAATCAATTTAAAAAACACTCCAATATTTCTCTATGTTCTTGTTAAAGTGTGTAGATAAAGTAGATGGATGAATAAAAGCACATTTTCACTAAATTCATTAGAAAAGATCATTAAAAAATCACTTTTAATTAAGACTAAACATTATTTTGAACAAATTTTCAGTAGCTTTATTGACGTACTGACGTTTAAAGAATCTTATTCGAAAGCAAGTTCGAATGTTGGAAATCGTATGATTTTTACGGCCATTTTCACAATGTCTGATTAAAACTTAATTGGAACTTTAACAGTCGGTTAACTAAAAATATATTTCACAATGTATGATTAACTTTTAACTGACACCATTTAACGAAAAAGTGTCTGTTAAATTTAATCGAACAAAATGTGGCGGTTAACAATACAGTCGAACTTCTCTATAACGTAGCAGTTGGGGATCGTCAAATTTCTACGTTATAGAGAAAATTCGTTATAGAGAAACTGCAGAAAATTTTGACTACATTTTTTTTAAGTAGAAAATATAATTTTTCTAGTTTTTTGACCTCTTTTTATATTAATAACACTAATTATTTAAGCTTTAGGTCTTTTTAATATATTTAATAATTATTTTGATTCTATATTTCGCTACTCCTTTGTGTAGCTTCTTCAGGAAAATTGGTTTTTGTTTATAATGAAAAAATTTATTTTTTTTAAAATTCACAATATAGGAAAAGCTCTGTCAATGAAAATTCAAAATAAAAATATTAACAGCCATATTCTTAAAAATATTAAAAGCCATAATCATAAAAATATATTCTGGATTTGAAATAGTTATAAATATTCGATTTTGTATTGAAATTTGTTTTTGAACCAAATCCAAAATACATTTTTACGAATA
Source organism: Dexiosoma caninum (assembly GCA_963924685.1). Classification (NCBI taxonomy): domain Eukaryota; kingdom Metazoa; phylum Arthropoda; class Insecta; order Diptera; family Tachinidae; genus Dexiosoma; species Dexiosoma caninum. Next base: position 36,204,226 of record OZ004729.1, on the reverse strand, counting down.
TGTTACATATAATAAAATATTTAAAAACAATAATTACAATAATAATAATAATAATAATAACAATAATAATAAAAAAAAAACTTTTTTCTATATCTTTTTAATAATTAACTATATGTTTATAGTTCTAACAATTTTTGTTCTGTCTCTAAATGTAATGTAGAAAATATATTTATTAAGACAAAAAAAATTGTTTGTACATGAACACATTAATTTTTTTTTGTACGGAACCCAGGCGCCTGGAATCTCTATAAAATTCGTTGCAAGCAACAGTTTTTATTTTCTAATAGAGAGGATAAGGTAACCAACTAAATATTTGATATCTGACAACATTTCTATCCGAATTGTTCCACCCAAACATGGCAAATGCAGAAAGTTTTATGCAACAATTTTAAATAACTAAAACACTCGAAATTTATTTCTATTCTCTTTGTGTTTCAGTTCTTACTGCATTTCGAATTTCTTTACAATAGACCGCTTCTAGACGAAGAAAGTTTACTTTGCAAAGACTATAAAAGATTCATCTGAAACTTTTATTCACTTCTAGACATGCAACACTTATATTCAGAAATTCTTTGTTATTTTATTGTACATTTCTGCTGTTTTCATTTTCATACACTGGCGATGGTCGAAGCAGTCTGCACGTTGACCACAAAACGAAAATTTTTCTTGGGTTCAACCCCAGTTTTAGACTCATAAAAACATCTCGCATTTTTTCTGATGTGCATTTGTGTATCTTTGTGGCAGTTGTTGTCGTAAGGTTTTAGTGGCGAAGCCATAGTCACTGGTCACAGAACAGTAACGGCTTCAACTGTTTCCAATCCACAGGCACATCAGAACGCAGTCCTTCGTTGGTATTGTGTAGCATTGGCGAAGTGAAATAATTACTAAAAATGGCTACTAAAAACGAAGCTTCAAAATTTAATACGTCTTCTTGACATCAGAGATGTTACAATATGGCTATAAAAACAAATAACGTGCAAAAAGCAGAGTTGTAAGATAGTGAAGATTTACCTACTATCCCTTTCCTCTAGGGGTTCTCTACTGAGTGCTGGTCCAAGATAAAATAAAAATAAAAAAACCACATCCTATAAAGAACTAAGCAAATTTGCAAAAATTTGCCTCTACAGGAAAGTCTGTACTCATTTGAATTCTCTTTACCCTCTGCTCGCACAAACTCAAGACTTTGCAAAGAAAACTTTTCTCGCCTAGAAGCGGTTTCACTTTAATGCTTCTAAAATTTTTGTCTATTACGAAAACAATTAAGCAATTTTCCATCTTGACACATAATTTCAAACATTTATCAGCTTGTTAGCAGCCCGTTTTTTCTCAAAAACAATTTTTTTTCGTAAATTTATTTTTAGACATGCACCTTTTTTTCCAAAGTATTTATTGTTTTTATGAAACAAGTAACTGAAACTAAAAATAATACTTACATAGGGCCGTAGTAATGCACTTATTGTTTAGTTAGAATTAATTGCATGGCGTTTTTTCATTGTTGTTGTTTTTTGTTTTATAACACTTTTCTTTAAAATAAATTAAAAAAAGTATAAAATACAGGCATCAAATAAAGTTTAGCAAGCGTTTTTGTGGTGAAAGGATGTGATTTAAAAATAAATTGTTTCATTATAACTGAACCGCACTTAGGGGTAAAGCTCTTCCCCGGAAGCGGCTTTTACTCATACCAGAGGGTGGCGATGGCACGATGGATGGTAGTCTGCACGTTGACTACAAATCCAAAAACAGACCTGGGTTCAACCCCAGTTTCAGATTAAAATTTTAAAATAAAAATAAACATCTCGCATTTTTCTGATGTGCATTAGTGTGCTTTGTGTGTCAGTTGTTGTCGGAAGGTTTCAGTGGCGAAGGCATAGTCACTGGTCACTGAACAATACCGGCTTCAGCTGATAGCAATCCACAATCGCATCAGAACGCCCTGCTTCGTCGTATTGTGTAGCACCGGCGAAGTAAAATAATAATAAAAATGGCTACTGAACCTAAATTTAATTAATTTTTTGCACAATATTCTATCCAGAAAATTTGCTAGACTACGCTAATGAACAAATAATTGTAGGTTTTTTTTTTAGTTTAATTAAGGAAATTAATTATTAGATATTTTCTGAAGGCTGGGCAGGGCGTTGTTGAAATGCAAAAGATTTGGGTGTGGAACATTTACGATTATTTATTGTCATTTGTTACTTCGGCCAGTATATGCTTTATTGTGTACTACCTGACCCGACCACGCGTTGCTGTAGCTGTTATAATGGTTTTATTTTTAAAAAAACATATACCTTATGTGTTCTTTATTATTATTATTATTCTTTCGGAGACGGCCCTACCACCCTCCTGGTCTTCTCTTTGAAAAAATATGTACCCTATGTGACCTTGTCGATGCAGAGCAATTTATGTTTTACCTTCCCTTCCTACATTACGAGTGCCTACCCGTTTACCACATGCGAAAAAGAATTAGCCTAGTCCCCTAGTTTGCCAGTTTTAAAATTTTCCCTTATATTTACTATCCCTTATACTGAATTGCTGTAGCTATATTGAAAGTGCCCCAAGCAAAAAATATTTACTATCAAGTCATTCAAATCAAATCAATCCAATATGGCGACTGACCCTAAAGGGATGAGAACGAAGCCGGTCTCCTGTCTTACTCACTATACAGTTGATAGTAAAAATATTAATAATTATTTTTAATGTTTCGATAGCTATCGAGAATTGTAATTTAAGATATATTTGTTACTTTGATAAAGATTAATTTATTAACCTAAATAAAGCATACTGTCATTGTCTACAACGCTTTCGATTATAAGTAAATCCCCGCACACTCATAATAGATAGTTATTTTTATTGAACTAAAAAATGTTTCCTAGAAATAATATATATGGCAAAACAACGTTTGCCGCGTCAGCTAAAAACATCAAAACTTATTTTTTTTCTCTTTAGTGAACAGATTCCGTGCGAAGCCGGGACGGTCTTCTAGTATTTTTATAAAATTGTATAGAGTTTTCACTTGCTTTATAACTATTTTATCTTAATATGAAAAAAAAACATTTAAAATTAGCCTGTTTAAAAAATGTTGTTTAAAAAGAAGAAAAGATGAGGAAATGCAAAACCAAGTATGCAGTTTGACTTTGTTTTGTGTCAAGATTAAAGGGTGTATTTTTTTAAACTTGGACCAACACTCAGGAGAGAACACCTTTATAAGCGTAGTTAGAGAGATGACGGGTGGTGAAGCTTGACTATCTCACAACTATGCTTTTGCGCTTTTTTTCTTTTCTTTATAGCAGTGCTGCAGAGTATTCAATTTGGAAGCTTCGTTTTTAGTAGCCACTTTTAGTAATTATTTTACTTCGCTGGTGCTGCACAACACCGATGAAGGAGGGTGCTTTGATGTGCCCGTGTATCAGTTACAGCTGAAACCGGTATTGTCTTATTGCTGCCAAAAAAAAAAAAAAAAACTCTGTCACAAAGTGTTATTTTTACATAAATCCACTTATTTGAATATTCAAATTGAAGTTACAAATGTATTTTCAATTTACATACATATTTATTCGAAAATGATAAACATCTACAATAAGATCCATTGTGTTCAATATCAGTACTTTTAGCATGTGTGTAAATTTCAAATAATTTAGAAAACATCTTTATTTTCTTGTCAGCATTTCAACAATTGTCTATTCAATGTGTCTAATAATTGACGTATCAAAAACTCCAAAGTGTCATATCGTTTAATGCCACATGAGTCTAATAAATTATTTGTTGCCATTGTAATAATAAATCGCAGTATAGAAAAATAATTACATGACAAATTTCAATTTAATTCTTATCCAATCAAATAAACCTACACATATGAAATATTCTTCTTGATTTTGTAAACCACGGTCTACCGTGTATGCGATTCTAAAAATAATTGACGATGAGCAGTAAATAATGGATTTGCTGAAATATGAGGTGAAAGGGAAGTAACTGATGCAAAACTAGTTACGTTACGTTACCGAATGGAGTACCTCCTCCTCCGTACTCTCGTTTCGCTAGCTTTTATTTATTTATTTATATTTTTAATCTATGGACAAATTCCTTGCAGATTGTTTTAAGATAATTATTAACTTTGTAACTATTCTTTCAATTATTCAACGTTAGCCAAAACTCATTTAAAAAAAAAATTACAAATTTGTAAGAATGGTTTAGTAAAATTAAATAGATTTAAAATCGAATAATAAAATGTTTGTTGTATAAGGAATATTTTTAAAGAAGCTATTTGGTTTGTTTTGTTTGTATATTTTGCAATTCTCAAATATTTTTTGGCAGTTATTGTATAAACATCTGAAATTTCTTAGCTTTTTTCAAGAATTTGGTTAAAGGTCAACTAAAAATTTTGATATTAGCACCAAATGTAATGCCATATATAGACCAGCTAAACCATCTATCAAACATAGTTAGATAATTATTAACATTATTGCATTAATTATATTAACGTAATGAAGCTTAAGGTCAATAATCTTAACTTAATATAATTTATATTAAAAAAAAAGAGATCGAATAAAATTAAAAAATAATATTAATATTTGTAGTTTAACTGCCAAATTCATAAACATTTCTTTAATTTTATACAAGGTTTAAAAGTCAAATTTCCATAAAAAATTCAATTGTTATACCTTTTATAAATCAAAAAAAAAAAAAAAAATGGACTGAATACAGCAGTAAGTATTCAAAAATAATATTATTAAACGTTTGATGGAATGGACACTCGAAGAAAAATCAATAAAATTTTACCCGTAGAGATAATTATTGGCACAGCAAATTCTTCAGTACTTTTAGAGCAGGCTATCCAAAATTCGATAGTTTGTTTTTTTTTTTTTTTGAAACGCTAAGACTCTGTTCAGCTAGATTCGGAATTCGTACCAATGTGCGCTATAGGCTTTATTGGCCATCATATTAATATGCTGTATCAAGGCGAATTCATACCAGGTGGCCGCATCAGCTAAAATTGTCATCAGCTGATTTATGTTCAAGTCTCAAAATTGTATTCGCTTCAAAGCATGTTAATACGTAAACTGTTTGGGCAACTCGAATAAAATTGTGTAGTATTTGTGAACAAAAAATGCTGTTTTTGTAGGGACGAGATCACCTGGTATGAATTCGCTTTGTGCTGCACGAAGTTAAACTTTGGGTTTAATATAATATCCACATCGATGATCGACTCTATCAACTCATGCAAATATCCACCGAAGTGGAAAATATTGTGATTCCGCAATTTTCTTGAGAAAAGCAAATGTTTACATTCATTGAGGTTTAATTCCATTAAATTTTTATGCACCAAGCCAAGACTCTGTCTCGATCAATGTTCTGCAAAGCGTGTGGCGCGACACACTGCTTTACCATGGTTGAAAGTCGGAAAAAAGTAAAGTATTTAAATATTTAAAATAAACTATTAAAATTTAAAACTTTTAATTTTTGATTCTAATTTCAAAATTGTGCTTTTTCCCGAAAAAAACAAACAATATAAAAAGAATATATAAAGAGATATTCCCAAAATAAATTCAGTTAATATACAATACTCTTAATTTTTGGTTTTTAGCCAAATATACCGAATTTCATATGTCTTCTAATCTCATTTGGAAATGGGAGCAGATTATCCGTCACTTCTGTTTCATACAGAAGAACGATGGCTTTTCAAGAAAATGTTTTATCTCGGATTTACGAGCTAAAAAATTAAAGCCAGACATTTTTAGAGGGCCAATGTTCAGATTTTCCTTCTGTGTTTAAAAAAGTAGAATGGGTTTACTACCCATTGCATACTTGCAACTTGCATATATAGCGGACAAAATTGATAGCGTTCGCGCTAAGTTGGTGTTATAGAGCATCACGCTGTCAATGGTAGTAATAAAATGTTTCCAAACACTTTGCAATTTTTCTGATGTGCATTAGTATGTTTTTGTGTCAGTTGTCGGAATGTTTCTGAACCGACTGAACAATACCTGCTTCAGCTGATACTAATCCACAAGTAACATCAGAGCTCCCTCCTTTATTGGTATTTTGTAGCAGCGAAGTAAAATAATTAATAAACTGCAACATTTCTATAAAAACGAAAAACGTGCAAAAGTAGAGTTTTAAAAATAATAAAGCTTTCCTTTATCTATCCCTTCATCACCTGTCATCTCTTTCAGAATCAAATAAACGATTGCCTGCTACTGGGTGTTACTTTTCTTAAAATCCAATTCTTTGTCTCTAGCACAACATTAAGCTTTTTTTTTCTATAAAGAGTTTTCCAAAATTCAAAAAAAAATTAAAATATTCAATTTCCTTTATAACGATTATGTGGTCACCTTCTAAAATATATTTCACTTAATCTTCTCATTTTCTATTTCAGTAAGTTTAAAATAAAAACGAAAAAAAAAACTCTTCTCAAACTCGAAACCGCATTTAATAGAAATTGATGATGCCACCTGTCGAAATGTCAGTTTAGATTGATGCAACAAATTGCTGAATGTCTCATAAAGCAATTGCTACTTCAAGTAATGTTGCTTATTTAAATGAAAGCAAATAAAATATTAAATTTGCAATTATAATTAACAGAAACAATGTGTATAAAAATAAAAAAAAAGTATAGAAAAACAAGAGAATACCAGTGTGCATGTTTCAAAGTTAATTGCAAGTTGATTTATTTATATATTTTTAAATAAATATAAAAAAATAATATTTATATTATTTAAATTTCAAATTAATTGTTGTTTACAAAGAAATAAATAAATAAATTTTAATTTTAAAGATTTTTTCAATTGATACTAAGAAAACTAAAAAACTGAAGGTGAATGGTAAAATGAGGTGTGGATCCATGTGTTAAGGCCGTTTTTTTGATTGATTTTTGTTCCGATTATGAAATTTTAAAAATATTGTATGTTACTGTTAATAAAATATTTATCTCTGGAACATTGTAAAATCTGACTTAAATGAAATCTGTAAAAAATTTTTTTTATTGCGGTTTGATCAGAATAAAATGGGCATTGTTTTTTGAAGTTAAAAAATTCATATCATGAACTGTATTACAACAAGCGAAAACTTAAAACCTACAATAAATGTTCAGGTACCAGAGCTCACTAGTCCACGTCTAGTCCATCACCATGTAAAAGTGAGAAGTACATATTTTTTTTTTTTTCAAATTAATTTAGAATCTTGGGCCGAAATTCCGCAGGTCTCTTAAAAATGTGTCTGACGCACTTGGAACATACAACATACGATATTTGGGCAACAGGATTTTATCAGTTAGTTTACGCAGTATTCCTGAATCAAATCCTGCAACCGCAGTAAGAAACAAAGTCAACATACGAGCACATATACATTTCATTTGGATAACAATTAATCTGCTTAATTAAGTCAATCCAATATGGCGGACTATTAAAAATGTAGTCAGTGATGTTAACCGTGCGGTAATTTAGACCCTGTATTTGTACGGCAATTAAAAGTAAAAAAAAAGTAATTATTCTTTCAATTATTCTACATTATATGGTTTAGTTGGTATATATGCGGCATTTCATTTAGTGGTAATATCAAAATCTTCAGTAGATCGTTAACCAAATTCTTGGAAAAAAAGCTAAGAAATTTCACATGTTTATACAAGGACTCCCAAAAAATATTCGAGAATCACGAAATACACAAACAAAACAAATAATAAAATGTTTGTTGTGTAAGGAAACTTTTTAATGAAGCTTGTTGGTTAGTTTCATTACAACTACACAATAAAGTGCGATTTCATCTTATGGCTTCAACCGTAAAACTATTTTTTTTTCTTGCGGTTCAGAATAAATATAAAATAAATTTTATAACTTAAAGTATTATTATTGCTTTTAATTAAATTTCTTAGATATAGAAAAAATACAACACATAAAACTTCAGTTTAATTTGTAGCTTTATTTGACGTCCATTTTTATAAATGTTTAAACCATTTGACAACTAAACTTGATATTTTCTGTTAGTAGTAGATAATTGTTAACGAAAGTTAAACAGTTGCTGACAGTTGCTGTAATATGTGTTAACTTAATTATTTCTAGTATAAACGGCGGGTTTAGCTTTCCTTTTTTTTTTTTTTATATGTATATTTAATGAGAAATATAAACCTGTTTTAATAAGAAAATATAAATTATTTTGTATGAGACTTCTTTCCATACGGTAATTTTACCTAAAAGACAGTAATATTTTTACGGCTGTACGGAAATCAAATTAAAAAACTTAACATCACTGGGCGCAGTACCAGCTTTTTTTAGGCATCCTTATAATGCGGGTACCAAATGAATGGTGTTCCGGAAAAATACGAAATACGAAAAATAAAATATGAATTAATATGACGGACGTTCCAAGAGAGCGGACAAACATTGAAACATTCTCATGATATAAATATCAATATGGCGGACCACTTATTTTTTGATATGGGTATCAAATGAAAGGGATTACTGAGAAATAAAAGAAAAACAAATTAAAGTTACTGTAAATTCAAGAAGGCAAACACTCTAAGATGGCGGATAACATTTCTTTACTCACCCCGCGTGACGTGGGTATCAAATAAACTTGTTTAATGAGAAGAAAACAAAAAACGAAATGACGTCACTGTTAATTCAAGATGGTGAATGCTACAAGAATGCGGATTAATTGTATTTATGGACATCCCATAATATAAATGGGTATTTAAATGAAAAAATTTTGTGAGAAGAATACAAAAAAAAATTAGAAGTGAAGGCACCCCAATATGGCGGAAAAAATCTTTTAACACCCAACCCCTTGATAACGGTATTGAGTTATTATACGAAACTGTAAGCTGAGAAGAATACAACTAGGAAATATCTAAGCAAGAGCTTGTTTGTCAAAACCTTTTAAATATATATTTATGTACATAAGCATGTCTCTATTTGATACATCAGACCAGTGATGTTAACTTTTTTTATTTCGATTACTGTACAATAGGGTGGGGTGATTAGTATGGAAGGAAAAAATCTTAATGGGCGCTTCGCGTTTCTGATTCTTGGGATTGTACTAAGCAAAAAAGTCCACTAGACCATACGTCTACGGTGAAAATCGATCTTCCCCATTTTGACTTGATCAGACTTTTGTCACGTTTTTTTTTTGGATATTTTGGCCTATAACAGCCAATCCATTGAGATTTTCGATCCAATACTAAGACAAAAATTGTAGCCAAGACAATAGTTAAAAACTCTCTTGTAAAGGGTGGTTAAATTTCAAGGGCCGATGTTGATTTTGAATAAAACACAAACTATTTAGGAAATTATTGTAATTTTATTTTATTATGATATATTGGTATTACTCAATTATGTATGGAACAAAATATCGGCCAAAAGGGCGCCGCGACCACGACAACAGTGGATGATCAATTTTCGAAGAAAATCATCTTCAGTGATGAGGCACATTTTCACCTCAGTGGATTCGTCAATTAACAGAATTGCCGCATTTGGGCGAATGAGAATCCAAGAGTGATTGTCGAAAAACCAATGCACCCACAAACAGTGACTGTTTGGTGCGGTTTATGGGCTGGCGGCATCATCGGGCCGTATTTTTTCCAAAATGAGGCCGGTCAGGCAGTTACTGTGAATGGTGTTCGCTATCGTGAGATGAGAACGAACTTTTTATGGCCCGAATTGGAAGATATGGTTGTGGACGATATGTGGTTTCAGCAGGACGGTGCCACTTGCCACACAGCTAACGAAACAATGGCTCTTTTGCGCAACAAATTCAATGGCCGTGTTATCTCACGTAATGGCGATGTCAATTGGCCGCCAAGATCATGTGATTTGACACCGTTGGACTTTTTTCTTTGGGGTTATTTGAAAGAAAAGGTGTACGTCGATAAGCCAGCAACAATTCAAGAGCTAAAGGATGAGATAATTCGGCACATTAACGGCATAGAACCTCCATTATGCCTCAGGGTCATCGAAAATTTGGACCATCGGATGGAGGTGTGCCGCCGTGGTCGCGGCGCCCATTTGGCCGATATTTTGTTCCATACATAATTGAGTAATACCAATATATCATAATAAAATAAAATTACAATAATTTCCTAAATAGTTTGTGTTTTATTCAAAATCAACATCGGCCCTTGAAATTTAACCACCCTTTACATCGCAAAAGCATTGGAACGCTCCTTCAGGCTGTTTTGGCCTTGTGAAAGTGCAAATTTTTCGTGAAAATATTGATAAATTACCATTTTCAGTTGTTCATAGCGCAAAATCATAAAAATGTTCTATTTCTTACTTTTTCCACTTTTTTATCCAAAAATATAATGTTAGTATCACTTCTATTTTTATTTGACCTTTATTAAAATTTTTTAATTATATTTATTTTTGAGCGATGGTCTTTTTTATGAAAAGTTTTTTAATTATTATATATTTCTCAATATTTCGCTACCAAATAGGTAGCATCGTCAGGAAATAAATATAATGTTTTTTTACAGTAAACTAACAAAAATGCATCAAATGAACTGAAAACCATAGAAGAATAAAAAATAAGAAATAAAATAAATAGAATAAATAAGTGTACAGTTCTAAAAAAATTACCGTTTATAGGTAAAATTGCAAAAATAATATTTTATTATTAAAACAGGTTTATAATTATTTGTAATTTAAAAATGTAACAATAACTTAAAGAAACAAATACTATTTTATTTTATATACATATTTATTATAATTACTTACAAAATACTATTATTGCAACTAATATGAATAGAAAGGAGTAGTAGCTACTGTGGCTTTCGACTGCGGAATTTATAACAAAATTATGGGATCCGCAAAAAATTTTTGGTTTTTACACTTATGTACATACTTATACTTCGGTATTGAAAAATCACTAATTTTTAATTTGACTCGTTCACAGAACAGGGGGGTATATTAGGTGTTTTAGATTATTTTCTGTTATGAATTCCTAAATTAGTTTTATATTATTATCACAGATATTTTTTAGAAAATCGGTAAGACGATTTGATCCAAAGATGTGTTGCCTTTATGCACTCGCCTAGAATATGTGTGGCATTAAGTTGTGTGTTGGAGAGTGTACACATTGGGGTTGTTAATTTTTCCAGCAGGTGCTTGTGGGAGAACTTACAGTGGCCAATCCTGAGTCGAACAATGGTTGAGGCTAGATTCCTGCGACATCTTTTTGGGTTTATTGCCATCAGGTTTAACATTTTTATAGGTATGTTGGTAGTCTGTGCATTTATGCTGATGTAAGTAGTTGATATGGGATAAGATTACGTTAGTTCTGTCACGGCTTTCCCAAGTTTGGAATTCTAGTAGAGGTCTATGTTTGGCTTCTGTAGCCGCAATATCTGCATGCTCATTACCAGAGATGTCAACATGTGAGCAAGCCCACATTAATTTCAATCTAGTTAATTGTGTAGCAAGAATTTGTCGTATGTCGTTCATTAGTGGAGAGCTGTGTATAGCGTGAGTGGATAAAAGATAAATAATGTATTTTCCTGGGTTTAGGGCAGCGAACTCCATTGCGAAAAATATGGCAATTGCTTCCGCGTTAAAATTGGAACAGTGATTGGCGATGTAGCCAGCTTTGGCGAATTGACTATCTGCTTGGGCTATAGCAAATGTTGTAGGAGTCATGTGACTTAGAACCATCGCTAAATAATAGATTCTAGTTATCGGTGACACATAGCTCAATAATGCTATTGAATGTGTGTTTATAGGCTACAGGTGGAGTAGTTAGTCTTGGAAGCTTTATCATTGACAGGATGAACGATGAGTCTTTAAGTGACCAAGGGGGTCTATATTATGTTTGACAAGTACATATAGGGTTTGTTTTTGTATTCAAATAGCGAGAACATTTTACGCATCTATCAATAACAAACGCAATTCTGTATGATATTTTGTGTTTGATTGATTTTTTGAGTACTTCGAATAGAATTTTATTACGACAAATAAAGAGTTTGGGTATTAGCTTGTGTGTTAACAAAGAGACTCTATCTACAAATACTAATAATAAATATTCTAATAATAAATATAATAATAATAAAACTCATTAAAATTACTGTGTTTATTTTTGTAATATTTAAAGCTTAGCTAAACATTTTAGTTAGTTATTCAACAGTTTATGACAGAAACGTATATAATTTACCTACAATTTGCATTATTTTGCATAGTTGTAATGAAACCGTACTGATCATGTGTTGTTTTTTTGAGAAATATTAATATGAGGGTAGACACATGAAAAAAAAACTTTTAACTCTTATGGAAATTACCTGTCCATCGTTCGGAGGTCAAATTACCGTACGGTTAACATCACTGCATCAGACCTTAATATTGAAGTTGAGATACTTGAGCAATAATTCTTATTAATTTTCATGTTCAAACAACAAATGACCTAATCATTTTGATCCGCTTCATTTTTTGGACCAGTCCTCAGGGGATTTCCTATACCTATGCAATCCATTGCACCAGAACTATCTAGGAAGGGAAAGCGTAGAGAAGAAACAAACGGTGAACTGATAGAAATAGGGTTTAATTCGGGCACAACTCTACAGTTGACGCATTAAATTTTAAGCTAAATGAGGGACATTTTCTTTATTGTTATTCTTCGCCAAAGTGTTAATCCTCACATACTGACGAATGAGGTTGCTGTTGGTGTGGACACATTAGAAACAAATTTTGGCTTGACGGGGGATTGAACCCTGGATCATTTGGTTGTACAGTCAACAGGCTAACTATTCATTATTTATTTATAATTTAGATGCACTTAAAAATTCTTTGTTGCAAAATAAAATTAAAAATACTATAAAATACTTACTTCCATAATATTTTCCAAAAACAGCCAAAACTGCTGCCATTAGGCACTTCGCCAGCATACGAAACTGTCATAATGTGATGATGATGATGTTTATAACACTTTTAACTGACACTGTTGTAAGCTTAAGATGGTTACCCACCATCAAACTTATTAAAAATTTTACATAAAAACCTGTATGATTTAATCGAAACTATTAAATGAAAGCAAATTGCACACGTGCTTTCCTACACCGATTATTAAATAATTTTAAAACATTTTAACGCTTGAAATTTCTAATTAATTATGCCATCTTGGCTGTTCAAATATTTTTACGGTTTGAATTTTTTTTTTTTTTTATCAATTTATCTTGTTATTTCTTTTATTTATTATTTTTTTGTTGATCTGTTAATCTAAAATTGTCATTGTTTTTATATTAACTAAATAATATTTAATTTGGGTCTATTTTTATGTGAAATGTGGTTAAAATTCCAACACGTTGCTTTAACACGGGAGTTTTGACAAAAAATCATTCATGATTATTTTGCTATTTTTTTTTTTTTAATTTGCAACAAAATGTGTTTATTTTTCTAATTTTCTTTGGCAGTAAGCTTTTTCATGTTATATTTTATGTGGAAAGCTGAAAAGCATTATAATTTTCGTTTTTAATAAAAAAAAAGGTGCCGTTTTATTCCATTGAAGTTTTTGTAGATTTTTCCGTTGAAATTGGTGAATGGCTTTTGACTGGTACCAACTCGTTGCAGTTGTTTATTTTTTAACTGAAAATGTTATTAGAAAAAAAAAAAAACAAAAGTTATTTAATATTTAATTACTGCAAAAATAGATTTCTAATGGGAAATTAAATTCATTCATAAAAGTGTTTATTTTGAGTCATCGAGAGAAAAAAATATATTTCTTTATTTTTAAATTGCTCAGAAATAAATGAAAACTGACTTCCATTACGACCACTACGTATTCAGTTACTTTTTTTCTTCTTAAAGTTCAACCAATTACAAGTAGTTAGACAAATTAGTGTTTGATCATACGATTAATTGGTTCAATGACGAAATTAATTGCAAATAATTTAAATTTGTACAAAATCTTTTCATAGAATAATTCTTTCTGCATGTGGATAAAGCCCCTGATATAAAAACATGTCCCTGATTAAAGTTGATATTGATTTAAAAGAAAATTATGAAAAAACCACGAAAACTTTTTATATGACTCAATAACATCGGCTCTGTAAATATAAATTTAGAACCTGTCCCACTAAATGGAAATGAGCATACAAATACATACATATGTACCTAAATAAACATACTACATGTACAGGCATACATAAACATACATCCTGTACACAAAACTTACAACTCTTCACGTAAAAATACATTTTTAGGGGTCTGACAAGCATGAACGTAGATACTGTGCGAATCAAAATTTGAGGTTATGACGTACGTCATCGTATAACTCCGTTAACAAAATTCTTGACAAGTGCAAAAACAATTTCTTTTTTAATTTCATAAAAATTATTTAAATACAGAGTGGGCCAAAAGTCACGCCTACGTGTAAAAATTTATGAACTTTTTTGTTTATTATTATTTTTTATTTGTAGTTGCCAAAAAAAAAAACTCTAAAAAGCACCGGAATTTATGCAACTGGAGTTAATGCAGTTTCAGTCTGTATTACCTGCATTAAAATTTTTAGCAACTGGCAACTGAACAACAGTTCGGTTGCAATCCATAATCGAGCCATTAGTTTGAAATTATCGAAGTATTCGAAACTCAATACCCACCATTATTTCGTACGTAATCAGCAGCAGTTCACAACGTATGTTTTTCATTCTGTTTCTATTCTTAAATTTTTAAATACTTCGTATGAACAACCCACCAGCCCACATTATTTGATACTGGAATCTCTTTATGGTTTTTTTTTAAACAGATTCTTTTAAGCCAACAAAGAACCGTAATGACTCATATTGTGCTGTTGATTAAACAAGCAAATAAAAAAAAAATGTAATGGAAATAACAACGGCACAAAGGTCTTACAATAATTGTCTGCCAAGCTATTTATCTCGTACTCTAGTTTAATGGTTTAATGAAATAAATACAAGCGAAAGTAAAAGTGTAAACATTTCGCAAAACGTTTCATAGAAGACGAAGCGAGAAGAAAAGCAAACAAAGTATTACGACGGATGATGCACAGACAGACTGTTGGAGGAAATAGTATGTAAATTTCAGTTAGAAAGAAAAATATACTCGTATTCGTTCAAGCAAATATTATGACAAAATGTCATGTCATGATAACAAAGTTATGCAAACATCATTCGCAAAGGGGCAAAATCTACCCGTCAATTTTGATAAAGTGCCCTGCTCGTTTTAAGAATTTAAATGGAGACATTAAAAAAATACATACAATCTTACATATCTGTGGACTTTTGACAAAAGATCATAAGTCGAGATGAAATTTTTTAGTATTTTAATCGTAAAGGAAACTTTACAAGACCCCTTCTTTACACTAATCTGCGCCTTTCTATGAATTTTAGTTTTTGTGACATCACACAAAAAGTAATCAACTTATCTGGACTTATAGTTGTCTTAATTTGTAAGCTTGACTTAAATGGTGATTTTAGTAGAAAGAATAAATTACAGAAAAATTAAGCTATAACAAATTATAAAAGGTTTAATAGACAAAATTCCATCAATATGCATTCTATAAATCCAAAAAAATGTTTATGAATACGGCAATAAATTTATAAACTTTTTTAAAACGCCAACATTAACTTAACCAAAAACGTCTAATTAAATAATTTTTTCGCTGTCCTGCAAAATATTTAAATTTCACTTATGATGTTTTTTTTTTTCAAAAGTCCACGAATATTAAAATTAATTTTTATTTACAAAATTTTTAAGCTGAAAAACAACTTAAGCATATAATTATTACGAAAATAACAAACTGAAATGTGGTAATAAAATTAAGAGATCGTGATATTTATGAATAGATTTTAAGGTAAAGCACTCACTGACTGATTTGTTGTATTGAAATTAAAAAAAAAAATTATTATAAAAAGAAGAAAAAAAAAACAAAAATATTTTTAATAATTTGAGAAGCTTTTGGAACAACTTAAATTCGTTTTTAACTACTTGCACACCTTAAAAATGTTATTTGCAAATTGAAAAAAAAAAAATTCTTTTTTTGTTAATTAATAAATTATTAACAATTTACCTTCAACTTTAGAACGATTATAGTGGAAGAAAAAAAAATTCATTAAAGTTTAAATACTTCACAATGACAGAACAGAAAATAATATTTAAATAATTACCAATTAACAGCACCGAACTTCATAAATTGACAATAAAACACAAAGAAAACTTATAATTTACTTCATTTTGGTGGCAGGAGATTAAAAAAAAAACTTGTTTCTCTTTTCGTTAGTAAATACCATACATCCACTCCCCGTTATACGCAGTGCTTGTTAACCGTTTTTGAAACGATACATTTAAAAGTTTTATAAAAAAGAAAAATAAATACAGGATGGGCAAATTTGTGGTTAGGAATTGAATTGACTGTCAAATATTGAAATGTCAAAAATTGAGATCCTTTGACATTTATTTACTAAAAAGGTGGCACATTTTAAATATGCAACGCTACACTCTTGAACAAAGAATTTTAATTGTGTAAATTTACTATCAAAATGGTGAACATTTTACTGTATCACTTCGTAAAATTCGAGCAGCTTTTGCTCGTCATTAGGCTTCTTCCAAAACCGCTGTGCGTAATTTAATCGCTAAATTTGAGCTTCAGAAGACAAAAACAATAAGCTCGTAGTGATGCAAACATAGTCGTTGTACGACTGTTCGTATTGAAAGAAAAAAGTTTTTGTTATTGTTTTCAGAGCAATATTTTTTTCTGTTTCACGGATTTTTATACAAAAAATTAATTTTCGTTGTAAAAAGGGGGAGGTGTGTGCAATATTGACAAATATAATTAATTAATTAAATGAAATTCGTAGTCTGCATTTCAAATAGACTTCAAAAAACATACGTATGTTGTTTTTCAAAGGTTGGTTATCTTCCGACTTTAAATGAAAATAGAATAAAGAAAAATATTTCTGTCATCAGTGCTAATCATTGTCTTCCACTACTTTTTCAAAGCTTTTGGTAATGATATCGGCACGAATGTTGTTTGCCTTCAACACATCAATGGTCCTCACCTTGTTGATACAAACTTTACATTTCAAAAAACTGCCACGAAAGAAGTGAGGCCGGTACAGGCCTGGACAACAGAATCTTCAATATTTGCTTTGCATTGACAACAAAATGGCTCAGTGACTCGCAATGATGCTTCATGGATATCGTGTGAATTCCTCGTTACCCAAATGGATAAAAATTTCAACGCCACCATTTATTGTAAAACGTTGACTTGACACAATCAAGGCGCATTGATACCAGGTAAACTCAGCAGTACAACAACAATCAAAAATCCTTGTGTACTGTCAAATACAATTTGATATAAAACAGTGATAAACAGTCGGCCAACTGGGCTAGTGAGTTCGCCTGTTATGAATTCGCCTTGGACACAATTGAACGATTATTCTCAATATATACGTTGAAAATTTTACGACATTGTCGTTTCAAAACATCTGTCAAACAAATGTCAAAATTATTCAACACAAGAGGGATGGCGCACAGGGAATAGAAACTTCAGTTTTGCAAAATTGCGAATTACAATGTTAATATTACAAATAATATTAAAATAATAGTGTAGATGAGAGGAAAAGTATAAAAATTCAAATATGTATGGATGTGTAAAAAGTAAACTCATGGATTGTTATGTGTTTGTTTAAAAAATTTTGGTTTTTTCTTCGGTATTCAAGTAAATAATTCTCAATTGGTTAGTAGAATTTTGAACATCATAAAGTCAAAAATTTGTGGTTAGAAATTAGGAAAAATCCACTGATGAGCTAACTAAGCATTAGCGAAATAGTACGAAATAAATACAAATGCTTTCTTTCTCAATAATCAATTTGATAGGGTTTATTTTTTTATAAAATACTTTAGGAGAATATCATAATACATTTCATATCGTCATATAAAACATATAAGTGCGTACATATAACCTTCACCCTGCGCAGAGACACATGTCCTCCTATTCTGATCAACAACCAGTTAATACCTCAACGTTTGGAGGTCAAGTATCTAGGGATGCACATTGATAGACGGCTAACATGGAAACAGCACATCGATGCAAAATTAACTCAAATGAAATTAAAAGCAACTCAACTAAATTGGTTTATTGGTCGAAATTCTGTGCTAAAACTGGACTGTAAGCTTTTGCTTTACCAAGCAATTTTAAAACCAATATGGAGCTATGGTATCCAGCTATGGGGCACTGCCTCAGCTTCCAATATAGAAAAAATTCAAAGGTGTCAAAACAAAATACTGAGAATGATAACAGATGCGCCGTGGTATATAAAAAATTCTAACATACACAAGGATTTAAATATTCCGACGGTCAAACAAGAGATAACAACATACGCAACGTCATACCTAACCAAACTCCAATATCATCCAAATATACTAGCCCGAAATATTTTAAGCGAAAGAGGGTTCATTCGACTGAAAAGAAGGGATACTCTTTCCCTAGCCCGAACGTAGTAGACGCGGAAATAAAACTATACGAGCAATAAATAATTTTGTACAGCTAGGCTGTACTTAATAATAATTAGCAATTAGTTCTTAAGATTTGAATACTTATTGTTAGTTCAATTGATTTTGAAGATTCAATAAATAATATATATTGTGTAAAAAAAAAAAAATATAAAACATAAAACCGTGTAACTACACTTTTTTGATTTTAAAGTCGAGGGAAAAAACTTGATAACAGGGTTAAGTAACCAACCCGAAAAAAGTTTTTCGAAAACTCGCATAAAATTTAAAAGAATCACTTATATTTTGATAAAATAGTTTGTTTTACATGGACATGCATTTTTACATGCTACACAATATTCAATTGAGAAACTGATTTTTTAAATTTTTTCACTTACATAGTTTTGCGTTTTAGATGACGTTACATTGTTTTCGGGTAAAAGCACAATTTTGAAATTAGAATCATATCGCACACTAAATCATAAACAGTCAAAACTCAAAATTTTTCAAAATCGTTTTTATTGCATAATCGAGGTCACAGAGCAAATCTCTAACGATCACAAAAATTTTGTTAGCAGCACTGTTTTCCTTAACTGGAAAAATACCGTTATGTCTGTTTTTATGTTATTTGTGCCGGTTGTACGTAATCAACTAAAGAGTACTATTTCCATTTGTGATAGCGCGCTTATTAGTAACTGTATATTTGAATTTCACGTTAATAGTATTATTTCGAGTGTTGACGCTATTAATGAAAAAAGTATTAAATTTTGTGGTGCAAATTTGTGGTGCAAATTTGTCAAAAACTTTATTGCAAAATTTAATTCCTTAGTTTTCACTTAGCTGTCGAAAATGTTGTGTCCAAATATTGAACATTATACATCTACACTAAAAATTTCAAGTGAAGTAACTGTAGTGTATATTTATTATTTATATTTAGCGATTCTGGGATTTTTGAAATAGATTTTTTTTAGTGATTTCGATAAAAGAACTCATAATAATATTTTACAAAACAGAACATTTTGCGAGGGATGACGCAGAGTCAGCGAAAACCATAATAACAAAAACTTTATGTTGTGTTTGTTTTTTATGTCCCCTATTTAGTAAGTGTTAGGTGACTTAAAAAGTAAATTAAAAAGTCATAACTTGATATACTACACACAACTCACTGAAAAAATTGCAATGAAAGAGTCACAACTCAAAATATCTCCTTATTTTCATAATAACAGCACAAAATTATAAAGTAAACTTTCTTTAAAGATAATGTGTGGAACACATTTTGATTATAAAATTACAATCATGTTTCTAAAAATAGTCTTTTGCCTCTCCTAAAAACTTTATGAATTTTGAGTTGTGACTGTTTATGATTTAGGGTGCGATATATATTAATATTTTCCATTATAATCCGAATTGAAGTTCGAAAAAAAGTATTTGCTTTTACGCAAAACAAAATTGTTTTTCTCTCTTTCCAAATAATTTGCACAAAAAAAAATTGTCATGGAAGCAAAACGAGAATTTAGAAAATAAACAAAAAAAAATTTCCAACGAAAAATAAATAAATTTTATTATTTTAAGAAAACTTGTTCAAACAGAAAAAAGTAGATCTGTCCTTAATTTAACAGCGTGCAAAAAATATGTTCATATTTCTTAATGTTAATAAATAAATTATAATTAGGAGATATAGGAAACAACAATATTAGCTTGTCTTATTCGCTTTCTGCAGCAATAACAAAAAAAAAAAAAATATGGGTACATAAGTACACTGAAAATCTTCTGTACGTAAAGTTAACTGAAATTGTAATTGGAAATAAATGAAAATTCACCGGTCCACTTATTTTTCTTTTGAATTTAACGAAACGGTATTCTTTTAATTCTTAATGTAAAAAAAAACATTTTATAACCTCAAAAAATTTTTTTTCTTTTATTTTGTCAACGTGGCGCAAAATTAATTATTTCAATTTCTGTCAAAATGAGTAGGTAGCCGCCATTACAATGAATGGCGAGTGTTAAGATTCATAAAAATTTATTCTCTTGTTGCTTTTTTCAGTAGCTTCGGTTCCGACAACAACTCACACACAAAGACACTATTGCACATCACAGATGTTTATTTTTAACGTGCAGACTACCATCTATCGTGCCATCCATCGTTCTTTATTATTACTATTGATATTGTCATTTTGAATGGCCCTAATATCTGATATTACTACATCAAATTACATTTTGTATTAATTTCTCATTGACTAATACACCTTAAATTTTCCATTTTATAATTTTGCAAAATTTTAACAATAAAGAAAGTTTAATATCTAAAGTATTAAATAAATCTGTAGTTAAAATTATTTTGTCTTAATTATTTGATGCCCTCCAATCTTCAAGTTCCAAGTGCTTGAAGAGAAGAAGGATAATCCCAAGAAATAAAATTCAGTGCAGAGCAATTTCAAGTGGTTTGGTTTGATTCACGCTGTCCAATTTTTTTTTATCTCAAAACAGGAGCTAGCGCTAAATAGCCATGCTGACTGAATGTTTGTTACTAAAAATTAATCTGATAAGCATCAACGACATTTGTTGCTATAACTGGCGCAATTTGCCATACAGGGCGTTTAAAAAACGATTTATTGCTAAATCAATTTGGTGACAACTTTATTTTCAGAACTGATACTGTTCACTGACCTCTCGTTCGTGCGATTTAATGTCTCTGGATTACTGTCCATGGCCACCATTACTGTTAAGTAATTGGCCACCATTGGCCCCATAAGACCAGATTTATAGGAAAAAGTCGTTAAAAAATTGTACGAATCGAATGAACGAGATACACTCGTAGCTACGGCGGACATACATATGCCGGACATCATATTTAAATAATAAATGCTTTGAAATTATCTACCAGATTAGAATAAAAAGAATTTCACTCCAACAATATTTCTCCCTTCAGAAAACACCCTTTGCATACACATATCTCTCATATTTTTTTCTCATTTAATCAATTAAATTCGCTTTGTTTTTCGAT
Source organism: Dexiosoma caninum (assembly GCA_963924685.1). NCBI lineage: Eukaryota > Metazoa > Arthropoda > Insecta > Diptera > Tachinidae > Dexiosoma > Dexiosoma caninum. The sequence continues at coordinate 36,182,803 of OZ004729.1, read as the reverse complement.
CTTCTGTTGATATCATTAAGGATATTTTTGAACTCTTAAAAACGCGACGCCCTTGTGAGGATGATGATGCTAATGTGCACATGTGATCAATTGCTAATGTGCACAGAAAATGGAATTTTAATTACCAAAGTAATTGAATCAATTAAAAAATTGTTCAATTTTGCACCTCTCACCGAAATGATTATACCAATTATCAGAATTGTAATAATAGACAAAATGAATGTTTTTTTTTTCCAATAACTACATTTTTAATATTGATTAAATATATAAATTAATAAATTAAACAATATATTTAATTGAATCAACAATTTCATTCTTTAACTGATTATTATTATATTAATTGATTCCTGAAGAAGCTACACAAAGGAGTAGCGAAATATCGAATCAAAATAAATATTCCATATATTAAAAAGGCCTACAGCTTAAATAATTAGTGTTATTAATTAATTGATTCAATTACCTAAGTTAATAGAAATTGAACAGAAATTAATTAATGTAATGATTGAATTAAACAATGCAGTAATTGAATTATTGAACAAAATCAATAAAATGCTTAAGTAATTACATTTAAAATTTTTTTCTTATTGTTTCTTTAACTTTTAAAATTATTTGAATACACCCCAAAAAAAAAAAACAAAAAAATTCATATGATTTGTTTTGTTTATTGAGAAACTTTCAAATTTAAGTTACGTAGATTACATATTTGTGTAAAGAACAACTGAACATAAATATATGTTTTATTAACAATGCAGTCGTAACAGTAGCTTCAACTACTTTTTCTACGGATCCAGGAGGAAAAGCAAAGAGATGGAGCAAGGCTGACCTAAAACATGTTGAAATAAACATTCCATACTCCATACAAATGTATAACAACAACATAGCGGGTACTGATCGTATGGATCAAAATATAAATGCTGAGGAAAAAAATGGTAGTGGCCACTCTTTACATGGATGTTGGACGTTTCAGTGCAAAATGCTTGGCTTTTAGCACGAAATCAAGACCCTAAGCTAAGACAGAAGAGCTTTCACAGGGACTTAGCCATGTCGTATCTCTTGTTAGAGAATAATGCACCAAAGGGTCCTGGAAGAACATCAAAAGTCCAACCTGGAGCTGATTCCATGAGATATGGATATGGATATATGCACTACGTGCCAAAAACAAGAAATAATAAACAGACACGATGTGCTGGTGATAAATGCAAGTATGCAACTGTAAGGACTGAATGCCAAAAATGTTATAAAGGTTTATGTATTGATTGCTTCGCCACTTATCATCAAAAATCATAAACATATTTTTATTTATTATTTGTAAACTGGGAATTAGATGCAATGAAAAAGAAATAAAAGCATTAAAACCAAAATTAATCTAAAACTTTTTTGTAGCAATATTGTATCTATATTTTTCTAGCGTCGTCATATGACGACACCCATTTTCTCAAAATCTGGACCAGATAGGCCAATTCCTTTTTTTATATGTATTAAAAATAAACCAGTTATAGAGTAAATCAAATATTATAACATTCGCGTACCTATTTCTAAAACCGGGAGAATTCGGGTTAATCTTAAAAAGCTTTCTTACCATCATAAAATGAAGGATCAATTAAAAATACCAAGATATACATACATATGTATTATTCGATTAATTCATGTTTGAGACTTGAAACTCGAATTTTGTTAAAAAAAAAATCTAGCGAAATTTAGCTGAAGAGCATTCCGTGTAGTTGCTACATATCGATACACATACAAATATACATATATACATATATGTATATGTATGTGTTTCACTTTTCTTACTGTTAACTTTCAGTAAATATTCAATCAAGCAATTTATTCAATTAATTAATATATTAATTAAATATGAACTAAAGATCAACAGTAATTGAATTAATTAACAGGTTAATTGAATTTCAATATTATATCAAACAACAGCTTTAATGGAAAAATAACCACTCATAATTTTTTCTGTGTATTCATATAATAATGGTATAGAAATATTGTGCTAAACGAGGCATTCGTGTAATCGCTGCAGATCAAAAAGTGCGTTAATTACAGGTCACATTATCAGTTCACCCTGTTTCACAACTTTTGTTTTTTTTTTTTTTTAACAACTGTTAATGCCGAAATTATAAAGACATTGAAGGCTTTTTACCATGAAATTTGATTAAGCTGTTCTGTAAATATCTTTAGAGTTTCAAGGTTTCATTGATCTTTATACATGGAAATTAAAAAAACAAAAATATTTTAATTATAGTTAAAAATTTACAACTGATTATGTATAAACACAGTTTGACTTGGGGGGAAATTATCAAACAAAAAAAAAATATGACAAAATTTTTATATAAACAAGCAATTAACGAGGAATCTTGGCAATATTTTTCGAAAGCAAAGACGTCATTTCTATAGAAAACCACTTAAAATTGTTTTTATTCATACACGCGCAGTACGTTGCCTGACTATCTGACTATTGGAAAGTGTTTTTTCATCTCCTGTGACGGTGAATTATGTCTTTTAAACGCTCGTTTTCTTTAACGCGTCGTTTATTTTCTTTTTTTTTTTTTTTGTTGAAACAAAAAAGAGATTATGAGACAAAATGGCAGGTTGTCATAGGCTACCTATTGAGTGCATGAATGCGGCAGTTAGTTAACACTTGACTTTGATAGCAGCAGTTGTGGTTCTGGATTATTGTTATAGACCTTAGCTTAGAGCTACGTTTAGACTTGGCAAAAATTGGAACGCAACCACTGTTTTCGGTGGCAACAGCTGAGCTAGTTAGCACGTTGACTACAAAACGAAAAGTCCTGGGTTCGAGCTCAGTTTCAAACGAAATCATAAAAACATTTCGCATTTTTCTGATGTGTATAAGGTGTCAGTTGTTGTCGGAAGGTTTCAGTGGCGTAGTCAAGGTTTATTAATACAAGCTTGTGGCATGGCAAATTCGTCATCGTCAATTCGCTTTCCAGTCGAACGTCAATTTTTTTTTTGTAAACATTTGTTTTTTTAAATATAACATAACCTAAAAAGAACATGTTAATTTAAGGTCTAGTAAGTCAAAATGTATAGTGATGTCAGTATCGGCCAACTTTACATGTCGGTTATTAAAAACGCAAAACTTCAAACAATTCAGTCAGCTGTTGTGGGCTTTGTATTATATGTAAGTAATGCCAAGTTGATGTTTGCAACGTAAAAATCTATTTTCTGTAGATTTTCTAGGAAGACAATTTCTACGATACGATTTTAGTAAACAGCAACGAACATTACTTATGTTACAGCTTTTGCCTGCTGATCGCCCCGAACATGTTACGTTTATACTAACTGAGGCTTTGGTGTACTATAAGTTAAATTTCAATTAATTATTACAAAAATTAATATATTCTGCATTCTGATTATTATAACGAGCCCTAACCACGAAAATAACGTAACCCGCTAAAAACCAATTTTACAGGAGAGAATTTGTTTTTACTTTTTCGCCTATTTGTTCACAATTTTATTATGAGTATTTAAACGAAGCCTACTATCGATCTCATGTAAGTTATAAATCATTTTTACGTCAATTCTTCATGTAGAAATATTTTTGGTGACGTTAATTTGGTCGTCTACATTTCTAACACGTTATAATAAGATATGAAGGACGAAAACGAAAATTACAGGTGACTTTTTTGACATGTAGTTCTATTTTCTTCAGAATTTTGTATGAAAATTTAAACGATCACGTTCGTTCGTGAGTAATTTTTCGCAGCAATCACACTGTCGTGCGGGTGGCGATGACTGAAGTAGTCTGCACGTTGACTACAAAACCAAAAAGTCCTGGGTTCAACCTCAGTTTCAGACCAAATCATAATAACATTTAACATTTTTTCTGATGATTATTAGTGGGTCTTTGTGTCACTTGTTGTCGGAAGGTTTCAGTAGCGATTATGCACACAAAACTATCTTATGCGTATTTCTTCACTCAACGTATCGGCGAAAATATCTATTTAAAAAATAGTCTGATTTGTAAATGTATCTCAAAGGAAATTTAACGATTTAGATAACGCCTCACTTGCCACACCGTGAAAAGACTTCCATTAGCCGCGAAACTTTTAAATTATTGAAAAAAGTAAATTAGCATTTGTTTATATATTGGAAAGTACACCTAGTGAAACCTTTTAATGCCTCAACCAATTCACGGGCACATATTCTTTCTCTCTACATTGTACTTAATAAATCAAAAATAAAACGTTTAAAAATTGTTTACATTCTGCAACTTTAAGCAACTTTTACGATCAAATAACAGCTAAACATAAATCATTTCAGTCACAATTTGTTATTATTTCAGTTTTACGCAGCAATTTCGCTGAGAAGAGAAAACCATCTCCAGAAGATTGATACTGTCGACTCATTCCTTTTTGATGAGCAAAAAAAAAACCAAGACTAAATTTATAAACAAAAGTAGAAAAATAGAATATTATCAGGGTAAAAAAGATCTAGATAGATATTGCACAAAACTAAATCCACTTTCCCACAAACAATACAATTCAAATAAGAAGGGAACGGAGCTAAAAATTGTTGTTTGTTTTGTAACTACAGGGTGGTCAATTTCCTTGATTTTTTTCAGTATTTTCCGAAGAAGATTTGAGGAATTTAAAATGAATGTCAATCGAACATCAATCAAGTTCTTCCTTATTTTTACGGTTTTTGATATGCCGAAAAATTTTCAAGTTTTTAGCTTCAAAAATAAGTTTTTTTGAAACTCATTCAAATTTTCAAGTTTTTTTTATTAATTTTTAATTTACAGTATAAATCAAGACGAATTGATAGCAGGTAAACTTACTAGAACAAAAACAACCAAAAATCATTTTACGTTGTCAAAATAATTCATACAATTTGACATCAAACAGTGATAAATAGTCGGCCAGTTCACTTTGGTATATATGATATGAATTCGCCTTAATATATTGGCATATATATCAAGGCAAATTCAATACCATGTAAACTCATTAGCAAATTCAGCCGTTCTCTTTAGGTTATGTTCTATTTAACAAAACACATGTATACAACAAATTAGACGCTTGGATAAAAAGCGAATTGCCGAATTCGCCTTGCGACAACTTTTTATTAATAAACCTTGGGTATATATGATTAAAATATTATTTCATGTTACCATGTAATGTAAACGATCTTATAATTTTTCACTCCTGCAACAATGTTAACTGTGTCTATTCATTCTCTAATACAACTGTGCCGTATTATTAATATTAATATTTTTTATGCCTCTGTTTTTTTTTTCAAGTTTTCTATTTCAAAGAAGCATGGATAAATATTGAAAGGGAAACGGTAAGGTTAATGGAATATTTTTAGTTTTTGGTGTTATTAGTTTTAAGCGCCAATGCAGCGGAGAAAATAGCTTAGAATAAGCTACAAACATATTGGAGGATCCAACAAAAGCTAAAAAAATTATATTCTGCTCAAAATCGTAGGAAGAATAAGTTCGTTGTTTAACTTTTTTTGTTTGTTTTGTTTATTTTACTTTGAATAAAAATTAATTTAAAATATAAATTTTTGTGCTCTTTTTTCATTATTTGAACACTTTTGTGGAAAAAAGTTTTTTGTTGAAAAATTAAGTTTTTTTTTTAAATAAAAAGTTTTTCTTAAAAAATATATGGTAACGGTGGTCTGTAGAACCATTCCTAGTGCTGGAAGAAGGTTAATTAGACCTTATTTATTTTTACAAATAACATTGGTTTTTCAATCTCTCGAATATCACACGATGTTGCAAAATTTTTATTATTTTGCCGGCGGTGAGAAACCTTCCAGCCTTGTGGTTTCAACAAAAGGGAGTAACAGTACAAAATATTGTAAAAATCACTTTTTATTTAAACTAAAGGAAAAAACAAGAATTAATCTCCAACATCAGTTGAGTAGAACACGTATATACATATTTTCTATGCCACTACACACGGCATTGCTACTCTTTGACGAAATAAATGCGAGAAATGTTTATTATTGTGCATATGCTATAGCGGCAAAGGCTCAAAGCTTTTAGTGTTTTCTGCTTTAGTATAAGTCAGAATCTATATATAAAAAACCAATAATATAATACAGCGAAACCTCTCCTAACAGCCACCTCCCATAAGCGGACAAAATTCGTAGAACCGAGATTTTCATCTGTTTTTCTGTAGCAAATGCATTCCTATTACCGGACACTCTATTAACCGAACGCGATCACTAAACTAAAAAAAAATTGTGCTCAAAAATACTCTTATAAGCGGACAGAAACGTTAGGTTAGGTTAGGTGTCGGACTCTCCCCGAAGCCCTTCACACCATGAAATCAGACATTTACCAATTTACCATACGAAACCACCGTGATGCCAAGATAAATCCTGCTACTGCGGAAATGGTCACCCGGGAGAGTTCAGTCAATGACGATAAGAAACGTGAGGACAAGATCCTCCGCCGTTTCATGGCAAGAACTGTGCACCGGCACATGAGGTGAGCAGCCGTCTTCTCCCCCTCCAGAGAGATCCACATCTCCATAATCCCGAAAGGGGACCCAGAGTCTATCAGCATGCATTTCAATGAGGTAATGACTCGTGAGAAACGTGACAGTGCGGCCATGCGATTCAAGTAAAGAAGACACTTAGTCTTCATCCTATCCAGGTTGGTCCAGCAGACTCTAGCAATACTGCACGTACCCTCCTGCTGCCAACGAAACTGGGCCTCCGCATACACCGACCGAATTTTATTCATTTTAAGCGAGGCAATCTGTACACCTATGCCCGTCAAAAGTTCGGAAAATGCGAGATCTGCGCTCGCCTTTGCCACGCCATCAGCAACGCAATTACCGATGATGTCTCTGTGTCCCGGCACCCATATAAGAATCATCCTGGAATTGTCTGAGATTTCCCTGAGAAAACCCCGGCATTCCTTGACGACGGCCGATGTCGAAGTGACGTAGCCAGACTGTCAGAGTAAACCGGAAGATTTTGAGGGAAAATTCGGCTATCCAATTCATAAAAAAATTATGACATAAATGATAAATAATAAATGTGAACTTCTTATAAGCGTTCACCTCTCATAACCGGACAGATGTACTGCAACGTTGAGTGTCCGGTTATTTGAAATTGAAACCCTCCAGATCATTCTGCGCCACCCTGTATTTCAAAACTTACAAATTGAAAAATATAAAATTGTTTGCAAAGATTGTTGGAAGAATCATTTATCGATACATGTCTATCGTAGTGTAATAAATCTGACTTTAAAAACCGCAAAATTCATAGAAAAATATTTATTTCCAATAGAAAATACCAATAAATCTTACCTGTGCTATTATTGTACGTACTGCGATGTGTTAAACACTCGTATTATTTTTCAAATAAAACAATAACGAAAAGAAAAATTAAAAAAAAAATAATTCGAAAAATCCAACATAAAACAACAACTCAAATCAAACATTTTAAAATGCGATCAAGCACATCGTTTTTCGCTGTTGTAATTGAAAAAATGTGTAATTTTTTTCCGTTTTTGCCAAAAATAAAATCATAAGCCAGGCATAATTAATTTTTCACCGCTTTAATTTTTTACTAACTGCTTATTATGTATTGTTATTGTTGTAGTTTTGGACATGCACATAAAACTTAAAACGACACAATCGACCAGTCGATGTTTTAAAAAACAAATTTATTTTTTTATTTTTTTTTTCAAATTAATTTTTTCAACAATACTTTTGAACCGTTGATTACTTTCCTCAGCTCTGTGCGTCTCTACATAAACAATATATTATTTTAATTTATTGAAAAATGATTTAGTTCTGGAAAACGTGCGAGAGTGGGAGAGAGCGAGAGAGACAGAGCGGGTGGTTTAGACTATAAATTTTAGAGCAGGGAAGAGAATTGATTGAAAAGTCTTTATGTTGTAAACAGTGATGTTAATCGTACGACGCAAGGCAAATTCATTACCAGGTAAACTCACTAGCAAATTCGGCCGTCAGCTGATACAGAACTTGTAACGTATTTTTGAGCCGAACGTCAAAGTTTGTTTACTTTTGTGAGAAAGTTAAGAAAAGTTATTTAATAATTATAATAATATAATGCTATAATAAGAAGAATGCAAAATACGAGTATATTACTTTTTGTAAAAATTTTTTGTAATTTTAACTCATATTACACTAATTTAACACGTTCTTTTTAGGTTATGTTTAATTTAACAAAGCACATGTATACAAAAAATTTGACGTTTGGACGAAAAGCGAATTGACGAATTCGCCTTGCGACAACCTTGTATTAATAAACCTTAGTACGATGAGTACTGTATTTTGCGGCAATAAATGCCTGAAGTATTTAGGGCCTTCACTCTACAGCTATAAAGTGATGGGTTCAAACCCTATGCCAGTGATCATGAATTTTTCTTGTACTAATCACTGCTGCCATTCCTTTTTTTGGCAAAAATCTTCAAAACATAAAAAAAATCTTTTTTATTGCAAATTTTTTTTTGGATTTTATTGATACGTATTAATTCATTCAAATTTATTTTGTTTGAAGAAGGTCAATAAAATTTTTTTTTTAATATAAAGGTATATACTTTATAGGTACATACAAAGAATGTCCAACTACGATGTCCTCGGTGTTTAAAAAACCACAGGATATTTGTATATGTAAATTGTTTCTTGTTTTGTTCTTATGTAAACCAAGTCGATTTAAAAACGAGTGATTTCTCAACACCTAAGTATATGTATTCGTTTCAAAAACGATAAATTTTTGCGGATTCGGTTTACAGAACATACCCGATTGAGATTGCTTTGTGAAAAAATTAATTCAGCGTCAGCTGTTGCCATTGATATTCGCAAAACCATTTGTTAAAAATGGCTCAGCCAACAGTAATTTTTTTGGTGCTTTGGCTGTTTGGCATATAGCCTCTTAAACGCTGCGTAAAACGGTATAAACTATTTCTGCTTTACAAGGAAAAGCTTCAAAAGCATCGAAACGATTTGCATTGAAAATAGTTTCCAAAAACGATTCAAAATTGTTTCACCCTCTAAATTATATTCGTTATCCATTTGTTGAATATTCGAAGCACTGACAATTGAGAAGAATTTCGCTAATTGTGAAATACTTTTATTTGTTGACTGAGTTTACAGGCACCTCAGTTTGTAGACTAATGCTCATATTCACAGTCGGTAGTCAACTAATAATATTAATTTAACCAATAAAAATATATAATTATTTTATTTAAATCATCCTTTTTAACTAGAGACTGTGCCTATATGCATAGAAGCACAAAATATCGTATTTACAAAAATCTTTTAATATTTTCGTCCTCTCAAAAAAGTTCGAAAATATGATAAATCTTCACATATGAGAATGTACAGCACTCTCTTTCGTCCGTATTTGAGTAATAAAAACTAATTGTCTGAAGTAGTTAGTGCGTTGATGGTGGGTTCAGTACCCTGTAATATTGTACCCAAAAATATTGGTGGTGTATCCGTGTTACAGCATCTTCATTAGTCGGTGTTTAAGCGAAGAGTAATAAATAAAATGCCTCTTCTCACCAAGGACATAGCAACTCTGCATTAAAAATTAACAAAAAGGTGCAACTGCAGTGTTGAGCAAGAATGAAACCCTATTTCTACAAATCCATCACATCTATGCACTATTCCTTTGCAAGTATGAATTCAATGTATCACTTCACCAATTGTCCTCTGCATTATCTATTACCTAAAGGTAGTACACAATAACACCTTTGTTGGTAGGTATTATAATTGTCCGCATATTGCTTCTCTTTAAAAAAATGATACATTGATAGAGCTAGAAAAGCGATAATTCTCTGTTTCATTTGAATTTTGTAACCACAGTTGCTCTACTAAAATTAACTCTTATGGCATAGAAAAGGTTCACACAAAACTAGTTAATCAAAAGGGCCTGTCAACAAATCTCTCACACACATTCAATTTTAATTGTAAACGGAGGGTTAAAAAGCCGTGTAGCAATTTAAAAAAAAGTTAACATCACTGTGTGCAAAATCTCTGTTGATACTTATTTTTTTTTCGTATCTGTATCTGTATCTGTATGGTATATTTTTGATAGATTTTCTACAATCAGTTTTTTGTATTGTCTACGTAGAAGGAAAAGTACGAGTTTGAAGTTCGTATGGCTTAAAGCAAACAACAGTGTTGCCGCAAAGAGAAATTTTCCTTGAACAAAATCTTACCACCAAAATCTTAGCACCATCCACACAGCGAATTAACTATAAAACATATACATTAAATGTTGCTCAATGTTATAGACATTTAGTTAATAGATAATAGAAGCTAAATAATTTTGTATTGTAAACATTTTTTAAAATAATTGTTATTTGAGTTCCGGTATTTTTAGTATTTTACAGAAATCAAATTTAAAAATATTAGAATTTTTTAATTGTTGAATTACCGCCTTTTTATAATAATGAAATTTATCAATTATTATAAAATTATATCCCTGAAGAAGTTTTGCATTGTGAAAACGAAATATATAAAAAAAAAATTAAATTTTATGAAATTCAAAACAGAAAATAATATACGATCTCAAGCTCATTTAAATAAACAATCTGGTGTGTTACAGAAAATGTTCGGAAATGGAAATTTTCACATTTTTCAAATCGTAACGTTTTTGTTTTAGTTCTTCAGCTGTCATACGTTTTTGTAAATACGGAAAAAAATTAAATTAAATTATAGTTTTTGTTACTCTTTAGTAACTGCTTTGTAAACAACTGAAATGTAAATAAAAGTAAACAAAAGGGGGAAAATATAATATTTCTATTTCCACATATTTTATATTTCACATTTTCTTGTGAATTTTTTGAAAATTTAACAAAATATAAAAAATTCGCTATTAAAACTGTATTTTTGAAAATTTTTTAAAACACAACTTAAGAAACAACGGAATTCTTTATCATTTCAAATATGTTTTGAACATTTCTTTTATGTAAGTGCTCTTAAATTAATAATTCCACCTTGAAATTTTTGCAAAGAAGTAAAAACGAAAAATTTTTGCATTTTACATTTTCAGCTGAAGCCAAAAATGTTTTCATTTTCGTACAAATTTGTTGTCTGTGACACACCCGAATAATTCAATAAAAATTTAAATTTAATTTAATTTTTAAATTTTAAAAATGTATAATGTTACCCCGAGTATAAAAAAAATTTACAAATGTAATGAATGCAAATAAATATTTTAACTGAAATTGATTCTAAAAAAATATATGTTTCAATGAAAAATAGATTTTTAATAGGAAAATAAGTTTAATTTTTTGATCGAAATGAAGATTTTTGAAAAATAACTTTGGCAACACTGCTCTCGATATAATTAATACTTAAGTTCTTTTGTTATGATTGAGAGTCTGGATGAAACAGAGTTAAAACACAGTGATGCGTTTTAACATGGTGTTGCAGAAAGTGAATAGTTTTATTAATCACTTTCTCAACTATGCGGTGATTTAACGGTTTCTAAAGGTTGCAATCACATAACGCCTCTGGAGACTATAATAAATATAACAAAGTACGAATAGGTATTGTAATTCTCTTGAAAATATTAAATTGCATCTTCTGTGCCACTGTGTGAGTCGTAGGTTGCCATAAACATTGGGGCAAATATTAAATAACTTTTCAATTTTATATCGAATACATTTTTATATACAATATACTCGTACATACATTTACATATATACATACATATGTATCTATTAAATGCTGTTTTATTCTTTTGTTTGCTATTTAAAAAATATGTTTTTTCCAAATACTAAATATAATAATATGTTAAATTTTTAAATTCAATTCGCTCAGCAACAAAGCACAAGAGTGAAGTGAATATCAACAGTTAAAAAAAAAAAAAAACAAAGAATTAAAAATGGAAGCAACTCAATAAAATTATTTGACAATCAGATATGAAAAATATATGAATATGTATATGCGTAATAATATTTCATTGGAACTAACAAAATGAAGATACTGAGATATTTAAAACAGGCTTACGAATTTTTATTAATTAATTAATTAATTAAAATCTCAAAACTAAACACTTCCAATAGAGTCATAAATGAAAGTCAATAACTTTTATAAAACAAAAAAAATATACATATATGAATATGTAAATAAATAAAAGAAAAAAAAAACAACAAACAAACAAAAAATTAGAGACGAATAGCACTCACGTGATTAGATTGTAAAACCAATACAACCATCACCACTATGAACTAAATGCGATGTAAAAATGAAAACTGTTACTCAGACGTGATCGGGTACTTCTTTCCGGTAACTATAAACGTGTAACATTTAATTTAAAATTTCATATGATTATGCGCAAGGCGAATTCATAACAGGTGAACTTACTAGCCCGGCTGCCCGACTATTTATCACTGTTTGGTAAAATAAATAATTATTTATTTTAGTATTAAGATTTGAATACTTATTGTTAGTTCAATCTATCCTCCTTCCCATAACCTAATTTCCTAGTTCCAGCACAATGCATCGCATGTGTAGGGGTCATACCCTGAGTGACGGTCCAAGAAAAAAAAAAAAAAAAATTTAAGATTCAATAAAGAAGAAAAATTATATAAAAAAAAAAAAAAAAATTTTTACATTTGAATTTTTTCAAAGCATTTATTTTCATGCACATTTCAAACGTGTTAAAAGAAAAATATAATAATATAATGGAATATAAACTACTAAGCGACAAAAAGTTCTCTTTTTTCTATGTTTTCTACTATAATACGAGTGTATAGCTTTTGCATTAAAAAGTAAATATAAAGATCAGTTTTCTCTTTTTACAACATTAGAGTACATATTTGCCAGCAAATGTCCGTTTCTTTTACAATTATTAAAGAGTTATTTAATTTTTACTTTTATCGAGATACATTACGTTACCGATTTTATCCGTCTTTACTTTATGCGAACGTCGGGAAAATTTCCAAAAATCTTTTAATAGGATCTCTAGATTAAGAGCTGTAGCAACGTACTCAGTATAAACTTTTTAGGTTCTGTCGTTTGGACTAGACGTTGATCTAGAACTAGGCGTTTGGGCTAGGATTAATGTCAGTCAAACATTTAATTATTTTAAATTTTTGTATGAACTTGAATACTTGTAAATAGAATTTAAAGAATTTTTAATTAAATTCGTATTTAATTACAATTCAAAAAATATCCTTAGAATGGTTTCCTAAAAATGAAACGGTTTTTTCTTGAGGAAAAAAGAAAACAACACTTTGAATTTAAAAACAAAACAAAACAGACAGGAAAAAAATTGGCTCGTCAGGCGTCGTTATGCAACTTTTTCGCCCCGTTTTCTTCTCTACACCGCTCACTATTAAACAAAAAGTTGCATGCAAAACTTAGATAGTGGATGGAAACTTCACCTCCTCTCGTTTCTCTAACTATCCCTTTCCTCTAGTTCCAGCACAATGCACCGTAGAGATCATTTCCTGAATGATGGTCCAAGATAAAAAAAAGAAAAAAAGTTGCGGCGTTTATTGGAAAGTGTAAATATGGTCATAGTTTTTTAAAACTCAAAGTAAATTTAGAAAAATTTTATCTGAACGTGACAAATTTCTGTTACACCAGCGAAGTACAACTGAGGAAGAAAGGAAAAGGAATTTTCCTTTTGCTGCTGCATAACCGCGATTGAAAGGTTGCTCACGCTGCCCTCTCTAACCAGTTGTTTGTCTACAAATTTGCATTGTTCTCTAGCAACTAACCGCGTATCAAATCCAAAAGCTAAAGTTGCGAAAATTATACTGAATTAAAAAAAAAACTTGAATGTATTTTTTTTGTTTTCTTTTAAATTGTTACATTGTGCAATTTTTATTGGAGTATTTCTTGGTCAATTGTTGCAAACACCTAATTTTATATTGTTTTAGTTTTTTTAGCTTCTTTTTTCTCTTCGCTTTCGCTCTTTCACTCTCTTTTTCAATCAGTAGGTATTTCGTTTAAAATTCTTTTAATTTTATTTTACAAGGGCATTTACTTTTTCAACTTTTATCTGTTGAAATTCTTTTTGCCTTTAATTATTAATTAAACAAAAAAAAAAACAAGATTTATTCTTCAGCTACAGTTGTATTTTTGTTATAACCTTTTTTTAGGGGTTTCTTTACTTGTCAATTCACAATTGATTTTTTTTTCTTTTTTATTATTTCAATAATGTTCAATTTTTCAATTGAATTTGGTTAATTGTTGTTGTTTTTTTTTATTTATATACATATACTTTTATATTTTATTTAAATGAGGGTTTTCAAGTTTTTCCGCTTAGGTATGTTGTTGTTTTTTCTTTAGTTGTGGAGTTGAGACAACTCATCCGCTTGAAACCCGTGCCGAAACTGTGCTCAAATCGTGTGTACAATATCGTTATTAACCTGTTGGCAACAGCTATTAAACAGTATTTTGTTGCTGTTTTATTAGTTGCGGTTGTAGTTGTTAATACAGCTCCAAATGAGAATAGAGATCTTGGCTTAAATGCATTTGTTGGCCGCTTTGATATCTCCCCCATTGCCAAATATACATACATATGGATGGTATATGCATGTAGTGAGTATTGCATATTTCTGGCATATTGTTAAGAGAGAGAGAGAGAGTTTGTGCAGTGTGTGCTCCAGTGTATAGGTGTGTTTTATTTACAGTGCTTTAATCAGCTGTTTTGTGTTGGCAAGAAATGCTTATGAATGAAAAGATTTCGTTTGTATATCGAAGCATACCTTTAGGATGCTATAAATGAAATACGAAATGTACTCAATCAGTGATGTTAACCGTACGGTGATTCCGTGTTGCTCGATGAATTATAGTGCATTTATATCTACGTCATAAACACTTTATAACTTATTTATCGTGATAAACTACAGGGTGGCACAAATGGTTTGAATTCTTTATAACTTTTTTAATTATTATTTTTTCTTTGTTTTTTTTCAGCATTTTGTGAAGAAGACTTGCTGAATTAATTATGAAACATTCGAAATGAAATCGTGGCCATTACACCCGAAATTTTGCGAAAAGTTATGGAAAATATGCTAAAAAGAGCACGTACATACGTGCGAAGCAGAAAATGGACATCACTTACAGGATATCAGTTTTCAAAGCTAATTGCAAAAAATTACCTAATAATATATTATTATTATAATAATCGCATAAATAAAAAAGTTATAAACCATTTAAACCATATAGCTCCTTTTGTGCCACCCTGAAACTTAATTATACTCACTATTCAGAAATAACTTTGTAACTTGTTTAAGAGGGAAACATATTTCAAACTAGTTTTTGAAAATGCAACTCTGTTTTTTATACATTTGCTTGGCAACGCGAGTTATATTTAACTCTTCGTAGAATAAAAATTGTGAAAAACAGCAAAAAAAAAATAACGTTAGAAAGAAAAAAACTATTATAAATTTTACAAACTTGAGAAATAATCAAATACGTTGATTTTTTTTTTTTGTATTTTAAATAGAGTCGCTTTATGAATTTGTCAGAGATTAACTGCTCATCAGTAAAAATTGGCAGTGTACACATCATTGTTTATGGAACTTCTTTATGATTTTAAACTATTTTCAGAATAGCTATTGTGAATGCTTTATATCAAACATTCATTTGATTGGTGCAATCGATGCATCAGGAATAATTAAAATGGACAGTCGCAGGGGTTCTATACGGGCTGATAGCGCAAACGAATGGGCCAATGAAGTTCGAGATAGGTGGGAAGAATTGGGAAATCAGCGATCCGAACACGTTTTGATATGCAACTATGCAGCCTGTCACAGTCGTTTACGTAAACTTTGCGAAAACCCAACAGCAAAATTTTAAGATTGAGTCTTTATTCACCGACAAAAATGAATGTTTCAATTGTATGTCCACCCAATATAGGAGAGCATTTCTTGAGGATATAATAAATGTTTTGTAATCCTGTATAACTACAGGAAATTGCCGTAGAGCTATACAGCTATAACAACATTTTATCAAACTGAACTCGAGTTCAAATATGCAACTAAAAATAAATATTAAATATTTATTATTATAATATTGCCAAATGCGAAAATAGCAATAAATGTAACTACACAATACTTAAATGTAATTATTTAAATAAAATTTTCTCAATTTTATTTGGAATTTTATTTAGAATTTTTTCAATTTAATTTGGTATTTTCCCAATTTCAAATTTCATTGAAAAATGGTGTAGTTATTAGATTTCAAACATGAATAATCCGAAGAATGATCGCGGATGTGGAGTTTAAAAACTAATACATTTAAAATCTCACAAACGTTTTGATGTATTTTTTTTTATTTATTTCTTATCTTGGACCAGTGCTCAGGGGCTATCCGCTACATATGCAATGCATTGCACTGGAACTAAAGAGAGGGATAGGGCAGAGAATAGTGAGTTTCTCACATTTGTTTACATAAAAATGCATCCCTGATCTAATGGTATGCGTTGGTTTTTGAAAAATTTTAAAAAAATCAAGAGAGCCATACGACTGTCAAATTTTCATCCGTATTTTCTCTCAAAATCTTATAGTTTCATTACATATTACGTTTAGACGATCCGACTTGTGCTCTTCTACACAAAAATTTGGCATGTCGTACGACTTGTGGGACAATGTAAAGCACCCTTTAGAAGCAAAGTTGCGGCATCTCTGATGTTTTTTTTTTGACGCATTATTTCTAATCCTTAACTTTCCAATACTTGTGCGAATAATAATGAAGTCATACTTTTTCGGCATGTCTCATGTCTGCTTATCCCAACATTAACTAACTTACTTCCAATTATACACTTTTCCAATTATATACTTCAGCTTTTTGGCACGGTCGATTGCTGCAGAGAGCCACGACCATGCTCTGCAAACAATTCGTAATAGTTTTTCAATGTAATTTATGATTTATCAAATTCGTACAAGAAAACGTGATAAAATCTGAAATATTGTAAATGGCTGCAAAAACCAAAAATTCAACAGAAAAATAATGTGCTTTGCTTTTTCTTAAAGCGAAACTTAATTTTAATACTCGTGCAAAATGCAAAATACACATACCCAGACCAAACGCCACTAGAAAGACAAGTATGAGCAAAGAAC
Organism: Dexiosoma caninum; assembly: GCA_963924685.1. NCBI lineage: Eukaryota > Metazoa > Arthropoda > Insecta > Diptera > Tachinidae > Dexiosoma > Dexiosoma caninum. The sequence continues at coordinate 36,165,753 of OZ004729.1, read as the reverse complement.
AGTTGAAATTTCTCATTTATTTTGCAACGTTCATTGGCGCAGTGCACAGCGTCTCAATTGAAAAAACTCAACAGCAGAATATTGAAATTTTAACAGAAAGTTTGGGCCAAGGCTGGAAGGCATTCTGTAAGTAAAGCAGCGAGATACGTACAAACATAAATTAAAAAAAAAAGTGAAAAAAACTAACTTATGAAACATTTTAGGTGAGGCGCCCGTCGATGAGGGTGTCATGTCTCTGTTTGATGGCATCAGCCCCAGTGATACCAGCCTACATGTCTTAACTTGGAATAATCAAAGTGTGGAGTTGCCCATACGCGCTTTGTCCGAATTAAGGGACTTCGATATAAATCCCCAGCGTAAAACCCTGCTGTATATCAGTGGTTTCTTTGCCGCCGATAGTTATTTTAGCATACAAACTCATTTGCACATGCTGCAGCTGAGAAGACGTGATCTCAACATCATCATTGTGAATTTTGCCAAAGACATCCAGCAGTTGTATTATGCTCTGCGGCATCATTTCAAATTACAAGGTTATTTTGTGTCGAAAATCCTGTCAGTTTTGACCGAGAATGGTGTTGATCCTCAGGATATAACAGTAGCTGGCCACTCAGTGGGTGCAAATGTAGCAGCTTTAGCCATTTCTCTTTATTCTGAAGAATATTTTGCCAATTACAAGGAGATTTCCATTGTGGGTCAATTCGTTGCCATTGATCCTTGTGGCCATATATGTGACTCCAATGATTTGTACATACAACGCAATTTGTCTTCGCGTGTGATCGTCATACATGGAGAAGGAAATGTCTTTGGTGCGCGCAAACCTATGGGCACCATAGACATTTATCCGAATGGCATTGGTTATTTTCCCAAGAGGAGATTCCAGCCTGGTTGCAATAATGCCATATGCAGTCATATGTATCCCTTTTGGTTGTTCATGGAAGCTTTGGTGGAAGGCGTTCGCATACCTGCTGTGAATTGTAAAAGTTGGATGCAATTCAGAGAACAAAAATGTGATTATTCAAACATTTTAGAAGTGGGTATTAATTATGAGCAGACAGCGCGAGGCATATACTTCTGCATGACCCAGCCTTATCCGCCGTATACACTCAATGAACAGGGATTGCTGTACATCAGTCGCAGTAAGAAAAAGTAGTTTTTTTATATTGATGAGTTCATTAAATAAAGAAGATTGTTGTGATGTTTGTGACCTCTTTTTTTGAAAACAAGTTGCGCAGCTGTTTATACGAAATAATTATCTGCCATTTTGAAGTGGTTTTTTTTTTGTTTGTGAAAATTATTCAAGCTTTATGTCTCAGGTACAGTCATTAGCCAGTTGCTACAGAAGTACAGGGTGGCACAAAAGGAGCTATATCGTTTAAATGGTTTATAACTTTTTTATTTATGCGATTATTATTTTTTTTTTTTTTTTTAATTACAGTATATTATTGGGGAATTTTTTGCAATTAGCTGTAAAAAATGATATCCTGTAAGTGATGTCCATTTTCTGCTTTTTATTTTTATTTTTTTATTTTTTTTATATTTATATAATTACTAGACAAATATGTAACTGATATTTTAGCCTGCACGTAAACATATAGAAATTTTGACATAACGGCAGCTAATTTGTCGGAAAAAAGTAGCACAGCTGTTCTATTAACACCGCCTGTAATACGAATTCGCCTTGATATCACATTGTGATATTTTGCACGTCTTAAGAAATCTTTTTTGAATATTTTAAATTAAAATTTTAGTCCAGCTTGTACTTCAGCCATAATGTTGGCCGATTTTTGCAATTGTTCAATTTCAGTTTCAGTCAAGATTTGCTTAACGACGTGCGTAACACCGTTTGCATTCAAGACACAGGGTAGCGAAAGAAAAACATCTTTGGCGATACCGTGTTGCCCCTAAGAAAAATAAATAAACAGAAACATCAACAAATTGTAAATAAAGAAATTCGAATCGAAAATTACCAAAACAGAGGTAGAAACCGCAACAACAGAATTAGTATTTCTTAAGATTTCAGAAGTTATGGAAGCAACACTCAAACCGATAGCCCAAGAAGTGTAACCCTTTAGCTTAATGATCTCATAAGCAGATTCTACCACCTGCTTGTGCACTTCATTCCATTTCTCGGGGTCGTCTTCGCAAGCAATGTTGGGTTTTAATTCACGCAAACGTACACCAGCAATATTGACACCCGACCATATGGGCACAGAGCTGTCACCATGTTCACCAATAATCCAACCATGGCAAGACGTTGGGGCAATACCCAAACGTTGTGACATCAAGAAACGGAAACGTGATGAATCCAAGTTGGTGCCACTGCCAATAACGCGATTCTTAGGAAATCCAGACACTTTCCAGGCAATATAAGTCATGATATCAACTGGATTGGTGACCATCAAAAGTACTGAATTGGGACTGTATCGCACCAATTTAGGAATAATGTCCTTCATAATATCAGTGTTGCGTTGTACCAACGACAAACGGGATTCGCCCTCCTTCTGTCTGACACCAGCCGTAACAATGCACAATCTCGAGTTGGCGGACGCGGCATAATCGCTACTGGCAGTTATTTTGGGATTTTCCAAAAATTTCGAACCATGTTGCAAGTCCATCATTTCCCCCATTAACTTTTCCTTGTACACATCCGTAAGATGAATTTCACTTGATATATCTTGAGCTAAAATACTGATCGCACATGCCATACCGACTTGACCGCAACCGACTATTGTAACTTTGTTGCCAAACGAAGGCGAAACTTCGGCTATTCGATCCATAAGATTTTCTTTAACTGCGGTCACTTTGTATCTCAATGATGAACGAAGTGGTGGGAAAATAACTTTTAATATTTTAATTATTTGCATGAATCCTTATTCGTTTTATTTTAATGAAAATTATGAAATTTATGAAAACAGATTTTTTTTTTTTGGTTTTTTTCATTTTAAATAAGCCAACTATTATAGTAAGTTATAGACAAGGCAAATAGACTTGAGTTGTAAAGTTAATTCGCCTCAGTTGTAGACATATATAAGGCAAATTTACATTACAGTTACAGATTCGCTATTGCTTTCGCTTAAAAAAAAGCCACAAGATGATTCGTTTTTTTCACAGGCAGCCTTGAGCCTTGTAATTAAAAACAGCAGATTGTAGTTATACGGCAAGTCGCATAAATGGCTCGCTAATGGATTGTAACTGAACCGTTGTTCAGTTGCCAGTTGCTAAAAATGGTAATGCGGATCGAAACTGCATTACCGCCCGTTGCCGAATTCCACTGCTTTTTAGTGTTTTTTCCCAATATGAATTTGGATTTCTCAATATTAATTTGTTTTTTCTCAATATGAATTTGCATTTCTCAATATCAATTTATATTTTCTCAATTTAAACTTAAAAAGGTGTAGAAATAATAACTTGATTATGGAAGTCAATGGAATATAAGTTATCAGTTGCCAAGTATGGTATTTCGAATGGCTTAAATGCTTTTTACTACATTCTGAAAACTTTAAATTTTTGGTTGCCGTTTGGCAACGCAACAGAACTTCGGTTGCCATCCATAATCCGTGCATAAATTCGTTCATCCTCCATTACAAGCAATAACCAACGTGAAAACCACCCCACTTCTAAATACTTTAAAGAAATAGGAAAAAAATTAATTTTTTTTTTTTTTTTTTTTTTTAAATAATTTGACAAATATTTTACGCATAAAAGTGCCATAATTAAATTTATTTATTGTTTGTGCATATTGTGAAAAATATATGTCAATCTAAATCGTATGTTTATTAATTTTTTATTACAATAGTTGCTAAAAATGTGTCGTATTTAGTGAAATTTTTACAAAGAAAATTTAACTAATGAAACTAATAAAACTGAGTGCTTCAGCATAGCTCGCAGCCAGTTAGTGTTTCAAATAATTTGCTAATGAGGTAGTAACGGTTGAATTATAGTACAGTTCTTATTCTGTTTTCTTTTTTTTGTTTCATTCACTAAGAATTCGCTAAAAAAAAAATTATCGAAATCGTTCTTTATGATTTAAATAAAAATAATACACCGAATGGTTTTTAAAATAAAATAAAATCGTAAAATTTATTTATGTTTTCACTACTTCAAGTGCATTAAAATCAAAATCATACATGAAACTTAAATGCAAAGGAAAAGATTAAATTCTTTAAAAATAAAAAAAAAAAAATGAAAAATAAATAAAACTTAGAAATATTTGTATGCAATATTTTAATTTTAATGTTGTGATTTCTTTTGTGGGTCGTTAGGAATCAATTTGGTTTTCTATAAAGTTTATCTATTGCTAAATTAGAACTTGAGACCAGCTTGTACCTCAGCCATAATGTTGGCCGATTTTTGCAATTGTTCGATTTCAGTTTCAGTCAAGATTTGCTTAACAACATGAGTAACACCATTTGCATTTAAGACACAGGGTAGCGAAAGGAAAACATCTTTGGCGATACCGTGTTGTCCCTAAAAATGGAATGCAGCAAAATTTAAAAATAAAAACATAAAACTCTTGATAGCACAAATTATAAATCTTACCATAACTGAGGTAGACACGGCCACAATAGAACTGGTATTTCTTAGAATAGCAGAAGCCAAGGAAGCAGTACTCAAACCGATAGCCCAAGAAGTGTAACCCTTTAGCTTAATGACTTCATAGGCAGAATCTACCACCTGTTTGTGCACTTCATTCCATTTCTCGGGATCCTCGCTGGAGCCAATGTTGGGATTCAATTCACGCAAGCGTACGCCAGCAATATTGACACCCGACCAAACAGGCACAGAGCTGTCACCATGCTCGCCAATAATCCAGCCGTGGCAAGATGTGGATGCGACACCCAAACGTTGCGACATCAAGAAACGGAAACGTGATGAATCCAAGTTGGTGCCACTGCCAATTATGCGATTCTTCGGCAAACCTGATAATTTCCAAGCAACATAAGTCATGATATCGACGGGGTTTGAAACCATCAAAAGTACAGTATTGGGACTGTATTCCACCAATTTAGGAATAATGTGCTTCAAAATGTCTGTGTTGCGTTGTACCAACGACAAACGGGATTCGCCCTCCTTCTGTCTGACACCAGCCGTAACAATGCACAATCTAGAGTTGGCGGACGCTGCATAATCGGTACTGGCAGTAATTTTCGGATTCTTCAAAAAGTTAGAACCATGTTGCAAGTCCATCATTTCACCGATTAACTTTTCTTTGCACACATCCATAAGGCAAACCTCACTGGAGATATTTTGAGCCAAAATACTGAATGCACAAGCCATACCCACTTGTCCGATACCGACAACGCTCACCTTGCTGCCAGATGAAGGCAAAATATCGGCAACTTGGCTCATGAGATTTTCCTTAACTGATGCCATTTTTTATCTGCTGGTGGGAAAATAAATTTTATTATTTTATTGTTTATATGTTTACCGAAGAGTAGAGGCACAATTAAAAATTTAATTGATTTAATGCCATTTAATTTAAATATCGTATTGAATGAATTATTTTATAACAAATTTTTTTTTCTCTTTGCAGGTAAGCCAACTGTAATCAGCAAGTTCATTCATACACAGGTAGATATTAAAACAACAATTTCTCAATTAAGATCTCAAATTTTTTTTAGCAAACGGCAAAATGTTTAAGTACAGTTGGATCTTAATGGAATTTCATATTGACATTATTTTTTGCAAAAAAGGAAAATTTTTAAATGTCACTTTTTACGGAAAACGTAGTGTTTATAAAAGGTACTTATTATATAGTAGGTACTTTTTGTGGAAAAGGTACTTTTTGGATAAAAATACTTTCTATGAAAAAGCTATCTACTTTTTATGGAAGACACTTTATATATTTACGGGTAATTTTTATGAAAAATTTACTTTTTCGAAGACGACTTTTATGAAAAAATAGTTGTTTATAATACGGAAACTTTTTACGAAAAACGAAAAAGGTATTTGTTATGAAAAAACGTACATACTTTTTATTAAAAGGTTCTTTTGAACATTAAAGAGAACAATTTTGTTTCATGAGCCAAAAACCGTTCAAATGAGAATTTATTGTTTTTCAATGATTTACGCAATCATTTGGGCTAAAAGTGTGAGTACTAGGAATGGGCAACTGAAAAAAAATATATCGATATACATACGAGGTCAGTTCAAAAGCAAAGGTGAATTTTGAATTTTTTTGAAAAGTATTTATTTTTTCATAAATATCCATTTTGTCCGCTTCAAAGTGATCCCCCTCAGATATAATGCACTTATGCCAGCTTTTCTTCCAATTCTCGAAGCACTTCTGAATTGGCCATCAGCTCGTTCTTCTATTCTGACTTAATCTCATCAATTGTGGCAAAACGTTTTCCTTTCACTAATGTCTCTTCAGTTTTGGGAATAGGAAAATGTCGCAGGGAGCCAAATCTGATAAATAAGGTGGTTGAGACATGATTAGGGTGTTGTTTTTGGCCAAAAAAAAATCACGAACAAGCATTGATGTGCGATTATCGTGATGCAGAATCCATGATTTTTTTTCACAATTCCGATCGTTTGATCCGTATTGCTTCACGCAAACGTTGCATAACTTGCTTGTAGTATTCCTTCTTAACAGTACGACCTTTTGGCAAGAACTCATGATGCACCACGCCTTTGTAATCGAAGAAAAGAAAATTCACCTTTTCTTTTGAAGAAACCTCGTATATCTATGTTTAAAAAAATATATCAAACGGCATCGATTCTACTATATAAGCTCAAAAAGGTTAAGTGCTTAATACCAAGTTCACACGGCAATATGAGCCACTTGGTTCGCTCTCTAAACCACTATTGTCAACCACGGTGTTCACCCGACTGTCCTTGTTTCATGTTGGCATTTCGTTTTCTCAATTTCGTTTTTTTATAAATATGAATATGTATATTGTTTACTAATTTTCCAAATGATAATTCTTCTAGTTTTTTGAACTCTTTCTATATTAATTACACGAATTATTTAAGCTGCAGGTCCTTTTTATTATAAATATTACATATATCAAAAGGACCCGCAGCTTAAGTAATTAGTATAATTAATTTTTGCAAATCTATTTATCTATGTTTATTATATGGTTTAGCTGGTCTATATGCGGTATTTCAATTGCTGCCAATACCAAAATCGTAATTTTCTTTGTAATATTTGCATCAGTTGTTTTTGGACATATCGCGGACAAAAAAACATGAATTATTGCACAACAACTCCATTGACCACCACCTAGTTAAAGAGGTTTGGTGCGGGCTGTTTCGTGCAAGAAGAACAAGAACATTCCTCTCTCAAAACGTCTTTCAATTACGGGAACGCTTTCTGGTAAGGATGGAATCCCGCGGGTGCCCACTTTAGAGTACAAAAACAGACCTAATATTGAAGGAGATTATTAAATAGGAACAATATAAAATATAGAACCTATTCATGTATTTAATTTTAAGAAATTCCGAAATTGATATGTATTAATTTAAATTTTGGCGATTCCGTAATTTATCCAGCCAATTGCAATTGTTCTCTATTTATTTTTATATGCTCATGGACTACACACGTATGTATGTATGTATGTATGTATGTATGTATGTATGTATGTATGTATGTATGTATGATGTATGTGTGCTTGTGTGTAAAAAAATATTTTTATTTTCCAAAAATAAAAATGTTTTAAAAAGTTTTCTATGCCGCTTATAATGTTACTGTAACCTTCCACAAGGTTAATTTATTGGTTCGGCAGCAGCAGCAGCCGAAAAACAACAACTACAGTGAGAAAATATTGGATAGACAAATATTGCCCCTGCATAGATTACGCACGCATCAAATAGATAAAATGTTTTTTTTTAATAAATTGAAAATCGTGTCTTATTGTGTTGTGTTGTGTTGTTGCGTTAATTTGTGTAAATTTTTTTATTAAATAAATTTATTAAATAATTTTTGTTGGAAGCAAGAAAACAATGTGTTAATCAAAAAGCAAAACCTTTAAATTTAAAAGCGGTTAAATTTTATTTATGACGTATAAATGTGTGTATGTATATATATATGTGCATACATACATACATACTGTACGTACTTATTTAGTCTCGTGAGTTTTTTTAGGTGGGGAATGTGAATTGAAATTTTAGATAATCAACTTAATATATCATATATCATACATTTTTTTTTTCTCGAAAATATTTCCAGAAAGTTAATGAAAATGCCTGTAGATTAATATATGTACATATGTTTGTTTATCTTATCATTGCAATTGGAATAAATATTTGAAATAAATTGAAAGCGAATAATTAGAAAGTGATAAAATATTTCTTTGACCTTCCGGCAAAGTCAAAGTGGCAATAAATCTAAACCCAAACAAGAATACAAAAAAAAATAAAAAAAAAAAAACAGCTGGTCTTTAGACAATATTTCTGGGCCTCTTTCTTTTAAAGCGCATGTCTGCTATGAAAGTAAAAGGATTTTTCGGGTTTTCGTCTGCTGTTTCTTTCCTTTCAAGGTTATATAAAGGTCATCAAACTTAATGGCTTTTACATATGTACAATCTGTGTTTAAAGTTGGTCAACACAGACGACGCGACACAACGAAAAAAAAACTTTTGTTTACATTAAGGGTGATCAAATACCGGTTTCTTTTTCCTTAAAAATTTTCAATTCGTTGTGGCGTTATGGATATACAAGCAAGGAAAAAACTGACCCAATGACTGAAATTCAAAGGTTCGCAATGGTTTAACTTCCCTGCGCTAAAAGTTTACTAAATTCATGCATTTTGCTATCAGACTTTATGCGACTCCCAGGCACAATAATTTTTATTTTTATAATTCTTTGATCTATTTGGTTTTAAAATAATTTACCCTCATAATGCACTACTCATAAGGCAAATTCATTACCACGTAAACTTGTATGCTCTTTCACACGTCAGCTGATTCAACGGTTTTTAACGTATTTGAAGGCCAAACGTCAAAGTTTGTTTACTTTTGTTGAAAAGTTAGAAAAGTGCTGGTGAATAATTTAATAATTGTAATAACTTAATATTAATATAATTGAAATACAAAATAAATAGCTTTTTGCTATTATTAATTTAAAAGCAATTTCTATTACACAAATTTACCACATTCTTTTTTGGTTTTGTTCTTGTTAACAAACCATGTTTAAAAAAAATTTGACGTTCGCCTTGCGACCAGCTTGTATTAATAAACGCAAGGTTTATTACTTCCACACTAGCTTCATTAAAGAACACGATACCTTTGAAACACACTACCACAATTCACCCTTGCCCGGGGGCATTTTAATATTGGCCGTCGACCAGAGTCTATTAGTTGCATGATTTTGAAGAAAATTATATACGCAGAAGTTTGAAAACCGATAATGGTTAATCAGTTATTGACTGCTAGAAAATAATTCAGACAGCTTAAGCAATCGAATCATTAAATACCATGTCGGCTGTTAAAAAGACTCTGCATTGTTGAACTGGTATTTTTCCTTAAGCTGTGTACACATGATTGTCAGATATCACAATATTGTCAGCAAAATTGTCAGCAAAATTGTCATAAAATGTTTAACAACCATGTGAACTTAAAATTTTTGTCTGGCAACATTGTCACAAAAAAGCTTTGTCAGTATGTTGTGCAACAATATACTTGTCAGGCATCTAACAATTGTGAAAACACTCGTCATTTCCATCAATAGGTAATTGCCAGATATTGTACGGTCATTTTTTATTGTCAAATGTGCTTAATTGTCAGAAAAATATTTCTATAGGCAACGCTGCCCATAAATATTAAGGGACAAAGTTTAACATAGAATATGGCAACTTTTGCCATACAATAATCTGACAACAGTGTGAACTGACAATTTTTGTTGCCAGATAAATTTATTGTCGGACAATGAAATTGATAGATTTTCTTACGTTAGTCTGCCTCGACAATTTAACTTTTGGTGATAATTTTTCATTGTCAGTACATTGCCATACCTTACAACATTGTAATATCTGACAATCGTGTGTACAGTGGACTACTATCCCAAGGGATAGTCAGAACAACACACAGAAAAAAATGTTTTTGATATTTAAATACGAAAATCATTGATTCAATAAAAAATTTTCTTGAATTTTTTGTGATGACGCTTTTTGCATATTTAATAAACAAAATTGTAGGGTCGTTTAATGAAAATATTTCCATTTTAATTCAATAAAGAAATATTTTAAATCAAAGAAAAAAATTGTTGATTTAAATTTTATTTCCAACAACGATTTTTTGTTGTTTTGTAAACATTTCTAATTAAGAAAAGTTGTGTGGAAATCAAAGAAAACTTTTATTGATTCAATGAGGAATGAATTCTATTTTCTGCCCTTTTTAAGTTGCAATTTTGATAAACATTGTCGTTGAATGAAATACTAAGTGTTGTTAACTTTTTGTGCCATATTCAACAATGAAAAAAATGTTTGCATATTTTTTTCTGTGCAGCGAGCTTTTCATCCCATAGCACTTTATTATACTTGGCGATTATTATTATTATCCGGGCCAGAAAGCAATGCGATAATAAATACAAGACAACATTCGGCTTTTAATAGAACAAGTCTTAAGAATATTTGATATCCAATCGTAAAGCCTCATGGTTTTTTTGCCTACCCTCGCTTGGACTTAATTAAAATAATTCCAACAAACAATTCCGCTTAATCGATTTAATGTCGGAATTCTTGAAATATAATTAAACCGAGGGCAGAGCTTTTCAACACTGAGCACCGATTCCATTTTAACACATTGAGTCAAGCCCATACAACTTTCCGTCGCACCCTAATATTTCTCCTGGATCTGCTTATCCTTCAGCAACTGTTGGCCACTATACAACGACTATTCAAGAACGACAAGTTCCGCCAGACAAAATATTTATTAATTATGAAACTAAAATAAATATGAACATTTTTAAAATTTGAATATTTATTATTCAATCAAAATAAAATAAAAAAAAAATCTTAAAGCTTAATAAAATAGATTGTTCATAAAATAAATAAAATTTTATTATGAATTGGCTGTACTTTTAACTTTATTTATTTGAAATATTTGCACTTAAAAGTTCTGCAAAATGGCTTTATAACAGAAAAATAAAATGCAAATGTTTTAAAAGAATAGGGCGAGATTGCGGACCGATGCAATTCATTATTGGTTAAAAAAAAACAAAAACATCATTAGACACGGACAGACTATATAGGGCGGGCACACTTTTTGGTTCTTTTAGGAAGTGTAAAATTTTAAGTCCGCTGATATAAATAGAAAATAAATTATTTTATAAATTAATCCAGCCTTACTGACTTCGGTCGGAATTTCTCTTTCGGAATTTTGCAAATAAAATTAATAGTTTTCGTTTTATTAATTGACAACACCCAAAAACACTAAAAATGTTTGTTAGTCGAACCATCTTCCCTTTATTGCCTCCGCAGCCGAGTGCATCAGAATATGTCTATTAGTCTGGAGGTGCAGGTTCGATTGCCGCCTAGATCCTGGGTGTTTTTGAAGATAAGCTATAAGAGCTTCGTAAATCTTTTTTTTTTAAGTGAAACCGGTTCGGGACACATCGGTTGTACGGTTTTAATTAAGATATATATATATAACCGGTTTTAAAATTGGTTTTTCTTTGGTTGACTCGATACCCGAAACCGTTTCGGCAAAAATTGGTTTCAAAGTCCTCATCGGTCGTAATAAAAGAAATGTGACTGCTCAAATTATGTTTTTAATTTATTTGCGAGTAATGCCGCCCTTTGGTTCTGCAACTAGAAGAAAAATTTTGTTCTCTTTTTTCGGTGCTACAGCATCCTACTTTGTCGCTATTTCAGCAATAAATCGTGGGCAAAGTAAAATAATAAATGAAATGGCTCCATTTAGCATAATAAAAATTCGTCAAAATTAACGTCAGAGACGGAGCAACTTTGCTTTATAATTAACAAGCAACTGCACCATTGTGCAAAAATTAAGCTCAATCTTCCTACCACTTTCACCACCTGTCTGTTCTCTACACTATATCTCTCTCTCTCTCTATCTAGTTCCAGTGCAATGCACTGGTTATGTAGGGGCAAGGCGAATTCATAACAGGTGAATTTACTAGCCCAGCTGGCCGACTATTTATCACCGTTTAATGTCAAATTGTATGAATTATTTTGACAACGTACAATCATATTTGTGGTTTTGAAAGTATACAATGATTTTTGTTTGTTGTTGTACTACTGAGTTTACCTGGTATCAATTAGCCTTGTGTAGGGCATTTCCCGTGAGCGTTGGTCCAATATAAAAAAAGCGATTTCATGGCATTGGTACTCGCTGAAAAGTAATTTTTGCTCGAATTGACTATGTACTCGTATACATACATACATACATATATTTCAAAAAATTCCTTGCAGGTACTTGTTTTCTTTTATAATTTGTTTCAGAGATTTAACGAAAGGAATTTTAGTGGGCGGTTTATTTTTAAATAAATAATTTTTATCAGAGGCCAAATTAGAACAGTGCTAAAATTACGGCACTCGATATCAAACGAAATTCCAATATATTTTAAGAGAAATATGTTTCAAATTTCGAATCGAATGCCGTAATTTGCCCCCAGTTATTACTTTTTTTTATTAATTACACAGCAAATGAAATTCTCAGTCATATTTTAAGATGATGTTCGGAGTTTAAAACGGCAATGGATACTGACATACATACATACATACATACATACATATCTACCAAATCCCCAACTAAGTGTGTGTGTTTTTTTGGCGGTGTGTAATTTTGTATGCACATGTGTGTGAGTATTCATAATATTTCCTAGCCATATTGTTACTTTTAAATTAAAAAACAAACAACTGATTGATAAAAAAAACTACTCATTGTTTTACTAAAATACATATATATTTGTACAACTTTGTTTTTTGCTTTTGTTGGCCCGGTTTTTGAAACAGCTGTGTACAAACATTCGTACATACGCAAATACGTGCACATTTTATTTTTAATTTAGAAAAAAGCACTATTAACTTTCTATATATTTCTTTTTGAAAATTAACAAAATGACATCACTTAATGATATTGGAATTAAAAAAATTAATTAGTTGAATAATCAAATGTTGTTTGTTAACGTCTCTAATTAGTTTTTAATTTTTTATTACTTATAACATTTTCCAAAAAGCTACTTGGTGATTTTTTCAACTCACTTTTTTCGAAATTTCCAAAAAAAAATTATTTCACTTTAATACTGTTGTTAAAAGGAGAACGTCTTGTCTGTTAGCCGTTTGACAGTGTACTGTTTGTTGTAGTTCAGTTGAATCCCAAAAGGAAAATTGTGGTGAAATACTGTTGTATATTATTTTTTTATTCTGCTGCTATGCTGGAGCTAATTCCGCGTTAAACGTCTGCTCTTACTCAGCAATGCTGTTTTACTTTACTTTGAAATTGTGCCAGCTTTGCCGTTATTTATATACAAATAAATGCACACAATTGTAGAATGCCTACAAACAAACAAACAAAAAAAAATCACCAACAGACCACGGGGAGGGATGGTAGGTATTTCTCTTTTTTAGTACTCCTAGTAGCCACACAATATTGGGGTACTGTGCTGCCACTGCGCATAATAACGCCGGCAGCACTGTTTAATATGATGACGAAATTTATTAAGAATTGAATGAAAATTTTGTCTACCATCGTCGTCATCATCATCAAACAATTGTGTTTGTTGTGTAAATTTTTTGTTAGTGGTTAGTAATTTTTTTTCCTGCTAACAAATTTGGCATTCCCAGCAAACATGTGTGTGTGTTGTTTTTCTCTTATTTTCTTTTATTTTTATTCTTACTTTTGATTTTATTTTGCTTTTTCTGTTATTTGTATTTAATTTTACTTTGTTTCATTTCGAATTTGAGGTTTTATAAAAAAAATATTTTTCAGAAATATGTACAGTGAAATCTCTCTTAACGGACACCACCATAACCGGAGAAACTTTGTAGAACCGACATTTTCATCAGTTTTTCAGTACAAAATGTGTTCTCATAACCGGACACTAGTAAACGGACGCGGACAGAAGCGTTAATTTTAATTAATTCGCCTTAATTGAAACTCACCAACACTGATTCATATTTGTGTTAATGCCATTGAAAATTGTGATTCCCCTGTTAACACGAATGTACATAATCATGTGTTGCATATTGCATAGAAAATGCTGTTTGTTTGAAGAAATTGTTTGCTTAGCTCGTGTTGTCACAAAATGGCGCTGAAAAAAATATTTTATCAATCAAAAAAAAATGGAAATTACATGTACTTGATTCCTAAAATACTTGAGATGAAACATTAAACGAAACTGCCGGGTTGAAATATTTTACTAGATACGAATTCGTCGCATTTTAAAACATTTAAATCCCTTTTGATACTCAAAGCCTCAACTTGAATCGATTTAAGTCAAAGCAATCTATTCTGAATAAATTTTTTCAACCACAAATCTCTAGTTTGGCATTATAACATAAAGAAAATATTTAAAATAATAAATGTGTACCTCTGATAAGTGGACAGCTCCCATAACCGGACAAAAATATAGCGACGGCGAATGTCCACTTATGAGAGGTACACAAATTTTTAAAAAAAAAAGACATCCATACCAGAGATGAGCAATGAGTAGTGAAAAAGTGGGTATACTCGAGTCATGATTAACTTTTTCTTGTACTTATACGCATTCATACTTAGAAACATCATACTCCTATTTAACTATATTTATGACTCTGTTGTCACATACTCACAGGTTTTAAAAATGATATAAAGCTAAATCATGAGTAAAATTAAGCTTCAAATAAAATTAAAAAGAAAATTTAGTACAAAAAAATACAGCAAAATCTCAAAGCATTTTTAACGTTATTGTAATCTACATTGAGCATTAACTCTTTTGTAGTTGTATTACGCTCCTGGCCGGCAGTGACGTATTTATGTATATGAAGGACTGTAATGAGTCGAATCATTTATGAGTACTATCAGTAATTCCCTAAAACTTATAAATCATACGTACATATGTGATTTATGAATCATGCAGATGGAGAGATGGTATGAGTACAATGTCGATGTGTGATTCATACTTATTGCTACATATTTATACTCACAAATCATAGTTATTGCAAGTATGAGTATGTCAGGATAGTTGAATTTTAATGACGCGTACTCACTTAAGTTTAAATTAGACTTGAGTTACACTTTTGCCATAGACATTGCCATAACCATAATATAATTTTTTTCTTTTCAATTAGTGCTTCCATAAACAGCTTTTGTCTCTTTTTTATTATTTCAAAAGTAAGAAAATATATTAGTAGCAATTCAATTTACGTCTCAGTTCTCTCAGTAGTTTATGGTTATGGCAGAAATCCAAAATTTAATTGATTCCCATGTTTATGGTCATGACTAACAGCCATACCTAAACAAGAGCGGAAAACGGAACGTTTTTTCCGCTTAGCTTTTACGCTGAAATGCCATACCTAAATAAAAGAGGCAACACTATGTCAAAATGATAAAAACAGGGTTATCAAAAAAATAAATATAACAACCCTGATTATTTTAACAATAAAGTATATTGGTGTTTAAGATTTTTAAATAAGCTTTTTATAAAAAAAAGTTTAAACAATGAGTTATATGGACGATATAAAGGATTTACTTACCTCCATTTTCTAATAACAAATATTTTTTTATGTTTATTTCTTTCACCTTCTTTATTTGCAACTTACTTCACTATTAAACGCACTGTCAAAATAGGATTTTCCAATTGCAAAGCGTTGCCGTTGCGTTGACGCCGCGGTATTTCGGTATACATACATACAAATTGTATGGGCATGAGAATTTTTGACAGCTAGAAAACGCTTTCCGCTTTTGTTTAGGTATGGCTGTAAGGCAAAATTATAAGTCACCTATAAGCGAATACATTTATCGCCTTAAGATTGGTTCGCTCAGTTTCTCTCCCTTGTTATGTCTAAGTTACGTCTAATTTAACACTAAATTTAGCTTTAATACTTATAATTTCATTGATTACTAAGAGTAACGAAAACATAATTCACTGCTGATTGCTGCTCGATACTCAATAAAATTGTCACAATTAATGTTGTAATGAGCTATTGGTGTTTAACTGAAACTGGAATAAATATTTTGGCAGCCAACCAAGTTTCATGAAAACATATAATAAAAACCTTTTCAACAATTTATCGTCAACCCATATATAATTTAGTTGCTAATCAGATCAGTTTCTTAAATATTCAAAAGAGTGTCCTTATCAACAAAATTTGACGTAGAATTATTACGTGGAATCGTTCCAAATTCAAACAATACCCGGTAAGAAGAAAAATACTATACTGAATTAAGGAACCGTTAAGATTTTCAAACGACTGACCTTTTTGTTGCTTGGGTTTAACGTACAGTATGGCAAATTATTATTGCTGCTTAACAACTTGTTATTTTATTGCGATATTTCATAAAGCTTAACAAACCTACTTTTGTGAATACATAATTATAGATAACATCTATTTGCAAATAAGAACGTAACATATTGCCGGATAACTCATGAATTAATTAACTATTTGAGAGTAGCGATGGTTGAAGTAGTCTGCACGTTGACTACAAAACGAAAAATTTTACTGGATTCAACCCCATTTTCAGACGCATAAAATCATATCGCATTTTTTCTGATGTGCATTTGTGTGGCTTTGTGTCGGAAGGTTGTTGTCGAAAGATTTCAGTGGCGAAGGCATAGTCACTGGTCACTGAACAGTAACGGCTTCAGCTGTATCCAATCCACAGGCACATCAGAACGCCCTCCTTCGTCGGTATTGTGCAGCACCTGCGAAGTAAAATAATTACTAAAAAATGACTACTAAAAAACAAGGCTTTAAAATTTATACGTCTTCTTGACATCAGAGACGCTACAACACTGCTATAGAAACAAATAAACAGTGTTGTAAGACAGTGAATCTACACCTCCTATCATTTCTCCTACTACCCTTTACTCTAGTTCCAGCACAATGCACCGCATGTTTTTGGTTCATCTCCTGAGTGAGTGGGTCATAAAAAATAAATAAAACGCAAAAAGTTGCCAATTGTTTCAAAGATTTTTGCATTTTCACATGCTTTTCATCATAGTGCTACCAGACAACACAAAAAAGTAGATTAAATTTCATTTATAATCAGCAGTATTTTTTTTTTTTTTTTTGGCGTGTGAGGTTGGGTTAAAAATGCCTTCGCACTTACAGAGACCGTCGTCAACTGCATCGAGTGGTGTTGCCACTAAAAAATTCCCTTCTCCTCCTATGGGTAGATTCCTCCCCGGGACCGCTTTCCGCATTATTTCGGGAAGATAATCAGCAGTATAAACGTTATAGAAATTTGTTTTATAAAACTTGAAAATAAAAGGGGTTTTCACGATGGGTAGTGTAAACTTTGCAAACGGTGCAAATGTATGCAAAAATGCATCGTTTTAATTCGTTAGTGTTTGTTTTTTCTGAAATTTATTCATTTTAACCACTACTTTTCCCAAAATATTATACTTATTCACTAAAATATTTACTAAAAAAAGAATACATTAAAATTGATTTAGGAGGGGTTAGCTATTTCCTTATCGCATTTCACTGTTACTAATCTTCAGATCTTCAGGGAACCTTTACCCAAAATTTTCTTACAACAAATAAATAAATGAGAAGTTCACGCAATATCAGGGGTGTGTTACTATGCAATTCAAAATGAAAAGAAAATTATTTGAATTTGTATGCTATTTGCATTGGTATACGATAACTTATTCATTCCATTCGAATTACAGAGTAACCCCACAGATCTGAAACGAGAAATCCATATTGAACCTGTTTTCATAATTTTCTCTTACTTTGCCATACCTACATAAGCTCACTTTTTGTCAATTCTAATTCCAGTTGGAAGAAGCAATTAAGTTTAAATAAATGCAATACAACAACTACCCTACTCTCGATATTTTTTTAGTACTTTTGTTGAATCCAACAACAAAATGTACGTATTTGCAGTTTTCTTAGTTGTCCTCCATTGACACTAAAAAAACCTTGAGCAAAAATATTTGCGCATATATGCTCCGTTAAAATATATAGAAAATGCTGCCATACTTTTCATTGAGTTGCCATATTTTTTTTCAGAAAATGATACTTTTTTCACAGTAATGCACTGTATTGGAAAATGTACGCTCACGAACTACACCAATATCAAGAGCACATATGCACAAGAACCGTTTTCACGACAAATTTTTAAGTATAAATCCATTGCCCATTAGAATAGTTTTACGATTGTACAATCTTAAAACGATATGGTAATCATTGGGCTGGTGATTTTTCTTTTGCATCCCAATGACTACCAAACGCTGGGGGGGCTGCAACGTTGCAACGATTGTGTAACTGCCGCAAATTTTTTTTTTTTTTTTTTTATCTATCTTGGACCAGTGCTCAGGGGCTATCCCCTACATATGCAATGCATTGCACTAGAACTAGAGAGAAGGATAAGGAAGAAATAGACAGGTGGTGAAAGTGGTAGGAAGATAGAGCTTAATTCTTGCACAACTCTGCAGTTGCGTGTAAATTATAAAGCAAAGTTGCGGAGTCTTTGATGTTTTTACCACTGCTCACAACTTATTTTACTATTGAAGAAGATTTTGTAATTTTTTGTAGTTCCGATCACCAGTCACCCTGTATAACAGTGCAGTCGGTTAACGCACGTTTTTGTAAATACATATGTATTTATTACTTTGTTGTTGTTTTTTTTCTTGCTAATACTTTTCTCATTTTTGGAATCATTACTGTTCCAAGGTGACCTTTAATATTGCGTATGCGTTACTTTCGCTTAGATAAAATGTTGTTGGTTTCGACAGGCACTAGACGGTTAAAATGTTGTGTGGAAAAAAACAGTGAAATAAATTTACAAAAAAAAAAAGAAATTACATGTGTATGTAAACTGTATTCTATTTGATATTTTGCTTTAAACATTTTATTTCATCAAGTTGTTTTATTGGTTTGGCAATAAATCTAGTAAGACGCTTTGAAAGTCAAACGAGTTGATGTTTTTACGAAAATAATTACAGATTCAATTTTATCTAAAATTTCGTAAGACCACCGTGTAAAGGCAAAAAAATTAATTTGAGATTTCTCTCCATTTTAATTTTTTGGATTTTCTTAAGTCTCCAAGATACTGTGTTGGTTTTGTGCAGTATTGGAACTTAGGTATATCCCGTTAAAGATTTTCTGTCAAAGTATAAAATATGCATTTAATTTAACCCCAACGTAAAATTCACTTAAATGAATTGCGAATGTTTTCGGAAAAATTTATTATTCAATTCGAATTTTCGAATATTTTCGACGATTTTTCAAATTCGAATTTTCGATTAGGACAAATACATATGTATCCATACGAGGTCTGTTAAAGAGAAAAAGTAAATTTTGATTTTTTTGAAAAGTATTTATTTATTCATCAATATCCATTTTGTCCCCTTCAAAGTGGTCCCCCTCAGAAATAAGGCAATTATGCCAGCGTTTCTTCCAATACTCGAAGCACTTTTGAAATGCACTTTTTGGAATGGCCATCAGCTCGTTCTTCGATTTTGACTTCATCTCATCAATTGTGGCAAAACGCTTTCGTTTCATTAGACTCTTCAGTTTTGGGAATAGGAAAAAGTCGCAAGGAGCCAAATCTGGTGAATAAGGTGGTTGAGGCATGATTAGGGTATTGTTTTTGGCCAAAAAAAATCACAAACAAGCATTGATGATGATCTGGTGCATTTTCGTGATGCAGAATCCGTGATTTTTTTCCACAATTCCCATCGTTTGAGCCGTATTGCTTCACGCAAACGTTGCATAACTTCTTTGTAGTATTCCTTAATAACCGTACGACCTGTTGGCAAGAACTCATGATGCACCACGCAATTGTAACCGAAGAAAACAAAATTCACCTTTTCTTTTGAACAAACCTCGTATATAGTATGTATTTTAAAATTCGTGGGTGCTAATTTTGGCAGTCATACACATTATTGCGGTTCGAAAGAAATGTCGATAGTGCTTTTATTTCTAATTCTGTGAGTCGATATTGAACCAATCGATATTTCTTTTTCAGTGTTGTAAAACATTTAATTGAGTTTAAGAAATTGTAAACAAAAAACCCAAGACCCAAACCAAAAACTTGACAAATTGTGTCTGGTAACAAGGATAGAGAGAGAGAGAGAGAGAGGGGGAGAGAGAGAGAGAGCGCTGTTCATCTGTGTTTGAACAATAAAACGTAGCTAAGTAAAATATCAAATAAAACGGTCTCCTTTAAGTGGATGCTACACACATCAATATTCAGCTTCAATATTTGTGGTTGTGTTGGTATAAATATTGAAGCCTCTAACACACTACGCCAATATTTTTCATCATAATTAATTTTTTGGGGTTTTTTTCAAGTGCAAACATATAGAAGTTACCGTCGGCAAAATATATATCTGTTTGTTTCTTTATTTATTGAAAAAAAGCATTGATGATATTTTTTATATTTTTGTCAATATATATTTTGCTTCGCACGTCCCAAAAAGCCATCAATGAGGGATATAATTCAATTATTCAATTGTAATGCGTCACAACTACGATGTGCATTCAAAGTTACCAGAAATAAAATTAATATTCACAATAACACTGCCACACTACGTCAAACTGCTTCAATATTTTGATGAATATCAAAACCATTTTGATATTCCTCAATATTAAACAGAGCTTATATGTGTGACTATTTTTTTGCAAACAAACGTACCCAAAGACAAATGTTGAAGCTGAAGATGGATGCGTGTAGCACTTTAGTTTAAAAATTTATGCAGAAACATACTACCTGAGGCAAAATACTCTTTTTAGATCTGTATGGTTACCGATAGAATTTTAGATATTATTTTCTTTTTTGCTGTAATTAAATATTGATAATTCTGTCTAAAATGGCGAAACTATAATTTTTTTTTTGGTTTTTAAAAATTTTCAATTTATATTTTCTATTGTTATTCTTTTGTTCACAAAAAAGCTCTTTGGCATACAACTAAAAACTCGCAAGCTTGCCTTCAAACGGTCAATCGTATACGACTGCCCGGAATTAGGCATCAGCTTAAAGAACAAAATTTTATAAGATTTTCATTTTGTATTCGAAAATGTTCAAAATTTAAATTAAAGATTAGATTTTCTAAAATTTATTATCTTTTTAATAACATTTCATTAATTTTAACTTCCAATTTCAAATTAATTGTTTTCATTAGCTGAAGCAAAGCAAAAATCAAATAAGAATAATTTGCTTGCAGCTCTTCATATCGACAATAATTATTTGCAGTTACAGTCAGTCATTCAAAATAAAATAAACAAAGAAACACCGTTATCGCTTTAATCAGCAATAATTCTGTTGAATTATTAATTAAGCAAGCATGCACTCCATTTAGCTTTTCATTAGTTTTCATTTGACTTTCATTTGCACTCAGCACTAACCGTTCAAAAGTTAGATTTTATTAAATATTCCATTCCATGATAGCTGAAAATGTATTTCAAGTGTTTGTAGAGTGTTGTAAAATAAAATCAGTTCCTTATTTGTTCAACTGGCCAAAATACTGTGCGCCATTACACGAATCGCCATGTGTATCTCATATGGAATTTAGCTTTTCTTGGCCATATGCATTTTTAAATATGTATATTATTTGCATACGTATAAATTTATATAAATTTCAAACAAATTACAATAATAATTTAAGCATTTTAAAATGTTGTATTTCTACAGAAGCAACTTCTTTGAATGATTATTTTCCATAAAATTTTACATGTATTATTTATTTCATTGTATGTAAATCACCTGTCAAAATCAGTTTCTTATGTAAAGTTTTATAAATCTACAACACTACGTCATTAAGGGTCATGCGTTAGACATGAACTACTAGGACTTGTGCAATAATGACACCATAATTCTCGTATGTGGGCACTCTTTTCCCCATACAACTTTATATTTTATTTTCGAACACTTGTTGTCTTAACGAGAACATGTCATAAACAATAGAGAATATCATGCCCTCCAAAAAGTTTCTTCAAAATCTGAATAAAAGTTTACCTCGTGCAGGCGCTTATGGCATTAAGGTCAGCGTTGCCAGAAGCTTTGAGAAGAAAATCATCATATGGCGTAAAAATATAATATTTTTTATGGAAAAAAATCACAATTTTCACGGCATTTGTTATTTCCATCTAAAAGTAAATAAATGGATTTAATATGTATGTATATACAAGTAAATTGATATTAGAAATATTAATTAGCCTTTTCGTACTAAATACTTGCACATTCCTTTTTTGTTTTTGCTTAAGAAAGTTTATGCTTTTCATTTGTACACAACAGAATATAATTTGTACTTTCCAAGAAAATTACAGCTTTGCAGAGATACTCTTTAAGGTCTTTATTTCTCAAACAGTGATGCATTTCTATAAACAGACCAACATAAATTAGGACGCAAAGCGCTGTCAAAATTTCTCTTGCCCATACAAAATATATGCAACCAACCGAAATAACGCGGCGTCAATGCTTTGCAATTGGAAAATCCTATTTTTACAGCGCATAAAAAAGTGAATTTGGGTGCAAAAAAAATAAAACTGTTGAAAAGTAATGACAATTTAGTTGTTTTCAGGTAAAGTTAGTGATTTATCTCTATTTTTTTATTTCTATTAAAAGTTTTTTATTAATCAAAGTGAATAAACAGTACTGCTTCTGGCGCAAGGTTAACACTCTAATTTAGGTTTACTCATTTCAGCGTAAAAGCTAAGCGCTAAATTACGTTGCGCTTTGCGTCGTTACAGGGTAACAAGTGTAAAGTAAATAAAAGCAACCAATAACAATATGACACAAAATTTAAAATTCACAATGAAAGTTGTACACAACTGAAATAAACGTCATAATTTCTATAAATTAAAAATCATAATTTGAGAAAAAAAAAAATCATCAAATCATATTTTGGTTAAAAAATCATCAAAAATATGATAAAATCATCATTCTGGTAACGCTGATTAAGGTGATCATAATCACGCAAGAAGAAAATGGCTAATTTGAAAAATTTAATATGAATTGCAGAACATTTTTTTATTCTAACCCGACCAGTTACAACACACCGTAAGAAATTTTCCGAAAGGGGCTATGCAATTCCCCACATGAGTTTAGAACCCTCAACTAAAAAGTATTTTACATATCGTCAAATGATTTCAAAATCGTCTTTTTGATTGATTGTGATGCACAGTATCAAAATACAGGTTCCTGCAAAAATTTACACGCCTGCAGTCAACAAAGTTCGGAAATGACTAAGTGCATGCAAAGAAATTAGTTTGAAACTACAGTGGAGTTCGGTAATAACAAACTCCGCAGGACCGGGAAATTTCGTTCGTTATAACCGGCTTAAATAATTTTCTATTGGTAGTCGTCAGAATATTTTTTGTTTAATATTTTCTTTAGTTTCTATAATTGTTGGCAGTGCGAAATTTCATATAGTTCACTTGTTTTTCTTAACTTTTTTCTTTTATATTTTTGTGTCTTTGAATTATTATTTATTTTTTAACTAAGAGAACAACTGATACTTTTTATTTTGTTTGTTATAACGGTATTAATTTCCATCACTTTTGTTTATTGAACTGAAAACACAGATGGTTGTAAACGAAAATTTGCTATAAACGAACTAATTTCTATGGAATATTGCAGAACTATACGTTGTAAGCGAGTTGTGTTATAACAGGTGTTCGTCATATCCGAACTCCACTGTACTTTGCTACTCCTGTAAAATTTTTTCTAAGTAACTAAGGGCTTTTATGTTTTTATATTGTATATCGTCAACAAATGTCAACAAATTTTGTGGCCGAGACCATGTCAATGATTTATTTATTTTTCTTTGAAAGTTCTCCATTAGAAAGAAATTTTTTTGGTAAGTTCAATGTTTTTATCGGTTGTATTTTTATATGTAACACGTACATATCCCAGCTTAATTTTTTCTTTTCTAATTTAATTCCTCTGCTTAAGTATTTTGTTAATACTGATGTAAACAAACAAAAAATATCACAGCACAGCAAATCAAAATTCACCACTAGGCAGTGCTGTCAACTTTAAAATTTCATGATGCAGCGAAAAAAGCGCGATTTTCATTAAAAAAACATATTTTTACAGTCCTATTCACAAATATATTTTTTATTTGCAAATGTTTAAAAATTAAATTTTGTATGAATATGGCTTTATTAAAGCTTTTGTAAACCAAACTTATCTTTTATGAATACAGCAGTTTATTTTTATGTTTATAAAGCAGTTCTGGGCGGAAGACAGCTCTCGGGTAATCGTAAATAATTTTGAGTTGATGTGTGGCCTTACAGCGTTTTGTGTCTCCCAGAATGTTAATCAGAAAATCGCGGTGGGCAGTTGTGATCGTCTGTTCGACCAACTGACAGGGTCAGAAATTTTCCACGGCAATACATTCATCGTAACAGGTACTGCCGCCTCATTTGCGAAAAGTAAGACCGAAACGGTCACACATGATGTAAGGAGCTTGACTTTTCGACGGTAGACTTAAGTTCGTCTGTTAATTAAACTTAAAGCCTTAAGGCCTAAGCAAAATACAGAAAAAATATACGGTGTAATGCTAACTGTATAATGTCCAAATCCAAAGACAAATTGACAAACATGGATTTTGTTCTACGTTAAGGGCTACAAAACAATATTCGCAATTGTTCTTGTGCGATGTTCATAACTTCGATGCTTCACATTACCAACTTAAGACAACTACTCCGCCAATTTCGCACTTCTTGGCCGACATGTTTCACGATTATTAAAAAGTGCTTCAGTTTTGCGAAATTTCTACCATTTTTTTAATGAATTTTAGTAATTTCAAAGCGTTATTGAAACATATATCGTTCTATTTTTATTAATGACGAGCTAAGTATTCGAAAAGACACGTTTGAAAGAAACACACAAACAAAACTTTCAGTTAGTTTTTTTTTTGACATTTCAAAAGCACTGAAAACAGTACTAAAAGCACTAAGATGACCACGCTGCCACTAGTGATCGTACAAAAAACCAGAGAGCCTCTCAATATGTACTCGTAACTGCAGGAATATAAAAAACAACAACACGTTGCTGCTCCCCCAAAAATTTTGCTGCTACGATTTCTCTCTTTGACAAGAATGTGTTTATGGGTGTGTGTTCCAAGTTAAAAGCCAAAGTCTAAAAACGTGCAAAAATAAAGGTTTGACTACAGTTGGTATGGCTGGGTCAGGGATGTGTAATAAATGCACAAAATAACACAATAATGACGCATACGAGTACAAGTTAAGACAAAACCAACAACAACAAATACTGATTGTGTCTGATTTTTGAAAGTGTTGAATTTGTGAAATACGGTTAAATTTTGTGTTGTTTTGTTAACTTTCATACACATCCATACATACTTACGTAGTACATTTTTATTATTTTTATTTTTTATTATTTCAACTAGCTGTCATCTATAAAATTTGTGCCCTTCTTCTGTCATCTTTTTTTATTAACTGTCATCTATAATTTTATAATAATGATCAAAATTTGTTCTTATTGAGTTATTTTAAAGAAAGTTCGATAAATCTTAAGCTAATTATACAGGGTAGCTCTACCCTAGGGGTTTGAGTTCATTATAACTTCTTATTTAAGACTTAATTATTAAATTTTTTTTATTTTAAATACATTATATTAATATTGTATGTTTATATACATATAGCATGTATGTATGTACGTATATATCTGCATATCGCGCACTAAATCATAAACAGTCACAACTCAAAATTTTTCAAATTCGTTTTTATTGCATAATCGAGGTCACAGAGAAAATCTCTAACGAGCACAAATATTTTGTTGGCATCACTGTTTTCCTTAACTGGAAAAATACCGTTATATCTGTTTTTATGTTTTTTGTGCCGGTTGTACGTAATCAACTAAAGAGTACTATTTTCAGTTGAGACAGCGCGCTTATTAGTAACTGAGTATTTTAATTTCACGTTAATAGTATTATTTCGAGTTGTGACGCTATTAATGAAAAAAGTGTTAAATTTTATGGTGCAAATTTGTCAAAAAGTTTAATGCTAATGTTTTAGCTGTCGAAAATGTCGTGCCCAAATATTGAACATTATACATCTACACTAAAAATTTCAAGTGAAGAAACTGATTCTCGTACAAATAGTGATAGTAGTGTAAATATATTTAGCGATTCTGGGATTTTTGAATAGATTTTTTTTAGTGATTTCGATAAAAGAACTCATAATAATATTTTACAAAACAGAAAATTTTGCGAGGGATGACGCAGAGTCAGCGAAAACCATAATAACAAAAACTTTATGTTGTGTTTGTTTTTTATGTCCCCTATTTAGTAAGTGTTAGGTGACTTAAAAAGTAAATTAAAAAGTCATAATTTGATATACTACACACAACTCACTGAAAAAATTGCAATGAAAGAGTCTCAACTCAAAATATCTCCTTATTTTCATAATAACAGCACAAAATTATAAAGTAAACTTTCTTTAAAGATAATGTGTGGAACACATTTTGATTATAAAATTACAATCATGTTATTAAAAATAGTTTTTTGCCTCTCCTAAAAACTTTATGAATTTTGAGTTGTGACTGTTTATGATTTAGTGTGCGATATGTACATCATTATGAGAAAAATAATTATACGCTTTAAACACGAAATAATTTCGATTTGAATTTTCAATCATAAAATAGATACCGGTGGGCATAATCACGCCGTCAGTTATTGTATGGACTACGTGTGAATGTGCACGTTGGAATTCATGTTTCATAAGTTTATAACATAAACAAGTAAAACAATTCAAACAAAAACATGCTGCTCCATTCATTGTTAACAAAACTCCATATAAAAAAGTAGTCGGAAGCAGCGTTACCATATATTTTTTAAAAAAAAATTTTTAGTTTATGACATACAATAAGACATAAAAAAACTATAATATTATCAATACGGCACAGTTGTGTTAAAGAGGGCATATACACATTTAACTCTGTTGCAGTAATAAGTAGTGAAAAATTATAAGATCGTTTACATTACGTGGCAACATCTAATAATATTTTCGTCATATATATTGTAATTTAAAAATTTCATAAACAAAACTTGAAAATTTAAATGATTTTCAAAAAAACTTATTTATGAATTTAAAAACTTAAAAACTTTTTGGCTTTTCAAAAACCTTGAAAAATAAGGGAAAACTTGAAATAATGGTAACGCTGGTCGGAATTGAAATTTTACTTTATTAAATTTTTGCAAACACGTTGTGTGTCTGGCAGCACGTTAATCAACTAAAAAATGTTTCTGTCAACATGTTTCTGGCAACATGCAAACATGTAAATATTCAAACTACGAGAGAGCAGGCGGCAAAAAAACTATTTCGAAATCCAGTGCGCTTTCAGGTTGCGCCACGAGTTTAAACATCCAACAACAACGATTAGTTTGGTTTGCTGAATATTATTTTATGCGCTTAGGTATTAATTTTTTTACACATGTACATACACACACACTTACTTAAACATGTGTATTTAAATGTAAGCCTTCACATAAATTACTCATGACATGATTGACGGTGGCGATGGCTGAAATAGTCTGCAAGTTGACTACAAAACCAAACATTTTCTGGGTTCCCGACCCCAGTTTCAGACTAAAGCATAAAAGCATCTCGCATTTGTTCTGATGTGCATTTGTGTCAGTTGTTGTCGAAAGGTTTCACTGGTGAAGGCATAGTAACTGGTGGCTGAACTGTGCCGGCTCAGCTGATAGCAATACACAAGAACAAAAGAGCGCCCCTTCCTCGGTATTGTGTAGCATCGGCGAAGTAAAAGTGGCTATCAAAATTTAATACGTCTAATTCACATCAAAGGCGCTTCAACACTGCTATAAAACAAAGAACGTACAAAAGCAGAGTTATAAACTTAACCACATGTCATCTCTCTCACTAGCCCTTTCTTCTAGTTCCAACACAATGCATTGCATTCTGAAGTCGTTGTCGCACGTGTATTTTTTTTTATTATTATTTTTTATTACTTAAGATTTTTCAGTTCCAATACGCGACATGGAATTTACACATTTCAAATTAAATATTTTTTCACATTCATTTCGATCTCTGCTGCAGCTCGAGATGTTTTTATTTTTAATTAGACAACTGTTGCTATTTTTAATTCTGTTGTTGCTGTATTAGAAATTAGACGACCGCTGACCACAAATTTCTAATTCATTATACAGTTTTCTTAATATTAGACAGTGTGATTAATGTCACGTTTACTTTTCTCTACATGAAAACGTTATAATGTAAAAATGATATTTTTTTTCACGTGACAATTTTAATTAATTCAGCAAAGGTGGATAAGGGCGTACAGCTGTTATAATCGAACATCTCCAATGGACAGATCTTCACTCATCGGGCGATAAAGTTAAAGCTACTAAATATTGGTGGGTTTGTGGTTTATAGAAATGGGCTTTATTTGAACTAATTTCACCACAGATACCTATTAGCCTGTGAACTTCACTCGCCGGGAAATAAAATCACACCAACTAAATGTATGTGGGTTGGTGAATTCTACAGTCGCATTTTTTGCACTAATTTCATTGGTTGGTCTTGCTACAATGCCTGTATTTAAGACATCTATATAGTACATCTCACCTCTAATAGTACATCTCACAATATTAAACGAGTGTTGAGATCAGTAGCTTATGATTATATAAGTTTACTTTCGCAACGCAAAAGT
Organism: Dexiosoma caninum; assembly: GCA_963924685.1. Classification (NCBI taxonomy): domain Eukaryota; kingdom Metazoa; phylum Arthropoda; class Insecta; order Diptera; family Tachinidae; genus Dexiosoma; species Dexiosoma caninum. The sequence continues at coordinate 36,136,999 of OZ004729.1, read as the reverse complement.
TTGTTATTCTCATCTGTTTCCAAGAAAAATGATAAGTTTCCTAAAGGGTGGCACTTTTGGATGCCGTATTCATTACGGAACGATGAGAACCTTTGCGTTAACGAAATAGTGGTTCCAAAGGAAAAACAGCGCTAAGACCGGACATGCCCAAAATCCATTAAGTTGAGCATGAAAATAATTTGACTTTGCAACTCAAAAGGAAAATTTTAAAACATTTTTATAGTACAGTAAAAGCTCGAAACCAATTCTTAACATTTAAGTAATACATATGCTTTAATTTTTTCAAGTCTTAACATACATATGTGTACATACAGTGAACTCGCGAACACGTGAATACCCTGAAACATGAACGCCTTGGAAAGGTAAACACTTTTATTTGTACATGGACTACTCTAAAACATAAACAAAGCCTAACAGCTCTAATTTTCAGATTTTTCGTTTTATTTTTTGCATTGTTTTTTAGTTTGGGGAATCCCAGCATAACATACGTATTTTATTCGTACGTTAGATTGCTTTCAAAAAAATACATGCATATACATTTGTGTAGCTCCTCTGATTTAGTTGTGATATGACATGTGATCTTAAAGAAAAGAGGAAAAGGCTGTACTATAAATGATGGAACGAAAAAAAGCATTCTTTGAAGGGAATTGTGTTGTTTCGTTTTTAATTTAGTTTTATGTTCTGCATATAAATATTTGTTGAATTAATTAATTTTATTTATTTATTTTTAAGAATTCCTATTCAGTTGGTAAGAATTGGTAGAAATACATTTAAAATATAAATAAATTCGAATAAAGAAATTCTTTCGATATCGTGGGCCAGGCATTTAAAATTATTTTAATTTTTTTAATTATAAACATAAATAAATATATATATATATATATATATATACACGTAATTAAATTTTGAACTTGTTTGAAATGCTCGTTTTTTTATTGCGTTATTAAGTAACTTTTATTAGATATGTATACTCTAATTAGAAGGTATACAGCACAATATCATGACTGCCTAATATCATGTTCACACGGAGACAACCATATTCGGGGTTCGTACCCCAGCCATGATTGAAACTACTTGGTTCGCCATACAAAATTTTGTGAGCGAACCATGTTGGTTTTTTTTTTTTTTTTTTTTTTTTTTTTTTTATCTTGGACCAGTGCTCAGGGGCTATCCCCTACATATGCAATGCATTGCACTGGAACTAGAGAGAAGGATAGGGAAGAAATAGACAGGTGGTGAAAGTGGTAGGAAGATAGAGCTTAATTCTTGCACAACTCTGCAGTTGCGTGTAAATTATAAAGCAAAGTTGCGGCGTCTCTGATGTTTTTTGACGCATTATTTTTAAGCTAATGGAGCCATTTTATTTATTATTTTACTTCGCCGACGTTTTATTGCTCAAATACCGACGAAGGAGGGTGCTGTAGCACAGAAAACTCAGAAAAATTTTTTTTCTGATTTGACCCGGCTGGGAATCGAACCTGGGTCTTTCTGGTTGCAGAGCCAACACGCTGACTACTCGCCATCAGCACCCCTCATTCTGAATCAAGTATAAATTACTATTATCTCTAATTTTGATAACAAATTATCGTTAGTTTATCTGAACTAACTACAAAAAACAAAAAAAGTGTATAAAATAAAGTTAATGTAAACATTTTGAAAAATAATAAATAATATACATATAGTATAAAAAATGCAAAAAAAAGGAAATTGAGAAAACAAAGTGACAAACCGAACCAAGAACAGTCGTGCGAACACCATAGTTGGCAATTGTGGTTGAGAGAGCGAACCAATTGGTTCATATTGTCGTGTGAACATAGTATAAGAAATTTCTTACATAAGTACATACCTATTTTTAATTTGAAGAAAAACAAATTTGAAATTTTCTTAGTTAAAATTAAACAAAATGACAACGCTGGACAGAGGACAATTTTATGCTTTACGGAGCTTTAAATAACATCATTCGCTTTCCAACACAAAATCAGACCAATAAACTCCCCACAATAAATTCACCTTCTTTATGTGGTGGATTGTTTATGATGGCATAATGTAGACTTATATAGCCTAGACAATTACCCAATGAACGTAAGACACACACCTTTTTGTTTGTTCCTAATATAATAGAGTGTGGTGGAATTGTAAATTGAATAAGACGTTAATTTTTAACAAAATTAAAAACATTTAAATTGCAAATTTAATCTGTTATTCGCGCATTTTTGCAAATTTTTTTTTATGAAAAAAAAGACACACAAATTGCAGGTCAAGTGGGGGTTTTTTGCAATTTATGTTGTCAAACTTTCTTAATATATGGTAAATGGCTACACTGGCATATTGGCATAAGTAGAGCAATCAAACCGTTTCATGGTTTGCATCAATGTGTGTGTCTTTAAAATTTTAAAAATAATTTTGAAATTAAAAAGTTTTTAAATATTTTTAATTATATTATTAATTGACCTTTTTTATTATATTTTTTTGAAATATATAATAATAGAATTTCCTATTATACTATATGATGTTAACAAGCTGTTAACGAAATATCGAATAATAAAACCAAATAAAAAAAAAAAAGACCTCAAGCTTAACACTTGTGACTTTGAATACCGCCCTCTTATTTAATTTCAATGTGATTATTCCCATTCTGCAATATCGTTAACAATATTCAAGTTCATTAGAATTAATTTATTATCCAATTTTAAATAAATTTTTTATATTGTATGCTTCTTTTGTAAATGCATTTCAAATTGATTTCGAAATTATTTGTTAAACCATTGTGAGAGCAGAATTGTAATTTAAGTTCATTCAATATCGATTATACAGTACATATAAGACGTGATTAAGCATGTTCATGAACTTTTGTTTTTAATATATTAACTTACTTGGCAATCGAGTTTTTTTTTTTTTGCTGCAATTGAAATCTAAATTCTTCTTAAATACATACACCTACACAGATATGTATTTTTGCGATTATTAAAAAATTGTTTTTAGCAATGTAAATTGGCTTCCAACACACTTGTGCACTTCTCAACAATTTTATTTTGACTCATCTTTGCAATATTTATTCAAAGGCTTGGTAATTGCTGAAATGACTAAATGGCAAAAAAGCCACCGTAAAACCAAATACTGTTTCTTTGTTTTTCCTTTTTTTTTTTTTCAAATTATCAAATTATCATTAAGAGAGCTTTAGACACAGAACTTCACCAATTAGAACTTCTTGCTGCACTTCTGATTTGTATTTTATTTTTTCAAAAATGAGTCCATTAGTCAGATGTCATTAATAAATAAACACACAACCGATCATTTAATCGTGGCAGATTAAAAGTTGAAATGCAGGTAAATAGTTGATAATTTTTGTTTTATTTCATCATCAGCTTTTAGCTTCTTGTTAAAAATATTGTTTTTTTTTCTTCAAATTAATTACAAGCCATCACAAATTCAAAAGTATATCCCTTTATGAGTTCGATGGGAGCCAGTGTGTGGTCGCATAGAAAAATCTTCACTTGTTTAAACATTTATAAGCAGTTTATGTTTATGGATGTGTGTGTGTGTGTGTGTTTGAGTAACTTTATAACATCTGTCTTAATTAAATTTTAATTACTAGCAAAAATAGAAAGAGAAAATAGTTAATGGGTTGACAGAAAGTCAATAGTTTTTTTTTATAAAAAAAAACCAAAAGAAATTTAAAGTTTATAATTTAAAATTTTAGAAAAAATGTTTATTTTCAAATGTAGCGTCTGGTAGAGTAGGCTTCAGCGCTTATTTTCCAGCACATGGAAAGAACAATTGGCTGAAGAACCACTTTTGTGAATAAATACAGCTGGACACTCTTTTTGCAAAAATCATTAGATTTGAGAGTCGTTAAGGGATGCTGCAGATACAAGATGGCGCACAATTAATCATCCAATTTTGTTTTAGAATAATTTCTTTTGCTGAAAAAAAAGTAATCCTAATATCTCGTTAATTCGAATCACGGTCTGCAATCATTAATTCGGATTAGCGAGGTGGCACTGTATTACGAAAAGAAGAAACTTTTGGAGTTTAACAATTAAAATGTAAAACGTTTTTAACATTACCGTACACATATAGAAATTACCTGTCTACGATTTGGAGGTATAAATTACCGTACGGTTAACATCACTGGATGGTGCAACTTATTCAGAGTTGTTGGCAACACTTTCTCTCTTAATTCTTAAACCAGTTGAGGGAAATGCCTGATTATGCCTGCCAATGGACCGCATTTACGAAAATTTGTTACCTAAAAGGAAAACGTTGGTTGCGATACTTTTTGTGTAGCAGTGCTAAAGGAATGTCGCGTTCGCACGTAATAAAGCGGAACTAATTTAAAAAGGCATAATGTAAAGAAAGAAGCGATTGGTGGTGAAGTGTTATCATTGGATTTCGCCGACGAAGGAGGGCTTTCTTGGCACAGGCACATTAGAGAAACTTTTGGTCCGAATACAGGATCTTCTGGGTAGACTCAACGCGCTAACTAGTCACCAACAGCACCCTGTCGTAAATTTTTTGTAAATTTGTCAGAAAAAATGCGATATACTTTTATTATTTACTCTGAAACTGGGATTGAAGCCAGGAAATTTTTGGTTTTGTAGTCAATATGCCGGCTACTTCAGCCATCGCCACTTTGATTTAACACAACGTCATTACTGCGGTGCATTGTTTTGTTGTAAAGCGACACTATACGAACATATTAACTCAAGCCAATACTGTTGGCCGGATCGCTGATCAGTCTGTCTGGGTATTTTCCTAGTTTCTGGCCGCCTCCCACATTATCGTGTGTAACTACTGCAAGAAAACTCTTCACAAGTCAAGATAACGGAAAACGCTGACACTCTGATAACAATTTTCAAAAATCTTTTTTTTACTTTTTTGCGTTACAATTACAATACAGCGAAAGATAAATAAATGATAATAATTGCTGATGAAAATGATGATGTCGCCGTGGCTGCTGCTTTTGCTGTTGCTGTTGCTGTTGTTGATGCCAGCGATAACTTTGTGTGTTTAACAAACAACTACCGCATGTACTACCAGTATTACGTAATGGGCCACAAATAAATAAAACACTGCAACCAACACTTGTTCACAATTTGCGTTGCGGAAAAGTGTCGAGAAATGCTTAAAAGGAGGTTATCACAAGGAAAAGATCTTTTCATTAACTGTTTCATATTTGTCCAGGTACGGCGGCGTCTGTTCAACGAATACGTGAATGTGCCGGCAAGAAAACTTCAAAATAAAAAATAAATTAAAAATAAAAATTGAAAGAAAAACAAAAAGAGATGCAAGAGAAACGCATCTATGCGTGTTAAACAAGCAGTCTATGAAAATGTTTAAATATCAACAACGTGTTGTTTTTTATAAGTGAAGAAAGGAAAACAAATGACTTCAATAAACCAACAAACAACCATTTAAATGAAAAAGATTACCAATACACAGCCAACCATTATTAGATGAGCGCTAGTGCACGGCTGTATGGGTATATGTGTGTGTGTGTGTGTGTGTGTGTGTGCATTTCAGCTAATGGCACCTGTAGTTTTAACGTGCCATTTCAACTCGAGTTTAAAATAAATATTTTCTTTTTCCCTCTTGCACTTGTTTTATCACTGTGAAAGGATCTGATTGCGAAACAGCTCTATAAACTAATCTAAGCAAAGCATAAAATGAATGACGTTAGCACGCACTAAAAAGTAGCAAATGTTTATTTTATTTAACTTTCTTGCTTCCTCATCCTCGGTTGCAGCTTCTCTTATTTTGGTTGAACGTGGCTTCTTCGTATTCGTATTCGCCTTCAAACATTTCTTATGCCATTGTCAAAATATTTGCCAACTGCGTGGATCAATTTGAGAAGGCATTTCAAAACTATTTCATATTTGAAATTCAATTTAAATTTTTTTAATTTTAATTAATTTTGATCAAAAGGCCCTGAGTTCGCATCCTGTCTCAGTGCACAAAAAGAGGTTTAGAATTTATTATTTTTTGTGAGTAGTGAAATCCATCGTTATTTCAACATTCGAAGCCTCATTTCAATTCCATTTTATTTATTTTTATTCTCTTTAAAGCAGTTTAAAGCTGTTTTCGAGAAGATTTACACTGGTTCCTTGTGCAAGTGAACCATAACACGCGAAACGGCTAAAATATATTATCGCCGAGACAACAGCTCAACCTGGCGATAAACACTAAAGCTTTATTGGTTACCCGGAAATGCATATTGAATTGACCAATTAAAATTCTCTCACTTCATCCGCATTTCATTCTAAATTTACAAATCTAAATTTACAATTCTAAATTTATCTATTTAAAATATGAAATTTGGTTTAAAAAATATTTTTTTTTTAATTATAAAGTCGCCTTCTTTTGCTTTCACACTGCAACCAGAACTGCAACTGGGGTTTCCTTGCACTTTATGGAAGATTTCATGAAAGGATCTTCGATTAAAAGCTTTCAAGATTCAACTTGTATAGGAATTAAAGTCGAACGACCATCGTATGCGACGTCAATTTGAGAAATTGGAAGCAGAGTGGTGTAAAAGTTAAACCCTATACTCGGACGTTCTCTTGCTCGTTTTTCTATTCTTCTCTTTCCCACTCAGGGCTATGCTGATGATCTTGTGGTATGCTTAAGGACATGGTTTAGGACCGCATGCAACAAACTCTGAATCTGATAAAAGAGTGGTGTGCGGATAAGGGGCTGTCCATCAACCCATCCAAAACAACACTAGTGCCGTTCACTAGGAAGAGGGGGGTTAATCTCAGATACCCCGTCCTAGATGAAATGCTACTACAGTTCTGCGGTGAGGCGAAATATTTGGCCGTAACGCTGGATAGGACACTCACCTGGAACACACATCTTAGAAAGGTTACCACGAGGGCATTCTTTGCCTGCACGAGGCTTTTTGGTAGGACTTTGGGTCTGAATCCCAGAATGACCTTCTGGACATTCAACACGGTGGTGAAATCCATGGTCACCTATGCGTGTTTGGTGTGGTGGCCGAAGGTCGGGCAGAGGAGGGCTTGGGACATGTTGGGTAAACTACATCGAACCTTCTGTGCTGGCATCACGGGGGCTATAAGGACTTGTTCTACTGATGCAATGGGTGTGCTTTTGGGCATCCCGCCACTTTCTATTATGATGTGGGTTTGGAGTGCTCAAGAGTGAGGAAAGAGGAGACGTATGAGGGTCTTGAGGGACTATATACGTACACCAATTCTCCACAGCGATGACAAGTCATCACTAAGAATGGTTCTCTTAAGTAACTTAAGGTTGTTATCAACAATCGTTAGGACTGGAAAACCAACTCTTATCAGCTTTGAGCGGGGATCTCAGGTATGGTATACCGATGGCTCCAAGCTGGAGGATGATAGAACAAGGGCAGGAATCAGCGAGCCCGATTCAGAAAATCGATTCCAATGGGTGTATACCATGCCGTCGTAGCGTTTGTAGCCGACTGCCTACGTAGGAACATGGGGGGGGATCACATCTATATTCTGTCGGATAGTCAGGCGGCACTTAGGGCCCTTCAGTCGGCCATGATGACCTCAAAAATGATATATGAGTGCCTGGACCTTCTCAATGAGTTGGGGAACTTTAACGCCATTGTATTGGAATGGGTTGCTGGTCATGAGGGGTGTGAGGGTAATGAGATGGCGGACCATCTGGCGAGACGAGAGGCATCTTTCTCCCTAATTGTCCCAGAGCCATTCTGTAGACTTACAAAAAGCCACAGAAATGAGATTCTTAGGAATTGGGAAGAGGGGGATTTCGCTGCTCACTGGCATAATAGTGCCGGCCAGCGTCAAGCCAAACGCCTTCTGATCCCGAATGGGGCGATCTCAAATAGGCTGTTTTGGCTGAATAGAGCACACTTGAGCCTTCACGGGCCATTGTGACCTGAGGCATCACCTTAACAAAATGCTTCTCAACGAGACCAATGTCTGTCGATTTTGTGAAAGTGACATTGAGAGATCTGATCACGTTCTCTGCGACTGGCAGACGGAGGTTTCACCATCTGGGTGAAATTGCGGTGTCTCCCCACACCAGACCCCAAAATGTGCTGGGATTCCTTAAAAGCCTTTGGATGGGGTCGAATATGAGGGCCTTTATACAATAGATCTCTTAGGTCGCGGTGCTGCGGGCTCAATAATAATAATACTTCTCTTTGCCATCTATCTATTTATCTTGAACAGGTAACACAAAAGGTGTTTTGAGGACGAAATTGAGCTGGTCGCTATAATTTCTTACTTCAGCGGTGCCTTTAACCTTACCTAACGACATACATAGTTGCGTTTTAAAAAACTTCTCAACCTGATCCGTTTGGTTCACTTCAATATTTATTTGTAGACAGTCACTGCTACCTATTTTTTGAGATATTTTGCTACGTTCTCCCTTCTCCACACCTTTTCTAATGCTAAATGTATTCATTCTATTTCAAATCGAGTGTAAATGACTTTATCGCCTTAATAGTGATTTTCTTTTAACATGGAGTTGTTATTCTTCTTCGGTTGTATTCATGTTTTTTTTTTCTTCTTGTTCGTTCTTGGCTTTTTGGTAGCTTTGAGTGCCACAGCTATTAATATTCAAAAATTGCGTTTTTATGTTAATTTTCCCAGCGACAGTAGCAGCAGCAGCAGCAGCAGTAGCCTCCGCAGCGCCATCTGTCGATACAAAGATATGTCAATAATAATGACGACAGCTTCAGTAGCTTAAGTTCGATCATATCACGGCATTGAAATCTTCAAGTTTTATTGGAAGTCTTTAAATGTTGAATGCTTGGCTGGCGATTGCTTTAACTTGTTGTCGTTTTTTATTTTCCTTGACTTTGTTGTGAATAAAGCACAACTATGACTGAGTATGAGTGTGAAGTTGTAGTTGTTGTTGATTTTTTTTTTGTCTGCTCGCTTTAGTTACTTTCGACGTTCTTGTCTATTTGTTGCATGTCGTTTATTTATTGTAAAATAATCTTCTCGTTTCTGTTGTTGTTGTTGTTGTAGTTGTTGTTGTTATTGCAGTTGCTGTAGTGGAGCAGTTTAGCAATAATTAAGTTGTAAATTTAGTTGTTGTACAGGGAACTGAAGCAACAACGAAGGAGAAGAATTTACAAAATATTTGCCTATAAGATCTCCTACACGTAGCAGCCCAAAACGCCAGCAGTCAGTAGTGCAAGTGTTTCGAACAAAGTGCTCATGTTGGTGGTGGTAGCGTGACACTGTATTGTGTGCTGATGCTGTGTTTTTTTTCCACTCATTTAACCCCTCTGATTGAGTAGTTCTTTGAAGTCATGATCGTTTTTTATCTTTCTTGTTTTTCTTTCCTTAATGTTTTAATTGTACGATATTTCATAGACACTTTGTAGTTGTTGTTGCTGCCGCTGTTGTTGGTGGTGTCGCTCGTGTTTTTGCTTTTTTTTTTCTTTCACTGCAATTCACTAATAATAATGTTTCATTTTAGTTGCTGTTTTTGCAATTTCATTTTCTTTTTTTGCAATTCGTTGGGTATCCGCCAGCTATACGTCCTTGAAATGACTTGATATATGAGATACTTAAGGTATTTATTACAAGTGATCATTATCTTTACAACTATGTACATGCTACAACAATTACAATAATAACAACTATCACTACAATTATTAGTATCGCACTGTGCATACGCGTACGGACAAATGACAGACATACATACACGTACTTAAATCACTTCAATCCCATGCACGTTCCTTGAATAGGGATTTAAAGGATGTTTAAATATTTAATTTTATTTTCGTATAAGTGGAAATATTTTATTTCAATGCAGAGTTCTTTCAATAGCATAAAGGTGTGCTGACCAACCAATTGCATCATAAAATTTCGCAGCTGTCAGTTCATAAATATTTTCGGTGTTGTTTCGTTGCCCAGCTGCAGATTTATAAAATAAAATGTTTTCTGTGTCAAGGAATCGACAGTAGAGAAAATTAAAATAAAACAGAACCTATTTCAGGACAAACATTTTTTGGAATTGAAATATTTTCAAATTTTTTGCATTCAAAGAATTCCGAACTTAATTTTGAATTTGCAATTTCCGTTCACACAGCAAACAAATTATTTTTGTTAAGTTGCCATTAATTATAAAATCTTAACTTTTATTTCAATTTAATTTGAAAATGAATTTTCAATATTACTTGGTTTTTTTTTTTAGGCCGGCACTCTGGGGATGACCGCTACACATGCGGTGCATTGTGCCGGAACTAGGAAATAAGGTTTTGGGTTTTTTGTGTTTCTAAAATAATCGAAAATGAAAAAAATTTAATGTATGTTCGAAAATTCGAACATAATTTCGAAATTTCGAAGTAAATTAAAAATAATTAGAATTTTTGTTTTATAAAAAGTGATTTTTTAAGAGCTTTCGAATTTCGGATTGAGGGTGCCTCCGTAGTCTAGTGCCTGAGCATTAGTCTTATCAATATGGAGGTGCGGGTCCGATTCCCGCTTAGACCTTGGGTGTTTCTACAGACAACCTTAAGAGCTTCGTAGAGTTTGTATTGTCTTAAATAAAAAAAAAAATTTCATATAAAAAAACACATAAAATTTAGAAAAATGCATGAAATCTTTATTGCAGTCGATAGAACGATCCATATAATTTAATGTTTAAAGATGATTTCATATAAATGTTGAACGCGGCTAAGCCTCAAATGGTTTATGTGCTGCGGCCAATTTTGGCATACTCTCGCTAACATACCGGCCGGTATATCACGAATAAATTCTTCAATAGCGGCTTCCAGTGCGTCAACCGTTGCGGGCTTGTCCCTATAGACATGGGCCTTAACAGAGCCCTACAAAAAATAATCTAAAAAAGTTAAATCGCATGGTCTATGCGGACAATTGACCGTCCGCAAACGTTAAATAAACTGTTCACGGAACTCGCCGCTCAATTGGGCCATTGTTTCTTGTTGAAACCACATGTCAGCCAAGTCCAGCTCTGCCGTTTTGGAGTAACAGAGTCCCAATTGCTGGGAACGGCGCCGAATCGATAATTCACGGTTGTCAATAATAATGGCGGATGTAGCTGCAATACTTTCTCTGTCCCCAATCTACGTATGCATGTTGGTGGTTTAATGTTCAATAATGTAAATTTTGGAATCGCCACGTGCGACACCTCAAATAGGTCGTACAAAACGTGTTTACCAACAAATCGGTACCGCACCGAGTGTAATGCCAGGCACTCGCAAAACAGGTGGGTCGATCGTCTTCTCCCTATTCGGCTCGCGACAGCTGCGACAGAATGCATTGTGCAGAATGCAGACCCAGCCTACTGGCATGTCTGTCGATCGACCAGTAGGCCGTCACCAGCGCAACCAGCCGTGATGTACTTCTCCGGTTCTAATTAATGATCTGTTCCGTGCGCTTACCGCCGAAGGAATAGTTTCCCATGATCGAGCTCCATATAGTATCGAACGAAGTAGTTACAGCACAATACATCGTATGTGTAGGGGTCATACTCTGAGTGCCGGTCCAAGAAAAAAAAATGGTAACACGATTGAGTGCGATACGTCCATAGCGGACGCAGCCCTGGTCAGTCCTTCCGCCCGCTTGTTGCCAAAGAAGTTGCAATGAGCCGGAATCCAGATGAGCGTAATGTTAGCCCGACAGCTCAAACTGCATAGAACATCCTTGCATTGTCTCCCCAAGACCGATGAAGTTCTGTGTGACCATAGAGCGAGAAGTGCCGCCGAAGTGCAATAAAAAACAGCGCAATTGTAATTTATTAGCGGGTTAAGTTTGTTTAACCTTGACTCAATATGGTATCGATTTGTACCGATCAGACGGGATGATAATCCATACCACAACGGGAGGAGACCAAAAGGACACAAGTGAACTGATTCTTGGGGAATTGGCAGCCTTCTAACCTAACCTAACACATTTATATAGATTTATTTTTCAAACTATTTTTATTTATTTTTTGCTTACCTTATTCAATGCCTTTGCAGTGTACTTCCAGCAAACGCATTTTGATGCATGTTGTTAATTCGCTGATCGTATTTGTTATTTTTCTTTTTTTTTTTCCTGTTATGAGGCCTGATTGTTCTTCTACTTGTTATTTTATATTTCGTGTTTTTAATGGTGTAAAATAGATGTAAAAATGCATTTAATTTTTTTCCTTTAAATTCTCGTACACTTTAGGAATTAAAATTATTCAACATTTCACGCTTGAAGGGTTTTTCAAGTAAAACGAACAAAGAGGCAAGAGAATCCCATCTTCTTGCTTTTTATATCGTCGATTGGAGTTGACGAAATTATGAGTTGGTAGCATCTGTGCTGCTGATACTTCCACCAGTTTGATTATCAGTTGAGTGTTTTTAGAATGGAGTTGTTACACATTTATTATAAAAACAAAACAAAATAAAATAAAATTATTCGCATTTTGCTGTGAGCGATTTCATATGCAAAAGAGTACAAAATTTAACATAAAAACTCTATTAATATTAAAAGGATGGAATAATTTTCAAAAAATTTCCCTGAAAATGCATGACAAATCGCTTAAATTCGCAAGTGACAACCGGTATTTAAATAAATGGCAAACGACAAACTAACATAGTCATTAATGTTAAAGTTTTAATTGAAGCTGGACATATTTACTAGAATAATTTTATAGCTGACAAACTGCAATTTGCCAAGTTCAGATTATGTTCGCGACAACCATATTTTGTTTGCGCACATTTCGTGTTTGTAAAATCGCTTCTTCGCTAAATATTTTTGGCGCTTTAAAAGTGTTTTCTTATCAACATTTGTTTTTTCTATCTTGGACCTGCACTCAGGGGATGGACCGCTACTCGTGCGATGCCCTGTACGAGAAGTGGGTAATTAGGTTATGCGAAGGAGGTTAGAGGGTCAAGTTTTTATGGGCATTTGATTTGAATCTTCCCACGTCCAAAGTGACAGGAAAGACCTCTGCAGGGAGTTCGTTCCACTTACGCGCTGTTCGGCCGAAATATGAGTTCTCTCTGTATTGCGTAGTGTGATTTGCTGCCAAATCGGCGATGGCTGAAGCAGTCTGCACGTTGACTACAAAACCAAAACAGACCTGGGTTCAGACTAAAATCATAAAAAAAACATATCACATTTTTCTGATGTGCTTAGTGTGTCCTTGTGTGTCAGTTGTAGTCTGAAGGTTTCAGTGGCGTAGTAGTCACTGGTCACTGAACAATACCGGCTTCAGATGAAAGCAATCCACAATCACATTGGAATGCCCTCCTTCGTCGGTATTGTGTTGCACCAGTGAAGCTTCACCTCCTGTCATTTCTCTAACGCCCCTTTCCTCTAGTTCCAGCACAATGCTTCGCATATGTAGGGTTCATCTCCTGAGTACTGGTCACAGATAAAATAAAAAGTGGATGGGCGCTTCATGATGGGCGTTTTGTGCGCAGGAATGAACGGTTTTCGGATGATTTCATTACAGCACATCTGATTATACTAAAGATAGACTAACGAAACACATTACGACGATGTTCAAGAGAGTCAATAGAGTTGGCTACCCTACCGAACCCAATGAGTTTCTTCGCCCTCTCCCGTACACGGTCGAGTAACTTCAAAAAAGTTATAGAAACATCGGCCCATATATTAGATTTGTATTTTATTTTCAAATAGCACTCAGGCGATGACCTCTACATATGCGATGCATTGTGCTGGAATTACACGAAAGGGATAGTTGTAGAGATTACGCTGGTGTAAGGGGAGACAGAGAGAGAAAGGCTTCATTAGTTCTACAACTCCGCCTTGTGCACGTATTTTGTTTTATAGCAGTGTTGCAGCGGCTCTGTGTAGCCTTTTAGCTTGTCTGCAGAAACATCCAAGGTCGAGGCAGTAATCGAAGCCCACACCTCCACGTTGATAGACTTAAGCTCATGCCGTAGGCTACGGATTCATCCCCCACGAAGAGCCAAAGGATCCGACGAAGGGTGACAGCGATAACCAGCTGCTGTCCCTGATAAATACGCTCAACTCCCTTAACTTCACGTCAGACAGCCGGCAGAGGCTATCGCACGGCACAGTCCCCAACAGCCGGAGGCATAAGTTCTCAAGTGCCAACCACTTGACCTCAAAAGATAAACAGTTCCTGTGATGCGGAATCCATAAATTGCCACGAAAATCGGAAAAGCTTATAATTTTCTATTGACAATTGTTTTGAAATAATAGTGAATAGAATCGAGATCATTAAGTAAGTTTATGCGAAAAGAGCTGCACACAAATTTTGTAGTCTTTTAAACGTCACTTAGTTTTTGGGTGCGCAACATAATTCTTTTCTAGCATTTCTTTCGCCACATCACAATTGATTTTAATTAGTGGACATTTTACAGAAGCAAACAACAGCAACAGCAACAGCAACAAACTTCAAACACAAAACAATATTTATAGAGTATCGTTAACAAATCGTCAGCGATGGTATAATAAATATTTTGCCACTGGCACGGCACATTACAGCCATTCAATGGAATGAATAAATATCACATGACCCCCATAATAAAACCCCACAACGACTATAACTGATGGACATGGTGGGGTCTGACATTTAAACCAACCAATTGTCGGTTTAACTATTTATGTGACGGCCAGTTGATTGTCTCCACTATTATGAGCCTGTCAATGTTCGAGTTAGACTTTTGTGGGCAAGAAAAAAAAAGCGGCCAGAAACACATTAGCGCAACCCGTATGATGTGCATTTAGCCGGCCAAACAAAAATGAAACAGCAAAAATTAACACAGAAAAAGAAAAACGAAAAAAAAATAAACATGTTGAAACAACAACAACAACAACAATACAGTGTCTTCATAAAAGGTTTCGATGGTGGAAACTCCAATAAAAAAAAATGTATAAAAAACGGAAAGGAATTTATGTACATGGTCAAGCCCATGTTGGGTGTATGTTTGCTTCAATCTATTTGTTCGTCCTCCTCCCTCCCTCTTTGATTTGCTGTTGTTGTATTTGCAGAATGTCACACCATTCTATGGGATGTAGGTTCACACCGATTTCGTTTTACATCCAGCTGTTGTTGTTGTTGTTGTTGTGTTGTCATAGTTGTACATCGTACAAAAGCAAGAAGAAACATTGAAATTATTGGCAAAAGTCTTTTTTAATTTTTATTCGAATTTTGTGTTCTTAAGTTTTTTTTTTACCATATTTTCGGTTCTTATTTCGACCATCCAACCCAGCAAGCGGTTTTTGCATCGGTGTCTACTTTACAAACATTAACCGAAAACACAAAAACCGCTGACGACGATAATGTTTTGTAATTTACGGCAAACGAAATAAATGTCTGTGTAGGGCAATGAACGACTTCAGTTGCGCTACAAATTATTTTTCTATAACGCTGGGTGGATATTTAAATTTCATTGGAAAGGTGTCAATAGAGATGCCTGTATTTCGTTTGATAATGAGACATCCGCCAAAGCAAATTTATGTCATTAAAATTACGGCCATAACAAAATCTTAAGAAACATTTCTTAACAAAGTAACAGTCAGGCAATTTTTTTTCTTGAACGACTGTTGAAGGGATGTTCGGAACGTATGCAATGTATGGCACCGGAACTAGTTCGAAATCGATAGTCTAGAGATGAGACAAGTGGTGAATTTAATAGGAGGGATTACGGCAGTTCTGCAGTTGCGTGTTTATAGTGAAGTTGTACGGCGGTGACTCTGTTGACGCATTAATTTTTCAATATGTGCTAACTTCTCTTTATAGGAAACGTTTTTACAGAGGAGAGACAAGTTTGAGTCATGCAAAATTTTTAATGACTGGCATATGGTTTTTAAACTCACGAACTTTGGACTTTGGAAGTCAAAGCGCTTAGTACATCATTCATGAAGAAGACCTTCAGATTTATATATTTGCCGTTAATAAGGCGGCCATATGACAGCCGCGTACCCCTGACGAGATAGCGAGACTTTCAAGGCTGACAGGTTCCCGGGGTTCTGGACTGCCTTTATGACTTTAACAGGCAGAAAGTGCGGCTGGGCGAATGACAAGAAATTTACAAACAGAAAACATTACAAAACATGCCTCTTTATTTAAAAACTTCTAAAAAAAATAACTTTAGTAAACGAAAATACTATGAAAAAGATGGCTCAAAACTACAAATGCATTTTTCTCAGTTCACGTTTTTTTGAATTACGACGGTATTGCACCAAAGGCTCGATATTAACTTGTGCAGCAGGTGCGGGAAAATGAGAGATGCTGGGGTTTTGCAAACCATCTTATCGCCAGCACACTGTGAAGCACAGATCTTTTTGGTGTGTTGTCCTTAATGCTGCCATAATTTCAAAATCAAATAACATCCAGGTAAAGACCAACTGACGCATTCAGAAAAATATTTTGGTTTTCAAAAAGTTTTCAAATTAAATTCGGTATGTAACGTTGTTTCTTAAAAGTTTTGAAAAATATCAATTCACAAACAGAAATTCAAATTCAACAGCTCAATATACAAAAGTTATCTACTGAGGAAATAAGTTCATAATAAAATGACTCACAACATAAAAAAAGTTTATACTTTTCGATAAATATTTCTGTTGGCAACACGGCTCATAAATATTAAGAGAACATCGGATCTGGCAACTTTTGCCATACAATAATCTGACAACAGTGTGAACAGAAAATTTTTGTTGACATATAAATTTATTTTGTGCGACAATGAAATTATACAGTTTTCTTACAATAGTCAGAATAGACAATTTGCAATTCGGAGACAATTTTTCAATGTGAGTACATAGCCACTAAATTGCCATATCTTACAATATTGTAAAATCTGACAATCGTCTGTACATTGCTTAAGTCTGGAAGTTTTTTGTAGTCAAAGTGCAGACTACTTCAGTCCTGGCCACCCTCTCTAAATACAGATCTATCAAGCAGTCGAGTTCAAAAACTTAATCCTCTACGGCATTTATGAAGTCTGGTCCTTTCTGGAGCTTTCTGAAAACGACTTTTTTAATAGCTCTTTCGAATAGAAGACATTTTTGACTGATCCTCAATAACATTTCTAAAATCGGTTTTATTTCGGGGACTTTTACATTCGACTTCTCTAAGGAAAGTTCTTTCGATTACCCAGTCACAAGAATATCATTTCCTGAATATTTTCGTCAAACCATAAAAAAAAATCTGTAACACCTCAAGCAGATTTCTTGGTACCCCTGCCGGGTTAGCACACAGTGGAAACTGTCTTTTACATATATTTAAATTTTTGGAATATTTAGAGTTTAATCGAAATACAATTATTGCAAATGAAAGAACATTTTTGTCGTGTTCAAGTTCACAGTTAATTTATCACAATATTGTGAAGAAATTACATTTTTGATTAGAATAAGGGAAAGAGAACAATTAATTTTCAACATCAGGGTCATAAGTAATCATCCGCTGTCCTTTTGCTGTAATTTTATTTAATAAAAACCTTTGGATCTGCATATCTGCAACTCTGGCGGCGGTCGCTTAGCCCATATCATAAGCAGTGCCAAAATTTGTCTTAAAAAAAAAAAAATTACAGCAAAAGAACATCGGATGATTACTCATGGCCCGGGTGATTACTTTTGGCCCACCGTGTACATATTTTCTATGCCACTATACACGCCATCAGTACTCTTTGTGTCTACAGGGAGGTAGTTGTAAAGTCATGAATATCAGCTATTTAACCTGTCAGAGTTTAGGAAAATACATACGAGAATAATTGTTACTGTTCACATACTAAATATTAACAAAGGTTGCCAGCTTTGCTGTTTTCTGTTTTTACTAAAGGTCATATACTTCATATATATATCCAAAGGTGAGATGAGATGAGATTAATTCTTCTTTTTCCCCAATTCTAATTTTTCACAATATTTTGATAATTTTTATTTGTTATTTTATTTATTTTATTTTTATTTTCGCAATTATTAATTTTGAAATAAAAATAGTTAACGATCCAGTTGCTTATTTTACTGCACCATAAAATGTCAAAGTTCAAATGTTTTAGATATGAAAACCTCTGCGAAACATCCCGAAATTCTAATTGTTATTTTTAATTTCCAAAGTGACCCAACAGTTATCAAGTTCCCTGAAGGCAATTATTCGCAATTCTATTTTGTAGGTCTCTAGCAAATTTAAACCATAAAAATGCGAGCGTTAATGTTCGATATGAAGAAGCTTTTCGAAAAAAAAGAAACGTATTTTGTTACCAACATGTTGAATGGTGTAAATCTTAGTCGGTTATTTTTATTGTTGTTTTGTCGTCGTTATTGCTGCTGTTGTTGGTTGATATTTTTCGATATGTTTTCTATTTGTTCTTTCGTATTTTTTTGAAGCAACTTTTTTTTTTTTTTTTTTTTTTTTTGAAACCAAAAAAGCTTTAGTCGGCATTTTAATTTATTACGTTCAATCTAACACGTCTACTCGCACTTGTTGTGTCAATATATTTTTGTTGCTGTTGTTATTTTTGTTGCCATCGCTGCTGCATATATTGCATTATTTCCTTATTCTGCTGTTTTTTGGTCTATTTTCGAATACGATTATAACGAGGGTTTGCCTGAGAAATAAATTATTCAGAATAACAAGTAACGCAATGTAACGCTAATCTCTGGGGCTGGATTCTGGTGCTCTGACTAACGTACAAATTACAGCCTTGAATAAATTAAAGCACGCCCACCATTGTGTGTTATTTCGAAGAAGATTGGACAGTAACATTCAACAGGGCTCAAATCGCGGCATTCGTGATCGAATTATCTTTCGTATCGAATAACATTTCGTAACGTATCGAATAACCAGATCGTGGCATTCGATAGCGTTCGAATCGAAATTTGTGTTAAAATGTAAACGATTTTGTGCTTTGTAATAGAATAAAAACATATGGTTATAATAAAATATAAACAAAGAATGAAAAAAATTATAACAAAGAAAAGGTGAGCAAACTTAAAATTCTTAATTTTCTATTTTAAAAAAATATTTTTATTAATACAAATTATTATTTCCTGACGATGCTATTTGCCGTTCAGAAACAAATTCAACTGAGCATCAAAATCGAATGAGAAATAGTCAACTGATACTACTGAACGAACTAAACGAAACAGCTCGCCAAAAAGAGCTGAACTGATAAAAGCACTCACTTCAAAGAGCTCATGAACCCAACCAACTCTAGTGAGTACTGGTATTTTTATATACGGAGATGATATACAAATTTAGTTTGAAACGCCCAATGTGCATTGAATTACAGTGTGCGACAAAACAAATATTCTACAATATGCAATATTTTGTCCCAATTACGATACATTTGCATCTACCCTCGTCGAAAACACATCTCATTTACAACTGCTGCATGTAGAAGCAAAGAAGCCCAAGTAAGAATCTGCATGTGCATATTTTATATGCAGCATTATACCAACTATATGCACATAAAACTAATTTTTTTTTGTTTTTCTTTGCAACATCATAATATTCCTGCTGTACTCCAATTCATATACTTACTTTGGTCTTACGAACGCTTCACATGAGTCTTTGCTGGCTGGTACACACATGTCTTAAGTTTTCCATGTTTTTCTCTTCAGCCCTCAGCTGTTTCTGGCTGAAGTTTAAAGCTCTGTAGCTTTATTGGATTTTTCACAAGATGTTGCTGCCGTTGCCTGCTTAACATTAGCGTGGAATTGGTACCATAAATCCTATTCCATATTTTGCAGTTTGTATAAAGACAAGGTTTTTGCTTTTGCTTTATGGCACAGAGCAAAGCGCAAAAACTTTAATGCTGTTTGTTCTTCGCCTGGTTTCTTTCTTTCTCTTTGTTTTTTTGTTTGTTTCAGCTTTCAAACTTATAAATATACACTCGTATATGAAAGTATTGTTGCAAAAGGCCAAGCGACCATCTTACAATCTTGCAAAGCAATAGAGAAGGAAGGAAAAGCATAAAAATCCACATATGGAATTCTGCTGCTTATGACTTCAATCCCGATGATACTGTGTAGCAGTGAGAGTACCCACATGAGTGTCAACTACTCGTGTTGTTTTTTTTGTATTTGCTGATTTTAATACCTTTTTGTTTTGAAATATTTGGGGTATGCAAATGGTAGTCGTAAAGTTATATATTTCAAAAAAATATGACTGCTATCAACAAATTGACATAATTTAGTTTGCTATTTCAAAATTCAGTCAGGGGATAAGAGATAAAATATAATTAAAAATACTGGATTTGATTCAAGTTTTATTCATTACATCCCCCCAAAATTTCCAGATGTTACGTTGTGTTTTTATGTTTTTACCTGTCAAAAGTTGTTTACATTCTTATTTTTTTTCTCTTTTATCTTGGACCAGCGCTCAGGAGGCGAGCCCTACACATGCGATGCATTGTGCAGGAACTAGAGGAAAGGGATTGTAGGAGGAATGATGGGAGGTGAAGCTTCACTATCTTACAACTGTGCTTTTGCACGTTCTTTGTTTTTATAACAGTGTTGTAGCGTCTCTGATGTCAAGGAGTCGTATTAAATCGTATGAAATCGTCATCTAAATTACTGACGATTTGAAATCACTTGCTTATTTTTGCTATGTATTTCGTTTCGAATTTAATAAAAATGCTATAATATATTTCAGGTGATTTGTTTTCTATTTATTTTTGTAATAAAATTGGGTTTGCTACATATAAAAACTTAACAATGAGCAAATTTGTAAGGAACACTGCTTTTTTTTTTTTTGGAAATAATTGTTTAGCTTTGTTTAGCAATGTCGTGGTTTACATTTGCTTTTTAGCAGTCAGCTGGTTAATTTTTTCGAACATGTTTTTGAGGTTGCCAAAGTAACACAGTCTTTAGAAGTCATATAAATATATAGATATTTTACCATCATGTTCTTTATTTAAGACAAATTTTATATATTGTTGTATAAAAAATCAATATGGTCAATAATTAAATAATTTTTGTGCAAAATTTTTAAATAATTAAATGCAAAATTTAAACAAATTTCGTTAATGAAAACACTGGCAACTTCGCAATTATAAAGGGTGTCCCAACAAGAACGCAAGATTTAAATTTGGCGCCATTCGAAGTGTCATTGTTTGACTTGTGAACAATTGCTATTGTTTGCTAGTAGTAGGTACGAGGTTAGTAAAAATGGAGCGCTACACAAATGAACAATGCATTCTCATTGTGAAATTGTTTTACCAAAATGGTGAAAGTTTTGCGGCTACAGTTCGCAAATTGCGATCAATTTGGGGTCACAATAATGCTCCAAAAGAGTCAACTGTAAAGAGATTAATGGATAAATTTGCCGAAACTGGGTCTGTTAGTGATGTAAAGACAACAACGCGCCTTCCACCAGGTCGATCGACCGAAAATGTCGCTCAAACTCCATCCACCTCAATTCGACACCGAGCTCAGCAAATTGCTGTCTCCAAATCCACTATGCAGCGAATTTTGACGAAAGATTTGCATCTTCATGCATACAAAGTTCAATTGACTCAGGAACTGAAGCCTGCTGACCATGGACAGCGAAGAGAGTTCGTTAATTGGGTATTGGAGAGACAACATGAAAATGCTGATTTTGCCGATAAAATCATCTTCAGTGACGAGGCCCATTTCCATCTTGATGGCTTCGTCAATAGGCAGAATTGTTGCATTTGGGGCGAGGAAAATCCTCGAGTGATTCACGAGAAGCAAATGCATCCTCAACGTGTTACTGTGTGGTGTGGATTTTGGGCTGGAGGAATCATTGGACCTTTTTTTTTTATGAAAATGAGGCAGGTCAAGCGCAAACAGTCAATGGTGTTCGGTATCGTGAAATGATAACCAGTTTTTTCGTGCCTAGAATTGAAGAAATGAATGTGGAGGGCATGTGGTTTCGACAAGACGGCGCCACATGTCATACAGCCAGAGAAACAATTCCATTGCTGCATCAGTCATTTAAATCTTGCATTCTTGTTGGGACACCCGTTACATACATATGTGTGCAGGTATTTTGTTGTGCTAATAAAAAATTTATGGTTGGTAAAGCTTCACGCTCTTTTTTTAAATGATGCTTTCTTAAAGCAATTATTGACAATAAACTAGCTCCTGACATTTCTATATATACTTTATTTCATCTAATATTTTAATTCACAGTGCAAAAATGTAAACAAATATAAAGCATCAGCTGTTTTCTCGTGTTTTCGAAAAATTAAAACCACGCCAAAAAATGTAAAATCGCGTGATTTACAGAACAGCTTCAAATCGTCGGCGTGCTTTCAAAACGGTTCGCGATTTCAAATCACGTGGTTTGCAGAACAGGCCTGATAACTATTAATTTATAAATAAATGAAATGTATATATTTTTTTTTTGAAATTGTTGTGTAATATGATGTGACTTAATAGCACACCATTTGAATGCGCCAATTGTGTTGAAAGTCTAGTGCGGCATTGCAATAGACTTTGATGTGTTACAAAAGGCAACAAAGAGTGCAGTGGGTGATATAAAGATTCTGGAGGAGGGTGCATGTGTATGTGTGTGTGTGTGTGTGTGTGTGTGTGTGTGTGTGCTTGCAAGTGATTAACACTCTTAATGTTTTACAATTTTTATGTTTTTCTTTGTAAGAAAAAAAAAAAAACCAAAAACAAAAAGAAAGAATCACCAACAAACAAGATGAAAAACTAAGAAGGAATATGGCAAACAAAATAAAAATACTAGTTAAAAAAAAAACAGAAAATTGCACATGGTACTTGTTCGTATTTATGGTGCATAATGGACTTAAACATGTGTTTAACCAAGTTTAATAAGGATAATAGAAGTCGAATTTCATTTACAAGCAAAAAGCTGCGAACTACAAGCAACTCAATTAATAGCGATCATTAACACAGGTGATACGTAGAAATGTGAAATAACCACAATTCATTTGGTGAGAAAGAAGTTTAATAATATTTTTTCGTTTAACTTTCTATGACTGTGAATTATTAAAAAAAAAATACATAAAACAGTTATAAAAATAAAACAAAATAAAACAGACGATATTTGAAATGACTATTTCAACTGGTGCTCATTCGCTTTTTATCTGTTCAAATCTACCCCTAACGGAATCTTCTTAGCCGTTCTTTATTTATTCAAAACGGTTTTCAACTATTTCCGGCTTTAAAATTGTCTCGGTTTTTTTCTTTCTTTTCTTAGCCAATTGCCTCAGTTTAGTTTGTCTTGAAAAGGAAAAATTTAATTCGAAAATTTTTGCCCTCAAATGACGATCAAAGTTTATCACTGGCTATCAAAGAAAATTAGCATTTCTTTTTTTGATATTCGTTGCTGTGGAAAACACACGCCATAAATAAATGAAGTTACAATCGATAAAGTTGCATAATCGTCAAATAGTGATCAACATTTATTTTTCAAAATTTTCCTTTTTTAACCGCACAATAAGAAAAAACGGTCTGCAGCACAAGTTGTGGCATTTTATAAGTCATGCCCAGCACCTCAGATCGAAATATTCACTCGTATTATGCTTTTGTTATTATTTTCATTTGATGGCATGAAAATGAAATAATTTTAGTTACTTGCCAAATCGTTGTTGGTTGTCGAAGTTTTTGCTGTTTTTTAATTCCCTCCTTTTTGCTTGTTGGTTAAACGAAGTCAAGCCAAGTTTGAACTCTGAACCGAAGTTAGTTTTGTTTAGTTAATTTTTTTTTTAGAGGTTTTTATGTTTTCCAAGCTGTTGTAGCCCCAGAAAGCCCCCACACAAGTTGTCAAAGATACGACTAGTAAAATACGTTGAAGCAGAAATTAAGTTCCCAGTGCTGACGTTTAATAAATGAGCTACAGTTGCTTGTTGCCTCAAAGGAGATAATAATTCCTTTAATAAACACACCAAAAAATTACAAAATAAATGAATATCGAAAATATAAAATATATAATTTAATTTATAGAATAGAGAAATATAAAAATATGGCGAGCTATAATCGCCAAAAGCGCCATTCGATTTTTCTTAACTTATGACAGTCTTTTTCATAAAATAGCAAATTTCTTAAGTAGTAAAAAATTTTCTCCGAAAAATTTATTAAATAACAAAAATTTTCTATTAAGAAATTTATGAAATAGTAAAAAATTATCTATGGAAAATTTATTAAATACCAACAATCTTCTATTAGAAAATATTAAATAAATACAGTGTTCTGTAGCAAAATTTATTAAGTAACAGAAAATTATATTTAGAAAGGTAATTGAATAGCAAACAAAATATTGTATGGAACATTTCTTAAGTAGCAAAATAATTTATTTATAATGTTTATTTAATAGCAAAACATATTTATTTATCAAAATCTAATATATAAAATCCTCGTGTCGCGGTGTTTGTAGTTAAACTCCTCCGACACGGCTTGACCGATTCTCATGAAATTTTGTGTGCATATTGGGCAAGTCTGAGAATCGGACAACATCTATTTTTCATCCCCCTAAAATTAACCACGCTCACTTTACTCCCACTTTTTTTTTACCTACTTTTTCCTTTTTTGCAATATGGGTATCAAATGAAATGGTATGATGAGGAGATTTTGAAAAGTTTATCATCAACCTAAGTCCAATATGGCGACTGACCTTAAAGGGTTGAGAACGAAGCCGAGCTAAAAACCGCAAAACTAATTTTTTTTCTCATTAGTAAACAGATTCCGTGCGAAGCCGGGACGGTCATCAAGTTTTTCTATAAAAATGTTCAAGCGGAAAGTTATAAACAATATCTGCAGGATATTTAAAGTTATAAAAAAAATTATGTAAACGTATCTCTACCAACAATTTATGGGGCGCCACGTGTGTTACTTCTTTTGAAAAAGGCTACGGTAACAGATGTTGAAGAACAGATTAGAAAGACTTAATTTAGAAGAACTTATCTTGCTACGACTATTTATTAATGCCTAAAAATTTTTCAACACTATTCTCGGGAAAATAGTTACAAGTCTATTTTTTAATATCAATCCCTCAGACATAGTTTCGCCACACAATATCAATATCAGTTGTAGGGTACTGACAACCGCAATGAAGTTTTGAAAACTAAGAAAGAGATTTCCCCTCCCAAATCTATAGCGGCATAAAATTTGCAAAACTATAAATACTTAAATACACAAACCTGCTGCATGTTGCTGTGGCATCAACAATTGCTGGTAGGCAGCAGTTGGCTCTTTGGTTCGTCGTGTTCCTCTTAAGAGTTTGTTGAAACACTTGCTTGTTAGTCGATGCGGAATAAATGTTGTCAAATTTTGTTAAGTTTATTACGGATATTCGTTGTTTTTTATTTGAAAATTAATCTTTTGGTTTTCATAAATCCAATAGGAATATTTTGAAGTTATATCATCTGAATATACTTATATTTTGCACATATTGGGCAAAGAATGCAAGTGGTGATTAGAGCATGGCGTACGCAATAACACAGTAGCAGAGCTCTATTCTGGGGTTTGACTTTTCAGTTCGAGTTCGAGAATATGCCTGAGAAATATTTTTGTATAAAAAATTTAATTTTGGGAAAAGCACATATATCTACGCCAAGCATAGACATCGTCACCTGAAATGAAAAAGGACGTAATAACCAAAAAAATCAAAAATTGAGTTCTTAATGGATATTGGTATAGCGCATCAAGACACACGTCTTCACAAATTTTTAGCTTTCTATTTTGAAAAATAAAGACTATGAAGAATTCCAAAGGCAGTTTTTACTAAGCTTTCAAAATCAATGTATTCCTTGCTGTTGAGAAATAATGCAACTGTTGAGACACAATTTTTAACTTTTAACTCATCATTTTATTTGGATGATATTGTATATCATATTTGTATACACAACACTTTTCATTTTATTATGGTTTTTTTTGTCTCTCCTGTAACATTTTTAAAAGTGATGATAGGCTCTTGTGCATTTTAAGTGACGATATGTATATCTACATCCTGCAGCTGTCCTCTTGGAAATAAATAAGTAGCCGACTACACACGCAGCCAATAGCATTTGTGGTCGTTTAGCTGTGTAGCCTGATGTGGTGGTCAATTTGCTTAATGCTTAATTCACCCACTACAAAATTTCAATTCACCACAGAATTTCCACTTCATCCACCTGCCTTGTTTATTGGAGCATTTATTCATTCAAATAGATTTCTGATGTAATAAAAAACACAACACAATAAAATAAAACCGCTAAATGTCCTCTGAATATTTTATATTTTGTGCACTTATTTTACACAAACATTTTCTACTGGTCTCCTTGAATTTTTTTTTCGTTATTTTTTTCTGTTACAAAATTCTCTTTATTCTTTTGTGTTCGCTTGACAATAAAATTGTTGAAATTTAATTTTGTGGTTAAATCATATTTTGTCAATATTTTATTAATGCCAACCTACAAAAAGTAAAATGTTCTCTTTATTTCTGTTCTTAATGCATTTACATTTACAATATTGAATGAACACAATCGCAATAAAAGGGAACGTTTCTTTTTAATAAATTTAAGACCAACAAAAAAAAAGATTCTTTTTTTTTTTGTAATGAATACTGACTGATACCAGCATATTCATTCGTATTGTTAAGATTTAATAGAACAATTGGCAACATGTGTTAAGTGTGTTTCCTATTTTGAACAAATTTAGGAGTGGATGGATGCAAAGGTTCTTTAAAGAAAATTTTATTTATTTATTCAATTCCAAATAAGTTAGAAATATGACCTTAAACTGTGGGCTGCATTAAATAACCAATTAATATTGTTTGTTTGTTAAATGTTATGAAAACGTTATGTTTTATTTTCTGATTAAGTGAATGGAAGATGATTTATTATTTGTAGGAAAATATGTTGACAGAATAGAACCAGCGTTGAAGGTTCTAAAATACTTTTTTCGTTTCGTTTAATTTTGGTAAAAATTACAATTTCTCATTACATTACTCTCACACATACATATACATATGTATCTATAATATGATAACATTCATTAAAATTTAGCCGTATAAGACGGAATGGATCAGTATTGGTATTAACAGATGTATGTTATCTACTACTGATCAGTTGAAAGTTGCGAGTTACTCTGTTTGAAAAGTAATAGTTATTTTTACGAACCAAGAAATCGGAATCGACATCACCACGCATTAAGTCAAGTAGAAAATGGACAATCTCGACGACTTTTTAGGGTTAGTAGCGTAATAAGACCAAGCCCATTACATATGACGGCAACATATAAGAATTCCATCCAAGGGCTCCGATACAAAATATTAGAAACTGTTTTTGTACACGTTCAATACTGCTTAGGTGAATGTTGTATTAAGATCCCCTATAATTGATCCATATTCAAGAATAGCGTGAACTATATGTAGATATATATACACCAATACCCCGTTTTGCGTCGCTAATTCGGACGGGAACGAATCACGATTTTTCACACATTTTCATAGAATTTTATTTAATTGGTTTCGAGGTTCATAAGTTTAGCTGAAAAATATATTGTATATTAATTGAATTTAACATTGGTCACAGGAATAGAATTAAGGGTGTGGTGCACAGGATTGTTAGATTCGTATTCGTTTCACACCATTTGAGAAGTTTCTTGAGTTTTTCGTTTGAGGATTATCTTAAATTTCGTCTTATGATTTATATATTCAGAATTATTAAATATCAAAATCCTTTATCCAAGTATTGTATAAATGATTTCTTTTACAAGAACTTTAAGAAATCCTCAAATGGTTATTCCAAGAATCAATAATTGCACGTATGAACGATCCTTTATAGTTCGTACTGCCAGATTATGGAATGTTTTGCCTAGAGAGTTACGCGTCTTCTCGTTTTCAATCTCGGCCTTTAAGAGGAGGATTGTAGGTTTTTTTTAACATGTAAATTCTAACATACTGAGTTCATATTGTACTTCTTATTTTTATTATATTCTTTTTTAATTGGAGATGTAGGAGTCGCTAGGATGTCTGGTGTATTGTTATAATTGTTAAATACTAAAATGTACATAATATAATAACATGTAATACGAATTAAAATGGCCTAAGGCTATACGTATTATGAATGGAATAAATAAATAAATAAAATAATAATAATAATAATAATAATAAAAATAGAAATATGTGTGTGTGTTATAAAAAAAGTAAACTCATGGATTGTTATGTTTTTGTTTATAGATTTTTGGTTTTCAACTTCAATTCTCGATTGATTAGTTGAATTTTAATCATATAAGTAGATCTTGGGTTTGTATTCAAAAATTTGGAAAAATCCACTGATGAGCTAAGTAAGCATTAGCGAAATAGTACTATATGGATATGCTCAGTTATTGAATTTATTTTTGTAAAAAATACTTTATGAGAATATCATAAAGTACATATGATATGATAGGATATGATATATATGACATATATATTTTTGTAAGGGAAAAAATCACCATATTAAAGTTAGAATCATATAAAAAATATATTTTTCCTTAAAAATACCAATTTCTTTAACAGTTTTTATTGAAATAAAAATATAACAACAAGTCATGAGAAAAACGTCAAAAAACATAACAAAAATAGTAAGATTAAAATTGTGCATATAAAACGAAAAGTCTGTTGCGATGTGTTAATGCCTGACGCTTACCTTGCTGCCAAATGAAGGCAACTTGACTCAAGGGATTTTCCTTAACTGATATCATTTTGTATCTGATAGTGGGAAAATAAATTTTATTATTTATATAACGAAGAATAGAGGAACAATGAAAAATAGTTTGATTTAATGTACTATTAAATATCGTATTGAATGAATTATTTTATAACAAATTTTTTTTTTCTCTTTCCAGGTAAGTCAACTCTAATCAGCAAGTTCATTCATACACAGGTAGATATTAAAACAACAATTTCTCAATTAAGGTCTCTAAAACAGTGCAAATGGCAAAATGTTTAAGTACAGTTGGATCTTAATGGAATTTCATGTTGACATTATTTTTTGCAAAAAAGAAAATTTTTTAAGTGGCACTCTTTGAGGAAAACGTAGTATTCATAAAAGGCTACATTTTATGAGAAAGGTACTTTTTATATAGTAGGTACTTTTTGTGGAAAAGGTACTTTTTGGAAAAAAATACTTTTTTTTTTTTGGACCGGCACTGAGGGGATGACCCCTACACATGCGATGCATTGTGCTGGAACTAGAAAATTAGGTTATGGAAAGGAGGATAGAGGGAGTAGTGTTTATTGACATTTGATATAAATTTTTCCACGTTAAAAGTGACCGGAAACACCTCTGCGGGTAGTCTATTCCACATAGCCGTTCGGCCAAAAAACAAATTTTCTCTGTAATGCGTAGTGTGCGTCGCCGCCAAATCGACCACAAATGGGTGCGCTCTTCCTATGAAGCTATCTACTTTTTATGGAAAAGGCGCTTTATATATTTACAGGTAGTTGTTATGAAAAACTTAATTTTTGGAAGAGGACTTTTATGAAAAAATAGTTGTTTAAGACACAGAAACTTTTTACGAAAAACGGAAAAGGTATTTGTTATTAGAAAACGTACATACTTTTTTTTTAAATGTTCTTTTGTACATTAAAGAGAAATTTTTGTTTCATGATCCAAAAACCGTTCATATGAAAATTTGTTGATTTTCAATGATTTACGCAATCAATTTTTGGGCTTAAAGTGCAAGAACTAGGGATGGGCAACTAAAAAAAAATATATTGATATGCATACGAGGTCTGTTCAAAAGCAAAGGTGAATTTTGAATTTTTTTGAAAAGTATTTATTTATTCATCAATATCCATTTTGTGCTCCTCAGATATAATGCACTTATGGCAGCGGTTCTTCCAATCCTCGAATCACTTCTGAAATGCGCTTTTCGGTATGGTCATCATCATCATATTTCCTCAATTCTGACTCTATCTCATCAAAACGCTTTCCTTTCATTAGTTTTTTCAGTTTTGGGAATTAGAAAAAGTCGCAGGGATTCAAATCTTGTGAATAAGGTGGTTGTTGAGGCATGATGAGGGTGTTGTTTTTCCAAATCGATGCCACTAACGATGCACTTCGAAGGCATTCGACCTAAACTGAAACAAAAACGACGAAACTTCGAAATCACAGAAATTTTAAAAAGACGCAATTTCGAAACAATGTTAACCGAAACGATGCAATACGGGTTATTGGTGTAATCGCTTCATAATGTCGGGATCGGAAAAATCCTTGGTTGAAAGGACATCTCGAACGGCAAACACGTAAGAGATTCAAAATTATAAATTTTTATTCAAAGAAATTAACTAACGGCATGCGTTTTCCAAAAATTATTTTGAGAATTTTTCTACTAAAAAGACTCTCTTTCGCAATGCTTTTACATGAATATATTTTTCCTCATAAATAATTTACTCTGGCTAAGTTTTTCTCTCGCCAATTTTTTATAGTAAGAAATTCGCTTTTAAACTTTTTTGTCACAAATTTTTTGTAGTAAAATATTTTTTGTCGTATAAATTTTCTCGTAAAAAAGTTTCTGTCGCATATTTTTTAGTAAAAAATTTATTTTATTAAATTTTAAAAAAATGAGTTTTTCTTTAAAATTTTTTCTATAAAAATATTTTTGTTCGTAACATTTTTCTCTTAAATTTCTATCACTTTAATTTTATCGTTAAAAAAATTTCTCGCATTTTTTTTCCTTAAAAAATTATTAATCGCAAACATTTTTGAGTAAAAAAATATTAATAGCACATTTTTTCTACTAGAAAACTTTTTATCGCATAAATTTCCGTGGCAAATTTTTTAGTAAGAAATTTATTCTGGCAATTTTTTTTTAAATTTTTTTCTCGCGAATTTTTTTAGTAAAAAATTATTGCTCGTAAAGTTTTTCTATTTAACAGTTTTTTTATCACTTAAATTTTATTGTAAAAATATATTCTCTCAATTTTTATAGTAAAAAATATTAATTGCAAATTATTTGGTTCTAGAAAACTTTTTAGTGCATAAATTTCTTTCGCAAATATTTTAGTAAGAAATCAATTCATAGAATAAAATTTTGTAATTAATTTTTGATCGCAAATTTTTATTTAACAAAACACAATTTCTCGTAATTTTTTTTCGCAAAATTTTTCCAGTAAAAATTTTTCCAGTAAAAAATTTTCAGTTGTAAAATTTTTCTAGTAAAAAAAATTTGCTCGCAAAGTTGTTCCAGTAGAAAATTAGTTTTCGCTAAATTTTCTATTGAATCAATTTTGTATGTCTATTGAGAAATTTTCTCTCCAATATTTTTCCATTAGCACTTTTCCTCAAGAAAAATATTATTTTATTAAAACTGTTTCTATGAAAAAATTTTCTGCTGTTGATAAATTTACAAGGCAATCGTCACATTTAAAGATGATTTTTCATAGGAATTGGAATCCCGACTAAAGCATTGAAAAAACCACTGTTTCCGAAGAAAGAAACCGATTTACAAACACAAGAAGTATCACATTTTATAACTACTTACTTGTGTTAACCACTGAGTATTAAAAACACACTCGGAGTTTGTTTGTCCTACTTATCAGATTGGAAAAAAAGTTGCTAATAAGCAAAAATTTAATTCAATAAAATACCAAAACACCCTTGAAAATGGCAGTAGGAGCGCACAAAACCAAACAAAAAAAAAAGACCGAAAGATTTTAAAGCGCAATCTTTTGCTTAACATCGCCATATATTTCCCCAAGATAACAATCTTTGGCATTTGACTATTTGGCAGATGACTTCTTTATTTGTTTTTACCACTTAAAATGCAAAGAGGCAGCCAGGCAGTAGGCATTTCTCCGGTTGCGTAAGTTTTGTCCCTTTTTAAAGCAATTTTTTCGATTCGATTCGATTTGGTTTGGTTTTAATGGATGCAGTATTTGCTTTTTTTTTTGTTGAGTTTTTGTTGCAACTGCATTTATATAAAACATGCAAACATTGTTTGCATGCTTTGGCGATAACGTTGTCGCATAAAAACCGCCACTACGAAAACGACAATGAAAAGAGAGAGAAAAGGCACTGGAACAACTGAAAAGCAAATATCACAACGATGATCACATCGATTACCAATCGGCACAGCACTTAATCGCAAATTCATGCAAATTATCTGCAAAAGGGCATCATCATCATCCTCATCATTACGGTGCTGATAATGATCATTGTAATCAGAAGAACTGCCGTGGAGTAGAATTGAAAACCATGACTACTTTTTTTTTTTTTTTAAATATTGCTTTTTGTATAAAAAGAAAAAACTTAAATTAAACCAAAATACAGGTGAAACGACAACGATGGAGCGTTAGTAGAAGTTAATATTTGAATTCACTTGAACAGACATCGAAAAGACTGCCATAATTTTTTATACATATGAACACTTTACACAGGAAGAACGAAAATATGTTCTGGCTGGTGATAGAGGGAATAGTATTTGCGTGGATTGTACTTTAATTTTCAAACATCACAATTTTGTGCGGATTTCAGTTCGACTAAAAAATTAATTCTAAAAAACGTAGTGCGATTCACTGGAAGATGAACCACAAATGCACGCGATTTAGCCGACGACCTTACCGCAGGTGCTACAAAACCACATTCAAAGGGGCAATGAAGAACATCTTATCGATATTGCCGATCGAGTTACAAATCAAATTTGAGACGGCCTTGGCTGCTGCCAGGCTGATGGTGATGGGAGAATGGCTGGTAGCGGAGCATACGACTAGAATCCAAAGAATAGTGGACATCTAGTCATGGGGTAATACCACCACAGAAATGTGTGGCAGATTCTAGGGTTTGGGAAAATACTACCTGGTGTAGAGTGTCCCGATTACTTTGCATAGAACCGAATCAGAAGGGAAATATTATGAGGGTGGCGATGGCACGATGCATGGTAGTCTGCACGTTGACTACGAATCCAAAAACAGACCTGGGTTCAACACCAGTTTCAGACAAAAATTTTAAAATAAAAATAAACATCTCGCATTTTTCTGATGTGCATTAGTGTGTCTTTGTGTATCAGTTGTAGTCTGAAGGTTTCAGTGGCGTAGTAGTCACTGGTCACTGAACAATACCGGCTTCAGCTGGTAGCAATCCACAATCGCATCAGAACGGGCTCCTTCGTCGGTATTGTGTAGCACCGGCGAAGTAAAATAATAATAAAAATGGTTACTAAAAACGAAGCTTCAGAATTTAATACGTCTCCTTGACATCAGAGACGCTACAACACTGCTATAAAAACAAATAACGTGCAAAAAGTAGTGTTGTATGATAGTGAAGCTTCACCTCCTATCATTTCTACTACTATCCCTTTCCTCTGCACAATGCATCGCATGTGTAGGAGTCATATTCCTGAGTGCTGGTTCAAGATAAAAAAAAAAGTGTTGGAAAATTTAATTCCCTGATTATGCCTGCTCCGAGCCAACGGAGACGGTCATATAAAGGATATTATATTCATTAAAAAAGTGCAAAGACTTACAAATGTTATGCAAATTTGCGTTTGTTTTGCTGTTTCAGACAAAAATTGTTCAATGTTTTGTAAAAGGGCTGCTTTAAAGTCCTGCTTTTCTTATAACTTTAAATATACAGCAGCCAGTCTATGCAGCAACCGAGATGGGATGTGGTTTTGTGTTGTCTTGTGCAGTCAGTGTTGTCAATGTGGCGCTACAAATAAATAACAAGATCGCATTAAGATTTTCATCACTGATCGTGCAGCTTTAATTGGTCTCATATCAATACAACCGATTTAATGTTTTTTTTCTTTCATACTTTTTCTTTCTTTTATTCCTTTTCAATAATTTTCCATCCATATTTTTTAAGGCTTCTTTTTTCTGCAATGCAAATTTTCAAACTCCAGGAATGCGTAAGAGAGATTTAAGCTAAGCCTGCAACAAACCAACAGCAACAACAAAATCATTTTGTGAAAGGCAAAGACAATCAGAAAGTTCAGCCAAAGATATGCTGATCAGCAAACTTATCATTAACTTTATTACATCTGCAATCTGCGATCAAAAGTTGTATAGAAATAAATATATAATTTTTTTTTGTTTTGCAGAAGTTGCTGTTGGCAGTTTTAAGTTTATGACATTTGTAAAAATCAATTTCATGTTAAAAATAGGGGGGGAAAAGTGCAATTTTTTAAAAAAAAAGTAAGTTCAGAAAAGAAAAGGATAACAACACGTGTCTCTTTGGAAATTTAACATTTCAATAGCGACTTCATCATTGAGCGGAAATAAAAAAAAAACCAAAACCAAAACAAATTTATTGCATGAAGCCCGTAACAAGCACTTAACATTTTGTGGTTTTATCATTGAAGATCTTAAATCAAATGACATTTGTTTTAAATAAGAAATACGCGATATAAAACATACTGCTGGCAACACAAAAAAAGTGGGTTTTTTTACTCTTGAAAATAATAAAGAAAATAAAGTCATTATTGTGGCGCCACTTGGGCAAGATCAAACGGTTTTTGCTTTTGCGTTTATAGTTTCTTAAACAATTCCAGCCGAATATCAGCGACAATCCAAAATTACACAAAACCCAGCAACAACAACAACAACAACAATAATGACAATAACAATTTACAACAAAAATCTTGTCATACTTTTGTGTGCAGCCCTTTTGCCAATGCTTAATTTCAGCTCACGTTTGAAAGCCCTTTTAGAGTATGAATTATCAAAAAAAAAAAACAGAAAGAAAAAGAAGAACTATGAAAAATATTAGGCCACCATCTTTTGTGGCCCCGCTAGGAATACAAGCAGAACGTCACAGAAAATGCAAGAAGCCCTGTCTAACATTTTAGAAATATAAAATTGAGTTATTACAGTGAAATAATCAGGTACAGATCTGATGAAAATTGTTTTCGGCGTTAAAACGTTTTGAAATCGAAAAATAGTGTGATGAATTTGTATGTGACGATTTATTGTGACGAATTCATATTCCATCTTGTTTCATTGAAAAAAATACCCACATTTCATCTGGCAAATTTAAGGGAACCGATTTACCGTTTTCTTAGAACATTTTCGCTATTCATCCAATTATTTACCTCCAAGAGAATTAGCGAAACCGCAGCAAAAAAAGGCATTTTATAAATAAAAATGATAAAATATGATGATAGAAATTTTATTTTGTTATTTTGTTTAAATATTTTACAAACATCACTCACATACGCATCTGTTTACATATTTTACAGTTGTATTATTAGATTTTATACAGTTGTATTTAGAGAAGATAAGTCGACGAAACAAATATGGAATATGAAATCGATCGAAATTCATCACACTACTGTCGATTTCAAAAAACGATTGATTTACTTTTCAAATCGATTGATTTCCATCACATACCGGAATATTGTTGTCATAAAAGGAAATAATCTTCATAAAAAATAATAAACTGACTTACATATCTCTGTATACGTATACGTATTGTATTGTTCAACTACTCTATATCGTTAGCTGAAATGCTAAACCACGTAACTAACAAAAATCTAGAATTTTATTTTTTAATTGATTATGTTGCATATCAGAAAAATGCATGTCCTCATACATTTTTAAATTTTTTTTTAATAAAAATTTATTCGAAAATGAAAAGAATGTAACTACAAACACGCATTTTATGGAAAAGTTGTTTATTCCTCCTTAAACCCGGTTTCATCCACCGGAGTTTTCAACTGAAGATTTTTCGAAACGTGTTGCTAATAGTTGATGTTTTTTTTTTTTTTATTTATGCACTTTGACAATAACACAATAATATTTAATCATTTTAAGCTCTTTTATTTCAATATTAAAATTCACAAAGGCATTAAAAATAACAATGTTTTAGCAATACATTTTTAAAAATTAAGAAAAAAATAAAAAAATCACATATTCATTAAGGAAAATAATGTTTACATACACGGTGACTCACGGTCTCACACACCAGGTTAGAAAAAAAAAATACAGAAGTTGTGCTCACTAAGCAGTTTCGTCATTAACTGATGGTGGGGGATGTGCAATGCTGCAGCTACTCGAAATCGCAACAAAAAACAATAACAAAAATAATAAAGTTATACGAATTTTTTAACACAACCGGTCTCACAGACCAGTACGTCACCATTGGCGGGTTAAAAGAGTAAAAATGTTAGTTACGTTGCTTTTGCATTTCACCTCACGATATGTATATTTCGTGGGTTGTTATGCCAACCTTCAACCAAATTTTTGGAAAAACCAAAAAATCACACATGTTTTATTAAAAGCTCCCATAAAATCTTTGAGAATTACCGAGTATACAAACTGAAAAATACTGCGTAAAAACGAAAACACACATCGCCAATTGAATTTATTTTCTTCTTATCAATAACACGGTGCGACAGTCCAAAAAACCTGGGACCGGATATTATTTTTCTTGTAGGTGTTGTCGAGTTAAAGAAGAATCCAATAGTGAAATATGCCGGACACCTCCAAAATCCGGATTTATGATTAAAAAACCGGTTTTTGTACCTTTGCGCACTTATAAGCCTGTAATTTTGTTGATAATAATCCGATTTTCAATTTCTTACTAGATTTGGAAAGAACTAACTGAGATCTTTCGAATGATATATAATTTATCTAAGAAAACTTGAGAAATTTGGGTGTTATTGTCGAGCAAACACAAATTTTGTAGATTTTTCAAAAATTTTTCAACTTTGGTGACGTTTTTATACATTATAATGTAATAAACTATAATACTATTGAATTTATTTAAAAAGTAAGTTTATTAACGATTACAGCGCATATTAGGGGTTAAAAATAGATAAATAATTGACTGAGTTATTAAACTTTTCATGAAAACAAAATTTTTAACAAAATGCCTGCACAATGTTTTTGGTGTTATTTTTATGCACTTTCTCTAAAATTACAAATCACTGTTAGCCTAAACACAACTTAGGATTACAACAAATATTTGTAATGAGAGCTTTACTCATGTAAAATTATTGTTTTTTCTTTTAATATGTCGTTTTGTTAATGTCTTATTTTTCACTTTGAATCTGTGGATCTAAAAAAACGTTTGCAATTTAAAAAAATCGTGTGCAATTTAAATTAAAATTAAATAAGAAATGTGTGACAATCGTAACAAAGTTTGCTATATTTGTGGCTTCTTTACTGATATCAGTTACCGGCGTGATTTTAAAAACAATATTGGAGTGGTAGAAGTGTACAATAAAGTATATCTAAATTGAAAATCGGATTATTATCAACAAAATTACAGGCTTATAAGTGCGCAAAGGTACATTAACCGGTTTTTTAACCATAAATCCGGATTTTTTTTATTTTTTATTTTTATCTAGGACCAGCACTCAGGAGATGACTCCTACACATGCGAAGCATTGTGCTGGAACTATAGGAAAGGGATAGTAGGAGAAACGACAGGAGGTGAAGCTTAATTAATTATTTTTGCAGCTCTGTTTTCGCACGTTCTTTGTTTATACTCGTAGCAGTGCTGAAGCTTCTTTAGTAGCCATTTTTATTATTATTTTACTTCGCCGGTGGTACACATAACCGACGAAGGAGGGTGGTGTCCGGCATATTTCACTATTGGATTCTTCTTTAACTCGACAACACCTACAAGAAAAATAATATCCGGTCCCAGGTTTTTCTACTTCATTCAATTTTGTACCACTGTGTAATAATTGTAATTGTTCATTGTATGAATTAATTCATTATTATAATTAAGAACATTTGATGACACAGTTTCATTATATTAATGAAGTGTATGTGTGTGCGTAATAAAAAAAAGAGAGCAGAAAATTGCCACAGCGTTGTGCTGCTTGTTTTAACCACCTAATAAAAACGAGTTATTCCGCCAACTCCACTCTGGTTGAAGCGTGAAAAAATGGTTATATTTGGTAAATTTTGTAATCATTTCCTATTGGGTCTATGGCTGCTTCTGCTCGCCCGCCCTGCATCTAGTCATAATTCGCAGCATCCCATGTTCTTGTTCGTAATTTTAATTCGGTTTTTTTTTGTTTTGCCCTGAAGTACATCTTCAACTTACAAAGGAGTATTCTTTCCTTATTAAGTTGTTTGATTTCCGTTCACTGATATTCATAAAGATAATCTGTTTTTCATCTCAATTTTGTTGTTGCTTCGCTATTTAATTTTCTTTTCTCTTTGCCAATTTCTTAGTAAAAGCTTCCGATTTTATTGGCATATGACTTTATCTTCTCTAAATGGACTTGTACGAACGAGTAGGTGTAGGTTTTTTGTCTCTTGAACTCCACTTAATGCAAAAACTGCTGCAACAATGGCTGTTTCGATGTTTTTTTGATTCATTTGAGGTTTATTTTGTTTTTCGTCTTATTTTCTTTTTTGAATTTCCATGTACTTGTTATTACTTCCAAACCATTTTTGGCTACCGTAATTTTGAATTTACAAGTTTTGTCTTTTACTTTGTTTGTTTCTATTCCTCAGCATTGTTTATCATCTCAAATCCTAATGTTTCAACTTGAAGTTCATTTTTCTTGAAATTTTTCTTTTTTATTTGCATGGCTTTTATTCATTAATGTTCTTTGTATTGTTGTTATCGTATCGTTTGGTTTTTTTTTTTTGCATTTGCTGAACAACCACGTTTTTCAATTTTTGTGGCAAGAAACTATTAAATTAATTGACATTCAACCACACACCATCACAGCATAACCGTTGCCGGCATCACTATTTATGCAAATTATGAACATCATTGATCATTCTTTTAATGGGCTGCATTAAAATGGATGCCAATGTTAAATCAGCAAAAAAAAAGAAAAAAATTTTAAACAAAAATCGATTAAATCAATGCTGAAAGATATTTTCGAATAGTGAAATGAATTTAAGGATTCCCAGGATGTAATTCGCGACCGAGTCAACGTATTTAAAAATTTGTGCCGAGTGCGTGTGGATCTGTGGCTAAATAGAATGTATGTACAGGCACACAGATAATAGTACGTACGTACCCCTTAAAAATTCTTTAATTTTCCAAAAATTTGTGATATTTAAAAAATGTATGTATGTATATAAAACAAAAATTTTAAATTTAAATTTAATTTTTTTTTTTTTATATTTATAGTATGTGTGACTATTTTGTATGAAATAACGTACACAATGACACAATATTGAAGCTGAACATTGATCGTGTAGCATTCGGTTAAGAATTTTCTTACAAATTAACCTTTCAATACTTTCCGTATATATTTGAGGTGTTCACAAGGCAGTCATAAAGTCATACGTTTGTAAAAAATAATAGTACGAAAAAATTTGAAATATTACGAACAACCCCTCATAATTTAGTGTGCTATTTCAAAAGACTCATTCAACTTATACTTATATAACAAGGCATTAATAATGAAATACTAAAAACTAGTGCACAAACTAAAATAATTCGACCTTTTAATGTAGTAAATAAACAATTACCTCTAAATCTTGTAATAAGTCAATTTTCAATTAAAATTATAAAATTGTTATTTTGGTATGCAAAATTGTTTCAACAAATATAATCGAAAACAGCTGTTACCAGTGTCTGGTAGCCCTATGAACTTTGTCTGGTAGCGCTATGAATACACAAAAGCAAATTTTTTACATGGCATCCTCAACAATTTAATCACTATGGGGTATAAAATGTATTTGATTTCACCATTACTATGAATGATTTTGATTTTTATCGGCGTCCAACACTTAGGAGATGACCCCTACACATGGAACTGGAGGAAAGGTATAGTTAGAGAAATGCCAGAACGTGAAGCTTCACAACTCTGCTTTTGCACGTACTTTGTTTTTTTATAACAGTGTTGCAGCGCCTCTGATGTCAAGGAGGCGT
Source organism: Dexiosoma caninum (assembly GCA_963924685.1). Lineage (NCBI taxonomy): Eukaryota > Metazoa > Arthropoda > Insecta > Diptera > Tachinidae > Dexiosoma > Dexiosoma caninum. The sequence continues at coordinate 36,097,344 of OZ004729.1, read as the reverse complement.
ATTAAATTTTGAAGCTTCGTTTTAGTAGCCATTTGAATAAACCATACTACTCTTTCTGAGAGCATAACATTTTTGAGAAACAAGCACCAAACTGCATATTGTACATCCTACCTAAGCAGTAATACAACTCTAATGTATGCGCCGGTGCTTCAAAGGCTATTTTGAAGTTACTCGACCGTGTTCTATCGTTACTTATGTTTATAGGATGCTGTAAAAAAATCAGGGAATTTGTACCCGAAACCCGCCTATTCCTGGGCGCAATGTGTTCATCATTAAGGGCGCATTCATTAGTGACACATTTGGCAGCGAATAGCACTTCGCATTTTAGAGAAAACCCATTTTTCGCCTGAACAGCGCGTATGTGAAAAAAAAAACACCCAGTAGAGGTCTTGCCTGTCACTTTTGACGTGATCAAATTGAAATCATACGAGATCTGTTCAAAAGAAAAAGTGAATTTTGAATTTTTTTGAAAAGTATTTATTTATTCATCAATATCCATTTTGTCCCCTTCAAAGTGATCCCCCTCAGATATAATGCACTTATGCCAGCGCTTCTTCCAATCCTCGAAGTACTTCTGAAATACGCTTTTCGGTATGGCCATTAGCTCGTTCTTCTATTCTGACTATATCTCATCAATTGTGGCAAAACGCTTTCCTTTCATTAGTTTCTTCAGTAGGGAATAGGAAAAAGTCGCCGGGAGCCAAATCTGGTGAATGAGGTGATTGAGGCAAGATTAGGGTATTGTTTTCGGTAAAAAAATCACGAACAAGCATTGATGTGTGAACTGCTGCATTATCGTGATGCAGAATCCATTATTGTTCTTTCCACAATTCCGATCGTTTGAGCCGTATTGCTGCTTCACGCAAACGTTGCATAACTTACTTGCAGTATTCCTTGTTAACCGTACGACCTGTTGGCAAGAGCTCATGATGCACCACGCCATTGTAATCGAAGTAAACATAATTCACCTTTTCTTATGAACAAACCTCGTATGTCCATGAACACTATTCCCCCCTCTATCCCCCTCCCATAACCTAATTTTCTAGTTCCAGCACAATGCATTGCAGGTGTAGGGATCATCCCCTGAGTGCTGGTCCAACATTAAAAAAATGCTTTGTATTATTTACAGCCTTAACTTTTTTCTGAGTAACACATGTTTCGTTCAAATAAATATTTTAGTTTTCTATTTTTACTACCTGTTGCTACAAGACTAAAAATAAATTTTGTTTGTCATTTTTAAAAAACAACAATAAAATAAAAAATGTTATTTTTATTGAATTCAAATGATTTTTAGTTTCCTAGAAAACAATTAACTAATTTGAAACAAATAAATACGTTTTTAATGGAAATGAGTGCCGCGCTCGTGCCCACTACACTTCTATTCATATTTTTATTTAACAAACGATTACAAAAGATTTACTTGCGATTTCTTCGTCTCCCTCTCCTTAAGAGAAAACCCACTCAAACCCTTAAGTCGTATTCAATATTTATGTATATGCCACAAAACAAGCAGCGATAACAAAATATTCCAACATTAAACCTCAAAATTATAAATGAAATGGGAAAATAATTAAATATATATAAATTAGTATGCTTTTAATGTCCACATAGTTTTATTGTATGTTGGAATGCATGACGATAATAATTTATTCTAAATATAAACAAAATACTATTTTAATATATTCTTTGTAACCGAACTCTTATCTGCTACGAGTACATGCGCTGCTATTTCTACACACTTAACTGTTTGTTTGTGTGTAAAGCCCGAGATTAGGGCAACCAAAAATGTGTTGTGCATGTCAATGATGCAAAATGTGGCATAATTGTGCCATTTCGGGCACTTTTCAATGTTTGACAGTGGTACTTTCTAATCTATTTTAGGCCTTTTGCACACGAAAAATAATAAAGAAATTTTTAGTGATTAAATCTGTGCTCAGTAACGGTTTTTTTCTTCATTAATAATTTAATTGACTCCTCATTTATTTTAATTGATTCCGTTGTTCCCTCAAAACTGCAGAAATAAATATACCATAAAATGGTCAAAATGGAAAAACGTCGGGAATTTTTCTTTAATTACAAAATGAGTGACTGTCAAAAAATATCGAATAAACTTTTTAACTTAAAATTGACGTTTTGAACTTAAAATGTTTTATGTGTTGACACCGTAGCGATTTATGCACAATGTCTGCGATTTTGGATCGTATGTTTTTCTTTAGGGTTTTTTTTTTTAAATGAATATAAGGAGGCAAGGCTTAAGAAATTTTAATTATTAACCAGAGAGAACTATTCTGTGGTATCTATATATGTATGTATATGTATATAATGCTGAATGTGTATTTGTTTGTTTGTTTGTGTGTTTGTGCCTTATAGGAGCCCAAACCTGTACCGATCTTCCTGAAATTTTCACACCATATAATTGGGACTCTTGAATGAATTATAGGTTATTTTTTTTGTGTAATCACACCCACCTTTACGCCTACTTTTTTAAATTATGTTACTCCTTCCACATGGTTTTTAACAGATTTTATAATATAAACTAGCTTAACTTGCCCATTTGTGGACCAATCGCGATGATATTTGGTGCACTTAGTCTGTGCAACTCCGGGAAGGTTATACGGTATTACTTTTTTTTAAACTAGGACCAGGAGAGCGATAGGGGGGAAATTTCGGCCTTTCCGAAACGTTCAAACCGATTTTAATGACATTTAGAACATAGATAGATAGATATGCATCTAGAAATGCTCATAGGCTATACACATTTTCAAAAGCATGACCTAGCCGATTTTGGTGAACTTTACTTTTATACGCTAGTGAAATGCAATTATGTGCATATGTACATATCGAGCCTTTGGTGCAATACCGCAGTAACTCAAAATTTGAATTTTTTGAGCTGGGTATGCAGAAATGATCTTTGGGAAAATATATATCT